>CM056552.1:25350391-27787891 GCA_029721515.1 Synanceia verrucosa | reverse complement strand
TTCGCTCACCCATCCAAATAATCAGAATCAGGTGTTGCAATCACTTCCATGGCCACAGGTGTATAAAATCAAGCACCTAGGCATGCAGACTGCTTTTACAAACATTTGTGAAAGAATGGGTTGCTCTCAGGAGCTCAGTGAATTCCAGCGTGGAACTGTGATAGGATGCCACCTGTGCAACAAATCCAGTCGTGAAATTTCCTCGCTCTTAAATATTCCACAGTCAACTGTCAGCTGTATTATAAGAACGTGGAAGTGTTTGGGAACGACAGCAACTCAGCCATGACCATCACCAAGTGCAATGCAAAGCGTCGGATGCAGTGGTGTAAAACACGCCACCACTGCGAGTAGTGTATATCTGCAATTCGGTTCCTGAGCTGACAATGTCTTGAAAATTTTAACGTAACTCCAAACCGGGGACTAAACTTTGGCATCGGGGACGACGGGGACTAAATCCAAACCACAGTGAAACGAGACTGAATTACCTTGATACATGAAAAGAACAAATTGTTAACATAAGTTACGAAGGTAACTATGGTTCTGTGAATTCCTGGATGACTGCCAGTGGCAGTGAACAAAGTGGATATGTCTCCTCGTGCTCCACGCAGGTCGAGATGTCATGTAAACAAAGTCGCGTATGTGACGTGTAGGCTGCATCAGAGCCTATAAATACCACCTGGTAACCTACACCCGGCCTCTCAGAAGCTTCTCGCCCAACAGATTCCGAGTGACTGGCATGACTGGCAGTCATCCAGGAATTCACAGAACCAGTTACCGTCGTAACTTACGTTCTGTTTCATTCCCTCCTGACTGCCAGTGGCAGTGAACAAAGTGAATGACTCATACCAGCGGTGTCACGAGGAAGCAGACACCTACCTAATGGTTGGCCACCAACGCCAGCGGAAGAACGGCTGCTGCCAGTGTGGATCTAGAGGCCACGTTAAGCCGATAAAACCTTGAACAGGTGCATGGCGCTGTCCAGGACGCCGCTGCACAGCTCTCAGAGAGTGGCATCCCTCTCACTGTGGACCAGGAGGTTGCCACACCCTTGGTAGAGTGGCAAATGATATCCGAGGGGGCAGGTTTTCCTGCTGCCTCGTAAGCTTGCCTGATTGTGTCAATGACCCAGTGAGAGAGCCTCTGCTTAGACAGCGCATCTCCTTTACTCTTTCCGCCATGGCAGACAAACAACTGCTCTGAGCGCCTAAAGTTTTGTGTTGCTCTAATGTACAGGCGCAATGCCCTGACTGGGCACAGTCCACTGGCCCTCTCCTCGATCTCAGAGTCGATCGGGGGTGGATGGAAAGCCTCCAGCTCTATGGCCTTATTGATGTGGCTGGGGGGCAGGACTTTTGGCAAGAAGGAAATATTCGGCCACAGTGTGACCCCCGACCCATCTGTCTTCCACCGTAGACAGATAGGGCTAACTGAAAGCACGTGAAGTTCACCAACCTGCTTGGCTGTCGAAACTGCCAATAGAAATGCAGTATTCATTGATATACACCTCAGAGACCCCTCTTCCATGGGCTCAAAGGGTGGCTTGCCTAAGGCCCACAGGACCAGTGGCAGGTCCCATCCGGCGGCCCGCCTCACCCTAGGAGGGCGGAGCCGCCTAGCACCACGCAGAAACTGGGTCATCCAGTGAGGTGCACCAACTGACCTCCCCTCAATGTGGTCATGGTATACTAAGATGGCTGCCACATGAACCTTCAGGGTTGAAGCAGCCCTGCCTGATTCGAAGAGATCCTGCAAGTACCGCAGTATGTCATGCAGAGGGCATGATACTGGGTTCATCCCCCTGTTCCTGCACCATGAAGTGAAAGCAGCCCAACAGCTTCGATACACAACTCTTGTGGAGGGAGCCCTAGCACTCTGCAGGGTTTCACAAACCGAGGGCTCGAAGTCAATCAGGAGTGACCGGCACCCCCCAGTGGCCAAACCCAGAGCTGGAAGGGGCTCGGGGACGGATGCCAAACCTTCCCGTCCAACTGGGACAGGAGGTCCACCCTCACTGGAAGCTGCCATAGTTCCCCATCCAGCAGACTGATGAGTGTGGAGAACCATATCCTCGATGGCCACCTGGGGGCGACGAGGAGGATCTTGTGACACAATAACCTCACTCTGTGAAGCGTAGGCGCTATCAAGGGGACCGGGAACGCATAGAGAAGTCCCCTCGGCCAGGCGTTGGCGAGTGCATCCACTCCCAGTGGGGCGCTGGTCTCATTCATTGAGAACCACAGGCGACAATGAGTTGTGCGCTCGGAGGCGAACAAGTTGACTTGTGCTCGGCCATACCGATCCCATATCATCTGCACCACCCGAGGGTGCAATCTCCATTCCCCTGGGGCCAGCCTCCGGCGTGAGAGGGAATCCGTCACCAAATTTTCCCTGTCTGGGAGGTGCATTGCTCTCAGGGAGGCCAATCGAGGGTGAGCCCATCTCCACAGCCTCTGTGCCTCCCTCAGCAACTTCGCCAATCTGGTCCCCCCCGATGGTTGATACGATACACGGCGGAAGTGTTGTCTTTTCGGATAAGCATGTGCTTGTCCCTGAGAAAGGGTGAGAAGTGCTTCAGCGCCAAGTAGACGGTCCGGAGTTCCAGAACATTGATGTGCTGACCCCTCCATGGAGGGCTCCACAGTCCCTGGACCAACCTCCTCTGCCACACTGCCCTCCAACCCTGGGGTGAGGCATCTGTTGTTATGTCCTGCCACTGGCGGAGATGAAAAAGGCACCTGTTTGTCACTCTCACCTTGTTCTGCCTCTGTAGAATGGGGTCCATGTGGAGGCTGTTGTAACACCTCTGCAAGGGTCGTAGATGTAGCAACCCAAGAGGTGTGATTGCTGATGCTGCTGCCAGCATACCCAGCAGCCGGAGCCATGTCCGGACTGGCACTCTTGCTCCGAGATGGAAGGACTGTAACAGGTCCTGAATCCTGTCTATCCGCTCCATAGTTGGACTTGCCCGCATGGAGACAGAATCCAGCCAGACCAATTAAGGTGGTTTGCTGTGTCGGATGAAGAAAGCTCTTCTCCAGGTTCACTGACATGCCCAGTGCCTCGAGGTGAGCAAGGACCTTGGCTGTTTTCTGCCTCGCCTCCTGGAACGAGGGGGCGCAGATGAGCCAGTCGTCGAGGTAAAGGAGAATCTTTATTCCACCCAGTCCTTGAGCTGTTAAGGCTGCCCTCATGCATCTTGTGAAGATGCGGGGGGCCAGGGACAGGCCAAATGGCAGGACGGCAAATTGATACGCCCGACCTCGAAAGGCGAAGCGAAGAAAACTGGGAGCTTTCGGAGGGCATGTCTGCAGTCATCAGACATAGGCGCCTGGGCCAGCCACACCTGACGACGTGTCACAACAAGGGTGGACATCAAGCGACCAAGTTCTCTGGTCATCAACCCAAAGGCCTGAAGTGCTGCATCATTTATATCAGCCAATTCTACCCCCTCATGCCCTGGCTGCATCATGGCAGACTGGGCAAGGAGGAGCACCGACAGTGAGTTACCAATGCGAGTCATACGGCCCGCTACATCATAAGCCTTCGACAGGAGGCTGTCAGTTACCCGGCACTGTGGCCTAGGGCAGCGAGGCTTATCCTTGAGTGCCTCATCTGTAGAGAGAACCAGTGCGGCAATGCATTGGTCCACTGGAGGCATATGAATCAGGCCGTGTTCTTCTGCGCCGCGCATGGATGCCAAAGTTCTAGCATCTCTGCTATGGTGAGGCGCCATTCCTGGGTTTGCCCAGCAGCGCTTCAGCTCCTCCAAAAAGGCAGGCGAAGGTGGGACCTCAAATGGCGGGGCCACTGGAGCTCGGAGGAAAAATGGGTTTCCAACGAGGTGTGCTCCCGGTGCATCATCCAGCCCAATCTTTGCCAAAGCCACCCGCTGTGTTGCCTGCAGTGGGCAGGGGCCGCCCCCCAGTTCAGAACTCACGGAGCTCCTGAGGGACGTTTCTGAGCCATCCTTGGCTTCAAGGCTCATGGGTTCCACCCCCTGGACTGACAGTGCAGGGGAAAGACCCTGTCTGGGGCTAACCTCCAACTCACTCATTTGAAACTGTGAGTTTGAAGCCCTCGTTGACATGGCGTCGTCCATGTCCTCTGCAGAGTCCCAAGCAACTGCCCCTGGGGCAGGTGGTGGAGGTCGAGCCCATACGAGTGCTTTAAGTTGCTCTATCTCAGCTCTTAAAGCCTCCATCTCCTGGCGAGTGGGAGCTTGCTGTTTCACCTTCTTGTGATCTGGGCTCCCACGTCCCTTCTGTGGCCCACCTCCGCGCTTCTCACGCTGTTTGTGGGGGCCAGAACCTCTCTGAGTTACCCCAGAGAGTGGAAGATCCTCTCCCAGCAGGAGGGTCTCCATCTGACGCAGCCTTTTCTCTCTCACTGAGAGCGGTAGGATGCTACAATTAATACATGGGTCGGACAGGGCCTCCCTGAGATGACCGACCCCCAGACACCTGGGGCACATATCATGGCCGACCTCCACCTCAAGCTGAGCCCCGCAAGAGACACACAGCAACATTATGTCCCCCCCAAAGCAGGGCTCGGGTCAGGAGATCTGGGCGAAAACTGCTCTGATCAAACCACAGGTCGCGAGCCAGAATCTCAAGCAGCCATGTTAGCCAGTTCAGGCTACACCCACTTACCTGAACCGAAGTGTAGCCAGGTAATCCAAGAGAGAACTGTGGGCGGATCACAGAACGCGATTGGAACTTTCTGCAGCTTCTGCTCCCCTCCTTTTGTAAACCAGAAACCTCCAGCGGGTGCGTTAGCCGGTCAGGCTAAACCCCTAAATCGTAGTGTAGCCAGGTAATCTAAGCGAGAACCGTGGGTAAACCACAGAACACGATTAGAACTTCCAGCAGTGTCTTGTTTTCTCTGTAAACATAACACAGATATAAGTATACATAGTAATAACAAACATTATTATCACTCACAATAACAATTAAGCTTAGAGGGCTAGGCACGAGCAGCAGCTAACCACCACGCTAGCTCTACTAGCCCTCCGGCCGAAGGGGGAGGGTCCAGGCTACACAGACTGCGGCGCAGTCGACTTGCGCGGAGCGCGAGGAGACATATCCACTTTGTTCACTGCCACTGGCAGTCAGAAGGGAATGAAACAGAACTCTTGTTTTTGCAAAACCCTTAAAAAGGGCCCAGCAAAGACATGGATGAAGCTCAAACAGGCTGTTTCACATCTTTATAGGTCTTTTATGGCTTTCATCTGCTTTAATCCAAATAACTGCATGTTTTCAGGTCTCAGCCAATGCCATAATGTAAAGAAGTTAAATACTATTACTACAGTCCTAGCAGTAGTAATTATTCTCATTATTATCATGCTTTCTCTTTTCTCCCACTTTGTTCTATTATTATTATTATTATTATTATTATTAAAAGGAGAAATGCTGATTGAAGGACTTTGGACTTCCTTCTGGTTGTCCAGTTTAACCAGTAGGCCAACTGATTTCATGTTTTCAGTTGGTGCTATTATAGCTATTGCATTTTTGGACCATTTCAGGCTCTGTTTATATCCTGACTGATATATCCTGATCTATCTACATATAATGTCGTAACATATGGGTGTATTCATGAGGCATCACAGCACTTTGAGGTCAATAATCTGAATCATGACCGTAGCCGTTTAATCTGCGTTCCTGTGCGGTTTATGTGTAACGTTTACGTGTAACCGTTACTGGACGGCTTTACAGTGTTGATGTTTCTAATATTTTGTCCACCAATATAAGGTCGTACTTTGTAACTCAAGGAGATACATCGATTGAGTTAATGTTTGCCTGACTGAGATTAAACTTCAAACGGAACACGAGCTAACGGCTAAAGGGTAACAGCTAAAAACATTAGCACAAAGCTCGCGCGTCAGCTGTCATCTCAGAAAAAAAAAGGTTAGATTGATAAACAGGGGACAGACGGGCAGACAGTGGACAAACAGAGAGACAGACTCACCTGCAGGTCACCTGTTTCGTGCTCATCATCCTCACGGAGCTTCTGCTACAACGGCTTCCTCCAGTTGTCTTGTTGGTGTTACATCTGAACTTCCTACCTGAAACCAGCAGTCACAGCACAAAGGTTCCTGCCTCAGCTTCGCTGGTTTTCAGAGGTGGTCTGCATCCAAAATGTAGCGCCTTCTGCTGCATTAAAAATAAGACTAAATACTCCTACTTAACAGGTAATAAAAACTTAGAGTAATAACGCTTCGTAACACTTCGTAATTTAGAATCACATTGTAATGTGTTGTAAAAAATATAAATGTACTATATTACAACTTATCACCTTTTCAACAATGTTGACTAAAACGAAAAGTCTGAGTCAACAATGTTGGGGGTACTTGACTAGTTGAAAGCACCTTTTGAAAGGGTTACAGTTGTAAAATGGGGACGCTTTACAACACCCAGACAGTTTTTAAACAGTCAAAATATTCTACAACCCTGTGTTCAGTGTCAACAGGGGTTGGACAATGAAACTGAAACACCTGGTTTTAGACCACAACAATTCATTAGTATGGTGTAGGGCCTCCTTTTGCAGCCAAGACAGCATCAGTTCGTCTTGGGAATGACAGATACAAGTCCTGCACAGTGGCCAGAAGGATTTTGAACCATTCTTCCTGCAGAGTGCACTTTATCTACTCCTTCTCCAGGTTTTCTCTGCAAGTATTACATTTCTGCTATAAATATTGAATTTCTACTGCAAATTTCACATTTATGCTGCCAATAGACATACTTCATTTTTCTGTAAATATTATTTCTGCTGTTGAAAGTTGCATTTCTATTGTATATATCACTTCTCTGCAAATACGTGTGTTTTATATTTCATATTTTTATATTTATGACTTTTTCTTCTTTATCTTTGTTTTTATTCCTTATTTATGTCTGTCCTTAAGCTGAGAGACTCTGCAAAATTTCGTAATGCGTGCATAATGACAATAAAGATTCTTGAATTTTGAAAGAATAGTGGCCAGGTCACTATGTGATGCTGGTGGAGGAAAACGTTTCCTGACTCGCTCCTCCAAAACACCCCAAAGTGGCTCAATAATATTTAGATGTGGTGACTGTGCAGGCCATGGGAGATGTTCAACTTCACTTTCATGTTCATCAAACCACTGTGTCACCAGTCTTGCTGTGTGTATTAGTGCATTATCATCCTGATACACAGCACCGCCTTCAGGATACAATGTTTGAACCATTGGGTGCACATGGTCCTCCAGAATGGTTTGGTAGTCCTTGGCAGTGACGTGTCCATCTAGCACAAGTATTGGGTCTACGGAATGCCATGATATTGCAGCCCAAACCATCACTGATCCACCTCCATGCTTCTCTCTAGGCATGCAACAGTCTGGGTGGTACGCTTCTTTGAGGCTTCTCCACACTGTAACTCTCCTAAATGTGGGAAACACAGTAAAGGTGGACTCATCAGAGAACAACACATGTTTCACATTGTCCACAGCCCAAGATTTTCGCTGCTGGCACCATTGAAACCAACGTTTGGCATTGGCACTGTGACCAAAGGTTTGGCTATAGCAGCCCGGCCATGGATATTGACCCTGTGGAGCTCCTGATGGACAGTTTTGGTGGAAACAGGAGAGTTGAGGTGTACATTTAATTCTGCAGTGAGTTGGGCAGCTGTGGTTTCATCTTTTTTGGATACATCCCTTTCAGACAGCTTCCTCTTGTGTCCACAGTTACTCCTGTTGGATGTGGTTCATCCTTCTTGGTGGTACGCTGACATTACCCTGGATACTGTGGCTTTTGATACATCACAAAGACTTGCTGTCTTGGTCACAGATGTGCCAGCAAGGCGTGCACCAACAATTTGTCCTCTTTTGAACTCTGATATGTCACCCATAATGTGCATTGCAATATTTTAAGCAAAACTGTGCTATTATTCTGCTAATTGAACCTTCACACTCTGTTCTTACTGGTGCAATGTGCAATCAATGAAGTTTGGCCAACAGACTGGTCAAATTTAGCCATGAAACCTCCAACACTAAATTGGCCAGTGTTTCAGTTTCATTGTCCAACCCCTGTACATGTTTTCAGTCGGCTACCATGACACTGACAAACAGTCTGAACAATCAAGTATCCAGACTCAGCTCTCTCCTTACATACACACACACACACACACACACACTAGTCAAAGACAGGTGAGATGGAAAATGTCTTGACCTACATTCAGTCTGTTGAACTGGATTGCAGGACCTTTAAAGTTAGCCTTTTATTTTGAAGGGAACTCTGTTTCCAGTCAGAAGTTCATCAAGTTTCTGAAACCACTTTTTATTTGTATGTTTTCATTAAACTACTGAACATTCCAGGTCAACGCAGATTTCCATGACGACAGTGCCAGCCCAGTCCAAAGGTCACAGAGGAGCCGGGTCACATGGCTCTCTGTATGGCAGCACCTGCAACCTGATAGGTCGGAGGCGGGTAGTGATGTCATCTGATAGGCTGTAACCAAGTAACCAGGTGTGACATGAAGGAGGGGAGATGAAGAAACAGACAACTGACAGACGAGAGGCAAGTAAAAGAGGAGTTAAAAGAGGAGAAGAAAGGAGGATCAGAAGATCTGAGGAGTAAGAGACTGCTAGAAGAGCTAAAGGAGGGCTAGAAGAATAAAAGGAGGCAGTGAGGAGTAAAAGGAGGACTGGAGGAGTTAAAGGAGGATTTGGGGAGATGGATTGTACTGTGATCCGGCTGAGTCACTGTCAGAAGGAGATCTTCTGCTTTTCAGTGCCGGAGGAGTGTCCGAGCTGTGGGGAGGAGCTGAGGGGGAGCAGACTGCAGGAGGCGCCGGTCAGCCTCCCCTCCCCTCTCACCAACGGACACAAGACCTCCTGCTGCCTGCTGGTCGCACCTGCACACGACAACCACAACAGGTAAATACAGACAAGTATACAGTACACACACAACAGGTAAAAACAGCCTCCAAAAAGTGAAGCTGAAACAGGTGGTGTCCATCCTGGCTCCAACCACCCAAACAGTGCTGCACAGACTCAGGCTCCACATTATGTAAAGATCTCAGGATGGCAGCTCCAGGATCCAGGATAGTTTGGCTTCATTTCTGGAGACATGTCGTCCTTCTTAATACGGGCCTATTATACACACACACACACACCACAGGTAGATACCAGCTGAGGCTTGTCTAACCAGTGTGAAATGTGCTGTTTGTTCCTCAGAGAGTTCGATGGGACATCAGATCTGCATACCGGTATCTCCAACACTTCAGGTAGGAATCACAGGTCTGAGTCAGTGAAACATCATGATGAGGAGTGCTTATAAGAGTTGTCAGGTGATGTCACACAGGTGATGGAGATTAAAATACTGGATGGATTGTGATGAAATGTGGTTCATCAGGATAATTTGTACTACCTTTGGTGGCCTGTGTGTAGGAGTTGTTTATAACTACACTCGTTGTGGAGTTGGCAGAGATCAGAGTGGGTGGGAGCGCTGCGTCAGTATTCCTCTGGTCCGGCCTGACATGTTCCACCTGCTGGCCCAGTGGGACCAGTACCTGGACCGATTCTCTGACGGACCCATGTGGGACCCCGCCTGGCACAGGTATACTTCATAGCTTATACCAGAAGTCTCATCAGACTCATTATGTTCAATTGAGTCTTGCGATTTAGGGTGCAGCAGAGTAACTTCCAATGTTGCTGCTGACACATTTGGCTCTGTAATTGTTTGGGTTAAATACAATTAATTTGCCATTTGCCACATTTGCCATTGAGAAAATTCAGCCACTGGATGTCGAACAGTCTTGTTGGACATGGGAACCAAACGTCACATACTGTATCATCTGTCGACCTTAAACAGAATGTTAATTTTGGACCCCCCCCAATTTTTTAACCATTAATTCCCTATAATTTCTCTTTAGAAAAAGCAATACTTTCATTCTGGGGCTGGAGCCTATCCCAGATGTCTTAGGATGGAAGGAAGGGTACACCCTGGACAAGTCTCCAGTTCATCACAGGACACATAGAGACAGACAACCACTCACACTCACATTCACACCTACGATCAATTTAAATTAGACAATTAACCTAATCCCCATACATGTTTTGGGATGGTGGGAGGACTATGAAAGTCAACAGGAAATAAAACAACACCTTACATGGAATGTGAGTACAAAATTAACTAAGCTATCAAACAAAACGCTCTCTCTCTCTGAGGCTGACTGTGAACTGAACAATCACTGGTGCCATCCACACGACGGAATTCTGTAAATTCGACAAACTTATACCGATTCTGCCTTGCGTACAGATGCCTCCAGCATTGTCGGAGAACCACAGTGGTATTTTCTGACAATGGGTTCTAGAGTGAGAAGATCTGACAATGCCATTTCGGAGTTGCAGTGTGTACCCGGCTTTGTTGCTAATGATGACGTCACATCATCACGTGACCAGAAGTAGGAGCTTAAAATCCAGTGCGCATCAACCTGTCACAACAAACTGTTGAACAACAATGGTGGATTACAGAGTAGCATATGTGATACAGGCGTTTCTTGGCATTTTTTGCTTTTTCTTTTCAATGTTTCGGTCGGTGCACTTAAATAACAAGGACTTCATGTGCATGCTCATTGCATTCTTTCATTCTTTTCGTGGGTCTCTCTGTTTTCTTTGCAGCGCCACCTATTGGCGTGGAATATGTATTACACCCTTGTTGTCACTCGTTATCGCATTGCCATGTAGACGAAAACACAAAAACTTTGGAATTGGCAAAGAAAAATCTCACAAGTGTTATCGTGCCATTGTTATGTGGACGAAGCCTCTGAAGAGGATAAAGGTAAATAACAAAGGTGACAAAAGGGTGAGAAAAAAATAACCAAAGTAGGAAACAGACTAGGCTCTCTTCCAAACAGACTAACAAACAAAGAAAAGGCTCACATGAAACATGACTTGATTACAAACACAGACTTGACATGGAACAGCTGGTTGACTCGACACATGGAACAAGACAAACTGGCACAGAACAGGGCAAGATGCAGACTATTAATACATGAGGTAAGAGGACACAGCTGGAAACAAGCAGGGGGCAGAAAATCACCAGACACTGAGAACAGGAAGTGAAGTGGCTGCAAACAAAATAAATGACAAGAAATGTCAAGACAACCAGACTGAATTCAATGAAAGACAGGTGACTGAACAAAATGATGAGACGCGACACCTGTGGCAACAATCTCCCTTTTTATTTGAGCAAAATTGAAAATTCTCCACTCTCACTGCTTCACTTTGTCTCATTGACAGTGTCTCTCCTCTGTCCACTGTCTGTCTCTCAGGTTCGATGAGGAGCACCATAACTGCTTCACTTTCTGTCTTCAGTTCATCAACAGCGTCTTGGCAGCAGAGGGCCGGAGCTCTCTGAGCAGAGAGACCTTCACTCACAGCTTCATCCTGCCGAAGATGAGGAGGGTCACCAAATATACCACGCTATACCAACACATCCAGAGACACCAGTACTACATGGTGGACAGACAGGAGGACAGACAGGAGGACACAGCCAATAAACCTGGCTTACTTTAGTCAGTTCTGTTTAACAAAAGACCAGCCTGATACCAGCTGACCAGTGTCTCCACATGACTTCACTAGAAGATGGAGCAGTGATACAATTAATGTACTGGCTGAAACACTGTTTAATATAAAACATGACCATATGTAGTATATGTATGAACACTTAAGTCTAATTCATTTCATTTGCATTCAACTTAAAGCTGAGGTCATGTATTTTTAATACAGTTTACACAGTATTCCAATTGCAGTTAATATGAAGTTCTTTGTCTTTAAATGTCATTTATAGAAATATATAACATAGTATTTTAAACATATGGTATATTTTTTATCACTACTATCATCACACTGATGGGAACTTGGTAAAATTATATTCCATGTTATTTCGGGGCGGCACAGTGGTGCAGTGGTTAGCACTGTCGCCTCACCGGGTACCAGGTTTGAGTTGTCTGTCTCTATGTGCCCTGCAATGAACTAGAGACTTGTCCAGGGTGGTATCCTGTTCCCACAGTGGTATTTTCTGACAACAAGTGAGAAGATCTGACAACGCCGTTTCGGAGTTGCAGTGTGTACCCGGCGTTGTTGCTAACGATGACGTCATATCATCACATGACCAGAAGTAGTAGTAAACAAGGACTTCATGTGCATGCTTATTGCACTCTGTCATTCTTTTTCGTGGGTCTGTGTTTCTTATCCTATCAGCGTGGTGTAACTGGATGGTTTATATTGGCTATGCACTTCAGTTCTCTGGTGTCCTTGTAGTCTGTCTGTTTTGCAGCAGGTATGGCGATCACAGCACGGAGGTGACACATCCCTTACCGGCACCTATAGTGCAGCCACGATCTCGGCCGCTAATTGGGTGGTTTATATACCCCTCGCAGTTCTTTCGTCTTTCTCTCTCTTCTGCCAAAGCGAGTGCGGCCGGCTGGCAGTTCCGCCGAGCCGCAGTATCCCGGCGTCTATGCACCGTGTGAGTTCTGCAGGTATGTAGTGCAGTCTCATGACGTGGAGAGTTTATAAGATGCTGGGCTGACAGTCCTTTGTTGTAGATTGGCACGTTGGGCCGAGATGGTGTGCATGTGTGCATGTGCCTGGCCGGTTGACTGCTGCCTCCATAGCTGCTAGCGGCTGCAGGCACTGGTGCGTGCACGATGCAGGTGACCAGTGCTATAAGCTAAATGCTATTGTGTCTGCTTGTGTGTTTAAGTGTTGTCACTAACACTTGACTTTGTTTCTTTTTAAAGTTTGTCTAGTGTTGGGCTGCTGTTTGCCCTGCCTTGCCTCTAGCCTCTAATTTTTTTTTTTCTTTTAGCCTTGCTCTACCTAGTTAGTTGGACTGTAGACAGTCACACTGTTCTCCTGTATAGACGCTCTTTTAAACGTACAGTACTAAAGTTCAATTGTGCTCCGCCCCAAATCAGACCGTGCGGTAGTTGGGGGGTGGAGGGAAAGTTGTTGCAAGGAGTTATAGTGGAGGATCTGCCAGGGTTACACATGTTGTGTGGTTTCTTTCTTTTTTGTTGTTGTTTTGAGTTAGTTATCAGTGGTTGATTTGTAAATAAATGTTTTGTTTTCTTTGGGATAATTTGAGTGCAGTGACCTCTGCCAGAGCTAGCTGTGCTAGTCTGCCCCTTTCTCTTCCTAACTGAACTGCTGCAGACTGGTGTAGGAAAAGAACTATATAAATGTATTAGAGATACACTATGTTGCCAAAAGTCTTCACTCACCCATCCAAATAATCAGAATCAGGTGTTTCAATCACTTCCATGGCCACAGGTGTATAAAATCAAGCACCTAGGCATGCAGACTGCTTTTACAAACATTTGTGAAAGAATGGGTTGCTCTCAGGAGTTCAGTGAATTCCAGCGTGGAACTGTGGTAGGATGCCACCTGTGCAACAAATCCAGTCGTGAAATTTCCTCGCTCCTAAATATTCCACAGTCAACTGTCAGCTGTATTATAAGAACGTGGAAGTGTTTGGGAACGACAGCAACTCAGCCAAGAAGTGGTAGACCACGTAAACTGACGGAGCGGGGTCAGTGGATGCTGAGTCAAGTCAAGTCAACTTTATTTGTATAGCCCAATATCACAAATTATGAATTTGCCTCATTGGGCTTTACAATCTGTACAGGATATGACACCCTCTGTCCTTTACAAATGACCCTCGCATCGACTAAGGAAAAACTCCCCAAAAAAAACCCTTTTAACAGGGAAAAAGAAACGGAAGAAACCTCAGGAAGAGCAACAGAGGAGGGATCCCTCTTCAGGATGGACAGATGTGCAATAGATGCCATGTGTACAGAATAACAACAATGAAAACACATTAACACTAACATACAAAATTGTATGGAAATGTCCAAATCAATATAACAACAGCTAATATACAGTGTGTATATATAGAATTATATGAGAGTGTCCAAGGGGATGAAGAGCATCATCAAGCTATCAGCAAAGGATGAGAAGCATGTTGTCCTCTCCACCACGCCAACCAGAAGAAGCCTGGGCAGCACATCTTCCACTCCACCACACCAAACAGGAGAAACCTCCGCAGGATGACCTCATCACCACCACGTCACTCAGAACCAGAAGATGAAGCCTGACTGGTCTGCACAACCACTACTCCACCAGGTAGACTGGATCCATGGATACCTGTGAGATGAGAACGCACAGGGACTACGAGGCACAAAAATAATCTGCAGCATGTGTTAAAGGGAGGAAGAGGAAACACATCCTCTTCTCCACTACCCTAAAAGATACAACCTGAGCAGCATCGCCTCTTCTCCATCTCACCACCATCAGGACAGACGAAGCCTGGATGACACCACCTCCTTCTCACCAAGTAGCCTCAGCTCACGGACACCTGGGAGCTGGGAGCACAGGGGCTCCGAGGAAGAAGATGAGTTAGTAAAATGACTTAATGGAGGCATCCAAATGAAGAAGAAGAGAAGCTCAGTGTGTCAGAGGAAGTCCCCCGGCAGTCTAGACCTATAGCAGCATAACTAAGGATTGATCCAAGGCAGCCTGAGTCAACCTTGGATCAGTCCTAACTATAAGCACTATCAAAAAGGAAAGTCTTAAGCCTACTCTTGAATAAGGGGATGGTGTCTGCCTCCCGGACTGAAAGAGGGAGTTGGTTCCACAGAAGAGGAGCTTGATAACTGAAAGCTTTAGCTCCCATTCTACTTTTATAAACCCTAGGAACCGTTAGTAGTCCTGCATTCTGAGAGCGTAGAGATCTAGCAGGATTATAAGGCACTATTAGCTCTTTAAGATAAGATGGTGCCTGACCATTAAGTGCCTTGTAGGTGAGGAGGAGGATTTTAAATTCTATTCTAGATTTTACAGGGAGCCAGTGCAGAGAGGCTAACACCGGAGAAATATGGTCTCTTTTCCTGGTTCTGGTCAGAACACGTGCTGCAGCGTTCTGGACCAGCTGGAGAGTCCTGATAGACTTATTAGGGCAGCCTGATAATAACGAGTTACAATAGTCCAGCCTGGAAGTTACAAATGCATGGAGTAATTTTTCTGCATCGTTTTGGGAGAGAATATGCCTTATTTTTGCAATGTTACGCAGATGAAAAAAAGCTGTTCTAGCTGTTTGTTTCATGTGGACGTTGAAGGACATATCTTGGTCAAAAATTACCCCTAGATTCCTTACAGTGGTGTTCGAGGCTGGTACAAAGCCACCTAGAGTAAATAAGTCATTAGATAGGTTATTTCTGAGATTTTCAGGGCCAATTAGAATAACCTCAGTTTTATCTGAATTTAACAACAAGAAATTGTGCGCCATCCAAGTTTTTATATCCTGAAGACATGTTTGGAGTTTAGCTAACTGGCTGGATTCGTCTGACTTGTATGACAAATATAGCTGAGTATCATCTGCATAACAGTGAAAGTTTATGGAGTGTTTCCTAATAACATTGCCTAAAGGAAGCATATATAAAGTAAATAGAATAGGCCCAAGCACAGAACCTTGAGGAACTCCATGACTGACTATGGACTGCATGGAGGACTCATCATTAATGTGAACAAACTGTGATCGATCCGATAAGTAGGATTTGAACCAGCTTAAAGCAGTTCCTCTGATGCCAGTTAAATGTTCTAATCTCTGCAACAGGATATGGTGGTCAATAGTATCAAAAGCAGCGCTAAGATCTAACAAGACAAGTACTGAGACGAGTCCATGGTCTGACGCAATTAGCAGGTCATTAGTAATTTTCACCAGAGCGGTCTCAGTGCTATGATATTTTCTAAATCCTGACTGAAAGTCCTCAAATAGATTATTGTTCTGGAGGAAGTCACACAGCTGACTGCACACTGCTTTCTCAAGGATCTTAGAGAGAAAAGGAAGGTTGGATATTGGTCTGTAGTTGGCTAAAACCTCTGGATCAAGACCGGGCTTCTTCAGAAGAGGTTTGATTACTGGCTACTTTAAATGACTGGAGGTACATAGCCTGACAGCAAAGATAAGTTGATCATGTTCAGTAAAGAGGTGCTCAGTAACGGTAAAGCTTCTTTAAGCAGTGAAGTTGGGATGGGATCTAAGAGACAAGTAGAAGGCTTAGATGAGGAAATCAATGAAGTCAGTTTGTGGAGGTCTATGGGAGAAAAGCAGTCCAAGTATACATCAAGTTCTTCAATGAGTCCTAAGCTTCCTGTGTTTAAAGACAAAGCAGTTTCAGTCAAAGGCACAGTGTGACTGATTTTCTCCCTAATAGTTATAATCTTCTCATTAAAGAAGCTCATGAAGTCACTACTACTGAGGGTTATGGGAACAGATGGTTCAATAGAGGCACATAGTACGAGGAGGTCACCAATTTTCTGCAGAGTCAATCACTACAGACCTCCAAACTTCATGTGTCCTTCAGGTTAGCTCAAGAACAGTGCACAGAGAGCTTCATGGAATGGGTTTCCATGGCCGAGCAGCTGCATCCAAGCCATACATCACCAAGTGCAATGCAAAGCATCGGATGCAGTGGTGTAAAGCATGCCGCCACTGGACTCTAGAGCAGTGGAGACGCGTTCTCTGGAGTGAAGAATCACACTTCTCCATCTGGCAATCTGATGGACGAGTCTGGGTTTGGTGGTTGCCAGGAGAACGATACTTGTTGGACTGCATTGTGCCAAGTGTAAAGTTTGGTGGAGGGGGGATTATGGTGTGGGGTTGTTTTTCAGGAGCTGGGCTTGGCCCCTTAGTTCCAGTGAAAGGAACTCTGAATGCTTCTGCATACCAAGACATTTTGGACAATTCCATGCTCCCAACTTTGTGGGAACAGTTTGGAGCTGGCCCTTTCCTCCAGTGCACAAAGTAAGGTCCTTATAGACATGGATGACAGAGTCTGGTGTGGATGAACTTGACTGGCCTGCACAGAGTCCTGACCTCAACCTGATAGAACACCTTTGGAATGAATTAGAGCAGAGACTGAGAGCCAGGCCTTCTCATCCAACATCAGTGTATGACCTCACAAATACACTTCTGGAAGAATGGTCAAAAATTCCCATAAACACACTCCTAAACCTTGTGGACAGCCTTCCCAGAAGAGCTGAAGCTGTTATAGCTGCAAAGGGTGGACTGACGTCATATTGAACCCTATGGATTAGGAATGGGATGCCACTTAAGTTCATATGCGAGTCAAGGCAGGTGAGCAAATACTTTTGGCAATATAGTGTATATTTTGATAAATGAGTTTGTTTTATTGTGAGTAATAAAGATTGTTAAATTGTAATACATTGTGCCTGTATTAATTTGTGTTTGGAACTGTGTATGGGTTTTTTTTTAGGAAACCCTCTCAGACAAATTAAAGTTAAAGTATACTCTTTCGGTGCAAGTCCTAAAGCCCATTTTACACCGCCTGCGTTACTGCAGCGCAGCGTTTGGCACGTGTATTACAGACGTATTGCTCGCAACATCAATTTACACCGGGAGCGTTTGGCAGTGTAGCGCTGCATGCGAGACTGCTCCACACTCGAGTGAACTTCCTGTTTACGATGCACAGCCGCTCATTACTTCACAGCTGAGCTCTCCTTTGTTCTTCCTTTGTCCGTTTTTGGATAGTTTTTGAAAACTCATTCAATTGCACACAGAGACTACAGTAGAATTTACTCACTGTCAACTCCAACCACTTCTGCACTTTCTCTCCATGCATTCTCTTTTCTGTTGCTGGCTTTATAAAGGGCATGTTGGACATCATAAGTAACACTGTGTTTCTCCACTTCCATAGATAAATATTTCCTCATCCATTATTTGTCCTTCCGCCGGTTGTGCTGCTAAAATGAAGTAGCTGGAGTTCACTCCTGACATTTTATTTTGAAAATCCACTGGAAAGTCTTTTATTCTGCTGCTTGACTTCCTGTCTGATCGATCTAGTTAGTGGAAATTGTCGTGTTTTGGCCACGACACAGCTTGGAAATAGAACCAGTACGTATCTTTCGCAAAGCAGCGCGTGATACGCTATGGGAACGCTGCAGTTACACGGGCGGTGTAAATTGGGCTTAAGGTGGCGTTGTTGGTGTTACATAGAGTCTCTAGATCTGTCACTCGCTCCACAGTGGCATATGTATTACATCCTTGTCACTCATTGTCACTCGTTATCGTGTTGCCATGTAGACAGCAATACCTCCGGCAACGTTGCACCAAGCGTTATCGTGCCATTGTCGTGTGGACGGAGCCTCACACTAGGGCCAGTTGTTCCGTGCTGTGCCAAAGCATGTGGCAGACGGGCCTGGGCGCAGTACGATGGCCCTAGTGTGAGTGTGCCCTAAGACAGTTGGAAAACATGAAACATGAAACCAGATTGACACAGCTGGCCTAAACACAACATGTCATAGACATATTAATACAAACAGTATGTGTGGAGCTACATGTAATATTTACTTTTCTCTTGTGTTGACATGTTGGAGCTGTGAAAACAGATTTCCCTCTTGCTACAATAAACATTTTTTTAATAATTCCAAGGATTTTTTTTTTGGAGCTTGGGGTCCCTGATAATATATCTATCCTAATATTGGCTCCCCTAACCAGGTTTTATTGTGTTGTCTGAGAGCAACAGCTCTTACTGCCCGACCTTATTCCTTCTGCCCATGATCCTGTGTCCATTTTCTGCAAATATATTGTCAGTAGATATTAAGTAGTCACAATAATGCATCTGAGCAACTCTCCACAGTAAAGTGCCTGTCCAAAAATGGTCTAACAGCACAGTGTTGCTCTGATGCAACAAACAAAGTACAGTCTTTGTCCATAAATAAAAACAAAATCAGTATTTAAACAATCAAAAATACTTCTTTACATACTCAAGCACATGCATATATTAGTTTGTAATTTCTTTCAATTCAAATGTTAAAAAAAGTGATAATTACCTTACCAATACCTGTATTTACCAAATGTTGTTAGTCAAATTTGACCCAAATATATTTTTTTTTCAATTACTGAAAACACATCTGCTTCAAAACATAAATAAGTAATATAAATGTATCTGGAACTTCATTGAAATTACTAATCATTACTAAATTAAATGTGAATATATGAAGTCATGTTATATACTTTGAGACTTGTTTTTCAAATGACAAGACTTTCAACACATTGACTGGAAGGGTCATTTTAACTTTTTTGGGACGTAATTTAAAAATTAACCCTCCGGGACCAGTCAAATTTACAGCCTAGTTCGGGACAAAAATGTCCACTTCCCAAAACTTTCATAAAAATGATATATTTAAATTTTTTTCTCCCACTTTTTGGGCTTAAATCATTTGATCAACTTCAGTCCTTATCAAAACTACCAAATATTTCATCATTTTCAGGATTTTAACCCTTTAAATGGCAGTTTGAAAACATGATGTCACTGTTATTTTTATGAGAAAAAACAAAAAAATGAGTTATTTTCCAAATGATAAATATTTGCGGACTGGGTCATTTATTTTTTTATTACAGTCTTGGATATATCAAAATTTAGCAACAACATTGATTTTGTTGCATTATTATGTTTTGCTCAGTGCCAGATTTCAAATTTACTACCCTAATTGGTCATTCAGGACAAAAATGTCCACTTCCAAAAACTGCTATAAATTCATAACAGATTGATATTTTTTTCCACTTTTTGGGCTTAAATCATTTGATCAACTTCAGTTCTGTTCAAAATGACCAAATATTCAATTATTTTCAGGAATTAACTCTTTAAATGGCAGTTTGAAAACATGATGTCACATTTTTTTATGAAAAACATGCACAAAACATGAGTAAATTTCCAAATAGTTAATATTTTGGGACTGGGTCATTTATTTTTTTATTACAGTCTTAGATATATCAAAATTTAGCAACAGCATTGATTTTGGTGCATAATTAGTTTTTGCACAGTGACAGATTTTAAATTTTCTACCCTAATTGGCTGTTCGGGACAAAAATGATCAACTTCAGTTCTGATCAAAATGTCCAAACATTCAATTATTCTCAGGATTTTAACCCTTTAAATGGCAGTTTGAAAACATGCACAAAACGAGTAAATTTCCAAATACTTAATATTTTGGGACTGGGTGATTTAGTTTTTATTACAGTCTTGGATATGTCAAAGATTAGCAACAGCACTGATTTTGGTGCATTATTAGTTTTTGCATAGTGACAGATTTAAAACATAACTACCCTAATTGGCCATTCAATGATTATAATGTCCCATTGAGTCCCATTAAAACCACACATTTTAATCCCACAGCCATTGCAGTATATAGTCATGCATTTTATAATGTCAGGGTTTTATTTTGAAGGAAAACAGTGAAATATGTAATTTTTACTGTATCTCTCCAGATAATGTGACAATTTACCATATAAACCTATGCGTGAAATACTTGTCCTCTCTTGATTTCTGGGCCTGTTGTATTTGATTTTGCTGCACCGTAGACAAAACAAAAACAAGCATTACTGTGTTTATGCACCGGGCTGCCAAGTCAAAACTACAGTCATGGAAAAAATTATTAGACCACCCTTGTTTTCTTCAATTTCTTGTTAATTTTAATGCCTGGCTCAACTAAAGGTACATTTGTTTGGACAATTATAATGATAACAACAAAAATAGCTCATGAGGATTATTCATTTTCCATGGTTTTCTTGATAATAACCAAAATTACTTAAATTCTTACATCAATAGCTATGGCATTGTACCGCCAAAAACACTACTTTTAAGCATTCCATGTTTTCTTTTCTGTTTGCTTTAAACACATGATACACACAAGAGTTAATACTTGATTGCATAACCATTGTTTTTGATGACTGCAGCCATGCGTCTTGGCATGCTCTCCACCAGCTTCTGACATTGTTCTGCTGTCACAGCAGCCCATTCCTGTTGGACAAATTCAAACAAATTTTCTTTGTTTTTGGGCTTGTGGTTCTCCATTTTGAGTTTGATGATTTTCCACAGGTTTTCAATTGGATTAAGATCTGGTGATTGAGCAGGCCAAGGCATGGTGCGAATGTTGTGGTTCTCCATCCAGGCTTTAACTGACCTTGCCGTGTGGCAAGGGGCATTGTCTTGTTGGAAAATCCAGTCATTCGAGGCAGGAAAGAGTTTTCCAGCTGATGGAAGAAGACTGTTTTCAAGGGTAGTCCTGTACTTGACCTGGTTCATTCGGCCTTCACACAATTGCATTTGCCCTGTTCCACTCAGACTGAAACAACCCCAGATCATGACTGATCCACCCCCATGTTTTACTGTAGGGGCAAGACAGTCTGTGTTGTAAGCTTCTCCAGGCTTCCTCCTAACCAGTAAGTTGGCTGGAGTGGGCATCAATTCAAAATTGGATTCATCACTGAAGAGAACCTTAGCCCAATCATCAACAGTCCAATCCTTGTGGTCTCGAGCAAAGAGTAACCGGGCCTTCCTCTGCCTTTCATTGATGAAGGGCTTCTTGCGTGCTCTGTGTGACTTCAAACCAGCTTCAACAAGTCGGTTTCGAACTGTCCTTGCCGAGCAAGTCACATTTCTCGACAGTGCCCACTCATTTTTAAGGTCCCTGGAGGTCTGACGACGATTCCTGACACAGGAACGGATGAGTGCACGGTCATCTCGTGGGGTAGAAAGACGTTTCCTGCCACGGCCAGGTAGCAATTTGGTAGTGCCATGTTCAGCTTGTTTTTTGTTGTTGTAATGAACGGCCGTCTTGGAGATCTTCAGTTTTTTCGCTACCTGTCTCTCACTCATGCCAATTTCCAGCAGTGCCAAGATGGCTGCCTTTGTTGCTTCACATAATTCTTTTGTTTTAGGCATTATGTGAGAGCTGACAACTTCTGAGTTGTGCTACGGCTTGAATGTAAGCAGGAAACCACTCTAGGCCTTTGCATGTGCAGTGCTGCTTGTGACATGAAATGGCCTCTTATATACCCTGGGAATCAATTAAGCTTAAGAATGTCAAATAGGACATAAAGTATTATGTGACCAGCTACATTTTTTTGTTGTTCATTGTATTATACGTTTAGTGGTACCAGATATTAGAATGAACAAGAAATTGAAGAAAACAAGGGTGGTCTAATATTTTTTTTCCATGACTGTATGTCTAGTTGGGCTGGCTGGTCATTTCATTCCTGTGACATGCAAGATGAAGAGGTGCTTCTTGGTGGAACAAGCAAGGGACATGGTCATGCAGCTTTCAACTTCCAGCGAGCTGCAGGACTCATCTTCTGAAGCAGGAGAATCTGATGTGGAGTTTGAGGTGGAGTCTGATCTGTTTTCCAACTCTTCCCCTGAACATGGAGAGGAAACAGAGGATCCTTCCCATCCTGGCAGTGAGTGGATATGAAGAAATGGGCACATCTGGTTCCCCTCTAATGATGACACAGTGCGCTATATTCCTGCTGCAAGAGATTTGGTTCCAGGGCCCATCCAAGAATGATCTGGATGATCTGGGATCATCCTTTGATTTATTTTTTTACTGCTGAAATCATCAGCAGTATTGTCACTGTCACATGTGATAATTTCTTCACATTGTACCCACTCATGCAGGACCTTCTCAAGCGGAAAGTGGCACTGGTCAGGACCATTCGAAAAAATAAGTATGAGCTTCCACCCAAACTCCTGCAGGTGAAGAAGAGCCCTCTCCTCTGTTTTTGCTTTTACAAAGAACACCACAGCAGTGAGCTACATTCCCAAACGGGGAAAAAAATGTGGTCCTCCTCAGGAGCAAACACAGAGACCCAGCTGAGACCAGGGAAGAGAAAAGGAAACCTGTGATCAGACAGACTACAGCCACTGCAAGGGTGGTGTTGACAACCTGGACGAGATATGTGCCTTTACTTATTATTCTTACTGAATTTTTGTGATATATTTTATTGCTATTTCTTATTCAGTAGGCCTATTTCAAGCATTACCAGTGTATGGTATAAACAATAAATGATACATTTGTTTATGATGAGAAAGAATGTTTGTATTATTTTTTTCTTGGTCTTTTGTAGATTGTGGGCACCTCCACCTGCAGGAGGATGATCTATCGGTGGACACAAACCCTCTTCTACAACATACCCCCAACACACACACACACACACGTTATCTGTTATCTCTCCAGCAATCTTATTCTTTCTCAAACACCCACACATACCTTCTCTTGATCCTTCTCTCATTTTTTCCAACACACACTCATACATAACGTTGTTCTTGTTTTGACTGTTTGTGAATGTTGATTGCAGTTTGCAAAATTGTTGAAAATAAATGTCGACACTGACACGTGATAATGACTTTAAAGTTATCTCAGAGAAAGGTGAAAACAGTATTAATGGTGTTTTTATAGTTGTTTTACCAACAAGAAAAGACAAGTATTTCACGCATAGGCTTACAATGGAAATTGTTGCATTATTGGGAGGTACATAGTAAAAATTACACATTTTACTATTTTCCTTCAAAATAAAACCCTGACATTACAAAATGCATGACTATATACTGTAAAAGAAAGAGTGGGCTGACAGTGGCTTCTCTTATAGACTTGGGCTCCGGATATCACCACCCACCACTGAAGTGACTGATCAAATCACTGCTAGTCCAGGTTTTCCGGTTGAATGTTTTATTGACGGCAAGGTGGCTTGACAGGGTGTACAGACACATACAATGTCTAACTAGTTCTGTCTGTGTGGTTTCTGAAAGGGGAGGAATAAAGAACATTTAACACAATGTCAGAAAATTATGCATATAACTATAAACCTGGTTAGAATAGGTGGCTAAATGACAAAAGGGCTGTCTGGCTTATGCTACCGCTACCTAGCACTGCCACAAGATGGAGCCCTGAGACCACAAGAATGTACAGATTGGACATTGTTGCCTCAAAACATCAAACTGTGAATACAACAAACTTAAACCTGCTACGCTGCTCACTCTAACTAACAAAGTATACACCAGCTTTGGACAATAAACAAGCATACAACATATAGATGCTAGGAATAGCTGGGTCATTACAACAACACGGGTAGAAACGAACGGGTCAGACACTGCAGCACCCTAATTGGTCCCAATTAGCTGGCTCACGCATAGCAGACATGACAGGTAACAATGATTGCTACATACAAATAACCTTTCTTAAGCTATATCAATAACATGCAGATAACTTACACTTCAATGGACGCACACAACAGTCAAAACGAGTGCTGTAACACCCGTTTGGAACTTAATTAGTGTAACTAATCGAACTCTGCAAACTCCTCCGTCGTCTCCGTGAACTGCAGAGGGTAGATGGACTGTACCACTCGGGAGAGAAGGGGCGGAGCATACCATTCCTAACGAGAGGGGTGGAATAGTCCACCTGCTGCTAGCCTTTTCAACATACTGCAATGGCTGTGGGATTAAAATGTGTGGTTTTAATGGGACTGAATGGGACATTATTGTCATTGAATGGCCAGTTAGAGTAGTTAGCTTTTAAATCTGTCACTATGCAAAAACTAATAATGCACCAAAATCAGTGCTGTTGCTAATCTTTGACATATCCAAGACTGTAATAAAAACTAAATCACACAGTCCCAAAATATTAATTATTTGGAAATTTACTCATGTTTTGTGCATGTTTTCAAACTGCCATTTAAAGGGTTAAAATCCTGAAAATAAATTAATTTTAAATTTGGTCAATTTGATCAGAACTGAAGTTGATCAAATGATTTAAGCCCAAAAAGTGGAAAAGAAATACAAATCTATTATGAGTTTTTGAAAGCGGACATTTTTGTCCAGAACGGCCAATTAGGCTAGTAAATTTGTCCACAGTGTATTATAGACCCATTAAAAAATTTAAATTGGAATTTCAAAATGTACCAAGAAAAAAAATCCTTCTTACAAAAAATCGTGCCATATGCAGTAACACAACCAAAGTTATTGCCAAATGAAACTTGAAAAATGACCCATTTGGACAAAAATGTCCTGAGTGACACCGGAGGGTTAAAGTAGCAGGTTTAGTGAAAGAGGAACTGACGGTGGAAGCCAACAGTTGCAGCCGGACACAGATTCGGTGACACCGTGTCCCACAGCAAAACAAACCCGAGCAGGGAGTTTGAGAATGAATAAACCATCACAGCCAGTCTCGTCTGTTAAAAAACAGGCTAACTGAGTCACCGAAAAGAAGCTAACAGGCTAACAGTTAGCATCCCCTCTGACTTGCTTCTCAGCAGTAAGAAACTCAGTAAGAAACTCAGTAAGAAACTCAGTCCGGATTCAGCGGACTTCAGCCGCTCCCGGCAGCATGCAGGCGAATTTTCGGGCTCCACGGAGACGCACACGGGTGCTGGAGGAGTACACAGCCCCGCTGCCGGTGAGCCACAGTCCGGAGGAAAGGAGCGACTTCCGGGCGGAGCTGATCAATCAGCATGTGCTGGTCTGTCATCCGGACCACATCCAAAAGATCCACAACAAGGTCGGAGCACATCAAGTGGAACCAGATCTTATTCACTCATGTAAAATCAGGTCTGAGTTACTGTAGTCCACATGATGTGACACATGGTTTGAGTAGTCCACATCCTCTAAAACCAAAGCTGTGAGTTCAGCATGGATGTATAATAAGAGCTGCAGTGATCATCTGTGCTTCAACACACCCAGGACATCTTCTCCTTATCTGGCTTAACTAACCAGCCTGTTTGAGACCCAGGAGGACATTAATATAAGAGTATATTTATCAAAATGTTATGAATGGAACTTTGATACGGCCATGCTTATAAGATGGGAAAATAAGCCCACTGCTTTGAATTATGTTTTTTTTATTTGCCATCTGTTTCAGCTGAAATATCATGCACACATATCTTGCACACAGTATATTTAAGCAATACATTAATTAAATTAAAATCAAATACATACATGTAATTATAGCCAAATCTGTTGTTTTTTTAGATAAGGCAGTGATATCATGAAACATTCACACAGTCTGTTTTTTCTCCAGCTGTCCTTTCTGCATTTGGCACTTCAAACTACGCTGCTTTTAACCTGGGTTCTGACTTTTTTTCTTCATATTTGTTATATTATCTTAAAATCCGCTCTTTATACACTGCTGGTTGTTATGTGAGCGATGTGGATTGACAGTCATGGTCTTGTCCCTTCAGGGTTTCTTTGGTAAAGGTATTCTGTCCAGAGCCAGACCGGACCACAGCGTCTCTGACCAATGGGAGCGTGAGTTTATACCCATACCATGACATCAACAGTCTGGTCCAATCAGTGTTGTCCACTGCAGTCAGCAGCTCTCTGTTTGTGTTACAGAACACAAAGGGTTGTTTCTACCTGTTGTCTCACAGTCCAGGTGAGTGACATCACATCCTCTCTGTTCACACAGCAGCTTTGGGTCACTAAAAAAGGCTTCTCCACCTCTACCTGCTCACATGCAGGTATGACGAGATGCTCAGGTGGGCGAGGTCAGCTCTATTTGCTCAGGGATTGGATGAAGAAGCTGTCAATCAAACACTCCTCAGCCTTTCTCAGCCAGTAGAGTTGGAAAATGTGAGCGAGGAGGAGGATCCTGGACCAGATGGGACCACAAAGAGGCAGCGTCTGGAGCCAGAGGTGGAGCCAGAGGCCAAGACAGTTTGCAGGTGGACTATTACTTCTTTTTCCAGACTCCAGTGAAAAGCTGCTGATTTTAAATTCTGCTTAATGTACAGGAAAACACACACACCTTTTAGAAGTAGTTGGGTGATCTGCTAAATTATAATCACAATATTTTCCCCTTTCATGGGGCTAAAGCTACACAATTATGAAGTTTTCTTCAAGACAACATTCGGAGGAGTCTGACAATGGATATCAATTTAAATTAATTCTGGTTTAAGGGGGCAGATCACTGAAATTACAAAAAGAAAAGCATGCTCTCTCTCATTTCCCCATGACATTTCAGGTTGGACCCACAAGACCACGATCCCAATCCCAGCTCAGACCACCACTCTGACTCTGACTCTGATCCCGATCCTGATCCTTTAGTTCCAGGTCCTGGTTTTGTCCTGGTGGTCTCTGACAGTGAGGTGAGTTGTCATACATTTGTGGTTACTGGGTGGGGGGTGGGTATGTACCATATGGTTAATCAGTGTGTTTATGTGTCTGCAGGAGTGTGGGGGGGTCAGGGAGGTCCGTCGGGCTCCGGTCTCTCTCACAGAGTGCTTGCAGCTCAGTCTGGAGGAGGTAACACACCAACACACTGCGATCACATGGTAGGATCGTACTGGATTTTGCCAAATACGATGTTGCAACTCAAAGGGTGGTGTGTCCCAAAGTACACATGGAGTTTGTTTATATCAGATAATGCTCAGTGACCTGGCTGACTCTGCTATGCTAGATGGTGCTGTAGCCATATCAACAAGTGGTGTTAGAACTACTTCCAGCTGACAGCTACTTAACTCAACAATAAATAATAAACTCTGTCTCCTCGTCTGTCCAAAAGTGAGTTGTCGATTTCTTGGAAGCCATGATATCGCTTGACTTTTGCGGCAACAACATTACTATTTATGACAGCGTCAACGCCTCTTTCCACTTCAGGGTGAAATCCCCAGCGGACATTCTCGAGCAGGACGCAGGACGTGAATGTGATACGATACCATACACAAAAGGCACAAAGCAGATTAACAACATCTTAAATCAGGGATTCCTATCGTATTCACGAATCCAGTCCCTATACACATCTTAGCCTATGCACATGAATTAGATATGATTTCAATGCCTTTATTATACGCTTATGCTCGTCCATGTGTACGCAGTGACTGCCACTAACCATCAGACTGGTTCTGTAAACACTACATTACCCACGAGCCTTGGCTGCTAAGAGAGAGTTATTAGTATCTGAATGGCTGACCAGAGAGCAGAGAAGGTAATTAAAGGGTCACAGGGTAAGTTCCTCAGTAGTCAGACTGTGAAGGTGGCCTGTACCCTGACAGCAGGTTGTGACGTCCAGTCGGGTCAGATTAAAACATGACACAACTGGAACCAGTGCACTGACTGCCCCACTGATGTGTGTCTTGGTGAAAAAGTTGCAGTCGAACATGTAATAAGTCTCGTTACAGCAGGTAGTGGTAGTCTGCCATCACTATGATACCTAGATGAAATAAAGCAGCGTTAGGTGACCATTTCCACACCCCTCTCACTGACCAGTGTCATAGGTTGAACGATCAGATAAAAAAAAAAAAAGAAACGAGCCTTCTCTGTTTCCTCCTGACTTATCCATGCTTTCATTCATTTTGTGTGTTGTGTCACTGTGTGACACTTTAACTGCATCCATGCTTTGTGCTGGCACCCAATTCAAAACAAATCTATTAATTAACCTTCACAGAGTGGCTTCTTCACTGCTCTTCATCAGCTGTCCGTCTGCACCTACAGGCCTTCTTCCTGGTCTACAGTCTGGGCTGTCTGTCTGTCTACCTGCACCAGGTAACCATGTCTGCCTGTCTGTCTGCCCACCCCAGTTAATGGCTAAAGAGTCTGGTTCATTTAAACTTGAGTCTTATTTTCTTTATTTTCACTTCCTACTTTTTAAAGTGAATGAAAAAACAAATGAATGAATGAACTAGATCTTCCAGGTTGCATTCGTTCAGTGACAGTGTCCATGTTCTTTGCTGTGATTGGTCAGGAGCCGCTGTCAATCATCCAGCTGTGGAGGAAGTTCCGGAGCCTGCGGCACGACTTCACCAGCTCGTTCGCAGCGTATCAGTACTATCGCAGCAAGGGCTGGGTTCCTAAAGGAGGGAGCGGGGCCAAGTACGGCGTCGACCTCAGTGAGACACTCACACACACACACACACACACACACACACACACACACACAGGTGGATTTCAGTCTCATGTCAGCCCCTAGTGACGTTTACAGTGATCAGCCACTTATATGGATCAAAATGCTCATTATTTAACAAATGCTGTTTCATCTGCTTATGATTATCAAGTGATACGCTTGCAGTTTTCATTTCAGCTCTCCTCATACAGTATATCACCAGCAGCACTGCAGCAGGGGTAGCTCTTCCAACCCAGCAAATTAGTTTATAACCATCGCCAGCTTAACGCGATAACTTTGAGCTGGACAGATGTGCTCACTATAAGTAATTAAAACTGGAACCAGCTCCATGATCCTCCAGTGTCTGTCACATTTTACAGAATTCACCTTGAGAAATGTGTTTCTAAAGTGTTTTTTTGTGTGTCTTTCAGTGTTGTACAGGAAAGGACCACCTTTCTACCATGCCAGGTAACACACTCAATACACACACACTATGGGGGGTTGTTTGACTGTTTGCTAAAAGTGCCGTGTGTGTGTGTGTGTGTGTGTGTGTGTGTGTGTGTGTGTGTGTGTGTGAGTGATCAGTGCAACTCACCCATGGCAGATTAAAATGCAAAAATTACAAAAATACTTAGATTTCAATGTAATGTTTTCACCAAAAAAAAACTGTCCTCATTTAAAATGGAAATGTTTTCTCTGTTAGTTTGTGATTTCCTAAAAAGAGAAACTTGTCCCTCTCCCTTTCCTGTAGTTATTCGGTGGTAATTGAGCGGGTTGATGATGAGTTCAGGAGCTTGGCGTTGCGTCAGTTTTCGTGGTGTTCTCTGGCAGCTCTCAGCAGGATCACCTCTAACGTCTCCAAGGTAATGAAACGTCAGACCATGGGATCGAAATTTTGAGCGTGAAAACACCCAAAAAAAAGAGTCTAAAATTGCCACTGCATCAAGGAGGTGAGATTTGAATTCTATATTTGATTATTCTGTGTTTGTTTTCAGGAGCTGATGTTGTGTCATGTGATCTATCCAGCCGACCTATCAGAGGCTGACCTGGACTCACCTGTCTGTCTGAGCAGACTGAAGGTTCAGGTAGATGACAGAAAGCAGCAGCGATTATAAGTCAAATTATTGATTAAGTGAGCCACAGGAAGTGTATAATGATTCAAGAAGATGTGTGTTAAAAATGATTTTAAAGCAAATATCCTGCAGGTCTGAAAACACCCCAATGAATGAAGACTGACATGAAAAGCATGAGGAGACCGTCACCCTGATATTAATGCATTAAGAGAAATGTCATATTCCCATCATGTTCCACACATGGTTTCCCATCCATATGTTTCCATGCAGCCTTCTGTCTCTTGCTGTTAGTCCTGAATAGAAGCAATGGACGTCCTGTGGATATACAGTCATGGTCAAAAGTTTACATACACTTGTAAAGAACATAATGTCATGACTCTCTTGATTGGAACAGATACTTCTTTTTCAGAAAAAACATTCATGAAGTTTGGTTCTTTTATGACTTTATTATGGGTCAACTGAAAATGTGACCAAATCTGCTGAGTCAAAAATATACATACAGCAACTTGAATTAGCAATTTTGGTGACTTAGAAAGTAGTGTCAATGAAATGAGCTTTATAGCATGGCCTCTTAACTTCTTGTGAGTGATCATGAGTGACTACAGCTGGTGACTTCTCTGAGGCCATTTAAATAGGGCTCATTGGATACAAACACCCACAAACACTACAATGGGAAAGTCAAAGGAGCTCAGCACGGATCTGAAAAAGTGAATCATTGACTTGAACAGGTCAGGAAAGTCATTTGGAGCCATTTTAAAGCAGCTGCAGGTCCCAAGAGCAACAGTGCAAACAATTGTTTGTAAGTATAAAGTGCATGGCACTGTTTTGTCACTGCCACGATCAGGAAGAAAATGCAAGCTATCACCTGCTGCTGAGAGAAAACTGGTCAGGAGGGTGAAGAGTCAACCGAGGACCACCAAAAAGCAGATCTGCCAAGAATTAGAAGCTGCTGGAACACAGGTGTCAGTGTCCACAGTCAAGCGTGTTTTACATCACCATGGACTGAGAGGCTGCCGTGCAAGAAGGAAGCTCTTGATCCAAAAGCAGCACCTTAAAGCTCGACTGAAGTTTGCTGCTGATCACATGGACAAAGATAAGACCTTCTGGAGGAAAGTTCTGTGGTCGGACGAAACAAAAATCCAGCTGTTTGGCCACAATGTCCAGCAATATGTTTGGAGGAGAAAAGGTGAGGCCTTTAACACCATGCCTACCGTCAAGCACGGTGGTGGTTGTATTATGCTGTGGGGCTGTTTTGATGCCAGTGGAACTGGTGCTTTACAGAGAGTAAATGGGATAATGAAGAAGGAGAATTACCTTCAAATTCTTCAAGATAACCTAAAATCATCAGCCTGAAGGTTGGGTCTTGGGCACAGTTGGGTGTTCCAACAGGGCAATGACCCCAAACACACATCAAAAGTGGTAATGGAATGGCTAAATCAGGCCAGAATTAAGGTTTTAGAATGGCCTTCCCAAAGTCCTGACTTAAACCCCGTTTAGAACATGTGGACAATGCTGAAGAAACAAGTCCATGTCAGAAAGCCAACAAATTTAACTGAACTGCACCAATTCTGTCAAGAGGAGTGGTCAAAGATTCAACCAGAATAATAATGATACATCAGCATGTCACACGTCTTCACTGGAAAATGCTCCATTTAGAATAAGGCCTAATTTGTAATATCCAAAGGGAGGCTGCAGATTACATGATCTCTATCATATTCAGAAGATGGTCATATTAGAATATTACTATGCATATAAACATAGTCAGTCATCTATTAAATGAGATGTTAAGGAGCTGTGATCTGAAATATCGTGTCTTAATAAGGTTTGATCAAGTGTCTTCTCTCAACAGGAGGTGATCGTCAGCAGGTGGGTTTCCTCCAGAGAGCGAGCAGAGCAGGATGACATCTGATTGGCTGATAGGACACTTCAGAAATGAATGACATCACCAGAAGTCTGGTGACATCAGCCAAAAGAGTAAAACATTGTTTTTGTCATTAAAGACTCAGAAACAAAAACAGGAAGAGTTTGAGAGCTCAGATGTCTGAGCATCCCTGAATGCAGCATGATTCCTCACAAAGTGTGTGTGTGTGTGTGTGTGTGTGTGTGTGTGTGTGTGTGTGTGTGTGTGTGTGTGGGTGGGTGGGTGGGTGGGTGCGGGCGGGCGGGCGGGCGTGTGCCTGCGTGCGTTTTACTGGAACAATAACAAATAAATGAATGAAGTGACCTCAACTCAACATGTAGTCCATGTTCACCTGTTTGTTCCGATCTAGTCTCTATAAGGAGCATCAACCTCTGAGGGTTAATTATTTCTTTCACTTTCAGTGTGCTTTATTAGAATGACATAAAGATATTTGTAAAATAATATACAAAGAAAAAGAAATTATAAATAATTACTATGTACTGAATTATCAGATATACAGAGGTTTGGATCCAAATTCAACACAAAAAGTTTAATGACTACTGCAGTCTCAATGTTAGTCAACGCTTCATGACAAGCAGCTTCAGTACTTAGTAGAGCACCCTTTTGTGTTATCACCTGCTCTAAACCTGATGCATAGCCAGACATGATCATCTGACAGTGTTCCTGAGGAATCTAAGCCCATTCCTCATGGGCAGGGTCCTCCTTCTTCAGATCCAACCAGAGATTTTAGGTTCGAGTTATGGACTATGTGACTGTGTCTATTGTTGAATATCTGAGGGAAAGGGAAAAAAGTCCAGACACATGTAGTATGATTTTGTTTATCGATTCAAGAGTTGTTTTCTCTTTCATAAAAACGAATTAGCGATATAAAAATAACTTAACAGAATAAAATGCAAAAGTGCAAGTGAAAGCAATAATATGGATCTTGAATACTATGGTAAAAATATACATGTTGTATTAGGCAATCTATTAATATATTTGGTTGCTTCTTACACTATAGCATGTAATATATTCATTCTGAATGTTTGCATTCAAATCCTAGCAGAACACAATAATTTGTACAACATATAGGCTAAATAAGACTCTCAGGAAAATCCTCCAACAGGAAAAATCATGTTTAAATTAAAGCAATGAAATCTGGGGAGAGCCATTAAAAGAGATCTTGAATATTACGGTAAAAGTAAGTAAGAAAGTAAACTTCCAGTAGATCCTTCTGACCTTCCGCTCCCACAATTTCCTCCTAATAAGATCCTGAGGGAAATAATAGAACTGTTTACCACTTCCAAGCTGAACACAGCAACTCTAGGCTGTGCACACAGAAAAAACTGGACATTACCATCAATTAATAACCCCCCCGATCTAGAGTCTTCCATTTCTTCTTCTTAAACCAAGCCTTGGTGGACTTTGAGGTTTGCTTCATCATTTTCCCATTGGAAGGTCCAACATCACCTCACCTTCAGCTTCCCCACAGACGGCAGGAAGTTTTTTCCTGCGATTTCCTTATACATAACTGAATCCACTGAGCCTCCACATGCTGCAGGTCTTTGGTGCCAGAGGCAGCAAAGCAGCTCCAGAGCATCACTGAGCCTCCACCATGCTTCACTGTAGGCAGGCTGCTCTTTTCAGCATTATGCTTCATTCTTCTTACCCCAGAAGATCCCCAAAGGTTTCGGTTTTGTTTCATTGCTCCACAGAACACAATCTTGAAACTTATGTGGCCAACATGTTTCTAGGTCAGTAGTGGTGTGGAGCCCTTCAGTGTTTAGTGTGCACCTTACTGTGCAAACTGAAACCTCAGGTCCTGCTGCAAGTGTTTTGCAAGTTAATTGCTTTTGTTTTGTTTTCTGATGATGATGATGGTGGTGATGATGATGATTGTAGTGGCAAAAAACAGGTTTTGATTTTTCTTTTAAGCCCTAAATCCTTCACCGTTGGTGTAAAGTTCTCAGTACAGATAAGTCACAGTCAGGAGGACCCAAGCCACAAAGTATGTTCTCTCTATTCATACCAACGTGATTCACAGACCAGTGATGCTGTCTGCTGGCCAGCCCTCTCCATGTCCTGTACTGTCAGCAGCCTTAAGGACAGTACCTGTCACCACCTGTAGAGGGTGCTCTCTCTCACATTACCAGAAACAGAAAATATAAGTAAATCATTCAAAACAGAAAAACTTAAATGAGGCTCCTACAGTGATGACAATGCCGCTGATGGTGAGGATGGCATTTCTTAATGAATAAATGGCCATAAACTTGTCACCTGGTCTGACCTGGTCTAGTCTGGCTTTAGTGTGGCCAGTTTAGTCACTGTTGAGTGACTATGACTGTCTGCTTCAGGGCCCTTCAGAGGAGTCCCAGAACCCAAAACCAGCACAGCATCCCACCCCCACACACACACACCTAGACTGATCCAGAACAGAAAGAGAGGACAGATGAACGTGGAAAAAGTTTTGAGTGAAAGCACAAGTTACTAATTTGTCACTTGCCGGGTTTTCCAGGTTGCTGCAGGTTAAAGGTCAGGCTCGTTCAGGTAGATGACAGTGATGGTGATGTCATCACGGTACCTCCTGGCCAACTCTGTCGGCAGGCTCAGCATCTTGGCCAAGCGGTTTGGTGCCACCGCGCCGTACCCATCATCCCCCAGGGCATGGCGGAGCAGGTGGGTGGCAGCGTTCTGGTCTTCCAACACAGACAGAACCCGCCCCTTCCTCTCTAGCAGGAGACGCTGCAGACTGCCCAGTGTCATGCCCTCGCCGGGAATTATAGGTCTCTGCAGCTGTAGGCCTATGCAGTAACAAACAGCTGAAGTCAGTGTGGACTGGATGACAGAATGCTTATATGCCTCTCATATCTCAATTTCATTGGGGACTTCTAGTAAACAAACACAAACACTTTCGACACAACCTTTTCTCCTGACAAACATGAGGACAAAATCCTGCTTTGCACACGGGTGGTTTAAAGTCTCAGGAGTCAGACCTTCCCTTTATCCCACAAACTAAAACTCAATCCTCGTGAGGTAAAACCTCTTACTGTAGACTAAGTGAGGCACTTACCTGTCAACTGTTCCCCTACCAGCTGGACAACTGTCTGCCGGTGCATCAGTTCCCAGAGTCCGTCAGTCGCCAGGACAAGGAACTTGTCAACAGGTCTGATGCGGTGTAAGGTGACCTCTGGCAGAGCAGTTAGGTAGGGCGGGGTTAGATAGTGCAGGGGCAAGGTCCGGACTGCCTCGCTGACCGTAGACAGGACATCTGGTCGTGTTTCGTAAACTCGACTCAGCATCTCTGCACTCCATTTGAAGCGGACGTCACCGAATGCCCTAAAGGGCAGCAGCAGGCCCAGCAGGCGGTCATGGCGGACCACCGTCTTCTGCTCTGATAGCGGGTGTTCTCCCAGAATCCTTTGGAGCTCCTCTGGATTCTGTGCGTTATGGTCATTGGTGAGGCTGACTGCTGACCAGTGCCCGTGCGGCTCCTTGACACCCAGAACAGCCCGACTGTCACCCAGGTTGGCCACGTGCAGTATGCCCTTGGAGACATGGGCGATGCAAGCTGTGCAGCCGGATAGTGCCACATGGAGGGGGGAGGACACAGACCACGTCTCCCCAGGCACAGACACCCGTCTGTGGACAGAGAGAGAGGATTCACCTATGGCGTTTTCAGGCCGACTGAGAACCGTGCTGATTCCCGCACCTAATCTCGAACTGACTGATGTGTTCACACTGAAAATCAGAGCATTCGGGAACCGAAAAGTTGGTTCCCAACAGGAACCAAGTAAAACTTGTTTTTTCTAAGCAAACTGTGACGACAAAGAAATATGTGTGGAATATGGCAGCAGCAGATGTTGTAGCATAGCTTGGCACAGATAAATAATGATTTGTATCAGTACAAACGCTCACTGGTAGTCAATGATGTGATCCATGATTGTTATTTTCCTTGCTGTGACATCTGTTTTTGTTGTTTTCATTTGGTGGCAAATCAACAGCCTTTGTTGATGACACATCATGGGTTCACTTAAATGGTATGAATGCGGGTCGTTCACCGGTAAGCACTTTGGTTCCCAGTGTAACTGGTGCGGGAACCGGCACCCTCACCATTCTGGTCGGCCTGGAAACAGCACTAGTAACTAAAGCTGCAAGCAGTAGTGAAAACCGTGCACCCAGATGTGACCTAGAGGTCATATTAGATGAGTGGATGATTGTACTCACACCAACAGCAATTCTTCTCCACATTGATACATGGACATGTAGAGGATTTGTAAATTACACACTTAACACACATAAAGCTGCAGCTGTAACTTGTCTGAGCTTTGATAGAAATTGTCACACTGAAGGATGTAAAGCACAATAGGAGTTTTACTATAGAATGAGGACCTGGATGAAGACATGGAGAGGTGGACCTGGGCTTCCACAGACAGGTCGTAGTCAAGGCGACGGAATGCATTGACCAGCGCTGTTGTCACCCTGCCGCTGTCCTGCAGCCATTCAGAGAGGAATCAGATAATGACATCATAACATGTGAAAGCTTTAAAGCTTCGTTCACTTCCTGTTAGATGAACTGAAGGATCATATTTAGGACAGTCTAAATATGAGTTTATCTTCTCTGTCTGAAAGCAGCTCAAAGAACCATTTTCTATCAAAAGTAGTTCCAGATGTGTTGCTGTTGAATAAACGTTTCAAAAAAAATTAAACCTTCACTTCACATCTTCATTGTGTTGATCTAGAGGAAGAGAGACATCAAATCTCAACAGTCTGTATGACAGAGACCGCCTGAGGCCTAGTAACTGGTCTCTGTCACCTGGTCACCTGTCCCTGTCAGACCAGGTCTAAAGTATAATCACTCTTGCATGTTAGGCAGGTTTTCCATAGGTCCATTATTGGATTGATCATTTTAAACCAGTGAAGACCTCTAGTCTTTCTGTCTGATTGACTTTTCCTGGGTATGCGTCAATTTCTGGTTTTGCCAGTCCGCTATACAAGCTTAAACCAGTCTGGTTTTAAAAAAGTAGTCCAACCTGCACTGACAGCACCAAAGACAGCTTACATCATATCAGTAATAAGTAATATGACAACATGATACTAGTGTCTGACAGGCTATCTGCAATTTAGAGATATGAGGGAGTGTCCTGTTGTGAGAAATAACATACAGTGTGCCACTGATCCTGCTGGCTGTGGTGCTGCCTCGCCCTCTGCTTCCCCTGTAGTGTTTATTGGTGGTTGATAAATCAGATTAGAGGTAGCTTATTGCCACCAAGTGGACTAGAGTTACTTTACTCTAATTCAGAATTTGAACATTTTTACACCTGCCCAAACCTACCTCCTCCTCCTCCCCCTCCTCCTCCTCTCCATCTTCATCCTCCAGCCTCTCCTGCCAGTAGTTTCGGAGGCTGTGGAAAGTCGCCCCTCCGTCAGGACAGCTGTGGTCTTGGGGGTGTTTGTGCCACTCCAGCAGGGGCAGCACGGCTCGTTCCTCCTCTACCGCCTGTTCGAGCTCTGCCAATATCCTCAATGGCAGTGTTGCCACAGCAATGTAGTAGAAAAGCCTCTGACTGACTGCATGAGCACAAGCTGACCCCACATGGCCATCAAACACACCAAACAACAGGCTGCCGCGGCCCGGCAGGCAGGTGGCACTGCTCCGGCAGTCCTCACTGGGGTGGTTGGATGACAACATGTTGCTATGGAAACCATGGACACCATGGACGGCAGAACCTTTGGGGAAGGTGTGGCTGTATTCGTTGGCCTGGTAAATGAAGACAGATCAGTCAACACATTGTCATCCCAGCTCATCACACTGCTCATATTGCTCCTGTGTCACTCTAAGTTTAGGCAACAAAACCACTTTGTTAGGTTTAGGGAGAAAACAACATGGTTGGGTTTTAATCCTCTACTCTGTATATCTAAAGTAGAAATGAGAAAGGACTGGATCAGTTTGACTGACATTTTGAGTTACATTACCTTTAATATGCGATGGATCTGAGATGAGCTCATCTGCCCCACCTCCTGCCCCCTCCTATACTTCCTGCTCTCACTGCCTCCAGGGTAATGGAGTCTGGGGAGCTCAGGGGGAGGCGGAGGGGAGGAGAAGGAGTGACGGCAGGACGGGAGCTCGAACCTGCAACATCCTCTGAAGGGTCTGGTTCTCCCCAGCATAGCCACTGGTCAGAAGAGACAGCAGAAGTGTCAATAGAGGAGCTAACAGCTTGAAACCTGGAGGAGAACCAACAGAAGAAGCAGGAGGTGAAGCAGAGAACCATCACTGAAAACTGGAGGAGAACCAACAGAAGAAGCAAGAGGTGAAGCAGAGAACCATCACTGAAAACTGGAGGAGAACCAACAGAAGAAGCAAGAGGTGAAACAGAGAACCATCACTGAAAACTGGAGGAGAACCAACAGAAGAAGCAAGAGGTGAAACAGAGAACTATCACTGAAAACTGGAGGAGAACCAACAGAAGAAACAGGAAGTGAACAAGAGAACCATCACTGAAAACTGGAGGAGAACCAACAGAAGAAGCAGGAAGTGAAGAAGAGAACCATCACTGAAAACTGGATCAGCAGAGCAGCATCCTGTGGCAGATCAGACTTGAGTGTTGTCCATGTGTCCATGTTTGCCCATGTAGTATTCAGGCACCTTCACTTTCTGCACACTTTGTGTTGTGGGTATAGTTTTAAATGAATAAAAACTTTGTCCATCAACAAGAGGACCAGCAGAGTGTTTGTGTCTCTCCTCCACCTGCTGCTGCTGATCTGAAATGAGGCTGTTAAACACTCACAGGAGTGTGTTTATGCTGCATTTCATTTTCTTTAGTCTGTTCACTGCTCTCTTTTACTAAGTCTTCACACTTAACTCCTTACTGGTAGTTCATTTATATCCACTTTTCCACAAAGGTTGTCAATTTATGCATTAAATGTACAAATTATTGCACTGCCAGCAGCTGTCGTCTATGTCACGGCTCTAAAAGCTGAGCAGAAGATCAGTGGAGCTGAAACTCACTGTGTGTATTTTTGAGTGTCCAGTTCCTGGTTAGCTCTTCATCAGACTCTTCGTCTCGTTGTTTCCTGAAACAGACTGGTTCTCTTCAGAGACCTTTTACTTCCACTGTTTAGGGCTCTTTATATATTCTGTCAGTCATCGTCTTTGTTTCTGTCTGTGACCTTTGACAGTTTTCATATCTCACTCAGTAATAATCAGTAATCTATAAACCTGCTGCTGCTGCCCCAGAAGCCCTGCCTTCTGTTTACCTTCAGTTTTGTCCTGTGCTCATGTTGTCTTGTGTACTTCCTGTTATAATTTGATAAAACATGACAATTATGCATCCCAAATTTTAAAGTGACAAAATGCCAGTAATTAATGTTGGGTGGATTATTCTTCCACTGGCATGTTAGTCTATTACAACATCAATGGTGCATGAGCAATCACTTTTTCCAGGAACACCACTGGTGTACAGAAAGACCAACATTTAGAAGAAAGAAGAAACCAGAGGTAACGTTTTATGTTTTGTAATTATAAAACACTTGGAAGTCCTTACAGAAAGGAAACTGTTAAAAATATATAGGGTTGCAAAGGGACAGGAAATTCCTGGTGGATTTCCAGTAAATTTACAGAAACTTAAGCTGGGGAATTTTTGAAATATTCTAAATTGGAAACTTTCCATGGGAGTTATTGGAATTTATGGGAATTAACTAGAAATTGTGGGTAACTTAAACAAACTGTATCATATCTAAACAAACATTTTGGTTTTTGTCACATCCATGCAAAATAAAACAGTTAAAAAAACATGACATTTCAACAGATTTGTGAGTAGAACTTCAAACCTTTATTGTAATGAACAATCATTTCTTTCACTGAACAACAAAAACATGAATGAAAATGGAAAAAGTCCCATTCAAAATGTTAAATGAATGCCTGTGAAACCGTCTCATTGGCCTCTTCCTGGGCTTCATCAACATCCTCCATGTTCACCTCCTCAGAGTCCCTGTCCAGCCTGGGCATGGAGCATGGCTCTGTGTCAGACTCAAAGAGCTTTAGGTCTGCCCGAATGGTGACCAGTTTGTCAGCGTTCACATTCATGAGCCTGTTGCGACCCTTGGTGTTTGTTCCTGAACAGCGACCAGTTGTGCTCAGAGGCAGCTGATGATGGTGGGATTTGGAGGATGATGGAGGCTACAGGTGAAAGGGCCTCAGATCCAGTCTCCTCCACTAGGTGGATGCAGATTCGGTATGTGTTGGAATGACTGCCAGACTCCATCCTCTTACCAAAGCCCTTGCTTGTGCATGTGAGGGAGGAATAGTGCTTGCATTAAATCTGTCTGTTTTAGTCAAAATAATGCAACAATATACGTCCTCCAACTATATTTACCTTCAACTTTGTAAATCAGAGTGGATTTGGGAAAGGAAGAGGAACAATCTGTGATGACAAAATTCTTCAACCTAGAGAAATAAATAAATGGTTTGGAAAGATGGATTCATGATTAAGCTGGACAGAACGAGAGTAAAACATTCAATTGGATTAAGACCTTTTTATTCAAGAGATATATTTAGGTTAAGATGGCAACAGCAATCTATAAAAAGTACAGAGTAAAATAGTGTCTGGAAGGATGTGAATGGGGAGCAAATATAAAGGAGGATAAGTCATTTGGTCATTATATAGGTCAGAGGGTGTAGCCAAACAGGGTGTAGTACAAATCCAGGCTCTGAGAACATGCTGTGGGACAATAAAGTTTCTCCAGCAACAGCAGTTCAAGGTGGAAAGAATCCTGTTGAATTGACACTACAGGCAGCTTATGATGAATTACTGGGTTTAAAATTAAAAAAGGTTTGGTTAAATAAGGAAATAAAGTAAAAGGAAATATAGTAGATCAAAGGCTAGCATACATTTACACATCTTTATAAAGAGCGATGGGTTTGATAAACATCAAAGTAAAGACACCAGATCACCTGTCAGTACAGTAGAAATATAACATTAGCTGCACACAACAACAAATGAGCAGTTACACTTATCCCAGAGGAATGAATGAAAGAGCAGGACAACTCAGTGGAAGAAGGGCTGTGGTCAGAGTTCACCACCTAGCAGGGAATTTGGGATGAAAATGAGAGAGGAGATCAATGCAAAATTCAACAAAATAGTGAGAGAACTGAAAATAAGGACAACAGAGAACTGCTATATCTATTTTGAAATCGACCATCTTTCCAGAACCTGCAGGCCTGCAGGATCCTGAAGTGAGCAGGAAAGTGCAGTTTTGTTATCTCCATTTATCTGCCATATTGCCCTGTACTGTCTCAGTTTTTGCACCCATTTATTTTTATATTATATTATATTATATTATATCATATTATGGGCAGCACGGTGGTGTAGTGGTTAGCACTGTCATCCCACAGCAAGGTACTGGGTTCGAATACCAGGCCCGGGGCCTTTCTGTGTGGAGTTTACATGTTCTCCTCATGTCTGTGTGGGTTCTCTCTGGTACTCTGACTTCCTCCCACCATCCAAAAACATGCATGGGGATTAGGTTAATTGGTTAACTTAAATTGACCGTAGGTGTGAATGTGAGTGTGAGTGGTTGTCTGTCTCTATGTGTCCTGTGATGAACTGGACACTTGTCCAGAGTGTACCCTGTCTTTCACCAGCTGAGACAGGCCCCCCCCTTGTTTGTGCAAACTTACTTGCAATAAACTTTTTCTGATTCTGAAAATAGGACATAAGGGTATAATAACACGTTGCTCTACGAAACATCCAACAGGAGTATGTGTACTGGACTGCAAGAGACTGTTGAGTATGTAAAAAATATGACAAGAAATATTGTATGAAATATGATACATAATAATAATAATCATAATAATAAGTATGATACATAGAGATTAAAGCTAAATAAAGAAGAAGATGTTTTGGGTTGTTTTACTTCATTAATTTATGTATTGTTGCTTTCAGGGGACGCCAGAGGACACATGGCCCACACTCCAGTGTAGTAGGTGGCGGCAATGCCTCCTGACCGTTGCTGCTGGCCGCCATTAACCAAGCAGAAGAAGACTCCAGCTGAATGCAGCAGGACGTGCGTGACGGCTCGTGTTTGTGTGCGTGTACGTGTACGTGGTGCGCAGACCGCGTGTGGCGCAGAGGAGAGAAAACAAACAGTTTCGGGGTTTGAGGTGAGTTTGAGCTCTCGACCATCGATCCGCTCTTCCCTCCTCGCAGCGGGGCGGCGCCGCTCTGCCCCGGTGACGCATCCGGAGAGGGAGCGCTCAGGAGCGGACAAAGTCCCGCTGTTTATCCCGCCTTGGAACATATGCTAAACTGCGTGCTAGCTGTCAGTGTGACAGTGTTGGGCCTGCCGAGGGCCGACTCTCTCTCTACACACACACACACACTTACTAAGGGGAAACCCGTGGAGCTGAGTCGGAGGAGGGATAGTCCCCTCTGGGGGTGAAGCGGAGTTCATCCCGGAGCGGAGCCTCCGGTCGGTGGCCGTAAAGAGCCGCCTGGTAGCGTCGTTAGGCCGGGGAAGCCCGTGGTGGGGTGGTGCTGGCTATGGAAGCTGCTGGGTTAGCATTATTAAATTACCTCGATAGTGACCCCAGCAAACATTAAGAACAACAGCAAACACCTGAGTGCCATTGAAAGCTGGTGGAGTAAGAAGGTCTCCACAGCAGAGAGCAGGCACTCCCCCTGTGTTGACAGAGCCCGGCCTGGCTGCTGCTGCTTCATGCTGCATGAGAGCCCATTGGTCCACTGCTGCACACATGAGAGCCCTACAGAGGCAACAGAGGAATTCAGCAAGGGTGGTTTTGTTTTTAGATTTATTTAGCAAAGTTACCGCTGGTGCTATTAACCCTCAAAATGTCTGTCTGGACCTTCTCTGCTTACCCAGGCAATTATTTACAATGCATGTTGTAAAAGTGTAGTGATAGTTTAAAATGACAAAAAACAAATATTTTACATGTTCATGTTTAAATTTGAAAAGTATGAAACATAATACAATACGATTTTGTGAGTCTTTGTCTCTAAATGTGCAAAAATGGAAACTATATACAGGTTTTTTTTTTTTGGTTTTTTTTTTGCCACAGGGAACAAAGAGGCTGATTCCTCAGCTTCCAGGAGAGATATGAGTGAAATTACAGTAATGACACCACATTGGCTGTAAAGAGCAACGTCTCAGCTTTCAGTAACCGTTGGATTTTTTTCCAATAGCACAAACCATTACATAGTTATGGTAATCCAAATTGGTCATGTGCGTGTCTCCTGCAACACATTAGGGGTTCAAGGGTTACAGGAACTTGAAGTTGAACGTTTCCATGGCTGTGGCGTTGGTTGGGATGGCTGTAGCTGCTTGTACATGCATGAACATAAACGGCATGCACAGCTAATCCGGCCATGTTAACAAAGCATAGAAACTCAGATTACAATACAGACGAAGAGAAACTTCACTCTGCTCAGGTGGACATTACTCCTATGTGTCTCTACATAGCAAATAATTGATTGCCACTATACTGGTGCTCTGAGTCCCATACAGAAAACCTTTTAAATGCTTGAGACATTTGATTAAGTGATCAGCTGATTAATAGAAATGTTTGAACTATGAGTTCATCAGTGGATCAGAGTCTCTGTAGTGGATCCACAAAATATAATCCCATTCAGATTGGGACACAGCAGAAACACCTGAACACATCAGATGTGATGATACTGTGTAAAGAGTGTGAAGTGATTCACGGAGGACAGGGGAGACATAACTGTTCTGCCTGTCTCTCTTTCTCTGTTTCTGCCTCTGTCTGTCGGACTCTCCCTCTCTTCTCTGCCTGTCTAGCCGTTGCCGTGGTGATGAGCTGTAATGAGTGTTTCGGTTGTGGCCGCAGTGGTCACTGGGTGAAGAACTGTCCAAGCGCCGGACGAGGAGGACGAGGGAAAGGTCGCAGCAGAGGCAAAGGTGAGCTGCGTATATAGAGATAATTTGTGAATTTCTCTGTGAGATGAATAAAGTATCTATCTATCTATCTATCTATATTACATTTGTCATTTACATTGCGTTGCTAAGGTGATAGCTTTGGTCCAAGTTGACTTACCGTCAGTGACTACATTAAAAAGCCATTAGGACAGGCTGTACAAAGGAGCCCATTGAGTATGTTTGTCAGGATGTTTTTCTCTACCATTTTGTTTTATGTTATGTTACATAATGTTATATTATCATTATGATGTGGGTTGATGGTGTAGATGTTCTACCAACAACACGTTTTTAGGTATGGGCCCCGAAGTATAAACACTTTTAAAATTTAAGTGATTTTTGTTTTAAGTATATGTACTTAGTTACTTTCCACCTTTAAGCAGATGAATGAATGTATCTCTATATGCTCAAACTGATTTCTGTGCTGAATCATCGGTTTACATTTATTTTAATAAAAATTACAGACACACTAAACAGTGTGTGTGTGTGTGTGTGTGTGTTTTAGACCTGTTCTGTTATCGCTGTGGGGAACTTGGACATGTCGCCAGAGACTGTGAGAGGACCGAGGACGGTGAGGACACACACACACACACACACACACACACACACACACACACACACACACACACACAGTGTGTGTAGTGTTGTAACAGGACCATCCCTTTACTAACACTTTAACTAACCCAGGACCACCACTCACTACCCACATCCTAACCCTCGATAAACCATTTACTAACCAGTGATTAATGCTTTGCTAACCAGGGATGAGCAGGTTCAGCCCTGCAGGTCAGTGGTGTGTTGTGAATAACCTGAACTGTGAAAATAATCCTGCTATAGTTTTGGGTTTAGTTAATTTTTGGTTTAAGGCAGATGGTTCACTCAGTCCTGGACCAAAGGAAGTTTGAATTTGAAATAAATTTGAATGACTCTTCTGTCAAGTGTTGAAATATGTGAGCTTCACTGCTATCGTCCCTTCAGCCTGTTATAACTGCGGCAGAGGAGGTCACATCTCCAAAGACTGCAAGGAGCCGAAGAAGGACCGAGAGCAGCTGTGTTACAACTGTGGGAAGGCTGGACACATGGCCCGAGACTGCAACCACGCCCACGAGCAGAAGTGCTACTCCTGCGGTGGCTTCGGACACATCCAGAAATGCTGTGAGAAGGTTAAGTGCTACAGGTAAATTAATATTACAGAGAAACTAAAGCCATAAGTACGCTAATACAAAAGCTAAATCAAACTAAATCCACAGGTAAACTAAGAGGTGCATTCAGCTAATGTTTTAAGTAAACTAATACTACAAGTAAACTAATGCTACAGGTCAGCTAACAGCTAATGGTTAGCTAATAGCTACAGGTAGACCAGTGTTACAGGTTAGCTAACAACTACAGGTAGACCAATGCTACAGGTTAGCTAACAACTACAGGTAGACCAATGCTACAGGTTAGCTAACAACTACAGGTAGACCAATGCTACAGGTTACCTAACAACTACAGGTAGACCAATGCTACAGGTTACCTAACAACTACAGGTAGACCAATGCTACAGGTTAGCTAACAGCTACAGGTAGACCAATGCTACAGGTTAGCTAACAGCTACAGGTTAGCTAACAGCTACAGGTAAACTAACAGCTACAAGTAGACCAATGCTACAGGTTAGCTAACAACTACAGGTAGACCAATGCCACAGGTCACCTAACAGCTACAGGTAGACCAATGCCACAGGTCACCTAACAGCTACAGGTAGACCAATGCTACAGGTTACCTAACAACTACAGGTAGACCAATGCCACAGGTCACCTAACAGCTACAGGTAGACCAATGCTACAGGTTAGCTAATAGCTACAGGTATACCAATGCTACAGGGTAGCTAACAGCTACAAGTAGACCAATGCTACAGGTTAGCTAATAGCTACAGGTATACCAATGCTACAGGTAAACAGCTGTAGGTAGGTACAGATAAGTATGAGTGTGTCCCTCTGTGCTATTCACCCAGTTGCAAGGGTGAATAGCACAGTCAGTTATTCAGTCCTACTAGCTGCAGAGTTCACTGGTGCTAGGCTAACACAAGTCAAAGGTTCTAGTTTAGTCTGCCATTAAAAACAGTCTTACCCACTCCACAGTGCACCTGAGACAAATCAATTATAAAGCCAGACTATCGATGTAAATGTCTGTGTTGATAGAATCATTTTAGACATAAAACTAACCTTGCATTTTGAAGGATTTATGTCTCAGTAGCAGCAGTTAGTTCAACAGCGGTGGACTGATATCAGGTAACAGCTAGGTTATCAGAACTATAATAGTTTGTTTACCTTGCATTCCTCCTCCGTCTGCATTTGTGTGTATTGTCCTCACTGTCACCTCCAGTCTCTGGTTCTTCTGTCCTGGTTTTCTGCAGCTCCAGTGGACACTGTCTCTACAGACACTCTGTCTTCTTCCCTTTTAGCATCCATCTCTCTCAGCTCTTTGTCTGTATATTCTGGCTCGTCCAGGTACGATTCATTGGAGAAAAATTGCTCATCATCGTCTTCAGAGGCATCAGAAAGTCCTCCAAATGTGGCAAAAACTGGTCTTTAGAACAATCTTCTTCATGTACTCTGCGTCGTCTATCAATGACAGCTGCATGTAAACAAACTATTATAGATCCGGTAACCTAGCTGTTAGGTGATATCAGTCCGCCGCTGTCAAGCTTCCTACCATTACTACCTTCAAAATGCAAGGTTTTATCTCTAAAATTATTCTATCAACACAGACATTTACGTCGATAGTCTGGTGTTATGATTGATTTGCCTCAGGTGCATTGTGGAGTGGGTAAAACTGTTTTAATGGCAGGCTAACTAGCACCAATGAACTCTGCAACTGGGAGGACTGAATGAAATTTGTTGAGTGTCTCAAATACTCCGGCTCACTTGGAAATGAGGTCCTATGTCCAAAATTCTGAACCATCATTTTAACATGACATAAAGTGACATAAAGTATAACTTTGATGAAGTGACTGATAATGTCCCATCTCTATATAAAGCACATGGCTGGCTACAAGTATATATAAACTAAAAGCTAGCTACAAGTACAGGTAAATTAACAGTGACAGGTAGGATAACAGCATCAGATACGGTAACAGCCACAGGTAAGGTAACAGTGACAAGTAAGCTAACAGCTACAGGTAAGCGAACAGCGACAGGTAAACTCATGCTGCAGTGGAGAAAAATAGACAGGTACAGTTCAGTTTAGCTTTAAGCCTCTTCAGTGTGTTGTACTTGCAGTGAAAACAGTGTTAGCGGTGCATGTGTTTGCTGCAGGTGTGGGGAGATCGGCCATGTTGCGGTGCACTGCAGCAAGGCGTCGGAGTTGAATTGCTACAACTGTGGGAAGTCGGGTCACCTGGCCAAGGAATGCACCATCGAGGCCACCGCCTAGCTGTCACCCCTCCCTCTTTTATCTTGTCTTTCTTTCTCTTTATTTTATTTGCCCAGAGGCCTGTCAGTCAGCCTCACAGCAGCCAGTCAGAGCAGGCAGAGGAAGAAGGGTTGGACACAAAACACAAAAAAGAAACCTTTCTTCTTCATTTCTAAAAGAAAAAAAGAATTTGTGTTTTTAGTTTGGTAGCAGTGTCATGATGTATAAAGCTTTGATTAAGAATCCTTTCCACCCAGCCCAGCCGATTGGCTGAGAGAGTAGTGATTGGGAAAAAATGGTTCAGCCCCTTTCCCCATTCGTAATATGGGCTGGGCTTTTACAGAGGGAGAACAAATGACAGGAGTGTTTTTCTTCCAACACAGTGATTAACTTTATTTTCTTTTACTGGACTAAGCCTAGTTTGTCTGAAAGAAACATGATTGGCCATGCCTCTAGCAAAGAGCCAATCACCTCGCAGGTCTGGCCACTTTATTATCACTTGGAGGAAAGAATGAGCCGATCAGAGCAGGTCACAGCAGATGACAAAAGGAGCATTAATAATTCATAAATTAAGAGTGGGTTGTGTTGCTGTTCGGACTCACCAGTAGAGACAGAATAATAATAATTTGAGAAAAAAAAATAAAATTTTAAGTCTGGAGAGAGAATGTTTTCACAAATAAAATCCAAATCTTATTTTTGTACAATATATCACTCAGAGCTACTGTAAACATGTAATTTGGTTGTACTGCAAACTGTAAGTTTAACCTGACAATAAAAAATGGAGGAGGAAGAGGATGGAGCTGAGACACTGTCTTGTCTGATCAGTTTATTTCACACCAACACAAGAAAAAGTCTTTATGATTCTGTTCAACACGTCTGTCATCCGCAGATAATTACCAAGATGTTTCCTGGTGATTATGACATTTTAAAATAATACTGTCACCTTATTGCTGCTCAGGAGCTTTTAATCCTTTCACATGACCCTCTTTGGCAGAACAAATTTGCTCAATTGCTATGAAACTGTAGTGAATGGAGGAAAGTTTGACATTTCCCTGATTTAAGAACCTGGAAAATTTGTCAACATGTCAAGTCAAATATATGCAGAAGATATGTATTTTTATATAGTTTGAAATTCAGCTTATTTTATTTACTAAAGATAGGTAAAATTAACATAGACAATAATATGTACAAATAGGTAAGTATGTATGAATAAATAAATATAAAAAGCAACGATAGCCAGCCACATACCATGTCTACAAGTCAGGTGTTAATGTAAATTGTGAACAAATACAAGTTGTTCAAAGAAATAAATGTTGAATGAGAATATTTGAATGTATTCTGTATTTTATTTTCATATCAACATTTGTATTTAATTTATATTTTCATGTGTATTTAATATGATTTCTTTTCTTTTTGTTATATTATTTATTATTTGTTTATTTTATATTGGTTTCTATTTTATGGAAATAGATACAAAATATGATTTTAAAAAATAGAATAACTTTTTAATTAATTTAATTGTTCGTGTTTTATTTAGTATCCATGTTTATTTTGTTTTTATTTAGTTTAATATTTTGATTTGTTTTATTGTATATTGTTGTGGTGGAGGAGACGTAACTGACTGAACTTGTCCAGTAGGGGGCGGCAGCAACGATACCGTCTTGTTGGTGGTGCAACGATGAAGACAAAACGGAAGCGGAAGCAGGAGAAGATGTCAGTGACGCGGTTCCTGTTTGCGTCGGTGTGTGTGCATCGTTTGAGTTTTCTTCAGTCCATCGTCCTCATAAAGGGATTCTTCGGCCACAGATAAACAACAGCAGCAGCAGCAGAGATGGTGAGCAGCAGATCCTCAGACTCACTCTGACATGATCTAGCACTGACACTAGCTAGCATGCTAACCTGCTAACCACAGTTTAGCCTGTGAACTTCAGCTGGCGGCGAACTGGTCCAGCAGCGCTAGTGAACGTTCAGCAAATAAAAAAGTTTTCAGATTCTTCATAAATAAGTAATAGCACTGGTACTCTAACGAAAGTCATTTGAGCAAGTTGTTTGTTTAAACATTATTATACAATACACTCTTTTTGTTTGTATATTCATATTCTGTAAAAGGTTAATAGTTATAATTTCAGTGGATGAAAGTGATGATCCATGCAATGTTGTTCATGCAGACAGTCAAAGATAAAGTGCTAGATTTTTGAATGGAGTCTGGTGTGAACTGGCTGCACCTGTCATGTCCTTTATTCTGACCAAATGAAGTCAAGTATTTAATTATATGAAATATATTTGTGTTAAAGTGCTGAAGGCTTTTTCATTTTTACTGTTTGATATATTTCAGAGATCATTATCTGATTTTTTGAACTTTAACTTTAATTACATCAAACATGTAGTATTTATTGAGTTATATTGATTTCATAATATAACATGCATGATCTTTCTTACCTGATTTGTTGATCATGTGATCAATGTGTTATAACACTGTGTGATAACTTCTTTCTGTTTCCATAGGCGAGAAACGCTGAGAAGGCCATGTAAGTACTGACTGTGTGCTCTCACACTGTATAGACTCTGTGTGTGTGTGTGTGTGTGTGTGTGTGTGTGTGTGTGTGTAAAAAACACCATGTGACCTGATCAATATATCGATCAGTGCTGTGTTTTTAGCACAATTATGGTGATGCATATATAACATTTTTTTGTGATCAAATTTTTATTTTATTTTAAGGAAAGAAAAACATGAATACTTGCACATGTTACAAAAATAGGTCATAAAAACATATATTGCATACCTACATGCATACTTGAATACATATGTACATGAATAAAATACACACACTCGCGCGCGCGCAAACACATGCACATGTACCTGCCCAAACACATGCATACGTAGTCATAATACGTAGTTTTGTCCAGATTCTGTTTGTTTTGCTCTCTAATCTCGATCGTCTCCACTTCCTGTTTTGATCTTTGTGCTGTATACCTTCTCTTCATGCTCTGACTACATCTCCCAGAAGCCCCAAAATTACTCACAGGCTGTGTGAGACCACGATCGGTGACCCGCTGTCAAAAAAACATTTTGACGTATTATTATGTCGATGGCACTCAAGCATCAGCTTTTAAATGACGTTGAAATGAGTCAGTGGCAAGCGTTGAATCACACTATTAATCATGATAAATAGAAAACCTCTCTGAGATCAGTTTGACTGATGGTCCTACTGTCCTTCTGCTGTCTCTAACCGTTCTGCTGTGTCCCTCAGGACGGCTCTGGCTCGGTTCAGACAGGCTCAGCTGGAGGAGGGGAAAGTCAAGGTCAGTTTCTCCTTGTGTTGGACATCATGAATCACTGTACGGTTTCTTCCTCACTGAGGCTGATGTTCACTGTCTGCAGGAGAGGAGACCTTTTCTGGCGTCCGAGTGCAGTGAACTTCCTAAAGCTGAGAAATGGAGACGACAGGTACTGTTGTCCTGTAGTACAAACCCAAGTATGAGCTCTTCTTTACATGTTCAGGCCTTTATTTCTGACAAATAGACGCCATATTAACTGTGAGCCTCAGCAGCTGTTGCTATGGAGAAGAAGCCAGTTGGATAGCTGCTGAATTTATCTAAAACTGATCCTTCAGTCTTTTTGTCCATTCTGGTAGTTTTTCATCATCAGATATTTTATAATTTTTTTTTTTTTTTTCAGATCATCAGTGAGATCTCAAAGAAGGTGGCTCAGATCCAGAATGGTGAGTTTAAGTCTCCCTTAATCTCGACTGTCATATTAACATTAACGCATCTCCATCTGACCTGTCTCTATGTCTGTCTCTGACCTCTCTATCTGTCTCTGACCTACTCTATATAACAATAATAATAATGCATTGTACTTATATAGCGCTTTTCATGACACCCAAAGTCGCTCCACAGTATAGATAGATTATCTCAGACCTCTCTATCTGTCTCTGACCTGTCTCTTATTTGTCTCTCTGTCTTTCTCTCTGTCTGTCTCTGACCTGTCTCTGACCTGTCTGTCTGCAGCTGGTCTTGGGGAATTCAAGATTCGGGATCTAAATGATGAGATCAACAAGCTGCTGAGAGAGAAAGGTCACTGGGAGGTCCGGATTAAAGAACTGGGAGGACCAGACTATGCGGTAAATGAACAAATGTTTGTGTGTTAAGCCCAATTTACACCGCACGCGTAACTGCAACGTAACTGCAGCTGGTTCTATTTCCAAGCCGTGTCGCGACCAAAACACGACAATCTCCACTAACTAGATCGAGCAGACAGGAAGTCAGGCACTAGAATAAAAAAAAAAAAAAAAAGTTTCCGGTGGATTTTCAAAATAAAATGTCACGCGTGAACTCCTCCGTAATGAGAGGCTGTGCATAGTAAACAGGAAGTTCACTACGTTATGTTGTGAATCTGGTGAGAGTGTGGAGCAGTCTTGCAGACAGCGCTACACTGCCAAACGCTCCCGGTGTAAACTGATGTTGCAAGCAATACGTCCATAATACGCCAGAGAAACGCTGCTCTGCCGTTACTTGTGCGGTGTAAATTGGGCTTTATTCGTGACGCGTTTGCGTGTTTCAGCGAGTCGGTCCAAGGATGTTGGACCATGAGGGGAAGGAGGTTCCAGGAAATCGAGGATATAAATACTTCGGAGCAGCCAGAGACCTGCCTGGAGTCAGAGAGCTGTTTGAGAAGGAGCGTACGTAAAGTGTCTTTACTGCCTGTTTCATATCAAACCATCATCCACTGGTCCATTGTCTGATTGGCCCTCTCTGATCATGTGACTCGCAGCTGCCCCAGCACTGAGGAAGACTAGGGCGGAGTTGATGAAGGAAGTGGACGCGGAGTATTATGGCTACAGAGATGAAGACGACGGAGTGCTGCTCCCTCTGGAGGCAGAGTACGAGAAAGAAGGTCTTATTATTTTACTTTATTGTTGTATCTTCTTTATTAGCTATAGATTATTGTGTTCAGATGGTTCTGTGTAGTTCATGTATTGAATCAGTGTACTGTGTGTAGCTGTGCTGGAGGCGGTGCAGAAATGGAGAGCAGAGAAAGAGTCTCGTCTGTCAGGAGAGAAACAACAGGAGGAGGAAGAGGAGGAGACGAGCATCTACACTGTCCACACTGAAGAGGTGAACTGTCCCTTTATAGCTCTGGAGTTTTGTGTGAGGCCTGGCTACGTCCGGGAGAGCTGGTTGTTGGTTTTTTTATTGTTGTTTTATCCTGTTCTAAGCAGGGGTGAGAATTACAGGCAGTTACTGAGGTTTCCTAACAATGCACGGCTTGCCTTGACCTTAGGGTTCTTTGAAGCTTGGTCCTGATCTTGGTCCCGATCTTGGTCTTGGGCCAGAGCAGATTGTATTCACAGAATCATAAAGTGTCTTTCAGTAGTCAGAGAGATACAGATTCTCTGCTAAGGCGATACCTGATGAATAGAAACCAGTAATGACTGACCAATCATATCGTAGCATCAGCCAGTTTAAATCAGGGTCTGACAACAATCCAGCTCTGCTCTCATGCAGTTGTTTCAGATTTTCTGTTTTCAGGTTGGTTTTCATATTGAGCTAGTTGTGGTCTCCATGGTAATTCGAATAGCTTTGAGGCTTGGCGGTAGGGGCGGGGCCTAGCAAGGATTAATTGTAATATTTATGCTTGTTTATTAATTATTAGTCACTTTCTGTTTGATTTCGTAAACACATTCAGAGAGGAATTGAATCACTGTTTTTGTTCTCATCTCTTTTTGAGTTTGATGCTGGTGGTTTTCCTTCAGTGCCTCAAGGATAAAATGGAAATGATGCAGTTCAGAACTAAACTGTCGGCAAAAATAAAATATCAACTTATATGGTTCATTCTACTTTTCCTTCCTCTTCTTCTGATTATTGTTATTATTATTATTATTATTATCATCATCATTACTAAATGGTGACTATGCAGGTACAGAATTAATCCATCAGTAAATCAGCTGCCACTGTTCCACATTTTATGTATTCTCAAAAAAAATGGTTGACTAAACTAATGATCTGAGTGATTAATATAAACTTTATTGTCATACATTGTGGTGGGCAGTTCTACACGTGTGACTTTTTGTCCTAAGGTGTGTTTGGTTTTTGTGTGTGCACAGCCTGATGAGGAGGAGAGCCAGGGGGAGCCAGAGGGAGAGGAGGGAGGAGTCACCTTCATCGCACACGTACCTGTTCCCTCTCAGAAGGAGGTGAGTCTGTTCATGTGTTCACCTAAGCCTCACAGTTCCCTGGTCTGCCTCTTTAGTGATCCACCACCTTCCTTTGCCTAAACCCAAAATCACCCCATACCTAATCCTGACACCCCCACCCTATACCTGCCCCCTCCACCTAGAGGTGGGTGATATATATCTTTTGCGATAATATCCTCGTTGTTTTGACGATGAGCAAATTTCCATCGAGTATTTAAATTACTTTCCCGAAAATACTGAAACGCACACGGAAAGTCTTCACATCCACTGATTACACGGTGCAGCATCGCTCTCTGCAGTGGTGTTGTGTCGTTCGTGAACGATTCATTTGAAAGAACAAATTTTTTGAATGAACGAACTGAACTGAATCACTTCCTGAACTGATTCATTCCTTTCTCAGTTCACTTGAGCTCAGCCTTAATGTGATGGTCAGGAGTCAAACTGCCTCGTTTATTTGTTCACGACTCGTTTCGATGAACGACCCAGCCAGCGAGGGGAGGGGAGGGGCGATTCACTGAACAAACGAGTGATTCTACCAGGAAGCTGCAAACTTCACTAAACGAACTAGTTCACGGAACGGACGAACAAGTACTGGCTTCGTCCTCAGAGCCGGTACCCCCGGCTTCTTCTAAGGCTTCTTAATCGATGGAAGCCAGTAGAATCACTCAGTCAGTCCTGCGAGGAGGAACTAGAATTGGGGGTTAAGCTAATGTGGATTGCAACAGTTTAGCATCGTGTTGTGATGGCAGAGATAAAATGCAGGCGCCTCCAGTCCCTGAAGCTGCCGGTAATTAAAATGATTTAGTGCGAAGACGTGGGTCTACCTCTATGGTATGCTCAGAGCACTTCAAGTTGAAACAAAACGCCTTTGGTGGTGACAAGCCCTAACTCAGGCAATTCCAGTCACATTTTAAAGGATATCGACTGATTATCATTATTGCCAAAATCCCCCAAAATATCGAGATATTATTTTTGGCCCATATCACCCACCCTTACCTCCACCTGTGATCCACCATGGAAGAAATACAGAGTAACACAGGGCAGAAGAGAGACTGGAACCAGTGTTTGAACACAGCAGCAGCAGCCCAGTGAGACCACTATAGGCTGGGAGGGGTGGCCATGTGTTTCAGGCTGGAGGAGCTTCTTATGGCGCTTTTCCGCAGACGCGGTACGGTACAGTACGGTAGTGCACAGCTCTACACGGTTGTGGTGCTTTTTCACTCGTACCTGTACTAGTACTTTTTTCGTACCTCCTCAGCCCTGGTTCCAAGCCAGCCGAAGCGATATTAAAATGTGACATCAGCTGACTGCCTTCCACTGATTGGCCAACGAGTGTCATCATTTGAAGCATCCGACTAGACTGTAAAAGCCAAATACAACTCGACCCCGCCATTTTTAAAACCAGCAACTGTTTCGCTATTGTTACACGAGGAAATGGCATTGCTTTCAATTGCTTGCATGATCGCTACGGTGTCCTCCATTGTTTGTGATAATAGTGCTGTTCTTCTTCTTCTTTTCTGTGTCGCATGTAAATATAAATGTAAATGCAGTTTCGCACCACCGTTTGACGACCCCCACCCACGCCGACGAGATACTATGAGGTGCTTAGTTGTAATGGAAAAGCACCAAAACTGGGCTGTATCGTGCCATGCTGTATTGTGGAGTAGAAACGCGCCATTAGTTACTGATGCTCTGTTCCCACCAACATGACTGTTGAGTTGTGTTAGGAACTCACATCTCTGCTCTATGTGCAAATAAATACTTCGCTGATGAGGCAGATACTGCAACACTAGATTACAGGAGTGCCAGGAGTAAAATCCAACATATTCATGAATTCAGGTACATTTTATTAACAAAAAAACGGTTAACATAAATACAGTGAGACTCAGTGGGTTAGAGTGGGTCATTAATGTGGCCCAGGACATACATTTATATACATACTGCTAATGTGATCACACAGAGCTGTCCACTATTGAGTGAATCACCCAGGACTCTTGTTCATCTGAACCTGCAGATCTGGACCACCATATGTCACAGGAGGCTGTTCACTGATTGGCTCCTAAATGTTCTCACAACACTAACCTGTCGGTCTGTCTGTCAGGTGGAGGAGGCTCTGGTCAGGAGAAAGAAGATGGAGTTATTGCAGCGCTACGCCAGCGAGACTCTCCAGGCTCAGAGTCAAGCGGCCAAAACTCTGCTGGGACTGTAACCCGTCTGTCTGTCTGTCTGTCTGTCTGCAACATTGTTTTTTGATGTAAATATCGGCTCATTTTTATACTCTGGCTGTTTCTCATTAAACCAGTCTTCAGCTCAGTTTGCTGTTTTCCTTGTGTTTTGTTGGTTCTATAGACTTTTAGAGAACAGATCATGTGCAGCTCTGAAGAGTTCAAACCACCAGAGTTTTAGAGAGTTTCTGTTCTGATATTCAGTTTGATCTCTGAGCCTATTGAAGGACACTGAAAGGCTGTGTGCTACTTTGAAATCATATGCAATAGAACACACCAACACCTGCAAACACCTGACGAGTCCAGACTGGAAGACGAGGTCATCAGATCAGAAACATGGAGAACACGTCATTCTGTCAGAGACACTGACCTCTGAACTTCTCTGTCCTCTCTGTCTCTGATCTGGCACTGATGAGAGTCAGTGGTCATCTGATCACAAGTGTCCTAACCTGGTACTCACACCATCTCCTTATGTGACTACTTGATGTGTGAATAAACACATGGCCCCGTTTGGTTGCAAACTCCTAATGTGTTGACATCAGTGGTATTAGTCTGTCCTTTGTATTCATGAATTCAGGTTTCTGTGCACTGCTGCTCACCAGGGACCTCCAAACTGCTGCCGTCGTTGCCAGGCAAAGCATCCTAGTGGGACGTCCCGGGACACATCCAAAGGTCACCACACCACCTCCTAGTGAGGTCCGAGGTCTGTCCTGTCCACCAGTCAGGACCTGTCTCTTCTTGTCTCTGTCCATCTGCAGGACAGAGACAGGTCAGAGTGTCTCTGTCTCTCTCTCAATGTGGTGTCAGTCTGACTGCTGATTGGTTGATTGGTGGCAGCATTCTGCAGCATGTGATTGGCTGATTAATGGCCGAACGCTGCATGTGATGTCATGTGAGGAGAAAACTACCGTCAGCCGCATTTAATCAGTGTGTGTGTGTGTGTGTGTGTGTGTGTGTGTGTGGGGCCCCTCCCTCCTGATGATGTCACAGCTCTGTCAGTATAAATGAGCAGCAGTCAGTTTGTCTGACAGTCATGTGGTGTCGAGGTTTCCTGCAGCAGTCGGTCAGATTCATTTCGACCAGCCGACAGGTCAGTGTGTGTGTGTGTGTGTGTGTGTGTGTGTGTGTGTGTGTGTGTTGGTGTTTTGTGGGGACCTGCTTCAGTCCCATTGAGTTCTCAGGCTCAGTTCTGCTCATCATCTTATTTGATGTTGAAGTTTTAAGAATTTCCAATCTTGATCAGTATTCATTATACAATTAAAAAAATAGTTTATATAGTAATTATATTTATAGAAATATGTTGTATTAGTTTTTGTGTTACCCATGTATGGGTTCTCTTCATACTGTATGTTATACAAGTTCTTTGTTAATGTAAATTATTAAAGGTTAATACTGATTTACTTCATCAATAAATAAATTGTTCTTGATAACAATTATACAATTACAACTGAATTAGAGCTGCAGTAATAAAAATGATATTTTATTTACATATATACAGGGGTTGGACAATGAAACTGAAACTCCTGGTTTTAGACCACAACAATTCATTAGTATGGTGTAGGGCCTCCTTTTGCAGCCAAGACAGCATCAGTTCATCTTGGGAATGACAGATACAAGTCCTGCACAGTGACCAGAGGGATTTTGAGTCATTCTTCTTGCAGAATATTGTTCAGGTCACTACGTGATGCTGGTGGAGGAAAACATTTCCTGACTCGCTCCTCCAAAACACCCCAAAGTGGCTCAATAATATTTAGATGTGGTGACTGTGCAGGACATGGCAGATGTTCAACTTCACTTTCATGTTCATCAAACCACTGTGTCACCAGTCTTGCTGTGTGTATTGGTGCATTATCATCCTGATACACAGCACTGCCTTCAGGATACAATGTTTGAACCATTGGGTGCACATGGTCCTCCAGAATGGTTTGGTAGTCCTTGGCAGTGACGTGTCCATCTAGCACAAGTATTGGGTCTACGGAATGCCATGATGTTGCAGCCCAAACCATCACTGATCCACCTCCATGCTTCTCTCTAGGCATGCAACAGTCTGGGTGGTACGCTTCTTTGGGGCTTCTCCACACTGTAACTCTCCCAAATGTGGGAAACACAGTAAAGGTGGACTCATCAGAGAACAATACGTTTCACATTGTCCACAGCCCAAGATTTTCGCTGCTGGCACCATTGAAACCAATGTTTGACGGACAGTTTTGGTGGAAACAGGAGAGTTGAGGTGCACATTTAATTCTGCAGTGAGTTGGGCAGCTGTGGTTTTATGTTTTTTGGATACATCCCTTTTAGACAGCTTCCTCTTGTGTCTACAGTTACTCCTGTTGGATGTGGTACGTCCTTCTTGGTGATATGCTGACGTTACCCTGGATACCGTGGCTTTTGATACATCACAAAGACTTGCTGTCTTGAACTCTGATATGTCACCCATAATGTTGTGTGCATTGCAATATTGAAGCAAAACTGTGTTATTACTCTGCTAATTGAACCTTCACACTCTGCTCTTACTGGTGCAATGTGCAATCAATGAAGTTTGGCCAACAGACTGGTCAAATTTAGTCATGAAACCTCCAACACTAAATTGGCCAGTGTTTCAGTTTCATTGTCCAACCTTTGTATATATGTACATTTGTGGTCAAAAGGTTACATACACTTGTAAAGAACATAATGTCATGGCTGTCTTGAGTTTCCAGTTATATAAGTGTATATATAGATATATAAGTATATACAAACTGTATATACGTACACACACGTATATATATATATATATATATATATATATATATATATATATATATATATATATATATACACACACACATATATATTGGATGCAATGTACAATATACAATTACAAAATAAAATTCTAATATTTTGTAAAGTTCAGGTACAGGCTCTAATGATGTGATGTTTGTTTTAATTAAACTATTAGATTTATTTACCTGTCTTCTGTCCGACAGGCTGGCATCCTCTTCGATGTGGACGGTGTCCTCCTTCGCGGTGGCTCACTGATTCCGGCCGCTCAACGAGCTTTCCGGAAACTTCTGGACCGAAACAACAACTTCCTGTTTCCTGTTGTCTTTGTCACAAATGCAGGAAGCTGTCAGAGACATCACAAGGCCCAGCAGCTGTCTCACCTGCTGGAGGTCCAGGTAGGAGGGACAGAAACACAGAGAGGTATTTTCAAACCAACATTGCAGGTGTAAAGGTTTGGTCCAACAAAAACAGATGGCCTTGGTCTGTATCAAACTGAACCTTTAGTTTATGGAAAAATGAGCCGTGGTAACCCATGGGGAGAGGAGCAGTATGACTGACATCTCGATACAGAATTAGTAGAGTCTGACTACAAACCAACGTAGGTAATTTGACGCGAAGTTGGTGATGCTGCTGGGAAGTGGTGGGACGTATATAACAACACTGACAGAACGTACATCAGATGATGTGAATGGGACATAGGGACAACAATACCTGTAACATCAGTATTAGCATGATCTGTTTGGTTTTACCACAATAGTATCAGTACATAATCCATCCATCCATCCATCCATCTATTAATTATCTACCTCTTATCCTCATAGGGTCGCGGGGGGCTGGAGCCTATCCCAGCTGTCTTAGGGCGAGATGCTCTGTACTCAAGATGCCTTAATTTCAAAATAAATGTGTAAACCAGGTGTGGTGTAGTGGTTAGCACTGTTGCCTCACAGCAAGAAGGTACCGGGTTCGATTCCTGGCATTTGTGTGTGGAGTTTGCATGTTCTCCTCATGTCTGCGTGGGTTCTCTCTGGTACTCTGGCTTCCTCCCACCATCCAAAAACATGCATGGGGATTAGGTTAATTGGCTAATTTAAATTGACCGTAGGTGTGAATGTGAGTGTGAGTGGTTGTCTGTCTCTATGTGTCCTGTGATGAACTGGAGACTTGTCCAGGGTGTACCCTGCAGCTGGGATAGGATAGGCTCCAGCCCCCCTACGAAGGTATGTGAGGATAAGTGGTAGAAGATGGATGGATGGATGTGTAAACCTCAAACTGTATCCAAAAAGTGGGAGTAATATATAAGAAACTCTCTCTCTCTCTACCTCTCACTCTACTTCTCTCTCTCTCTCTCTCTCTCTCTCTCCCTCCCTCTCTCTGTAGATCGCCCCAGAGCAGGTGGTTCTTTCCCACAGTCCTTTGCAGACGTTTAAGAGCTTTCATGATAAATGTGTGCTAGTGTCTGGACAGGGACCAGTGATGGACATCGCCAGCACGTATCCTTCCTATCTGGCCTCTGACTAGCCTCTTCTCAATAACAACAGCAGCTGAGGATCATGGGTATTGTTGTAGTATTTTTAGAGGGTCAATAATCAAAGTCCTGCCCACACACAAATGGATGACAACCAATCAAACAGGCCAGCCTCTGTTAGGCTGTTCAGGCTTTAAACTCTTTAAAATGGTTGAAATCTTGACCCTGGTGTCAGTTTGGGTTTCCAGAAGGTTGTGAGCATTGATCAGCTCCGAGAACATCACCCCCTGCTGGACATGGTGGACCACAACAGGAGACCAAAACCACCTGTGAGTATTGTGGCTGAACAAGTACCCCTGGCTGCAGTATGGAGCTTGGGGCGCGCCTCCCCATTGGCTAGAGCGTTAGGGTTAGGCAGAACACATCTATAGTGTTAGGGTTAGGCAGACCACATCTAATGCTCGAGGCTGAGCCATGCCCCGAGCTCTGGGCTGCAGCCAGGAGCTGCTCTGGCTGAGGCTGACTGCAGGGTCTGAGAGCAGCGCAGTAATCCAGCACTATTTTCTCTGTTTCAGTCCTCTCCTCTGCAGACTCTTCCTAAAATAGAAGGTAACTACATAGAAAACACACAACAAAAATGGTTTCATTTTTATATTCTTCACTTCTACTTACTTTTTTACTTACTCACTTATATTTATTTATGTGTCGATCTTGAAAAATTTCATTTCAATGAATATCTGCGCTCTATCTAAAGCCAAATGAAGGAACACAGTGGTGACTGAGCCTCTGGCCCACTGACTGAAAGTAGTGCAGTGTATATATTTGCAGTATTATTGTTCTTATGGATATGGATTTCCTCAAAAAAAAATTTCTCAAACAAGCAAAAATCAATCTGTGCACACAATTCTGAAAACTTGATGTATATAATATAGACTGCTCTAAACCCTAAGCACAATTCCATCATCCATCCATCCATCTTCTACCGCTTATCCTCATAGGGGCTGGAGTCTATCCCAGCTGTCTTGGGGTGAAAGTCAGGGTACACCCTGGACAAGTCTCCAGTTCATCACAGGACACATAGAGACAGACAACCACTCACACTCACATTCACACCTACGGACAATTTAAATTAACCAATTAACCTAATCCCCATGCATGTTTTTGGATGGTGGGAGGAAGCCGGAGTACCAGAGAGAACCCACACAGACATGAGGAGAACATGCAAACTCCACACAGAAAGGCCCCGGGCCCGGGATTCGAACCCCGTACCTTCTTGCTGTGAGGCAACAGTGCTAACCACTATGCAATTCCATAATTTTGACTATAAAGCCTAAATCAACGGCACACTGAATTCTAACGGACTGTCTCTTCAATTCAGATCTTTGTGTTAAACTCTGTTCTCTGTTACTTGTTTCAGTACAGAGATGCTGTCACACTTAAACTTATCTAGGATTGAATGGGATGTTTTTTTTTGTTTACATAAGTATATAAACATTTTGAGAAAATATGAAAGAAACACTGATTTTTTCAAACATAAATGGGGTTTTAAAACAAAACTGAGCTAAAATTTAACTTAATAAACAGAAAAATAAAGACACAGCCTTTTTTGTTTCCTGACAGTTCACTGACCTCTTGTTGCCGTAGCGATCATCCTGTTTGGAGAGCCAATCAGATGGGAGACCAACCTGCAGCTGCTGATTGATGTGCTCCTGACCAATGGCAATCCAGGTTGCATGTACGACCCTCAGGTGCCAGCCCAGCTGCCAGTTCTCGCCTGTAATATTGACCTGATGTGGATGGCAGAGGCCCCGTCACCACGGTAACCTTTAATCTCCCATATCTCCATGCTCGGGCTGTCTCAAAATTCTCAGTCCATGATTATCGTGGCTGAAAGATTTTGTGATAATGGTATTAGTGCCATAAAAAACAAAATAATGCTTTCAGTGAAATTAACGATATCAATGTTTCATTTTTTATATCACGCCTGTCTCCAGTATCAGTAAATTATGTTTGTGTTGACTGGTTTTGACCCTACTGTGTTGCCATAGGTTTGGTCATGGGATGTTCCTGCTGTGTATGGAGTCCGTCTACAGGAAGCTGACGGGCCGAGAGCTTCAGTACCAGACGCTGCTGGGAAAACCCAGTCTGCTGACGTACCAGTATGCCGAGCACCTGCTGAGACTGCAGAACCACAACCACAAGCTCACCACCATCTACGCCATCGGGTAACTATTCGTCCACAACATCTGTGCTGTCAGGTAACTAAACTGCCCATCACACCATCAGGTAACCAAACCTTCTCTTTGTTGCCTAGCGATAACCTGATGACAGATATCTATGGTGCTAACCTGTACAACCGCTACCTGGGTCAGCAACATGCTGCCACGACGACCACCACCAAGCTTGTTGCCCAGGGAACGGGGAGTCAAGTGATGATGGCAGTGCCGGAGAAAGAGCTGGTGTCTACTGCTGCTCAGTGTCGCTCCATACTGGTAGGTTATAGTGAAGGTTATAGGTTATAGATTTTTTCACATCTAGTCTTCTTTATTTACTTGTCAATCATTGTAATCACCAAGTGACAGCACAGTGACGTCTCTAAATCTGTCATAAAGTCTGACAGGTCAGAAAAATGAACAGTAGTCTGCAGAGGTCACCTTCACCCTCTAGTACTAACATCTGTTATTGCTTTATCTGTCCACAGGTGTGCACAGGTGTCTATAACCCTGGCTCCCTGTTGCCTAGTGACCAGAACGGCGCAATCACAGAGACAGTGTTCCATGGTCACAGAGACATGGTGCTGGAGCTAGACCTGGTGGAGCCAGACCATGTGGTGGAGGACGTGGAGGCTGCAGTTGACCTACTGCTGCAGCAGGAGAGCTCCTTCCCCTCTGACCTCTGACCTCTGGATGAGCCACTGTGACCCACAGCATGAGGGTCACGTGACCTTGGCGATATGAAAGAAAGACTGTGTGGGGATCTAGTTACAGAAATGGAATATGATAATCATTGCTATGTTTTCTACTATTATCTAAAACTAATAATCACCTTTCATTGGCTTAAAATGAACCCTTTATATCTGCTACAGAGGACGGGTCCTTTCCATGGAGTCCGCCATGTTGCTCCGCCATGTTTCTACAGTAGCACAGAGCATACATTGGCTCTAGAGAGAGCCTTTCACCGACGTAGCTCTGCATTGATTTTTATCTGAAGGCTGAAACGACTCTGCAGATAAACATTTTTACGTTTCGTTTGCTTGTTGCTGTGTGAGCAACGGGAAGCTCTGCAAATTCCATCCCATAATACCTTGGTGATTTAATGAAAGAACAACCATTATAAAAGCATGTAAAATAAATCAGATATAAAGTTTAGGGAACGCTGGATTCTGTACCTGATATAAAGTGGTCGCTGCTGGTTCCCACTGCTCTGTTTTCTTATGATCGCTTCTTACATGTTTTATGGCAGTTATGGTCTTCCTTCAGGATCTTTGGGAATCCAGTAAAATGCTCTTCCTTTCGCTCGTCCTGAGCTGTTCTGGCATCCCGGAACAGCTATCCACCATATCTCCAAGAAACGAGGTGTTTAGCTGCAAGTGGCGAGATCCCTGGTAGTATTTTAAACAGGGCACATTACTGCCAAAATGGCGGTGTTTTGGTTTTGATAGTTGTGTGCCGGGATTGTGTGACGTCAACTCCCAGAGTTCTATTGCCTGACTGTTTAAAGTGATGGTTTGTGAGTAACTTCACTCTAGGGTCCTCTAACCAAACACCCCATCCGAACACCCCATGGTTGAGTTAGCGCCAGGGTCTTTCTTATAAGGTCTCCCTCTAATAAGGCTAAAACCTGTTTTAGCATTAGCAGCAGAGAGTAGGAGCCATCAGGCAAGTGTTACTTTAATAAACTCCTGGTGTACTGACAAACTTTACAATGCCTCGGTTAAGGACTACAGACCCTACTCTATTTGTACTACTGTAGATGTTTGTCTAGAGGTCATAGTGCAGAGAACCTTAACTTTAACATCAGTATGGATATGATGTAGGTGGCTTTATTTGTCTTGGTCAGTTTGAGCATGGATTTGCTGTTTTGGCTACGGATAATTTCAGTAAAGTTACAATTCCTATTATCCCTATTACTACGTTTCTGTGTGCTTAATTTAATTAATACACTTGTACAGTGTAAGCATACACAGTTTTGGGCTCATTGGTCTGTATGATTTTAACTATTTCTTGTCAAAAGTTGCTCTAACTTTCACTTCTTCCTCCCACTGAAAGTCCTCTTGGTAGTTTTCCTCACAGTGTGTCAGACCAGAGTTTGCATTTTATTATTATAATAAAGGCAACAATTTATTATTTATTTTTCTGTGTACATGGAGCTTTTGTTTGGTGTATTACATATGCTTATTCATATAGGCATTAAAAAGTTCAATTTCTTTTTAGGAACATGAACGAGTTTGACCAAGAAAAGCTTCATGGGTGGAACCTGATCCCAGTGGAGGGTGGAATGGTGTGGAGTCTTGCTAGACGCCATATTTTAAGCTTAACACAACTCTTCCTGTTCTAAAGCTAAAGTGAACCAGCAGTGATTGACTGTTACTGTTAGTACTTGCTGAACACCCGGCAGCTCTTCGGCAGCATAATGTGGATAAAACTGATTTCACACCGAAAACAGAGATTGCTGCGCACTGCTATATTTTCCTTTAGTTAGCATTTTGTGGGAAATGGGTACCACATAGGGTTCGAATTATAATCTAAGCTTTGTGGGGGTCTCTTGTGAAAAGAACAACATGACAGTTAATTGGTGGAGGAAGCACTGAATGAATAAATCCAGAGTTTTCTTCAGAAATATGAGCTAATATGTGGAGAAAAGTGAGCTAGCTTATAAACTATGGACAACGTTAGGAATAGCTCACAGGCTAATGCTCCAGAACTTTCCATCACATGAACCACTAACAGAGGCATCCTGTCGTCTCCTCCTCCACTTGTTAAGTCGCTGTCTGTTGGGCTGTGACGGCACAGGCCCTTTTTCCCCAATTCTCTGTGGGCTTTACAAAACCACACTCACCTCAGCCCGCACTGCTTTGTACTCCGACATCATCTACCCTGGCTCCTCCAACCAGCACACTCTTTTCTCCACCATCAACAAACTGCTCAATCCAATGGACAAAATCTCTCAGTCATTTAATACATACAAATGTAATAACCTTCTGGACCTTTTGATAACATTCACCTATAGCTTTCCTCCACCACAGTCTCCAGCCCTGTTCCACATCCTGTCCCTTGTGAAGCTTCATAAAGCACTTGTGGCATTCTAGAGTCAAAAAAGAGTCAACTGGACTAGACTGAGGTTAGTTTCTCCTCTCATCCAAGAGGCCTCTTCAGTTCTAACTGACTGGTAGAGAGTTCAGAAACTTATATTCCTGTTGGAGCAGAAAACAAACGGCCAAAACCAACAGAACAATAGGCCTCGTTATGAGTCCTTAATGTGAATTTCTCTGTGAGATGAATAAAGTATCTATCTATCTATTACCATTAATTTTTTTAACTTTGTTTTTATTTTCATTTTAACAAGTACAAAACAATTGAAGGCTAGGACAGTATCAACAGAAAAAGTACAAAGGGCACAGGTACAATACTTAAGAGACTAAAAATCAGTTTGTGGCACATAACAGTCCCATTTTTCCCAGTACTACTCTCCTTTCTCCTTTTGGAGCCGCAAGGTAAAAGTCATTTTCTCCATAAAGTTCACAATGTTCATAAAGAGCCTCATGGTGGGGGGGTTTCTCTGGAGCCAGCATTTAGTTATTGATTTTTTTCCCCCAGCCACCATGAGAACTTTCAGGAGGTATGCATCTCTTTTGCTGAGGCCTTCTGTCAAATGTCAATTTCAATATCTCAGCAATTAGTTTTCCCACATTCTTCCAGAAATGTATTATATATGGACAGCACCAAAAAATATGGACAAAATCTGCAGAAACCACACCACACTCTCCAGCACAAAAACTGTGAACCACTGAATTTGGATTTCTGGTTCTGTGTGATAAAAAATCAGATTCTTCCAACAGAAGTCCCGCCAAAAAAGGAGTTTGTTGAGGTAGAGTGATTTTCCAAATTTGCAGCCATGTTTCTTCCGAAATTAATAAATCGCTGCCATCTGCTGTGTTTTTGTTCAGTGAAATAAAGCTCTTGTAGAGTTTGGCAGTGACGCCTTTGATGCTTTTTGAATGATATGCATCAATAAATATCTATATAATTTTTGGAGTTTCCTCTAGGGTAAAAGTCTTAATATTTTTCTTGGAAAAATAGCAAAGCTGTAAGTAGCGATAGGAATCCTCTTTGCCCAACTCATAAGATTGTCTTAATTCCTCAATGTTAATCAGATTTCCGTTTTTTATTAACCTACAAAAGGAGGTGATTCCTTGCCTAGTCCATTGTTTAAATCTGTGGTCGAGTGATGCTGGGAGAAAGAGTGGAGGAACACAGGCCAGCTCAGCAAACCAATTTCATTGTGAAGCTGAAATCTTTTCACCACTTCCAACCAAGTCTTCAAGGACTCGTTAATACAGTGATTCTGCAGACAGCGAACCTCATTAAATCTCTCAGGACATCCCAGGACTGATTGAATAGGTATATCCATTAAAGACAACTCCATGTCCTTCCATCTAGCCTCATAGGCTGGGTTACACCAACATACCAAGTACCTAAGCTGGGCAGTCTTTGATACAGGGCAGAGCCATTCCCCACCTTTCTCCCGGCAGCTGTAGAGTTGAGAAGTTCACTCTTGGTCGTTTATTGAATTATTTAATGAATTATTATTATTATTTATTATAATTATTTAATTATTATTATTATTTAAGGAATCTTGAAAGATGTTTGTCCCACTCCTTGAATTGTTTAACTTGAACTTCTTTGGGAAGTTCATTTTGATTATCCGGATTCTGCTGCTGAGGTCAAGGGGCAATAGGCTCCACCTGCTCAAATCATCATACATTTTCACTTTTGCCAGTTTATAGTTAACTTTGTAAAACTGTGAGCTATCTTTTGTCAAAATGACACCCAAATATTTAATTTGAGAATGGTGCCAGTTGAACTGGTACCCAGACATCAACTGTTTTGAGGGAGAAAAGTAAAAGGACAAGATTTGTGTTTTTGAATATTAAGTGTACAACCAGAATATGTCACGTATGTCCCAAGAATGTGCATAAGAATACCAGATTCATGGTTTTTGATTGTGATAAGGACATCATCAGCGTACAAAGAAATTTTGTTTTCGACACCTCCCACTGTAATCCCCTCTAGAGAGGCCTCTTCTCTAATAGTTTGGGCGAGTGGCTTAATAAAAAGATTAAAAAGTAGTGGGCTAAGTGGACAGTGGTAACCTTATTCAGTTTGAAAGACCCCCATTTATTTTTATCCATGCTTTTGGAGAGGAGTAAAGTAATCTTATACACTGTATAAAAATTTCACTAAAACCAAATCTTTCCATAACTTGAAATAAGAAGTCCCATCCTACAGAAACAAATGCCTTCTCAGCATCTAGACTGAGAAGGACTGCACTGATGTTCCTCTGGAAATATGGTCAATAACATGAATAGCCCTCCTTGTGTTGTCGTGGGTTTGTCTATTGCTTATAAAGCCTGTTTGATCCTCGTTTATCGAGGAAGACATTAATGTGTTTAGTTTTTTAGCTAGTATGGCTGCAAATAATTTATAGTCAATGTTCAAGACAATTACTGGCCTATATCCTTTGCAATCGGTTTTGTCTTTTCCTTCTTTAGGTATAACTGAAATAAATGCCTCACTCTATGATGGTGGGGGGGCAACTCCTTAGGGTGTAGTTAAAAGAAGCCTTAAGTAAGGGAAGCCAGGATTCTCTCATGGACTTGTACCATTCTGGAGGGAATCCATCGCTGCCTGGTGACTTAAGAGACTTGAGATTTGAAGCTTATCATTCTGAATTGTACCCAAGGAGGGGAAGTCTAAGGAGGCAAGAAATTTTCAAATGGTTAAACCATCTGCTTTGTCAGGCTGTGTATACAGTATCCTATAATATGTCTCGATTGCATTTTGAATTCCTTGTAAGTTAGTAATTATCTTATTTGTCACAGGGTCCCTGATTCTATGAATTGTATTCTCCGCTTGCTGTTTTCTAAGCTTCCATGCAAGTAACTTGGAGGCTTTAGGCCCCGCCTCATAATATTGTTGTTTCATGAATCTTAATTTTTTTTTTCAATTTACAATTCAACAATTCAATCTCCTGTTTGACGGGCCTCATTCGGTCAAGAATGGAGGGGTCTTTATTAATAGAGTGAAGCTGTTCCAGATGTTTTAGTTGTTCCTGCAAATCTAACATATTCTTCTCTCTAATCTTTTTAAGCCTTGCACATTTAGCAATGATTATTCCTCTAAGAAATGCTTTCACTGCATCCTATACGATTGCAGGGCTAAATGCTCCATTATTATTATGTTCTAGAAATGTTTTTAATTCCTCAGCCATTTCTGTTTTGAAAGTCTTATCATTTAATAAACCTATATTCATCCTCCAGGAAATGTTTTAGGAAATCCATCTAAATAACATTTCAAATTCAATCCAGAATGGTCTGAAATGTCTCTCTGTCCAATTGTACACCAATTGTCTTTCACCTTATGAAAATCTCTTTTAACCATAAAGAAGTAATCAATTCTGGAATGGACATTATGTCTTGCAGAATAAAAAGTGTATTCTCTATTACTTTTATGTAAGTTCCTCCAGATGTCAATAAATCCCAACTCTTGTAGAATTTTATTATTTCGAAGGTTCTTTCTTCTTGCCGTTAGTTGTGTCTAAATTGGGATTCAGCAGTATATTGGGGTCCCCTGCACATATACAGGTTCCAGATGTTTCTGCGGCAATGAGGCTAAATATTTCCCTAAAGAAGGCAATACTGCTGCCTGGAGGTGCATAAATGTTACACAGGGTAACCTCTTTATCCTCTATCTTTCCCTTTACCAAGATATATCTACCCTCCTTATCAATATGCTCTGATAAGGGTTCAAAACAGACAGAAGTGGATATAAGAATAGCTACTCCCCCTTTTTTTGCCCGAGCGATGGGAAGAGGAAAACAGTTTTCTGAATCCTCTTGCCTTTAACTTCTCATGTTCTATGTCATAAATGTTTCCTGCAGAAAAACAATGTCAACCCTTTCTCGTTTTAACTTTGCAATTATTTTGCTCCTTTTAATAGGATTATTTATACCATTGACATTCAGAGACTGTATGTTATAATACTGCATAAGTACTGGTCCCCAAAAACATATTTTCCTGTACCTGTGAGAAACTGGTCCCAGCCATCAACACACAAAAACAATGTTGAACAACCACTGAACTTATGTGATAATCAGGTCTTCCAGTACTAGGAATATCACGTCACCTCTAAATGTGGAGGGGAAAAAGCCACCAGGTGGGGCCCCTCTGTAGTTAAAAAAGGAAAAAGGAAAATAATAAAAAGGTTGGTGGCTCACTGTAGACTGCATCGGTCCACGATTGTGACAAATCTACCAGTCTAGTCCCTACCAGAAAAGCTACTAGCCTTGTTTCATCATAGTTTGTCAAAAACAGTCAGTTTTGTTGTTTGCCCTTAAATGTTTACAATGGGAGCTAAATAAAGACTGCTGTAAAACAGGAAGGTAAGGGTGGGGTGTATGTTACTCATCCGCCGTAGCCTCTGAAACACCTTCAACCTCTCACGAACACTCTCCTGGTGCGCATGCCTTGTCACTTGGGCTCCCGCTGTACTCCATGGCAGTAGTTTGTTGATCGTCTCCATGGTGATGTCCTTGGATCTTTTGGAAGACACCGGTCCTACTGTGAACCCACATCTACGCAGGTCCTCCGCAGCTTCCCCCGTGTTACTGTACGTCACCGTGCCCAAGTCGAAGTGCACGCGCATCTTAGTTAGCGGAGTTTGAAAGCGGATTCTCTTCTCCTTCAGTACTTTTTAATGTGGGTGTACTCTTTCCTCTTCTGCTGTACACCCTCGGCGTAATCATGGTCGAAAAACACTAATTTTTCTTGGACATAGATGGGTTTATTCCACGCAGCGTGGAGAACTTTTTCCTTGATATTGAACTGCAGGAACCTGACCACTGTAGAGAGCAGGGACGTGCCGGCAGGTGGCTGTGGTCCCAGCGACCGGTGTGCTCTCTCGATCCCCAAGCTCTGCTCCACGTTCAGGCTCGTACTGTCCCCCAGTTCTGTCACAATCATATTCTCCGCGTACCGTATCATTGAGGAGCCCTCGGCATTTTCAGGAATGCCGTAGATCCATATGTTATTACGTCGTGACCGTCCTTCTAGATCTGTTATCTTCTCCTGGAGTACCTTCTGATCGTTCAACAGCTAGCCGAGAGTGTCTCTGACTACAATATCCCATTTCTCTCCCTCGCCATATACATCTCTATGTCTCCCATTTGCTTGACCACCTCCTCGATCTTGCCGGTAGCGGCACTAACTTGTTGATTTATTTCTTTGGTTAGCTCGTCCAGTTTTATTTTCATATCTTCTGTAAAGCTGGCTCTTACTTGCGACAGTTCTTTTTTCATTTCTGATTTAAGGTCCCGCATGCCCTTGGCCACCACCTCACTCACCACTTTTCTCAGGGAGTTCAGTGTCGGCGGGGCGTTTTCATCCTCCATGTCACCATTTCACCTGGGCGAGCTTTGCTAGCGTTGTCTTCATTTCGGGACTCCAGATCGGGTGAGGTCCGAGACGTGGCTTTCCCCTTTCTGTGTTTATCCCCACTCATTGTTCTTTGAGTTTAAGATTACTTTAAACCTGTTAGTAACTAGAATTATGGGATATTGTTTCTTTCATTGCAGGAGCTCCTTTTTTATGCTGCCATACTCACTGCCGGACCACTGGAAATCTATCTATTACCATTCATGGGGGAGTTGCTGTCTTGCCCTCCATGATGAGAGCTGTTAAGGTGAGCTGCACTTAGGTGTGAAGGGATGCTGTGGTTTCTGGGGATGAAGGTCAATACAGAGTTGTAAGTGGCTGATAGATGGTGTCGTAGTCCTCCTCTGTTCAAAGACATTTTCTCCAGTTTGACAAAAATGACTTCTTTAACTCCTCTCTCAAACCACCTGTCTTCCCTGGCTAAAACCTGGACATTACTGTCCTCAAAAGAGTGTCTTCAGGTGTCTTTCAGGTGCAGATGAACTGCTGAGTCGTGTCCTGAGGAGTTGGTCCTGTGTTGAGCCATATGCTTGTGAAGTTCTGTTTGTGCCATGGGATTTTGTCCTTCGGGTGGACCAGCTTCTGTCTTGGTGTGTTATCGGGTTTGAAGTGCATGGGAAGTTTGTGTTTACTAAAAATTTGCCTGAATTTTTCCGAAAGTCCAGAGGATGAGAGGTGAAACGTCCAGTTCACTTTTTTTTTTGGCTCTTTTTGATTTACCTTGAACTGGATCCTGAGATCTTACACAGACATTTCGGAACAAACTTTGGGACGAACGCCCTCCGACTGGTATGGGAGTATGAGAGAACTTCCAGAAAATTGGCAGACTAGAGGAACCGCCTCCGCTTCAACTTAAAATGTAGATAAAACAAGATTATCCCTGGACTCTACAGTCAACGGACATAGAGCAGAACAAATACTCCAGATAGCACAGCTGTAACTGCTTAGTGAGAGAGTCAGACAAGAAGGTTGGCCTTCCTGTCTGACAGGAAGGTTGGCCAAATTGTGGAGAAATTAACACCCCTCTTATCCAGGGAAATCTGGGAAGATGTCATCAAATTTATGGAGAAGGCACAGATAGCACAGCACACCAAGGGCAAGGAATGCTAGCCACACAAATTTGCAGAAAACAAACCATCCGAACAAAACAACCGATCTGACTTGGAGAAACAAAAACCAAGGCACAAGTCGGGCAGAGAAACGGGAAGACTGGGTGAAGAACGTGTCAGACAAAAATCTCATACAAGCAGAAAAGGATATCCTATCCAAGGGAATGAATTTTGCAGTTACAGAACATATCCCGGTGGTAGACCTCATCACAGCAACAGAATCAGCCATTCACTACAAAACAACCTTGGCAGACACAGAAGCAGAACAGCTCAGACTCAAGTTTACAGCTGCTCTTGCCAGTGCCAAAGCACCTCCATCCAGCCTCACCACCCAGGAATGGAGGGCACTGGCACACCCGCAGACAAAGATGGATGCACAGTGGTGTTCAACACAACTGACTACCACACCAATGTGACTGGTTTGCTCAGTGAATCAGCCACTTACAAGCCCCTAAAGCGGGACCCCACCAACAGTTACAAGAGGAAAACAATCAGCCTCCTACAAAATCTGGAAAAAGAGAAAGTCGTTGGCCGACCTCTTTATTACTGGCTATACCCTGGGGAAGCCACTCTGTGCATCTATGGACTTCCCAAAATCCATAAGGAAGGGGCACCCCTCAGACCCATCGTCAGCAGCATGGGCTCATTGTATCTCCTATAGTAGCTAATTTGTATGTGGGAGAGGTGGAAAGTAAGGCTCTGACTTCTTTCACAGGGACAGCATCCAGCCATTGGTTAATATATGGGATGACACATGTAAAAATCAGAACCCAAGACGTGGGGGCCTTCATAGACCACATCAACACAGTGGACCGCAACATCAAGTTCACCTGTTAAGACGTGAATGACAACGTCCTGGCCCTCTTGGACTGTCAAGTACACCTTGAAACTGACAAGAGTGTCAACATTGAGGTGTACAGAAAACCCACGCACACGGACCAGTACCTTCTCTTTGATTCCCACCACCCACTACAGCACGAGTTAGGGGTCATCTGGACCCTGAACCATCGGGCCCAAAACATCCGCAACAGGACAGAAGGAAAGGTCAAGGAGCAGAAACACATCCGGAATGCTCTTAAGACATGTTGCTATCTGGACCTTTGTCAAGACCAACAAAACCAACAACAGACACAACAATGAAGAGGAGAGGGAAGACAAACAGAAACCCATCATCCCCTACATTGCTGGAGTTTCTGAAAAATTCAAGGGAATTTTCAGTAAACAAAAGATTCCCATGCACTTCAAACCTGGTAACACACTAAGACAGAAGCTAGTCCACCCAAAGGACAAAATCCCACGGCACAAACAGAGTAATGTAGTGTATGTTGTTCAGTGCAGTGACAAATGCAGTGACTTGTACATTGGGGAGGCCAAACAACAGCTCCACAAGCATATGGCTCAAAAACAGGAGAGACAACACCTCAGAATAAGACTCAGCAGTTCAGCTGCTCCTGAAAGACACCTGAAAACACTCCTTTTAGGACAGTAATGTCCAGGTTTTAGCCAGGGAAGATGGATGGAAGACGGAAAGAAGCCATTTTTGTCAAACTGGAGAAACCCACCTTGTAACCCAGTAAGAAGAACTCAATGACATTGTTACCCTCTCTGTCTACAGAGTGAATGGCCTGCTGTTTGTTACTCCGAAACATTACATTTTGTGCTGTTTTATACTTTTAGAATCATGGACCAATCCTGGCCCGTGAAAGTAGTCGTTGGTGAAAATCACATTCGCAAGGTCAGTTTTCAAGAAAGGCCCATTGATTTGGAAGACCTCATAAGTGTAGCTCTAAAAACGGCTCAATCTACAGTACGACTTCATACTTCACTATGAAGACAAGAGTTCAGCAACGTCTCGACTAGACTGATGATTATCTTGCTTGAAAATGTAATTGTGACATTGTCTTCAGTCAGTCTGTCATCTTCAGTATGTAACTTTTCTACAGCAAGTTCATCTGACACCGATATACTGCCACACAACAACGAGACCTCACATGACCCACGGCCTTCTAAATTTGAGGTGCCATATTTATATTGACAGGGAGACCTCATTTATATGAGAGATGGGACATGCTGCTCAGTGTCACAAGACACAACATTTTGCTGAAGCTTCCAGAAGGAGATCTGAGGCACTCAAGAGGGTGATGATTAAAAAGCCTTTATTAATACATGGCTAACTAAATAAAAACACGCCAACGCGTTTCAGCCAAAAAGGCCTTCATCAGGGCAAGGGCAAAATGTTTGTCAGTCAGCTTAATTTCTTGTTAAATAGATTATCAGAGACAGCTGCTCTGTGTGAGCAGGTAGGCAGTCACATGATCAGTATGACCTGCCAATGAAACAAAATGGTCACAAATACGGCAAACAGAATGAACAAAGAGAATGATTACAGTTACAAAAATTCAAACCATTCAAACCTGGGTATTGTGTAGCTTTTAACGTATAAATCCAAAAAAACTCTTTTGCAGCAGACTTTTAAGCCTGTCTCCACCCCTGATTGAGTTTTCAACATGCTCTATGCCTGATATCTTTAGAGAATTACAACTGCTATGATTTGCATCTTTATAATGAACATCCATAGGATATTGGACTTTGTTAGTTCTTATTGCATGCTTATGTTTGGCCAATCTTGCTTTCAAGTTACATTTAGTTCTCCCAATATAAAAACAACCACATGGGCATTCAAGTCTGTAAACAACGTATTGGAATTTAAAAAAGAAAGAACGTCAAACTTACGACCAGATGTAATGTCAGTAAAATAGTTATCATTTATCATATTGCTGCAATAATTACAATGTCCACACTTGTGGTTACCTTTTCTGGTGGAGAGCCAGTTTTTTGTTGCATAGGGGGAGATAACTTTTAATAAGCATATCATTTAAGATTGAGCTCTTCTGAAGCTGATGGTCGGAGCATCTGAGCACTTTTTAATATGTCACAATTTCTTTTAAGAGTTTAATTTTATTTGCTTGATTGCTATATTGTGTCACAAAGTATACTTGTTCTGAATTTTGTTGATCTTTCTTTTTAGAAGCCAAAAGTTGTTCTCTAGGAAGACATTTTGCTTTATGGTAAGCTCTGTCTATGGCTCATGTCTTTGAGCATTTCTTTCAAAGTCTTCTTCTGAACTACCTACGTTTGAGCCTCTGAAACTGACCAAAAGGAATGTTATCTATTAGCCAAGGAGGATGGAAGCTGCTCTAAGAATTGAATTACAGTCAGTGGGTTTTCTGAAAATAGAAGTATGGAAATCTCTATTAACAGCTTTAGAAATTTTAGATCTAGAACGTTGATTTCAAAAGTCAAGACTCAGCTTCAAAATTCTATTGGTGTTATGCAAATATGAGTGAAATTGATTCCTTCAGTTTCTGAACCTGACCACAATAGGATTATATCATCAATATACCTGCCCCACCATATAATTTTGTCCAAATAAATATTAAGGTCTGAATATATAAATGTTTCCCATGCTCCCATGAATAGATTACAATAGTTAGGTGCAAAGCAGGCTCCCATTGCTGAAGCTAGCAGAGGAAATACCCAGGTTATCCCCAAGATGAAGACTTCACCATTGTTGCTGAGGCACTGATCAATAAGTGCCCTTGCCTTAAAGGTGGAGTAAGAGTTCTTTGAAAAATGGTTTCAGCAAGCTATATTTTGAAAATACACAGACCTCCCACCAAAACGTGCATTGCTTGCTCCCGAGTGTTCACGGAGGTTCACGAGCACTGCATTGATTAGCTAACTTTAGCTAACCTCTACCTATGGCGTCTTCACAGGGAAGACTGTACAACATTGTAATGAACCTAAACAACAAATATTATAATTTCAACAGTATACTAGATTAAAAGTTGACTTTTCGCTTGTTTTGATACTTGTTCTACATTATTTCATTTGCCGCTCTCACACTATGAGCCATAGTCGAGCCAGCCCGGGATTGCAGGTGCTAAGTGTTTTTTCACTGCAGGGCAAGGGTCATCTTGGTGCTGATGGACCGCGATTTCTGATCCCATCAAAAACATGGGGCTTAGTGGTGATAAAGCAGGGCAAGAGGCTGTGTCAAGATTGGGGTTAGCTATTAGCTGTGTAGCCTACTACTATCAATGTAAACAAATAGTCTATCAGTTGGTGAGCTATCTTCCTAGCGTCATGTCGATGTGTTATAGCTGGCATTATGAACAGATTGTTTTGTGGTTAACATACCTCAATTCTTCCATGCCTTGTGTTTCCATGCCTTGGCTCTCAGTCATCGTTGTTGTTGTAATTTGATGGCTCTTTGCCATCGTCCTGTCGTGCCTCCGTAACAGCATAACTGGTCTGATGCTACTTGCTCATATACAAATCATCTTAAATCCATGCCTGTGCTGATTAATTGACCATCTATCATAATGTTTTTGCTAACGGGGCCGTAACCTGGAGGAGCTAGTAGATCAACGGTTTCGGGGTATGGAGCTTGTGGCCCAGCGTTATTAGCACTGAGGTAGCTATATATATATTATTATATTTTGGTCACAGTGAGTCAATGGCATATCTACCATCAGTATTCCTTTATTTTAGTTTTATTTTTCTGTTTTATTACTTTCTGCCAGTAGCCTGGTCATTTAATTGTCAAATTATTCATTTAATATTAGTTATTTTGTGGCGTGTGAGGGAAGGAGGACCCAGGAGCGGAAGCGGTACAGGTGAGTACAAAGGTTTATTTCACAAAAAGCAGGTGAGAGTTTCAAAAAGGTCCACAAGTGAGGGGAAGACACGAGGGTGAGTGCTGGGCTGTGAGAGCGATGGAAGGCACTGGAAAAAAGGAGAAGAGAGACACAGGTAAGTATACATTCACTGGAAGGCGCATGAGAAAAACTTACAATCTAGGAGAAGAAAAGCCAAGCTGCTACCACAGAGGATAACTGGATACTCTGGCGCTGAGGAGTGTCTCTGCAGGTCTTAAGTAGATGATCTGACGATCCAATCTGAAGCAGGTGTGTTTTGTGTCTTTCTTAATTTTTCTTTCAAGTAGTAGTGCCACATTTGCACAACACAAAAATGGACGTGCAAATGGTGATTTTATTCGTCTGTTTTTTTCTTTTTCTCAGAGTTTTTAAGTCCACATCTGGCAACCCGTTCAGCCACGGCTCCATTGTTTACAGCCGTGAACAGCTGTTAGCGCTGAGCCAGGCCAGACCACCGTCATGGCAGAGACCGGACATCCCCGAGGACCTCCGCAGGAGGAAGAGGGGATGCAGGGCAGGAGTGCAGCGTCGGGAGAAGAGGAGATGCTACAAGCCGTCCATCCCGTCTGTCATCATGGGAAACGTGAGGTCTCTGCCGAATAAGATGGAGGAGCTGGCAGCGCTGACCCGGCTGCAGTGGGAGTATCGGGAGAGCAGCCTGCTGATGTTCACTGAGTCATGGCTGAATGAACTCACTCCGGACTCGCTCGTAACTCTGGACGGATTTCACCTCGTCAGAGCGGACCGGAGCGCGAGGGAGAGTGGTAAGAAGAAGGGAGGGGGGATTGCGATGTACGTTAATGAGAGGTGGTGTAACGCTGGACATGTGAGCGTTAAACAACAGCGCTGCACTAAGGATGTTGAACTGCTGGCTGTTAGTCTGCGGCCATATTATCTGCCGAGGGAGTTTTCACACGTGATCGCGATCACCGTTTACATCCCCCCCTCGGCTGATGCTGCTGCAGCCTGTGAGCTCATCCACAGTGAAGTGTCCCAGCTTCAAACATCTCACCCTCAGTCTCTGATCATCATCTCAGGAGACTTTAACCACACATCGCTCTCCACCACTCTCCCCACATTCTGCCAGTATGTGGACTGCCCTACTAGAGACAATAAAACTCTGGACTTACTGTATGCAAACACCAAGGATGCATACAGCTCATCACCCCTCCCCCCGCTGGGTCGCTCAGATCACAACCTGCAGGTGTGTAAAGCTGTGGTCTGAGGAAGCCACTGAGGCCCTGCAGGACTGCTTCAGGACCACACACTGGGATGTACTGTGTGACCCCCACGGTGAGGACATCGACACCATGACCCACTATGTAACGGACTACATAAACTTCTGTGTGGAGAACACTGTACCCACCAGGAAAGTACGGTGCTTCTCCAACAGTAAACCCTGGGTAACCCCTGAGCTGAAGGCCCTGCTGAAGGAGAAGAGGAGGGCCTTTGGATCTGGAGACAAAGAGGAGCTGAGGAGGGTGCAGAGAGAGCTGAAGAAGAAGATCAAGGAGGGCAAGGCCAGCTACAGGACCAGGATGGAAAATAACTTGCAACAGAACAACGCAAGGGAGGTCTGGAGAGGCCTAAAAACCATCTCTGGTCACAGCAGAGGCCATGAGAGGGGAGCTGAAGGAGACCAGGAGTGGGCCAACCAACTAAATCTGTTTTTCAACAGGTTTGACTGTGCCCCCACTCATCAAAGCACCAGTCAGCCAGCTCTTTCTCCTCAACACCTCAGCCCTTTGCCACCCTCTTCACCCTGTACACATCGGACTTCAGCCACAACTCTGGGAGCTGTCACCTCCAGAAGTTCTCAGACGACACAGCTATTGTTGGATGTGTGTCTGAGGGGGACGATCGGGAGTACAGGACCGTCATCACTGACTTTGTCGACTGGTGTGAGCATAACCACCTTCAGCTCAACGCCAGTAAGACCAAGGAGATGGTCATTGACTTCCGCAGGAGGAAGACACCCCAGACAGCACCAGTGAACATCCAGGGCCTGGACATTGAAATGGTGGAGAGCTACAGGTTCCTGGGTGTTCACCTCAACAATAAACTGGACTGGACTCACAACACAGATGTCCTGTACAAGAAGGGCCAAAGTCGTCTCCACCTGCTGAGGAGACTGAGGTCCTTTGGAGTTTGCAGGACTCTGCTCAGGACCTTTTATGACACTGTGGTAGCGTCTGCAGTCTTTTATGCAGTGGTCTGCTGGGGAGCAGGGAGCACAGAGAGAGACAGGAAGAGACTGAACAGGCTGGTCAGGAGGGCCAGCTCTGTCCTGGACTGCTCCCTGGACTCCATAGAAGAGGTGGGTGAGAGGAGGAGGAGTTAGCTAAGCTCACCCCCATCATGCACAACCTCTCCCACCCTCTGCATGGTACTGTGGAGGCTTTAAGCAGCTCCTTCAGCTGCAGACTCAGACTTCCACCCTGCAAGAAGGAGCACTACCGCAGGTCATTCATACCATCAGCAATAAAACTTTACAACATCAGCATCACTGGCTGATGTAAACACAATCTGGACTCATCTCCATCACTGTCATTGTTATTGTCATTGTCGTCACACTATCACTGTGCACTATCACTTTGCACACAAAAAAATAGAAAATTGCACTGCCACAATAATAATTGTGTTTAAAACAGTTTCATCTATACAAGTATATATATATATTTTTCCATTGTATTTTAGTTCATTGTAAATATTTTTATTCTATTTTATTATTATCACTATTGTGTCTGTGATTTTGTCTTTGTTGCTGTGGCAGGTAAATTTCCCCCCAAGGGGGATGAATAAAAAAGCTATTCTATTCTATTCTATTCTATTCAATTACTCCTCAGTACCATGGGGGAAGGGAGCCACAACCCCAGGAAACAAACCCACCAAAATAAAAGTACAAAAAACACAAACCATCACATATTTTCTGTTACAGTAGTAGCCTGGTCATGTAGTTTGTCAAATAAACTTCTCATTAATAAAGAACATGATTATTTGATTTGTGTGTGTCTCTAAAGCAACTGAATCACTGTTCACTAGGTCAAGAACTCCGTAGCACCCTGAGATTAAGAGACTCTATTAATTAATGTCAAATTCACAAGTTTTCCCTATTTTAGCAAAACTGGGTGGCACCCTGATAATTTCTACTATTAAAGGTAATTTTTGGTTTTTGATCAACAACTTAAAAATATTGTTCATAAATATATAATTTGATATTAATTGATTGACTAATCTGCTCTAGACTATTTATGCTACAGGTCTCTTGGCTGAAGAGATACACTAAGGAGGTAGAGGCCAGGAGAATAAACAAGATGTTCTCCATTCACCCAGCCAAGGTGTACTCTCAGTGGCAGGGAAGTCACGTCAGCTCAGACCCACCAAGAGCTGAGATGGAAAGATACTGGAAGAGCATCTGGGAAAGAGAGGCATCACACAACACCAATGCCCAGTGGCTAGTGAACCTGAGAACTGACCACAGCAGCCTCCTAGAACAAGAACCAGTAACCATCTCAGTGGCAGATGTCCAAGAAAGAGTGTCAAAGATGAAGAACTGGACAGCACTGGGCCCCCGATATGATCCATACATACTGGCTTAAGAAGTTGACGGCACTCCATGAATGCCTGGTAGCACAGATGAACCAGCTGCTAAGGGATGTAAGAATTGACAGACCAACCTGTACATTGCCTGCATTGACTACCAGAAAGCCTATGATTCAATGCCACACACATGGATACTGGAATGTCTGGAACTGTACAAGGTCAACAGGACACTGAGAGCCTTCATCAAGAACTCCATGGGAATGTGGAAGACGACCCTAGGGGCCAACTCAAAGCCAACTGCCCAAGTCACCATCGTGTGGCATATACCAAGGGGATGCACTACTGCTGCTCTGCATAGATCTGAACCCCCTCAGTCAGATCATCACAAAGAGCAGCTTCGGATACCGATTCCGAAGTGGGGCAACAATCAGCCACCTGCTCTATGTGGATGACATCAAGCTGTATGCCAGGAATGAGCGAGAAATTGACTCACTGATCCACACCACCAGGATCTACAGTGACAACATAGGAATGTCATTCGGATTGGACAAGTGTGGCCGGATGGTATCAAGGAGAGGCAAGATGATCAGAACTGAAAGGGTGGACCTACCAGAGGGCAGGATAGGATACTTCCAAGATAGCTACAAATACCTTGGTATCCCACAGGCTAATGGAAACCATGAGGAAGTCAGCCACAGCTAAATATCTCCAGTAAGTAAGGCAAGTCCTGATGAGTCAGCTGAATGGGAAGAACAAAGTTCGAGCCATCAACATGTACGCACAAACTAGTCATCAGATACCCCACTAGGATCATAAGCTGGCCAAAGAAGGAGATACAAGCCACAGATATCAAGACAAGGAAGCTCCTCACCATGAGGGTTTCACCCCATGTCCAGCACACTGAGGCCGTACACTAAGCGGAAAGAGGGAAGCCGAGGACTAGTAAGCGTCAGAGCCACTGTCCAGGATGAAACATCGAAAATCCAAGAATACATCAGGAAAATGGCCCCAAACGATGAACTGCTCAGTGAAAGCCTCAGGCAGCAGAAAACTGAAGAGTGTGAGGAGTGTGAGGAGCAGACAACATGGAGGGACAAGCCCCTAAATGGCATGTACCACCGTCAGATAGAGGAAGTGGCTGATATAAAGAAGACCTACCAAAGGCTGGAAGATGATGGGCTGACAGACAGCACAGAGGCACTGATCATGGCAGCACAAGAACAGGCCCTGAGCACAAGGGCTATAGAGGCTAGGATCTACATCAGTAGACCAGACCCAAAGTGCAGGCTGTGTAAGGAGGCCCCTGAGACAGTCCAGCACATAGTAGCGGGATGTAAGATGCTAGCTGGATCAGCTTATATGGAGAGGCACAACCAAGTGGCTGAGATAGTGTACAGGAACATCTGTACCCAGTATGGACTAGAAGTACCCAAATCCCAATGGGACATATCACTGAAGGTGGTTGAGAACAACAGGGCTAAGGTCATGTGGGATTAGACTGAAAAAACAGCTCCTGGCTATCCAACCACACACAGTGGTGGTGGACAAAGAGCAGCAGAGGGCAGTGGTGATAGATGTGGCAGTACCAGCTGATACCAACATCAGGAAGAAGAAGCACAAAGAGGTTGAGAAGTATCAAGGGTTGAAAGAACAGCTGGAACGGATGTGGAAGGTGAAGGCCAACGTGGTCCCTGTGGTGGTAGGAGCACTCGGGGCGGTGACCACCAAACTGGGAGAGTGGCTCCAACAGATTCCAGGAACAGCATCTGAAGCTCAGTCCAGAAGAGCGCAGTCCTGGGAACAGCGAAGATACTGCGCAGAACCCTCAAACTTCCAGGACTCTGGTAGAGAATCCGAGCTTGAGGATAACACGGATACCACCCTACAAGGTTGAGAGGAGCGTTTTTTTATATAAAGTAATTCTGATTCAATCACAATAATTCTGTTGTGATTCAACTTTCATTTTCTGCATTTAAGCTGTTTTTTGTCATAACTCAACTATTTAAAGTGACTGCAAAAATAGCATGGGGGATACATAGCTCGTTTCAAGACGTTTTATGGCCATTAACAAGTTGCAATACAATTATACATGAACAGCTTTACATACTTTATACAAATGGCAGTCAATTAGCCTGTAAGTCAACTGAAACTTCTTTTTGGTACATTAAAACTGTCTTATTGAGCCCTGTGGAAGGCTAAAAGTGTGGTTTGTTTTGGGTATATGATTTAATTTGTTTCACTGGCTGCATTGGCCATTTGTTAATATATATAATAAAATAGTATAGCTAAATTTCTACACATATCAGTGTATGTCATGTTGTGTCTTGCAGCTCAACAGATAGACAAGGAGTCTGTCATTCTGCTGGGTGAAAACAGCTTGGCCTCCTTCATCCCACCTTGTCAGGTTGCGATTTAAGTTTCAGCATAACTTAAAAAAGCTGCTGGAGGTATGCCTTGAGTCACAGGTCTAGATATTATAAGTTATGTGTGCTTCAAGGGTAAAAGGTTTTCAGGCAAGGATGTTGACAATTTTTCGGCCACCCGAGGGTAATGGATAACCTATACTCTACATCAACATTCTTCCAGTGTGCTCAACTTGGGTCAGTGTTCATTTAACCATATAAGATCATTTAGGAGACATCTGTTAGGTCATGGTGTTGTTTTACTTTGTAACTGAGAAAGCTCTTCAGCTAATTGTCCTGATAGGTCAGGAGAACCACAGTGCAGTATTTCTGATGAGCTGAAAGGCACTGACACATCACAGGCATGGGGTGAGTTAAAGGAGGACAGAGTTGTATTCTTCTTAGCTTGTCTGAAGTCCAAGCCCTCACAGACATTTAGTGCCATCACAGATGTTATTGAACATACATCCAGTTTGAAAAGACAAATGGCCTCTGTTTTTAACAGGTATCGGACAGTGTGGTACTACTCAATGTTAACAACTGCTATAACAGTTTGATTTAGCTGCTGAACCATTCCAGGGCTTCGAATCTGAATACAAACAAATGAAATATTTCACAGATAATTTGTGTACCTCTCACTGGCTTTTCCTACACACAGGTAACTAACAAGAATACTGTTATGTTGGTCAAGTTAAGTCACTTTTATTATTTCTCTCTTCATTTTGTCTTTCATTTCTTGTTTTATTTTGACATAAACAGTCTTCCTCTTGTTTCTGTCCTCCGTGTCTGTGCTCCGTGTCTGGTGATTGTCTGGCCTGCCCCTGATTGTTTCCAGCTGTTTCCCATTTTATCATGTATTATAGTCAGCATCTCCCCTTGTTCTGTGCCAGTTCGTCTTGTGCCCCCCAACCCCCCCCACCCCGGGATTGTACATTAACTTATTTTATTCTACAAACTGTTGTTAGAACCATACTGAATTTGACCAGATAACTCAAAAAAAAAAACAGCACACAACGGCACACAGCACTAGGGCTGGGTATCGTTCAAAATTTTTTGATACAATGCCAATTCTGATACCTGTTCTAAAACAATAGTTTTTCGATTCCTCAATAAATTATTTTTGGCTTTAATTTGGATTAGGCTTTAATCAGCTTCAGGCAGGACCTAAGGGGGAGGTTTGGCTCTGTATATTCACAACTCGTGGTGTACAGCAACAAACTTCATCGGAACCTTCTGCTCCCCGATCTGGAATACCTGGCAGTGAAGTGCAGACCGTTTAAACTGGTTAAAGAACTCAGCTCTGTCATGATCATAGCGGCCTACATACCACGCAAGCTAATGCTAAGTTAGCACTGGAGGAGCTATACTGCCTGATTAGCAGCCAGATCATGGCTGGGGACTTTGACCATATGGAACTGAAAGCTGTCCTCCCCAAATTCCACAAATTCATTAACTTTCCCACTAGACTGTAATATACTGGTCCAGGTGTATTGCAGCATCCCAAGAGCATACAAGGCTGAAGCAGCTCCTCACCTGGGTACGTCACACCATATCTCTGTGGAACTAATCCTTGCCTACAGATCTCTGATCTGCAGGACCAAACCCACCACCAGAACCATGCAGGTTTGGACTGAGAAGGCTTCCTCAGCCCTACAGGACTGTTTTGAGCACACAGACTGGGGAGTGTTCAAAAAGGACTCTGATCTTGAGGCTTACACGTCATCTGTGCTGTCCTATGTTTATTCTGCACTGATGCTGTCCTACCCACAAAGACAATCATGGTTTTTCCTAACCAGAAGCCATGGATGGACGGCACAGCGTGGCCCCTGATAAAAGCCCAGGATGTAGCCTATAGAGTAGGAAACAAACTGGCTTATAGCAGGGCCCACAAAGAACTGAAAAAGGGCATCCAGCTGGCGAAACAGAGGCACAAGCAGCACGTTGAGGAGCACTTCAACAAAAACAACACCATGTGGAAAGGCATCAGGACCATCACTGACTACAAGCACAGTGACCAGCAGGTCAGCCATGACCCCAGTCTACCTGACACCTTAAACAGTTTCTTCGCACGCTTCCACTCTCCAAGCAGCAGAAGAACTGTACATCTCCCTCATGCAGAGGTGCAGCACCAGCGTCTCACCCTGCAGCTGCACCAAGTGACCTCCACCCTGAGGAGGATCAACACTAACAAGGCTGCAGGTCCAGATAAGGTGTCAGGTTGGACCCTGAAAGCATGTGTGGCCCAACGGGCAGAAGTCTTTCTGGACATTTTCAACCTGTCCCTGCAGCTTTCCATGGTCCCTGTCTGCCTGAAGTCCTCCATCATTGTGCCTGTGCCCAAAAAATCAAGCATCACATGCCTCAGTGATTACCGTCCTGTCGCTCTCACCCCTGTTGTCATGAAGTGCTTTGAGCAGATCCTCCTGGAGCACATCAACGACGCCATCCCTGCTGGCCTGGACAGCGTGCAGTTTGCCTACAGGGCGAACCGTTCTACATAGGATGCTGTCTCACTGGCACTTCACACCGCCCTGACTCACCTGCAGCATCCCAACACCCACGTCAGGATGTTGTTTGTGGACTTCAGCTCAGCTTTCAACACCGTTCTCCTGGATGTGCTGGCCCTGAAGCTTCACAACCTGGGTTTGTCAACATCACTCTGCTCCTGGATCAGTGACTTCCTCAACAACAGGCTCCAGGTGGTAAGGATAGGGAACTCCACATCTGCCCCACTGATCCTCAACAGAGGAACGTTGCAGGGTTGTGTGCTCAGCCCTGCCCTCATCACCCTCTTCACTCAGGACTGCTCTGCCATCCACCCCACAAACATGGTTGTGAAGTTCGCAGACGACACCACTCTGGATATGAGACCCTCATATCCAACAACGATGAGACCCACTGTAGAGAAGAAGTCTAGAGCCTCACACAATGGTGTTCCAGGAACAATCTGGTCCTAAAGATGAACAAGACAAGGGAGGTCATAGTGGACTACAGGAGGTCCAGGAAGACTGAACACGCTCCCCTCTGCATACATGGGGAAGTAGTGGAGTGCGTAGACAATATCAAGTTCCCGGGCATCCACATTTCCTCTGACCTCTCTGACTGTGAACGCTTCTCACCTGGTGAAGAAGGTCCAACAACGGCTCTTCTTTCTCAGGAAGCTGAAGCGAACTAGACTCTCTCCTCAGCTGCTTGCAAATTTTTTATAGAGCCACTATTGAGAGCATCCTGTGTCTCAGTATGATGGTGTGGTGTGGCAGCTGCACAGCACAGGACAAGAAAAACTTAACCCAGGTGGTGAGGACAGCATAGGGGATCGTGGGCCGCCTGAGTTCAGAGGATGGCCAGACGCATTGCAACCGATCCCACCCACCTGGGCAACAAACTGTTTGTACCGCTTCCATCAGGAAAGCAGTACAGGAACATTAAAACAAGGACAAAAAGACTGAAAGACAGCTTCTTCTCCAGAGTTGTGAAGGCAATAGCCCCCCTCTAGTTTGACACCTATACATCCCATCCCTGCCACACCTCTTCTCACACCCACCCCTGCTGGCAATTAATAGCCCAGCAGTTCTTGCACTAAAGCCTGGTTTATACTTCTGCGTCGCGGCGACGGCGTAGCTACGGCGTCGACGCGGACCCCTACGTGGACCCTACGCCGTAGCCTGACGCGCACCTCCAAAAAATCCTGACTACGCGTCGCGGCAACGCGTTAAGATGCGAACGGCAAGGACTGTGATTGGGCCGCTCACAACGTAATTTCCGGCGGTTGCTTTTCTGGTCAACAGCTCAACAACACCGTTATTAGCAGAGCGGCACAAGCGGTACGGAATGGTCGGACAGACCACCTCCGCAAACGTCTTCTGTGCTTCAACATTTGTAGCAACAGCATTTCTTTTTAAATTTTATGAGCTCCATCTCCAGAAACACCCGCTCCATCTCAGTTGTCATTGTTTACTGTTGGAAAAAAACCAAGGAATCCAATATGAGCCCCCAGAAGCCACACAAAGACACCGCCACACACCCCTAGCAGCTTGGCGGTGAATTGCAGAGCAACGCGTTCCCTCGACGCAGAACTTTGAATGCTCAACGACGGCGTTGGGTCTACGCCGTAGCTCCGCCGTCGCCACGACGCAGAAGCATAAACCAGGCTTAAGATGCACTTTATCTACTCCTTCTCCTCATTTTCTCTGCAAGTTTACATTTCTGTTGTAAATTTTAAATTATGGTGCAATATCACATTGTCACTGTAAATTGTCACATTGTCAGATTTCTACTGCAAGTATTACATTTCTGCTATAAATATTGGATTTATGTGTGTCCTTAAGCTGAGAGACTCCACAGAAATTTTGTTATGCGTGCATAATGACAATAAAGAATCTTGAATCTTAATCATGTTCATCATCAATATATTAATGTATTATTATTATTAATATTATTATACTCAATAAGTTATTTTTGTTTGGGCTTTATCATGGTAGACATATTAGACAATGGTCTGATGATCAACAGGCACAGACTGCCCCCCCTTACTCTTTAGGACCCTGGGGAGTGGCAGTTTGGTGTGTTCACCGGAAGTCAGAACTTGGAGCACAGCTCAAAGTAACCTCAAAGTTTAGTGCTCCCAGTGATTCCAGCCTTCCAACAAAACACGTATCAGATATGTCTGGTTGGTGAGATTAATCTGACTTTCCGAGCTGAAGATCCGACTTCACGGGGGGGTTCTGATTTAAATTCTGACTCAGAACATGGAAATTCCAACATTCACGTACAAGTGAATGCACCAAACACAAACGCAGACCTCCCAATGCTGCTGCAGTGACATTAATCCATTTATTATTATTTTTATATAATATTTCTGTGTTTAACAGCTGTTTCTGCATGAATAATTTATATGATCAATAATGCTCATATATCTCCCCTCCTCTCGCCTTACACAAACTAGGCCTATAAGCTCTCCAGTGCATGCCCCCACGAGCACGAGTGTTTTCATTTGAGTCGTGCTGTCATCTGATGGCAGGGAGCTGAAGGAAGGCAGAAAGGAAAGCTCTCAGGGGAATGAAACAGAAAAGTAGGTAGTAACTACCAACCAACAAAAGAGTCCAACTTGCCATGTATGAACGTACAGTGTGAGCAGTCAGGTCTCATTAGAGCATCGTGTCGAATAGTGTGAGCACGTGAATCTTGAGCTGTGAACTAGTGAACTCTGTGATTTAGTTGTGCAGTTTGAGCTGGAGCTGAGTACAACCTTCGAAAATATTGCACAGTGTCTGCCCAGCTTTAGATGCCTCTTCCGGCCGCTCCAGCAGAGAGTCGGCCCACCCCTCCCTCTCCTGTGCGGCAAGTTACTCCCCGCAAATGGGCAGTAGAAAACTGATTGGTGAAAATTTTTGCCAATGCCTGATGGGCGTGATGCTGCCCCCTCCACGATGCTGCACTGGGCGACGGCCCATTTCGCCTATAGCAAAAACCGGCCCTGGTTCTACATCAAGGAATTGGTGGGATGTGGCATATCATAAAGTTATTACCTGGAAGGAGTTCCACATTCAGTTTCATGCTGTTTTCCTGTCTGAGGACTATTAAGACGAATTGGCAGAAAGGTTGCGCGACAAAGTATATGCCTATATGTAAAAATCACTATGCAAACGCTGGAAATGAAACACTGAAGAGGAAATCTTACAAAACATAAACCCCCAACTGGCTAGTTGTTACTATTGTTAGTGTTGACAGACTTGTGCCCCTGGGTCAGCAACTCAAAAGGGATCAGGAGAACCTGAGAACCCCCACTCCCCTCTCACTGTTGGTGCTATGATGGAAACCATGCACCCGCTTGTCTCCCTGAAAGTCTACTTACCTGCCAGTTGTTGGTACCACTGAACAGTGGCCCGTGGAAGGGCACCACCAGCCTGGACACCGGTTTCCTCATACACCCTGGTCAATGAAAGAGTGTGATCGGGAGTAAAAGGCCAGTGGGATATGTTGAAACCCTAAACCAGAGGACCTTTATACCTGGCGGATGGAAAAGGACGACAACCATTGGAAAGGAGTGACCTGGGGGGTATTCCATCAACCACGCTAACTGCAAATCCTTGCTAACTTCAATAAGCCCCACTAATTTTGGCAAGAGTTCGGTTCAGGAATCTGTCAGTTTTGGAGAATACTGTCGTCAGTTTTGGAGAATTTGTATTAATTAAAAGTATTTCAAATAATGTTATTGTCATGATTATAACTTCAAATATGATAATGCCTCAATAACATTGTTACCGGGGTGTTGGGTGAGTGATTAAGTGTGTTGTAAGTCATGCGGAATTGCAGGGTTGGATTCCTAACGGGAACGAAAGTTATATTTAAGGAAAGTATTTGTTACAGTTTATAGGAGTGAAATGTGCCGGAGGAGAGCTATGGAGGGCTGGGTAAAGTGAGCGGAGCTCCTGGGCTCCATGGTGATAGAGCTGCTGCCCGCCCGTTTTCAGCCATCTCCATCTTTCAAAGGCATCTCCTATACAAATCCTTGTTTTTCTTAGGACTCTGTCACAACATATTTCAGATTCATAACAAGGTCTTTTAGGTTTCGTAGACATTATTTATTATTTAGACATTATTTATCTGACACATTCATAGCTGCAGCTGTGGTAACTAGAGCAGAGCTGACTGACTTGGTGATTGGGAGACAGGTGGAGGGTGGAGCATCAGACCAAAACACAACATGACAACATCAACATCAGTTGTGGGCTGCAACTTAGCTTTTTAAATGAGAATATCCTGGCTGGACTACTGTTGTCAGTGAAATAAGTATTTGAAATGAACATGATTTCTTAACGTCTGGTGAGATATCAGGGCCATTTTATTACTATTATTTGTTACTTTAAATACATTTATTGTACCTTTAAACAAATGCTAATATCTGACAAAGATAACCCAAGAATACACAATGCAGTCACAAACTGATGGTTGAACATTGTCCTTAAGGATTTTCTGGTAGAGAGCAGAACTTATCATTCCTTCAATCACAGCAAGTCATCCAGATCCTGAAGCAGCAAACTCAGCTCCAGACCATCACACTACCACCATGGTTGACTGTTGGTATGATGTTCTTTTTCTGTCACATGCAAACAAGACACTTTCCAAAACGTTCAACTTTCGTCTCTTCAGTCCGTAGAATATTCTCCCAAAAGTCTTGCTGCTCATGCAGATGTTTGTTTGCAAAATTAAATCAAGCCTTTATGTTCTTTTTGGTCAACAGAGGTTTTGGTCTTGGAGCTCTTGGATGCCACTTTTGCCCAGTCTGTTCCTTACTGGTGTGTCATGAACACTGATCTTCACTGAGGTCATGGAGACCTGCAGTTCTTTAGATGCTGTCCTGGGTTCCTCTGTGACCTCCTAGATGAGTTTTCACTGTGCTGTTGGGGTCATTTTGGGATTCCAGCCTCTCCTGGGAAGGTTTATCCCTGCTCCATGTTTTCTCCATTGGTGCATAATGGCTCTCACTGTGGCTCGCTGGAGTCCTGAAGCTTCAGAAATGGCTTTGTCAGGATTCCAGACTTAGAGATATCAATTACTTTATTTGTAATCTGTTCTTGAATTTCTTTGGATCGTACCATTTTGTTGCAGCTTTTTGAGCTCTTTTGGCTGACTTCAGTTTGTCAGACATACTCTATTTAAATGATTTCTTGATTGAACAGGTCTGAAATCAGACTTGGGTGTGGTCAGTTAAATTCAAAGTAATGATTTACAGCACATAAAAGAGGGAACTGTAGTCATGAGTAACAAATATATTGAAATTGTGACAAAAACTTAGTATTATGAATTCTGATTGTAAATATCTGAATACTTTCATGATTTACATTTTTTGGTTTCATTAGAAATAAAGACTACTTTAATGCATACTCCTCAGAAAAATTGCACATCTGCAGTTTGAATTTTGACATCCACACATTAAGCATATACACACAGTATACACATACAAGCACTCATAAAAATTACAGCTCCACATAATTAAATGTTGAGTTTGAAGGACCTTATTACAAATATATTTTTAGATGGTCCATCAACGTGTAGTTAATTTTATGAACAAATATAAAGGCTGTGAGGAAGCGTGACCTGCTCAACATGGCGGAAGGAGCAGGACATTTTGGAACAGGAAGCGGGACATTAGCTGCGCCTGCGCAGTAGCTCACCCAGGGCCCCTGTAAAGATGTCTGAGCAGGCGGGGAGGGAGCGGAGCGGACGACCCGAAACAAACGGACAGAACCCGCGACTCTCCGCAACTTAACCGGTCAAGGTAAGGGCAAGCGGCCCCGCAGTGCCGCTCCGATAGTATCGACACGCGGCGGAAGGTTTCGTCCTTCAAATGAGCCGGAACACCGGTGCGCGGGGCAGCTGAGTTTCAAATGAAAAGCAGAAATTCTGTGCAGGACGCGCAGCGCTGTGGCAGGGGCGTGTCCGCCATCTTGTCTGAAGTGGCGCCTAAACAGCGGCTGTTGCTTTGACCGGAGACCGAGCGGGCGACGCAAAATGGCCGTTAATATCGGGCTCTAAATGCTCCCCGTTGTTCTCCCTGTATTTTTAAATCACCATAGCCCGGTTCGGCCCCTCAGTGGACCAGGACTGTGAGTCGCTGTGTCCGTGTCTTGAGCTCGGGCTCCGGAGGAGCAGCCGCAGCTTTGTATTGTCCTCCCCCCCTCTCTCCCTCTCCTCTTCTCCTCCTCCGTGTTTATTTGGAAAGCCTGCCAGGCGCATGCGTGTAACCATAGCGCTCGTTCTTGCGTTTGAGAAAGAAAACATTAGGCTTTATATAAGTAATCCACACAGCGCTGTCGTTTCGCCGCACATACAAAGACACGGTGTTACCTTATTGATTCCATTGATTATTTTGATCAGTTTGATACTGGTATCAGCCCAGTTGCCGCCACATTCAGACGGTCCGTGCTCAGCCTGTTCATGTCAATCTGTCATCGTCTGTACCGTCAGACTACAGTACCTTCCGTTACTACTGTCTCAAACCGTCCGACGATAGTGAGACACTGTCCGTTACAGATGTTTATATCCTGTATTTCCTCATTAATGGATTCACCTTAAGCTATGCATTTTCATTAATCGATTAATTGTATGTTTGGTCTATAAAGTGTGCGAACTGTAGGCCTACTGCTTTTAACTGACACTTGTTAATTTGTCATATTTTAAGTGATTTTAAAAATGTCCCAGTCTCATTAATGTAATTTTAGATTTTTTACTGAATGAATCCCAAAGGTAATCAGCAGAATAACTGATACTGGAAATAATTATTAATTACAACAAACAGAAAATGTGTACGCATTTTACATTTTCTATCTAACATTAGTGTAGAAATATTTTACATTGAGTTAAGTTCAGTATTTATTTTATGTTTAGGACACGAAATATTTTGCTCCAAATGACCCACATTTTCAGTGAGTCATTTACTCCTCAGTTTTAACAAGCACAGCAACAATTAAGTTTCAGTCACATGTGTAAACTTATTATGGTCACTCACTGGCATTCATGTATGCATGACTGTCCCTTTAAACTATTTTCTGATCTAATTTGAATAGACTCTGTGAATAAATCACGCATTAGTAAATAATACTAATAATTCAAACCCATATATCTGTCTGGGCATACACCATAGTCTCTGTGAGAGTGGATGATGCATCTCCACTGCTTCCCACTGCACAGAAGTGAAGCCAAAACATCCCAGATATAAGTGTTGCCATTTTGAGCATCTGACAGTTTCACTTTGGAAGTTAAAGTGTGTCTTCCTCTCCAGGCAGGTCAATGTCAGTCTGACGAGCAGCTGAGATGTCCACTGACAGCCAGGGAACGGTGAAAGGGGAGGCAGCCATGATGCCGTCTCCCTCTGGCTCTGCCTCCTCTCAAGGGCCACCTCTTTCTCCGTCCACTGCCTCCAAACCACCTGAGCTCCCAGGTACACCTGTCTGTCTGTTGCATGTGTGTGGTTAGGTCTGTCTCTCTGACTCGTCTCCCTTTCTGACCTGTCGGTCTGACAGATGAACTGGTCCAGGCTGGATGGTCCAAGTGCTGGTCTCGACGGGAGAACCGACCGTATTATTTCAACAGATTCACCAACCAGAGCCTCTGGGAGGTCCCAGTGCTGGGTCAGCATGATGTCATCGTGAGTAATGGCACTGTTTCCTTTTAATGTTTGTGGTGAAAGGATGGCACATAGGTGTTTTAAAAATAACAAGGAAGCAGTTTGTTATTGTAGTTTGTTAGGAGGTGGTGCAGACTAATTTACAGCACATTGAAACACTGTGAGACAGGCAGTGATAGTTTGGGTCACACTCCTTAATGCTTCTCTCTGTTTCACAAATAAACATCTAGCAGTTCAGTTTGAAACACAGAAAAGATGCTGCCAGAGAATCATCATGTCTTCTTTGTTTGCTTCAATATCAAAGTAATGCAGTCATAGTTGTCTGTTCATCCACGTGTACACGACAAACTGCAGCTGCTAATAGATAATTCAGCATTCTTTTAATGGACACAATTTGAATAATATCATTTAACAATCAAATGTCATTGGCCAAGTGTATTAGTATGTACTACTATTGTAGTAGTATACATATACATGTTTCAAAGCTCTCAGTGTAATTAATACATAATGTATACAGTCAGTAGGTAGTGTAAAACTGAGAAAGTGTGTCTGCAGTCTGATCCTTTAGGTCTGAATGCAGCTCCAGCCGAGGGCGGAGACAATACTCTCGGTAATGGCCAGAGGAAGAGGAGGACCTCTGAGGAGCAGGGGACAGGAACTAACAGCTTCAAACGAGTCAAGGTATTAAAAAAAAAAAAAAAAAAATGGTCAAGGATCAGTTTACAACATTAGCGTTGACAGTTAAACTAGTGACTGGTATGCAATGGACTGTGGGTGTCAGAGCCTGCTAATTTACTTGACATCATCTATCATAATGTTGTTCCCAGGTGGAGCCCACCACACCCATCTCTCCCAGCACTCCTGGGGTCAAACCGTGGAACTCCGCCCCTGAGGAAAAACAGGCCCATCCAGCCACGCCCACAACGCCAAGCCCCGTCCCCACCCCATACAGACCAGCTGTGTGAGTGCTCAGGCCTCCTCCTTCCCTGTTTGCACCTTCAGCCTGTATGTATGTTGCTGACGTCTCACTATTATTTTCAGTATTTACTGGGATCTGGATACCCAGACTAATGCTGTGGTCAGAGAGCATCCCCCTGCCAACCACCTGCCACCCCACCCTGAGATCGAACTACAGAGAGCCCAGCTGGTCACCAAACTTAGGCAACACTACCATGAACTGTGCCACCAGAGAGAAGGTACCGTCATGCCTTAAAAAAGACAGCTTTCCATAGCTCTCAGGTAGCCAGGCCATCACTGAGATCGAGGAAGAGTACTGCTCTATTTATGGTGTAGCATTATTCAACCATTCCTCCCCCTCTCTTTAGCTTCTTTAATTCAAAGATCCTTTTTGTTTTTTTGGGTCAAACAGCACTGGTATGATGCTGCACCATTTTTTTTTTTAATAGTCTAGTGTGTGTGTGTAGTCTTGCTGTGCAGGTTTCCCATTTTACAGATGTCAATTCAACTCTACTACCTCCACTGTTATCTTAATGGTGGAACAACACCATACCATAGCAGTGTATATATAAAATTAGTCATGCTTACCTTCACTCATTACTTCTTGCCAATATCGATCCAATGTGATGGATTCACCTCACACTTTGGAGCCTTTACTTGTGCTGGGTTATTCCCAAATTTTTATTGATGTTGTTTTTTTTTTTTTAACCCAACAGTATAATTGACCATGAGTTTACTGATCACGTTTTCACTGCTCCTCACTGTCGGGTTTAGTTTACTGTAGAGAGCCTGGCTGGTTCCTCTCCGACCATTGGGTGGCACTCTGGGACCCACCAGTGGGCTTTGCACCAGTGGTTAAGAAGAAATGAAAGTCATTGTTCTGCATGGAAGCAAAGTCTGTCTGTGTCTTACTGACTGGTGATCTGTCTGTCTGCGGTTCAGGTATTGATCCACCCCGGGAGTCCTTCAACCGCTGGCTACTGGAGAGAAAAGTGATCGACAGAGGTCAGGATCCCTTACTGCCGAGCGACTGCGACCCCATCATCTCGCCATCCATGTTCAGAGAGGTCATGAACGACATTCCCATCAGGTACAGGTCCAGGTTTCACTGTACCTGTTTGGACTATCTGTTTATGTATTGATCATGTATTAATATCTGTGTGTCAAAGGTTGTCGCGTATTAAGTACAAAGAAGAGGCCAGGAAACTGCTGTTTAAATACGCTGAAGCTGCCAAGAAGATGATTGATTCCAGGTAAGAGGTGTCCTGCTGATGACCTCACAAGGGACCTCTAACCTTTGACCTTTTTAAAGGACCTCCATTTGTGTTTCTGAAAATCTGTGGTAGAGGGATTGCCACCACATGGCTCTCCACATGGCAAGAACCGAGTCAGCAGCAGTTATGAGTCCAGACCACTTGCATCGACAGAGTAGCTCTAATAACAAACTCAGAGGGAGAATGTCTTCATTCTCTGCTCAGGACAGCATTACCTCAGCATATCTCAAGACAGCAAAATGTTTTACTGCTATTTTAACATCTTGGGTAGGGAAAAGACCATGCCACACAGAAGTGGTGCACAGCATATACAGCACTGTGTGCTGTTCTACTCATGAATCACAAATAAAAAATAGTCAAGAGTGAAAATGTGTAAGAGCAAAGAACGTCCTGATAAAAGAAAATGATGACCATCTTATGCCCACTTATGTCCCATAAGTTGCAGTTTGTGGGTTGTTACCATTTGTTACACAGATTTAGTGCTCTCTGTTTAAAAACAAAAATCTAATTTTAATTTAAATATTCACATTTAAGAAGCTGGAATCTGAGAATTTAAACTTTTTTACTCAAACTGATGAATGGCTTATAATAATAATAATAGTTGTTTACTAATTGATTAAACTTTGCATCTCTATGGAGATCTTTTAACCTTTGACCTCTGACCTGTCAGGAATGCGAGTCCAGAGAGCAGGAAGGTGGTTAAGTGGAACGCTGAAGACACCATGAACTGGTTGCGTCGGGATCACTCTGCCAGCAAGGAGGACTACATGGTAACCTCTGACGCTGGACCTCAAATCTCACACTGTTTCATGAGTGCACGTGGTTCTAGAGCAGCTTAGGTCGAAGGTTGATTATCCACTCAAGTAGTCATATCATCAAATCTGCAGCTGTTTGTCAAAAGACTTTGGGCATCTGTTGGACAGATCCACTAAACATCCAAACATGTTACGAGGCTGAACCGGTCTAGCTGAGACCCCTGTCACCTCCTTTGTGTTAAGTTAATTTTATTTGTATAGCTCAATATCACAAATCATAAATTTGCCTCAGGAGGCTTTACAGTCTGTACAGATTGACTTAATGGGGGGAAAAGAAATAACAGAAGCCTCAGGAAGAGCAACAGAGGAGGGATCCCTCTTCAGGATGGACAGATGTGCAGTATTGTGAGAAATGAGGGTGGGTTCCTGGAAGGGGTCATATTTTCCATTGTGGAGGCAGCTGTTGTGGCAGGAGTTGTGTCCAGAGGCTTGTTGGTGCCTATTGTTGAGGCAGCAGCTACTGTTTGTCTCTTAATTGTCACTCAGAGGCTGGGAACTGTGGAGGACTGGCACAGCGAGGTGGTTATTCCCATTTTAAAAAAGGCTAAGCTCCAGCTTATCAGTGTGTCACACTGTCATGTTGCTGAAAGCAGACTCTGTTGAACCTCAGATTCAGGGCCACTGATGTGAATTCTGTGGTCTTGAATTCTGTGGTCTTGAATCCTTAGACAAGCTAGAAGAAGTATCCTTTTATTAATAGTAATAAAGGAGAGATATTGACTCTTGTGAGGCTCATGTAGGGATGAATGTTTATTCACAAACTGGAAATATGTTCATCGTACCAGGATATAATGTAGTTACTGTGTGTAGGACCGTCTGGAGCACCTGAGGCAGCAGTGTGGTCCTCACGTCACTGCCGTTGCCAAAGACTCTGTGGAGGGAATTTGCTCGAAGATCTACCAACTGTCTGCAGAGTACAGCCGCCGGCTGAGACAGACACACCTGAGTCTGCTGCAGGAGTCCCCAACAGGTCCACACCATTCAGAGGATATCTGTCTCTATTTTACTTTCATAGTCATTGTTTTTTTTGTTTTTTATATGGTATTTATGCATTATTTGTACTTACAAGTCAGATTTCTTGTGTGTGCAAACATGATCCTGACTCTGACCTCACAATAGACAGTACACATGCCCACTTAAAGCTAACCTCATGCAATGTAAATTTTCAGAGTGGAAAGCTGAGACTGTTGTTAGTCTCCATAGTAGCCATTTGACTGTAGTAACTTGACATCACTGTGTAAATGACCTGTGTGACCTCTAGGATAACCAGTCTCAGGGCTGTCAGGTGTGCTTGCCATCTGTCTGTCATTCTTCCCCACTATCCATCTGGAAATAACTAATTAACATTGATGCATAATGACTTACAGTAGACTAAAATAATGAAAAGGTAAAAAGTTAAAAATGGTCTTACTGTGTAAAATGACAGGTTATCAGAAAAGGTGGAAATAAGATGTTTATCGAGCACACCATGACTGTTTCTAGCCTCCACCCCCACAGGTGTGTGTTAATGATGTGTTGTGTGTATGTGTGTTCAGAGGCGTGTGCGTCCCCCGAGCAGTCCCGCTTGGTCTACTGTTACCCAGTGCGCCTGGCGCTGCCCTCCCCGCCCCTCCCTCGAGTTGAGCTGCACTTTGAGAATGACATGGCCTGTTTACGCTTCAGAGGAGAGATGGTCAAAGTCAACAGAGGTCACTTCAGCAAACTGGTCAGTGCTGATGGCAGAACTGATGGATACTATTGGTGATGATGTTACTATGACAACATGGAAGGTCATGTTCCCTGTCTGTCTGACTCTCTCTAGGAGTTGTTGTACAGGTACAGCTGCATAGACGATCCTCGCTTTGAGAAGTTCCTGTCCAGAGTCTGGTGCCTCCTCAAGAGATACCAGGTCAGCTGACTCTGTTGACCAATCAGAGTTCACCTGATCTCACTTCACCTTTGGTAATGATGCAGGTCATTGGTGAGTTAACAGGGTGTATGTGTGTGTGTGTGTGTGTGTGTGTGTGTGTCCGTCTAGGTGATGTTTGGCAGCGGCGTTAATGAGGGTTCGGGTCTGCAAGGGGCCTTGCCGGTGTCAGTGTTTGAGACACTGATCCGACAGTTTGGAGTTTCCTTCGAGTGTTTCGCCTCGCCACTCAACTGCTACTTCAAACAGTACTGCTCTGCCTTTCCAGACATCGACGGCTTCTTCGGATCCAGAGGGTGAGATGCACTGATGCACTGTGCTCAGTGTCTGGGGCGAAGTAGTCCACTGTGAAACTGTTAACCCTGTATGTGTGTGTTTGTTTTCAGGCCGTTCCTGTCTTTCTTTCCAGTCAGTGGCTCGTTTGAAGCCAACCCTCCGTTTTGTGAAGAGCTAATGGACTCAATGGTGATGCACTTTGAGGTCAGTCCAATAAGCTGTGGAATAGAACATTATACCACACACTGGTTTGAACCGGTCTGTACCAGGCTGTCCTAGTCTGGGTCAGATACTGGGTCTTAGACCAGGCTGTGTTATAGAGGTGTGAGTCTACCTGTCAGCGATTTAATTTGCTGACTATTCACAATTTTCCATCTCACTGCAAATCTCTTTCATCAAATTCATAAAAGCAATCTGGTTTCAAACCTTACTTTTTATTTAGTAAACACTTTTTAAAATCAGACTTTAACAGTCTCTAAACTGTGCTGTGCTGATTTGTACTGGTCTGTAGATGCAGGTCAATATATTGTCTGTCTCTGTCTACCAGGAGCTGTTGGGAAAGTCCTCTGAGCCTCTGTCCTTCATCGTCTTCGTCCCTGAGTGGCGTAACCCTGTGACCCCGGCTCTGACCCGCATGGAGGGAAGTCGGTTCCTCCGTCACCAGCTGAGCATTCCTGCCTACGAACATGAGTATCGCTCCGGGAGTCAGCATGTCTGCAAGAGGTACTAAAGCTGACCTGTAAAGCACTGATAGGTACTAAAATTGTCAAAGATGTAGGCAATATGTGGAATATTTTATCACATCTGTTTGTGAACCAGTCGAATCCAAAGTTTTGTTTTTGGGTAGGCCAAAAGAAATCACGACAACTATATTATCCCCATAGCTCTAGAACGTGCAATACTAATAATAATGCTATCAGTCAAATTGATACAGTAAACCTCAGTGGGAATTAAAAAGTGAATTCCATTACAGAAGTAAAAACACTGTTAAAAAGCTGGAACCTATCCCATCCCAGCTGTCTGTCCCAGCAAGAGGCAGGGTACACCCTGGACAAGTCTCCAGTTCATCATAGGACACAGAGACAGACAACCACTCACACTCACTTCAATTTAAATCAGCCAATTAACCTAATCCCCATGCATATTTTTGGATGGTGGGAGGAAGCCGGAGTTCCCGGAGAGAACCCACACAGAAGAACATGCAAACTCCACACAGAAAGGGCCATGCAGGATTCGAACCCCGTACCCTTCTTGCTGTGAGGCAACAGAGCTAACCACTACACCACCGTGCCGCACCCATTAAAAACCAGTGCTAAACATAAAATGGAGTGGGGAGCTATCACTATTACGACACTGTGCTTTACTGATAACCAAACTGTTTGAACACACAAACTCCCATGTGTGTCCCTGCAGAGAGCAGATTTACTGCATTAAACTCTGTGTGTGTGTGTGTGTGTGTGTGTGTGTGTGTGTGTGTGTGTGTGTGTGTGTGTGTGCGCGCGTGTTTTCAGAGATGAGATGTACTACCGGGCGGTACATGGAACTGCAGTAGTCTTTCTTCAGAACGACGCTGGTTTTGCAAAGTGGGGGCCTACTCCAGAGCGTCTGGCCGAGCTAATGGCGGCATACCGGCCTTCCCCCTCCCGGCCCTCCTCCCTGTCCTCCCCTGGCCCTGCCCATATTGCTTCTGGAGACAAAGACTCTGCTCCCAAAGCCACTGATAGGACGCAGAGCGGCGTGATGTCACCAGGTGGCCATGACGATAACAACAATAGCAGCAGCAACAACAACAGCAGTAGCAGCAGCAGCCCTCGAGACAAGATGGCCGCTGTGTAGAGGGGGCGGGGCTGTAGTGGGACCATGCCCCTCCCCTGTGTAAAGTTTTTCTGATTTTGATTGTGTCGTCTGTTTAGATTATCCCTCACCAGCACCTGTAGCATCTGTCCACATACCCACAATGCCATTCTGCCACCACCAGCAGCAGAGGGTAGGCCCAGAACTATCCCTTCTGTTGGCTTTCATCATGTCCCCTCACATTGGCCCTTCTGGTTGGTCAGTTCTGACATCACGGCGTTCGGAGTTTTTCCTTTCACCTGCAGCTGATTATCGTCCAGGTGTGGCTGCTTCCGTTGCTTAGCAACCAGCAGTCAATAAGAAGATGTACTTGCGCTCAAGCAATAAAAACATTTTCTTTCACTTGTGACATCACCTGTGACGTCACTGAAGGACTTCTGATTGGTCCCCACACCTACAGGGCTTGGTGATTGGTTGACAAGGCAGCTATCCTATTGGACTCGTCTTTCTTTATTGAGTCGAACACAATCTGCAGGCTGTCTCCTCAGGGAGGCTTGGCCAATAGATAAATGTTCTTCAGAGGACGACTCTCTCAGTCTGCGGTGCATTGTGGGGAGGCTCAGCAGGCAGGAGGCGGAAGGCGTTTGTCCTGAAGTCACGTTTAGATTAGGAAGGAGGCAGAGTCCAAACTGGGACTCAGACGTATACTTTACTCTGGACTCTGACTAGTCAGAGACAACAGACCACTCCTCAATGGTCCCTGTCAGTACCCACTCCATTCAGCTGTTTGGGGACACCTCTGCCCAGAATGCCTTGTGGGAAGAAATGTCCCTAAACTGCCTCTGATTGTCTACTGACTTCGAAACCTCAGTGCTAATGGTAGGTAGCCTAGCTATGATGCTAACAGTGAGTGACTTAGAGCCAGCCAGCCATCCACCAACAGGGTTGTCTCTTGAGACAATGGTTGTGTGGTTTTGACTGGCTTGTGTGTCAGTGTTCAGAGCAGGTACCCTGCTGTCAGAGATGCTGTGGTTCAGTCACTCTCCTCAGCTTCAGTGAGCATCATAACTAGGCTAACTACCATTAGCATTTAGGTTGAGAGGCCAGTGGCCTATCAGAGACAGGGTAGGGGAGAGTCTTCCCACAATGCCTTGTGCCACACGTGCAGAGTGAATCAAACAGCTAAACAGACTGGGTGCTGACAGTCCCATCAGACTTCCTCTGGTGTCATTATTTAACAGGAAGTTTGATTTTTAGATGAGACAGTTTGGAGCAGGTGGAGCTGTTGGAGAGGATCCATGTTGAATGGAGTTGTGGAGTGTGAGAAGTTCATCAGAGTTCTGTCATGTTCTTATGAACAGAATCTTGTTTACGATGTTGAAATATTTACTTTTCCTAGTGACGTTCTCTGGAAGTATTTGTCAGTTTTTCTCATAAGAGTTTTGTCCGAAAGCTGAATTTTTATCAAGCTACACTTGTTTTTGCTCAGTGCTCTGATACGCTACTATTATAGAACATGAACTTGTCTGATTGTGTTTGCAAACAGATCTTAAAAGAAATGGTTAAATGCTGAAGAATACTCAAGGAACCAGTGACTCCTGACACTTCATAACTGGCTGTACTGTAAGAACTGCATACTGGATCCAATGAGAGCTGCTCGCCTGGTGCATACACTGAAAAGTTTCAAGCGCCTAGGTTTACTTTAGGAGTAGAGGTCCCTGAATATGGTTCCCCCTGCGTGTGATTTCCTGCTTGTCTTTAGACTTGACATCGTTATCATCACTTTTCTTGACTCAAGAAGTTAAACAAGTAATGTCCATGCATCAAAAATTCATAATAGTCATAACTGCTCTAGTTTGCTGTATAGTGTGCTGTCAGGTTTCACAGGTGTTTCATAGGTGGTCTGCAAGGATGGGGATGTTTCACTGGAAGTAGGGCGAAGCATCACAGTATCCAGTTCTTATTATACAGCAGACTGTCTGCTCTCTGATTGGCTGTCTGTCTGACATCAGTTTTTTCCCAGCTGTGTAGATACTGTACAGTTAAACTGATATGAAGTCTGTTGATGTAACTTTCCTCATCTGCTGTTAAATTGATTGAGAAAAAAAACATGTAATTGCTCTTTTTTTTATTTGACATTAATTTAACATTTTTTTATCGAGATGTTTTCTGTATGATACTGCTTATGATAGTTTGTTCCAAACTAAACCAAAGTGTTATTAAGAAAATCTATATCTTGTATGTAAAAGTAGAAGTGTGTATGCATCAGTAATGCTGAAGTCTAACCAGCAGAATACTCCTCCACATTATTTTTATAATTCTCAGCTGTTCTCTTATCAGTAACTATTTTATGTTGTTTTTTTCTGTGGTTGTTTTGGGTTTGTGCATGAATCCTTTTGGACTCTAAATGATGTTCGTAATCCTGAATGTGTTTTTCCAGGCCGTCTCTTCGGGCCCCATGGCATCGTCACAGGAAATCACACTAAAAAGTTTAAATTTTCTTAAAGGAACAGTCCAACATTACAGGATATTGTGTTTGCTATAAATCTTGCGTTGTTGAATTTTGCCTCTGCCTGCTACCAGTCTGTTGGCTAAGCTGCGCTAATGTTGGACTGTTCCTTTAATATTTCCAGTAAGCCAGCAACACTTGGCATTCCTGTTAAACAGTGGCCAAAGAAGCAATCTGGAGATGTTTTATTGTAATTAAAAGTTGTCCTGATTGGGAGATCTGTATTTTATAGTAAGTTGTTATAATTTTTTTTTTTAACATTTGATATGTTTTGTGACCATTATGACTTCTGCATTTCAGAATTTCAAGAAGACTTTTTTCCTCATTTGTATTCAGTGAATATGGAAAAAAGTTCTTTTAGCTATGAGATGAACTGATTATTATGATAAAAGTTAAATCACAAGAGAACTGCCATAATTGCAAGATATTTAGCCCATCTTTTCTTGTACTCTGTACCATGTCTAATAATTACAACATTAAGATCTTGTAATTATTAGGTAATGGTCATGTATCAGTGCAAATTTTCAATTCATGTTTTTGAAATCTCCAAACTGATTGTACTTATTTGCTTATTTAGAAAAACTGGACCTGGAGACCTTTCACTTCAAAAGTAACAGCTTGTAAATATGAGATAAAATGTTCATACTTCTAATTAATGAACTGTCTCTGAATATGATCAGCGGATATTGGATTACTGTGTGATGACAGCATAACGAGAATGGTCATCTCTAACGACAAGATATTCTTTATAGTGTCTCATAATGCTGAACTTTTGAAACCAGTCCTAATTACATGATGAGACCTCCTGCAGTTCTGTCTTGATTCAAACCAGCCACTTCTTTAGTGAAACATCTCAGTCTGGTAGAAACATGAAACCACATTGAGTGTGGCATCATGTGGCGACGCTGCAGGGCAGTGAAGACCTGGCCTTGTTTGTTTGTGGTTCTCACAGCTGGAGAATGTAAATACAGTCTGTCCTTCATCCTGCCTGCAGAACAACTGCAGCCTCACTCTCCCAGTAAAAATATATCCAACCCAGTTACACACCAGTGTTGTCTTTTTCACCCTGCAGTCATGTGATATTTACACATGCTGTGCTGACCATGCAGCACAGGACAAATGACAGTCATGACAAGTCAAACATGAGGTACAAAAACTACACTTTACAATTAAACCAGTGAGGTAATTAAGACAGATGGGGGAAAAAAATGAAAGACTCAAAATAACTTTTTTTGTTGTAGGTGTTTAAATAACAACCACGTTATGGAGGTGTATTTGAAGTTTGTCTCCTGAATCACTGCAAGAAGACCAGAAAACTGTTAAAATACAGAAAAAATCTCATAATTTGAGATTTTTTTTGTAATGTCTTCCTTATTTCACATTATTTACATTACATTATTTAAGGGAGGCGTTTTAGGTCTTTAGCAGATAATAACTATACTAATAACAGCATTAATAACGCATCATAGTTTGGCACTGTGTGTTCCAGCCTCACCCTAACCCAGAGCAGGCTGAGGCAGTACTGCATCATTAAGATGGATGGAAGAGAAGATGAGGGTGAGAAAATGAGAGTTTTGGATTTTTCAAAAGTCACAGGGTTAGGGAAAAGGACTTTTTATCATTATTATTTAAATTAGATTGTAACCTGGGCGACATGGTGGTGTAGTGGTTAGCACTCACAGCAAGAAGGTACCTGGTTCGATTCCCGGCCAGGGGCCTTTCTGTGTAGAGTTTGCATGTTCTCTTCATGTTTGCATGGGTTCACTCTGGTACTCCGGCTTCCTCCCACCATCCAAAAACATGCATGGGGATTAGATTAACGGACTAATTTAAATTTACCGTAGGTGTGAGTGTGAGTGCTTGCCTGTCTCAATTGGCGCTTTTCCACTACACAGTAACAGCACGGCACGGCACGGCCCAGTTTTGTTGCTTTTCCATTACAACTGAGTACCTCCTCGGCGTGGGCGGGGCCGTCACGGCAGCGCGAAACTGCTGTAACTAATTTGCATGCGACACAGACAACCGGGAAGAAGAAGAACAACAACACAAACAGTGGAGGACAAGGAAGCGGTCGTGTATTTGTTGCTCGCTCTGTGACTTTTTGTCACGCACAAAGTGAAAGAAGAGAGACAGAGAAGACTCCAGGGAGTGTAAAAATAGTGAAGCAGTTGCCGGTTTTAAAAATGGTGGAGTCGAGTTGTGTTTAGTTTTTACAGTCCAATCAGACGTCCCGCATCCAATGACGCTTCCAATGACGACACACGTTGGCCAATCAGTGGAAGACAGTCGGCTGACGTCGCGTTTTAGTATCGCTTCTAGTGATGGGCAAAACAGTTCTTTTGACTGAACTGAATCTGTACGAATCGTTCATTAAAAAAATCCGTTCTAAAGATTCGTTCACCGAATCACTGAGATCCCCCACCCCGCCCCGACACTGCAGCAAGCAGCACCACAGGTGAACGTCAGTCCTCTCTCTGTTATTGCAAAGTTTTCTTAATGTTGTAAACTAGGAAAGCTGGGGAGATTAAAAATAAAAGTTTCTATAGGCTGAAGACCTATACGCATTTCTAGCCTTTTAAAATAACAAATATAGTGTATGTGATTAAATGTCAGGTTATTAAATATTGTTAATGCACTGAAATGAAAACAAAGTGGGAACCAATCATTAAAAAGTAAAATGACAATTTATTAATCAATAATATGTAAACTATTACTATTACTAAACTATATATTATCAGTAATAGTTTAGTTTTAGTTTACATTGTTATTTCATTCTTATTATATTATAATAAGAATAAAATATCAATGTAAATACATCCTGCGTGCATCGGTTAACGTCACTCGCTCCTCTCCTCTCCTCTGCTCTTCAGTCTGTTAATATGAGCACTGTGATGTGTGTGCCTTTGTTTGAATGTGGCTTCACTTAGCATTTTACTGTTAGCTCAGAGAAACATGTCAGCGCCATGAGGGCTTATTCCCCGCTTCTAGTTCCTCCTCACGGGACTGACTGAGTGACTCTACCGGCTTTCTCGTCGGAGGACGCTGGCTTCCTCCTCCGAAGAAGCCCTTACTCGCCCCCAGCTTCCTGTAGAATCACTCGTTCGTTCAGTGAACGAATCGCGGCAGCTTCCTGCGAGAAGATTCATCGAAGATTCACGAGTCATGAACTAACGAATGAGGCAGTTCAACTCCCGGCCACCACGCTGAGACTGAGCTCAAGTGAACTGAGAAAGGAACGAATCAGTTCAGGAAGTGATTCAGTTCAGTTCGTTAACTCAAAAGATTCGCTCTTTCGAACGAATCGTTCGTGAACGACACAACACTAATCACTTCGGCTCGCTTGGAACCAGGGAGGAGCTACGAAAAAAGTACTAGTACCAGGTACCAGGTAATGGAAAAGCGCCACAAACGTGTAGAGCCGTGCCGTGCCGTGCCGTGCCGTGCCGTACCGTACCGTACCGCGCCTGAAAAGCGCCACATGTTTCCTGGGATAAACTGGAGACTTGTCCAGGGTGTACCTTGCCTTCCGCCCTAAAACAGCTGAGATGGGCTCCAGCCCCCCTGCAACCCTACGAGGATAAGAGGTAGAAAATGGATGCATGGATTGTAACCGGACGTTAGTGTCATCCTGACGCTACACGCTCCAGTACAGTAGGTGGCGATAAGCGCCTTTACAAGATGGCTGCAACACGACATTAACTCTAAGAAAAAGAGAAAGGAAAGTAGTAGTTGTTGTTCTTGTTGCTAGCTTTACTCAAGCGGAAGAAACGGAGTGAAAACATATTTGCTCTTGTCTTCTGTCAGTTTCTCATCTCTTGGTGACTCACCTTTTTGTCATTACCTCCTGGCAAAATCCGGCATCCTTCAGCATCCGCTCCGAAGATTAAACACATTATCTTTAGCTGTTATTAGCCTAGCATAGCCTAGCCTATCCTGGCAGAGTTAGCTCGCTTGGACCTGGACCGAATCGGCATCGTTTCTACCATGGGAGCCCACCGCAGTGAGGGAGGCCGGGACTGGCTGGAGCAGGATGGGCCGGAGCAGCCGGAGACGAGCCCGGTATGAGCCACAGCAGACAGCGGCTAGCACGTTAGCATAGCTAGCTGTCGATCTGTACCTGGACGTATTATGTGATGTATAAGTCATGTGCTGTTACATTAACGGTGTATGTGATTCAGGCTTTACATCAGTTAATGTGACTTTGACGATAAATAACTGCTAAATTAGTGTTTTTTCTGTCATCAACCTAATTAAAGTGACACTTTGCATCCGTTTTACAGTTTATTCTTCAGTCAGGTCATAATGAAATGTCTCTTTCCTTGTATAATCAATGAATGGGCTGCTCTTTTTTTTCTGTAGAAGCCCTGGAACCTGATGATCAAACACAGACAGATCCACAGACGAGGACGACGCTCACACATGACAGTCAGGTCGGTGGTGGTTTACTGGTTTATACTGGAGCATGCTGGTCCCACTGCAGGTTCAGACTGGTGGTTTTCATCCTGAGGGCCGTAGAGACGCTCTAGTTAATATATGTCATGCAGTGCTCGGTATATATGCATAATCATATGAGTATGTGTAGTACACTGACTAGAAGTCAATGCTTGGATCTTATTTTAAAGTGTCTCCATCAGAAATGTTTTACTGTACAGATTACTGATTACTGCCTGGATGGTTATAGTGGTTTGTAGCATACTGATTTAACTGTTTGTGTGTAGCTACACTGATCCTCAGGTGTCCATGGACCTGTTGAGGGCAGTGCTTCAGCCCAGCTTCAATGATGACATCATGGCAGTGTTTATGAAGTACCATAAGGTCAGAAGCCTCACTGGTGGCCGGGTAGGGGTCGTAACCTTGGTGATATGGTTAAATTTTCCAACCATCAGCCCAAGAACTGGTGATAGCATTGGCACAGGTGTGGGTAGCTGGGTTGTTGTTTTTTTTTCACAGTTCTTTGAGAAAGCAGCGGAGAACGTGAAGGAGAATGTTGGAGACGATGTTCAAACTGATCAACTGATAAGAGAGGCCTGCAGGAACGTTCTCGAAAATGTGAGCTCACTTCCTGTTGTTTGACCTGTGACCTGCTGGTCATGTGACCATCTGTTTTAAATGTTCACTGAACTTTCGAACAGAAAATCGTCCCTGACCTCATCACCTTTAACCTCAGCTGTCTGTTTCTCTGTGTGGTTACCATGGTTTCCCCTGATGTCATTACCAGGCCAAGCAGCTGTTTCCAGAGGTGGAGGTGAAGAGGGCGGGGTCAGATGTTGCCATCAAGGTAAGAACTGATCCATCCAGAACATGTTGTAAACCTGGTCCAGTTCTAATCAGGTTCTTTATCCTGTCAGAGGTCCAGACCTGCTGATGAAGACTACAGTCAGAGAGGAAGCCCCATCCCTAAGAAGGTACTATCATCTGTGGTCTCCCTCTGTTTGGTGGCAGATGGATTGGCAGCATTGCTGCAGAGCAGAGGACAGGTCACCCAGTTACTGGTGCCTGAAGCAGGAGGAAAGACCTTTTCTTCCTCTTTGGCAGTTTGGCCAGCATCCTTCCTGGTTCACTGTGCCCCCAAAGTTGCAGCCAAAAATGATAGAAATCCACCAAGGGTAGTGTTTTCCATGAAGACAGCTGGAGGCTGGGTGAAATTTGAAGGAGGTAGCTATCTTGTAGTACTCTAAGCCGGAAAAACCCTGGATAAGAGCAATTGGGTATCAATCCTGATGAGCAGATTGGCTTCTTGCATGGCAGCTTCTGCCATTAGTAGACGTGTGTAAATGATGGCATGTGTTGAAGTGCTTTGAGTGGCCTCTGTCACTAGAAAAACACTGTGCATTAATTGTGTGTACAGAGAAGGGCTCGTCCAGGTGTGGCAGCGGCCTTCTCTGACCGACCTCACAGCTTCTCCACCCAGTGAGTATCTGACAGCAGACAGGTGAGCTCATGAGGAGTATTCATGTAGATCCCAACACCTGACACACCTGTGACTGTTCTGTTCTCAGAGTGAAGCTCAAGTCTGATCCCATCAAGAGAGAAGGACCAAAGGTGAGTGGGTTAAAGGAGCAGTTCACACAAGCTGACAGTCACTCAGATGTATCTTCATTAGGCCCGTCACAATAACAAATCTTGCTGGACGATATATATTGTCCCACAACTTATTACCAGTAAACAATATTATTGTCTGTATTATTCTGAGGTTCTTAAAAGGTTCTTTTCCTCACTGTGTGGCTCATACTTTCACTGATAACTTATATTTTACTAAAATACATTTCCTGGTGGCTGTATACAACAATACATCACACTTCTTTCTCCAGAAAGCAGTATTTATTGCTATTTTACATTTGATCAATGACAGTCACACCTTCCATGCCCTGTCTGAACAGGTGAGCTACCTGTTTTAAATAAATCAGACACTATGTTACTCAATAGAGCCTCTTCTTAACTATTTATCACCAGCTATAAATCACTGCCACTCCAAAACCAATCACATTATCGTGCTAATAAAGTATAAAAGACGGCACCAGTTGGCATGATCGGGTGGGTCTACGGTTATTTTCACTTGCCCCTGGCATTCAGGCAGCCGTTAATGTCAGACCCTGGTATTTAACATTCTTATCAGGCTCTGCATTTCTTCATCACCGCAACATTCGAACAACTGTAACACACTAGCTCGTCCGTGTTAACGGGCTCACTTTGCTCATTCAGTTTTAATCTGAAATCTTCCTACACTGGAGCTGAGGCATTCAGCTTTGAAATCATCTCTTTTGTCATTCCTATTAATTTCTCCTCATTACCTCGCTCTCTACTCACCAGGCTCACCTGCTACAGCTGCAGCCCCTCCTCCTTCCACTGAGACTGACAGGAGGGCTCACTCTGTTCATTCTCTGTGGAACCAAGGCTCCCAGGTGCTGAGAAAGATGCAGAGTGAACCCTCTTCTTATGCAGCCTCTTTGGTAGAGAGAGATGATATATCAAGGCAGGCAAAATGACAGAGTTCATTTATCGTGCGATTAATTGATCTATTGATTATTGTGACAGGCCTGATCTTCATTAATATAAACCCCCACGGCGTGACACTCTCACTTTCATTTCCATAAGAGCTAATCAGAGTACAATCAATATAGATGTTCATGTGGATGATTATAGAGAGTTGATCATAGTGGCATCACCTAGTGATGGACTTCTCTAGATGGCACTCTTAGTTTAAAGATGTAATGGGAATGTGGTAATTTTCCATTACCCTAGCCTTTTTCTTTAAACCTTTCTTTAGACCCAGCAGATTTGGTCACTTTTTCAGTTGACCCATAATAAAGTCATAAAAGAACCAAACTTCATGAATGTTTTTGTGACAAAGAAGTATCTGTTCCAATCACTCTATCAGAGAAAATCAGAGTTGTAGAAATAACTGGGAACTCAAGAGAGCCATGACATTATGTTCTTTATAAGTGTACAGTAAGCTTTTGAACATGACTGTACATACATATTTAACAGGTAAATGCCATGCAGCATTTTCCCAAACAAAAATCTATACAGACTCATGCTGAAGCCATCATGCAAATTAAGGTATTTTTATAATCTGCCATTGATCACTTCAGAGAGTCAGCACAGCTGCTCCTCTGTCACACACTGACCTGCTGTGTGTGTGTGTGTGTGTGTGTGTGTGTGTGTGTGTGTGTGTGTGTGTGTGTGTGTGTGTGTGCGTGCGTGTGTGTGTGTCAGTGGGATCCATCCAGACTGAACGAAGGCAGCACGTTTGTTCTGGGCTCCAGAGCCAACAAGTGAGTCAACAAGCATGTGAACATCAAATCAACATCATGTCAACAGTGTCAAAACACAGTCATCGTGTGTTGTGATGTCACTGCAGGGCGCTGGGGATGGGCGGGACCAGAGGACGGATCTACATCAAGCACGCTGACCTGTTTAAGGTAAACAGAGAAACCAGCATGTATGTAAGGTGCCACAAAGAGGAAAAAAAAGGCTGCATCAGGACTCCTGTTAGGTTACACTCTGCCCAACAACTATGATTGTTAAAAGAACAATCAAGCTGCATGTGTGGTTCAGAGCTGCACTCTGAGTGTAAGGTACATGTGCAGAGGTAGTTCAGGGGCTGTACATAAGGAGCAGGTGGTGGTCAGTGGTGTTAGTGGGTAAACAAGTGAGGAAAAACTGTTCCAGTTAAATTTACAACATGACAATAGTTTGTGTTGTCAGACGACTGAACGAGACAAAAACACAATGACCAAACCATAGTTAATGATCTGAAAACAGAGCTGGAGTTCAGTGACACCAGAAAGCATCATTTTGAGTACAGACACAAAACATGATGAAAACAGATGCTTCTAAAATGTATCCTGTGGACAGGAGAGCCTTGTGCTGCGTTCATGTGTCTAAACATTTTACAGTTTGTAATTTGTGTGTGTGTGTGTCAGTATGCAGCAGATGCAAAGGATAAGCAGTGGCTGGCAGAGAGACACCACATGAGAGCGACAGGAGGGAAAATGGTGAGAGGACAAATGAGATTCAGACATTGTACTGCCCGTGAACACACCACTCTAACCTGCACACCTGTGTGTGCGTGTGCATATATCTATCTATCCATCCATCCAGGCATATCTGCTGATTGAGGAGGACATCCAGGATCTGTCTCGCAGTGACGAGTACAAGTGAGTCTGTCACTCCTCTGTCCAGCCTACTGCAGGTGTCTCTATGTGGTTACCATAGTAACAGGCATGCATTTGCGCATGTGTGTGTGCAGGGACTGTCCGGACGTCAAAATGGACGAGTTGAAGCCATTCTCTGTTCCTCTGTGGATGGTGGAGAAGATGCAGAGAGCCATGGAGGCTCAAAGAGATGCTGACCTTTGATTGACTCATGCACGGACGCATGCACATGCACACGCACGCACGCACATACAGACATCTTCATTGTTATTGCTGTTTTTTTTTTTATGAAATAAAAACAAACTCGGTGGGTTGTGTCAACGCATTTTATTTACAAAAATAAACCAGTAATCAGAAAACAGAACATGACACCATGATGGAGCAGGGGATCACTCTATCCCTTCCTGTTTGTCCTTGATGGCGACTCTGAAGCGTTCCTCCAGCAGAGAGAGCTCACTGATGAGGTCAGTGATGGCGTTCGTAAACGCTTCCTGTCAAAATAAAAGACTTGTGAGCGGCTGGATACACCTGACTCATCTCAAGACTGTGTACTGCACAGATGCCACAGTGAAGACAAAAGATGTTCTATGATGCTCAATAGATGTAAAGTGCTTTTGTTAAGGGATAGGTAAGTGTTGCCTGTCACAAGTAACTGAAATTTGTCTACGACAGACTCGATAAATAGAAAAAAAAAACACACTTAACACAATAGTCAAACAGTGATATACAGCCAACATGATACACAATAAGTCTGACAACAACAACAGTGTGTGAACAGGGGTGGTCTGTTTTAGACTGTTCACAGTGGGGATGAAAGGCTTTTTATAAAATCTTTTTTCATGCTAGTGGGACCTTGTAGTGGCAGCCTGATGGCAGTAACAGAAAGGGTTGGTGAAGAGGGTGGGTGGGGTCCTGTATGACGGTGGTGGCTTTCCTGAGCACTGCTCTGGTGGGGGGGTATGGGGGGAGCTGATCATTTTGCCAGCCTGAGTTACTATCCGAGGTACTATTTTGTGATTAATGGTGGAGCATTATACCAGGAAGAAATGCTGAAGGTGAGAATGGATTTGATCAGTGATGTGTCGACTGTGGTTAAAATGACCTTGCGGACATTAAAAGTCCTGAGCGTCCTCAGCAGGGGGAGGCTCTGCTGGGCCTTCTTGAACACGTAGGCGCCTATCTCTGTTCCAAGGTATTTAAAAGAGTGGATCTGCTCTGCTACCTGGCCATTTACACTGATCAGCTGCAAGAGTTTTGACTGTGCCAAGGTAAATGATCCTCTGCTGCTACAACACAGCTCCTGGGTCTTGCTGATGTTAAGCTTGTGTGTGTGTGTGTGTGTGTACCTGCGGACCGTAATCTGGTGTGTGTGTGTGTGTTACCTGTGGACTGTAGTCTGGTGTGTGTGCGTGTTATCTGTGGACTGTAGTCTGGTGTGTGTGTGTGTGTGTGTGTGTGTGTGTGTGTGTTACCTGTGGACTGTAGTCTGGTGTGTGTGTGTGTGTGTGTGTGTCACCTGTGGACTGTAGTCTGGTGTGTGTGTGTGTGTCACCTGTGGACTGTAGTCTGGTGTGTGTGTGTGTGTGTTACCTGTGGACTGTAGTCTGGTGTGTGTGCGTGTTACCTGTGGACTGTAGTCTGGTGTGTGTGTGTGTGTGTGTGTTACCTGTGGACTGTAGTCTGGTGTGTGTGTGTGTGTGTGTGTTACCTGTGGACTGTAGTCTGGTGTGTGTGTGTGTGTGTGTGTGTTACCTGTGGACTGTAGTCTGGTGTGTGTGTGTGTGTGTGTGTGTGTTACCTGTGGACTGTAGTCTGGTGTGTGTGTGTGTGTGTTACCTGTGGACTGTAGTCTGGTGTGTGTGTGTGTTACCTGTGGACTGTAGTCTGGTGTGTGTGTGTGTTACCTGTGGACTGTAGTCTGGTGTGTGTGTGTGTGTGTGTGTGTGTGTGTGTGTGTGTGTGTGTTACCTGTGGACTGTAGTCTGGTGTGTGTGTGTGTTACCTGTGGACTGTAGTCTGGTGTGTGTGTGTGTTACCTGTGGACTGTAGTCTGGTGTGTGTGTGTGTGTGTTACCTGTGGACTGTAGTCTGGTGTGTGTGTGTGTTACCTGTGGACTGTAGTCTGGTGTGTGTGTGTGTGTGTTACCTGTGGACTGTAGTCTGGTGTGTGTGTGTGTGTGTGTTACCTGTGGACTGTAGTCTGGTGTGTGTGTGTGTGTGTTACCTGTGGACTGTAGTCTGGTGTGTGTGTGTGTGTGTTACCTGTGGACTGTAGTCTGGTGTGTGTGTGTGTGTGTGTGTTACCTGTGGACTGTAGTCTGGTGTGTGTGTGTGTTACCTGTGGACTGTAGTCTGGTGTGTGTGTGTGTTACCTGTGGACTGTAGTCTGGTGTGTGTGTGTGTGTGTGTGTGTGTGTGTTACCTGTGGACTGTAGTCTGGTGTGTGTGTGTGTGTGTGTTACCTGTGGACTGTAGTCTGGTGTGTGTGTGTGTGTTACCTGTGGACTGTAGTCTGGTGTGTGTGTGTGTGTGTGTGTTACCTGTGGACTGTAGTCTGGTGTGTGTGTGTGTGTGTGTGTGTGTGTGTGTGTTACCTGTGGACTGTAGTCTGGTGTGTGTGTGTGTGTGTGTGTGTGTTACCTGTGGACTGTAGTCTGGTGTGTGTGTGTGTGTGTGTGTTACCTGTGGACTGTAGTCTGGTGTGTGTGTTACCTGTGGACTGTAGTCTGGTGTGTGTGTGTGTGTGTTACGTGTTACCTGTGGACTGTAGTCTGGTGTGTGTGTGTGTGTTACCTGTGGACTGTAGTCTGGTGTGTGTGTTACCTGTGGACTGTAGTCTGGTGTGTGTGTGTGTGTTACCTGTGGACTGTAGTCTGGTGTGTGTGTGTGTTACCTGTGGACTGTAGTCTGGTGTGTGTGTGTGTGTTACCTGTGGACTGTAGTCTGGTGTGTGTGTGTGTTACCTGTGGACTGTAGTCTGGTGTGTGTGTGTGTGTGTTACCTGTGGACTGTAGTCTGGTGTGTGTGTGTGTGTTACCTGTGGACTGTAGTCTGGTGTGTGTGTGTGTGTGTGTGTGTTACCTGTGGACTGTAGTCTGGTGTGTGTGTGTGTGTGTGTGTGTGTGTGTGTGTTACCTGTGGACTGTAGTCTGGTGTGTGTGTGTGTGTTACCTGTGGACTGTAGTCTGGTGTGTGTGTGTGTGTGTGTTACCTGTGGACTGTAGTCTGGTGTGTGTGTGTGTGTTACCTGTGGACTGTAGTCTGGTGTGTGTGTGTGTGAGTGTTACCTGTGGACTGTAGTCTGGTGTGTGTGTGTGTGTGTGTGTGTTACCTGTGGACTGTAGTCTGGTGTGTGTGTTACCTGTGGACTGTAGTCTGGTGTGTGTGTGTGTGTGTGTTACCTGTGGACTGTAGTCTGGTGTGTGTGTGTTACCTGTGGACTGTAGTCTGGTGTGTGTGTGTTACCTGTGGACTGTACTCTGGTGTGTGTGTGTGTTACCTGTGGACTGTAGTCTGGTGTGTGTGTGTGTGGACTGTAGTCTGGTGTGTGTGTGTGTGTTACCTGTGGACTGTAGTCTGGTGTGTGTGTGTGTGTGTGTGTGTGTTACCTGTGGACTGTAGTCTGGTGTGTGTGTGTGTGTGTTACCTGTGGACTGTAGTCTGGTGTGTGTGTGTGTGTGTTACCTGTGGACTGTAGTCTGGTGTGTGTGTGTGTTACCTGTGGACTGTAGTCTGGTGTGTGTGTGTGTGTGTGTGTGTGTGTTACCTGTGGACTGTAGTCTGGTGTGTGTGTGTGTGTTACCTGTGGACTGTAGTCTGGTGTGTGTGTGTTACCTGTGGACTGTAGTCTGGTGTGTGTGTGTTAGCGGTGGAGTGTGAGGTGGTGTGTGTGTGTGTTACCTGTGGACTGTAGTCTGGTGTGTGTGTGTGTGTGTGTGTGTGTGTGTTACCTGTGGACTGTAGTCTGGTGTGTGTGTGTGTTACCTGTGGACTGTAGTCTGGTGTGTGTGTGTGTGTGTGTGTGTGTGTGTGTTACCTGTGGACTGTAGTCTGGTGTGTGTGTGTTACCTGTGGACTGTAGTCTGGTGTGTGTGTGTGTTACCTGTGGACTGTAGTCTGGTGTGTGTGTGTGTTACCTGTGGACTGTAGTCTGGTGTGTGTGTGTGTTACCTGTGGACTGTAGTCTGGTGTGTGTGTGTGTGTTACCTGTGGACTGTAGTCTGGTGTGTGTGTGTGTTACCTGTGGACTGTAGTCTGGTGTGTGTGTGTTACCTGTGGACTGTAGTCTGGTGTGTGTGTGTTACCTGTGGACTGTAGTCTGGTGTGTGTGTGTTACCTGTGGACTGTAGTCTGGTGTGTGTGTGTGTGTGTGTGTGTTACCTGTGGACTGTAGTCTGGTGTGTGTGTGTGTGTGTGTGTGTGTGTTACCTGTGGACTGTACTCTGGTGTGTGTGTGTGTTACCTGTGGACTGTAGTCTGGTGTGTGTGTGTGTGTGTGTGTGTGTGTGTGTGTTACCTGTGGACTGTAGTCTGGTGTGTGTGTGTGTGTGTGTGTTACCTGTGGACTGTAGTCTGGTGTGTGTGTGTGTGTGTGTGTGTGTGTGTGTGTTACCTGTGGACTGTAGTCTGGTGTGTGTGTGTGTGTGTGTGTGTGTTACCTGTGGACTGTAGTCTGGTGTGTGTGTGTGTGTGTGTGTGTGTGTGTGTGTTACCTGTGGACTGTAGTCTGGTGTGGTCTGCACTCTGATCACAATCTTGTGCTCCAGAGGATGAGGAACTTTATATCCAGCAAACAGAACCTGAGGATCCTTCAACAGCTGACTGACACACAGAAGACACACAGAATACACACACACACACACACACACACACACACACACACACACATTTTTTAATTCAAACACAACTATGTGATATTAACGCATTGATGATGCACTTAAAAATGATAGTAACACTGTAACTAACAGATCTATAATCAGTGATCCTTTCACAATAAGAGCTGCTACATTGAGCCCGTAGCCTGTTAGCACTGTTTACAAAAAAAACTGTTAACTTGTTAGCATTGTGTTAGCCTGAGCTGTTAGCATTGTGTTAGCCCACAGCTGCTCTCTTACGCTCGGATGATGTTGCCCAGCGTGTGGTCCTCTTTGTTCAGTGTGAACAAACAGGCGTTTGGCACTTTGGTGTCTTTGCTGATGCTGATCTTCTTCTCTCCTTCAAACAGCAGAAACGACTCGAATGCTGGAGGCGCGTTCATCTTCCCTCTGAGCGCAAGCACCGACCTACCGGAACCACTGTTCCTTCAAAACAAGGCGACTTCCGGCATCTTCTTTTTCCTTTCATGAATCTGAACTGAACGTCTTAAAGCAAATTATCGCCCCCTGCTGATCATGTGTGTCTGTGATACTGCTCTTCAAGCAGTTCAGCATGGTATCATTGTATTTATTTAAGTGTGTGTGTATGATGCAAACACAAATGAATATGTCGAAACATAAAATATGTTTCATTTTTCGTTCAAAAACTTAATAGAAAATTTGAACAGTGGCAGTCATTCCAGTTTGTTTACATGATAATAACATGGACCATCAACAGCAGCACCAAAGAAGAGAGAGAAAAATGGAGCGAAAAACCCCATAAAAGACAGACTTGATCAATGTTCATGGCATTATGTCATTGTGCACTGAATAAAACACAGTGAGCAGAAAGGTGTGAAACATCTGCAAGAGAGGTTTTCAGAGAAAAGATGCTGATTCAAGCAATCAAGACAACTTAGTGACATATAGTTGAATAAATTGTTATTAATTTCACTCTATGAAAGGTATCTAGCGGTTGCTATGGTAACGGTACCGGTACCTGGTCCCTGGTCCCGGTGGGTTACTAACCTGTGTTAACATTAACTATAGAGAATGTGAAGGTCAATCAATCAAATCAAAAGCCTTTATTGTCATTATATGACGGTGCATACAAAGAAATTAGGAGCGCTGCTCCACATGGTGCTCAGTGAAATAAACAAGTATAAAAAGATATAAAATAGAAAAGACATAAATAAAGTTAAAAGAAATGAGACACTATTTACAGTATTTTACAGTAGTTAGGCACAGTTTTACAGTAGAGGATAGGATAATTTTTGATTCAGAAGTAAAAAAAAAAAATTCACAATTTCAGAAATGGTATTATTGCACATAGAAATGGAGTAGAATTATTGCACATTGTCATTGACCATTACTGCACAGAGGACATATATATATATATATATATATATATATATATATATATATATATATATATATATATATATATATATGTTTATAATATATAACCAAAACAATATATAAAGATAATATAGTTTGTGTATCTATGAGATGCAACGCATAGGTACGTCACACCACTATACATTGTGGGATTGTGGGCGCCATCTTTGGAGGATTGCGTACATAAACAATCCCTCCCGGGCCCTCGCACAAAACTAGGATAAGGGATTAAGCCGGGCTATCTTGGTTATTCTGACTCAATTCATCCGTGATCCGGTTGCAAAAAGCAGGACAGAGGATGGACGGATATGTTATGGTATAAATTACCATGGAGATTTATTCTGAGGAGCTAGCCTGCTCCAGACCAGGCTATGTTCCAGGATTTAATCTCATCCCTGATCTCAGTCAACAGTCAGTTATTCCACTGTCCACTGCACAATTTTGGTCTACTGGTACTCCCATCAGACAGTGAGGATGAAATGGGGGAATGTAACATCTGCTGCCTTTCATGTTACTAATGGTGTTCGCCAGGGTGCAATTTTGGCTACTTTTCTTTTTAATGTGTATATGAATGATTTGTCCTTGTCATTAAATGTGTGTGGAACAGGGTGTAGGGTTGGTGATTTACTAATTATACACCTTATGTATGCAGATGATCTGGTCATCCTAAGCCCTTATAGTGCTAGTCTGCAACAGCTGCTGAGATTATGTACACAGTATGGAGCTGATTTTGATATAAAATACAATGCTAAAAACAGTAAGATCATGATTGTCAGAAGCAGAGAAGATAGAGACGGTCACCCTTCCGTGCCTTCTATATGGCTAGAAGTGCAAGTCATATTTTTGTATATATATATATATATATATATATATATATATATATATATATATATATATATATATATATATATATGGTGGGGAAATAAGTATTTGATCCCCTGCTGGTTGTTTACTGATTATGAGTATAGACAGAATATCAGTCGAAAATGCATAAAAAACACAGAGTATAAAAGTTAGAAATTGTTGTTCATTTTATTAAGTGAAATAAGTATTTGATCCCCAACTCACTTAGAATTCTGGCTCCCACAGATTGGCTGGTGCCCATGTGGCATACAGCTGTGCTCAGTCAACCAATGACCAACACTCCTGATCTTAACTTGTCATGTATATAAAGCACACCTGCTCCAAGAATCAGTTTCTTACATTCCAAATTCTATACCACCAGGGGCAAGACCAAAGAGCTGTCAAAAGATGTCAGGGGCAAGATTGTAGACCTGCACAAGGTTGGAATGGGTTACAAAACCATCAACAAATGGCTTGGTGAGAAGGTGACAACTATTGGTGCCATTATTCACAAGTGGAAGACACACAAAATGACCATCAACTGTCCTCGGTCTGGAGCTCCCTGCAAGATCTCGCCTCGTGGAGTGAGGATGATGATGAAAAAGGTGAGGGAGCAGCCTAAAACAACATGGCAGGAGCTTGTTAATGATCTGGAGGCAATTGGGACCTCTGCCACCAAAAAAACAGTTGGTAACACACTGCGCCGCAAAGGACTGAAATCTTGCAGTGCCTGCAAGGTCCCCCTGCTCAAGAAGGCTCATGTACAGGCCTGCCTTAAGTTTGCCAGTGAACATCTAAATGACTCAGAGAAGGCTTGGGAGAACGTGCTGTGGTCTGATGAAACCAAAGTTGAGCTATTTGGCATTAACTCGACCTGCCGTGTTTGGAGGATGAAAAAATGCCAGTATGACCCAAAGAACACCATAACCACAGTTAAGCATGGAGGTGGAAGCATTATGTTTTGGGGCTGTTTTTCAGCAAAGGGTACAAGGCAACTTCACCGCATTGGGGGGCCAATGAACGCAGCTATGTACTGTAAAATCTTGGATGAAAACCTTCTTTCCTCAGCAAGAACACTGAAGATGTGTCGTGGATGGGTCCTCCAACATGACAATGACCCAAAACATACTGCCAGGACAACAAAGGAGTGGCTCAAGAGAAAGCATATTAAGAGAGGCCTAGTCAGTCTCCAGACCTTAGGGCGGCAGTAGCTCAGTCTGTAGTCAGTCTCAGTGACTTGGGCTGGGAATCGGTGGGTCGCCAGTTCAAGTCCAGGTCGGACCAAATGTGGGCACTGCAGAGGTGCCCTTGAGCAAGGCACCGAACCCCCAACTGCTCGGGGTGCCTGGATAAGGGGCAGCCCTCTCACTCTGACACCTCTCCTGTGCATGTGTTTGTTCATAACTTGTGTGTGTAATGTGCAACTGAAAAAAAATATACTAACAGAGTGAAAAAATGTAATTTCCCTCACCGAGGGATCAATAAAGGAATTCTTCTTCTTATTAACCCCATCGAAAACCTGTGGAGGGAGCTGAAACTTCGAGTTTCCAAGAGGCAGCCAAGAAACTTGAAGGATTTAGAGACTGTCTGTAAAGAAGAATGGGCCAAAATCCCTCCTGCGCTGTGTGCAAACCTGGTGACCAACTACAAGAAACGTCTCATCGCTGTGCTTGCCAACAAGGGTTTCTCTACCAAGTACTAACTTGTGTTTTGCTTGGGGATCAAATACTTATTTCACTTAATAAAATACACAACAATTTCTAACTTTTATACTCTGTTTTTTATGCATTTTCGACTGATATTCTGTCTATACTCATAATCAGTAAACAACCATAAAAAATCACATAAAAAAAGAGTCTGTTAATTTTTATGGAAGTGGGAAAACTTACAATTTTTCTATATATATATATATATATATATATATATATATATATATATACATATATATGTGTGTGTGTGTGTGTGGGTACACGCGTTCTGCCCAATCACATCCCTTTTCGCCATACCCGCGGCCTTGTCATTGGTCGGTAGGAGTTGGTTTGTTTTTGAAATTTGACCGCTGATTGGCTGTGAGTGTGAGGAAGAGTCGGTTTAAACGAAGGGGGCGGGAGCAAGTTCAGTTTGAATCAGCTACTCGGACGGCTAACAGACCAGCACAGGGTGAGTTCCGCAGGTCCACTTCTCATCTGGTTTATTCACTGAATGTGTTTGTAATGTGTACCTGGTGACCGGCAGCCAGTTTCAATGCGACTTAAATAACAATCAGGCGGTGGAGATTATCTCCAGTTAGCCAGCTGAGCTAATGCTAATTATGGTTAGCATTAAGCTAAAACAGAATCGGAAACATACATCTGCTAACTCATCAACATGAACCGGTTACCTCTGTTTACCCCATTTACACCGGTTTGTATGTTTTACTGTATAACTAAAACATGCCTCTCTACACCCGGAAGCTAAGATGTAAGGTTAACTGCTCTAAACATGACGTAAAGGACGAGTTTATCCGCTGCCCGAGAGCTGTGAGTGCCTGTGTTCTGCCACCGGTCCTCTCTGTGTCTGACTGCCTGCATGTCTGTCTCCAGTAACGGCACCTTCAGTATTCATGGCCTCCCAGAACATGGACCCTGCTGCGGCAGCAGCCTCCTCCACAGCCGCTCTGAAGGGCAATGAGAGCGGCGGCAGCGCGGCCAAAAGCTCGGTGTCCAAACGGTGAGAGAGCCAGTACTGTTGCAGTAAGTCCAGAGTTAGAGCATGTTAGCAGGTCTCAGGTCAGTGTTTTCTGATTCAGGGCCACAGTTTTATGATTGAACTGAGACTGAGCTGTGAGTGTGACGACTCATTCATAAGTCACTGATGCTCACTATATATTTATCTATTGGTAATTAACCAGTTAGTAGTATGCACTGATGTATTTCATGTTAGGCTCATCACAGAAGCCAATTTTACTTGTTTCACTAAGATAAACTAGTCTCTATACATGCTGAGAGACAGTCAATAAACCCTCAGTAAACTGAGACAAGTTTGAATGGGTGACAATACAGATGGTTCTGTGTTTGCAGGTTGCAGCAGGACCTCATGACCCTGATGGTGAGTTAAAAAAAAAAAAAAAAAAGCTTTTTTTTTTCTTCTTTTTTTTTTTTTATATGTGCGACAACAACATTATTTATCCTGAAGGGGCAGTTATACTACAGTAAGCATAAAGACAAATGATAAAAGATACAGCAGATGACATAAATAATGAGTTCTGAAGTTAAAGGTGCTAAATGCCCTAACACTTGCCTCTGCATGGTGACAGTTGAGTGCATTTCAGTTATATCTGTATAAATGAGCACAAGCTACAGCCTGGTTCAGGAGTTATCAACAGGTCAGTGTGTTATTATGATGCATTACAGAATACTTTATTAATAATTATTTATTTATTGGCGGCATGTCTGTTTCGGTGCTTCTGTCCGGTCTCTGTTTTCTGTTGATGATGCTGTGATGACATCACATGACCTTTTTTTTTTTTTTTTTTTTTAAACTATGTGTGCTGATGGTGTAGATGGCAGGTGATAAGGGGATCTCAGCATTTCCAGAGTCAGATAATCTCTTCAAATGGGTCGGGACGATAGATGGACCTCAGGGGACGGTACGTTCACACAGACAAGTGTATGTAATAATCAGAGTTGACATGGGACACCAAACTGGTCTGTTGAGATGACTCTAAAGGAGTCTGTCTCTGACCCGTCTGTCTGTCTCTCTTGTCTCTCTCCTAGGTGTACGAGGGCCTCAGATACAGGTTGTCTCTGGAGTTTCCAGCTGGTTACCCATATCAGGCTCCTCGTGTGAAATTTGTCACTTGCTGTTTTCACCCCAATGTGGACAAAGAAGGTTTCATTTGTCTCGACATCCTGAAAGACAAGTGGTCAGCACTCTACGATGTCCGCTCCATCCTGCTGTCCATCCAGAGCCTGCTGGGAGGTAACCAGTTTACACATGAAGATCATGAGATAGCAGTTTGTTGGTCTGACGATGGCCGATTTGTGACATTGACCCTAGAACCTCTCAGAACATTCTATATATTACTATGACATTTTAAATGTTTATATTAACTCATTGAGTGCCAGCTGTTTAATAAAACAGGAAGTGCCCTGTGCCAGTATTTTTGCCCATTTTGAGTCATATTTTAAGACCCACAGAATATTTTGTACTATGTCTCTGAAAACACTGAATAGCTCAAATGAAAGAAGAGACTCTCTGTTTCATCATGAAAAAAAAGTTTGTTTTTACCTTGTTCCATTCTTGTTTTATCAGAGGTAGAGTAGAGGACACTTTCACCAAAATCACCACTTTTTGTCAAGATTCTGTTTTGCTCTCTAAGCTCGATCGTCTCCAGTTCCTGCCTCTGTGCCATATACGGTTTCTTTCTGTGCCAACTACAAATACCAGAAGCCCCAAAATTACTCAAAGGCAGGGATTTTAAATGATGTTGCAATATGTCAGTGTCACTCAAAGAGTTAAGTTCTGCATGATCATTATCACGTCACGCAGATTATATACGTGTGTGTATATGTCTGATGATGATGTTTGTTTCAGAACCAAACAATGAAAGTCCGCTGAACACAGCCGCTGCTGAACTCTGGGGTGACCAGGAAGGTGAGTTTAAATGCTTCACGTGTAAATATTACTGCCCTAAGCTCAACGTGGTGGCAAGTCGTTTCCCATCATGCTTTTAGCTACTGCAGCTCATGGAGAGAACCTATGGTCCACAGCGTGATCAAAGTTATTTCCCTCTATAATTAGCTGAGTGAGACCAGACCAGATGGCTGCAGGTCAGTGCTACGCTCTAAATCACATCATATCAGCACATACTACAGCTGCCCTTCCAGAGTACGTACTGCTGCAGTACAGTAACACTGTGCTGAGCTTTGACTCTTTGTCATGTGACAGACCATAGTGAGACTTTGTTTTCTGCATACTGCTTTTGACTTTCTGTGCATTGTGATGTGCTAAATCTTTTTCTGACATGCTAGTATGGGTGTCAGCGCTTGGCTCAGACATGCAGCAGGATGATGGGAGTTGTAGTTCTAACAGTAGTTTTGTCTCTTTCAGCGTTTAAAGCTCATCTACATTCGACCTTCAAGAACTGAAGCAGCTCCACGTTTTAGTCTTCTTCATCTGTCTATTTGTCTTCTTGTGTTTGTACAATATTTTTATGTTTGTTCATCTCACTGTGTCAATAAAGTTCTTAATTCAACACACATACACTAACTCTTTATTGGACTGAAGCTGCATGTGTAATGGACAGAAGTTGTTAGTAAACCTTCAGATCAAACAGGATACTTAATGTTTTTGTAGAATTTCATTGAAACTTTTTTCTTACATTCTAAAATATTTATTTTATTTTGACAGTCTTCAGACTTGGTAAATATATTTTGAGGATCTTGAATAAAAAGTAATGTAAGAATTGAGTATTATGACCATTTCATATAAAATCATGACTATTTGTTAACTTTTCGCTAAAATATTTTGACTTCCGTTGGAAGCTAAAACTCTAGAAGGTATAATAATGACTGAATACCAGTGATGGACAAATGAAGCACTTGTCATATTTTTTGACTCCTGGATGGCGCTCTTGTTTAAAGAAAAAGGCTAGTGTAATGGAAAATTACTAAATTTCCATTAAATCTTTAAACTGCGAGCACCATCTAAGAGTCAAAAAATACCACAGGTGCTTCATGAAGCTTCATTTGTCCATCACATGCTGTGATGTGTTAGGTGTGATCACAGGTTTGACTTCTCCCCCCTCTACCCAACACAGCCCAATCCACAGCACGGTGGCTGGCAGCAGGCAGCCATCTTGTTGTTGTTGGAGACAACCTCAACCTCCATCAGTTCCTCCAGGGTGGCGTCCAGCTCACACAGTTCACTGCAGGCTTCAGCCCACGCTGGCTGAGTGGCATCTACTGACCAGAATGCGACAGGAACCTGCAGAACACCAAAACGTTTCAAGACAGGTTCTACCTTCAAACCAGTGAGCATTAGTCTGGCTATCACGACTACAAAGCTCTGCGAGCGTAGTCTGGTTAAGCTGCCTTGTTAACTGAGTTCTCAGAAGACGGGCTTAACCTGAGTCTATCAAATGTGTCTGTGTGCTACTGGATGAAGCTTCAACCAGTCAGAGCACTCTGACATATGCGTAGCTACGAAAACTGCTTGATCCAAAGGACTAGTTGCCTTAAACACGCCTCAATCGAGCTGTTGGAAATGCTGGATTTTCATTGGTCCCCATTGGGTGAATCTGAAATTGAAGGCAACTTGGCCAGACTGACTTGGTTGCAAAATTTTGTGGAGTGTCACAGGAAGGATGGGCAGGCCCAGGTTAAGTGAGCAGATTGTCACTACCCGATCCCTACCGGAAATCCCATTTGTACTGCGCATGTAGTTCCCTAAATCCTAACCCTAACCTCCATTCAGGAGAAAAGCGTGAAGCTGCTGATAGATCACACATCTATTCTCGCAGACATCTTTCCCTATTTTACTTTGAAATATTATGACTCAGCGGCACGTTGTGACAATGATGAAGCTCTGTCGTAAAAATTTCGAGGAGAGGAAGTGACACCAGTTTTGCACATGCGCAGTACAAATCAGGTTTCTGATACAGATCGGGTAGTGACACAGGTGAAACCTGACATCATCTATTCTAAACAGGAAGTGTTTGTCTCACCTTCAGCTGCATCTCACTCAGCATGGCCTCCAATCTTATGATGTGATTGGTCAGATCAGGACTCAGCTCCTCCTCCAAGGTGAGCCACGGCACCTGGACTGAGGCCACTCGAGCGGCCACGCCCACCACCCCGTCAATGCATCCTGTAGGTAGACGAGACACAAAACATCAGCTTAGACAGCCTTTCTACAGGAGGTTCCACTGTTTGAGCTGAGCCTCAAAGAAGTTACAAAGATCCCGAGAGATGTCTGAGGGCTTCAGGAGAATGTCAGACTTTTCAGTGGCCTCTGAGGATTCAGAGGAAAATAGAAAATCATAGAAGGTCACCCCAACCAAGCAGGCTCAACAAATGCTCCTTTGTTTTCATGAACTGTAGCTACTGCCCCAATGCCACACCAAACTATCTGCCCTTGTGTACATAAATACATGAATAAGTCAAATATATAAATCAAAAATATAGACAATGGATTGATGCAGCTGTCACATATAGTATTTCTTTCCTTTAAAATGTCTGAGGCAAGGATATCTCATTTTACATTTCTTCCTTGCCTCAGTTACTGAGATCACATGGTAGGATCGTACTGGGTTTCACCAAATTCGCAACTCGGTGGGTGGACTGTCCCAAAATCTAAGTACACATGGAGTTTGTTTAATTCAGATAGTGGTCAGTGACCTAGCTGACTCCATTACACTAGGTGGCGCTGTAGCCCTTTCAACAATTGGTGTCAGCGCTACTTCCCATTGACAGCTACTTAACAACAACAACAATAAACCATCTGGCAGCATACAAACAAAGATGGTATTTGAGGAGTTTGACAGAGCAACATTAGCGTACGTGTTGTGCATTTTGCAGTGTTTGGAAGTCCATATGAACCAACAAACAGAGGTTTTGGTTTCAGTGATCGAAAGCGGTTCTTCGGAGCCACAGTATCGTTTGACTTTTCCGGCAACAACATTATTATTTTTGACGGTGTTGGCGCCTCCTTCCACTTCCGGGTGAAATCCCCGGCTGAAATTCTCAAGCATGCACAGGACGTGAATACAATACGATACCATACACTGGAGGCACAAAGTCCATTAATAACGTCTTAAGCCAGGGGTTCATATTGTAATCGTGAGTCCCATCCCTATACGATCCTTAGACTGTGCACATGAATTTGATACATTTTCTATGCATTTATTATACGATTAACTTTGTCCATATGCACGCACTGAATGGTGGTGAACATTGCTGGGACTAGAACACGAGGAGAGGAGGCGAGGAAAGGTAGCTCCAGGGTTCGGACACTCTGGCAGTGATTCAGTGGGAAGGAAGGAAAGAAAAGAGTAAAGGAAGGTGACACCTGGCTCAACCAATCACAAAGCTTCACAAAGTTGATGCCATCAGCTGACCTGTGTTGACGAGAGAACGTCTGTCATTGCGCTGGCTCAGAGGGAACTGTCCAATCAGAGTGTCGGCCTTACGCAGGTCAGACAGGAAGTTCTCTAACGCTGACAGGAAGAGAACCCACAGACGCTCTGACACCTGTCTGTCCTCCACACCTGAGGAGGCCGAGTCACCGTCTGACAGCAGGCGCACCAGACGCCGAGACAGACCTGCAGATAGACGAACAGGTGAGACACAGACAGGTGAATGAACAGGTGTTTGGGTGGGCAGGTGTTTCGTACCGCTGCAGATTTTGTGAGCGAGTGCTCTGGTCTCGTCCATCTCATCTCTCAAAAAGCTGGAGTCTGCTGAGCTGCCAAGTGACGCTGCAAGCTGCTGGAAACAGGAAGTGACCCGACTGAGGGCCTCCTGAGCACGTTCACACTCGCCCTGCTGCCGCCGGCGTGCTGCCAGCTCGTCCACTGAACGACGCCACCGGCTCATGATGTCATCACACACCTGGGGGGGTAGCAGAACAGGTGACGTGGGACAGGTATGTATCTGTTACTGATTTAAAGCCAAGATGGGCTTTTGTCTAATCTTTCATCAGGACCTCCTGTAGAGCTCCCAGGATGGCTGATCAACTTCCTTCTATTTTAATCCACGTGGTGTGAAAAGTGAACATACCCTCAGTGGTTAACTTTATGGCTGACATACAAACAAAGCCTAGCTGATCGATTTCTTATTCCAGTTGAATGATGTTTTTAAATGTATCAACTTTTAAATTAATTTATCACATTGATTTCAATAATTGTTAATAAGAGACAAACTCAAAATGACATTTATGCTTTTTCATATAGCAGATTTTGTGTTTTCATTGAAGTCAGGTGTTTTCTTGGTGTTGTGTGCTCCTACATGAAGGTATTACAGCTGAACACTGGCTCTATTTAGGGCCACTCGTGTTTCCATGTTGAGCACACTTGGCCCATGGGAGAGGTTGCTTTCTGCAAGATATCATCAGATCTGGAACTAAAAAACTAAATACACTGAAAATATTAAATCTGTCTCCCTGTTAGCTCCAGAGACAGCAACACTAACCACTGCACCACCACAGTGCCCGAAAATATCTTTTTTCCTCAGTTGCTTTTGAAAAATGTCATGTTGGAAGGCCAATAGTTATCAATGGAGCTTGTTATTGTTTTGTATTCACAGGTTTAGATTATGTTTATGGCACCATCGTCTACTTTTTCTTACACTCCCCACTCTTCTCTTCAGCATAATAAAGTGACCATATGTGTAATTTTCTTTCTATTGATCCTGGTCCCATGTATATCATTTCTTACAGCAGAAGTTATTTTACATTCTCGAGAAAAAAATCCAGTATCTGTGTCCACAAACATCAGTGAAAAAGTCTGATGTCTGTGGTTCAGTTTCAACTCAAACTGGGTGTTAAGCTGCTCTGCTGTATATAAATATACACATATATTTCTGCTGGTGGGGCATTTCTACTGTGTGGCGGTAAACTGATTCATGATAATATATAAAACAAATATCAGTACCAACTTAATAACCAATGACTTATTAAAACATGGAATGTTAAATGTTATATATTAAAGGAAACTGACAGCAATGTTTTTTGTGACACATGGAATACATTTAAACAATATAATTAACTACATTTAGACTGTTTAAAAAGAGAGAAAGGTTGTTTTAGATGCTCGGTTGTCCTACCTGCTGCTCATCTCGACTGTAGAGGAGGACTGAACATGTCAGGCGCCTCCAGAAACACTCCTGTCCTCCTCTCTGGGGATCCTCAGTGGTTTAATTGACACCAGCTGATCTCCTCCCTGCAAACTCTTTAATTTACCCTCAGCTCTGCCTGCAGGCAAACCTCTCTGTCAGGAGTCTACCTGTGCAGGTAGCCTGCACCATGTCAGGTTATTTATAGAGAGTCAGGTAGTCAGGCATTACTACGGTCACAATAAAGAGCTTTGCTTATTGAGGGTTGTTATTGACTTGTCATTTTCAGACTGTTCACAGTGAACAGAATGGATTGAAAACAGCAACAGTCGGAAAATGCTGAGTCATGTTGTAAGTTCACATCTTCATCGCTGTGCTGAAGATTCAAAAGTCTTTATTGTCATTATGCACGCGTAACAAAATTTTGTTGAGTCGGCTTAAAGGCACACATGAATAAAGAAAAAAATGAAGATATAAAATATAAATATAAAAGGTATTTCCATATTGGACCTGTCCAACCTGTAGAGTACAAGCCAAAATAACAGTGTGATTTATCTGCTGTAAAGGATAAATTTAAATGTATTGTCATCCACTATAAAAGTGTTAACTGCAAATTTATTAATAAATTATGCTAATGATAAAGTTACATTTATACTGTGCTAGCTGTCCATTATAATGGGTTAGCCTCTAACTTTGTTCTTATGCTAATGCTAAATTAATGTTAAAGGTCACACATTTTTTTGTGTAAAATAAAACAGCAGATGACCAAAAGCGTAAGCCAGACGTGCAAACTATGGCCCTCAAACTGGGCTATTTTATCCAACCCATCAAACTTGTCCACATTATTTCTGCATATTATTTCTGACCTGAGCATTTTCAAATCCAGACTGAAAATTTATTTATTTAGGATGGCTTTCAATATGCAGTAGCATGGTGACACTTTTATTTTTATTTTACTTTATTTCATTTTATTGTTTATATTGTTCTTATTGTTTTTAATTGCTTTTATTTACTATCTATTGTAAAGCACTTTGGTTCACTGAAAGGTTGTAAAGGGCTGTATAAATACAGAATATTCACATTTCCATATTATTAATTCCAATTATATTATTATATTTAGGGTTGCCACCATGTTAACTGTCTGTAATGCAAAACAATTATATATATATGTATATATATATATATATATATATATATATATATATATATATATATATATATATATCTATATATATATATATATATATATATATATATATATATATATATATAGATATATATATATATATATCTATATATATATATATATATCTATATATCTATATATATACATATATGTATATACATATACAGTATATGTATATATATATTTATATATATATACATATACGCGTATATGTACAGTCATGGAAAAAATTATTAGACCACCCTTGTTTTCTTCAATTTCTTGTTCATTCTAATATCTGGTACCACTAAACATATAATACAATGAACACAACAAAAAATGCAGCTGGTCACATAATACTTTATGTCCTATTTGACATTCTTAAGCTTAATTGATTCCCAGGGTATATAAGAGGCCATTTCATGTCACAAGCAGCACTGCACATGCAAAGGCCTAGAGTGGTTTCCTGCTTACATTCAAGCCGTAGCACAACTCAGAAGTTGTCAGCTCTCACATAATGCCTAAAACAAAAGAATTATGTGAAGCAACAAAGGCAGCCATCTTGGCACTGCTGGAAATTGGCATGAGTGAGAGACAGGCAGCGAAAAACTGAAGATCTCCAAGACAGCCGTTCCTTCCAACAAAAACAAGCTGAACATGGCACTACCAAATTGCTACCTGGCCGTGGCAGGAAACGCGTCTTTCTACCCCACGAGATGACCGTGCACTCATCCGTTCCTGTGTCAGGAATCGTCGTCAGACCTCCAGGGACCTTAAAAATGAGTGGGCACTGTCGAGAAATGTGACTTGCTCGGCAAGGACAGTTCGAAACCGACTTGTTGAAGCTGGTTTGAAGTCACACAGAGCACGCAAGAAGCCCTTCATCAATGAAAGGCAGAGGAAGGCCCGGTTACTCTTTGCTCGAGACCACAAGGATTGGACTGTTGATGACTGGGCTAAGGTTCTCTTCAGTGATGAATCCAATTTTGAATTGATGCCCACTCCAGCCAACTTACTGGTTAGGAGGAAGCCTGGAGAAGCTTACAACCCAGACTGTCTTGCCCCTACAGTAAAACATGGGGTGGATCAGTCATGATCTGGGGTTGTTTCAGTCTGAGTGGAACAGGGCAAATGCAATTGTGTGAAGGCCGAATGAACCAGGTCAAGTACAGGACTACCCTTGAAAACAGTCTTCTTCCATCAGCTGGAAAACTCTTTCCTGCCTCGAATGACTGGATTTTCCAACAAGACAATGCCCCTTGCCACACGGCAAGGTCAGTTAAAGCCTGGATGGAGAACCACAACATTCGCACCATGCCTTGGCCTGCTCAATCACCAGATCTTAATCCAATTGAAAACCTGTGGAAAATCATCAAACTCAAAATGGAGAACCACAAGCCCAAAAACAAAGAAAATTTGTTTGAATTTGTCCAACAGGAATGGGCTGCTGTGACAGCAGAACAATGTCAGAAGCTGGTGGAGAGCATGCCAAGACGCATGGCTGCAGTCATCAAAAACAATGGTTATGCAATCAAGTATTAACTCTTGTGTGTATCATGTGTTTAAAGCAAACAGAAAAGAAAACATGGAATGCTTAAAAGTAGTGTTTTTGGCGGTACAATGCCATAGCTATTGATGTAAGAATTTAAGTCATTTTGGTTATTATCAAGAAAACCATGGAAAATGAATAATCCTTAGTTCTTAAATTAAACTCTCATGAGCTATTTTTGTTGTTATCATTATAATTGTCCAAACAAATGTACCTTTAGTTGAGCCAGGCATTAAAATGAACAAGAAATTGAAGAAAACAAGGGTGGTCTAATAATTTTTTCCATGACTGTATATACATATACGCGTATATGTATATATATATTTATATATATATAAATATATATATACATATACGCGTATATGTATATATATATTAAATCAGGTCATGAAACAGAACTCCATTCAAAAAAAATCAAGGAAACTAGTTTTAGCTAATGATCAAATATGTTGATAAAATTAGATTAACCATCTTTTCTGAATCTGTCCAAGCTTCACCTGTAATTCAGCAAACAATTAATCCACCAAAGGGCATCATTAAAGTAGTAATTTGTAACCTAATTTGTAACTGGCCCCTCCATCACACTTTGGAACCCACTGTGGCCATGAGTCAAACAGTTTGCTCGCCCTGTTGTAAAATGAGACTAGTCTGTGACTTAACATAGGACGAAGGACAGTGCTCAGGACGAAGCACTGACAGGACATGATGAAACACACATATCTACAACTAAATATGACTCCTCTAGATGGCGCTCTTGGCATGAAATATTCACTTTCTGAGATTTTTGAACATTAATATGATTTTCCCTAACCTTCTTAAGATTCCCCACATGGCTAGAAATGGTGAAATGTGTAAACAAAGCAATGCCCTACACTTTTCCACGTTTAAAAAAAAGACAGCCCAAATGTGTCGCTATTGGATATTCCCTTTTCAATGTCAAGGAGAGAAAGGGTTCCACCCTCTTCCCACCCGTCCTCTAAAGTTACTGAGCGGCCGCCATTGTTTCACTTTGTTAACTTTCTCAAACAAACTAACAGAGTTAGTGGCAAAGCACAGCAGCTGCTCTGTTGTTTGCTGCTTCAACGAACACAGGAGGAGCTCCGGTTAGCTCGGAGCTATTGCTGCAGTACTAACCAAGCTGTCTGTGTCCCAGACAGTTTGTGCCAATCCATGCTTCATCTTCAGCTGTGTAGTCAAGCATAATATGTATGGGCCCATGATTACAAAGCAGTCCTCCGTGAAATGATTGGCGCACACATGCAAAACTTTGGAAAGTTCTGGTGGTCCCTAAGTAATGAATATCAGGAGACATTCAACATAAGCTCTGTGAGCACAAGGCTCATTTGAAGCTAATGTTATACACTTATTGTAATTTGAGTGACTACTGTTAAAGGTAGCCTCTTTAGCCACTGCCAGTACTCATCTAGAAGTTTTTTTTTTTTTTTTTTGTTTTTTTGTTCAAACTTTATTAACAAATCTAGAAGAAGAAAAAGAAGAAAAAAAAATTACAATGACTTTCTCATATTTGCATTTACAGTGACAACTATTACAAAATACGATCACACCTCCAATATAATAACACAAACAAAGAATGTACATATTCTCCAGTCAGTGCTACAAATATATTCTTTTTTTATGTAAAATAAAAGAGAGAAGAAAGAGGAAAAGGATAACAGAACAGGGGTTTATAGCAGACCATGTTCAGCTATAACAGCACAGAATTTTCTGGCATGGGCATTCTCAGCTTTTTTTATACATTTGTACAGTAAGGACAATTTGTTTATGAGTGCATTCCAAATAGGGGGGGCTTTTGTAATGCGGCATTTATGAATGTAAAATTTGGTGATAATAATTATGTTATTAACAATGTATTCAATTTCCTTATTATTTATACATATACCTGCTTGGATAATTCTGAAAGAAGAAAATTCTACATTTATGGAATTGGCACTTAACCAGTTTTGCAAGGATTTCCACAGGTCCTTGATCATGTGACAGGAATAAAACAAATGCTCTGTTGTTTCCACATTTGTGGTACAAAGGTGACAATTTTCAACATCAAATTTAAATCTTTTTTTGATAAATTCATTTGAGGGATAAATTTCATTCAAAATTTTGAAATGTATTTCTTTATATTTAGGAGGGATCGGGAATTTAAAAAAATTTGTTCTAATTGCCGATATTTGTTTTTTTCCAAAGTCTTTCAGAGTTAATATTCTCCTTGGGAGCGAAGGGTACATAATTTTAATAAAATGTTGTCGAAGCGATTTATTATTACATCCTTTATGTAAAAAGTGGTTATTGCCAATAAATAATTTTTGTAGTTTTGGTGTCGGGGTGTCATTCAGATTTTTACTAATGAACTGAGTGAGGGCTTTTGGAATATTCTGTGTCACCTTAATGAAGTTTTGGACCGAGCAATTTAACTGGTACTTAGTGTTAAACTCATCCAACGTAAGCACAGAGCCTTTGACATCTAGTAAGTGTACAATTGACCAAATTCCCTCGACATCCAGTCATCCATAAATATAGATTTTCTTAGATTTAAGATAGCTCTATTATTCCATAATGGGACATTGTGAGGACTGAAGTTGTGTTTATAAATCATCTTCCAGTAAAGCAGGACTTGTTGATGGAAGGATGACAGTTTTATTGGTAATTTAGGTATATCAAAATCACATTTTAATAATAAAAAAAAAAAAATGTATGCCTCCTAATCTGTTAAAGATAAGTGAAGGTATTGAAAACCACACTTCCTCACTGTTCTTAAGAAAAGATTGGAGCCATCTGATTTTTAAAACACCATTCATAATTTCAAAGTCTATTGCTTTGATGCCACCTTCTTCATAATTTTTGAGTAAATCTCCTTTTTTAATATAATGGTGCTTGTTTTTCCAAATAAAACTAAAATTTAGTTTGTTGATTTCTTTGATAATTTTAGGAGATATCGCTAAGGAATATGCAGGGTATATCAATCTGGATATAGTTTCCATTTTAGTTAGCAACGCTCTTCCAAATAGTGTCACATCCCTTTGTAACCAATTATTAAGGATTTTCTTACATTTATCGACAGTTTTAAGAACATTATTTTTTTCACTTGTGTCATTAGATTTTGTTAAACAAATTCCCAGGTACTTAGTTTCTTTCTTAACGGGTATATTATATAAAGAAGAGTGGGGGCAGTCGTGGATACTCGTAAGTTCACATTTTTCAAGGTTTAGACGCAATCCAGAGGCTTGGGAGAATAAGTCTATCGTTTGTAAGGCCAGGAGAATTTGTTCTTTATTCTTCAAAAAAAGTGTTGTGTCATCAGCTAGCTGACTTATAATCAATTGTTGATCATTAATTTTTAATCCTTCAATATTGGAGTTTTTTATAGTAATAGCCAGTAATTCAGTAACTGCGATGAAGAGTAAAGGAGAGACACTACATCCTTGTCTGATACCTCTCTGTACCATAAACCTGGGACATGTGCCTTCCTGAAGGGAAACACAGCTGTCAATGTTTGTATATAACACAATAATCATATCTAAGAATTTGTTGCCAAAACCAAAGTGTTTGAGTGTGTCAAAAATAAATGCATGTTCTACAGAGCCGAAAGCTTTACAAAAGTCCAGGAACAATATAAAGCCATCATCATCAATTAATTGGCCGTAATTGATTAGGTCAAGGACCAAACGGATATTATCATGGATAGATCTGCCTTTAAGAAAACCAGATTGGGTTATACTGATAATTTTGGATATACCAAATTTTAATCTGTCTGCCAAGACTGTTGTGAAAATCTTATAATCTGTGTTTAGAAGGGTGATAGGTCTCAAGTTAATTAGAAGTTTTTTTGTTTTTACCTGGTTTGGGAATCAATGTGATGATGCCTTGTTTCATTGTTGTCATTAATTCCTTTTGGATAACACATTCAGTGGTAGCCTGGAATAGTAGTTCTCTAATATCGTCCCAGAAGTGTTTATAAAAATTAGCGGTTATACCATCTGGGCCAGGTGAACGATCAAAAGCTATCTTTTTAATTACGTTATCAAACTCCTCAATTTTCAAGTCATCATCACAGACTTTTTTGAAATTCTCATCAATTACAGGAATCATATTATTTATTTTGTCAAAGAACAATCTTGCATTCTGTTCAGAGTATGAGGATGTATATAACTTGCTATAAAAATCCCTCACTTCTTTGGCAATGCGTTTGGGTTCTGAGCATTCTTCTTCATTTATTATCAGACTGCAAATTCCATTTCTCTCCTGTCTATTATTTTCTAGTTTACTAAAGTATGCTGTGTTTTTTTTCTCCCTTCTCGATCCATTTGGCTCTGGACCTTATATATGCTCCCTGTGCTTTGTTCAAATAAAGTTTTTCTAATTGGGTTTGCAGGATTTGGATTTTGTTTTTATCCTCTACATTCCAATTTAGCTTGCCATAAACAGAGAGCAACTCTTTGACTAATTGGATTTCTTTTGCTTTTCTTTCCTCATTCAATTGTTTACTGAATATTATTGAAAAATTTCTGATAGAGAATTTTAAATATTCCCATTTCTGTACTGAGGTGACTAAGTTGTTATCACTTTTGATATTCAGTATTATTTTTTTTAACAATGTTGCAGTATTCCTTATTTGTTAGTAAACTGGCATTAAACTTCCAGTAACCTTTGGATTTGTTAGTTTTTATACATTTGGTAAGTGTTAAGGTTATAATACTGTGGTCGCTCAGAGGGCTATTTGAAATATTGGATTCTGTGACATGCTTTAAGATCGAATTTGAGACTAACCAGTAGTCAATTCTCGATTTAGCACTCCCATTGGGTTTGAACCAAGTGAACTGCCTTGTATCCCTGTTAAGATTTCTCCATACATCTATCAAATTATTATTATTAATAAATTCTCCAATAATTGGATTGCTATGTTCTTGTAAAAATTTAGTTGGCCATCTGTCCATCCATTCATCTGGAGTCATATTGAAATAACCTCCAATCAGTATATAATCAGTGAGGAAATTGGCATTTAGATCTTTAATGATTGTTGTTACCTGATATAGCAAATTCTTGTTTTTGCGATCATCATTATAACCATATATATTAACCAAAATAAAAAAGACATTATCAAGTTCAAGAACACAGGTTACCAAGTGGCCATCACCATCTGCCTTATCCAGAATAATTTTACCAGGACACCTGTTGAAACAAATAGCGACTCCTGCAGAGCGATTTGTCCCATGACTAAACAGTATTTTATCTCCCCATTGTTGAGTCCAAACCTTGACATCTGTTATATCAGAATGTGTTTCTTGAAGAAATACACAGTTTGCATTTTGCCCTTTACAAAATAAAAAGATAGCTTTGCGCTTGATAGAGTCTTTAAGTCCCCTTGTATTGAACGAAGAAAAGGAAATATCAGTCTTCAACTTTAACATAGAACACAAGAACTGTGAAAAAATAAACTCACTATGTTTGAAGAAAGGTTTTAAGGAGGTGGAGTAGAAAAACCGAGAGGTAGAAGTCCCATAATACCAAAGTTTCCACTATGTGGGCAGCTTATCCTGCACTTTTCTCCCTTTCCATGATGCGCTTGCCGTTGATGTATCCATGTGGTCCCCTGAAGCCTGCTGCCTTGCACTCCTTCCTTGCCTGCTCGATCATCGGCCACAGCGCCTGTCTGGACCGCCAGTCCTCCTGCGTCAGGTCCTCAGCAAAGCGGATGCCTTCAGCTTTGCACACCGATGAGACTTTGGTTCGTTTCCAGATGTTGTCTCTTATCACTCGTTTGGCGAAGAGGATTATGATTTGCCGCTGTCTGTTTTCAGTTGCTTTCCCGAGTCTGTGTACCACATCCACTGCATCTTCCATCTTGGTCGCCAGATCAGGTGCGATTTTGCATAGGAGCTCCACAGTATCAGCTCTGATATTCTCATTAACGGTTTCTTTTTTTCCTTTTATTCGCAGACACCATCTTCTCTTGTACCTGTCTTGTTCCAATGCACGCCTCTTCATGTTCTCATTTTCCATTAGAAGTGTTTCCACTTGTTTTCCCAAGTCCTTTACTTTCTTCTTGCAGTCTGTTATCTCCTCTGAGTTGAACTGCACCATTTTAGCAATGGCAGCTAGCATAGTGCTATGCTGCTGCATCTGACTGCTAATTTCATCCATACGGTTGCCCAGACGGTTTCCAAGCGAGTCAATGGCTTGTAAAATGGTATCCATAGATTCCTTATTAGCTTCTGCTAATGAACTTTTTACTCTCTTCTCCGTTTGTTTTTTTTCTGGAGTGTTTGCTGGCGTAGCGTCATTTCTGTCTCGTTTGTTGGAACTAGCAACCTCCATAGGTGTAGCATAGCTATGCTCCCCAACCTTTTCATATTGCTTAAAAGGGAGGGTTTTGGCAGCTTGAGGTTTCGAGCTGTTCTTCATGATTTCGTCTGAGTTCAGGAGAAAGAACACGATGTAAAAGTGGAGTTTTTAAAGTTCAAAATATGCAATTTCGGGACTTCGTTTACAGAGCTTCGAGAAACGTGGCCGCTCAGCACGCCATTCCTCAGAACCTTCGTACTCATCTAGAAGTAAACAGAAGCGCACTGTAAGGGAGAGAGAGAGTCACTTCCTCTCTCCAGAGAGGGGGCGTGGTCAGACACAGTTCAGGAACATTTAAAGGTACAGACACAGAAAATCTGTTCTCAGCAGAGATCAATACAGTGATTTTTAACTGGCTGCAATTCAGGACCAGGGCTGAGTTTGGGGTAAAGCCTGGTTTATACTTCTGCGTCGCAGCGACGGCGTAGCTACGGCATTGACGTGGACCCCTACGTGGACCCTACAGCCTGGTTTGTACTTGTGCGTCGCGGCGACGGCGTAGCTACGGTGTCGATGCAGACCCCTACGCGAACCCTACGCTGTAGCCTGACGCGCACATCCAAAAAATCCTGACTACACATCGCATCAACGCGTTGAGATGCGAACGGCAAGGACTGTGGTCCGCTCAGAACGTAATTTCCGGCGGTTGCTTTTCCGGTCAACAGCTCAACAACACCGCTATTTAAGGAGCGGCACGTGCGGTACGGAATAGTCGGACAGACCACCTCCACAAACGTCTTCTGTTCTTCCACATTTGTAGTAACAGCATTTCTTTTTAAATTTTATGAGCTCCATCTCCAGAAACACCCGCTCCATCTCAGTTGTCATTGTTTACTGCCGGAAGAAAACCAAGGAATCTGATATGAGCCCCCAGAAGCCACACAAAGACACAGACACACCCCCTAGCAGCTTGGCGGTGAATTGCAGAGCAACGCGTTCCCTCGACGCAGAGCTTTGAATGCTCAACGACGGCGTCGGGTCTACGCCATAGCTCCGCCGTCGCCGCGACGCAGAAGCACAAACCAGGCTTACGCCGTAGCCTGACGCGCACCTCCAAAAAATCCTGACTACGCGTCGCGTCAACGAGTTGAGACGCGAACAGCAAGGACTGTGATTGGTCCGCGTAGAACGTAATTTCCGGCGGTTGCTTTTCTGGTCAGCAGCTCAACAACACCGCTGGTAGCGGAACGGCACGAGCGGTACGGAATGGTCGGACAGACCACCTCCACAAACGTCTTCTGTGCTTCAACATTTGTAGTAACAACATTTCTTTTTCAATTTTATGAGCTCCATCTCCACAAACACCCGCTCCATCTCAGTTGTCATTGTTTACTGTCAGAAGAAAACCAAGGAATCTGATATGAGCCCCCAGAAGCCACACAAAGACACAGACACACCCCCTAGCAGCTTGGCGGTGAATTGCAGAGCAACGCGTTCCCTCAACGCAGAGCTTCGAATGCTCAACGACGGCGTTGGGTGTACGCCGTAGCTCCGCGGTCGCTGTGACGCAGACCTGAGACCTATATAAAATTGCTGAAAAAGTGTATAACATGGGACCTTTAAAACCTGGACACAAGCTTCAGTCCTTGATCTGAGACAGTGTCACCTGGAAAGCCAAGGACCCAGAAGCAGTGGGTCATCATGACCTCTGCTGACTCTGAGTCAGAGGGGAACTTCACAGAGGACTCTGCTACAATAGACTGGTAGAACATCAGCAACAGTGTTATGTGTTTACAGCTTGATACTGTAGTCTAAAGGTCACTGGGAGATCAGTGTTCTGAGTCAAAGAACTTATGGGTAAGGAAGTTTGGACGTTTGCTGCTAGTGTCTTAGCTAGAAGCTGTTCATGCTTGTGTCTGAGTTTCCATGACAAAGATTAAAGAAGGATTCATGACAAAAGTCAAAAGGTAAACAAAGATAAATTGCTCTCAAAGGCCTGAAAAAGTGCTGGTGCACTAGTTGAATCTGAACAATAAGACCAAATAGTAGTAGTTAGTAATAGTAAAACCAGAGTCTAACCACCCACTTAGCACCTAAAATGTCTCTGAGAGAAGTTTCAATAATTTCACTGTCATGTTCTTGTTTTGGGTTGGCACAGCGATGCAGTGGTTAGCACTGTCGCCTCACAGTAAGAAGGTACCGGGTTCGATTCCCGGCCCGGGGCCTTTCTGTGTGGAGTTTGCGTGTTCTCCCCGTGTCTGTGTGGGTTCTCTCTGGTACTCTGGTAAATTGACCGTAGGTGTGAATGTGAGTGTGAGTGGTTGTCTGTCTCTATGTGCCCTGTGATGAACTGGAGACTTGTCCAGGGTTTACCCTGCCTTTCACGCTAAGACACCCCCACAACGCTATGAGGATAAGCAGTAGATAATGCATGGATCTTTCGGTCATCATGCTTCAAGGACTAACGTTTAAAACACTGCAATGAGTCATACTTCAGTGTCTGTATTTTATTTGATGTTTAAATGGAACAGATCCTCCAAATGCTCTGCAAACTATGCTTGTGTCCAGAAAATAACTTGCAAACTGACATCTGGCAAAAACTCTTGGGCCTACTGTAACCTTGAGGTCAATACCTAACCTAAACCATTCAAGGTAAATGCCTAATCTGTGTGTTACTTTCTAGACATAACTGCACATTACACACAGACAGGAAGTGAAACAGCATCTGCTGCAGGCCAGCTGACCACCAGTGACCCCTGGTGTCACCTGATCATCACACAAATCATACAACAAATCAAACAATGGCACTTTATAAAGACAGAACCTAAAGGAACCAACCTGTTCTCTGTTTTCTCAGAGGGACATTGAGGAGGAAACTGTTGGCTTAGTTTAATCAGAGCTGACCTGTGGCTGATCAGGTTGTGATTAGATATCACATCTTGTTAATACATGGTGTTTGTTTTTTATTATTGAACATTAACAGTGAAAGATACAAAACACTGGAGACATTATCACAGATTACTGTGTTTATGAACACACACCCCATAAGTTACATCTGAGTAAAATATATAAAAATAAGGTATCTTGGAATAATGTGTGAACACTTCCATATTTCCCTTTCCTTCACACTCTCCCATTCACATTGTGGGAATATCAAAGACAGATCAGTTTGACAGAAAGGCAGCTTTTTGATGGAGCTAGGCTAACAGTTTCCCTCTACTTCCAGTCTTTGTGCTAAGCTAGCAGCTAGCAGTAGCTAACGGTCCTGGTCCTCTCTGTACAGAGAACAAGTGGCTCTAATGAGCGCCACAGACACATTTACACATGATAAATAGTTACGTTTTGTTTCCAACATAGTTAATCTGTGTTATTTAAAGTATGAGTTAGCCCACACAGTAACTGCTTACTCCTCCTCTGATTGGCTGACAGGTGTCCTTCGACATCAGCTCAGTCTGCGTCCTTCTGTGGTTTCTGAAAATAAGTTTGTTTCCTTTTTGTCCAGCAGGAGGCAACAAAGAGAAAAACCTTCACAGTAAAACACCTCTGTGATGATGTCATCACCTGGTCCTGGTCAAGGGGGTGGGGTTAATGCTGGTATTCAGAGGGGGCGGGGTCAGAGTAGACAGGTGTGTCAGTGTCTGATGGGTTGCTTCTGTTCTGTTCTGCTTCTTTTCTTGTCATTTTGGACTCTACTATTAAGCCGGAGTTGTGGTTAGCAAGGTAATCTCAGGTTTAACCCTGGGCTTCAGTCCTACAATGGTGGTACATTGCCATGGTAACCTAGCCAGCTCAGAGCTGCTGCTCTGCACTGTTCTCATGGTGGTTACAGCTAATAACACCTTCCCTACAAGAAAACAACTGTCAGCGCTGTCAGCTGTTAGCAACAAGCTAACCCTCCCTGTTGAGAGGCAACAGAAATGCTGCCTTGAGCAACTTTAATGTTGTTATTATAAAGACTATAATCTGAAAATAAGTAAAACCAAGGAAACCTGTAGGCTGTTTTCACTACAAATATAACTGAACTGGAAATACTTCAGTAATGTTCCTCCGAATTGGAAGGATACTCCAGTATTTGAGTAAACGCATGTCGTTACTTTCCACTTTGAAGTATGTTTTTTCATGCTCCTCACCTCTGGGGTTGCAGCTGAAAGAATCAGGCTAAAATTGTCAGAGGGTGAATTAAGTATATCTTCTATTTTATTCAAAATAGAAACTCATTCACTGAAGGAATAAAACAAACACGTTAGACTAGTTTGACAGAATACACACTAATTATAGTCTGAAGGAGCTCTAGATGGGGACAGTGATATTATGAAGCCTATTCATTTCTGCATCTGTATATATCTATAATTATTTTTTTCCAGCTGTTATGTCCTGTATTTGCAGATTTAACTGTGTTAAATTTAGCCTAGTATTTGTCTAATATTACAGTATGCTGCTCTGTTGACAGCTGATTTGTCCTTTTTCTAGTTCCTTATATTCTGATACCCAACTAAACCTAAATTACTGTCACTAATATATTTTGAGCAATAGCTGCTTTCTCCACTGTAATAACTGTAAATATTTTTTTTATCTTAACTATTTATACTGCCTTTTCCTCTTTTTATCTGTAAAGAGCAAAGCACTGAGTTGGAGCAGTGCTCTTAATTTTGTTGTACTCCCTGGAGTGTCGGCTTTTGATTTGTGCAGACACTGTCCCTTTTATGGGAATGTGCTCATAGACAGATTGAGAAACCTTGGGTGGATTTACCATGTTGACTGATGACCACCATCGTTGGACCGTTTAAACCAGAAGACACCATGTGTGTTGAACTCGCTTCATAGTTGAGGCCTCTTGTGGTTCTCACTGTTGTGTTGTCATGGCAGCGGTGTTGTTAGTTGTCATGTGTTTATTACAGGACTTATAATGGCAGCGTGTTCTTGTAGCCATGGCATCGATGATTCTTGTCATTTTTGTCAAAGTAGCCTGTCGTCATAGCAGCGTGTTGTCGTCATCATGGCAGCGTTTGGTGTGTTGCTATGGCAGCGCTCTGTCGTCATGGTAGCGTGTGCGTGCGTGCGGCGAGCGCCTCCATCAGCTCGTGACACAGACACTGACAGAAGCCGTAGAGGACGAGCAGCAGCAGCGTGGAGGGAACCAGGCTCACCAGGGCCACGCCGAGCCACAGCTGGCCGATCATCAGCAGGTAAATCCCCAGAGGCAGAGAGCTGAAATACACCTGTCCAAACACACAGCGACACCACGTCAGACACACTGCTCTCCTGCTGCTGTTCCCATGGTTCAGACTGTACTGACCAGGCACAGCGCTCCCAGCAGGCAGCGGGGGAAGCTGCGGGACGTCCAGACTCGACACTTCTGAGCCGGCAGGTTGCAGGGCAGCGAGTCCAGGCTGGGGGGGCGGTACAGACCCACCACATTGAGCATGCTCAGTGAGTCCGAGGACGGAGACTCCTCTGGGAGCTCCATGATGGTGATGACCAGACAGTCTGAGGAGCGCTGGGACGACTCCACACCTCTTCCTCCTGATGGAGAGAGAGAAGGTTTTCTTTTCAAAAATGTCATAACGGATATGAATGAATAAAAAAACATCCAAAAACTAGTCAGGTAGACAGTATCAGTACCAGTCTGAACTATTAGAAAAGTAACTTGTTGTGTTTTTACCTGTAAGACTGTTTGGACTCAGCACCACCTCCCCTCCTCCTCCTCCTCCCCCTCCTCCTCCTCCTCCTGCTCCCCCTCCTGCTCCTCCTCCTCCCCCTCGGCGGGCTCGGTCTTGACAAGAAAGAACAGCCAGGATGTGTCGATCGTCCTCCATTAACCAAACCTGAAGAAGAAGACAGACAGGAAGACTTAACTGTTCAATAAAGTCTCACCTTCTGGTTTAATGGAATAAAGTCTCACCTCCTGGTTTAACGGAATAAAGTCTCACCTCCTGGTTTAACGGAATAAAGTCTCACCTCCTGGTTTAACGGAATAAAGTCTCACCTCCTGGTTTAACGGAATAAAGTCTCACCTCCTGGTTTAACGGAATAAAGTCTCACCTCCTGGTTTAACGGAATAAAGTCTCACCTCCTGGTTTAACGGAATAAAGTCTCACCTCCTAGTTTAACGGAATAGAGTCTCACCTCCTGGTCAACGGAATAAAGTCTCACCTCCTGGTTTAACGGAATAAAGTCTCACCTCCTGGTCAACGGAATAAAGTCTCACCTCCTGGTTTAACGGAATAAAGTCTCACCTCCTGGTTTAACGGAATAAAGTCTCACCTCCTGGTTTAACGGAATAAAGTCTCACCTCCTGGTTTAACGGAATAAAGTCTCACCTCCTGGTTAACCGGAATAGAGTCTCACCTCCTGGTTAACCGGAATAGAGTCTCACCTCCTGGTTTAACGGAATAAAGTCTCACCTCCTGGTCAACGGAATAGAGTCTCACCTCCTGGTTAACAGGAATAGAGTCTCACCTCCTGGTTTAACGGAATAAAGTCTCACCTCCTGGTTTAACGGAATAAAGTCTCACCTCCTGGTTAACCGGAATAAAGTCTCACCTCCTGGTTTAACGGAATAAAGTCTCACCTCCTGGTTAACCGGAATAAAGTCTCACCTCCTGGTTTAACGGAATAAAGTCTCACCTCCTGGTTTAACGGAATAAAGTCTCACCTCCTGGTTTAACGGAATAAAGTCTCACCTCCTCCTCAGGGACATGGGTCTCATGGCGACAGAATGGGCAGCTGATGACGGATGGCGAGGACTCCCCTGAACACCAATCAGAAGAGACACATGATGTCAGAGTCATATAATCAGTTACATTGGTCATACTGGTTTTCTGCCTGTATCATACTGGGCGGTCATAGATGACTCAGCAGAACACTACTACCCTGCCATTATGCTACACTTGTTTTATTTTCAGGATTGCAGACTAACTGGCCATTGTTAACAAACTCTTCTTCATGTTGATGTGGTCGGTGTCAAGGGAAACCACTGGTCTCTTCACAGTAATCTTTACCTGACAGCTCAACTCACCCATGTCCACCATCTTCTTCAGACACTTGGCACAGACTCGGTGCAGGCAGCCCAGCAGTTTGGGTTTCCGGCTGCGAGTGTCGTAACGGTTGTAGCAGATTTTACACTCGAGTTCCTCCAGAGTGTAAACCAGAGACTGAGCCCAGGTCTGCACCTGAACACATGACATAAAGGGTTAAGGACAGCCAAAAGTTCAAGTGTCTCTAACAACTGAATAAAACTTTGTTCAATCTTTGTGAGCCTTGTTTGAATTCCAGTACTTCTTATAAACCTGATAAACCTGATGTGATGGCATGTGAGGTGACACTGCAGTGAAGCTGGGTGAGAACTCTCACCTTGGCCTCCATCTCCTGGCCAGGCTCTGCCTCCTTCAGCAGGCTCATTCTATTGGCTGTCGCCTTCACCTGAACCAGGAAACAGGGCCAGCGATGCTTAACCCAACTTGAGGCCGTCAGCTGACTGAAAGACAATTCAAAAGTACTGCAGAGTAAAACTATTCTTAACTATGTAGTGCAAATTTGGTGTCACAGAGAAGTTAACCCAGAACCTGGTTCACCTTTGGCGCTGCATCACTCTACATACTGTGTATTCTGTGCACCAATACACAGCCTGTTACAAATTCTTAAATACTAACTTTTCAACTTGGACTTGATGTGCTCATGTTTTTGTGTCTAAATAACTGATGGGGACAGCCCTTATGCTGTATTAAGGGGGAGCAGTGCAGCTGCCTGCTGCTGAACAAGCAGCGCTGTTATCATTTGGGACAATCTGGCGCAGACTGTCAGTTTACCTCAATTAAAGTGCTTGTTTTTGACACTGATTGGTTTTATTTCTCTGTAAGTTTTTTTTCCATAATGTTGTCAAACACGTCCAATAACAATCTGAGTCTGCCAATGGTAAAAACTTTTAATGACCGTAAACCATCAGTGTCCTCAGCCTGTTTAGCAGCTGCAGTGCTTTTTCTCTCAATACTGGACAGATTCCAAAATGTGGTGTCTCCTTTTGTCACTTTAACACAAAAAATATGAAAAAATGGTCCAGGTTTAACTGAAGTGTAGTCTGATTGGTTTGTCAGCATATACAGTACCTACCTGACTCCAGATCAGCTGATCAGTCTGACAGTCTGAGAGGACGCCCATCTGCAGAGACAGAGACAGGCTGGTCTGAGAGTCCATACACAGTATCTAACAACAGCTTATCATTAAATGAGAATAGCTGGTCCACCTTCAGTGCCAGCCCACCATGAGCTGAAGGGTTGACCCGTCAGTTTAACAAGCAGCAGCTACTGTACCAACAAATATCCTGCAGCTAACTTCATACTCATACAATCTTTAAGAAACAGATGCTATTTGAAAGAAATATGGGTAACATGAGCAGAGCATGGGAAGAGCAAGGATGATATGACCCTGGGTGTATTATTTTTCTTTGATTAGATCCCCTCTTGTGAAGGATGTTGACATCTGGCATAGAAAGATGTTTTATGATTTTTATGGTCTGTACGTCTTTATACACCTGGATGTAACTCATTGCAGTAAAGCCACACAGTAAAGCACTATAGGTCTTTAGTGAGACCTGACAGAAGAATACTGTGCTTGTGGTGCATCCTGTTGCAATTGATTTTAATGTTGGTACAGATGGTATAGGTGCATCAGTGGGAGGTGCATGCATGGAGGTGCCATGGTGACAGACAGACACTTGAATAAAATCATATGTCTATATTTAAGTTTGCAGAAGTGTAAACCCGAAACATTCAGTTTTCTTTCAGAGCTCAGCTCCATTACAGCATAGAGAGCGACCTCTGGTGGTGCTTCCTGTGCACTAAAATACATCGCAGAAAGCATAACATCTGTATATATATTATTAAAAATCATGCTGTTTTCTATATACCCTGCTATACATAATATTGTCCAAGCCTGGTGCCAAACAGTGAGGGATGAATACATGTGCCGTTACAGCGTTACTCCATAAATTCACTATTTATCCCATCTGCTTTGTTGCCCATGTTAATTTATGGAGCTGCCTCAGAAACACACTGTGGTGTATTTATAGACTGCAGCTGTTATGTAACTGGGGGAGGGGACACTGGGGATGCTGATGTTGCTATAGCAACAGCTTTACCTGTGCCTGAACCACAGATGAGCCAATCAGATGAGTCAGATGTGATCACATGGTGGATCAGGCTCTTCACTCTGAACTAAGATTTACTGGCAGCAGTAAAACAAAGTGTCTGAACTTTTACTTTGTTTGATTCTCCACTGTGTCTTTATAACTTTGTAACTATTCTTCATTCCACCTCATAAGAGCTGACTGACTGGTTGTTTGTCTGACAGCGGAAAGATGCAGCTTTTCTCTCTGCTGTGTCTCATGACACACGTTCACCTGAATACTGTGTGTAGTAGTACTGTCGTCTTTCTGAGGTATCCTAAGTGTTTTACAGTGTTTGTGAACAGACTTGTGGTCAGTCTGTCTCTTGAAGGACTCCTCTGCTCTGTGATGACGCTCAGCGACACACAGAGAAGGAGGAGGAAGAGGAGGAAGGACAGCCCACTGACTAGAGAGCTAGATGTTTTTCTCAGTTTCAGAGACGACATGATTGTAATTTGCAATAGATGTTCCTCAAGGAGTGAAAAAGCTCATGAGTTTAGACAACATGTATCCCTGATATAAGTCGCTGAAGAGTTGCCGTCACAGTGAAGATGTATTGAAGCAATACAAAGCAGCATCAGCCAGTGTCAGCACCAAAAAGAGAGTGCAACAGTACTAATTCAGCAGACATTTGAAAACTCTAGGAAGTTCAGTGGAGAAAGCCCAAAGGCTAAAATCACTTGATCACTGGGAAGAAAGAGAATCCCTCAGTCATTAATCCCTCAGTGAGGGAAATGACAGTTTTTACTCCATTAGTATTTTTCTGTTGCTCATCACACAGGTTATGAAACATGCATTAGTGAGCGGTGTCAGAGTGCGGGGGCTGCCTGGCGCCTTGCTGAAGGGCACCTCAGCAGAGCCCAGGAGGAGAAACTGGCACCTCTCCAGCTACCAGTCCACTCTGCAGACTTGGTCTGACCTGGACTTGAACCAGTGACCCTCTCGTTCCCAGCCCAATGGTACATTTGAAACTAGAATCCCTACCTGCCCTACACATTCATAGGCTGAGTGATACCGACATAGACAGACAGACAGATAAGTGAATGTGAAGGTCTGTGTGAGGAGTTGTCTTATGTCCTGTGGGACACAGCACTCCCTCAGTCGGTAGTCAGCAGCACTGAACACAGTCCTGATGGAGCTGTGCAGAGTCTAGTCTACTCACACCTGTGTGGCTGGATGAAGACTGTAACATGACAATGACGTCATTCCATGCACAGGAGAACTTTATGAACAATGTCTTTGTTATGTTTACAATAGTGATGGCAGTTTAGATGTGGTTAGGATAGAGCTATGGTCACTAAATCATCCATCTTTCTCACTACATCGCAGCCTTTCTTCTTCCACAGGTGAGCATGCCATAAACTGCAGGTTGTTAACTGATTTTAAAATAAAAATATGTGAAATTTTGTGAGAAGCACTGCGGGTCGGCCACAAGATCAGAGGTACAATCCCCAGCACCTCCAGCCTACACATTGAACCCCAAATTGCTCGTGAAGGCTGACCATCTATATTTCAACAACTATTTAGGTCAGATCAAGATGAGCCATTATCATGTTCTAGAAACCAGTTTGAGATGATCTGAGCTTTGTGACATGAAGCATTATCCTGCAGGAAGTAGCCATCAGAAGATGGTCCACTGTGGTCCAGCCATGTGGGATGGACATGGTCAGGGCAGGATGGATCCATGCTTTCATGTTGTTTACTCCAAACTCTGACCATCTACCATCTGAATGTTCAGCTGAAATGGAGATATTTCCTCTTTTCCAGACCATTCTCTGTGAACCATAGAGAGGATTCTAGTGAAAATCCCAGTAGGTCAGCAGTTTCTCAAATACTAAATCTAATAACCCTTCTTCTCCAATCTGATGCTGGGTTTGATGCATGTCTGCTGCCATGTGACTGGCTGCTTATATACACTACATACATACATGTATTTACTGTATGCTGTGATATCATTGGTCTGGAACTTTAACTGCTATGAAGTTGCTCACCTGATGATGATGGATAATGGAAGTTGAGTTGACGGTTGCTGTAGATGTGGTTGCAGGTTTAGTTGCTCTTGTACACTGAAGCAACACAGTGATGATTAAACATCCAGTCTGGTTGCTAGTTGCTGTAGTTTCCTTCAGGCTGAAGCAACATGGTGGTTATTAAATACAGTTTAGTTATTTCTAAGTTGCCGCAGGTTCTGTTGCAGTAGGTACAGCTGCTGTAGTCCATGAATAAACAATATGTGGTTGTGTTGTTCCTTTAGGTAGAGGCACCACTGCAGCTGGGCTGGTTGCTTTACGTATAGTTGCTGTAGTCTCTGCCAGACAGAAGCAACATGGTCGCCATCAAACATCCACAGTCTGGTTGCTAGTTGCCTTCCATGTACCTGCTGGGTGGGTAGGTGGGTTTGGTGGCTGGAGGTCAGTAGTGTCCGTCAGGCTGAGGTATCACTGCAGCAACAGTCTGCTAGCTCTACCTGTAGTTGCTGCTGAAGCAACACTGCAGTAGCTGACCGTCATCACTGTCATTAACAGTCCGTGGTCGTCGCGCGCCTCTGCAGCGGCAGCAGCACCGGGGAAGCTGACAGGCTAACCGGAGGACTGTCCGTGTCTCTGCTCGGTCAGCCTGTCAGTCGCTGCTGGCTGCCGCTTGTCGGTCGCTGACCGGGGCTGGTCTCGGTGACTCACCGTCTCTCATCCGTCTCTACTGCTGCTCACCGCGGCGCGCGACACCGGCGGCGGGAGCCCGAGTTACCATAGCAACCAGTCCGCTGCAGGATGACGGGAAATCTCCGGCTGATGATGAACTGAGCATCAATAACTTGATTAATAATGTGATCAATGACTTGATCAGCTGATCTACATAAATGGAAACACACAAGTCTGTAGCAGACTGACAATAAATATAATATACAGTCATGGAAAAAATTATTAGACCACCCTTGTTTTCTTCAATTTCTTGTTCATTCTAATATCTGGTACCACTAAACGTATAATACAATGAACACAACAAAAAATGCAGCTGGTCACATAATACTTTATGTCCTATTTGACATTCTTAAGCTTAATTGATTCCCAGGGTATATAAGAGGCCATTTCATGTCACAAGCAGCACTGCACATGCAAAGGCCTAGAGTGGTTTCCTGCTTACATTCAAGCTGTAGCACAACTCAGAAGTTGTCAGCTCTCACATAATGCCTAAAACAAAAGAATTATGTGAAGCAACAAAGGCAGCCATCTTGGCACTGCTGGAAATTGGCATGAGTGAGAGACAGGTAGCGAAAAAACTGAAGATCTCCAAGACAGCCGTTCATTCCAACAAAAAAAAACAAGCTGAACATGGCACTACCAAATTGCTACCTGGCCGTGGCAGGAAACGTCTTTCTACCCCACGAGATGACCGTGCACTCATCCGTTCCTGTGTCAGGAATCGTCGTCAGACCTCCAGGGACCTTAAAAATGAGTGGGCACTGTCGAGAAATGTGACTTGCTCAGCAAGGACAGTTCGAAACCGACTTGTTGAAGCTGGTTTGAAGTCACACAGAGCACGCAAGAAGCCCTTCATCAATGAAAGGCAGAGGAAGGCCCGGTTACTCTTTGCTCGAGACCACAAGGATTGGACTGTTGATGATTGGGCTAAGGTTCTCTTCAGTGATGAATCCAATTTTGAATTGATGCCCACTCCAGCCAACTTACTGGTTAGGAGGAAGCCTGGAGAAGCTTACAACCCAGACTGTCTTGCCCCTACAGTAAAACATGGGGGTGGATCAGTCATGATCTGGGGTTGTTTCAGTCTGAGTGGAACAGGGCAAATGCAATTGTGTGAAGGCCGAATGAACCAGGTCAAGTACAGGACTACCCTTGAAAACAGTCTTCTTCCATCAGCTGGAAAACTCTTTCCTGCCTCGAATGACTGGATTTTCCAACAAGACAATGCCCCTTGCCACACCGTTTCTTGTTAATTTTAATGCCTGGTCAGTTAAAGCCTGGATGGAGAACCACAACATTCGCACCATGCCTTGGCCTGCTCAATCACCAGATCTTAATCCAATTGAAAACCTGTGGAAAATCATCAAACTCAAAATGGAGAACCACAAGCCCAAAAACAAAGAAAATTTGTTTGAATTTGTCCAACAGGAATGGGCTGCTGTGACAGCAGAACAATGTCAGAAGCTGGTAGAGAGCATGCCAAGACGCATGGCTGCAGTCATCAAAAACAATGGTTATGCAATCAAGTATTAACTCTTGTGTGTATCATGTGTTTAAAGCAAACAGAAAAGAAAACATGGAATGCTTAAAAGTAGTGTTTTTGGCGGTACAATGCCATAGCTATTGATGTAAGAATTTAAGTAATTTTGGTTATTATCAAGAAAACCATGGAAAATGAATAATCCTTAGTTCTTAAATTAAACTCTCATGAGCTATTTTTGTTGTTATCATTATAATTGTCCAAACAAATGTACCTTTAGTTGAGCCAGGCATTAAAATTAACAAGAAATTGAAGAAAACAAGGGTGGTCTAATAATTTTTTCCATGACTGTATCTTACACACATTTGCAGTTGCAAGAATTTACATTTTGCACTACTGGATCTTAAGAAGGTTCTAAGTAGTGCTTCAAAATGCAAAAAGAACAAATGGGAGTGAGACAAAAAAAAAAAAGTAAGCAATTTATTACAGACAACCATCCATCCAATTTCTACCTCTTATCCTCACATAGCGTTGTGGGGGGGCTGGAGCCTATCCCAGCTGTCTTAGGGTGAAAGACAGGGTACACCCTGGACAAGTCTCCAGTTCATCACAGGACACATAGAGACAGACAACCACTCACACTCACATTCACACCTACGGTCAATTTAAATTAACCAATTAACCTAATCCCCATGCATGTTTTTGGATGGTGGGAGGAAGCCAGAGTACCACTTACCGGTTCTTACCGGTAATTACAGAAAGTAATTACTGTACGTATATATGTATATATATATATATATATATATATATATATATATATATATATATATATATATACATATATACGTACAGTAATTACAGAAAGTAATTATTCATATAAAATCAATAAAATCAAAGTCAAAAGAGTATTTAACTATATGTGCAATAAATGCCATTCTAAAGCTATTCAGGCGAGTATTTAAAAAAAAAAAAACAACACAGAGTTTTTAGAAAGGTGCTTTTTCTAAAAAATGAAATATAATTCTGAATTAAAATTACGGTTGACCCAATGTGTCTTGTTTAACCCCACTTCTAAAAAGCAGTGACACCTGGTAGTTCAATAGATGGACTTTTAAACAGACTTTAATCTGTCTATATTTAATCTATAATAAAAACTGAGGAAATTTCTATAGTTAAGCAATGTATTACGCTTAATAAGACCCCATTTTCCATCAATTTGATTGTTGATTTTCCATCAACCAAAGACCCCATTTTATGCTGTATATATTGTATTCTGCTGTCTATTGTCTATTTCAGTTATTGGTAGTTTTATCTATATGCTCACACTGTTTCTTCTATTGCTGATGTTGTTTTTCTTCTCTGACTTCTCTGGGAATTGTGCCGTAAAAGCAGAGGAATTAAAAACTCAGGGGAACCAGCATGAGGTCAGAAAAGCACAGGTAAACCGAGAAAGTGTGGTAGCTGTGTTTTTTGATGTAGAGAAGGCCTATGATATGATGTGGGGCGAGGGACTATAAATCAAACTCAGAAAATTATGTATTAATGGTCAAATGTATAGATGGATTAGAGATTTTTTAACAGGCAGATTCATTCAGGTGAGAGTAGGGAAGAAGTACTCTGGGAAATCTGCCATAGAAAATGGAACACCGCAAGGGAGCATAATCAGTCCATTATTGTTCAGCCTTATGATAAATGATGTATTTACAGGTATAGAAAATGAGATGGGGGTGTCACTGTTTGCTGATGATGGGGCAATCTGGAAGAGGGGAAATAATCTGGAATTCATTATGAAGAAAGTTCAGGGTGCCATCACTAAAATAGAGGAGTGGTCATATAAGTGGGGTTTTAAATTCTCAGTCAATAAGACAAAGACAATGTTTTTCACAAGGAAAAGAATTAATTACACAATGAAATTAAAATTGTATAATCAAGAATTGGAGAGAGTGAAACACTATAAATACTTGGGGATTTGGTTTGATGAAAGAATCACATGGGCTGTACATATTCAGAAGGTGGAGGATAAATGTAAGAAAGTATTGAATGTGGTGAGGTGTTTGGTGGGGAGTGAATGGGGGGCAGACAGAAGTGCACTAAAAGCCATATACTGTGGGCTGATCAGATCAGTGTTGGATTATGGGAGTGTGGTGTATGGATCAGCAGCAGGCACATCTCTGAAAAGACTGGACAATATTCAATATCAGGCACTGAGGATATGTACAGCAGCACTGAAAACAACTCCAACAGCAGCACTACAGGTGGAGATGGGGGAGATGCCATTAGATATGAGGAGGCTACAACTTTCAACAGTTTATTGGGTTAATTTACAGGGGCACAGTCAAGATCATCCAACACAACTCACTTTAAAACCGTGTTGGGAAAAGGAGAAAAGGGACAACAAAAGCTTTGGCTGGTTGAGCAAACAGAAAGCAACAGAACTGGGAATAGCACAACTAAACATCAGTCCTACAGTACCATTACCAGTTATACCACCCTGGATACTTCCAAATGCCACAGTTGATCTCACGTTATTAGAAAAGAAAAACAAGAATAGAGGACTCATTTATAACCCGCAGGTAGTACAGACATATATTGAGGACTTTTCCAGCTTCGTCCAGATTTACACAGATGCCTCAAAGAGCTCAGATAAGGCAGGAGCAGCTTTTATTGTCCCAGAGTTTATTGTCACAGTGGGGAGGCAGATCAGTGGAGAAGTGTCAGTTTATACTGGAGAAATGATCGCAATACTGTTGGCAGTACAGTGGGTTGAGGAGACAAGACCACTAAGAACAGTTATATGCTCTGATTCCAGCTCAGCATTAATCACTTTACAGGACAGTCAGTCACACAGCAGACCAGACATACTGTTTGAAGTGCAGCAAACCCTATACAGAATTCAGATGATGGGGCTGACAGTGATTTTTGTGTGGGTACCAGCACACATTGGGCTCAGAGGAAATGAGATGGCAGATAAGGCAGCAAAGGAGGCAGCAGGAAAGACATCTATCGATTTGACAGTTAATGTCAGTAAATCTGAAACTAAGAGCATCATCAAACAAAGACTGAGGGAAAGATGGCAAAAACAATGGGAGGAAGAGAGGACGGGACGATGGTTTTACAAAATACAAAGGAAAGTGGGAGAAATGAGAAGAGCAGGAAGGAACAGAAGAGAAGAAACAATAATATCAAGGCTCAGGTTTGGACATACTGCATTGAACAGTACACTATTCATAATGAGAAAACACCAGACAGGGAATTGTGACTACTGTGGCCAAGAAGAGACAATAGAGCACATAATACTTCAGTGTCAAAAGTATGAGAGAGAAAGACAGAGTTTAATTACACATCTCAGGAACATTAAAATACCACTGGATATCAGAGTCATTCTACAACAGAGCTCAGGGCACAAGAGTTACAAATTTATATTCCAGTTCCTTAAAGCAACGAGGCTGCTTGATAGAATATAATTTTTTTTTTGAGGGGGGTATTAGTAGTCATCCTGATTCACACTCCATTCCAGTTGGTGGTGGTAATGCACCAATACGTTGTTTGCCAACCGCCATAAAACACCAGAAGAAGAAGAAGAAGAAGAACTCAGGGGAACCATGAATATATGGACAGACACCCTCCTCGAAGTCAACATAGCTCACATAATCCTGTCCTATCTAATTTCTGTGGCAATCATAACTTAGTAGATCCCTGGCGCCTCAAATATCCTGACACTAAACAGTTCTCATGGTTTAATCTAAACAATACATTAAAATCTAAATCTGGCTAATTTCCTCTAATGGTCTGTTCTGTTTCTGACTGCTGTATCTCAGCAGCTCCACTAACAGATCATTCGGTCATTAAGTTAAATTTTAAACCCCTGGTGGTAACTATAGAAACAAAGGGTACTGGAAATTCAATTCATCCTTATTGAATTGTCAAGAATATTGTGATGGAATAAAATCCCTAATTGTTGAAGTGATGGCCAGGAGTGACATAACATCGTATATTTCCAAGTGGGAGTTTTTAAAATTTAACTTCCGCGAATTTTCCATTAACTTTGGAAAATCACTGAATAAGAATAACAGACTATCAGAGCTTGACTTAATTAAAGAAATAAACGTTTACTGTAATAAGACATCACCAACTGACAGTGATAAACAGAAACTCCTGACTCTGCAGACAAAACTTGATGAATTATATCTCAAAAAAGCCGAAGGGGCCTTTATAAGATCTAGGGCAAAATGGATAGAAGATGGTGAAAGAAGTACAGCTTATTTCTGTAGATTAGAAAAAAGAAGGCAAGAGCGAAATTCAATGAAATCCTTGTTGATCCAAAATCAACCTTGTACAGATCCAACCTTGATCACTAAGGAAATAACTTCTTTCTACAGCAATTTATACTCATCTGCCTTTTCTATGACTGACACAGATTTCTTTTTTCATCATATTAAAGATTTTATTCCTTGTATAGATGAGGAGTTTGCAGTGTTATGTGAGGCCGATATCGCTATTCATGAACTAGACAAAGCTGTAAACAGTTTGTCTTTAAATAAATCTCCTGGCTGTGATGGCCTCACATCAAACTTCTACCGTCATTTTTGGAACATATTAAAAAACCTTTAACATACCTTTTTTCCTTGTGTTAAAAGAGGCAACTGATAGTCTGTTATTCCCTCCCACTATGAAACAAGATGTAATCACTTTAATCCCTAAACCAGGTAAAGACTCCAACATATTGGATAATCTCAGACCGATCACATTATTGAATACCGATTATAAAATTGTAACACTGGTTTATGCCAATAGATTAAAAAGTAATTTAGATAAACTTATAAGTGAATCTCAGTCTGGATTTATGAAGGGTAGATCGATTCACAATAATATTCGCCTGGTGATTGACCTTCTAGATTATAATTATTTAATAGAGGACGATGGTTTTATTTTGTTCCTTGATTTCTATAAAGCATTTGACTCAATTGAACATCCCTTTATCTTTCAATGTTTAAAGCTTTTAGGTTTTGGAAACAAATTTCGAGCTATTATTGAGTCTCTGTATGATAATACAAATAGCTGTGTTTCACTGCCAGGAGGTACATCGCTGAGATTTGCTATCAAACGTGGCGTCAAACAAGGTTGTCCCATCTCCCCATTCCTTTTTATTATTGCCACAGAAATGCTTTCTATTTTTATTAAAAATTCAGACATTGCTCCTCTAAATTTGATTGGGTTACCTGTTGTCATTAGCCAGCTAGCGGATGATACGACCATCTTTATGAAACAGCTTACTGAGCTATTACAAGCAATTAACACATTCTCTAAAGCCTCAGGACTTAAACTTAACTTGAACAAATGTGAGTTAATGCCAGTTCATGAATGTGACTTGACAGAAGCATATAACATACCTATAAAATCTGTTGTCAAATACTTAGGGATATATGTATCCAAAAACCTAACTGAAAGAGAAAATATAAACGTGTGGAAGACTATAGATAAATGTCAGACTAAACTGAACTCTTGGTTACAGAGAGACATCAGTCTGCTGGGTCGAGTATTTCTTACTAAGATGGAAAGTATATAACTCTTTTCGAAATTCCATTAAACAAATCTTCTCTAAAGATATCATATATTCCTTACGCACTAAATACTTAAAATTCCCTATTAACCCAAAGGCTAAAGAAATTCATTTTAAAATCTTAAATGGTGTATATCCATCCAGTGAACTGTTATGACAACGCTTTGGCTTTGAAACAAACAACTGTGTCTTCTGTGATGACATTGAAACTTCTGATCATTTGTTTTTTCAATGTATGTTTTCTGAATCACTCTGGACTGATGTACATGACTGGCTGCACACAAATATTCGGCTTGAACCCTTTTCTCAAAATGACATCATCTATGGACTTGTTGCAGACAACAAGGAGTTGGACTTTCTGATAAACAATATACTCATCCTCGGTAAATTTTCTATACACAAATGTAAACATATGAAGGTAAAACCTAGGTTTAATGTGTTTCATAATGAACTTGTCTCCTTTGCAAAATCTCTTTACATAATGGACATTAAATGCAATGAAACTTTGCAGCTTCTTTGAAAAATATGATCTAAGAAGTAAACCCTCGCTAATTTTATTTATTTTATTATTATTATTATTATTATTATTTTTACGTCCTGCCTCATTCATCTTTTTGTTGTTGCATTTTATGCACCTGTTCTACTGATTGTAAAAGGAAAAAACAGGCAATTTTGACATATTGTTTGTAAATAAGCTTGTTAAATAAAGTTTATTAAAAAAAAAAAGACCTCAGGGGAACCATAGTGTCTGCAGGGTTGTGTTTCCTTTGTCCGGGTAGGAACAGTTCCGTTGCGCAGCGTCACTTCCTGTGAATATCTGATAAAGACGAACCTAGCGGGAACTCCGCGGGTCAATTTTTTGGGTTTGTTCGGTGAATCCGGCGGGAATCGGAGCCATCAGAACCGCAACCATGGTAAGCATTTACTGGACAGAGTGTCCGCAGTGTGCTCAACGGTCAGGTTACCGTATTTTAAACAAAATACAAGATTTTCTTTACATAATGGCGGGAGTTTGAATGAACGTCAGGCGGACGTTCGTGAAGAGCAGCACCGCCACGCTGAATAAGCGTTATTAAAGTGATCGGAAATCGAGTTAATATTCAGTTTATCTCAAGCGTTACCCGTTTCGGTCCTTTTACGGGTTTCTGTTAACAAACAGTCGGTAGTTTACCGGGACAGGCCGCAGTGTTTGTTAGCTGCAAACGTTAGCTCCATAGCTCGCTACTGCTGTGATTACTTTGTTATCCTGAATGAAAAGTGTCCGCGTTTGTTAGAAATCATCAGTTTTCTTGTACCGGTACACTTCAGTTTACCGAAAAAAAACAAACACTTTTTGCACCGAAGAGACCGATGATTCCCGGGTCGTCGAGCGAACACTCGTTCACTAGTTAGCTGAAGCAAACAGGACAGGCTGTATCATTTCAGTTTAACGATTCTCTGCACGTGTCAACATGAATATGATAAACAGTGAAAAGGTATCGACTGCATTGTTCCTGAGATCAGGACATGAATGTGTTCACGAACAATAACCTAAACTTATTTGATAAAGACGCTGTTGTTAAAATGTAGTCAGCCCTCTAAAAGTAGAGTCCTCCTCTTTAAAGTGGTACAGCTCATTCACTTTACCAAATGCAAGTTAACAATCAGAGATGATTACTTCCTGTTTAGATGCTCAAACCAGCACCTGAGGCACAGAGAAGTGTTTCTTAAATGGAAACAATGGTGTGTTAAACATGCTAAGAGAAACTTCACTGGAGGATACTGTAGCAAAGCAGCGCGTGCTGTTAGTAATTTCTGCTTCTGATTGGTTCTCAGACGGTGGGTAAGAGCAGTAAGATGCTGCAGCACATTGACTTCAGGATGAGGTGCATCCTGCAGGACGGCCGGATCTTCATCGGAACCTTCAAGGCCTTCGACAAACACATGAACCTGATCCTCTGTGACTGTGACGAGTTCAGGAAGATCAAGTAAGTCCAGCTCCTCAGTTCAGCTCTGGGTCCATCAGCTGATCAGTACCCTCTTTTCCCTGCCATTATACCGATTAAGCGCAGCACCCAAGTGTTTTTGTGCGTAAACTTCATGGATGTAAAATACCTGACTTGTTTAGTACTGTGTGATGTTTAGCACTGACAAAACAATGCCATATATCGAGCCACTCCAGTGCCCTTGATGGAGGATGGCATCTGTGAGTTGGGGGACTGAGTTAAAAGACCAAAAAGAAAAATGCATCTGACCCTGCTTTGGGGTATTTTGAATTTAGTTTTCCAAATTTAAAAAGCAGCTTGGAGCCTGTTTATTGAACTGCCACCATTCAGCCCACTGTGGCAATGTACAGATTATCTTTGAATAAATTCTACAACTCCTCAAGCTAACTCATCCTGTGTCTCCCTTGCCAACTGATAAATTTACTCTTCCCATTTAAGTTTGGGAATAGCCGGTCAGTCCAGACAGAAGTCAGCCCACTGGTCAGGAACTTGTTGCTGGTCTGAAGGAGTTGTAGCGTTTATCCACTGGCAGCCTCGACCGCACACACGGCACTGCTGCATTCACAGCTGTAATGCTACTGCTAACTTCATAGCTGCAGTCAGTCACACTGAGAGTCTCTCTCTCTCTCGTTTTGTTCGTCACCTCAAAGAAGGTGAACATTTTAGCAAACAAACAACATGGACCTCTCTCAGTCCTCAGGTTGCTCGTAGCTCTGTTTCTCTGTAACTTCTAACTGAAAATCCTCTTCTTTTTTTTTTTTTTTTTTTTTTTTGAAAAACAAAATTCTCTCCCTGATGGAAAATAGTTGGTTCGCATGACCTCTGGTCAGCATTGAAACAAGCAGCTCAATGAATGTGTTTTGTCTTCCTTCAGGCCAAAGAACTCAAAGCAGCCGGAGCGAGAGGAGAAGAGGGTTCTGGGTCTGGTTCTGCTGAGGGGGGAGAACCTGGTCTCTATGACAGTTGAGGGCCCGCCCCCTAAAGATGTAAGTGGAACCCTTCAGTTAATGAGAGCTTGTCCTTTGATGACATCAGAACTGTTTTGTAAAAGCTGTATATTAAGACAACATGACATCCCCTGAAAGTGAAGCCTAAACATCTGGAGTGCCTCCTGGTTGGTGGCTGCAGTGCAGACCATCAATCCTTCCCCTCCATGTTACTGGATGGGCCCCGCTGAACACTGAAATATCAATAACATAGTTCTAGAGCCTCATGATTTGTTTTTGGTGAGACATGAAACTTTTAACATTCCATGACTGTCACAAATCTGTGTGATGGTACGTGTGATCATTAGTTATAGTGACAGATGTGCTGGTTGTTGCTAACGTAGCAGCTAGGTGACTCATTCAACAAGCTGCTGTTGTGCTCTGATCTCTGATTCATGAATGTCCTGCTGGAGTTTGGCTCCAAATAGCTGTAAAATGGAGATGCACCAATCTGATACCGGGATCGGATATCGGCTCCGATATTGACTAATTAGCTGGATATATCTGGTGAATGAGGATGATCCAGTGACTTCAATTCTGTTTGCAAAACGCCGGTTACGTTATCATGCAGAGTAGAGCTGTGCAGTTAATCTAATTTTGAAAACCTGCTTCCCCCGCCGCAATCCCGCTGATCACTCCTTGTCCTCTGGCATGAAATGTGCAACACTGTGTTCTGCTTTATAACAAGATTAGTGTCTATTGTTGAATCAAATCAAGTCAACAGAGCAGCATAAACAACTATGGACAGTACTACATAAGAGGGGTGTGTCTGCTATAAGCACTGACTATTGAAACTGAACTCTGACTGTTTATGCAATGCTTCTGTCTTTTACTACTGTCTATTATGTCTTTATATATTCACTTTAATCAGGAGAAGCACTGAAACCTCCAAATAATAATATGAAACCAAAACAACCCTCCGCCCTCTAGAGTTAAGGGATTTGCCTGCTGCTGAGCTGCAGCGTGAAAACTTTTGTTTCTCTGTCTAGCTTTAAAAACAGGACGTTACTAATATTACTGTTTATATCTCATATCAAAAACCATATGCAGTGTTGTTTTTTGAGAGAGAAATGCGGAATAAATGCACTAATGCAGAGCACGCAGCTAGTGACAAGCAAACGCAGAGCAGCATGCTATATTTTATATTACATTTGAAAAATGTTATTTATTTCTTTTTGCTACTAATGTACATTTTATTTGTTAATAAATAAATTAAGTACATTTATCTGTGGTAATTTGTTGCCTATTTTTAACAAAGCTGAATGTTTATCAAGCCTGTTGCCTTCACTCACATGGCAAGGTGTACGGTTCATTGATTCATTCATCAGTAGTATCAGGTATCGACCGATACGCTCAGCCCAGGTATCAGGATTGAATCGGAAGAAACTGGATTGGTGCATCTCTACTGTAAAATCTCAAGATGGTAGCTCTCCTACCCAGAATATAAGTTAAAGTCATTTTCTTTATTCAAATTAACTTGTCCTCCTCCACAGACGGGTATAGCACGTGTCCCGCTGGCAGGCGTGGCCGGGGGTCCAGGTGTGGGTCGAGCAGCTGGTCGTGGCGTCCCTGCAGGAGCTCCCATGCCTCAGGCTCCAGCCGGGCTCGCCGGCCCTGTGAGAGGAGTGGGCGGACCTTCGCAGCAGGTAACTATGGTAACAGCAGCTGCTCTGTGCTCAGGTGTGATGTGCTCAGGTGATGACTGCTCCCTGTGTTTTTCCAGGTGATGACTCCACAGGGCAGAGGGACGGTTGCTGCGGCAGCCGCAGGAGCAAGTATCGCTGGCGCTCCCACACAGTACCCACCTGGCCGAGGAGCCCCGCCCCCAATGGGCAGAGGAGCCCCGCCTCCAGGTGACCACACATGTGATATCACAAATACCTTGTCTCAAAAGTTCATGAACGGCCTGAATATATTCACATTTAATAAACTGAATCAGAATTACAGGTCTAATTATTGAAGTAGTTTCTGAGTAAATCTAGTGAGTTGTCTGATCAAGTTCTCCACTTGGCCACTGTCAGCCCAACAACTGATGATATATTCAGCAGTTAGTAATGTCAGCTGTTTGAGTAACAAGTAAATATTCTTATACCCTGAGTCCCAATTAAACACAAAATCAACCACATACCTTCTGAAGTTTCTCTCTTTAGCCAAACTAAGACCAGCTCATTGTATTGCGAACAAACTAAAACTTTGATGAGCTGTTCCACTGGTCCATCAGTTTCAGACTGAAAGAGATGACTACTGCTAAGCTGCAGGATAGGTGGGTGGTGTAGGTGGTGTTAGGATGGTGATAAATCTCTGTATTATGCCACAAGTTAACAGTCCTTAGTCCAGATCCACAGTCTTGAACTGCTAATAAATTCTGGAGGGTCAAGTAAAACATTAGCCTCGTACCCTTACTCAACCTTGTACCCCCCTGCAGGTATGATGGGTCCACCCCCTGGCATGCGGCCCCCCATGGGTCCTCCGATGGGGATGCCTCCAGGCCGAGGAGCTCCAATGGGGATGCCGCCGCCAGGCATGAGGCCACCACCTCCTGGCATGAGAGGTAAGCTGTGCTGATGCTTCAGCGTCACTAATAATGCTGTTGACCGTAATCAAACCATGTGACCTCTCTGCTCTACTGTTTTAGGACCACCTCCTCCTGGGATGAGACCGCCCCCTCGGCCCTGAAGACACCCCACACTCAGACACAGCTGCTGTATAGATTTTTTCTTTTTTTTTTTTAAATCTGTTTTGTTTTTTAATAAAGTTTCATCAGGATGGTTTGATTTCAGTTGCCTGTGTGTTTTGGTTTCTGTGGTAACCAGTTCAATAAAGGTGTATAGTAACAGCCAATCAGAGCTCAGCATAACTTCATATGGTAGAGAGTCTTTTTGTTAGTGGGGATGATCAGGTTACACTAATGATATTAGTTGTGGCTGAGTGATCCAACATTTTAATACCTGCATCAGTGTTGTCAAGTCATGATGCTGCAGCATGGCAATATTATCAGTCATTGTAGAGCGCTGTGAGCCAACTCAGGGTGTTTTATAGACCAGATGAGATTTGTGAGTACTGAGAGAAGTTGAAACCAGCTCAACTTCATATACAGGATAAAAACTCTCTCAGTTTGTAGCTTTGTGTCTCTCTTCCATTATGAACCCAGCGTTTAATAGCTAACTGTAAGTTCACTGCTCTGCAGGTACTTCGTCATAAACAAATGTACTGGAGTCATTACAATGTTGACCCCAGAATTCATTCCAAGGGGAACAAAACCACATTTCTTCACAATCTATCCCAATAGGTGAGGTATTTAATAAAACTAAATTATTTTTTGTAGTGGGAATCAAATTTAATCATTTGAAGAGAATATGAAAAATTAATGTTTACATCAAGCAAGTAACGCAAAAGACTTTAAGAATTTCTCAGATGAGATATTAATATTTTTTGACTGAACAGTGTTAGTCATTATGCACCTGCTTGTTATTTGATATGAATCTGCAGCTTGTTAATAGTTGATCTGTGACTGCTGCGAGCGCAACAAGTCCCCAGATTCATGGGCTTTCTCTCAGACTGGCTATAGACTATAAATATATAGAGAGCGTAGCAGTGATGGTGAGATGAAGCTTCATGAAGCATTGAAGCTTTCCAGCCAACTGGTTCAGAAAAGGGTTCATTTCTGGAGGCTTCATGTGCTCACGAAACCACGTGATGGCCAAAGTGTGTAGAGAAATCTCTCGAAAAAATAGAAAAATAAAATGTCTCTGTGTGTCAATTTAGAACACACACACATATATAAGTAACAGTGTAAAACATAGATATACAGTATCACACCTGTGTATTTAATTTTAAGGACTTGTAGGCCAACATAAACATGAACTCAAAAGGCCTTTTCAAAGAATGCTTCAATGTCATGATGTAGATTAAAAATAGGGAATTTGGATCATTTTCTGGGATCATTCCTGAAAAAAAATGTGGTACTAACTTTTTTGCTTGTAAGTAGTTGTTGATTACATGAAGATATTGAAATTCAACAGCTAACTGAATAAATTAAATATGATTTGAAATTCGAGTGATATGACTCATGGCCTCAGTTATTCTTATATTCCTGTTACAGCCCTTGTTGCATGAGTGTGTAAGCAGCTAGTATCAGTAATGGTTGAGAATGACTATAAATAAAAATAAAAAATGTGTGACTAAATAATGTGTGACAAAATCGTGTATTTTCTATTGGTTTAAGCAGGCAGAGGACGCTGTATATGCTTGTTGTAACTAGGACAATGATGTAAAGTACAGGGGAGATTATATTTATTACGTTTTTGAGAAACAGTAATTTCGATTTCTTTCTTCCAAACTATCCAAACTCTCAACTGACCAAAACTCTCTTCGATTACAACCACACATTTTGAACGGAGCCTATGGGATTTATATTGCTGTCAAACCTCACACCAGTCATGTGGAACGGCCGGACACCGAGGCTTCGGACGTCATCAATGACGTCACTCACCTGAAACTATACAAGCCTTGATACATGCCTCGCGCAAACCCCCCATGGATTAAACTGGCTGTATATTTGGAAGCGACCTCATGGTGGAGATCAGCAGCCAGGTGCCTCTCCATCTGCTAGCACGCGCGCAATCGAGACGTCAAAAATGAAGTGGAAAACCCACCGCGCGCGCGTCACAAAGACACCGCGTCTGCTTGTCGCGTATACGACAACATTTGTCTTGCGCGTGCCAAACAGGAACTGGACCAGCTGGAAGAGGATGGACACGCTGGAAACCAAGCTGAGCGGACAGGTCTGTCTCTACAGACATCTGAATGACCCTTCTTCAGAGGAACAGAGATGCTCTGAGAGCACAGAACTCATGGAAAGACAAAACAACATGTGGGAGTCACTACTCTGTGTTCACACTACAGGACATGTCAGCAACGGCTTCTCGGTACAGCACGTGACATCACCAGAGCGATGTTCACGTGCTCAATGGTCATGTGACGTGCTGCTGTTATGTGACTTCCAGTGATTCTTCATTGTCAGCAGCTGAATTCACATCAGCTTCATCTGCTGAACAAGAGACCAGGTGAAACCAGAGTCAGGTGACGACAGACAGAAGAGGTGAGTGTTTGTGACCACAGAGTGTCCTCTCAGGTCTCTGCCTGCTGCTCTATTTCCTCACTTTTACCTGGCCCTCAGAGCTGTTAGCCGTTAGCCCGAGCTAACCTGCTTCCGGGTCAACATGTTGACAGAAACTGTTTATAATACAGCCCGTGTCTTACGGTGAAACTCTTGCTGTCTTATGGGGACACTGTTGCTGTCTTACGGTGAAACTCTTGCTGTCTTATGGGGACACTGTTGCTGTCTTGTGGGGACACTGTTGCTGTCTTATGGGGACACTGTTGCTGTCGTATGGGGACACTGTTGCTGTCGTATGGGGACACTGATGGTGTCTTCTTACAGTGAAACTCCCTGGTGGTTACAGTACAGTGTCATTTCCCACAACATGTGGAGTTACCTTCTAAACTGTGAGGTGTAACTTCCTCTTATGAACCAGTACAGATATGGCTTAGATCAGCTCAAACTGAAATATAGCACTGCATTAATGATTATGTTTAATGACACAATGATGACAAATGCAAAATTCTAAAATATCTCTAACTTTTAATCATACAGACAACAATAACTCCCTGGTAGTTACCAGGAACCGGGCTGTATTATGAAGTGCACACTATTCACCCTTCCTTACCATGCAGGTACCTGCTACTTACACTTTAACTACCCAGGACTTCCCTGGTAACTACCAGAGACTTCACCTGTAATTACCAGGGACTGGGACGTACACATAACAATGGCATTGATGAGCACCATTGAGGCATTTGCACTTTATGTAAAATTAAAGCATGAAATTATTTGGGGTACCACAATTTCAACTTTTTGCTTCTATTCATTATTTCAAATGTACCACTATGTGGGCAAAGATTGCTCTTGTGTGTACACGTGTTGGACTTTAACATATTCTAATACATATTTTTATTTCTAAAGGAGGAATTTAGTGTCCTCTTGTTCCCTTCAGGCACACCACTGAAGAATGTTGTTGTGCAGCTGAAGACCTTTGTGGACAGCTGCACGGAAATTAGGAACAAAATCCAAAACATGAAAAAAAACCCAACAAGCTCCTGCCTTTGAGCTGGCGTTTTAGATTAAGAAACATTTGACAGTTTGGTTGGTTTGTTTTTTCAGTTGTGTTGTATTGTGTTACATTGTGTGTATTTTTATAAAGAAAAAGGATATTTTAAAAATATGTAAATATTTTTTCTCGATTCATTTATTTGTTTGATAGGTTAAAAATGTTATCATTATATTGTGTATTTAATATCTTATTCATAGATTGTAAAATTTTGTTAAAGAAATAAACAACGTGATTTTGGTTTGGTTCTTTGGCCCCTAAATGTCTTGTTAAATGGACATATGTCCTGTAATGTTTGACAGTATTTACTCTTAAAGGGACACTGTAATTTTTTAAGTATTTTATTACCTCAAATCAACGTCTTCATTCATAAATAGATCATCTCATTGGTGTAAAATAACATATGCCAACAATCTGACTCATCCTCCTGGGTGAAGAATCAGTTATGTGTCTTTACATAGAGCGGGTCGCTCATACTGAGGCTTCATGTCTTTCTGGTCTATCAAAAACTATGAACTGCAGAGAGGGACATAAAGCACTACCTGCTAGTACCCATAACTAAATGCATTTCCACGTTTTGTGATTCACTTTTCACAGAGAAGCAAGGTGGAGTCATATGTTGACTGAAATATGTGAAGCTGCTGATGACTTGCTTCACTGAGTTTGATCAAAGAGATAAGTCATAAATAGCTGACATTCAAGCGAGGAGCTCCATATCCAAAGTGAGAACAAACAGTCATTTCTGTCCACTAAACAAACGTTCAGCTGCAGCAACAGCTAAACTAAAACCTGCACTGCACTTTTGTTCATAATACAAGACCATACTTATGCCGCATAGAATCCTCAACGCCAAAAAAGCGTGGAAGGGCCTTAAAATGACCAGAGCTCCGGGCCGGGATCCGCGGTGAGTGGTGCCCAGGAGCGGCCCATGCCCGGCTGGGGCCCGCCAGGAAGCGGAGAGCTGGGGAAAAATCACTGGAGCTCCGGGCCGGGGGCTGGGGATCCACGGTGATATTGGCCGCCCGGGAGTTGACCCATTCTGCTTACCGTAGTTCCAACCATGTTGCAATGCATGCAGAGTCAAATTTAACCACTAGATGGGAGAAAAAAACTATATAGTGTCTATTTAATGGTGTTTTTACTTTCGAATAACTTGGGAATGGGAGAGCAGCATGTACACAGCTTTTTGTTTCTGTTTATTTACCAGTGTGCACTTTATAATCCAGCCTGGTACCAGGTACCTGCATGGTAAGGAAGGGTGAACAGTGTGCACTTCATAATACAGCCCGGTTCCTGGTAACTACCAGGGAGTTATTGTTGTCTGTATGATTAAAAGTTGGAGATATTTTCTAATTTTGCATTTGTCATCATTGTGTCATTAAACATTCATTAATGCAGTGCTATATTTCAGTTTGAGCTGATCTAAGCCATATCTGTACTGGTTCATAAGAGGAAGTTACACCTCACAGTTTAGAAGGTAACTCCACATGTTGTGGGAAATGACACTGTACTGTAACCACCAGGGAGTTTAACCATAAGACAGCAGGAGTTTCACTGTAAGACACGGGCTGTATTATAAAGTGCTACTGTTGTGTCACAATTCACTCTAAAAGAAGCAAATTTTAATTGGCCTGCTTTTTTTTTCATTTCTCCATTCTGTCACATTCTGTGTTGCAGCAGTAAGTTGAACACATTAAAGACAAAGTCTTATTGTCATATAAAATCTTATAAAATTAATCTTGAAAATATTATCTTGGTTGCTCTGTGTTGCTTACATTCTACCTGCAGAACTGCATTTATATTTCTGGCCAGAATAAATTCAAGAGTACAAATGTAATTGTCAGAACAGGAAGGAGACATATTAACGAATCTGTGACTTCTTGTGATAGATTCAGCCCCCACAGAAAGTCAACCACACCTGTTAAATCCTTAATATTTGCTCGCTTTTTTCATTCCATTACATTGAGAGGTGATTCATAACCCTGTGTAGTGGCCTCTGCTGTGTTTATGGACTGTTTTATGAAAGTCTCCTGCACCTGTTCCTGTCCACCAGACTTCCTGTGAAAACTCACTTTGTTTTCTCCTTAGCTCAGCTAACCACTTCTGGCTTTGAACCAGGGAACTAAAAGTCACTTCAGTGTCTCTGTCGGTGGTGTTCAGTGAACAGTTGGCTCCTATCTACACACGTTACCCACCAAACTCCATTACAAAAACCACCTTTTTATCTTCATTTCCTCACTGTGTGAAAAAGGTCAAGCACAACCTCACACAAGAGTACATGTTGTCCTGGTGGTCCCATATTATACTGTACAGTTCATGGTCCTCTAGTCCTGTATGCTTTCAGAAGTTGAAGACAGAACAAACTCCCACTCAGATCTTTTAACTATAGCTGCTTACAGTTTTAACAGTGGTTTTATAAAGGTTTTCTCTGTCTGAAGAGAACAGTGAGTTCCTGTCACTGGCTGCTTTGGATGGAGTTTTCCTCAACTGACTTCAAATAATGTGAGAGACCAAACACAATTAGAAGTCTGATGGAAGTATGTTGGACACAACAGCTGATCCTGTGTCAGTAATCATGTCATTGGTGTTGATGCGTCTATATGATGCCTTAGTTTTTCCACTTGGTTGATTTTCTACTGATGTTCTTAATCCTTAGTTTTAATAGAACCTCCTTGTAATCTTGCTGCAGAAATGATGCACATGTTCCCATCTGTGGAACAAATACAGGATCATATTATCTCTTATGTTACTTCCTGTTGAATTTCAGATGCAGGTGGTGGTGTTGTGTTACTTGCTGTTCTCCTTGCTGGGTGGTGATGCAGCTCCAGCTGCAGACGAGGTGACGTACCTGCCCGGTCTGCAGAAACAGCCGAGCTTCAGACATTACTCTGGATACCTGAGTTTGGCTGATGGAAAACACCTTCACTACTGGTCAGTGCCTGAGACACATCTGTATCTTTACAGTTAATAATTTAGGAAATCTTTGTCCATTCACATGCATCCTAGTATACCAGTGTGTGTGGCTGTGTTATCTGTGAACATACAAAAGTGAACCTGAGCATCACTCCCTCCCCTGCCCACACCAGAGTATACATCACCTGATGGTCGATCACATGACTGAGCATCACCCAGGCCTCCCTGTCTCCTTTCCATCCATGGATAGTCTGTTCTACCACAGTACCACTGTGAGTGTTGATGGTAACTTCTACATGGGTGAATCTGAGCATGTTGTTCCTCTCAGGTTCGTGGAGTCCCAGCACGACCCCTCCTCTGATCCGGTGGTGTTGTGGTTGAATGGTGGCCCTGGCTGCAGCTCTCTAGATGGACTGCTGACAGAGCACGGACCCTTCTTGGTAGATAACTTTGGATTTTGCCCACGTGATCCTGTAACATCAATATGAAGTCCTAGTGAGACCCGCTGACCTCTGACCTGTTGTTTCAGATCCAGGATGACGGAGTGACACTGCAGTACAACCAGTACTCCTGGAACATGGTCAGTTAATCACTGTCAGTGCATTTTAATACCCAGGCTACCCACCAGAAGAAGGTGTTGTGGGTCCCAGTACATATGGAAAAACACCAGCATGTCCTGCTACACCCAGACACATGTTGCAGTGTACATGCTAACATGCTATTTTGACTCTTCTGATCCTCTTGCTCTTATATACTCTGTGCGTAGCACGGTGTCAAAGCTCAAGGTGCAGTGTTTTGACAAAGTAAAGTGTGCATAAACAGTATGTACTAAAAGTAAAAAGAAGTGTGTGATTTAGAGACTACCTGTACGCTAGGTTAACCAAACCAGCTGGCAGCTGGTTAGTGATTCATAGAGCTGACTGGTTCACTGTTTCCGATCAGATTGCCAACGTATTGTACTTGGAGTCTCCAGCAGGGGTCGGCTTCTCATACTCTGATGATCAGAAATATGCCACCAACGACACCGAGGTCAGTGACACAACTGTGTTCATGATTGTCATACAGGTGTTTACTGTCAGATGTGCTGAAGGTTTTGTTTTTGTATTTTTTTTCCTCCTCAGGTGTCAATGAACAACTATCTGGCTCTGAAGGAGTTCTTCCGTCTGTTTCCAGAGTTCAGCAGCAACAAACTTTTCCTGACTGGGGAGAGTTATGCAGGAATCTACATTCCAACGCTTGCTGAGAGAGTGATGGAGGACGCCAGCCTCAACCTTCAGGTATGCACAGCTTCCACCTTCAGGTTCGCACAGCTTCCACCTTCAGGTTCGCACAGCAGGTACGCACAGCGTCCACCTGCAGTGCTGCAGGGACACCAGTGTGGAAGACGATGTCCTTTTACTGTTGTCTTGTGGGATGCTAACATTAGCGAGCTTGTCATGTTAGCTGTGTCTCACCTGTGCTGCAGGGCATCGCCGTGGGAAATGGGATGTCAAGTTACGAAATGAACGACAACTCTCTGGTGTATTTCGCCTACTACCATGGCCTGCTGGGAAGTCGGCTGTGGGCGGAGCTGCAGAGGTTCTGTTGCAGCGATGGGAAGTGCAACTTCTACAACCCCCAGAACCAGAACTGCTCTGACAGTGTGAGTCTCAGGAGCTGGTTTGGGACGTGTCTGATCCTGGTGTGTGACTGGATCTGGTTTGTCAGGTGAAGCCACTTTGTCTCAGGTGTTGGGTTTGTTCTGCAGGTGGGTGAGGTTCAGGCCATTGTCTACAGTTCAGGACTGAACATGTACAACTTGTATGCACCTTGTCCAGGTGGAGTCCACGCGAGAGTCAGGTAAGTGGTAACCTTTGACCTCAGACTGCTGCTGCTAGATGATCACATGCAGCAGCTGAGAGGTTGACTTCCTGTTATTGATTGACAGTACTGATCGAGGTGAGCTGGTGATCAGAGATCTTGGGAACTCTTTTATTAACCATCAGTGGACTCAGCTGTGGAACCAGGTGTGTATACCGTCACCTGATGTCTTTATGTTAAAGTTGCTTCACCTGACAGATGGCTCCTCTGCCTCTGAGTAGAAGTTACAAGGTCTGGCGTCTGTGCATCGGTCTGTCCGTTTGGACCCCCCCTGCACTAACTCCACCCCCTCCTCCCTCTACCTGAACAACGGGTACGTCAGAACTGCTCTGCACATCAGCCCCAAGGCCCTGGACTGGGTCATTTGCAGGTAACACACCTGTACACACCAGCTGCAAGAAAGTTCTGCCATAAGTTAAGGTACAAAGCTACACTAAATGATTAGTTTGATAATAAGATGGGTTGATGCCATAAGATCCATCTTAACCAAAATATTGTTACAGAAACTTGTCTTCACCTTCTGTGGGGAAAGCACTACCGAGTCTAATTCATCAGCTGTCAATAATCACTAGTAGACAACAGAAATGGACAAATGCCAGGACTAACCCTAATAACGTTCCCTCTGACATCAGTCTCCTAAATAGCTGACAAGAGTCTACAGTCATGGATGACCTCTTTCTGCTTTTTTTTCTCCTTCGCATGCTACTTTTTAATTGTCATATTTGCCTTTAAGTTGCCTTTTTTTACACTTGGATTTATTGCTCAGCGTTCAGTGTGGATAGCAAAGGATGTATTTCATTGTTCAGAGAAACATGAGTCTTGATATAGTCTAGGTGATATTTAATCCACATCTTTCCAAATGTGTCACGTCCACTGCTATTTTAGGAAGGACTTCACACCTATTAGGAACATATTTAAGTTGTAATTATGCATACATTTCTGAAGTGCACATCTCACCTCATCTATTATGAGCTCGTACACTCTGTTTTATGTTAGAAATTACATTCAAACCAGGCTACGTTCAACCGTAGAAGAAGCAGCTTTATTGTTCACATACAGTACCATATATACAGGTTCATATGTACATAAGACTTGTCCTCTGCATGTAACCCATCTGGTCAAGGAGCTGCTGTACAAAGCACCTGGGAAGCAACTTCAGAGTTAAGTGTCTCGCTCAAGGACACAATAACTTGTAGACGGTAGGAGCTGGGGATCAAACCAACGACCCGCTGAGCCACAGCCGCCCCAAGCAAGCTGAAGCAACCCACTGCTGACCACTACTCACCTTTTTAATGCCCCTGACACATTCTGTGATGCTTTTTTTCCTCTGTTGCATTTGTTTATCATTCAGATCTTTCAGTTGTGGACAGATGTCTGAACTGTGCCTTGTTTCGCAGCTCTGAGGTGAATCTGAATTACGGTCGTCTCTACCTGGATGTCAGGAAACAGTACCTGAAGCTGCTCAGTGCTCTGGTCAGTGAACACAACACACCTGTGGTCCTTTATCTGCAAGTAGCAAAGAGCACAGCAGTTTTCACTCATAGACTCAACATTACACACTATTCTCTGTCCTGTAATGCCGATCACTCAAATGTCTTTTACATTACATATGTTCACATTCACAAAGCACATAGTTCTGATTCTGTTTCTCACACATCAGTGAGGCGTTATATGTGCTCCATCACATCCTGATTGAGCATATTAAACAGTGCAGCATGTGGTCAAAATGGCAGCCACGCAGTTTTGATCAGAATGGACAAACAGGACCAACATGCTGACTGTGTCTACAAGCCAGAAGTCAATAATGACAATGTTCAAAATAATAGTGAATCATCTTAATTTATGATCAAAATGAGTCGTGAGTGAACGTGACCTCCGCTGGTGATTGGCTGATGTATCCAGGTGTGTGCTGTGTGTCCTTGTGAAGTGTTGTGTGGTCTGTGCAGAAGTACCGGGTCCTGGTCTATAACGGGGACGTGGACATGGCCTGCAACTTCATGGGTGACGAGTGGTTCGTTGAGTCTCTGCACCAGCAGGTAACTTCATATCAACGTTATTAATCAGAGTTGGGCTGGTTCTTAATATACTATACAAGCTGGAGTGAGTGCTGTGACACCATCAGCACAGGTCGCTGCTTTTCAAATTTGCCACAGTGTGTCATAATGACTAATAAATCATAACATCATGAATCAAACCGATTGTGAGCTTGTTTAGGTTTTACTGATGGATTGACAAAAGCGATCCAGCTTCAGATCACAGAGAAACTTGAGTTGCTGCTGTTTTCATGTTGGCTCATTTTAATGGATGATCAGCTCAGAAGCTTCTCTGTGTGGTAGGTCACTTCTCAAAAACATTATCAGCGGTGCGTTTCCCAAAACGTTCGTTGCTAACTTTGTTAGCTACTTCCTAAGTTTGAACGATGGATCTACGGTGCAGGTGTTTCCCAACAGCTTCGTCCAAACAATGCGACTTCCGATGTTTACAACTAACGTAGTCCGATGCACCGCTAAAAGGCGGAAGTGTTTCCCAAAAGCTTAGGTGGAACGATGCATCGGAAAGTTGCTCAAACGAATAGCATGGAGCTGTCGTAGAACGTTCGTTCAGGTGACGTCATGTCCTCTTCTTCTTCTTGGGGCTTGAAATGTCAGGATTAGGCACCCTGTGATCCATGATCCCCCTACAGCATGAATGAAGGATGTCACTTTAACTTTCACCTCACAGTTGAGGTGAAAAGACGCAAGTTATGTTTTAATAACAATTGTTTGTGTCGCCCCAGAAGTTTCAGATTACAACGTAAATAGCCTACTGTCAAATAATTGTATTAGATAGATAGATAGATGCTTTATTCATCTCACAGAGAAATTCACAATTCCAGCAGCTTGAAAGATGGAAACACACAGGGACATGCAGGGGGCAGGAGGATAACAATAAAATACGAGATAAAGTACCAAACTGTATACTGTAATAGATAAGAGGAATGCAAGGTGCAGATTATGATAAAATATGATAATAGATAATAATACAAGGTGCAATTTTTGATAAACTATGAGATAAAAAAGAAAAACAGAAATATAAAAGTCTGACAGTTACAGTGCAGTTGTAAATGACAGTGTGTGACACACAATTACACATAAGATTTTTAATTGAAAATAAGTCATCATTAAAGCAGTCAACAACTGAATAAGGTAGTGACCAACAATTGATGAACAAGTGATGTTAAATCTTCACCAATATTGCAAAAACACTAACATAATCGATTACAATGTCAGAAATTTTACTAGGCTACATCTTATCTGCCAGCCAAAGTAAAACATCATCCTCAGGAGTATATCCCACGGCTGACTAAATGCCATGTTGACACACTGCAGTGCCAACACTCTAACCACTGTCCTATCGCACCACAGATTGTCGCAGGAGCTGCAGGTCTATATGGGCTAGATGTATATATTTTATATTTTCAATTTGTTACGATTGTATGAAAGAGACTGCATTCAGCTCTTGCTTTCTATGAGTAGGAAACATGATCATGTTGATGAATATTTCCCAAAGTTGCTAAAGATGTCACACGGGCTTAATGGAAATAAAACTATGTTTCTGAAGTTAACACGCTTTCAGCAACGAATGCATCCGTGCATCCGCGTTTTGGGAACCGGTCGGAAAGGGGAAGTTCGGTCGTTCAGAAGTACTACGTACTACCGTGGTTTCATGCTAACTTCCGTTGTTATTTATCACGCCAGTTCAGCGATTGAACACGCTGAAGGAAAGCAAGGCAGGTCAGCATAAAGGCAGTGTGGAGAGAGAACTCCCCCAGTGGATTATTTGAGCCGACCCCACCCATTAACTTGGATCCACCTCAGAGCTGATCCTCAGGTTGATGTAGCCTCTGTCTCTCAGGTGGAGGTGCAGCGGCGTCCCTGGCTCTATGAAGATGAGGACGGTCGGCAGGTTGGAGGCTTCGTCAAAGACTTTGACAAGATTTCCTTCCTCACTGTCAAGGTAAACACTTTGCTCTTCATCAGCTGACCCCTGTCTGAACACTGGTTGTATTAAAGCAGGTCAGTCCACTCGGAAGGTTCCAGACCCTTCTCTTTTTTTCATTTTATTCTCTCATCAGTCTAGACTCCAGAATGACGTCAACAGAATTTTCAAGATTTTTACAAGTTTGTTAAAGATGGAAAAACTAAACAATAGCTTTGACATTAGGACTCGGATCCTTTGCTTTTAGCTCTGGGGGCTGCCCTTGCCCCTTATCTTTTAGACCTTTCAACACCTTGAAAGTTTGGAAAAACAATTTGAAGTTGAAGATTCCCAAGAGCCCAGAGGCCTCTATCACTCTGAAATGGAAGAAGTTTAGAAGAACCAGGACTCTTCCCAGAGCTGCCGACAAACTGAACTGAGCTATCGATGGAAAAGGGTCTTGGTGAGGGACGAGACAAGAACCCAGTGTTCTTTGTGGCTGAGCTCCACAGATCCTGTGTGCAGATGGAAGAAGGTTCCACAATGTTGACTGTCACTGAGCCACCCCACTGATCTGGACTGCATGGCAGAGCAACCAGACTGCAACCTGTCCTCAGTGCGAGACCAGTGAAGCCCAATTTACACCGGAGCAGCGGAGCGACAGCCGCTGTGAAACGCTTTCATTAAAGTCAATGAGTCAATTTACACTGCCTGCGTAACTGCAGTGTTCCCAGCGCGGCTTCGCGAAAGATACGCACTGGTTCTATTTTCAAGCTGTGTCGCAGCCGAAACGCGACAATCTCCGCTATCTAGATCGAGCAGACAGGAAGTTAGGCACCAGAATAAAAGAGTTTCCGGTGGATTTTCAAAATGAAATGTCATGCGTGAACTCCAGCTACTTCATTTTAGCAGCAAAACCGGCGGAATGACAAATAATGGACGAGGAACGATTTATCATGGAAGTGGAGAAACACAGCATTATTTATGATGTCCAACATGCCTTTTATAAAGCCAGCAACAGAAAAGAGAATGCATGGAGAGAAAGTGCAGAAGTGGTTGGAGATGACAGTGAGTAAATTCTACTGTAGCCTATGTGTACTATTGAATGAGTTTTCAAAAACTATCCAAAAATGGACAAAGGAAGAACAAGGGAGAGATCATCTGTGAAGTAATGAGAGGCTGTGCATAGTAAACAGGAAGTTCACTATGTTATGTTATGAATCTGGTGAGAGTGTGGAGCAGTTTCGCATGTAGTGCTACGCTGTAAAAACGCTCTTGGTGTAAACTGATGTTGTGAGTAATACGTCCATAATATGCGCGAAAAACGCTGCTGTTACGCGTGCGATGTAAATTGGGCTTCAGAGATGACCTGAAGGACTGTTAGGCTGTGAGCAGCAACGTCGTCTGGTCTGATGACACCTTAGTGACATATCTGGAGGAAATCAGGCCCTGCTTATGAGCTGCTCAGTACCATCCTGGTCAGGGCTGAGGGAAACCTGAATGGACCTCAAAGTCAGGTTTCCACTTGTCTTGGAAAACCTGGAAAAATAACCCATTTTGCATTTGCTCGCAAGGCATGGGGAGGATAAATAATTTTCTAGCATAACTTGATAACTGTTTCTAGGACGTTTAACATTTTTTCTCATTGTCCATGTTTTCCATGACTGAAAGATTGGTCAGTCATTTTCCAGGTTTTCCAGGACACGTAGAAACCCTGAAAGTACAGAGATATCCTTAATGAAAACCTGATCTGGGTAGACTTCAGTTTTCACTGTGTCATTCTGGGTAGTGAGTGTAGATTAATGTTTTCTATCTATTTTTATTTTAGAATAAGGTCACCACAGATCAAAGCAAAAGGCTCTGACTACTTCCTGACTGCACTGCATGTGTTTCAGCAGATGTTAACTCTACTCCTGCTCTTAGAAACCTCTAAGTGAAGATGGTCGATTTGAAACAGAAAAAAATAAGCTTTATTTAAACAGCTGCTGACCTCTGACCTTTGTCTTCCTTCAGGGTTCCGGTCACATGGTTCCATCAGATAAACCAATCGCTGCCTTCGCCATGTTCTCCAGATTCATCAACAAACAACCCTACTAACCTCTGCTCTGCTCTCACTGCCACACTTGATTTGATACGTTTCATTTGTTTTCCCAGCGTCACATAGCCAATCCAGTATTGCTCTGTGTTGCCTGGCAACCTGATTATTTCTGCTGAAAATAAAACCTCTCGACCTCAATCACGTTGCTTCTCTTGGTTCGAGGAGTGACATGTTGCAATGAAAATGAGCACTGCCACCAGTCTGTCATGTTTTCAATGTAAAACATTTGTTTTTGTTGATTTTTCAAGAGGAAATAAAGTTTGAACTTGAACTCAACAGTATTCAACTGATTCCTTTATTAAAAATTGTTCAATAAAATTTCAGGAAACTGGGGCAAAAGGTCAGAGCTCACAAAAGTTATGGTGTTCAGTGGTGTTTTGGTGAATGAAATTGGCTGACCTTTGACCTGCTGACCTTTTGTGGGCTCGGTCACCCAATGCTTGTGTAACCCTTTTTCCCTTTAGTGTTTATAATCTACACTGCGGTCACACTCAAATAAGAATACAACAGGTCCTAGGTTGTCAGCTAAAGATAATGAATTCACTGTGATTTTTAATTTAACAAAGGACGTTATCACTTGAGTGGGAAAAAGGAAAATAACTAGCGTGGTGCCTCCACTGAAAACTTACTATGCTAAAAGCTAGCAAAATTTTGTAAAGCCCTCAGAATTCCAATACATACAGTTTTTAGTTTTAAAGAATATTAAACCACAATATGTAAAGGTAAAACACTTTTATTTTGTTAAACCTTCCTGTAATTTAAATCACACAGTAACGCCAAAATGTTTTTTTCCCCTTTCAAATCAACCAATGAGATGTGTACACGTATGTGTAATTTTTAAACAAAAGAGTACTTTAACCCTATTTATTCTCTCACATAAATGGAAATTGGCTCCAACTTGAGCTCAAACTCACCCTTTTAATGAATATCACCCTATGATATTACATTTTTTTAGCTTCTTTGTAAACACAATCACGTAGTGGTTCTTTAACAAACCTTTCACTTACGAACTGAGGAATTGTGTTGTTGACATTTTAACTGTATTCACACCTTGTAAATGTTCACAATAAGATTTCAATAACACAAATGCATAAAAACATTAAATCAAAGATGCTTTAGTGAACTCAAATCACAGTAACAGTACCATGAAATGTCTACTCCAAGCGCTTGGATAATTTCCCTAACCGTTGTGGACCATTTGTACATGACGTTAGGTCCAATGAGGAGAAGTTAAACAGTTCACACGGCCTGCTCTAATCGGTCTCGTTTCTGTCAAGTACTCACGCAACCTCTCATTGTCGATGCAAAATGGGACTGTAGCCAGACAGGCCGTAGCGCGATGTCCAGACAGCCCCACGCCGACTCCCGCAGCACCGGCTACCTGCGACACGTCCTTGTTCTCTGCTGTCACCCCGTCCGTGCGAAAGCCGTAGAGAGACTTCCTCGTGTCCGTGTAATGAAACAGCCTGGTTCCCGGCCGCCGAGCTAACTCACAACCACATCTAATGTCGGGCTAGACCATACTGTAACGGTTCGGACAACGTCACAGTCACTTGCACACACTGCGGCTAGGATGCGTTAAAAGAGTATTTTGACCGACTCAAATGTCTCTGGGCAGTGCAATATCTAGGCCAACCTTAAGTTTTAGTCTCCAAACACTGACATTGTTTTCTCTCCCTGCCGAGGAACAATCGCCAGCTCTTCGCTGTCCCGATGAACTCTGGGATACTTCCTCCGTGGGAATAAACAGTAGTTCTTATTTAACAGGAAATTTAATATTTAGCATTTAAAGACCATGGAATACCTTTAAACAATATAATACATGGATTACAGAGTTAATATATTAACAGCATTAATTTTAACATGACTATGGTAAAACTAGGAGGATTCTGGGAAATGTCCTACTATACTTTATATTCGAAAAGCAGTATAAAGGAATAATCTGAATATTTTACCATCACCAAGACTTTAAAAACACAGTAAAATAATAATAATAAAATTAATGTTTCTACACATTTTTAGAGAACCCTACACTTGGATGAAGATGAAAGTGACCACAGATAAAATGTTACTAGGACACATTTCAAATATATTACCAAAAACTTTGATCCGGTTAATTAGAATTAATTGTTATTATTAATTAGTGAATTCTCATAATCAAGTGTTCGTGTTGGGTGTCACGGCCTCCATACAAACAAAGAAACACGCACGGCTCATTAGTTGTTGGTTTGCGTTCGCTATTATCCGATTTTGTGTTGAAAATTAAGAGGAAGAGGAGTTTTAAAGACTGAAAGCAACCAATGTTGTTCTCTTCTATCTCCCTCACAACTAATTAAATCATAAAATAGTATTTTCTCCTGCTTTTATCTGCGATATTAAGGCGAATTGCTTCACTTTCCGAGGGGGTGCATTTCAGCACAGGGCTGCACAACACGCATCACGACGGAGAAGTGCGAGGGCTCGAGGGGTCTCCGTAGCTACGGAGTCGGATAACGTATTACGTAGTCGGAGAAGTATATTCCAGCCTTTAGGGTCGATGCAAAGCCTTAATTTTTCTGGCTTCTTCACTATGACCAAATTGCTAATCCAGTCTGTAAGTTGAGTAACTGTGGTTAAGTGGCCATCCTTTTCATATTGGTCCCAAGTCTGGGAGTAGACCGGGACATTCCTTGGTGCGCACTGGACAGGCGCCACAGTGGTATCCAACTCAACGTGAACATCACCAGGCAGCGACTCTACTGGGCTGGTGAACACATCATTGTAAGTGTTAATGAGACAGTCCTTGGTTAGGTCACCTGCGTTGCAGTGCTCTACTTTGTTCAGCTCTTCAGGGATGGTGAAATGTATCAGGCCAAGTCTCTCGCATGTCTCCCCTGAGCCTCAGTCTGGTGAGACTCTTCTGGAGAGGTGCTCTTGGAACCAGTCTAATCTTGTCTTTAATGTTCATCATGTTGCACGTGGCTCCAGAGTCAAGCTGGCACCGCTGGACTCCTCTGTGCAATGTTAGGTTTACAAACCACTTTTTCCTTCCAGTGTTCACTGCCCCCACGCTCTTCAGCTGTGTACACATCTCTCTCATCGCGGTCACTGTCCTCTGGGTCCACTAGCAGCAGGTCATCCACAGCATTCAACTGACGTGCTTGCTGGCTTCTTTTCATGCATAGTTTGGCGAAATGATTAGTGGTGCCACACAGGCGACATGACATTCCAAACGCGGGGCACAGGTCTCGCCCCCGTCTGTCCATATGTCACATTGATGCTCTCCCCAGGCATGGGGTTGCTGACATGGATTTTAACTTATTGTCCATCACCTCCACTGCACGGCCAATGTCAATAGCCCCCTCCAACTTGACGTCCTTCTCTCTTAGCATGCGTCGTCTGGCGCCCTCATCAGTTTTTCCAAGAGCAAGCCTGTCCCTTATGAGCTTGTCTCTTATAGCTCCATATTCGCATATGGCAGCTTTTTCTCTCAGTCTTGTGACAAAGGCATCCACAGGTTCTCCTTCCTCTTGTTTAAGGTTGCCAAAAACGAAGGTTACGTCATTGTAACCCTAGTTATATTAACACTGGACTCTAAGGGGTATACTCTCCTCTAATCGCGTAACACAATGGCCCACCGAACTCTGAATGTACGTAGCCGGCCAGGAGGACACGCCTACCTACCCCGCCCTTAGCGGGATATAAGCAGGTGCACCGCTAGCTGCCCTCATTTCACCAAGACTTCAGCGTAAGGTGAAAGAGTGGCAGGGCCCTTGTAGAGGGCTCCATCTGTGTTAATATAACGTAACCTTCGCTATATCTCACACAGGCTTCGCCCTCTACTGGACTCTATGGGTACAGTAGGCGAAGCCCGATCAATGTGGGAGAGGCTCCGCCCACTGACCACACCAGCTATAGTTTAGATACCAAGACCCAGTCACCACTTTATTAATCTTAGCCACATGTGGAGTGATAACGGGTCCAACTTCATCCCACCTGGCTAGGCTGGATGAGGTTGTGGTCTAACCTTGCAGGGGTCTCCACTCTAGACCTCCTGCGCACCTCATTGGCCCCTTCCTAGCGAAGCACAGTCCAATGCAGGTGCAAGACACCCTGTGGGGAACAAATATGCTTAACAAATTCCTCCTCTCACAGGTCCTGTGACCCTGCAGTGAGCACAGACCTGGAGAAGGAGTCCAACATGTCCGAGAGATAGAACCTTATGAACGGGCAGGGTGAGGACCACGATGCCGCTGTACATATGTCCTCAACACTCGCACCACTGAAAAGGGCCGTAGACGTTGCCACATCTCTTGTGGAGTGCGCCCGGACCACAGTGGGCAGCTCTCGACCCGCTTGACTGTAGGCTGAGGAGATACATTCACACAGCCACCTCGCCAAGCGTTTCTTGGACAGGGCTCTGCCAGCCGTTCCGTCACCATAACACACGAACAACTGGTCAGTGTTCCTGACAGCAGCTGTTTGGTCGACATATTGTCAACATGTTATGTCAACGCATGCACAGGGCATAGGAGATGCAGTTTCGCCTTCCTCGAATCCTCATGAGGGGGAGGGTGAAAAGCCTCCAATCGTATAATTCTGGACCGAAATGAGCTCCTTATATTCTTAGGAACAATGGAGTGGTTCGATTTCAGGATGGCACCACTGCGGTCCCCCTGAAGGAGTAGACAACACGGGTGGACTGACAGGGCACACAGTTTGCTCACTCTCTTGGCTGACGTCAGAGCAAGAAGCAACGCTGTCTTGAACGACAACACCTTTAAGAGGAGCATTCCAAAGGCTCATAGGGGTCCCTTGTGAAGGCCTCGAGCACCAACGGCAATTCCCACTGTGGTACAGAAGTGCGTGCCATTGGTCGTAGCCTTCTGATCCCCTGCAGAAACCGTTTAACTAGCGGGTGGGCGAAGACTGGAGCTCCGCCCAACCCTTCATGGCATGATGAGATGGCTGCAGCGTAAACCTTAACAATCGCGTGACACAGCCCTCTATCAAACAGAAGCTGTAGAAAAGAAAGAGTGTCCCCCACTGAGCATGTCAGTGGGTCTGCTTCCCTTTCTTCGCACCAGTGCTGGAAACCCAACCATTTGTCCCTGTAACAGGCAATGGTGGATTCAGCCCTTGCTGCCTGGATGGTTTCCACCACCTGCACATGCAGCCCAGCCAGCATTATCCTGTCTCTTTCAGGAGCCAGACTTGAAGCGGCTGTCCCAAGATCAGCAGTGCTTGTATCGTGCTTGCTTCCTGTGTACCACGTACACACGAAGCTCCGTACCACGGAGCTGACCACCTGTCGGGAGCCACCAGGATGACCTTCAGCCGCTCCACTCTCACTCTCTCCAGTAGCTGGGAATGAGACGGAGGGGGGGAAAGGCATAGAGTAGCGTGTGCAAACACGTCCACCCCCAAGGGTGGTTCGTCTTGCGGGCTCAGGGAGAACCAATGGGGGCAGTGAGTGTTCGACCTGTTGGCAAACAGGTCCACCATTGCCCTCCCAAATCGTGTCCAGATCTGCTGTACCACTTCTGGTTGCAGTCTCCACTTGTCTTCCAGGGGACCACCTCTTGACATGAGGTCGGCCCCTCTGTTCTGGATTCCTGGAACATGAGGGCTCTCAGAGACTGTAGGTGCTCTGAAGCCCATAACCACAGGTTCTCTGCTACTGCTAACATGGCTGTGGAACGTACACCGCCCTGTCTGTTGGTGTATGTGACTGCGGTGAGATTGATGGTCCTCACCAACACGTGTCTCCCCCTTGACAGGTGACTGAAGTGTTGGAGAACCAGAAACACTGCCTGTAACTCGAGGAAGTTGATGTGACGGTCCTCCCCCGGAGGCCACACACCACCTATCTCCCTCCCCAGGCAGGTGCCTCCCCATCCCATCAGGGAGGCGTCCGTGAACACCGGCGTGTACGAGTTCACTCGTCCCAGTGGTGTACCGGTCAACAAATGTTGTGGGGACCCCCCAATATTGCAGGTTGCCCGGCACTGTTGGGGGGACCATCAACAGCCGAAACTTCTGCCTCTTGAGGTCTAAGCGTAGGCTGGTGAACCATTTCTGCAGGCGACGCATGTGTAGCAGTCCCAGTGGAACCAGCGGGTGAGCTGCTGCTATGTGCCCCAGAGCCTGCATGACAGTCAATGCTGAAACACGTGGGCCCTGTTGCAGCCTGAGAATCTCCTGCTGTAGGGCCGTCCGTCTGGACTCTGAGAGAACGGCTCTCAGTCTGAGAGAATCGAGCACAATCCACAAATACTCGGTCTGCTGGCTTTGTTAGGGGGTGCTCTTCTTCCAGTTGATGGCAAATCCCAACTTGGTCAGGTGAAGTATCAATTGAGCTGTGTGGAAAATAGCACATTGTTTGGACCTGGCCATCACAATGAAGTCGTCCAGATAAAAGAAGACCCTCATCCCCTGGCTGCGCAGCGCAGTTGTAGAGCTGCGTCCACACATTTGCTGAATGTACGGGGGGCCAGGGAATAACCAAACGGGAGCCTGTTGTATTCGTAGGCCATCCTCTAGAAAGCAAAACGCAGGAACTTCCTGCGTTTTGGCGCTACCTCGACATGAAAATAAGCGTCCTTCAAGTTGATGGTCGAAAACCTGTCGCCTGGTTGGACGAGTTCCAGCAGCCTCCTTGTGGTCAGCATGCCGAACATTTTGTGACTGATGCGCGTGTTCAGGGCACGGAGGTCCAGGATGGGTCTGTAGTCCCCTGTCTTTTTGGGAACCAAAAAGTATGGGGAGTGAAAACCCTGTTCCTTTTCGTGAGGAGGGACAATTGACACAGCCTCTTTTGACAGCAGGTCTAGAATTTCCCCCTCGAGGAACTCTACCTCCTGTTGAGAGAATAGATTTACCTCCTGTATGCCCCTGAACGCTAGGGGGGGACAGTCTGAGGGTCCTGTCCAGCCAGTCTGTTAGAACACAGCTGCTCCGCCATGCTTCGTAAAAACACGTGAGAGGGCGTGCAGACAGCTGTGGAGCGACTTTCAGAAAGCTGTGGTACACAGTTTTGGCCCTCTCCGCCGCCAAACCCACCATAAACGGGAGTTCGGCCCATGGGGGCCCTCTGTGAAAGGGCTGAGTCGTTCCTGAACGCCCCAGGCCCGTTGTCTGAGCTCCCGGGGCTGTTCATGAACGCATCTCTGTTATTCGAGCCGGCGTGGTGTCACCTGAACGCACCGCCGTCGTCTAGCAGTCCTGGTGTCCCTGCCGCTGCTACGTCCACTCGTGGAAATAACAGCCGGGGGACAAGTGAGGGATACATCGACTGCCCTGCTGTTTGCCGGGGAGACAGCTCGTGTTAACCCGGCCGCCTTGTAGCGGTGTGGGTTAAACGAGCGAGAGGTCGGTTGGAGTGAGACAACCCTGTCATATGCCCTGCCGTGATGACGTGAACGATGATTGCCTGTCGCTGCTGCGGCGCTGACAGTCACCATCTGTCAGGCGGCCCGCTCGCTGAGCCGGACCGACCGAGGAAGTGACACGATGCCGGTCAGCAACACGCTGGGCTAACGGTGTGGTCGCTACAACCAGCAGGGAGCGATGTTTTCTCGTTCATCACCGCCGGTTGTAGCGCTTATATGGAGGGACAGCGGCAGCTCTTTCCTGGTTGACAACAGTGCTCCGCTCTACCACGTCTCTCACAATGCAGACGGCAGATGGTGTGTTGTGTGAGTGTGCTTGTGAAACCATGAAGAAGTCGGCTCGCTGCTGGCAGCGGATGCGGGGGATGTCTCTGCAGCGCGAACAGGCCGGGCGCTGATCCAGTCCAGCGAAGGCGTGCTCCCTCCCGAGGCACTCAATGGCGAAAAACGGCGATGATCCCGTTCGGGCAGGCCGGGCAAGGGCGTTGCTCTAGAAGCGTCGACTCCATCCTCGGAGAAGTGTGTGTCAGTGGGCACTCGCCGTTGCTGAAGGAAAAAGAATTAGGGCAGCTAGCGGTGCACCTGCTTATATCCCGCTAAGGGCGGGGTAGGTATATGTGCCCTACTGGCCGGCTACGTACATTCAGAGTTCAGTGGGCCATTGCGTTACGCGATTAGAGGAGAGTATACCCATAGAGTCCAGAAGAGGGCGAAGCTTGTGTGAGATATAACATACCTCTCCAGGATGACGTTTCTGGTGGGTGTGAAGTGCCCCAGTTTATTGAGAATCGTTCCCGCATCTTTCTGCTCTTCTGCTGCGAGTCTCAAGTTGTGATGGGAGTCCTTCCCCATTAGCCTCCTGAGCGTTGCTGCTTGCACCGGCTTCTCTGCCTTGTTGAGTCCAGTCACAAGCAAATAATCCTCAAACTCCGAACTAAAGTTAACCCAGTTGTTGTGAAGATCCCTGGTCATCTTCATGGGCTCTGGTGGCGGGATGTTGGAAGCCCAATGTTAGCAGGCTAACTGAAACTTCTAACTAAACCTATCAAAACAAATAAACGCACGCATGTTCCAGCGACAGGCAACCTCAGACTCACTCTGGGTTCCAATACAGCTTCTGACACCATGTAGCAAGTGTAGATGCATAAATAACAGGCAGAGTCAGGCTGTGTCTCTCAGTAATGTGTATTCACCGGCTGTGCACATAACAGAACTGAGGCATGTTACTCGTAGCATGTGCGTATACATACATGCCCCCACAGGGAGCTGTTGGCTGCATAACATCACCCTACAACATATACCTCAAAGTGTTTGAGTGCCAAGATAAGCTTTTTCAGTAGTGGCGTACACACGTTGATGTGGATTGAATTTTTTGGGAAAAATAGGAGACTGGATGTTCCACCCCATCATCTCCATCTTGGAGGAGGACAGCACCTGGCATCACTCGTATCAACGGACAACTTAAATGGATGATCAAATGTGGGCACAGCCAAGACTGGAGCGAGTTAGCAAGGCTTTTACACAGTCAAATGCATGCTGACAACTGTCAGACCAATGAAAATGTGTCTTTGGACTTAACAGGTCAGTGAGCGGAGCCGCAACAGCCGAGGAGTTCTTACAGAAGCTTCTGTAGTACCCCGCCATCCCCAAGAAACGGTGCAGCTCACGACGTGAAGCAGGGAATGACAGAATAGCTTCTACTTCTAGTCTTCACAAAGCTAATTCATTTTCAAGTTATTTTATTGCCAAGCATGCATTTCAACTTCCAACTCTTTAAAACAGAGCTGCTCCTTTGGATCTTGTTGTCCGGCAGACGAGCTCAGCGTCGACGCACCGGGGACAGAAAGCAAAACCCCTTTGATAGACAAAACAGTCAATAGCTTGGATTTAATCACTTCTTTCTTCGCCTGTTTCGGCACAGTGACATCAAAATGACCAGCAACAATGATTAACTGTTCTTTTGTGCAAAGGTGCAATTTATCCAGGCTCGGATGTGCCACAAAATCATCAAGATAGAACTCCATGCCCAGAAACACAGCACACAAAAACTGATCACAAAAATCTCACTGAGTAATTATGAGAACAGGTTAATTAAAAAAACGGCCCAAAACCTGACACAGCACACAAAAAAAAGAAACAGCACAGACTACCGCACAGCTAAATTGGCGTCCAAAAAAAATATTGTGTGCACAAAAATCACAAAAAACACACAAAAAGTAGGCACTAGAAACCAATGACAAACAGTACAAAATATCAAAGTAACAATCCGTGGCGTCAAACTATGCGTCAATTAACACCGAAAAAAAAAAGTTATCCGCTGACACAAATAACTGCAACAAAAAACAAAAAACAAAGCGGAGGCAAGAGCCAAAAAGCCACCAGCAATTAGCCACGCACTGCATCTCAAATGAAGCCTACAAAAACAGCATGGACAACGCGAATGGACGAGCCCCAAAATATGTTACGGCCTCCATACAAACAAAGAAACACATGCACGGCTCATTAGAGGCAGGGGGCTGCAACATATAAAAGAGGACGCCACACCAAAAAATAAAACTACAAACTAAAAAGAAAACAAAAGAGAGCTGGAGACCCCAGCCAAAAAGAACAGAAGGAGGGAAGACACTGGGCCAACCACTCAATGGGCCATCACTCCCAGCGTCTCCCCCTGCCTAAAAGAAGAAACTAAACCTATGATCAACAAAAAGATGAATAACACAACTACCGGTAATCTCCAGCCCAAACTAACACAACAAAACCCCAGCCCCTAAACGAGCATGGGGAAAAAAACCTGCTGGTGGGAAAAAGAAAGAGGGAACAAAACCCTCCTCACTACCTGTGGGTGACTGTGTTGTGTGCTGTCTCTCTGTGTACACTCCCTGTCCCTCTTATCCCCTCCTCCTCCTCCTGCCTGACTGCCGATTGCACTCAGGTGTGCAGCAGGCAGTGGGAGGAGGGAGGCAAACCGCGCAGGGAGGAAGAGAGGATGGCCCAATCCCAAACCGCCCCCTACACACTCTCCCTACACACTAGCCCTCCGTTTGCACATCCTTGCGGAGGCTCCGCCATATTGAGAGCTGTCCCAAACCATGTAGGGGGGAGGGCGAGTGGACCATTGGGCCCTTAAATAGTGAGTCAGCATTGATGCACACTTACGACGGCTTTAGCAGGAAGTGTGACTGCAAAAAATGAAGGAGGAAACAACACCTTTGTCACACTGAAAGAAAATAAAACTGAAGGCATGATTTGGAAAGATAAAAAAGACAAAACTAACAAATCTTACTCTGTGCTGACGTTTGGTTTGATTTTGCAGCCCTGGGACATCAAAATGTGAGAACAGCTGGCAGCAAAGTCATCTGGCTTCATTTGTTTGATTGGAAATGTCAAATTGTGCTGGAGTTGAAAGACTTGTGGAATGACTTAAAATGATTTGAGGAATAATGTAGCTCCTCCTGTACAAGAGGTGTCTTTCTGTTGCCATGGCGAAGGTGGCTTCCCTTTTCCGGTGGCATGACGAGGGCGTCCCATACCTGCTCATCTTATTTATACCCTCCCCCTTCATTTAAAGTGCCCTTCACAGCTGCGAGTGTCACTTCAAATGAAGTGACACTCGCAGCTGTGAAGGGCTAGTGTGTAGGGAGCGGTTTGGGATTGGGCCAGAGAGCAGGCTGTGGCACGTAACACTGGCAAATTAATTTTCCTCCAAAATTCCGTCCATCCATTTTCTACCACTTATCCTCACAGGGTCATGGGGGGGCTGGAGTCTATCCCAGCTGTCTTAAGGTGAAAGACAGGGTACACCCTGGACAAGTCTCCAGTTCATCACAGGACACATAGAGACAGACAACCACTCACATTCACACCTACGGTCAATTTAAATTAACCAATTAATCTAATCCCCATGCATGTTTTTGGATGGTGGGAGGAAGCCAGAGTACCAGAGAGAACCCACACAGACACGGGGAGAACATGCAAACTCCACACAGAAAGGCCATCTGGTGCAACACATTTGTACATTTCCTGTTTATATTCTCAACATTTATCCTTGTTGTAAATTCATGTTACTGTATTATAATTTAATTGTAAATAGTAACACTCATTCTGTTATTTGTTATTGTCCTTAATTTGTGACTGCATTTCTTGCTGCTGCTACAGAGTAATTTCCCAGGTTAGGATCAACAAAGTAAGTCTATTCTGTTCTATTCTATAATATGTTCATATTTGTAGATGAGGCATTTTTTATACTTATTTTGTAGTTACATTCTAGGATTTTTATACTTATTTTTCATACTTATAGTATTTCTCATTTTTATACTTATGTATTTATTCTTGTACACTGAAAAAGGAGAAGCTCTAGAATTTTGTTGCACTGGTAAAATGACAATAAAGGTCATTCTATTATATTCTACAAGATGATCACAAATTTCGAGGTTTTTATGGGAAAATCTATTTTCGGGGCCAGTGGTATCATGTGACAGGAGTTCTGATGATAAATTATAAAAAAAAGTAAATGTCAATAATAAGTAAATGTATTTGTCACACTCCTGCCCTCTTGAGGCTTGGTTAGGATCCATCAAGCAACATGATTTTGAAAGTATTTTTCACAATTAGTGTGTCACCCTCTGAACTTAATGTTACCTGTGTGTGCAAGTCAGGTTCAGATCTAACTGGCATGATCTCAAACAAGCCTTTACTGATGAAATGTGCAGCAGCCACATTAGTAGTCTGGTTCTGTCTGTGGCAGGTACACAGAGCAAGTATATGTTGACAGTGGCAGTTAAAGTAGTTTGGTGAGTTTATTGTAAACTGGAACACTGGGCACAGTCCCGCCCCTTTGTTAAACTGGAACTGAAGTTTCCCAGCTGACCATGAAGGCAGCAGCTGCAGGTTTTGACTTTCAGAGTGACCTGTGTGCGTGTGTGCGTGTGTGTGTGTGTGTGTGTGTGTGTTTATGAGTGTTTATGAGTAAACAGGCAGCTCACCTGCAGCTCACTTCTCTGGACTCACCTGTGCAGGTAAGACACTTCATCTCATTCTGTGACATTAAGTCAGGCTGAGGGACGTTAGACACTTCATGGTGTCTAGCTGGACTGAGTCAAATGGTGCCTCAGGTGATGCACTAAATGGCTTATTGAAAAGTCTTTGCAGAATCCTGGACAACATTTAACTCCCATGAAGGATCAGCTGTATCTGGCCTCTTCTTGGATATTTTGTCTTCATGTCCATACACAGCATGAAACAGGATTGATAGTAGCTGACATGAAAGAACAGTTAAAATCCTGAAGAAGTAATTTTTTCTCTCAAAGATGTTAAATGGCCAAGCTGACTGATTACAGCCTTGTGACCGACAACTCCTGATGAGTTCATTCACTGCAGACCAGGAGAGGATCATGACACTTTGCTTAAAGACTGCTTGGTAACTGCTTTTAAACACAGGTAGTGAAGTGTCACTGGAGCTTTGACGAGTGAAAGCACTTAAAGATGCTTTGGTGCTTTTGGCTGAAATGTTTCCAAACAGGAACCAATCAAGTGTTGAATCAGCTGATCCCAAAAACAGAGGTCTGTTCAGACCATAGACTGTACATGAATACAGACCTGGCATTAACACGAACATGTCTTGTGTTGTAACACACACACATGCACACACACACACTGTATTTTGAGTGCATTCACACCTGTTGGGTTGAACAGGACACATTTAATGGCAGATCTGCACAGAGCCTGGTGATGTCACAGTGATGTCATCAGACTACAAATTTAAAACCTTCCATTTGTGCTAAAAACTGGAGATGTTAACTGACCCCATTTAAATAGCAGAAATAGACTTTTTAATGATTAATTTATAATTTCTCTGTCTGTCTCTGAGGTGAGCAGTGATTGACAGATCATGGACCAATCACTGTCTGATGGGCGGGGTCATGTGAGTGTGCTCAGTTGTTTTCCGCCCTCTGTGGGAAGAGACGTCGCTGCTGCTGTGCTGAAGCCCCTGGGAGCCGGCCTGGGAAACCCTAACACCCGCAGCCTGCTGCGCACAGACAGACAGGTGTGTGTGTGACCTCTATGAAAACCTAACCACACACAGGTGTTGATATGTAATCGTATTCAGTGTTGGATCAACAACTGAAGTTGAGTCTACTAATCATTCACATGCTGCGCTCCTACAACACTGAGACAGTTTCTGACTTTTCTGTTAGTTTTGGGTTAAAGACCAATCACAGGGTATTAACTCATTGAGTGCCAGTCGTTTAGTGCCAGCGTTTTTGCCCATTTTGACTCATATTTCAAGACCCACAGAATATTTTGTACTATGTCTCTGAAAACACTGAATAGCTCAAATGAAAGAAGAGACTCTCTGTTTCATCATGAAAAAATGTTTGTTTTTACCTTGTTTCATTCTTGTTTTATCAGAGGTAGAGGACACATTCAACAAAAGCAACACTTTTTGTCCAGATTCTCTTTGTTTTCCTCTCTAATCGTGATCCTGTTATAAGGTGTGAAACACATGCTCAGCCATTATAACCATACTTGTATGAATGTACCACAGTTTAAAGGCAAGAATTTACTGTTAAAAATATGTTGTGCTGCTAAATTAACATTAGTGAATGGGATACATCTTCATGACCCATACACATTAGATGTAGGTGAGTGGATAGAGGACGAGAAAAAATGGTCCAGACTTAAAGTGTCCGGACATCAGTTTTTACCTGATCGAGACATTGAGAGCTGAATCTACTTAAGTTATATGTATAAAAATGTGTGCAAACTCATTGCACACTCCAAAAAATGTACTTAACTTATACTTAAACTTATTTACTAACAGTTCACACGAAGGGTTGTGTCCTTCAAAGGTTCAAAATAGTGTGTCTGCATCCAGTTAATAAGTTTGCCTCAATGGATATGCAACACGGGGCGTTTACACATAATCGTGCTGGGTGGAGAAAATATAAATATATTACTTTAGCATAATGCAAAGTGATTTATCAAAGCTGAAAGACATTCTTCTCATAGAAGCTGTGTCTATAAAATCTCAAAGAGAGGCGCAAACAGTTTGTAGGCTATGTGTTATTGATCACACATAGCTGAGGTTATTGATGCAAGAAGAGAGATGAAACAATGACAGAAGATGCAGAGAATTACTTTTTCACCCTGGTGTGAACATTTTTGAATGAGGAAACAAAATATATCACCTATCCAGCCTTTCCATTTAGGAGCTGCTGGAGGAACTCAGGTGCCGTCCACATGACAGCGGAATTCTGTGAATGCAACAAACTTAAATACTGAATCCAGCTCCGGCGTTGTCGGAGACCCACAGTGGTATTTTCTGACAACGGGTCCCAGAGTGAGAAGATCTGATAATGCTGTTTCTAAGTTGCAGTGTGTACCCAGCGTTGTTGTTAACGATGACGTCACATCATCACGTGACCAGAAGGAGTAGTAAACAAGGACTTTATGTGCATGCTCATTGCATTCTTTCATTCTTTTCCGTGGATATCTATTTCTTTGCAGCACCACCTATCAGTGTGGCATATGTATTACATGCTTGCATTGTCCAGAGGATGTGGAGCCACTAGAAGGAGTCAATCAATACCTGCAATGATGTAACTCCTGGAGATTTACAGTATTTTTAGGGCTGTTAAACAATTAATATTTTAATCAGATTAATCACAGGTTGTTGTGGATTAATTTTTATTAACCACGATTAATTATAATTATTTTTTTTAATATATATTAATCATGTTTCATTTTGCATGGGAGCAAAATGTTTGTTTTAAACAAACATTCAGAAAAAGGAAGGAAAAGGATCAGACCTCTGTGGCAGCTGCAGGAAAGAACCAATCAGATGCCTTCATGTCTCATCCTGACCACGCCCCCCTCTGTCTCGCATCATGTTTCACCGTATTCAGCCTGTCACTAGCTTTAATTTTGTGTTTTCAGGTGAAGTGGACAATGGAGGTGTTGTCTTACAGTTTGACTCTCCCATTGGACGGAGACACTGTCAAACTCTGTGTAGATGTCTACACTGATTGGCTGATGGCCCTAGTTTCCATGAGAGATTCCATCCCTCCACCAATCAGCAGAGAGCCCAACCTGTACGCCCAGAAGATCCTCCGGCACCTGTACAACCTGTTCCTATCCAGGTAGGTTATCACACCTGCTCTAAATCTCTGGCAGGCAACACAACACTGATCCCAGACCAGAACCCATGACCTTTAATGACCCTGTAACCAATGAACCCATGACTTTTGACCTTTGATAACCAGAGAATCTATGACGGTGTCCACTGAACCTGATCTGGAGGCCCGAGGTGTAACAAGTGGTGCTTTAGGAAGGTCCAGTGATCTTTTAGGACAGGGGTGTCCAAATGTTTGCAAAGAGGGACAAATTTGATAAAGCGAAGGTGCCAATGGTTCCTTCTGACATTTTTTACCATGTGAGTTAGATGAAAATATACACTGTTACAAAACAATTTTCAGTTATAAGTAGTTATAAGTAGCAGTTTTGGAGTTATAAGTAATGCAAAGCGGTCTGTCTGGTGCAGAACACCTGCTGGTGAATGATACAGTGAGGTTTAATAGTGTTACCTACTTCTTCGTTCACTTTATTGCAAATCACTGTGGATAATCCACTTCGCTCACCAGCCACGGCAGGCACACCATCGGTAATGATCCCAGAACCTTTACTCCATCAACAGCTTCACAAACAGAAAGGAATAAAGCCATTCCTCTGGTTCGACCTTTAAAGGGACACTATGTAATTTTTTAAAGTATTTTATTACCTCAAATCAACGTCTTCATTCATAAATAGATCCTCATCGGTGTAAAATAACATATGCTAACAATCTGACTTATCCTCCTGGGTGAAGAATCAGTTATCTGTCTTTACATAGAACGGGTTGCTCATACGGAAGCTTCCATGTCTTTCCGGTCTATCAAAAACTACGAACTGCCGAGACCATAGTTATGCTGTGGCGAAGGAGAAGAAATCCTCATCACGAAAAAAGCGTAAAAGGGAATTAAAAAGACAACGGGACCGGGGAATTAACAAAACAAGGGTAAACATCGGGGTCGCCTCTCCCAGGTAAAAAGCACTCATGACTGAGGAAGATTTCCAAAGGGATGCTGAACTTGCCTGCTTTCTTCTCGACAGGTAAGTCAATGTTACTGTGTAAATTAAAATGTCTCACTGCTTGGTTGTGTAATTCATTATGTTGGCGGCATAACAGTAGATCACGTAAAGCATAAACCTCGTTGGTGGATGGAAACGTTAGCATACACTATGTTGCCAAAAGTATTCTCTCACCCATTCAAATAATCAGAATCAGGTGTTGCAATCACTTCAATGGCCACAGGTGTATAAAATCAAGCACCTAGACATGCAGACTGCTTTTACAAACATTTGTGAAAGAATGGGTCGCTCTCAGGAGCTCAGTGAATTCCAGCGTGGAACTGTGATAGGATGCCACCTGTGCAACAAATCCAGTCGTGAAATTCCCTCACTCCTAAATATTCCACAGTCAACTGTCAGCTGTATTATAAGAACGTGGAAGTGTTTGGGAACGACAGCAACTCAGCCACAAAGTGGTAGACCACGTAAACTGACGGAGCGGGGTCAGCGGATGCTGAGGTGCATAGTGTGAAGACGTCGCCAACTTTCTGCAGAGTCAATCGCCACAGACCTCCAAACTTCATGTGGCCTTCTGATTATCTCAAGAACAGTGCACAGAGAGCTTCATGGAATGGGTTTCCATGGCCGAGCAGCTGCACCCAAGCCATACATCACCAAGTGCAACGCAAAGCGTCGGATGCAGTGGTGTAAAGCATGCCGCCACTGGACTCTAGAGCAGTGGAGACGCGTTCTCTGGAGTGATGAATCACGCTTCTCCATCTGGCAATCTGATGGATGAGTCTGGGTTTAGTGGTTGCCAGGAGAACGATACTTGTCGGACTGCATTGTGCCAAGTGTAAAGTTTGGTGGAGGGGGGATTATGGTGTGGGGTTGTTTTTCAGGAGCTGGGCTTGGCCCCTTAGTTCCAGTGAAGGGAACTGAATACTTCAGCATACCAAGACATTTTGGACAATTCCATGCTCCCAACTTTGTGGGAACAGTTTGGAGCTGGCCCCTTCCTCTTCCAACATGACTGTGCACCAGTGCACAAAGCAAGGTCCATAAAGACATGGATGACAGAGTCTGGTGTGGATGAACTTAACTGGGTTAGGGTTAGGGTTAGGGAGTCCTAACAGAGTCCTGACCTCAACCCGATAGAACACGTTTGGGATGAATTAGAGCAGAGACTGAGAGCCAGGCCTTCTTGTCCAACATCAGTGTGTGTGACCTCACAAATACACTTCTGGAAAAATGGTCAAAAATTCCCATAAACACACTCCTAAACCTTGTGGACAGCCTTACCAGAAGAGTTGAAGCCTCTTCAATCTCGCTTTTTGACCCATTCTGCCTACCGTAGTTCCAACCATAATGCAATGTGCAGTTAAAGAAACGCCTGTTACTAGAGAGGGAATGTAATATCAAATTTAACCACTAGATGGGAGAAAAAAATGACAGTGTTCGTTTTTGAAGTCCTTTGGCTCCTCTGTCAGGTTCATGTTGTTATGAACTCCTCTTAAAAAATCAGTCGTTGTGCAGTGTCAGGTGCATTGGTACTTTTATCGCAGGATAATGGGAAATAATGAAAAGCCGCTCCCCTGCCCTCCAGCTCTCACTGAATATCTGCTGATATGTCCTCAACTCTCCGTGCCACAGTGTTTGTCGTCAGGCAAAAATTCTCGCTTCTTCTCAGGGTAAATGTTCTCCACCATTTTCATGACACAGTATTTCATAAACACAACTTCAGTAAAAAGTTTGCCATGTTTAGCTCATAACATGGCAACTTTGTCCATGTGAAGAATCACTGTTGCGATGTCAGAGCAGCTCGGAGTTGTGCCACTTTTTCAGTGTGGTCACTTCCGGCTAGCTTGTTGTATGTTGTAGCATGTTTAGTCTGGTAATGTCTCTGTGCATAGAGGAGGTCCTACTCCACTAGTCGTACTCCTACTCTGTATCAGTGAGTGGACTTAATAAACATACATCTTCCTCATCCCCTCCCAGGTCAGACCAGGTGAGTCTGGTCTACCTGTCTCTTTGTCAGCAGGTGTTGTGTGCTGTTCAGTCATTGGCCAGAGACAGCACTGTGATTAGCAGAGATACCTGGGAGACCCTGCTGAACTTCCTGCTGCGCATCAACCACACCATGCTGGCTCTGCCCACCACCACAGGTGAGCTGTGACCTTGTCCCCTTTGTCTCCTCACATGTCTGTCTGTCTCTCTGTCACTTGTCTCTCTGTCTGTCTCTTACCTGTCTCTGTCTCTGCAGCTGGTGTACCTGGACACCTATCTGACAGTCTCAGAATCTTTTTTGCATTTCTATTGATGTACTTACTACACATGAATATAAATATCAGCTTGAGACAAGGACAGCAAAGCTGGGCAAATAAAGGTAAAGAACAGTCAAGACTGTTATGTACACAAATAGTGGAAAAAAATAGGTGTATATATAAGTGAAGGGCTGAGGGAAGAACCTGTTCTTAGGTCTGGTTGTTTTGGTGTACAGTATTCTGCACAGGAGGGCCTAACTCTGCAGGTATAATAAGTCTTGGATGGAAGGCACCAATGGTTTTCTCTGCTGTCCTGACTGCCCGCCATAGTCTGTTACTGTCCGTTTTGGTACAGAAGCTCATCCAAACCATATAGTGATGGATGTGTAGAGCAGGGGCGGGGCTTGTGGACAGGAAAGCCCAGCAGTTGCTTGGGGCCCCGGCCAATAGGGGACCCCCCAAGCGCTGCAAAAAATACATTTTTGAGGCGTGTACGAGTGGGATGGTGGCCCCAGGGATTTCTTGAGACCCTAGCAACGCCACTGATGCAGGGAACAGACTGGATAGTTGCAATGTAGACCTGGATAAGCTTGATCAGTCCTGAGAAGGCATCTACAGCGCCTTGCAAAAGTATTCACCCCCCTAGGAATTTTTCACATTTTAATACCTCACAACCTGGAATTCAAATATATGGTTTGAGCATTTGCATCATTTCATGCACAGAACATGCCAACAACTTTGAAGATGTGATTTTTTTAAATTTTTTTTTATTGTGAAACAAACGGCCAAAAAACAAAAAACTTCAGCGTGCATAATTATGCACCCCTCTGAAGTCAGTACTTTGTAGAGCCACCTTTTGTAGCAATTACTGCTGTAAGTCTCTTCTGATAAGTCTCTATGAGCTTGCCACATCTTGCAACTGGGATTTTTGCCCATTCCTCATGGCAAAACTTCTCCAGCTCCTCCAAGTTGGATGGTTTCCGCTTGTGAACAGCAGTCTTCAAGTCAAACCAGAGATTTTCAATCGGATTGAGGTCTGGGCTCTGACTAGGCCATTCTAGCACATTTAACATCTTCTCCTTAAACCATCCAAGCGTAGCTTTAGCAGTATGCTGTGGTCATTGTCCTACTGGAAGCTGAACCTCCATCCCAGTCGCAAATCACAGGCAGACTGAAACAAGTTTTGCTCCAGAATGTCCCTGTATTTAGCACCATCCATCTTCCCCTCTATGCGGACCAATTTGCGAGTCCCTGCTGCTGCAAAACATCCCCACAGCATGATGCTCCCACCACCATGTTTCACTGTGGGGACAGTGTTCTTGGGGTGATGGAATGTGTTGGGTTGCCGCCAGACATAGCATTTCCCTTTGTGGCCAAAAACTTCAATTTTAGTCTCATCTGACCAGATCACCTTCCGCAATACATTTAGGGGGTCGGCCACATGCTTTTTGGCAAACTCAAAACATGCCTTCTTATTTTTAACACAAAGTAAAGGCTTTTTTCTGGCCACTCTTCCATAAAGCCCAGCTCTGTGGAGTGTACGGCTTATTGTGGTTCTGTGGAGAGACACACCAGTGTTTGCTGTAGAACTCTGCAGCTCCTTCAGGGTTAACTTTGGTCTCTCTGTTGCCTCTCTGATCAATGCCCTCTTTGCCCGGTCTGTGAGTTTTGGTGGTCGGCCCTGTCTTGGCAGGTTTGTTGTGGTCCTGTGTTGTTTACATTTGGCGATTATAGATTTGATGGTGCTCTGGGGGTCATCAAAAATGCAGATATTTTTTTATAACCCAGTCCTGACTTGTATCTCTCTATAACTTTGTCCCTGACTTGTTTGGAGAGCTCCTTGGTCTTCATGATGTGATGCTTCTTGCTAAGTGGAGTTGCAGCCCATTGGGGCCTCTCAGAAAAGGTGTATTTATATTGACACATCATGGGACACTTAGATTGAACACAGGTGGACTTCATTTAACTAATTCTGTGACTTGTGAAGTTTTTAAGGGGCTTCATAGCAAAGGGGGTGAATACATATGCACATGCCAATTTTCACTTTTTTATTTCTTTAAATTATTCTTTTATATATTAAGTAAATGTTATATATTTCTCATTTCACTTCAGCAACTTAGATTACTTTGTGCAGCTCCATCACATGAAATATTCAGATGAAAAACATTTAAATTAGAGGTTGAAATCTAACAAAATAGATAAAAAGCTTAGGGGGTGAATACTTTTGCAAGGCGCTATATGCTGCGTCCACTTGGATGTGCACTCTTTTCCGTCACCAGAGTCTTCCACAAGCTGTCATCCACGTTTGCTCTTCTCTGTTCATTATGATATGTTCATGTATGTAATGATAATAGTGAGGGAGTGGCTTTGGAGGAAGGCCTGAAGAGTTGGGCTGTCAATGTTGCCAAGATTTAGGGAGTGTTGATTTAGCTAGTGTTGTTAGCTGGTCTGGGTTTTTAGGTTGAATGTTTTTAAACATGTGGTGTACTCTTGCTGGTTGTGAAGGATTTGCTCAGGTCAGAGAGGTCAGAAGGCAACTCCAAAGGAAGACGTGGAGCTATTCACTAGAAGTTTTGACTGCACCATGGGGCCAGCTGATGACCTGTCTGTCTGTCTGTCTGTTGCAGAGCCAAATAATGACAAACCAATTAATTCAATAATATGTTTAATATGTATTATATGAAACCACAATTAGTGAGACAAGGAACATGGTACATATTATCCATGTGCAGGTAATGTCTTATTTGGCGCTCTCTGGTGGTCCTAACATCAACATCAGTTCATTCGAGGACAGAGAGAGGGAGAGATGAGCCATTTTAGAAGGCCTACGTCCACATGAACAAAGTAAAATGGAGTACTATTAAATACACTGCCTGGCCAAAAAAAAGTCGCCACCAAAAAAAGGTCACACACTCTAATATTTCGTTGTACCGCCTTTAGCTTTGATTACGCGCTGTGATGGTAGCGTCTGACCGCTGCACAAAGCCTTCTCCAGCACATCCCAGAGATTCTCAGTGGGGTTAAGGTCTGGACTCTGTGGTGAAAATGATGCATCATGCTCCCTGAACCACTCTTTCACTTTGAGCCCGATCCTGACATTGTCATCTTGGAATATGCCCGTGCCATCAAGAAAGAAAAAAAATCCATTGATGGAATAACCTGGTCATTCAGTATATTCAGGTAGTCAGCTGACCTCATTTTTTGAGCACATATTGTTGCTGAACCTGCAGTAATTATCCAATAGGAGGCTCGTACCTATTTGCTTAGTCAAATCCAGGTGGTGACTTTTTTTTTGGCCAGGCAGTGTACATTACACAGGTGATATTAAAATATAGTATATGACTGTATATTACTCATCACAGATATACATGTGCACTGTATATGACTATATTAAACCACTTTGCTGTGTTTGCAGGTGGCATGTCCGAACAGCTGTCTCACCTGTCGATGGCGGTGCTGTTTGAGGTCTGGTTACTGTCTTGCTCTCGGTGTTTCCCGCCTCGCTCTCTGTGGCAGACAGCCAAGCAGATGTTGAGCAGCTGGAGACATCAGCCTGCAGTGGTGGAACAGTGGAACCGAGTAATGGCTGCCCTGACCTCCAGGTGATGAAAGGGGAACTGAAGTTCAGGCCATCACCTCATCACTTTATTTATACAGTATCTGTTGCTGTTGTTGTGCAGGTTGTTGCTAGTGACCTTCGGTCCGTCTTTCCCAAACTTTAAAGTACCGGATGAAGACGCTGCCCAGATCCCTGCAGATATGGACGATCACCAAGTCTCACAGACCTGGTTCAGGTTCTTGCACCTGCTCAGGTAACAGACATTGCAGTTACATAATGTACTATACAACAGAAGTATGTATATAAAAACATGAACTCACACATCAATACATTCTCTTCTTCAGCTGTGGCTTTCCTTCTCTGGAAGCTTACATCTTTTTTTCTTGTTATTCTTGCTCTTGCTGTTGTTAGTTAAATGGTTTCCAGGTATCCATCTCTTCTTTCTATGACCTCCTCCATGGTTCCTTGATACAGGACAGTTGTTTTGAGTGGCATATTGCAAAGTATTCTTTCTTGTCTCATAAAGGGTTTTATAGGGAATGGGTCCCCACAAGTTCTCCACAGGACCTCCAACATGGCTCCTGGGTAGTCCATCCATCCATCCATTTTCTACCTCTTAGCCTCACATAGGGTCGGGGGGGGGGCTGTAGTCTATCCCAGCTGACTTAGGGCGGCAGGCAGGGTACACCTGGACGAGTCTCCAGTTCATCGTTAGACACATAGAGACAGACAACCACTCACGTTCACATTCACGGTCAATTTAAATTAGCCAGTTAACCTAATCTCCATGCATGTTTTTGGATGGTGGGAGGAAGCCGGAGTACCCGGAGAGAACCCACGCAGACATGAGGAGAACATGCAAACTCCACACAGAAACGCCCCCCGGGCCGGGAATCAAAGCCAGTACCTTCTTGCTGTGAGGCGACAGTGCTAACTACTACACCACCGTGATTATACACATCCATCCACAATAATTTAAATCACTGCCCACAGCATCACCAAACCACCCAACCACCCAGCCAGACCAGTCTGACCAAATGCCTGAGGGGAAGGGAATAGAGTGGGATAAGGGTAAAGGCCAATTTATAGTACTCCGTAAAGTGCCGTACGTAGAGACGGAGAGCCGTCTCCGTCGCCGGAGAGCCTGACGGAGAGCCTCTCCGTCGTCTCCGGGCGCAGGAATTTTTTTTAACTGTCCGTCAATCCGTCAAGGGAAGACGGAGACCACAAGGGCTGTGATTGGTCCTCTAGCTGCACCCTGCTGTGAAATGCAGCCCCTCTCCCTACACAGAAACAGACAGACAGGTCTCCTCTGCAGCAGCGCGGACAGAACAGGAACTAAAGTATCGATTATCCTTGTGAAAGGCAAATCAAACACATTCAACCTGCTCAAAAAATCTATTTAATTCATTTAGTAATTATGGCTAGGGTATATTTACACAGAACATACCGAAAGTTGTTGGTTTGCGTTCGCTATTATCCGATTTTGTGTTGAAAAGAAAGAGGAAGAGGAGCTTTAAAGACTGAAAGCAATCAATGTTCTTCTCTTCTATCTCCCTCACAAATAATTAAATCAGAAAATAGTATTTTCCCCTGCTTTTATCAGCGATATTAAGGCGAATTGCTTCACTTTCCGAGGGGGTGCATTTCAGCGCAGGGCTGCACAATACGCATCATAACGGAGAAGTGCGAGGGCTCGAGGGGTCTCCGTAGCTACGGAGTCGGATGACGGATTACGCAGACGGAGAAGTATATTCCAGCCTTTAGTCTGGCTCAGCTTGGACCAAGGGTTATTCCACTAGCCAGCATGTGTGGCCAAATAGATGAGGACCAGCAGGAGTTTGTTGCCAACAACGCCACCTGGGGAATTTCACCCCAGGAAATACATTATACAGGACCCCTATCAACTGAAGGGCTCACAGATTCCTTACACTAAGTAACAGGATGAGAGATGGACTTCCAAGAAAAGAAAATAACAATTTATTGGTTAAAAATTTCACATGTTAAAAGAATGCAAATGTGTATAATATTATGTAGCCTGAGGACCCAAAACAAGAAACACAAAAATTGCGGTGAAAAATCAACAAAAGACTGAAACCAGGAGACTTAGAGGCGAACAGACTAAATTAAAAAGGAATAACGCAAACAAAAAAAACACTGCAAATCAATAAAAAGAAAACTCTCTACCAACCAAACCACCATGTGCTATGCCAAACTAAAGGAAGTGAAAGGGGAGACCACCACCAGGGGTAATCTGTCACACACTCCTGTCCTGAAACAGAAAGAAAAGAAAAATCAACACCGCTATAGGGGCACCCAGGCAAAAAGAAAAAAAACCCAACCCAACCCAAACCCAACAAGTTGTAATATTAAAAAGGATAATTGACCTCTGCTAAAAACAGCACACCACCCAAACACAACCAAACCCAGAAAAAGGAAACTAAACCTCAGTGGCGGGTGAGGGCCTGGAATAAAGGCTTAGGCCCCGTTAACAAAAAAAAAGATACAAATCACCCAACCTCTGATAAATCAAAACTAAATCAAAGGCAATAAAAAAAGAAAAAAAAAGTTTCACAAATAACCCAGCAAATAAACAGACCAAATAAGTTAACTGGGGAATAAATGGAGATGGGGTGGTGCACGGTAAAACTGCGCATGGATCAGTTCATTCTCACAATATAACAACTCAACTTTCAGAAGCAGTAAAAGATGGAGCGGCTGCACCAGGGCTGGAGGCCTGGTATAGCTGTCCTCAGGTGCCCAGCTGGTGATCACCGTACTGGGGGACAGGTGGCTGCAGCCTCCCGCAGACGGCCGAGCGGACGAGACGTCACAATCTGTAGCTTAGTAGCACAGAAAGAGTGGAAACGTTACAATAAGCTACAGGGGAGATGATATAAAAAAAAAACGAACAGCAGCGTACCAGGGTGAAGTGAGCTTGACGCACAGGCTATCACAATCACCGTCTGTGAATGAAGAGCCAACACCACGCCTCAAGCACCTCTTGTGACTCCCATCCAGCAGCAGACCACACTAGAAAGGCAACATCACGGCTGCTGTCACACCAGATACATGGTAAAAGTACGAGCATGGTGACTCATGCCTACCTTGGATCTCAGAATGAGTCAAATCTGTCCAGGGATGGTGCCGTGGTGGCAGCGGGTGCCGAAGTTTCGACCACGAACACCAAGATCTCGCAGGAAGGCCCGCTGGCCGACCTGAAGAGGGGCCCCCCGGACATGCTGGTCATGCCGCTCCTTCCGTCAACCTGCAGCTGCCAACAATCTCTCACGAGCATTCTCAAATGCCACCTTGAGTCTGCCCTGATGTAGCGTTGTGTTGTAACAAAACGAAACCTGGGGGAGACAAGAAACCCAATCCCGTTTCCGTGAGGTTGGCAATGTCCGCAGTAGATCGTGGAGGGTCCTATTGAATCGCTCGCACTGCCCATTTCCGGCTGGGTGGTAAGGCGTGGTCTGAGATTTGTCTACCTCATACAAGCAACAGAGCTGGTGAAACAAGGAGCTCTCAAAGCTCCAACCCTTGTCGGAATGAATACGGCTTGGGACACCAAACCGGAAAAACCATTCCATCAACAGGACCACAGTTGCTGCCTGCTGATCCCGGGTGGGGATTGCCACTGTATACTTGCTGAACACATCAGTCATTACTAGGACGTTCTCCAACTCATTCCGGGAGGGCTCCAACAACGTGAAATCAATGGCGACAATCTCGTTCGGATGAGATGCCAGCAAATGACCCATGAAACTGCGAGACACAGTCCCTGAGTCTTTGGCAATCTGGCAATGTTCGCATGCCTGGACCCATTGCTTGATGTCAGTGGACATCCCGCCTGTAACAGCGCTGCCGCACCAACTCTGTGGTGCACTCAATGCCCTGGTGTCCATGATCCTGGTGTAGCTGGGTCAAGACCTCCTCCTCCAGGCAGCAGGCAAAACAAGCTGGAGATACTCCTCTCCCCCATCCGAACGGAAAGCCCGGCGATACAACACACCCTCCTGCTCAACCAAACGGTCCCATTGCTTCAGCAGCATCAACTCAGAAGTGGGAATTTGCATCCTCTCCTCATAGGTAGGCTTAGCATGCCTCCTCCAAAAGGGCAGGAAATGGTCATGCAAAAGGGTATCAGCCTCCTGCAAGGAACGGAGGTCCGCTGGAGAACGACCCTGGAAAACAGACACCAGTGACTGGACCGCAGACACCTCTGCAACTGCGCCTGGCACTTGCTGAAAAAGCAGTGGAACTGAAGTGCCCGGCAGCGCATGTTTGGCCAGGCTGGACCCTGAAAGATACTGCTGGGAGAGAGCATCGGCATTCTTATTGCTGCGCCCAGAGCGGTGCCTGATTTCAAAATCAAAAGCAGCCAGTTGCGATACCCACCGCTGCTCTGTGGCCCCCAACTTAGCAGAATTCAGGTAGCTCAACGGGTTATTATCTGTAAAGAGTACACATTTGTGCCCCAACAGATACTCCCGAAACTTCTCTCCCATTGCCCACTTCAGCGCCAGAAACAGCTTCATGGAACTGTAGTTTTCCATATTGCGCTCTGTGGGTCGCAGACCTCTACTAGCATATGCCACGGGCCGAACACCCTCATCAGTCTCCTGCGAAAGGACAGCCCCCAGACCACTGTGGCTTGCCTCAACCTCCAAAATGAACGGACGTGAAAAGTCTGCATAGGCCAACACTGGGGCTGAAACGAACTTTGCCTTTAAGGCCTCAAAGCTCGCACTGGGGGACAGGTGGCTGCAGCCTCCCGCAGAGGGCTGAGCGGACGAGACGTCACAATCTGTAGCTTAGTAGCATAGAAAGAGTGGAAACGTTACAATAAGTTACAGGGGAGATGATATAAAAAAATGAACAGCAGCGTACCAGGGTGAAGTGAGCTTGACGCACAGGCTATCACAATCACCGTCTGTGAATGAAGAGCCAACACCACACCTCAAGCCCCTCTCGCGACTCCCATTCAGCAGCAGACCACACAAGAAAGGCAACATCACAGCTGCTGTCACACCAGATACATGGTAAAAGTAAGGGCATGGTGACTCATGCCTACCTCGGATCTCAGAATGAGTCAAATCTGACCAGTGGACGCCACACAGCCCGTTGGATGAACGCCAAATGACAAGCTCACTCGCAGGGAAAGCAGGACGAATAAGCCGCCTCGCAATCAGGCTTGGCACAGCTGTCAATCAAGCGTAGCTGATGCCAATCAGTGGAGGTGCGGCAGTGCTCAACCTGCTACACATGGGTAGGACCTGGGCTGACCGAGCAACAGGAGACAGGAGACTACGGCTCCATTAAGGCATCCCAGATCAGGCTGTTGCACTTGATATGGTTAGACCAGGAGGTGGACTCTGTGTTTACATTAATAATGCTTGGTGCTCAAACATAGTTTGATGGATAATCAATCTCTGATGTTGAATTTTTAATGTTAGGATGTCAACCATCTTATCTACAGAGGATTCACCAGAGCCTTTGGTGCTGCTGTTGATATTCATCCTGATGCAAAGTCAAAGCATCAAAATACTACAGCAATGCACTACTTCTGCGGGTTTCTTATTTAGTATGAAGGCACTATGACTGCATATTGTTGCACAAAGATTGTGTGCCCAATAATGTGTCCAAGAGTTTTTTTTGATCGACAGTTGGAACCAACCACATCATTAAATCTCTCAAATCTTGTTCTTTCAGTAACCCGGTGGATCTCAGTCGCCCAGTGGTTGTTGGTTCGACTCCTTCCTCCCATGAGAAGACTTTAAGGGACGACAGTCAGCTGCCAAACATCTTCTTTAGAGCCATGAGTGGTGTCAGCACGCTGGTTGATGCCTTCCTAGGTATGCTGACCATTGACCTTCACCTGTCCCTTCCTGTCCCTGTGTCCCCTCACCAAACCTATGTCCCAAATCATCACTTAGTCATTGGCTTCATTTCGTCCCATTGAAAATCAACTTGTAAAAAAGAGAATAATCCATCTCTGTCAACAAATAATCCTCTTCATTCAAACTGTTCTGTGGTTTACCCACTCAAAGTGCTTTATATCAGGAATTAGCATGAGCAGAGAAGACGTGTGTGTAACTGAAGTTCACAGCCTAACTATTTTGAGGGTTTTCACCAATTTCACCAGTTAGTGGGAGGAGTAATTGTTGACTTTAACTTGTGTTACTGCAGGTGTGACTGTGGTCAACAAAGAACCAACAGAGCAGCTTCCGACAACTGCTGGTATACACACAATACATACCATTATACATACTGGTATACACACAATGCATATACAGTGTCTACATATATATGCATTGCATTTTACATTTCTCAGTGATCTATGTAGAATATCACAATATATCGCAATATCACAATAAAGTATCATCCATCCATTATCTACCGCTTATCCTCATAGGGTCGTAGGCCCAGCTGTCTTAGGGCGGAAGGCAGAGTACACCCTGGACAAGTCGCCACCTCATCGCAGGGCACATAGAAACAGACAACCAGTCACACTCACACAATTTAAATTAGCCAATTAACCTAATCCCCATACATGTTTTTGGATGGTGGGAGGAAGCCGGTGTACCCGGAGAGAACCCACGCAGACACGGGGAGAACATGCAAACGCCACACAGAAAGGTCCCGGGCCCGGGATTCGAACCCGGTACCTTCTTGCTGTGAGGCGACAGTGCTAACCACTACACCACCACTGTGCCACCCAATAAAGTATCATATTGTGACTAAAGTTTTGCGATACGTATTGTATCGATATACCAATATACATACTGGTATGCACACAATTCATACCATATACATACTGGTATACACACTACATACAGTGGACACACTGGTATACACACAATGTAGTTCTTACTCTCATTGGAAACAAATGGTCATATTTGCTGTTTTTATTTTCACCCTGCTGTTCTTGTTGTAACAGATATTGTTGTGTGCTGTTGCTGTGTTTCTGCAGGACTCACAACAAGAAGCCATTTCAGAGACCGGTTGCCTTCTCTCAGTAATTAACCTTGTCTTATCAAAGCCTATTTTAGTAAACAGGTTTAACAGTCTCTGAGCTTCAGCCTGAACTGAGAGCTTTTGGTTCCAGAGGTTTTATTCTGCGCTGAGAGTGACTTTATGCTTCAGTATTTAAATGTTTGGGAAATGACTTACAGTACATAAAATAGATAATTTGTCCCAAGCAGCAAACTAATATCAGAATTTAGATTTTAACATACAGTAAACCTACAGATGCATGCTTTGTAAGGACTGACTGGAGAAATAAAGCAGCATTTGTTAAATGTGGTGAAAAGAGTTTGTTGAAGTTGTTGAGGAAAACCTGCCAATAAGCAGGTTAGGTTCACAGGGTTACCTTGGAGGTTTACAGTTACCTCTCATTCTGGAACTGAAAACCTGCTCAGTTTCCCCTCATCTCAGTTCACTAACTCAGAGTTTTCACTCATCCTGTTTTCTGAAACAGCTCTGGTCAATCAGTCCTCTGGTAGCAGAACCAGAACCAGAACCAGTCAGAGCCTGGTCTGCTCTCTGCTTGACTCCGGATGCAAAATGTCCTGATTCAAGTCAATTTTATTGACATAATAACATGATCAAAACTTCAGCCTTACCTGATGTTTGGTTTTCACTTATTACAAAATATTTACTCTCCTTCCAGGTGTTGCTGTGACCAGGAGTCCGTTCAAAGACCGTCTCCCGTCCTACAGTAAGCCCCACCCACCTGCCTCCCTACCTGGATTTGATTGGTTCCTCTGATCTGCAGGAACAGAGAATATATTGGTCTCCTCAGGTATCTCTAGACCTCGGTCTGGCAGTGCCCCGCCCATCCCGGTGAACATATTGAGTGTGCACAGTACCCCTCCTTCCAACACCTCCCTTCCTCCTCACAACCAACGACTAAAACCTGTGAATGTTTCCAAGGCAACCAGCAAACCTCCTGTGGTATGACGGTTTGTTTTTACCTGTCTGGGTACTGTTTACCTTACTTGCCCAATTGCACCTCACGTTGACTTGTCATGTCTTGCTGTTTGAACCAGGTTACTTATGGTCTTTGTTCTTTCCTCCTCTCAGACATCTTCCTCACCCCATCACTGGAAATCTTCCTACCACCCTCCCCCCTCCATCACCCATCTCTGCTCTTCCACCAGACCCTCCCCATCCCCCCTCAGGTGTAACGTGGACTCCCTCCTCCACCTTTTTGGTGACTGGCTGTTTGAAGCTGCTCTGATCAACAGAGACTCAGGTCTGCCCACTCAGTACTCTGTATTTCACATACTGCACACAGCACTACACATACTTCACACAATAAATTCTTCCTCCTGTGTACTGCTGCTGTCTCCATCCACATGATAAAGTCTTCAAATGTCTTCTCCTACCCATCACTCTGATGTCGCTGTTGTGTCAGAGAGGTGGGCGGCTGGTCGAGCTGAGGCCTGCGGGACGCTCTGCAGGATCTTCACCTGTAAGAAAACTGCAGAAGATGTTGAGTCCGTCTACCTGTCCAGGTACAAACTTCTTTACTTGTCTAGGTACATATCAGAATACATGAAGTACTGAAATATGGGTTCCTAAAGAGTTCTACCTGAAGGGCTAAGGTTCTGCCAGAATCATTTGCCTCTAAAAACTCATTTTTGGAAGAAAAAGCTTCCCATCGATTGCAATGCACAGCAAGGAGGTACGGGGTTCGAATCCCGGCTCCGGGGCCTTTCTGTGTGGAGTTTGCATGTTCTCCCCGTGTCTGTGTGGGTTCTCTCTGGTACTCCGGCTTCCTCCCACCATCCAAAAACATGCATGGGGATTAGGTTAATTGGTTAATTTAAATTGACCGTAGGTGTGAATGTGAGTGTGAGTGGTTGTCTGTCTCTATGTGCCCTGTGATGAGGTGGCGACTTGTCCAGGGTGTACCCTGCCTTTCACCCTAAGACAGCTGGGATAGGCTCCAGCCCCCCATGACCCTATGAGGATGAGCGGTAGATAATGGATGGATGGATATCTCTGTGATCCCAGTGGTTATTTTTGCACAACATTTTGAGCACAGAATATATTTCTACACTTCTGCCTTTACTCACTCAGCAATGTGGCACAAATATAACTCTTCTAGACTCTGGTGATAGTTCTGTGTGGTTTGTCTTTAATAAACTTCCTTTAATTCAAACCTTCAGTGTGTCCTCCCTCTGTCAACCCTCAGGCTCTACCGGGTTCTCCTTCAGGGTCTGCAGGTGTCGAAGGAGGTGTGTCCTCCTGTTCTCGCCTCCATCCTGCTGAACTCCACCTGTCTGTTCTGCTGCGACCTGAGAGGAGTCAACCTGCTGCTGCCCTCCTTTATCTCAGCTGTGGAGGACGTGCTTCTTGACAGGTACTGCTACAAATACTACAGCTACTTTTAATACCTATATAATACAGTGTGCAGGAACTTTAGCTACTGATGAGGCTCAGCTGGGCCAGGTGACACTGGACACACAGTTTTAAAATGTTATACCAGCCATAGTTAATTCATTTCAACTTCCACCTTTGACAGCAGTGCCGTTTCCCATCCAGCTTTTCAAGAAATGTATTTTAGCTCTTAGCTTTTGGGGTAATGCAGTTTATCTTTGAAACAGTTTCTGCCAAATTGTCAAACTGCTAAGTTTGACAATCCAATTCAGTTTTTCAGAAGTGCAGTCCAATGCTTTGCTGTCAGCATTTCCAGCAGGAAATGTATCTCCTAGAGTGAAACAACTGTAGTTATGGAGTTTTTACAGGTGGGCTGAGCAGGGTCCTGCCTCTTAATGCCTGCACACAAATCCTTCTCCTATATTTCATCTCAAATCACTTTCTCACCATTTTTTATCATCTTTATTTAGCATATTCTGCAAAAATCAGTCTTCTGCAGAATTCCATGTCAGTCCTCTCCCACTCATCTTTACTGTTGTTTGTCTGTGCCCATCTCATGTAGGCAGGCTGTGTTTTGGTTCACTTCCTGCAATCAGATTATTTTATAAGTAGTTTAGCTGCTAATGGTGGCTCTCATTTCAAATACTGCTGATTAGTTTCATCTATAATAATATATAATCATCTATTAGTTGATTGTATTTTGAACCAATAATCTGAATCTGAAAAGTAAATCATTGAGCTGTAATATGGTTATGAAGGTTAGTTGAATAATCACTGACTCTGCTCCTACAGGTACAGACAGTGTGACTGCAGCTAGATCTCTCTTTATTGTGTCTCTCAAACCAGAGAGCTGGTGAGGTTTAAGACTTTTGTGAGTCCAGTGGATTTGAGGCGAGCCTCTATCCTGGTCCTGCTGTCCCTGCTACCCCTCCCTCTCCAGTTTGGATCCATTCAGCCAGAGGTGAGCTGCTATCCACCATGTTAAACACCTAAGCACACCTGACCTGATGCTCACAGCTGAAGTACAGTAAGAACACAATAATAACAGTCAGCTGTGTGTGTGTGTGTTCAGGTGTTACTGGAGGGGCGGTACAGTGGTGATGGTGTCGTAGCAGGTAGCTTCCTGTCTCTGAGGCCCCGGCTCATTGGTGTTCTAGTTGGAGCTCTGCAGACGGAGACTGACACCTCCAACACACAGATATTACTCGGTCAGTGATCATCCATCCATTCTTTCACTAATTCACTCACTCACTCACTCACTCACCTCCAACATAGATAATAATGGGCCAGTTAGCTTACCGATTTTAGCTTGAAGAAAACCGTGCCAATTGGAGGGGAAAACAATCAGCGCCACAATATGCAAGTAAGGATGCTAAGAAAATGCCTATATCTAGCTATGAACTGATTTAACAGTGTGGAAGAATTATTTTATAACTGAAATGCTTTAAAGCATTTTCTGAGTGGTGCATATTCCATCAACTATAACATAGGGTTACATATACTGGTGACATATAGTCAAACTAAAACAGTTTTATCATGCTGCTGCTGATGTCACACTCAATTTTTTGGTTTGGCACCTTGTCGAAGTTCTGGGTCCTTTACCATTCATTGGTGGTGTATCCCAGCTTTTTTCTGTCATTTGTTAGCAGACAAAGGGGCACCTTCACATAGAGATGGACATGAATTGTTTTCCCCTCCAGACATGAATGTATTTTGTATTTTTGCATAGTGGCTCTAGAGCCACCACTAGCACTAGCAGTGCTGTTTGTCACATTGCTGGTCAGCATCATTCCACACAAAGCTTGAAGCAGAACTAAAATATGCAGATGCTATTGCCAAGACTTATACACACCAACTCATTAAAGAATGATCTATCAGTGGTGTGCATCTGAAGCGCCGTTACTAGTATGTCAGAAACATTACCATGGTAACGGTAAAAATAGCATGGGCTTTGTGTTGAATATTTTCCATCAGTCAATCAAAAAACAGCTCAGATAAAAACAAAACATTGTCACACACAAAGCAGGAGGCTGTTAACTGGGGCTGTGGCGTCTTTTTCAGTCAACCTGTGGGTGTCTGTCCTCATGTTTTATCACTGCATCAAGAAAACAATATAAAACTTTCTTGAACAAAATCCTCAATTTTCATGAGTTGATTTATTTGATCTTTTTTATATTAAATCTTGTCTTTCTAATATTAATAACTCATCAGTGCATTACAATAGAATAATAGTTTTTTATTTATCCCCCATGAGAGGAAATTCACCTGTCACAGCAGCTTAGACAGGATGTATTTTTACTATTTATAATATGGATGTGACCTGTAGAAATAGACTTAAAATAAAAAAGTAGTGCAAATTTGCTTATGTGCATCAGGGAGCCAGAGAACACAACTGTTTTCTGACTGCAGTGAAAGTGTTGATTTTGAAAATGCCAAGAAATATGAATTGTAGAATGTTTATTTGAATGTTTATTTGAAGTTTGTTAATGACTTCATCTATCGTTTTCAATTCATTTTGACACTTGGACTTTCACATTCTGCACAGCATTCAAATGTTCATTTGGAATTTAGATGTCAGCCTTATGAATGACTGTTAGTTACAGTCCCAGAATGAACACAGGTGTTCCATGATGTCTTACTCTGAGCAGGTTAATGGTGTACGTTGACTGGTTGTAGTCAGGCAGGTTCTACTGTGTGACTCAAGAGTTCAGCTTGAATGTTTCTTTTTTGTGCAGCGGCCATGTTGAACCTGGTTCAGGACTTGGCTCTCTTCGAGGCTGCAGGGCAAACTCAACAGGTGAGTCCACTCACATCTGTTTATATCTCCTGTAACTCTGCCGACAAAAACATGTCAGATCAACGTCAATAAAGAACAGAAATAATGTTAATGTTTATGGACATTCAGATGATATTTCTGACTTAATTACTTACTATAGAAGACGTAGATTGGGGAGCACTGTGTGCCTGAGTAAGCGTGTGTGTGTGTGTCTGCTGCCCTCATGAGTTGATCATGTGTGAGTGGGCGTGGTCGTGTGAGTGCTTGTGGGCGGCACAGTTTACAAAGGTGCACAATCACCTGGGGAAAAGTGTGGGGAGAGGCAGCTGGGTAGCCGTAAATTTTTGTTTACCGCTCACGCTCATGCTACACTTACGCCTTTGTTTACTTTTTTCTGCTATTGTTTTATTCCGGTTTCATTTTCTGCCAGTTCTAGTCACTTTTACTCACGCTGTTTGACTCAAAGTACCGCTGTGATAGCTGTTCGTTTCAATAAATGAACAAAATGCATATGGATCCAGTGTCTTTGTAAATAAGGAGCGCGTCATACAATTAGGCTGCAGGACCCATGCCTCTCAGCGGCCTGAGGAAAAGGAAGCCGCAATAACTTACTCTTACTTAATTAATTAATCTTACCTTAATTTACTAAATTAGATTAAAATTCAATAAAATCTGCCTTTTATTATTATTTTATTATAAATTAAAACCTGTCGTTTACTTTTGTTTCCAGGAAACCGAGTCCCTGCAAGGTGGAGCCAGTAGACCCAGATGGACCGGGGGATCCAGATGGACTGGGGGACCCAGTGGAACCAGTGCAAACAGATGGACCAGAGGAACTGGTACTTAATTATGATGAATGGATTTTAATTTATTAAGTTTAACTGACTTTTATAAGAGAGCCTCTGTGTGTGTGTGTGTGTGTGTGTGTGTGCGCGCGCGTGGTCATGTTGCTATGGTAACCAGCTGTCCAGTCAGACACAGCAGGGATCCTGTGGGTTCAGTTTCTGCGTCTACTGACTCAGCGTCTGACAGCTCAGTGGAGAAACGACTCAGCAGTTTGTCTGTCTGCACTGGAAGTACTGGGAGGACTGGCTAAGGTGGATACACACACCAAACACACACCATGGTCCAATAGTAAACATTGTTGTGACCCTCTCCTGTTGCCCTGCAGGTGGAGGTGAGTGTGGAGGACAGCGAGAGGAGGCGAGCAGTCACTTCAGTTTGCAGTTACATCGTGTTTCAGTGCAGTCGTCCTCCTCCCCTTCACTCCAGAGAGCTGCACTCCATCATTGTCGCTGCTTTCTACTGCTTGAACGTGTGGTTAACTCAACATCCCACCATGCTCGACCACCAGGTAACTGACAGCCATGTAGTGAAGTGACAGGCCTAAACAGCCAGGTAACCGAGAAGGGACCTGACTTGTGCTCAACAAAGTCATGATCGCAGAAACTCTATACTCTTCACCACCACATAGTATTTGTTATGGTCAATCGTGACAAACAAAACAGGTTCAGATTGGGCAGGCCATTCCTCCCAGTCACACCACTCTGGGTTTATTTATCATTGACCATGTGAGTGATGACACCATCCGGCAGCGCTAAAGAGTCCTGAGGCTGCAAACTTCCCATTACTCCACCCAGAGTCCCAGAGAGGAAGGCTGGATACCCTGAGCTGCTGTTCTGCATGAGGTAGATACCACATACAGCTAGAGTTATTATAACTATTGGTATTCCTGAAAGCAGGTTAACTCTTTGAGTGCCATTGACTTTTTTGTACATCATTTAAAAGCCTTTGCAAACCGACAAACCAACAAATAGACAAGCCCTGCTGAAAACATAACCTCCTTGGCAGCGGGGTTAACTTTAAATAAAAGTCACCGCCGCCGTGGCGGAGGTCTGCGCTCTCTGAGTGCTTTTCTGGTTGTTATTATATTATTGGATTTTAGTGCAGCATTCGACATTCTAGATCATTCCCTCTTATAAGTTAAGATGTTATATATTTGAAGATTCTGCAAATAAATGGATTAAGAGTTGTCTAACAAACAGGAAATATTCAGTTTATTTTAATGGCATATTCTGAAATGAGAGTGGCGTATTCTGAAATGAGAGTGGTAGGATGTGGGGTGCCACAGGGAAGTTGTTTGGGGCCACTATTATTTTCTGCTTTCACAAATGATTTGTCTTTGGTGTTGAATTTGGCCACCATGGTTATGTATGCTGACGATTCCACTGTATATGCTTCAGCAAACACAGTGGAGGAGCTGGATGTGGTTTTAAATAAAGAGCCAGGGGTAATTCAAGAGTGGGTTACGGCGAATAGATTTGTTTTTAATATTGAAAAAACAAAATCCATGGTTTTAGACTCAAAATACAAACTGAAATCTGCACCAACTTTGAACTTAAATATAGGTGAAAAGCATATTGAACAAAAGACAGAGGTTGCAGTAGTGCAGTAGTAAAACACTGTAAGAAATTTATTCCAAGCAACCTGATTATTAACTTATTCAGGCACTAGTTCTATCAAATTTAGATTATGGCACAGTTATCTGGTCAAATACAACGTGCAAAGTAATTTGCACAAACTACAAGTAGCCCAAAATAAAGCAGCTTGTATAGCTTTGAATTATCCATATAGAACGGGTGGCATATTAATGCACAATCAACTAACCTGGTTAAATGTTACAACTAAATTACATTACATTACTCACTTGTTTCTTTCATATATTATTACGGATAAAATCCCAGAGGTACTCTATAATAAACTGACATTTTTTTTCTGATGAACATTAGTACTGTACTAGGCAGGTAACAGAGGGTAGATTTCGGCTGCCTCAGTGTAGAACAAATATAGTAAAAGGAATTTATTACCAGGCTTTTTAATTTCAGATAGAAATAGAAGTTGCTTTAAAAAAAGTTAATAGGATACCTTGAAGGAAATGAGTGCTTCTCACTGGTAATCTGAGTTATCTTACAATTCCAAAAGGTAGGGAAAGTTCTGTTTTTGTCTCTCCACTTTTCTATTTTTTTTTCTTTTTCTATTTTTTTTTGTATTTTTTATTTTTATATATCGGTCTATTTTCTTTCAAGAAGTGAATAAGAGAGCTACTGTATGAAAGGATTGTTAGTATGAATGTTATGTGGGAGTGTTGTATGTATAAGTTTAAGTAAGTATATGTTTTAAATGAAAACATTGGTTGAAAATGTAATATGAGGACCCCAGGAAGAATAGTTATTGCATATTTGCTGTATCTAATGGTGGATCAATATAAACAAACAACAAAAATAGTACAAAATGTTCTGTGGGTCTTGAAATATGACTCAAAATGGGCAAAAACGCTGGAACAAGACACTTTCTGTTTTACAAAACAGCTGGCACTCAAAGAGTTAAGTGAAAACTCTGAGTATGTTAACCCTGAAATGAGGGAATCTCTTTTCTAGAACGAGAGGTCAGTAAAACTGAGTCAATCACCATGACAACTGCTAACCTGCTCACTGGCAGCTTTTCTGTCACAAACCCTGAGTTTATCCTGTCTCTAATACATAAGAAAGGTACACTCATGGTCCAGTAAAATATGCCTTACCCTTTTGAATGACACATCTTTCAAAAACACATCCTCCTTTCTGACACCACCACCAAATAATCCAGCTCCACCTCCAGGACAGAGCCAGCCTTCCTGATGATCTTGTTGACCCTGCTGCCCACCATAGTAGTGTTTGCTCTGCTGTTCAGTTTGTTGTTCAGATGCACTGCCAGGTATTTGTAGTCCTGTGTCCACGTCGACTCTGGATGGAAGCTGGTTCAGCTCACATGACTCAGTGAAGGAGTCCACAACAGGACCATGGTGTGTGATTGTCTTTTGTGTATGTTATGTATGCAGTTATGATATTTTCAGGAGTGCTTGTTGGAGGTCCTGGAGATCGTGGAATTGGGGATTTCAGGCAGTAAGTCCAGACAAGAACAGGAAGTGAGGTGTAAAGAAGAGAAAGAACTGAACCCAGCCTCTCTGAGGGTGAAGGAGGCTGCAGAGGCCACACTGAGTTGGTGAGCAAAACAAACACACATAAATAAATATACTATTATCTTCAATAATGAATACCTGACAGTTTTTTTTTTTATCTCTGCTACCTTAATGACTTGAGTTATCACACAAGAGTTCACATCCAGTAAGTTAGAGACATTTTCTGTTGGTTACAAAGTATGTTTTCACAATTTATTCAAATAATGTTTGTACAATTAGGGCCTCAGTACTGTCTTTGACCATACGTCGCCATATTCACTCTTTGTTAAAAGTGACAATAAATGAGCTGAAATAGCAGCAATATGTAGTGTTGACTGTAGTGTTGAAATGTGGACAGAAAAGAGTGGACCCAGGCAAGCTCTTTCTGAACCTAGACCACAGTCTGACTTCAACCAGGTTTAAGTTGCCTTATCTTGGGATGTAGCTGACATGTGCACATGTCACATCCAACTTTAATTTCAACATTCAGGCACAGTTCAGATTTGGCCTGATTCTAAAATTAGTTGTGGGTGACCGGTTCAGAGCGAAAATCTGGCCCACCCGGTTCAGCACAGATCTGATCTTTCTTCATATCTCAGTGTTATGCAGGTTTCCGGTGCCTTCCCATTCCTTGGAGGCTTGCTGGATGAGAAACATCTGATTGGCCGCTCCACTTTGAGCGATAGCAGAATGAAGAAGTTCAGATACTTTGTGGTGGACAGTTCAGTGATCCTGGCCATGCTGGAACAACCACAAGGACCTGCTCAGGGTCAGTCCTTACACTGATCCTGGACCAGATACAGACACAGCAGGAACACAATGAAATCAGAAATCTCCCTGACCTTCCTGTCATCCTCGGGCAAACATTTTGGCACAACAAAGTCAAGTTGCCCGCATGGGCACATCCTGTCCATTCAGGTGCAGCTATCCATCTACATCTAAATATGTAAACTATTCAGTAGATATGGGGCTAAAATTAGATAACACTGAGGAAACTAAAGTACACTACCACTAAACTATTCCTGCAACTAGCACATGAATTACAAAAATATAGCATTATTAAAGGTACAACTGGTCATTCTGTTCAGAAGCACTTTTTGTTCTACTGGGTGAAATAGTCCTTCTGTCCTGAGAGCAGTCAATACATTATGTGTTCAGAAAAAGGAGGGAAAAGAATCAGACCTCTGTGGCAGCTGGAGGACTGTAAAAACTCTGACCAATCAACTGACACTCAGGCAGTGACCACTGCCACTTCCCCTCTGTCTCACATCACATTTCACTCTTTGCCATTTAAATTTTTATTGATTTTTTTAAAAGGAACAGTATGTAGGAGACTAAAACTGGTACTGCAATCACTTTCAAGTTACTGTAGAGCGGTGTCTCCCTTCTCTCTCTCCCCTGACTAGAGGTTGCCAGCTAGGCTGCAAGATCCAACAGGAACAGAAAGTGTAACAGTGAATGAAACGCAGCCATCTTGAGCATCATCATGGACACTTAGAAGGAGTGAAATGGGCTAGAGGAGAGCTGTGGAAGGCTGGGATAAAGTGAGCGGATATCTGGGAGGGGGGCCGCGGGTCCACAGTGAGAGTGGCTGACTGGGAGTGCTGTCTCCCGGCCAAGGCCGGCGGGTAGCACAAGTCCGTCTGGAGGTCCAAAAATTCAGTGTTACGTGAATGAAAAGCAGCCACCTTGGGCATCACCATGGACACTTATTAGAAGAAATGAAATGTGCCAGAGGAGAGCTGTGGAGAGACTTTGTCACAACGTATTTCGGATTCATAACAAGGTCTTTTAGGTTTCGTAACATTAGACATTATTTATCCAATACGTTCGTAGCTGCAGCTGTGGTAACTAGAGCAGAGCTGGCAACCCGGATGCTGACACACTACTGACTTGGTGATTGGGAGATAGGTGGAGGGTGGAGCATCAGACCAAAACACAACATGACAACATCAATCAGTTGAGGGCTGCAACTTAGCTTTTTAAATGAGAATATCCTGGCTGGACTACTGATGTCAGTGATATAAGTATTTGAAATGAACATGATTTCTTAACGTCTGGTGACAAATCAAGGCCATGATTCATTTAAATACACGTCTTATATATTGTACCTTTAAGAACAAAATCAACATATATAAGTACAGGGTATTATTTTCAAAACTTGGGTCTTGCTTTTGGTGTAGACATCCTCTGACATGTCATCCATCCATCCATCCATTCTCTACCACTTATCCTCATAGGGTCACGGGGGACATCCCAGCTGTCTTATGGTAAAAGGCAGGCTATACCCTGGACAAGTCTCCAGTTCACCACAGGACACATAGAGACAGACAACCACTCACACTCACATTCACACCTACGGTCAATTTAAATTAGCCAATTAACCTAATCCCCATACATGTTTTTGGATGGTGGGAGGAAGCTGGAGTACCCAGAGAGAACCCTGACATGTCATATAAAAATAAAATTAAACAATCAAAACAAATACATCCCAAGTAAGAAGAAGTCCATATTTGAAAATCCAGTCCATTAAATAAAACAAAGAGTGTGCTACATTTCGTCTCTAGTTCCAGTGTTTTTATCAGTCTTTGAATATTTTCAAAAAAGCTCCCAAGAGTTGGTCATATCTTCCATGTTGCCCTTCAGTCTGCAGGATGCTGTCTCCACCATTGCATCCTTCCATTCCCTCAGATTAGGAGACACGGCTGTTTTCCAATGTCTTAGAATTACTCTGGAAGCTGTAACCAGGCCCATCATGATAACAGAAAATGTTCTTTTTGATACACAAGTCCACAACTTTTACCCAGAATGGAGCCACTAATGTACGCTCCCATATACAATGCATTAATTCCTCATAAGACTCCTATTTTTGTATAGATCACGTTTCACTGTTGCCAGAACACTCAGCACACTCCTCTGCAGACATATACAGTGGCGAGAAAAAGTATGTGAACCCTTTGGGATTTCTTGGATTTCTGCATATATTTGGCATAACATGTGGCCTGATCTTCATGTAAGTCACTACAGTAGATAAACAACTTGTGTTTTAACTAATACTGCACAAAATTTTATATTTTCATCTTTTCACTGAACAAATCATGTAAAAAACTCACAGTGCAGGGTGGAAAAAGTATGTGAACCCCTAGGTCAATGACTTCTACAAGAGCTAATTTGAGTCAGGTGTCATCCAACATGGAGTTCAATTAGTGTGACGAGTTTGCAGGAGTCGATTCAAGCTGCCCCGCCCTTTAAAAACTCACACTAGTTTTGAAATAGCTGTTCAGAAGAAGCATTGTCTGATGGGAACCATGCCCTGCACCAAAGAGCTCTCTGAAGACCTGCGAGCAAGAATTGCTGAGCTACATAAGGCTGGAAGGGGATACAAAAGTATCTCTAAAAGCCTTGATGTCCATGTCTCAACAGTTAGAGAAATAATCTACAAATGGAGGGAGTTCAAGACAGTTGCCAGGCGTGGTCGTCCTGCAAAGATGACCGCAAGAGCACAGCGCAGAATGGTCAGTGAGGTGAGAAGGAATCCTCGAGCATCAGCCAAAGCCTTACAAACTTCTCTGGCACATGCAAACATTTCTGTTCATACCTCCACAATACGTAAATTTCTGAACAAGAATGGATTTCATGGGAGGACACCACGGAGGAAACCTCTGCTGACAAAAAAGAAAATTGCTGCACGTCTAAAGTTTGCAAAAGACCACCTTGATGTTTCACAGCAGTTCTGGGACAACATTCTTTGGACCGATGAAACAAAAATTGAGTTATTCGGCAGGAACACACAACGCTATGTGTGGAGGAAAAGTGGCACGGCACACCAGCATCAGAACATCATCCCAACTGTGAAATATGGTGGAGGGAGCATCATGGTTTGGGGCTGTTTTGCAGCCTCAGGGCCTGGACGGATTGCTGTCATCAATGGAAAAATGAATTACAAAATGTACCAAGACATTTTGCAGGAAAACATAACACCATCGGTCCACCAGCTGAAGCTCAAACGAGGATGGGTGATGCAACAAGACAACGACCCCAAACATACAAGTAAATCAACAACAGAATGGTTCAAACAGAAGAAATTACACCTTCTGGAGTGGCCAAGTCAGAGTCCGGACCTCAACCCCATTGAGATGCTGTGGCATGACCTCAAGAGAGCCATACACACCAGACAACCAAAAAATATTGCTGAACTGAAACAATTCTGTGCAGAGGAATGGTCCAAAATTCCTCCTGGCCGTTGTGCAGGTCTGATCTGCAACTATAGGAAACATTTGGTTGAGGTTATTTCTGCAAAAGGAGGGTCAACCAGTTATTAAATGTTAAGGTTCACATACTTTTTCCACCCTGTGATGAATGTTAACATCTTGTGTTCAATAAACAAAAATCAAAACATATTTTTTGTGGAGTATTACTTTAGGAGAATGTACGATGGTATTGTTCTGACTTAAATTAAAATCGGAACACATTTTATGACCAATTTACGCAGAGATCCAAGAAAGCCCAAAGGGTTCACATACTTTTTCTCGCCACTGTAGAGTTAGCAGGAGAGTGGGCGTGGCTTTGGAGGGGGTGGAGCTGAAGGATGCTTAGAGGAGGTGCCACTTTCAGATCATGTTAAGTCTCTTGCTTGCTCTCCAAGGTTACTAACTATACTCCAATCATACTCAGAGGACACACACTAAGGGTGTTTTCATACCTGCCTTGTTTAGTTCAGTTGAATTGAATCCTGGAGCGTTCACCCCCTTGATGAAGTTTGTTTGGGAAGGTATGAACACATAAATCGCACTCGGGGGTGGACCAAAACAACGTGGTCTCGGTCCGGTTCCAAAATAACTCTGGTGCGGTTCTAGTGTGGTGAAAACCTGATCCAACCTCCATCCGACCCAACTGCAGGGCACACTGAGTCTGTTTTGGACTAAACCGCCTCCCGTAGCCAGCTGCACTGTGCATTATTATCATAGGTAAAACTGCTATTACTAATATTGAATGAATTAGGCCAATATCATTTTTGCTGTTTTTGAAAATCTACGTTTTAATAAAGTTTGTCGCTTTGGATAAAAGTACTAAATTCCCTAATATAAACATAAACGTAATGTTGGACAGATATAAAACAGTATGGGTGTCTCCTTCTTGCTGCTCTCTTGTTTCTTGTTGTTGACTAATCTGTTCAGCCCTAAATGCAAAACATCCTAATGGTTTGAACGGTATGTGCAGCGCCATGTCCGTCGATCACAGTGCTGATCAGAGGACCGTCAGGAGGTCACAGCTGGACTCTGCAGCTCCACCTGCAGCCCAGAGAGGGAAGAACCAGCACACAGGTGAGCATCTCCTTCAATGGCTCAAAAAAACGTTGTGTCTCTCAGGCTTGATTTCAGTGTTTTATACCTCCTCTCTGTTGATCCACTGTAGCAAACTCTGATTCCAGAGCAACGTGTTCCAGCTGAGGAGGATGCTGGGATACGATGCAGTGTCAAACATCAGCTGTGTCCTGAAAATATTGAAAATGTTGCTTCAGTTAAAGCAGATCTGAGTATTCCATCTCTGCACAAGACTGTTACTGAGGAGGTACAACCTATCCTACCCAGACCATCTGATAATTATAACACCAAATGGTTAATAAACACTTTGTCAAGCATCTATAAATAATATTTACGTAATTACTACTTTGTCAATGCTTAATATGTATAGCTACACACTGTACATGCATGTGGTGTGTATATGTAATGTAATACTGTGTGGATAATCTGAACGTAATTAATATAATAACAGTAACAGTAGCAATAGTGATAAATAGTAATTTGATGTTACACAAACTATATAATAATAACAATAATAGAAATGCTGGTATTACTAATAATTGGTAAACATTATTGATAATAATAATGTTGTCGTTTGTTAGTAGTTAAATGGCCTCATTAGTTTGCCATGCCCTCCATCAGGTGCAGCAGCAGCTGGAGCGTCTGCGAGCAGCGCTGAAGAGGCAGCGGCAGGTTGAGGCTCGGCCTCAGCTGAGCGGACGCTCAGTCATCAGGAACACCTGCAGGCCGCCGCCTCCAATTACCAACTTCCAGACAGCGAGACTCTTCCTGTCCCACCTGGGCCTGCTGACACCTGAGACCCTGAAGGTACCAAGGACAGCATGGACACTGATTCATGTAGACATTGTTGTCTCACCTGTCTCCCTCTCACCTGTCAAGTCAAGTCAAGTCAACTTTATTTGTATAGCCCAATATCACAAATTATGAATTTGCCTCATTGGGCTTTACAATCTGTACAGGATATGACACCCTCTGTCCTTTACAAATGACCCTCGCATCGACTAAGGAAAAACTCCCCAAAAAAACCCTTTTAACAGGGAAAAAGAAACGGAAGAAACCTCAGGAAGAGCAACAGAGGAGGGATCCCTCTTCCAGGATGGACAGACGTGCAATAGATGCCATGTGTACAGAATAACAACAATGAAAACACATTAACACTAACATACAAAATTGTATGGAAATGTCCAAATCAATATAACAACAGCTAATATACAGTGTGTATATATAGAATTATATGAGAGTGTCCAAGGGGATGAAGAGCATCATCAAGCTATCAGCAAAGGATGAGAAGCACGTCTTCCTCTCCACCACGCCAACCAGAAGAAGCCTGGGCAGCACATCTTCCACTCCACCACACCAAACAGGAGAAACCTCCGCAGGATGACCTCATCACCACCACGTCACACAGAACCAGAAGATGAAGCCTGACTGGTCTGCACAACCACTACTCCACCAGGTAGACTGGATCCATGGATACCTGTGAGATGAGAACGCACAGGGACTACGAGGCACAAAACTAATCTGCAGCATGTGTTAAAGGGAGGAAGAGGAAACACATCCTCTTCTCCACTACCCTAAAAGATACAACCTGAGCAGCATCACCTCTTCTCCATCTCACCACCATCAGGACAGACGAAGCCTGGATGACACCACCTCCTTCTCAACAAGTAGCCTCAGCTCACGGACACCTGGGAGCTAGGAGCACAGGGGCTCCGGGGAAGAAGATGAGTTAGTAAAATGACTTAATGGAGGCATCCAAATGAAGAAGAAGAGAAGCTCAGTGTGTCAGAGGAAGTCCCCCGGCAGTCTAGACCTATAGCAGCATAACTAAGGATTGATCCAAGGCAGCCTGAGTCAACCTTGGATCAGTCCTAACTATCAGCACTATCAAAAAGGAAAGTCTTAAGCCTACTCTTGAATAAGGGGATGGTGTCTGCCTCCTGGACTGAAAGAGGGAGTTGGTTCCACAGAAGAGGAACTTGATAACTGAAAGCTCTAGCTCCCATTCTACTTTTATAAACCCTAGGAACCGTTAGTAGTCCTGCATTCTGAGAGTGTAGAGTTCTCGCAGGATTATAAGGCACTATTAGCTCTTTAAGATAAGATGGTGCCTGACCATTAAGTGCCTTGTAGGTGAGGAGGAGGATTTTAAATTCTATTCTAGATTTTACAGGGAGCCAGTGCAGAGAGGCTAACACCGGAGAAATATGGTCTCTCTTCCTGGTTCTGGTCAGAACACGTGCTGCAGCGTTCTGGACCAGCTGGAGAGTCCTGATAGACTTATTAGGGCAGCCTGATAATAACGAGTTACAATAGTCCAGCCTGGAAGTTACAAATGCATGGACTAATTTTTCTGCATCGTTTTGGGAGAGAATATGCCTTATTTTTGCAATGTTACGCAGATGAAAAAAGCTGTTCTAGCTGTATGTTTCATGTGGACGTTGAAGGACATATCTTGGTCAAAATTACCCCTAGATTCCTTACAGTGGTGTTCGAGGCTGGTACAAAGCCACCTAGAGTAAATAAGTCATTAGATAGGTTATTTCTGCGATTTTCAGGGCCAATTAGAATAACCTCAGTTTTATCTGAATTTAACAACAAGAAATTGTGCGCCATCCAAGTTTTTATATCCTGAAGACATGTTTGGAGTTTAGCTAACTGGCTGGATTCGTCTGACTTAAATGACAAATATAGCTGAGTATCATCTGCATAACAGTGAAAGTTTATGGAGTGTTTCCTGATAACATTGCCTAAAGGAAGCATATATAAAGTAAATAGAATAGGCCCAAGCACAGAACCTTGAGGAACTCCATAACTGACTATGGACTGCATGGAGGACTCATCATTAATGTGAACAAACTGTGATCGATCCGATAAGTAGGATTTGAACCAGCGTAAAGCAGTTCCTCTGATGCCAGTTAAATGTTCTAATCTCTGCAACAGGATATGGTGGTCAATAGTATCAAAAGCAGCGCTAAGATCTAACAAGACAAGTACTGAGACGAGTCCATGGTCTGACGCAATTAGCAGGTCATTAGTAATTTTCACCAGAGCGGTCTCGGTGCTATGATATTTTCTAAATCCTGACTGAAAGTCCTCAAATAGATTATTGTTCTGGAGGAAGTCACACAGCTGACTGCACACTGCTTTCTCAAGGATCTTAGAGAGAAAAGGAAGGTTGGATATTGGTCTATAGTTGGCTAAAACCTCTGGATCAAGACCGGGCTTCTTCAGAAGAGGTTTGATTACGGCTACTTTAAATGACTGAGGTACATAGCCTGACAGCAAAGATAAGTTGATCATGTTCAGTAAAGAGGTGCTCAGTAACGGTAAAGCTTCTTTAAGCAGTGAAGTTGGGATGGGATCTAAGAGACAAGTAGAAAGCTTAGATGAGGAAATCAATGAAGTCAGTTTGTGGAGGTCTATGGGAGAAAAGCAGTCCAAGTATACATCAAGTTCTTCAATGGGTCCTATGCTTCCTGTGTTTAAAGACAAAGCAGTTTCAGTCAAAGGCACAGTGTGATTTTCTCCCTAATAGTTATAATCTTCTCATTAAAGAAGCTCATGAAGTCACTACTACTGAGGGTTGTGGGAACAGATGGTTCAATAGAGCTGTGGCTCTCTGTCAGCCTGGCCACAGTGCTGAAAAGAAACCTGGGGTTGTTTTTATTTTCCTCTATTAATGATGAATAATAAGCTGCTCTGGCCTTACGGAGAGCCTTCCTATAAGCTTTCAAACTATCATGCCAGTCCAGGCGAGACGCTTGCAGACCGGTTAAACGCCACTTCCTTTCAAATCTTCTTGCTGCTTGCTTTAAACTGCGGGTGTGAGGGTTATACCATGGAGCCAGCTTTCTATGCTTTACTATCTTCTTTTTTAGAGGAGCAACAGAGTCTAGAGATGCTCGCAGAGAGTCTGCAGCACAATCTACCAAATTATCAATTTGAGTAGGATTGAAGTCTGAGCCCTCAAGTATATTGATATTAGGTATTCAATTAAAAGCTAATGGAATTATATCCTTAAACTTGGCTACAGCACTTTCAGATAAACATCTAGTGTACATGGAGTTACCTGATGGAGTGTAGTCCAGAAGAAAAAATTCAAAGGTTAACAAGTAATGGTCTGATAGGAAGGAATTCTGTTGGTGGACTGATAAATGTTCTACTTCAATGCCGTAGGTCAGGACCAGGTCGAGGGTATGGTTAAAACAGTGAGTTGGTTCCTGAACATTCTGACAGAAGCCAATTGAATCTAACAGCGAGATAAAAGCAGTACCAAGGCTGTCACCGTCAACGTCCACATGAATATTAAAGTCACCTACAATAATTACTTTATCAGTTCTCAGGACTAAAGTTGATAAAAACTCAGAGAACTCAGATAGAAATTCAGAATATGGACCTGGAGCACGGTACACTATAACAAATAAAACTGGTTTCTCTGTTTTCCATTTAAGATGAGAAAGACTAAGAACCAGGCTTTCAAAAGACGTATAGTTTAATTTAGGTTTAGGTTTGATCGAAAGACTAGAATCAAAAATGGCTGCAACTCCTCCTCCACGACCTGTATCTCTAGGAATATGAGTATTAATATGACTAGGAGGAGTGGATTCATTCAGGCTGACATAATCATCCTGACACAACCAGGTTTCAGTAAGACAAAATAAATCAACCTGGTTATCAGATATTAATTCATTTACTAGTAGAGCTTTAGATGATAATGACCTGATATTTAAAAGTCCACATTTAATTCTCCTGTCCTGATTATCTATTTCAGCAGTGGATTTAATTTTTATTAAATTATTTTGTTCCCCTGTCTCCCTGTCCTCTGTAGACTCCTTCTACCAGCGGTGTCCCAGCTCGACTTGTGTCTCTGGACTCGTCCCTTCCTGGTTTCTCTGAGGATCTGAGACGTTTGGACCTGCTGCCATCCAGAAACTGTGACTCTGCTTTTGTCTTCTACATGAGAGCAGGACAGAGGACAGCTGCTGAGGTCATACTCAACTGTCTGTCTGTCTCTCTCTCTCTCCTGTCTCTCTGTCTGTGTGTCTGTCTCTTGTCCATCCATCTGACTGTCTGTCTGTCTACTTGAAACCTTTTCTCTTATATTACGTAGTAATATAGTTATAGTTAATAGTAAGTTTACCAAAATGTGTTCCTGATAATCCCTGGCTTGCTGGGAGTAGTCTAAACGTCAGCTCTATGGAAATGACGTGCTGTCTAACGTGAGGCCATGTCTTGTGACTGACCTCCACTCAGTCATGTACAGTGAAAACTAAAACAATATGAACAGTACAGCGATCTGATGACTCTGAAAGTTGTCTCTCTTCCTAGATCTTGAGGAACATGGAGTCCAGCCACAGTGTCTCCTCTCACTTCCTGGACTTCCTGTTGTCTCTTGGTAGGCCAGTGGATACGGAGCAACGACAGGGGGGTGGGGTCAACACCACCAGTTCAGGTCAGTGCTCCCGATGGTCACCTCTCATTAGAAGTTATTTGAGGTTACCTAAGGCCAATCTGTTCTCCTTGATTGGTTATTTTCTGTCTCCCAGAATTCCCTGCTGTGCTGGGTGACAGCAGATGTGGCGTATTTAATGTCCTGATGTACACCAACGCGCTGACAGAGATCACCTTCACTGTCCCATCATCATCATACAGTGAGAGTCTAATGAGCTAAAGCACGAAACTCTTTTGATTTGACCATACAAGGAAATATTTTACCATCTAAAGCGAGATGTGACCATATATGGAAAGGTGATACCATATATGGACATGTGGTATCATATAAGGTGAAATGGTATCATCTCAGGTGAGATGTGACCATGTAAGGAAATCTACAACCATAAAGACAGTTGGTATATGAGCTGGTACTGTATAGGGAAAGGTGGTGTCATATATCAAAATCAAATCAATCAAAAGCCTTTATTGTCATTATATGACAGTGCATACAACGAAATTAGGGAGGAGAGGAAAGGTGAGTGATAACATGTAAGGAGGAGTGAGACTTTCAGGATGAAATCACAGATATTTCCTTTTACTTTATGAAATTGCTCTTTTTGTTTTGTTTAAAGTGGCTGATTTGTTGAAGAGTGCAGACAAGGTGGAGCCTCCAACTGAGCCGCCCTCCAGCCAGAGTCGCCCTGAGCACAGCCAAGACTCCACCCCTCAACCCACCGTACGAAAAACTCTTTTGTGTTATTACTTATTTATTATTCCTTCTTACCTTGATCTTTCTCTATGTCTGTCTGTCTCTCACTTGTCTGTCCAGAGTTCTCCAGCTGACAACATGAAGTCTTTTCATTTTGTTTTGTCGTCCGTCGGCTCTGAATCCAAAATCCTGATAGTCTGGGTCGAGCGCCTCGAGGATATTGGTAACTAACTTTATATTCACACTAAAGCTACTAACAAATTACTACTTTATTGGTCTCCCTAATAACTAGTATCAGTATTATAGTTCATCCAGCGACATGAGATCAGTTATTGAGTATTCCCACAGGGAAAAAAATGTTTGACCTGAATTCAATTGAAGCAGATGTTAACTCTTTGAGTGCCATTGACAAGTTACACCGTCAAAGTGTTTATTTTTACAGTCTCCCACAGCCTGTCAGTAATTTTGGGGCTTCTGTGATTTGTAGTCGGGACACAAACGGTTAACATGTGCCACAGAGATCAAAGCAGGAAGTGGAGACGATCGAGATTAGAGAGCAAAACAGAATCTGGACAAAAAGTGGTGATTTTGGTGAAAGTGTCCTCTACTCTACCTCTGATAAAACAAGAATGGAACAAGGTAAAAACAAAGATTTTTTTCATGATGAAATAGAGAGTCTCTTCTTTCATTTGAGCTATTCAGTGTTTTCAGAGACACAGTACAAAATATTCTGTGGGTCTAGAAATATGACTCAAAATGGGCAAAAAATGCTGGCACAAGGCACTTTCTGTTTTAAGAAAGGACTGGCACTCAAAGAGTTAAAGGAAAGTTAAATACCATTATGAAAAAATGAGGTCACAAACAAAGCTCAGCAGGAATTGGGAGGTGCTGATAATAAACGCCCCCTCAGATGATCTGAGAGCTTCACAGTAGATACTGGATGTTGACCTTGTTTGACAAAAATCTGTATGTTTCAGAGAGTTTCCCTCTGTTTGACCTGCTGTCAGAGATGACGACAGAAACACAGACCAGGTGAAACACACACATACACTGCTAATAAAAGTCTCTTCAGTCTTATTAATAACAAAACTTTCTTTCTGGCTGTCAGTGCATCAAATGTCCAGCTGATCTTCATCCACCCACTCAAAACTGGACTCTACCGCATCTGTTTCCATGGAAACTCCACCAGCAAGTTCAGTTTGGTCATCCCATTGGTCAACGGGAGTGTGGTCAGCAAGAGGTCTTTGGGTGTGTCTCACTGACTCCATGGAAGTTTCCACAAAATGACTATTTGTACATGAATTTCTCACCTTGTGTTGCCTTGAAATGAATTTCCTCAAATGTCTCTATGGTGAACAAAGAATCTAAAAACATGTAAAATCATTGATGAATTGAAGTAAATGGTGGCCACATTTAACAACAGCAAAGCTATATCAAAACTTATAGTTCCAGAACTCCCACACAACTCAGCAGTATAATTCAGTATAATCTAATCCAAAAGCCACAACCATCCAGGTGTATGCTCACTGCTTCCCAGACACCAACACACTGCATTTCCCGTCAAACACTTCTGCATAATCAGCACTCACATGGACATGTACTGTATGTCGCTCACATGCACAAGTGCAAAACTCTGTGTGTTTTAAATAGTATGTTTTTAGTGAAAATGCATTTTGAAAGTACTGAGCATGTGACTGGAACAAAAACAAAATAGATTTTTGTTAATGAAATGCTATTTGAGATAAAACTTGTTTCTTTCTGTCTCCAGGTTTCTTGGTCAGAGAGATGGTAATCAACTGTTGCCATCGGCGATGGTTAGAGAGTGATTCTGCTCCTCCACCTCATGTCAGAAGAAAGCACATGATCAATGACATCATTCTTCGCTACCGCAGCCGCCACTCTGAACCCGCCTTTTACTCCGCTCTGTTCCAGGACCCATGAACCCTGACCTTTAACCTCTCTTACGACCCCTCAATCTTTAGCCCTTCTGACCACTGTCTGAACATTAACACCTTTAATCTCTGACTGACCTCTAGATATAAACCATATAGAGTGTATCACTATAGATTTCTCCTTGGTGGGTGCTGCTTCCATAGCAGATGAAACATAGGCCAAAGTAAGAAAGTAGTACATGTCGAAGTTGGTTTCTGTCATTTTAGTTAGTTCTCATCACGTCTTTCTGTGTGTATCTTTCCCAGTAAGTTTAGTTTTAGTTATTTCATGCTAACACACTGACCTCCATGCCACAGCTCCCTCATCACTGCTGCACAGAAAGAAGAGGAGATGATCTCCATCCACATTCACAGTCTGTGCTGTACACAGACTGATGTGCTGGTGTGGTTGTTAACCAGCTAATCATAATCATCAGGTACTACAGTGAGTGATGTCAGGTGTCACTGCTTGATGATGTCACCTGCAAGTTTAATAAACTGTGTGGAAACCTCTGTGGTCTCTGTCTGCCCTTACATGTCTAACTGATGTCATCAGGTCAATTCAAATGAGCTTTATTGGTATGAAAGTTTCCAGAACAATGTAGCCAGATGTAACATCAAAACAATGATATGTCAAAATTACACGACACCAATGTTGAATAAAACAGAAAAAATGTGAATGAACAGTCACGACTGGTCCTCCTTTGTTGTGTCACGCCACTCTCCACCTGCCTCTCCTCTGGTTGTCATGGTTACCGCCGCATCACATTATCCTGTTACCCGGGTGATGAGCAGATGATCTTCCTCTAATGTCTGTTTCTTTTCACGAACTGATCAAATTTATGATCCAATCTGACTTTTTAAAATTATTTTTTTTTTGTGTCTGATCAATAGTCGTTCCTGACGTCATCCCACTTCCTTTTTGTGCGGGAAGTCAGCGATCTGCTGATCAGCTAAACTGCTGCTTGTGTGTCGCTCTGCGGGTCTTATTTTTCCTCCAGCTCTCTGTCCTCCTCTCTCCTCCACTTTCCTCCTCTCCTCCTTTCTTCACCTCCTCTCCTCCTCTCTCCCTCTCCTCCTCCGCTCCGCAGCAGCGATGCTCTCGTCAGGGCTGGCGGACCTCATCGCTCTCTCTGGGTGCTGGCAGTAGATCGGCAGGTAGTTGCAGGATCCTCCGCCATGGTGCAGAAATCTCGGAACGGTGGGGTGTTCCCCGGAGCGCAGACCGACCAGAAGAAGCTGAAGGTCGGGTTCGTTGGCCTGGAGGCCGGGGGGACTGAGTCCAGCAGGGACGGAGCTCTGCTCATAGCAGGTACAGAGGAGCACCAGCTGCTGCTTCATGCGGCAATAACAGGGTTGTGTGTGTGTGTGTGTGTGTGTGTGTGTGTGTGTGTGTGTGTGTGTGTGTGACCACAGTGATGAAGCAGCAACAGAATCAGATTACTGATGTGTCAGATAAACATGAGATGCAGATGGAAACGTGCCCAGATGTGCTCTGATAAAAGCCAAATAAGCACTACCTGCTTATTCAGACCAGTGAGGTTACGTGAGGAGAGATTTACTGTAAACATGTCAAAATGAGATGGGCTGATCGCTCTCATGTTTGTTTGCTGGCTTATAACTTGTATTCAAACCTTTAGTCGTTAAAGTATGGCAATAACTATATGTTGTTCTATGTGGAACATGGAAGGTATTAATCCTTGTTGATTAAGACCAAAACAATAGATTTGTGTTTATTACAGTCAGTGTGTTTATATTAGAGTCAGTGTGTTTATATTACAGTCAGTGTGTTTATATTACAGTCAGTGTATTAATATTACAGTCAGTGTGTTTATATTACAGTCAGTGTGTTTATATTACAGTCAGTGTGTTTATATTGCAGTCAGTGTGTTTATATTGCAGTCAGTGTGTTTATTACAGTCAGTGGGTTTATATTAGAGTCAGTGTGTTTATATTACAGTCAGTGTGTTTATATTAGAGTCAGTGTGTTTATTACAGTCAGTGGGTTTATTATAGTCAGTGTGTTTATAATACAGTCAGTGGGTTTATATTAGAGTCAGTGTGTTTATATTACAGTCAGTGGGTTTATATTAGAGTCAGTGTGTTTATATTACAGTCAGTGTGTTTATATTAGAGTCAGTGTGTTTATATTACAGTCAGTGTGTTTATATTAGAGTCAGTGTGTTTATATTACAGTCAGTGTGTTTATTACAGTCAGTGTGTTTATATTACAGTCAGTGTGTTTATATTAGAGTCAGTGTGTTTATATTACAGTCAGTGTGTTTATATTAGAGTCAGTGTGTTTATATTACAGTCAGTGTGTTTATATTACAGTCAGTGTGTTTATTATAGTCAGTGTGTTTATATTACAGTCAGTGTGTTTATATTAGAGTCAGTGTGTTTATATTACAGTCAGTGTGTTTATATTACAGTCAGTGTGTTTATATTAGAGTCAGTGTGTTTATTACAGTCAGTGGGTTTATTATAGTCAGTGTATTTATATTACAGTCAGTGGGTTTATATTAGAGTCAGTGTGTTTATATTACAGTCAGTGGGTTTATATTAGAGTCAGTGTGTTTATATTACAGTCAGTGGGTTTATATTAGAGTCAGTGTGTTTATTACAGTCAGTGGGTTTATATTAGAGTCAGTGTGTTTATTACAGTCAGTGGGTTTATTATAGTCAGTGTGTTTATAATACAGTCAGTGGGTTTATATTAGAGTCAGTGTGTTTATATTACAGTCAGTGGGTTTATATTAGAGTCAGTGTGTTTATATTACAGTCAGTGTGTTTATATTAGAGTCAGTGTGTTTATATTACAGTCAGTGGGTTTATATTAGAGTCAGTGTGTTTATATTACAGTCAGTGTGTTTATATTACAGTCAGTGTGTTTATATTACAGTCAGTGGGTTTATATTAGAGTCAGTGTGTTTATATTAGAGTCAGTGTGTTTATATTAGAGTCAGTGTGTTTATTACAGTCAGTGGGTTTATTATAGTCAGTGTATTTATATTACAGTCAGTGTGTTTATATTACAGTCAGTGTGTTTATATTAGAGTCAGTGTGTTTATATTACAGTCAGTGGGTTTATATTACAGTCAGTGTGTTTATTACAGTCAGTGTGTTTATATTAGAGTCAGTGTGTTTATATTACAGTCAGTGGGTTTATATTAGAGTCAGTGTGTTTATATTACAGTCAGTGGGTTTATATTACAGTCAGTGTGTTTATTACAGTGAGTGGGTTTATATTAGAGTCAGTGTGTTTATTACAGTGAGTGGGTTTATATTAGAGTCAGTGTGTTTATTACAGTGAGTGGGTTTATATTAGAGTCAGTGTGTTTATTACAGTCAGTGGGTTTATTATAGTCAGTGTGTTTATATTACAGTCAGTGGGTTTATATTACAGTCAGTGTGTTTATTACAGTCAGTGTGTTTATATTACAGTCAGTGTGTTTATTATAGTCAGTGTGTTTATTACAGTCAGTGTGTTTATATTACAGTCAGTGTGTTTATTATAGTCAGTGTGTTTATTACAGTCAGTGTGTTTATATTAGAGTCAGTGTGTTTATTATAGTCAGTGGGTTTATATTAGAGTCAGTGTGTTTATATTACAGTGTGTTTATTATAGTCAGTGTGTTTATATTACAGTCAGTGTGTTTATATTAGAGTCAGTGTGTTTATTATAGTCAGTGGGTTTATATTAGAGTCAGTGTGTTTATATTACAGTGTGTTTATTATGGTCAGTGTGTTTATTACAGTCAGTGTGTTTATTACAGTCAGTGGGTTTATATTACAGTCAGTGTGTTTATTATAGTCAGTGGGTTTATATTACAGTCAGTGTGTTTATTATAGTCAGTGTGTTTATATTACAGTCAGTGTGTTTATTACAGTCAGTGTGTTTATATTACAGTGTGTTTATTATGGTCAGTGTGTTTATTACAGTCAGTGTGTTTATTACAGTCAGTGGGTTTATATTACAGTCAGTGTGTTTATTACAGTCAGTGGGTTTATATTACAGTCAGTGTGTTTATTATAGTCAGTGTGTTTATATTACAGTCAGTGTGTTTATTACAGTCAGTGTGTTTATATTATAGTCAGTGTGTTTATTACAGTCAGTGTGTTTATATTATAGTCAGTGTGTTTATTACAGTCAGTGTGTTTATATTATAGTCAGTGTGTTTATTACAGTCAGTGTGTTTATATTACAGTCAGTGTGTTTATTATAGTCAGTGTGTTTATTACAGTCAGTGTGTTTATATTACAGTCAGTGTGTTTATATTACAGTCAGTGTGTTTATTACAGTCAGTGTGTTTATATTACAGTCAGTGTGTTTATTATAGTCAGTGTGTTTATTACAGTCAGTGTGTTTATATTACAGTCAGTGTGTTTATTATAGTCAGTGTGTTTATATTACAGTCAGTGTGTTTATTACAGTCAGTGTGTTTATATTAGAGTCAGTGTGTTTATATTACAGTCAGTGTGTTTATTATAGTCAGTGTGTTTATATTACAGTCAGTGTGTTTATTTTAGAGTCAGTATTTGTATCTGAACATATATACACCTGTGTCCAGGTGGGGAGGAGGGTCCTCGGCGGCAGCGCAGCAGTGTATCTGGAGGGAAGAAACCTCCGAAGCGAAACGCTCTCTACAGACGACTGCAGAATTTCTTGTACAATGTCCTGGAACGACCTCGAGGATGGGCCTTCATCTACCACGCCTACGTGTAAATACACCTGTCTTTACACCTGTCTGTTACTCTGCTATATAATATGAACTTTAAATCCAGTGACAGTGTATGTATCGCCATGCCAGCAGCTCTATGGATGCTCATGTTGATCACCACTTTGGTCCAGACAGAAACATCTCAGGGACTCTGGGTCATTCATGTTCTCCTCAGGATGAACTGTAATAACTTTGGTTCATTTTTCAATATTTTGACCCACTTTTGTCCAAAGATTAGATTTAGCATGACAAGGAAAAACAACACATTTGTTTTGCTTCTAAGAGGTGAAATATCTTGAAATTTATACAGAAATCAAAAGAAATCAGCTGGGGCCACAGATGGATGTCCAAGACCTGCAGGACTGATCACATTCCCATCAGCCTCAGCTGTACTTTGTGTTGACTGATAATTGTAGGAATCACACCAAGACATCCCCACTCACTTTTTCTTTTTTTGTGCTCTCTCTTTTATGTGTCTCATGGTGGCTGTTGCGGCTGTTACAGTTCTTGAGATATGAATTTTAATTGTGTCTGTGGTGTAATCTGACACCAGAGTGAGTGAAGAGAGTGGAGGGCTGCGGTGAAGACTCCTTTAAAAGCACTCTTTACCCTGCTCTGTTTTCATTTCACCGTTTAAACATAGGGAAACGTCCTTCTCCTTATCCTCATTAGAGGGTTTGAGCTACAATTTCCAGCATAAGTTCTTGAATAGATATCTTGCTCTAGCATGTGATAGACATGGATGTTCAGCAGGACAGAGACAAAAGAGAAAGCAGTGCTGGAGAGCTGAAGGGGAGGCAGAGATACTGCAGGAGGTCAAATTGAATCAAAACCCTCCATCCTTTTCTTCTTAATATCTCAATGAAATATGAGCACAGAGACGTGAACACACATGTTGTAATTCATTGTCTTTCACTTCCTGAGGGTAGCATTATCTCTGGTGTTCATTTCCAATACATCTCAGTAAATCCACTTAGAAATCATAGAGAAAAATGCTGCCTAAGAATTATCATGCAAAGTAATGCAGTGATAGTTGTCTGTACATCCATGACTGCGCTGCTAATGGATCACACCAAACACAAACAACAATGAGAATAGCACTACCTCCCTTTCAATGACACTACGACACACCATCTGATCAGCGTTTCTCTGCAAATATTGGCTCAAAAACACACATTGGTGTTTGCATGTTAGTTGTCTATCAGATAAGCAACAACATGTTTTACTATTTTAAGTTCATACTGAGCTGATAATTTGAGCTGGTTCACTCAGTGTGGCTGTAATGAAGCTGGCTTCACCCTCGTCCTGAGATCAATACTGAGATACCTGAGAGTGAGACAGAAGCAGAAGCAGAGGCAGTGTGTGTTTAATGTGTTTAATGTGTTTAATGTGCTCTCTGTTCAGCTTCCTGCTGGTGTTCTCCTGTTTGGTTCTGTCCGTGTTCTCCACCATCAAAGAGTACGAGAAGAGTTCAGAGGACGCTCTCTACATCCTGGTAAAACTCTACTCAACTCACATTGTTCAGAAATATACACCATGTACAGTATTTTCAGATCAGAGAGACACACTGAATACATGCTATAAATAATATAACCTTGCCTTTCTGGTTTGGTGATATTTTTAAACGTGTCATTTTAAATCGTCATAACTTCCTGTGTTTGATTTTTACCCCAGTCAGCAGGTTGTGTTTCAAGTCATCTGAGCTCCTCAGACCGTTCAGTCTTTAACTCATTGAGTGCCAGCCGTTTAATAAAACAGAAAGTGCCTTGTGCCAGCATTTTTGGCCATTTTAAGTCATTTTAAGACCCACAGAATATTTTGTACTATGTCTCTGAAAACACTGAATAGCTCAAATGAAAGAAGAGACTCTCTATTTCATCATGTTTGTTTTTACCTTGTTCCATTCTTGTTTTATAGGAGGTAGAGTAGAGGACACTTTCACCAAAATCACCACTTTTTGTCCAGATTCAGTTTTACTCTCTAATCTCGATCGTCTCCACTTCCTGTTTTGATCTCTGTGGCGTATAATGTCTCTTTATGTCCTTACTACAAATCCCAGAAGCCCCACTATTACTCACAGGCTGTGGGAGACTGATCGGAGACCCACTGCTGAAAATCACTTTGACGTTGAAATACTCAGAGTTAAGATCCTACCTGCCCTGATGATGTGTAACCACACATGCTATACATACCAGGTCTGGTTCTGTTTGGATAGTGATGACATTTTAACTCTTTTCTGATGTCCTATAAACTGGATGAGTCATCAGTAAATAAGCAGCAGAGTAATAATTAATATATGAGTTAGTAACGACTCCTGATAAGTTGGTCTGTCTCCAAAATCACTTACTACTCTATATATAGCACACTATCTAATGAGTTTGATATTGTGTAGTGCTGTCTGAATGTGAATAATCTTTTTAATGTCAGCAGGGCAGCACATCCCAACACAAACATCCACATAGTACTTAATTACATTAATTTGGGAAAATGACCTTATTTTCATTTGACTTTATCTTGATTGCACATTCCTGGATAAATCAGTACAGTTTGTTTACACTGTACTGTATTAACTTTATCTTACTTTATCCTCATCATCAAACTCTGTTTTGTCCAAAATTTTGATCCTGTTTTGATGTGTTCACCATATCGTCCTCTGGTACAGAGAGGCCCTAGATAGTAAGTGTTGAGTAGTGTGTGAATGAGTGATTGTGGGTTGTGTTGTATCACAGGAAGTGGTAACCATTGTGGTGTTCGGGGTGGAGTACATGGTGAGGATCTGGGCTGCAGGATGCTGCTGTCGGTACAGAGGATGGAGAGGACGACTCAAATTTGCCAGAAAACCTTTCTGTGTCATCGGTGAGTCTGATGGTTTAAACAACTCAGAAATTACCAACACTTCATTTGTTCTTAAACTTTAACAACATTTCATTTACTGTCAGACTCTACAAACACTTCATTTACTATCACATTTTAACAACACTTCATTTACTCTGAAACCTTAAAGTGATAGTTCAGGATTTGGACAGAGGGTCTCATTTCCAAGAGAGCCAGAGTGTTGGAGATGTGTGGAGACAGATTCAACAAATTTCATTCAGTCCTACTAGCTGCAGAGTTCACTGGTGCTAGGCTAACACAAGTCAATGGTTCTAGTTTAGTCTGCCATTAAAAACAGTCTTACCCACTCCACAGTGCACCTGAGGAAAATCAATTATAACACTAGACTATTGATGTAAATGTCTGTGTTGATAGAATAATTTTAGACATAAAACCAACCTTGCATTTTGAAGGATTGGTGAGGACTGATATCAGCTAACAGCTAGGTTATCAGAGCTATAATAGTTTGTTTACCTTGCATTCCTCCTCCGTCTGCATTTGTGTGTATTGTCCTCACTGTCACCTCCAGTCTCTGGTTCTTCTGTCCTGGTTTTCTGCAGCTCCAGTGGACACTGTCTCTACAGACACTCTCTCTTCTTCCCTTTTAGCATCCATCTCTCTCAGCTCTTTGTCTGTATATTCTGGCTCGTCCAGGTACGACTCATTGGAGAAAAATTGCTCATCATTGTCTTCAGAGGCATCAGAAAGTCCTCCAAATGTGGCAAAAACTGGTCTTCAGAACAATCTTCTTCATGTACTCTACGTCGTCTATCAATGACAGCTGCATGTAAACAAACTATTATAGATCTGGTAACCTAGCTGTTAGGTGATATCAGTCCACTGCTGTCGAACCTGCTGCTACTGAGACATAAATCCTTCTAAATGCATAAAACATTATCTATCAACACAGACATTTATATCAATAGTCTGGTGTTATAACTGATTTGTCTCAGGTGCACTGTGGAGTGGGTTAGGCTGTTTTTAATGGCAGACTAAACTAGAACCATTGACTTGTGTTAGTCTAGCACCAGTGAACTCTGCAGCGAGAAGCACTGAATGAAATTTGTTGAAAACTGTCTCAACACGTTTCCAACACTCTGGTTCACTTGGAAATGAGACCCTATGTTCAAAATTCTGAACTATCACTTTAACAACACTTCATTTACTCTGAAACTTTAACAACATTTCATTTACTGTCGGACAACACAACAACACTTTATTTACTCTCAGATTTTAACAATGCTTTCTTTGCTCTTGGACAGCAGGAGTGTCTCTGTTTAAAACAGCTGAATGATGTGAGACACTATAATCACTCACCACCTGTCACCTGTCTGTCTGCAGACATCATGGTCCTGATAGCGTCTATCTCAGTGTTGGCTGCTGGGACTCAGGGGAACGTCTTTGCCACTTCAGCCATCAGATCGCTTCGTTTCCTTCAGATTCTGAGGATGATCAGGATGGATCGACGGGGAGGAACCTGGAAGCTGCTGGGATCAGTCGTGTACGCCCACAGCAAGGTAACTGGGAAATACCTGTGTGTTTGTATCTCTCTGTATCCAATGACTATTTTCATCCTTGAACAATCTGCAGAAGTTTATGTTTATAATGGATATTAAAGGTTTCAGCTTTTCCTCTAAATACTTTCACTTTCCCACCCTTTCACTTCCACTGCTTGACGTTTTAATTGCTGTTGGTGCTAACCAGGCCTTTGCCCCCCGAAGTCAGATTTCCGACTTTGTGGTCAAGTTGGACAAACCTCACCAACTCCAACTTGACCACAGTGTCATAATCCAAGATGGCAGTGCACTGGATTAGTGCCATGTAGCGTCAAAAGTTTTTCCCACACATAATTACTCTGGAGAACAAACACAAACCCTCCATGTCTTCTTTGTGTCTATTAATCGTGTTTGAGGACCTCATATTGCTGCATTAGCTTTCTGTTTTCCGACGGATCAAGCTCAACAAACTTTTCACTGGAGGCGTCCATCTTGGTTTTCCGACTTGTTTACTGGAACGCCGTCAACTCGGGTGTGACGTCATTCCCAGCTCCGACTTCCGATGTAAATCGAATGCAGCACTTTCCAACAATTCAATTTTTACAATTTTAATGATCTGTTTTATCTGAGTAGGTTTTTAATGATAATTTGTTGTAAAAAAATACTATATTTACTATATACTATCATAAAGTATTGTGCACATAAAGTAAATACAATAATATTTGTATGAAATTCATGTTGTAAATACTGTACTGTAAAGCTTCATAGTTAAATACACCTTATTATTATGCATCATGAATTTATTTGAATTTCATTGGATTTCATTTCTATTTCCTGCAATTTGAATTTGAATTGCAATTCTGCTTCCTGTTTGCAACCACAAATTCCAATTCAAGAATTGAATTGGAATTTAGGGGTAATTTTCAATTACATTTTTAATTTTGTACAGCCCTGGTGCTAACATACCAATGTCTACTGCAGCTTTCACTCTGTTCTACTGTATGTAAGCAGGATTACTTTCATGTATCATTTTCCTGACAGCAAGTGTGACATCTGATCATTTCATTGACCTTAGACTGTATCGATTAGAGTTACTGATTATTTGTCAAGTCCAAACTCATGGTGTCTCTCTCTCTCTCTCTCTCTCTCTCTCTCTCTCTCTCTCACTATTTTGTAATGTCTCTCTCCCTCTGCAGGAGTTGATCACTGCATGGTACATTGGCTTCCTGTGTCTCATTCTGGCCAGTTTCCTCGTTTATTTGGCAGAAAAAGAGGATAACGAACAGTTTGAGACTTATGCAGACGCCCTCTGGTGGGGACTGGTGAGTTGATACACTCTGCATTCCCACATATCAGGCATTGTGTGGGGTTGTGGGAGCATCTCTTATGGCCCAATAACACCAACATGGCTGGGTTGTACATCTCTGGATCGGTAGTTACATGGTTAGCCAAAAGTTGATTCTGCAGGCCGCTGCACCCCCCCGTGGCCCCCACTGCTTCATCTCAAACACGCTACCACATTTAAGGCAAAGTGTTCTTACAGCTCTGTGAAGCTTTGTGCTTTGCATATGAACACCTACTGCTAGTGATGGACAAATGAAGCTCCATGAAGCACTTGTGGTATTTTTGACTCCTCTAGATGGCGCTCTTGGTTTAAAGAAAAAGGCTAGTGTAATGGAAAATTACTAAATTTCCATTACATCTTACATTACAACTAAGAGCACCATCTAAATGAGACAAAAATACCACAAGTGCTTCATGAAGCTTCATTTGTCCATCACTACCTGCTGCCTCCTTCCCTGCAATGCACCAATCTGATTGGTCCATGTCAATCTCCGCCAGATCACCTTGACAACCATCGGCTATGGAGACAAGTTCCCCATCACCTGGAATGGGCGTCTGCTGGCTGCGACCTTCACCCTGATCGGAGTGTCATTCTTTGCTCTGCCTGCTGTGAGTCACTCTAGAGTTTACCTGAGTTTACCTGACACAGGTGAGCCTCCATATGGTTCATCCTAGCTCACCTGTCTGTGGCTCTGTCCCTCTCTTTCAGGGTATTCTGGGTTCTGGTTTTGCTCTGAAGGTTCAGGAGCAGCACCGCCAGAAACACTTTGAGAAGAGACGAAACCCAGCAGCTGGACTCATACAGGTGAACCAACACTCTTTTCACTGTATTCCTTCTCTTGTTCATAATGGTGAAGTGAAATATGAAGACAGACATGAAAAATTTGATTTCATTCAGTGTGACTGACTCTACCTGAGGGTAGCCTTATCTCTGATGTTCTTCTAAATTCACTGAGAAATCATAGAAAGAAAGATGCTACAGAACATTTGTCTATCAGTAGTAATAGATCATTCTGCAACATTTAAGTCACTGATCAGAGCAGGTGGTTTACTGACGACAGTAGAGTTGACAGGTAACTTCCTGCTCTGTCAGGATCTGATCTGTGGCCGTTTCCATGGAAACAATCATCCTCTGTCCTACAGGCGGCGTGGAGGGTTTATGCCACGAATTTGAGCCGAACTGATCTGTCTTCAACCTGGGATTTTTATGAGAGGACTGGCTCGGCCCCCATGTACAGGTAATACTCTACCTGTCCTCCTTCAGAAACTAACTATACTCTGTAAATATTCTCTTAATTTCTCATCATCAGTGATTCTGTTTGTGTGTCTCCAGGTTGATTCCTCCTCTCAATCAGTTGGATTTACTGAGGAACCTCAAGAACAAATCTGGACTCTCATTCAGGTCTGAAATGTTTCACTGAAGAAGTCACATTACAAGTACACAACCTACTGTTACTACAACTATTGCAGTATTATTGTTGGTGAACAACTCAGAATCATTGATACAAATATAATTGAATAGTTAGAGAGAAAAGTATGACTCTTTATGTGGATGTCCAGTCAGTACTGATGGTAAACGTAGTCAGCTGAAGCAGTCATGTCCTCAGCTCTTCATATTGACAGAGAGAGAGAGTTGCTCTTCTCCAGCTGTTCCTCTTTATATCAGTGATGTGATACTGTAGTTTCTATGGTGAAGGATACTTTGATTTGGTCACTGAGGGGAGCAGTGCTGCTCAAAATATCCTCCTATATGTTTCAAATGGCAAACATGGCATCACTGTGCAGTGCAGAGGGTGTTACGGTGTTTGATTTTTATCTTTTTATTATTTTACGTCTTACTCTGTGTATTAAGGATTTATTTCAACCAAACCTGTGCTTGGTAGGAAGTAGGAATACTAGCCAGTTTCTGTCCAGTTTAATGAGGTGTGTTTTACATTTGGTCTCAGAATAGAATAGAATTACTTTAGTGATCCCAACCTGGGAAATTACTTTGTAGCAGCAGCGAGAAATGCAATCACAGTTAAAAAAAAAGCGATATAAAGAACAGAAAATTATTAAATATTACTATTTACAATTAAAGTATATACAGAAGCACAGTATTAAAAGTATAAAAATGTATGTGCTGATAAATATTATGGTTCATGGTGATAGTCATTGTGCAAAGCAACTGATTCAGTGAAATACAGATGAACAGTCAGTAATGATATAACAGTTATGATCAGAAGTAGTGCAAATAAATAGTACGTTGTACTGCAATGAAGATGAACAGTATGTTATGATATGGCATTTTAAACTCTTTTTAACAGTGCAAATAAACAGTCTATAAATATTGTAAATAAATAAATAAACAGTAAGGTGCATTGAACCAAGATGAACAGAATGATGTGTTATGACAGTTTTACTATAAATAGTGCAAATAAACAGTGCAGTGAACTGGAGATGAACAGTGTGTTATGATGTGGTATCAGGATAGAGTCTTATTGTAAAGTGTGATAGCGTGTGGCACTAATGACTTCCTGTATCTGTCCCTTCGACAGCGGAGCTGCAACAGTCTGTTAGAGAAGCTGTCCAGTGTAAGGTGGAGAGGATGCTCCTCATTGTCCTAGCTTTTTGAGTGTCCTCCTCTCCACCACAGTTTGAAAAGTGTCCAGTTTAAATCCAACCACAGAGCCAGCCTTCTTGATTATCCTATTAAGTCTGCTGGTGTCGCTGGTGTCGCAGAGAAGATGGTGCTGGCAACAACGGACTGGTAGAAGATCGCCAACGTTTTGCTGCACACGTTGAAGGATCTTAGCTTCCTCAGGAAATAGAGTCTGCTCATCCCCGTCATGAATTAAGAGAGAGAAACATGAATTGAGGTGTAAGGCTGTACTTTTAGCTTTACCTACATTTCTTGACAATTTGCTCTTTTTTTTTGTTTATTTATCATAACGTAGCTCACACAATGCATCCTGGTACACAGCAGGAGTGATTGTCTATTTTGGTCCGTTTAGCACACACTGGGGATTAATTTCAGTTTTTCCTTTTATAATAACACTCTGTCTGTCTGCAGGAAGGATGTCCAGCCTGAACCGTCTCCCAGGTCAGTGTCTAGTTCAGTCTTAATGTTGTTTAATGCTCAGTTTGAGGCCACAAGGCTGGTCTGAGGAGTAAAACTGAGTCATTGCTGTCAATAACTGGCCAACCCCTTCACTTTAACCTGCAGGTGCAAGCCCATGGTGATGTTAATCATCCAACCAAAGCACTGGGTTGTTCCTAAAAGCTATAGTATGTCACGTTAGAGAGCTAGCAAGATTTGAAAGTGGCACATCCTCTCAGCCTCCTCTAAGCTCCTCCCCCTCCCGTCAGTGCTCCGTCCAAAGCCACGCCCCCTCAAACTTGAACATCTGACAGTAGCATTCAGCAGGGAGAGGAGAGCCGTTATGCTACATCACTACAGTTGTAAAATGTCCCATTCAAAGCCAATATATCATCATTATTTTATCATCTTTATAATGCAGACACTGACGACTATGACTGTGCAATATGATCAAAATGTCATATCATATAACCGCTTCAATTTGTATTAATAAGGTTATAGGACATGGCACCTACGACCGGCTTACACCCACAGAAAAGCTAACGTTAGCATTGGGCTAATAGGTGCTACATAAGTAGCTATGTTGGCAAACATTACATATTTTATGAAAATAATAACTCCTCCTGAAGCTAAACAAATAATTAGCTGTCCAACAGAATGAAAGCAGAAACTTCTTTATCACTTTTCAGTCCCTTCAGATGTCTCAGTGTCTCCACTGATGTTCACTCTGGTTTGTCCTCTTAGCTTTATCCAGAGTTTTGTCTTTCAGTCTTTTCTGTCTCCCTCTTTCTTCTCTTAGTCTGTTTAGCAGGATGAGTCGTCAGAAGTAACACTGGAAGTACTAATTGCTGCTAACGGAGCAGCAATAGCTGCAGCACAGGACCTCCAGTAGCTGAGGGCTAACACTACAGAGACATGTATACAGGCTATCATGCTCCATGCTTCAACTTCAGCTGTGTCACCAAGCCTAATTTGTATGGGCCCATGATTACAAAGCAGTCCTCCGTGAAATGATTGGTGCACACATTGCACAAGGCTTATTTGTAATTTGAGTGACTCTGTCAATGTTAACGGTACTATCCGTGCACTGCAGAGTAACGTTAGCCTCTTTAGCCACTGCAAGTACGCCTCTATGCGTAAACATTATGGCACCATAAGGCGAGAGAGAGTCACTTCCTCTCTCCAGAGAGGGGGCGTGGTCAGACACAGCTCAGGAACATTTAAAGGTACAGACACAGAAACAGTCTGTTCTCAGCAGAGATCAATACAGTGATTTTAAACTGGCTGCAATTCAGGACCAGGGCTGAGTTTGGGGTAATACACTTTGAATACAATGTTGTTGGACATCTGAGACCGATATAAAATATATATAATATAAAATATAAAATTGCAAAAGCGTATAATGGGAGACCTTTAAAAAAATCAAATCAAAGACATAATTATCTGATGATTAGGCCCAGTGGGAGTCAGTTTAAGCTTTACTCTTACTTCTAACCCCTGACAGTTCCAGATCATTATCTCTCTTCATCAATGACTCCTAAGCCCTGACATCTGACCTCTGAGCAGTGGTTCGTTCAGAGTGAGCTGCTTTCCAGTGGATTCTAGACTGAATGTGCTGGAGGTGCACAGAGCTTGACTTTTGACTTTTTACCTCTGGGGTTTAACACTGGGTAAGCAGATTTTCTTATCTGTGGACGATATCAGAGCTCCAACACAGAAATGTGGACAAGAAATAAGAAATGTCATGTTTGACCTAGGATACTGCTTTGACAGTAGAGGACATCTAGTCCTAATGCCAAATTAAACCTGTCTGTGTCTGTTGTCCCTGCAGTCAGAAGGTCAGTCTGAAGGAAAGAGTCTTCTCTTCTCCCCGGAGCTCAGGAACCAAAGGAAAAGGTTCCCCTCAACATGGTGGGTGTTAGAGCTGCTGGCAGGGAACAGCATGTTTCCAGTACCGTCACACGTGAAAAGTGGATCAGATCACATCTCTTTGGAGTCATTGTTTTGAATGAAAATCTGCAGACTGATGGATACGAACAAGAACAACAAACCAGGTTCTGGTGTGTAACATTCTTGACCTCCTTCTTTCCATCCTCCTTCTTACCTAGTCGTTCCCAATGTTGGCCCTGGTGTTGCTCCTGGTGTTGCTCCTGGTGTTGTTCCTGGTGTTACTCCTGGTGTTACTCCTGGTGTTGCTCCTGGTGTTCCTGGAGGCCTGGGGGGTATCCAAGCCCTGCGACGGTCCCCCAGCATGGAGCCTAGTCTGGAGGAAAGTCCAAGCAAGGTTCCAAAGAGCTGGAGCTTCGGAGAACGTAGCAGAACCAGACAAGCCTTCAGGATCCGAGGAGCTGCCTCCCGCCAAAACTCTGAAGGTAAGAAGGGTGGAGTCCAGCCAGTCAGTCAGTCAGATCTGCCAGTATGTATTTAAATTCCTGCAGGTTTAGCTGAAACCCAAAGGCTCTGTTGTCTGTTCAGAGGGATCAGAGTCAGTTCAACCAACTCTGAGTATGTTCACTGTGAGTTCAGCTTGTGTGTGCTGAATGACAAGGCACTATCAATGGAGCTCTGAAACTACCATTCACCATAGCAACAGGTAAAGAAGGCAGAGCCTCCAATTTAATCATGTGAACATAAATAAGTAAATGCACATTTCTTCTCCTGAGTGTCAATACAGTAAGTCAGTACAACAAAGCCTGCATTACTTTTTTTTAATTTATTCAACTCTAATCTGATGGGAATGAGCACAGGGCCAGTAACGGAAAAGGAGAAATATAGTTTAAAATTCAAATATATTACAGCTATAGATATACAAAGACATAGCGACACAATCCTGGACATCCTCCTATGAAAAAAACTGATTTGAATTCCATTTTTTTTGCATTTCTGCATGTCCATTGTTAGTGTTACCAATGTGTTCACTTTTGTTCAGTCCAGTGTCTGGCATGTTTTATTATGAGGAAGATCTCAGTGTTACTCAAACTGCATTTATTCCTCTTTTACGCTGTTTTAAATATATAAAATAAAAAGAATATTATACAGTCACCATCTTATTGTCTCATATTAAATAGCTTACATGGGATCATAATCCTTCTGACCATGTATCCATACCTCACCATTACATATTAAGATAATATCCCAGTGCTGGGTGGAGGTTTCCATCACATTAATGTAAAACAAGCACAGTTGTGACACAAGTTAAAATACTGAGTGCTGGAGAGCTGCCAGTGTTTTACCTGGATTTAGCTCTAAAACGATGGTGATGATGATGATGATGATGATGATGAGTAGAGTGAATCTTCCTCTGAAGATTGTCTCTTCTCTCCTCCTCCTGCAGTGCTGATAGAGATGCAGGATGAAGAGTTCAGACAGAAGAGCTCCCCAGGTCAGCACACACACAAACACAACCACTGAGGAACACACACCTAAAGACCCAGGATCACTGTTCAGACAATAAGGAGACAGTAGAGGCAGCAAACTGCTCCCACTGTTTCCTGGACCACCGTCAGTCTCTGGTCATGTTGGGGTAGACCTGAAGCACATGTCAGCAGACTTTAGAGAAGCAGGTATTAAATTATTTATGAAGGCAGAAGACAGTATTTTTTAAACAACTCAAAATACAGTGTTCCAAATTATTCTTTTTTTCAAAGCATTCAGTCGGTTATGAAGAACTGAAAATGTAAACATGTTGTCTTATATGCATTAGGAGAGATTATTTTCTTAAACATCTTTACAGGTCAGGTTACATGGCATGTTAACATGGGAGCTCATCGTGGATATCACCTTCACAACTCTCTCATCTGTTGAACTTGTGAGGTCATGTGTAGTTTCTGCCGCTCACCCTCATACTGTCGATCCTTCTTTTAAGGATGCTCCACAGGTTCTCAGTAGGGTTGAGGTCAGATGATGATGGTGGCCACACCATGGTTTTCTCTCCCTTTATGCCAACAGCAGCAGTGGTAGTTTTGCAGCATGGGATGGTGCATTGCCTTACATGAAAGTGATTTTACTGCAGAAGGCAGGGTTCTTTTTATACCATGACAGCAAATGATCTGAGTTTGGGCACCTTAAAGGAGCCTGCCAGCTTCAATCCATTATTCCAGGCCAAAACGACCAGCTCATTGCTGACGTTGCAGCCATCCACGACCATCCAGAGATCCCTCCATCTGGACCATCCAGTGTAGCATGGCATTCATCAGTGAATAAAACTGTGAGTATTGTTAGGGTGGTCTCTGAAGGATCCTGCATGGAGAGGCTCCATCAGCTTCAGACATCTGTTTGCTGCTCAGCAGTGGCTTTTTAACAGCTTCTCTATTAATACTGTTCATCTGCCTGACAGAATTCTTCCTCGGTACACCTGTACGTGAATGATGTGTATCACACACATCTTTTCACAGTACGACGATCTCTCAGAGGTTTTTGTGAAGTTTCCAGTGATTTCATACCTGCAAGGCACTGCAATGTTTAACACTTTTCATAAAGATCTTTCTTTCTCTCCATATTGCATGAAACCTGTGACTTGCTTTAAGTAGTTCCCCTTTAATTAGGCTCACCTGCCAAATTAATTATCAAACCTATCTGAAATTAACGTCACTGTTTTAAACAGACAGAAGAAACAAGGCAAGTGAAGCCTTTCATTGAAAAACAAAAAAAATAAAAGTTTATAAAACTGATCTGACTTGCATAATAATTTGGAAGACAGTGCATTGTTGACATATTTCAATGTTGTTTCAAATCCAACGCTTGAGTGCCATCAACGTGCAGTATTTCGACATCAAAGTGTTTTTTCAGCAGTGGGTCGCCGATTGTGGTCTCACACAGCCTGTGAGTAATGTTGGGGCTTCTGGGAGATGTAGTCGGAGCACAAAAGATGGTATACACCACAGAGATCAAAACAGGAAGTGGAGACGATTGAGATTAGAGAGCAAAACAAACAGAATCTGGACAAAAAGTGGTGATTTTGGTGAAAGTGTCCTCTACTCTACCTCTGATAAAACAAGAATGGAACAAGGTAAAAACAAACCTTTTTTTCATGATGAAATAGAGAGTCTCTTCTTTCATTTGAACTATTCACTGTTTTCAGAAACACAGTTAAAAAATATTCTAGTGATACAAAATGGGCAAAGAACGCTGGCACAAGGCACTTTCTGTTTTATATAATTGCTGGCAAACAGGAAAGGAAGCATTCTTTTGACCAATGAAACGACAGATAATAATGGGAGGCTTCCTGTCATTGGTTTGAATGGTGTTCACATCAGAGCAGTCCTAGGCCATCAGGTGGACTAGGAGTGTTTGTTTGGACCCATCAGAGTCTGAAGTGTTCACACCATCAGTGCACCAGGATTTGGTTTAACTGTACTCAACAGGGTTGGTGTGAAAAATTCTCAAAGTGCAGTTGGCATTCTGCTGGTATAGTTTTATGTGGTATATTTCCCAGCAAATTACCATGGTTATGATCAAATGCCAGCTCTGTTGTTGGCCCTTGTTAAATTGCAGAGCAATGTATCTCTCTCAGACCTTACCGGGAGCTTAGAGGCTGGTGGTGGCCAACAGCAGGGTGATATTGTACATGATAAATGTGAAATGCATATTTTAAATAGTTAGTTTGTTTTCAGTTTTTAGTGCTCCATATGCTGTGATGTTGTTGTTTCAGATGCCAGCCTGCCAGGAGAAGACATGGCTGATGACAACAAGAGCTGCCACTGTGAGTTCGTCCCTCAGGATCTGACCCCGGGGTTAAAGGTCACCATCAGAGCCATCTGGTATGAACGGCTTGTTTGTTTTTAATTAGAAATAATTTATTAATCAGTGTATCTGCTCATCATTCATTACTTTACTCATTGTTTAGTTGCTTGTTATTATGCACTGAATTCATTCTGCTTTTTAATCACATTATTATTTTGTTTGTTGTTTTCATTTATTTTTGCTCACCCTAGGGTCAAAGGTCACCATCAGCTGTTGGGTAAGGCCAGTCAGTCAGACCTCCAGTTAGCTTCATTGTTTTCTGTTGTTTCACTGTTTTCTGTTATCTGCCTCTAAAGCGTCTCTGTCATGCTGTTTGGTAAGACGTTATTATTATTATTATTATTATTATTATTATTATTATTATTCTGTTTCTATCATTAGTGATGGACAAATGAAGCTTTATGAAGCACTTTTTTAAATATTTTTTGACTCCTCTAGATGGTGATCTTGGTTTAATGAAAAAGGCTAGTGTAATGGAAAATGAATGAATTTCCATTACATCTTTAAACCAAGAGCACCTTCTAGAGGAGTCAAAAAATACTTCATGCTTCAAGCTTCATATGTTCGTCACTACTTATCATCCTTTCTTGTTGGTTCTTTGAAGTTTGATTTCATTCCTGCCTCCAGGAGGTCCCCAACAGGACCAGAACCAGATTCTGTAGCTCCAAACCAAAACCCAACCTCTCTCAAACCCCTCAGCACATGTCCAGAAGTATAGTGTTGGTGAACTTTATCTCTGTGGTGTGTGAACATGTAAAGAGTATGAAGTCCTCAGATCCAACCAGTCCAGGCTCACTGTGGGTAGGCTTCCTTGCTCTGAGATGAATCTGGTCTACAGAGACCAGTCCAGACTCTGACAGGTCTGTGAATTCCATCTACATGGACTGGACTAGATTCAGCCCACCAGTACCATCAGTGCCTGAGACCAGCTGAGCTCCTCCTGGCTGTCAGAGGCTACAGTGACAGCTGACTTCCTGTTTTCTCTCTCTTTCTCAGTATAATGCGTTTCATGGTGTCTAAGAGGAAGTTTAAGGAGAGTCTTCGTCCCTATGACGTGATGGACGTGATTGAACAATATTCAGCCGGACATCTGGACATGCTGGCCCGCATCAAGAACCTCCAGTCAAGGTAGGACCTTCAGCATCTCCTTAATCGTTGCTGGTGGAATGTCAGCCTGGTCTTTACTCTTCCACATTAAACAGACCGGTACGAAGCTGATGCTGCTGTTTTTGATTGATTACTCTTTTATGTTACCATCAGAAAGTTTCTCACAGTTTTCAGCACAGTACTTTGTTTAGGATTTAATACGAGGTCCTGGAGCTCAGACTCACGTTGTTTCCTAACTGACAGGGTGGATCAGATAGTCGGGAGAGGGACACCAATCACAGACAAGGACCGTCCCAAAACAGCCAATGAGGAGCTTCCTGAGGATCCAAGCATGATGGGGCGACTGGGGAAGGTCGAGAAGCAGGTAACCAATGACCAGTCCCTAAAAGACCCTTTAATTCTGAACCGCCTGCTTTCTTTTGCTTCAGTCTTAAATCTGTTTGGTCTTCTGCTGGTCTGGCCCCTCAGGTCCTGTCCATGGAGAGAAAGTTGGACTTCCTGGTTAACATCTACATCCAGCGAATGGGAATCCCTCAGGCTGAGACCGACGCCTACTTTGGGACCAAAGAGCCGGACCCGGCCCCGCCCTATCACAGTCCAGTGGATCAGCTGGAGAAGAGCCAGTCCATCTCCAAGATCCTACAGTCAGTGTCTAGTATGATAGAGAATCCACAGAACCTGTTGTTTACATGCTGTTTACACTTTGTTTACATGTTGTGCAGGGTGTTGCCTGTCGACCACATTGAGAAGAATCGTTTCTTGACAAAGATGGTTCGCTCCAGCAGCTCCACTGGACACAGGAACTACAACACCCCAACCTGCCCACCCTCCACCTCCTGGCAGCCAATCAGTTCCCAGCTCCACCAGCAGGTCCCACCCCCTCCTCACTGTAGCCACGGCAACACTCCAAGTCCAGTTGGGGATGGGTCACTGGTTCGCCTCCCACCTCCTCCGGCTGGAGAGAGACATGGAGGAAACCGATCACACCGGCACAGCAACGGAGACCGAGGGGGGGCAGAAAGAGCAGAAAGGGGAGGAGAAGGGGCTAATGGGACCGGGCGGGATGGAGGAGGAGGAGAGGAGGCGAAGCTGGACAGTGACGCCTCCATTTCCATCCCGTCTGTGGACCATGAGGAGCTGGAGCGCTCCTTCAGTGGCTTCTCCATCTCCCAGTCCAGAGAGAACCTAGATTTCCTCAACAACAGCTACTACTCCTCCAGCAACCTGGGAGACCACCAAGGAGGAGGAGGAGGAGGAGGTGGTGGAGGAGAAGGAGGAGGCGCTGCCCACTGCACCACCATCCGGCCATACATCGCACAGGGGGAATCGGACTCTGACTCTGAGCTCTGTGCTCCCTCACCACACTCAGATCAGGTCTGGACTGGAACCAAGTAGAAGGTAAAGCAGAGCAGAACCAGCAGAACCATGAAAAATATTAATCAAAATATGAATTCAAATGATGAAACTGTGAAGAGAAACGGGTACATGTTAGCTTTAAACACCAGCTGGAGTTACAGAGTGTAAAGGGCATGGAGCGCTGGGTGTCATGATGGTTTTATCATGTGAGTGTTTTAACCTGTGCAGCAAATGTTTGTTTGTCATTGATTGGTTCACACGCTCACACCTGATTGGATGCTTGTTTCCATGTTTCACATACTTGTAAACTATTATTAGCATTGTCTAACCACACCCTCCTATTGGTTTAAAATGAGAACAACAGACACTGACATGTTGACAGACTGTTGTTTTGTTTGTTGTCTCTATTTCATCTCTGGAGCTCAAACACAGAATGAGCCTGAACTTTTCTTTTCTGCTGTGATGTCATGTGGGATGGACTTAATGACAGCAGAGACAAACTGTGACACTGAGGGAAAGGTTTACAGTTTTGGCCATGTATTATCGACATTTACAGCATACTGAAGTCAACTATAAATTAATGTAAAAGTTAATTCACTGATTCAAAGGTTACTGACACCAAATCACTTCAATCCTACTAAACTCGAAAGCTGAGATGGTCACTACGACTGTCCACACTGGCCTTTTAATATGCGAAAAAGTCTGACTTAATGTCACTGTTTTGGGTATCAGTGGATGTTTCAGTGTGGAATTCAGATTTTATCAAAGTAATCTGGGACCCATTAAATGTAGTCTCTGGTCATGGTAGCGTTGGGTTGATCAGGTGGACCTGTAGTACGCTAGTTAAAACTGATATATGCTACATATACAGTACTGATATATGCTTACACTACTTGCTGTGGTATTTTGAAAAGATCCTCCATATATCCACGGCTGCCTACTTACAGTTGCTAGGTTGTGATTGGATGATCACTTTTTGGGGTCAGTTCAAACATGGATAGCGATGTGAACAAACCAGAAACTGATAATTACATGACATCATAAAAACATTAGTATGTATATATAGTATAACCACCCCAACTGTTAATTGTCCCAACTGTTAATTGTGTAATAATTAATATTCATCAATAAATTCCAGCAGTTGATTAAATAACCCAGCGGCAGGAATGTAAATGACATGATGCTCCAGAGTTTTTGTTGGCAGGAAGAGCTGCCTCCCTTCAGGAAACCAAAATAAGAGTCTCCTTTACTCTCTGCTTCTCTGGACAAAGAGTGAAGAGTTAAGTCCTAACAGATACAGGCAGCAGTGACGGTTTCATCATCAGGAGGAGGATGAACAGAGGTCATACCTGCCAGCTCAACAATTTTCAGGGGGGCTCCTGTTTTTTGTTGTTGTTGTTGTTTTTTTAATTATATAGTAAATAAAATTAAAAACATGCCACATTAATATAAAAATTCTTCTACAGTGTACGTGTTTTGCAATTTATGTTCTTTGAAAGTCACCAGAATGCAGGGAACAAAATTTTAAAATCCTCCCTATTTTTGAAGTGTCAAAGTTGTCAGGTATGATATGATAGAGGGTGAGATGCTTGAATGTTCCCACTTAATGAAGGAAACTCTCAGCAGACAACGACCTGTTCTCCACACCTTCACACTTTCTCCAAGAGTTTCATTTAAATAAACGTGTTAAGCTACTCTCAAATAGCCTAATGAGGAAACTCAATGGTGACTGATGAAACTATAAGAACTGTGTGCATCAGTCAGCTTGATTAATCAGCTGATCATCATCCATATTAGCCGATATTTGTTTCCATGGTTACCACGTCAGCTCAGATCAGTTGTTAAACGTGTTTTTGAAAAAAAATGGCACGACTAAATCTTGATCTTGTTTCACACAGACTGGATGTTTGTACAGAACATTGCCTGTTTGATTGTATTTCAATATTAATTAAAAAAACATAACCTCAACAAACCAACGAACCATCTTCAGTCTTCTGTGAAAATTAAACAGCTATTTAGTCTGATCTCTACAAACAATAACAGTCTGAAAGCTAGTGATGGACAAATGAAGCTTCATGAAGGACTTTTTTTGACTCCTCTAGATGGTGCTCTTGGTTTAAAGATGTCAGAGCTATATATAGAGAGAGTTCCAAAAGATGGCGTACAAAAAACATGTGACTACCTTTAAACCAATCCCAACATTCTACAGTAGCGCTCCGGACCCCACGTGACTTCGTTTGTTTACATTGGCATTTTGGCAGTAAAATCCACATCAAAATGAGTGACGCAAGCAGTCAGTTTGAAACGCCTTCAGAGTTTTAAATCACAGGATTTGACTATATGCACAAGTAAATACGAAAGAATAAGTATCTCTGACCCTTATCATGCCCCCAGTATACTTTTCATGAATCTTGAAAAGGATCCAGGTGTGGCGTGAACACACAACATGCGGTCAAAGGAGCTCTGAAACAGACCATCCTGAGGCTGAAGAAAGAAGAAATCCATCAGAGAGAGAAATGTTATTCTCTCTGTGCCTTTGTTCTGACCCCTAACTTGTCTCCTCTTTTCCTATATTACAGTTGATTGACTACCTCTTCATTAAGGAATGATGGCTCCAGGGACTCTAAGGCCGGGTGCATGCACGAGGGGATTCCTTTTCCTCTTGTCCCTGGCATTCCTCTACAACTTTGTAGGGCGTGCACGGCTCTGGCTCCTCCCCCCTGGGGGGTGGACGTATCCAATGTCTCCCCTTTGGGGCCCTAGAGCTGCCGAGCCTTCGCTGTTTCCGGGAGCCGCGGGGGAGGTGGTGGCTCCTTGTGGCAGTCTGGCTGGCTCTGGGGGTTTGGGGTGGGTGGTGCTCCCCTGTTCCTTTTCCTCCCCACATCCCTCCTCTCTTCTCTCCTGCCTGCCCGCTTCAGGTGCTCTGGCCCGCACATGCTCAGGCAATCGCCTGGGCCTGCATATCACCACCGGAGTTCCAGCTCTGCTGGCTGGACCCTCGATCCGGGTCCAACGCTATCCTGGGCTGTGGTGGGATCGGCTGAATGGGGGCTGACATCATTGCCTGGGGGTTCCAACATTTCTTCACCTCCTGGGCGCACCGTGGGGCAGGTCACTTTGGCGCTGGGCTCCCGGTGCTGCTGTGGCAGCATTGATGTTTTGTTTTCCCGGCGGTGTCTGGGGGGGGCAGGGGGCGGGTTCACTGGTTGGGGGATCGTTTGCCAGGCAGCGGACGTGTGCACCGGGTGTAGTTGTGGCTGCGTTTCTTCATTTGTTAGCGGGATGATGCATTTGAGTGTTGGTTGCTGGTAGAGGTGGCGGCGGTGCGGTGGCACATCTCTATAGTTGGCGCATTGCTGCCCGGCATCCAAAGGGGTGCCGGCTTCTTTGCGTTCGTGCTTCATGTCAGGTGCGTTGGCCCCGTATTTGGTGCATTTGTGGGGGGGGGGGCGTTCCTGGACTTTCCATCTTTTGGCTCGCTGGGTAGTTGTGGGGGTTGCGGCACTCGCACTGGCTCGTGCATTTGGTTCCCGGCTGGTGGAGCGCGTCTGATGGCATCGCCGGTGATTGTCGGTGGGTGGGTTCATCGACGGCAGGTTCCGTGGTCTGTTCTGTTCTATGTTGGCTGGTCATTGCACCTCTAATTAATGTGTGCGACTGGCTTGTTGCTGGGGCTCTGCTTTGGGGCCGCGGGGCCTGATGGTTTGTGTGGGCTCTCCCTGGCTCCTGGCCTCTCAGTCCTGGGGGCCCCATGCTTCAGGGACTATGCCCATTTATATCTACTCCCCTTGCAGCTCTGTTCCCATGGGCCGGGCCCACACCAGATTGTCTCTTAATGTGCACGTCACATATCTCGCACCTCACTGTACATAGTCACTTATAAGTGACAGGTACCCCGCAGGTACCCTGCCCCTGCAGCCCTCTGTTTTTTCCCTGCAGCCTCTCCTGCCCTTCCAACTTTTAATGCACCACATTACACACGGGGTAGCACTAAACATGTCCTAGGGGATAGGCTTCCTCGTCTGGAACCAGGGAAGCCCATAAATAGGTCGGGATCACTAAACTAACTCAATGGTGCTTCTGGTGGGACTCTGCCCCCTCGGATCTCAGGGCTGCAAAGGTGTATTAACACCCAGGACACCGTGGCTATAGGGCCCTTGGGATGTGGGGGGGCTGGTGGCCTGGGGGGTCCCCTTACATCTATGACGGGCCCCCCTGATGTGGCCATTGGGGCGCTGTGGGCTGGGGTTACTTGCCTGGTGGCTTCGGTGGCGGTGTCGCGGCAGCTCGGTTTTTGGTGGTGTAGCGGCTGGTCGGTATGGTCGGGGGGGTCAATGTTGGGTTCTTTGCCTGTGGGCTCATTTGTTGTTGTTGTTTGAGGTGGTTATTGGTGGCGTAGCCACTTGTTTTTTTCTCTTCTGGCCAGGGTCTGGGTGCGTAGGGGATGGGGGTTTGGGGGTATTCCCCCATGTGCGCATTGGGGGCGGGGCTGGCCCGCTCTGCATGCGGTGTTCCTGTGGTGCGGTGGCCTCTGAGGTGGGGGCGTGCGGTGTTGGGTTATGGGGTATACTGTTTGTGGGTCGATGTGGCGCTGTCGGTCCTGTCGGTTGCTGGGGCTCTGGTACGTTGCCTCCTGGGCAGATGCGCGGTTGCCGTTACAGTGCGGGGCGCTTGTCCGCTGGTTGTTGAATGGTTTCCTGATTGGAGCATTCGCATTGCTCTCGCTTGTGTTCTCGGTTGTCTCTGTGGGTGGGGGGGGCTTCCTGTCGGATTCGTGCTGGCGCCGGACCGCCCCCCCGCTTTCCTGGTATTGGGGGACGGCATGGCTGGTGGGGCGGAGCAGTGGTGGCGTTGCGGCGGCTCCGGGGCCCGGCGTTTGAGTGGGTTGCCTCGTGGTGCGTTCGGGTGGTGCGAGGGTGTCGGGTTTTCCGGTCACCGGGTTGGAGTTTGGGTGCATGTCACCTTCCAGTGCGGCTCCCGTTGTATTTGCCTTGCCCACTCTAGCCCTATGGTTCTGCGTTCAGACCTGGTATCGGTTGCCTGTGACTGCCGCCTGGTGGTGGCCTGCTATGTGCTGGGCCGCCGCTCCCTCGCCTCTTGTCCCTCTTGGCGGCCTAGAGTTGCCGAGCCTTCGCTTCACTGGAGTTGGGGGGGGGAGGTGGTGGCTCCTTGTGGCGGTCTGGCTGGCTCTGGGGGTTTGGGGTGGGTGGTGCTCCCCTGTTCCTTTTCCTCCCCACGTCTTCTCCACATACCTCTCTCACTTGTGTTCTCCGGTGGCCCACTCTATACTGTCAGGACTTCCACAACTCTGGTGTTCAGTACCATTGGGTGTTGGGATGAAAGTGTTAAGAATGACACAGCAGCTTACACTCTTTCATTATAATAGCCCTGCCTGTCTGTACCCTCCCCGTATTGTTTTGGCTTATCTCCCCATCTGTCATTTATTTCCCCCTCTTGTCACCCAGGTGTAGCACTTCCCTCTCTGGCTTATAACAGGAAATTCCAATAAATAATGTAAACTTAGATTCCAGGGAGGGCTGGTGATGGTCACACACATGCAATGAGAACAATGCAGACAAAGTGAAAAAAAAAAAAAGTAGATGAGGTTGCGACAAGGAAAAATGTTTTATTTGGAGGTCACTCTAATGGCAGCTACAGGTGGGGAGGAAAAAAAACACCTGAGAACACTGACTTTCAAGTGTCACATTTTTACTTCATTAAAGTCTACAGCAGTGTTTCAGCTCAGCCATGAAACATGTCCGTTTATTTGCTGCTGCTGGCAGTTACAATTGTAAATCAGTCCTCTAAGGTTTTTTTGGCATTATTGTGATGTTTGGACCGACACCTTCTTCACTTTTGTGACTTTTGACTGAGCACGCCCAGTCTACTGATTTGCCACAGGTGGGGGGCAGGCCACAGCAGAGCCAATGCCACTGGGTACAACAACTGCCTCCATCCTTGGGACAGCCAGTGTGTTTGGCGTTGTGCTGGAGAGGGAGGGGGACACATATTTGGCTGAGACCACAGAAGAGAATGATGCATTTCGTGTGCAAGCTTTATAAATGAGGGCCCCGGTCCGACTCAGCTCAAATGAATTGGAGCGGATGAGAGACCTCTGCTGCCGGGTGATAAGGAGCAGTCTCCATGGAAATGGCCCAGCTGGGTGTGTGTAACAGTTGAACTGCAGTGACCTTGCCTGTGATTGGATGTTGGTGCGTGTCTGAGTGTCACTCAAAGTCAGGTGGGGCTTTCCACATAGACACATACATAGAGTTTAGCCAAAGTCCTTCTAGGCAAGTTATGCCACTCGGCAGCCATCTTGGCAACGCCTCCAAGGAGACCAAGAAGACCAGACCCCTATCTAAATGAATGGGGACATGGTCAAATCCACGCTTTAACGTGATACCAGGACAGAAAAAACATATATATATACATGTTCGTCGGTGAAATTAGATACAAAAAGAAACCAAAAACATACACTTTACAGTAGAATGATGTTTAAAAGCGGATTTACGACACCAGGTCCACTGTACGGCTGAATCCGTGCCGGCCTGAAGCCGGTCTGCTAATCTATCACACTAACGAGCCAAAGCCAAGCCAGCCCGGGTTTGCGGGCTTTCTCACTGCAGGGCCAGATGCGTCTTGGTGCTAATGGCCCACGATTTCTGGCCCAACCTAAACCATGGTATTAGTGGGACCAAAGCAGGGCTAGTGGTGTCAAGGTTGCTGGTGTTAGCTGTTAGCTGTGTAGCCTGCTACTATCGTTGTAAACAAATAGCCTATCAGTTAGCGAACTATCTTCTATGGAGCCTTGTGATGATGTGGTATGGCTGGCATTATGAACAGATTGTTTTATGGTTAACATATATCAGTTCTTTTGGGTTTCCTCAGTTGTTGTTCCTGTTGTAATTTCATTGCTCTTTGCTGTCGTCCTGCACGTAACCTCCGTAATAGCTTCTTTCTTTCTTTATCAAACTTATCAAACCTATGTTGTTTGTTAAGGCGTTGTGTCAGTGACATTTTCGCAAATGGGAACGTAAAACATGTCACGTTTGTGTGCCTGTTATGGCTGTAATCTGCGATCTGGTTGTGGCCGATCTTTCAACTGCCTCTGCTTGCCACCAGGTAAGTTGAACTGTCGTAAAAAGCTATCTGTGCGCATGCGCTGGTGAAACAACATGAGTGGGTTGTAACTTTGCCGGTTTGGCTGTAACAACGCAGTGATTGGCTGTTCATGAAAGAAGGTGGGACAGGCGCCATCTTTGCCGTTTACAGAGCTCTCCATTCAAAATGCTTGGGTGGTCTGTCTCTACAATATAGAACGTCTCTGGTTGAGCTGATTATATGATACAGGCTTCTAATTGGTCAATGCTATTGATACACAGTGTGGATGACATTATCAATCACACACACACACAGAGTGGTAACTGTTTCCTCACAGGAAGCTGTGGCTATGACTGACCTTTCAAAATAAAAGCCCCGAACTCTGATTTAATCTTCACAGGAAACAAGGTCAAGCACGAAGCGCCTGGTTCAGTGTGTTTGTTTGTAATTTTAATCTTAAAACTATCAATAACATTCACACAAACCATAGTCCTTCATACATTTCCAACTATTTATCCAACTTTACTCCATTCAAACAGATTGAACTCAGTATTAGTAGATTAGCCTAAAAATCATATTCATCCAATTTTCACTCATTAACACTTTAACTTAACGTTTAACTTGAATTCAAACATTTTTAACATTCAACTTTTAAATTTAATTCTAAAATTTTCAACATTCAACTTTTAAATTAAATTCACACATTTTCAACATTCAACTTTTAAATAGAATTTAACAAATTATACATTCATATTTTTTCAACATTCATTCTACTTCACCGTCCCAAAACACTCATTCATCCATCCTTTATCCATGGATGGATGGACGAATGAATTACTACCCCATGCATGTTTTTGGATGGTGGGAGGAAGCCGGAGTACCCGGAGAGAACCCAGACACATGGAGAACATGCAAACTCCACACAGAAAGGCCCCGGGATTCGAACCCGGTACCTTCTTGCTGTGAGGCGACAGTGCAAACCACTACACCACCGTGCCGCCCCCAAAACATTCAACCCAGCATTAAAAGATTAGCTTAAGCTAAGCAGCATTCAACATTTGCAGTATAGCTTCAGCTGACAGCATTCCCATGCATTTTCAGCAGGAAATGCATTTTCTATTTCATCTTTCTTGTTGTTTATCTTTGAATTGTCTTCAGTTACGTGTGTATATGTTAGTGATGGACAAATGAAGCTTCATGAAGCATGTGATATTTTTTGACTCCTCTAGATTACACTGGGAATTTATTAATTTTCTATTACACTAGCCTTTTTCTTTAAACCAATCAAGCACCATCTAGAGGAGTCAAAAAATACCTGTGCAAATATATGTGCTTCATGAAGCTTCATTTGTCCATCACTAATATATGTTGTCATGAGAGCATATGCAATGGTAATAATAGAAGTGACAGATAATAATGAAGATAATATACTGATGGGAAGTTTTATTACATATTGTTGATTCATGAGAAGGGGTGGGAGTAAGTAAGTGCATACTTCCTCACACTCCTTTTCGAATGTTAACACAGCATAGGTTTTTCAATTGGTGCTGACATATTATGCTTTTGTTTCGTATTGTATGTGTATGTCTATTTTATTTTTATTTTGGTTTGTATTGTATGTGTATGTCTATTTTATTTTTATTTTGGTTTGTATTGTATGTGTATGTCTATTTTATTTTTATTTTGGTTTGTATTGTATGTGTATGTCTATTTTATTTTTATTTTGGTTTGTATTGTATGTGTATGTCTTTTATTTGCTTTTCGAAATAAACTAAAAACTAAACCATACTCCATTCAAATACAGATGTTGGTAACAACCCAAAATCATCTACACACAAAGAAATCAAAACATAAATGTCCATAAATTTAGTTATGTATAATAATGTGGAATGACATGGGGAATAAATATTGAACACATGAAGAAAAGGAGGTGGAGAAAGGCATAGGAGGCCAAGTCACTGGCTGAAAGCTGTCAGTATCAGGAAGCAGTGCAGTTCCCATCAGTGCTAATTAACATCAGCTGGTTTAGGCCTAACTGATGGCATATAAAAGGTTTCTCCTTATGAAGATGAGTGAAAGCAAAGAGCTCCCTAAAGGCATTGACAACCATGCTGAAAGCTTGTAATTCAAAGCTTCTTTCTGCTTCCAGACCATGGCCTCAGTGGTCACTGGAGCATTCAGAACATCACTTCCACCATCAGGTGCTCAAAATAATTGTATTTGTTTAGCCAAATGTCACAAAATTACAACTTAACGTCAGAGGACTTCACAGTCTGTACAGGACAGGACAACCTGTCTGGTCAGAGAGAATTCTACAGGCTTGCTGTGAACTTCTGTCTCCACTGCGCAGTGAATAAAACTCACCTGAACCTGACGAAGTATTGGACCTAAAGGAATCTTTTTTTCTTCTACAAGAGACTGGTCTCTGAGAACAGCACTCAGGAAGTTACTCTCATTTTTCAGACTCCACTCATAGCAGCTTTTGAACAAACTAAAGATGTTTTTTTTTTCCAGTTTTATTTAAAACTTCTTTAATGAACAAAACATCTGGAAGAGATATACACAGTGAACATGGATGTTTCATGGAGGAAAAACTTCTGCAGGCAGCATCCCTGCTGTCACTTCTTCTTCTTCTTGAACCTGGCAGACAGAGCAGTGTTACTTTTTTTTTTTTTACCATGGAAGAATAATCAGAACTGGTTCACTGGAACCCTTCAACACTTTCACTGGTGACCAAAGACTTGACTTAGAAATGCAGACAAAAGAAAAAAAGAGAGAGAAAGACTCACCTGGAGTTGCCAGGACGCTTCCTGTCCAAACCGAGGCGCTTCCTGTCTGCAAAGGAGGGTCTGCAAGGAGACAGAGACAGGTGAGACAGGTGTACCGACAGACAGGTGAACATGTGAGATATCATTATGTCTGAGAGTCACCAGTCATTTATTGTGTTGGACCACCTAAACTGACGGTTTTATCTTCAGTAGTTAAACACACACTCTGGTTCTGGTTACGTAGAAAGTAAAACGTAAGAGCAGAACACTGTGTACGACTTGGAAAAGACGTGTGTGTGTGTGTGTGTGTGTGGACAGCCAGACAGACAGGTGTACAGGACGGACGGATGGACAGCCTCACCCAGCTCTGTAGTGCTTCAGGGCCTTGCTGCTGGTGTTCGTCAGCTCTTTGTCAAACACAGACTTCTTCCCACCTTTTCCTGCTTTCTGATTGGCTGCTGCAGAGACAGTTTAGTACATCTGTCAGTACTGCTATAGTACATCTGTGTATTTAGGAGTATTTTTAAAGTACTGATGTAGTATGTATGAGTAATTGTGAGTAATGACATAGTATACCTGTGCATTTTAAAGTAAAATATTTGTGTATTGTAAAGTAGCGATTCATCCATCCATTCATTATCTACCTCTTATCCTCATAGGGTCGCGGGGGGGCTGGAGTCTATCCCAGCTGTCTTAGGGTGACAGGCAGGGTACACCCTGGACAAGTCTCCAGTTCATCACAGGACACAGAGACAGACAACCACTCACACTCACATTCACACCTACGGACAATTTAAATTAGCCAATTAACCTAATCCCCATGCATGTTTTTGGATGGTGGGAGGAAGCCAGAGTACCAGAGAGAACCCACACAGACATGAGGAGAACATGCAAATTCCACACAGAAAGGCCAGGAATCGAACCCGGTACCTTCTTGATGTGAGGCGACAGTGCTAAGCACTACACCATAGTGCCGCCCTAGTAGTGATTCATGAGGTTTTTTTTTTATTAAATGCTAATTATTATGATGAAGTGTTGAGTATATCTGACCTTTAGTTGGTGCCTCATCCTCTGGCATCGCTCTCGCTCTCTTTGGTCGTCTCTCTCTCTTCGCCGCTCGCTCTGCGAACATCTGAGCCTTCAAAATCTCGAACTGAGCGCGCTCATCAGCCTGAAGGACAGAGGGACAGACAGATCAATGGTCAGAAGCAGAGCTCTCACTTTGTGATAACCTCCAAAAGCTGAGCAGAGATCCACAGGGAATCCCTCTGTGTTCAGCTGAAGTCTAATAAATATTTAATAGAGTCAGGTGAAATGGGAGGGAAAGACACAGCTGGCTATTTTATCGGACACACCAAGACCATGGTTCTGCACCATATGGAGAGTTATTACAGCTAATGTTAGCTTGGTCTTTAGAAGAGAGACCATGTGAGGCAGACTGAGTGAACTGTCAGACTATGTCACCACAGTTTGGTCAACACATTGCATCATAACCACTATAGTTACAGTTATGGGCTTAAAACCTCTATGTCTGAACTCATGTGACACAAACTAACAGTTGGGTGTAACGTGATGTACATCATCAAGCTCTAGTGTGTGTGTGTGTGTGTGTGTGTGTGTGCGTGTGTTTAAACAGGAGGGAGGACTGGACTAGGGACACCTTCAGATCCAGCAGATCACTGATCCAGGGCTTCCATCAGTGGACCGCACACCTGGCCTCAGTACAGGAGACACTTTTTAAATGTTTTAGTTACTTGGACTTAGTGTCATTTTGTACTGATTTAGGTGCTCCCTGTGGACAACAGTGGTAGTGTTTCTGGGCACCAGAGTCCCTTTTTGGCACTTTTCCCACTACACAGTAATGGTATAGCACGGCCCAGTTTTGGTGCTTTTCCATTACAACTGAGTACCTAATAGTATCTCCTCGGCATGGGCTTGACTGACCATGGCATTCTTTTCTGCTTTGTCATTTTCTCATGTAACAATAGCAAAGCAGTTGCTGGTTTTAAAAATGGCGGGGTCGAGTTGTGTTTGGCATTTACAGTCTAGTCGGACGCTTCCAATCGGTGGCCAATCGGTGGAAGGTAGTCAGCTGACATTACGTTTTAGTATCGCTTCGGCTAGCTTGGAACCAGGGCTGAGAAGGTACGAAAAAAGTACCTAGTACCAGGTACTAGTGGAAATGTGCCACAGATGTGTAGAGCCGTGCCGTACCATGCCTGTGGAAAAGCACCATTAGAAAACCTCCCATTATACTTCTCCCATGCCTCTGTCCTCTAATATTGCCAAACAGCATGGTCCCCAGCAGGGACCTGAAGCTCCGCTCCAGGCTGGAGGAGGAGCTGCTGCTCCTGGCTGTGCAGCTCTTCACCTCCTGCCACAGATCAACTGCATGTCTCCTGATCCAAGTCTGATCCATTACTTAAATCTCTTCATCTGATGCTCCCATTTGCTTATACATGTCATACATACCCCTTTATCCACAGGGGTGGTTCCAGGGCTGGATCAAAGCCAGATCCTGACTTAGCACCAGTTCTTTGTGTTTCCACAGCCTAAGCACCGACCCCTGGAGCTTAAAACTGGGGCCAGACAAGCATCAAGTCTTTGCTATTTTTGAACGTGCCATAATCACCTCAGAGTCTGTGTTTCTCCTGCTCATGCATTTGCTCACTCAAAATCTGTCTTTCACTCAGGAATGTGGCACAAATATAACACCATACAGTTAGTTTTGTCAGCTCTGGATTTTTTTGCAAAGCCTTGTTTTGATTTTGCACCACACAAGCTTTGCCGGGTAAAAACGAAAATGCTGTGACGTACTGACGTTTTGCAGTGACGTAACCAGCACAGAACTAGCACTAGGTTGCTTTTGGTGGAAAAGGGGCAACAGAGGTGTCAGTATGAAGTATCGTAACCAGTTCAAACTTCCTTGTGACTTGACAGTTATTATTATTATTATTGTTATTAGTTATTACCGTCAGCTCCTTCTTCTTGCCGTCTCTCAGGAACTTCTGTCTCTTCTTCTTCCCTCTCAGAGCCAGGTCAAACTCCTGCAGAGCTTTTGATGCTGGTGAAGAGGAGGACCAGTTAAAACACAGTCTGTGGCGTTACTGCAGAGTACTACAGAGGATGGAGTAGTGAGAGTATTAGTACTCACCGCGGCTCTGTTTCCTCTCCTGTTGAGTCTGGAACCAAACCCTCTGTGATTCACTGGAGGTGGACGAGCCATCGAGACGCTTCTGAGCCACGCTCAGCTACATGCACCCACATTTAATAAGACATATTATATAATAATAATAATAATAATAATGTAAGATATCAAACTATATATACCTATACAGTTTGAATGTAAAGTGATTTTATGCTATTTTTTGTTAAACTGAATTAAAGGGGTGACTTTCTTTAACTTAAAAAGTTCATTAACAATGAAAAAGAACCAGATATAAATATTCTATCACTTCATCTATCAGCAGTATCTTTTGCTTCTGATCAAGCCAGTGTTACAACTGTGGCAACAAATACGAAGTGAATTAGGTGTTTCCATTGGCAGGGTACCTTAAGTCGTTACCTGAGCACAAGGTGTCAGGATTTTTTTTTTTTTTTTTGTTGTATACGCCATCATATAATGACAATAAAGGCTTTTGATTGATTTGACTGATTTGTAAAAAAGGAAAGCTTCGCTGTTCAGATCTCGTCTGTTAGGAAGGCTTTTGGTTCAGCTCAAATGAGGTGAAACATGTCCTCCCTATGCTATGGTTTAAACATAAGCAGCTCATTGTATGCATTTCTTACACTTCTACTGTTGTATTTCTGGAAAGCTGATTTAAAAAAAATGCAAAAAGGGAGCATCACTTTGACAAGTAGCCTTAAAACTAACAGCAGACAAACACCAGAGCACCACTGTGCTGCACTCAGTGGACCAGAAGACAATCTGTCTGACAGTTAATCAACTAAAAATGTCCTGACTGTGACGGTGCGTTCAGGTGCACCTTGGCCTCAGACGCAGCCAGCTCTCGCTCCTCTCTCTCCAGCTTCATCACAGCGCCGACGTCTTTCTCCAGTTTGGAGATCAGATCTCTGAACTTCAGGATGACGTCTGGGCCAAAGAGAGAGAGTTCAAACACACCAGGTGAAGTCTTTTCACCGTCTGTTAAAAATGACTCAAAATGTCTACTCTCCCAGGTTCCCTGAACTACCCACTAGCTCAGTCCCTCAGAAGTGGATACCTGGCGGCAGGACTCGAGCCTTCACGCTGTTCTTGGCTGACTTCACCACCTCCTTCAGTATCTTCCTCTCAGACTCTCCAACCAGAGACACTGAACGTCCTGAGCGACCAGCTCTGGCCGTCCGGCCGACACGGTGAACGTAGTGCTTCACTGTGGACGGCATGGTGAAGTTTATCACCTGACAGACAGACAGACACAGGGACAGAGATACACATTTATTAGCCCACCTGCTCTGTTTGTTTCAAAGATCCTCCAGCATCATTTCATTCACTTTCAGTCCAAATCTGAGCCAGAACACTGGAATTCACGGAGAAGTTAGAAATTAATACAGAATAACAAACATTTTTCTGTTCAGGAATGACAGGAAATAACTGCAATTTAACATCTCAATCCATAAATAATGCTCTGCTTTGATATTTTCTTTCTGCTTTTTGGGTAAATTTTAAAATCAATATTTCTATTTTAAAACTTAAATAATAATAATAATACCAAAAACATGCCGTTCAGCTCTAGTAGCTCCTAAAGGAAGTCACTCACTGTTTTGACTCCGCTGATGTCCAGACCTCTGGCTGCTACATCTGTCGCCACCAAGATATCAATCTGATCATCTTTAAAACGCCTGAAGAACAAAGAGGGTCAGTACATACAGTCATGGAAAAAATTATTAGACCACCCTTGTTTTCTTCAATTTCTTGTTCATTCTAATATCTGGTACCACTAAACGTATAATACAATGAACACAACAAAAAATGCAGCTGGTCACATAATACTTTATGTCCTATTTGACATTCTTAAGCTTAATTGATTCCCAGGGTATATAAGAGGCCATTTCATGTCACAAGCAGCACTGCACATGCAAAGGCCTAGAGTGGTTTCCTGCTTACATTCAAGCCGTAGCACAACTCAGAAGTTGTCAGCTCTCACATAATGCCTAAAACAAAAGAATTATGTGAAGCAACAAAGGCAGCCATCTTGGCACTGCTGGAAATTGGCATGAGTGAGAGACAGGTAGCGGAAAAACTGAAGATCTCCAAGACAGCCGTTCATTCCAACAAAAAAAAACAAGCTGAACATGGCACTACCAAATTGCTACCTGGCCGTGGCAGGAAAGGTCTTTCTACCCCACGAGATGACCGTGCACTCATCCGTTCCTGTGTCAGGAATCGTCGTCAGACCTCCGGGGACCTTAAAAATGAGTGGGCACTGTCGAGAAATGTGACTTGCTCGGCAAGGACAGTTCGAAACCGACTTGTTGAAGCTGGTTTGAAGTCACACAGAGCACGCAAGAAGCCCTTCATCAATGAAAGGCAGAGGAAGGCCCGGTTACTCTTTGCTCGAGACCACAAGGATTGGACTGTTGATGATTGGGCTAAGGTTCTCTTCAGTGATGAATCCAATTTTGAATTGATGCCCACTCCAGCCAACTTACTGGTTAGGAGGAAGCCTGGAGAAGCTTACAACCCAGACTGTCTTGCCCCTACAGTAAAACATGGGGGTGGATCAGTCATGATCTGGGGTTGTTTCAGTCTGAGTGGAACAGGGCAAATGCAATTGTGTGAAGGTCGAATGAACCAGGTCAAGTACAGGACTACCCTTGAAAACAGTCTTCTTCCATCAGCTGGAAAACTCTTTCCTGCCTCGAATGACTGGATTTTCCAACAAGACAATGCCCCTTGCCACACGGCAAGGTCAGTTAAAGCCTGGATGGAGAACCACAACATTCGCACCATGCCTTGGCCTGCTCAATCACCAGATCTTAATCCAATTGAAAACCTGTGGAAAATCATCAAACTCAAAATGGAGAACCACAAGCCCAAAAACAAAGAAAATTTGTTTGAATTTGTCCAACAGGAATGGGCTGCTGTGACAGCAGAACAATGTCAGAAGCTGGTGGAGAGCATGCCAAGACGCATGGCTGCAGTCATCAAAAACAATGGTTATGCAATCAAGTATTAACTCTTGTGTGTATCATGTGTTTAAAGCAAACAGAAAAGAAAACATGGAATGCTTAAAAGTAGTGTTTTTGGCGGTACAATGCCATAGCTATTGATGTAAGAATTTAAGTAATTTTGGTTATTATCAAGAAAACCATGGAAAATGAATAATCCTTAGTTCTTAAATTAAACTCTCATGAGCTATTTTTGTTGTTATCATTATAATTGTCCAAACAAATGTACCTTTAGTTGAGCCAGGCATTAAAATTAACAAGAAATTGAAGAAAACAAGGGTGGTCTAATAATTTTTTCCATGACTGTATTTCATATTAGTTCTGTGTTTGTACTTGAGGTTCTGTGTGAGTACCTGAGGTTCTCCAGCCTCTGGTTCTGGCTCAGCTCTCCATGCAGCTCTCCGACCTTCAGTCCCATCAGTCCCAGCAGGATGTGCAGTCTGTGCGCCTGTTTCCTCGTCTGAGTGAAACACATGACGTGATCCTGGAAGGTCCGAGTCAGTAAAGCTGAGGAAAACACAGTCAGTTAGTACTGCAGGGTATGCAGTACTACAGTATGAGTAGTACTGTGTTACCCACCAGCCACCACAGCCTCTCTGTCTCCCTCTCTGTTCTGTCGGATTCTAACAAACTCTTGTCGGAGGAATGGAGCAACGTCAGTGTTGCTATTAACGAAGATCCTGATTGGCTGCTTCAGTGAGACCGCCGCCAAGTCTTTCACCTGCGAACAGAGGTCACATGACACACTTAAACACCTGGGGACATAGGTCACATGACACCCACTGAACACCAGGAGAAGCAGGTCACATGACACACCTCTTCTGTCATGGTGGCAGAGAACAACATGGTCTGTCTGTTGTAGGAGCACAGTCTGATGACCTCCTTCATCTGCTCCTCAAAGTACTCATCCAACATCCTGAGAGAAGCACAGAGACAGTCAGTCTGTTTCACTGGGCGTTAACAAGAAGCTTCTGACCACAGGTGTCAGTGCTCACCTGTCGGCCTCATCCAGGATCAGGATCTCGATGTGGGACAGCTCAAAGTTTGGCGTGTTGTGAAGGTGATCGATTAGCCGACCAGGTGTAGCTATCAGGACATCTGGTCCTGCCCTCAGCGCAGCCTCCTGAGACTTCAGGTCCAACCCACCTGGACACACAGCAAGACAGGTTACCTGGAGACCGGACTGAGTCCAGCACATTTTACAGTCACAGACCACAAACAAAGAAGCTGAGCCAGAGCAGGTCAGTCAGCAGACATACCCACAGCCAGGCAGGTGGTGATGGAGGTGAACTGGGCGAGCTGACGGGCCACAGAGTGAACCTGGATTCCCAGCTCTCTGGTAGGAACCAGAACCAAGACCCGGGTCACCTGGGACGTCTTTGGCTTATAAATCAAGCGCTCTAACACCGGCAACATGAAAGCCGCTGTCTTCCCTGTGAAGAAGAGAAAAAAAATAATTAATCTATCTGGTTCCAGTGTAAACAATCGGTCCCAGTATGATGAAGCCATCCCAGTATATCAGTGTTAAGCGTGGTTTATGCTTCTGCGTCGCAGCAAAGGTGTAGCTCCGGTGTTGACGCGGACCCCTACGCAGACCTTACGCCATAGCCTGACCCGCACCTCCAAAAAATCCTGGCTACACATCGCATCAACGTGTTGAGACGCAAACGGCAAGGACTGTGATTGGTCTGCTCAGAACGTAATTTCCGGCGGTTGCTTTTCCGGTCAACAGCTCAACAACACCGCTGTAGCGGAGCGGCACGAGCGGTATGGAATGGTCGGACAGACCACCTCCGCAAACGTCTTCTGTGCTTCAACATTTGCAGTAACAGCATTTCTTTTTCAATTTTATGAGCTCCATCTCCAGAAACACCTGCTCCATCTCAGTTGTCATTGTTTACTGTCGGAAGAAAACCAAGGAATCTGATATGAGCCCCCAGAAGCCACACAAAGACACAGACACACCCCCTAGCAGCTTGGCGGTGAATTGCAGAGCAACGCGTTCCCTCGACCCAGAGCTTCAAATGCTCAATGACGGCGTCGGGTCTACGCCGTAGCTCCGCCGTCGCAGAAGCATAAACCAGCGTTTACCTGTCCCCGTAGCAGCGCAGGCACACAGGTCTTTGCCCAGCAGGCCCACAGGAACACATGCCTTCTGGATGGGAGTGGGCAGCTTGAAGCCCAGAGCTGTGATGGCCTGCAGGGAAACATCCTGAGGTTATAAACAGAAAATAAAAAAACAAAACAGCAGGCCTTCAGGTACAGCCCAGTGATGCTACCACCAACAGAACTGCCAACCAGCTGCAAGGGCAGTGACGGAGTTCAGGAATGCTGCCAATCAGTGGAGCGAAATGCAGACTAGATGCATTCTACACACAGTGCAGGCTCTGGACCCACACAAGAGGGTTTAGCTTTTAGCTCCCATGTTCTCACAGAAGGACTCCTCCTGCGTCCTCACAGAGACGAGGCCAGTCACTTCTGGACACATTTAAGAGCCACTGGACGGTCAGAAGTGGTTACCTTCAGAATAGGCCGAGACAGATTCATGTCCTCAAAGGTCAGCTCATCGTTGTACTGAGACGCATCTTCAAAGAACGACTCCGGAGCCTGGAAAAACACACAGCTGTTACCATGGTAACCCAGTACACATTCTTCGTGAACCTGAAGTCATCACCTCCTCTTCCTCACCTCCTCTCCCAGCTTCCTCTTCTTCCCCCGTCGCTCTTTGTTTCTCAAGGTGTCTGAGATAAAAACAGAAAGTCAGCAAAGCTTCAACATTTATGTTTTCAACAAGAACAGATGAATGAGATAAAAACATCATCAAGTTATGAGAACCTGGTATCATGGACTCACCTGATTTGGTCAGAATCTCCTCATCACTTGAACCAAATTCATCTTCGTCTTCCTGCTCCTCATCATCATCATCATCATCATCGTCGTCGTCGTCTTCATCATCACCATCATCAGCAGGCGCAGGCTTCACATCCTGCTCTTCATCATCTTCATCATTCTCCTCTTTGTTCTTCACTGAAGAACCTTCAGCGACTTCATTCTCAGCTGATTTCTCCTGAAGATCAAAACAAATTTCACCTTAAACACAGGAAGTGGAACCTGGCAATGTAAGAAGCAGAACATTACAGTGGACTCACCTCAGCTTTGCGTTTCTTCCGGATTTTTTCTATTTTCTGGTCCAGAGTGGTCATGGTTCTCTGCAAACACAGAATACAGTTCAAAACATCAATGTAGAACGCTAGAGAACCAAAACACTGCCGGAGAACACTGGAGAACCAAAACAATGCCGGAGAACACCGGAGAACCAAAACACTGCCGGAGAACACCGGAGAACCAAAACAATGCCGGTGAACACTGGAGAACCAAAACACTGCCGGAGAACACCGGAGAACCAAAACAATGCCGGAGAACACCGGAGAACCAAAACACTGCCGGAGAGCACCGGAGAACCAAAACAATGCCGGAGAACACCGGAGAACCAAAACAATGCCGGAGAACACCGGAGAACCAAAACAATGCCGGAGAACACCGGAGAACCAAAACACTGCCGGAGAACACCGGAGAACCAAAACACTGCCGGAGAACACCGGAGAACCAAAACACTGCCGGAGAACACCGGAGAACCAAAACGCTGCCGGAGAACACCAGAGAACCAAAACGCTACCGGAGAACACCGGAGAACCAAAACAATGCCGGAGAACACCGGAGAACCAAAACGCTGCAGGAGAACACCAGAGAACCAAAACACTGCCGGAGAACACCGGAGAACCAAACACTGCCGGAGAACACCGGAGAACCAAACACTGCCGGAGAACACCGGAGAACCAAACACTGCCGGAGAACACCGGAGAACCAAACACTGCCGGAGAACACCGGAGAACCAAAACACTGCAGGAGAACACCGGAGAACCAAAACACTGCCGGAGAACACCGGAGAACCAAAACACTGCCGGAGAACACCGGAGAACCAAAACACTGCCGGAGAACACCGGAGAACCAAAACACTGCAGGAGAACACCGGAGAACCCAAACACTGCCGGAGAACACCTAAGAACCAAAACACTGCCGGAGAACACCTAAGAACCAAAACACTGCAGGAGAACACCGGAGAACCAAAACACTGCAGGAGAACACCGGAGAACCAAAACACTGCCGGAGAACACCGGAGAACCAAAACACTGCAGGAGAACACCGGAGAACCAAAACACTGCAGGAGAACACCGGAGAACCAAAACACTGCCGGAGAACACCGGAGAACCAAAACACTGCCGGAGAACACCGGAGAACCAAAACACTGCAGGAGAACACCGGAGAACCAAAACACTGCCGGAGAACATCGGAGAACCAAAACACTGATGGAGAACACTTTAAAGTCACACAATATTAATAAACACAGTGTATATTGTAGTATAAATATACACAGTGTATACTATTATAGTATTCATATACACAGTGTATATTATTACAATATTAATATAGACACAATGTACATTATTACAGTATTAACATACACACAGCGTGTATTAATAGGTCTTGCGTTCTGCAGAGTTCTACCTTGTTCTTGAGTTGTTTCATGACGTCGGCCATCACCCACTCATCGTCATGGTTCAGTCCATCTCTCTCTCCAAACTCAAAGTCAACATTGAAGTCTTTCGCCCCACGGGTCCCCAACTTCTTCTTCCTGTTCAGGATGATCGGCTCGTCCTGGAACACAGCAGTGATGTCATTGATGCAGCAGGTGAGCTGTTTCACAGTCACACTTTTTTATTATCAGTGTTAACGGCTGAGACAAAAAAGACCGGATCTGTTTAGAAAACTGAATTTCACATTCAGCCCTGTGATGTGAACATCATATACACCATATATATATATATATATATATATATATATATATATATATATATATAGTAAACAGTGTATGACAGTTGTTCTGCGACATGTTCGTGTCAAATGTGACCTTTATTAATCCTCCATGTAACTCTTTAACCAATCACATGAAACAAAACACAAAAATCACATTAAACAATAGTTAGTTTATATTGTAGTAAAAACAGATCACATATGTCAGATCAGATAATCTGACTCATATTATGTCATTTTACACTTAATTATTAATAATTAATTCCTATATACATTATTTATTTAAGTTTGTCATGTTCATACTCCTAAATTTACAGGTAAATGTCTCAGCAGGACATTTAAATATCGAACTATCTGACTGACTTGATGAGCTGTTACAAACTGACTTCAGGCCAGATTTAAGGAGCTCCTTCATCATTCAAACTCTTGATCTGCTGTTCTCCAGTCGGTCAGCGGAACATCTGCAGCTGTGTGGCCGGCCTGACTCACCTCCTGGTCGGACTCGGTCTCGGGTTCCTCTGGGCTCTCCTCCTCGTCCCGGATGGTCCCGATCAGACCCAGCTGCTCCAGCATGGCGGTCTGCACTCCGGTACCTGACCACCGGACTGTGGACCGGTTCTAGACGGGATTTTAGAGTCTTTCTCCACTTGGTGTCTTTCCACACGTACACACGTGTGCTGACGGAAACAGGAAGTGAGAGCAGTGTGCTATCTTCTTCTTCTTCTGTTTTATTCGAGGTTGACAAACAGCTGTCACGCGCGCCACCGCCACCTACTGACAAAACCTGAACAGTGTATGGTGTATACGCTATATACACAGTACTGTACATGTTTGTATGTATATGTATTCAACTGTTTGTTAACACAAATGGTTAATCAGCCAATCACATGGCTGTAACTCAATTCATTTAGTCATGTAGACGTGGTCAAGACAACTAGCTGAAGTTCAAACGGAGCATCAGACTGAGGTAAAAAGGGGATTTAGTGAATTTGAACGTGGCGTGGTTGTTGGTGTCAGACGGGCTGATCTCTCTGTAGGGTTTACAGAGAATGGATGGATCCATCCTGCCTGGTATCAGTGGTTCAGACTGCTGCTGGTGTAATGGTGGGGGGAAACCCACCAAAAAACACATTTCAAATGATTTGGACATGCATCAAGTGCTTTCATACAACTCTCTGGTGTTTTATAATAATATCATTTGCTTCTGTCATGTCAGTCAAAATTAACTATACTTGTTAATGCTGAATCGTCATTCCCTGAAAAACTGATAGTCGTCATTTCATTGTTTGAGTCATTATGTACAAACATGTTGAACTAGTTGTCAAAATCTATCGGGCAAATATTATACTTTTTATCTTTTATTCTTTTTTCTTGAAAATGTCCGAAACTGAACCTCATCTTTCACTGATGAGAAGAATGAACTATCCATTTTGAGCAAAGTGACACACTTCTGCAGGTTATGCACTAGGTTTTGCAGTTTGCACTAATTGTTTTGAGAAATACATAAACTGTTGTGCAAATGTAAAGAGTGATGTGAGAAAAGCACCAAAGCGACTGAGAAAAACTGTAAATTCCAATTATATCCTGTCATTCCTGAACAGAAAAATGTGTTTTAGTGGTTGTTTGTTATTCTGGATTCATTTCTGACTTCTCAGTGAATTCCAATGTTCTGGCTCAAATTTAGGTCTAAAAGGATGAATTCAGTTTAAATTCCTCACTCCTGTTCTAAATGGTGAAGAGTAGTGAACTCAGTGAGGAAGAAAGAGTCCAGTTAAAGTCAAGTCAAGTCAAGTCAACTTTATTTGTATAGCCCAATATCACAAATTATGAATTTGCCTCATTGGGCTTTACAATCTGTACAGGATATGACACCCTCTGTCCTTTACAAATGACCCTCGCATCGACTAAGGAAAAACTCCCCAAAAAAAAAAACCTTTTAACAGGGAAAAAGAAACGGAAGAAACCTCAGGAAGAGCAACAGAGGAGGGATCCCTCTTCCAGGATGGACAGACGTGCAATAGATGCCATGTGTACAGAATAACAACAATGAAAACACATTAACACTAACATACAAAATTGTATGGAAATGTCCAACTCAATATAACAACAGCTAATATACAGTGTGTATATATAGAATTGTATGAGAGTGTCCAAGGGGATGAAGAGCATCATCAAGCTATCAGCAAAGGATGAGAAGCATGTCGTCCTCTCCACCACGCCAACCAGAAGAAGCCTGGACAGCACATCCTCCACTCCACCACACCAAACAGGAGAAACCTCCACAGGATGACCTCATCACCACCACGTCACTCAGAACCAGAAGATGAAGCCTGACTGGTCTGCACAACCACTACTCCACCAGGTAGACTGGATCCATGGATACCTGTGAGATGAGAACGCACAGGGACTACGAGGCACAAAAATAATCTGCAGCATGTGTTAAAGGGAGGAAGAGTAAACACATCCTCTTCTCCACTACTCTAACAGATACAACCTGAGCAGCATCGCCTCTTCTCCATCTCACCACCATCAGGACAGACGAAGCCTGGATGACATCACCTCCTTCTCAACAAGTAGCCTCAGCTCACGGACACCTGGGAGCTGGGAGCACAGGGGCTCCGGGGAAGAAGATGAGTTAGTGAAATGACTTAATGGAGGCATCCAAATGAAGAAGAAGAGAAGCTCAGTGTGTCAGAGGAAGTCCCCCGGCAGTCTAGACCTATAGCAGCATAACTAAGGATTGATCCAAGGCAGCCTGAGTCAGCCTTGGATCAGTCCTAACTATAAGCACTATCAAAAAGGAAAGTCTTAAGCCTACTCTTGAATAAGAGGATGGTGTCTGCCTCCCGGACTGAAAGAGGGAGTTGGTTCCACAGAAGAGGAGCTTGATAACTGAAAGCTCTAGCTCCCATTCTACTTTTATAAACCCTAGGAACCGCTAATAGTCCTGCATTCTGAGAGCGTAGAGTTCTAGCAGGATTATAAGGCACTATTAGCTCTTTAAGATAAGATGGTGCCTGACCATTAAGTGCCTTGTAGGTGAGGAGGAGGATTTTAAATTCTATTCTAGATTTTACAGGGAGCCAGTGCAGAGAGGCTAACACCGGAGAAATATGGTCTCTTTTCCTGGTTCTGGTCAGAACACGTGCTGCAGCGTTCTGGACCAGCTGGAGAGTCCTGATAGACTTATTAGGGCAGCCTGATAATAACGAGTTACAATAGTCCAGCCTGGAAGTTACAAATGCATGGACTAATTTTTCTGCATCGTTTTGGGAGAGAATATGCCTTATTTTTGCAATGTTACGCAGATGAAAAAAAGCTGTTCTAGCTGTTTGTTTCATGTGGACGTTGAAGGACATATCTTGGTCAAAAATTACCCCTAGATTCCTTACAGTGAATGAGGTGATGCTGGAGGATCTTTGAAACAAAGGCTTTTTTCTTTTTAATTTCTTTATTATTATTATTATTATTATTTTATTTAAAAGGGACAATGCATATTGATGTACATGTAAATGTAAATATGCCAGAATTAGCCAAAGGCTACTTTCCATCTGCAAATAACACCAAAATACACCACAATAAAAGAACTGGACAATTGGTACACACTAACAACAGCAACAAAAATTGCAAGTGACAAATACAGAAAAATGTTTAAAAATGGACAATGAGCACACATTAACGACAGCCATGAAGAACACTAGGAAAGATACAGAGAAGCATACAATTAGAAGCATACAGTTAGTGCTGACAGATCTGGTTGATTTTCAACCACTTTTTTAGATTGTTTTTAAAAGAACTAAATGTGGCACAGTCTCTGATTGGAGCTGGAATGTCGTTCCAAACCTCAGTCACCTCTGGAGGAGGCTCTGGTTACTCTGACACTGGTACTAGATTTAAACATAATGAACTCCCCCAGAGGTGGAGGAGCAAGACTATGTAAGATATTATAAATGGAACAAGCTAATTTAAATTTCTTAAAATTTTCAAAACTTAGGATATTGTATTTTTGGAGTATGGGACAGTGATGGAAGGAAAAAGGTTTCCTTTCCAATACTTTTATAGCTTTTTTGAACAGAGAATCAATTGGTTTTAGAGTACTCACGCTTGCCAGTGACCAGTTGGTGAAGCAATATTCTATGTGACAAAAAAATCATACAATGAAGAAACATTTGTGCAGCTTTCTCTGGCAGTAATCGTCTGATTTGTCTAAAATTGTTCAGATTAAAATTAACAGTTTGACAAACATTTTTAACATGTTTTTTAAAAGTTAAATTTGAATCAAGGGTAACACCAAGATATTTAAATTCATGTACAAGCTGAAGCTCCTCTCCTTTTAATGATACGTTTAAATTTGTTCTCACATTTGGGCGCTTTGAAAATGCCATACAGACAGTTTTTTGGAATTTAATAGAAGAGATGACTTAGTGAGCCACTCATCAATGGAGTTTATTGCAGATGTCAATTTTTCTGAGACTTCCATATCAGACTTTGCTTTTGTGAAAATGACGGCATTGTCTGCTTAAAGCTGTGTGTCAATATTTTGGCAGATATTGGGCAAATCATTGATCTATAAAGAAAATAAAAGTGGTCCAAGTATGGAACCTTGAGGAACTCCAACCTGACTGTCAAGATAGGGGGATTTGACTCCGCTGACAGATACACAATGAGTTCGACTGGACAAGTATGATTTCATCCAACATATAGCTTGTTCTGAAAAATTAAATTTTACTAGCCTCGACAATAAAATTTGGTGGTCAACAGTATCGAATGCCCTTTTTAAATCAAGAAAAACTGCACCAACAAGAGGACAAGAATCTAAGTAATATTTAACTTTTTCTAGAAAAAGATTTATGGCTGTTTCTGTTGAATGATTAGCACGAAAGCCAAACTGCATAGAGTGAAGAGGAGTGTCACCCATATTTATATGATGTATGATATATGATGATATATGATGTATTATTTGTTTAGCAATCCATTTTTCAATAATTTTTGAGACAACAGGTAATATACTGATTGGCCGGTAATTTCTAACGTCAGCTTTATTCCCAGATTTGAAAATGGGAATAATTGAGGCAATTTTCCATGTTGTAGGAACGACAGAATTTTTATTATTATTGGGCATATTAAAGCATCTTTATGTGCTTTAATGACATTAGTATCTAACCCATAAATATCTCTAGCTTTTGAAGGTTTTAAATCATTTATGATAGAAACTACTTCAGACTCAATTTTTCTGCTATTGTAAAAATACATAAAGACTTATTAACAGTGTAAGATATATTTTCACATGGAGAAAAAAGTTGCACTGAATTTCTAAAAAAAACATTAAACTCAGTTGCCACAGCAACAGGATCTTTCACCAATTGATTATTGATTTGCAGTTCTAAATCTCTGCCTTTATCTATCTTATTACTAGTGATTTTATCAATGGTCTGCCAAATCTTTTTGCTATTACCCTTAGCAGACTCAATAATTGACATATAAAAACTTGCCTTGGCTTTGCGCAATGTTCGAATTACTCTGTTTCGTAAAAAGTTGTCTGTCAGAGACAAGACCAGTTTTAAGGGATTGTTTCAATAATTGGTCCCTAGTTTTCATTATTGTCCTGCATTGATCATTGAGCCATGGTAAGTCACCTTTGCTCTTTTTCTTGTTTTTTTTTTCCTTTTTATGAATGAAGCAATCACATTTTTTATTTTGGAGTAGAAGGCAATACTATTTGTTGAAATATCATCAGATGAGACTCATCTCATTCCAGTCAATCTCCTGCACAGCTCTAGCCAGATTTTGATATTGATTTTTTGGGATTACTTCATGAAAGAAGGTACTCTTGGAATTTGTACAATTTGTACAACACATTTGGAATCTCTTTTTACCCAATTTCCTTATAAAAAAAGATAGCATTATGGTCAGAGAGGCCAATTAAGAAATTATAAGTTTTTAAGATTCTTTCATGCTGATTTGCAAATAATAAATCTATTCTTGTTTTAGTCTGGTTAGTTAAATGAGTTTAACTAACCATTGGGTTTGTCAATCAACTGGACCATATTAAAAAGGTTTGTTGTTAGTTTTAATTTACTCCTTTCTTTCTTGTTATCCCAATTAATATTAAAATCACCAATTAAAACCATCTCCTTGCTGGCACTACAAAGTTTCAGAAGCATTTTTTACTGATCATAAAAATCTGATTGGGCTGATGGTTTCCTATAAGTACAAATAACAGCAAAACTCATTTCCTTAGAGAGAACAATGTTTACTCCAACACACTCAGATGTAATGTCCTCGGGCCATACAATTTGTGAACATTGGAGAATATCTCTTACATAAATTAGAACCCCCCCTCCTTTTCCTTGACTCCTATCTTTCCTGAAAACATTATAACCTGGCATTGTTATGGCAGCCTCAGGTGAGGAACTTGTTAGCCATGTTTCACTCAAGCCAATAAAATCTATATTAGACTGGATTATTAAGTGCTCAAGTTGTTCTCGCTTTGAAATCATGCTTCGTATGTTTAAGTGACCTCCAAGTAACCCTTTAGGCTTTAAAAGCGGGTCCCAGATAGTCCTTTTATTATTTTTATATTCTTTATTATTGGATTTCTCTTTATTGTCGTTAATCATGATGTATTATATGCCATAATTGTTTGTGAGGCAGTACACACTAATTGAGTTGAGTCTGCATTTGGTGGTTGGGGCCTGGCTAGTGGTGGTTGGGGCCCGGGTAGCAGTGGTTGGGGCCCGGCTAGCGGTGGTTGGGGCCCGGCTAGCGGTGGTGGGGGCCCGGCTAGCGGTGGTGGGGGCCCAGCTAGCGGTGGTGGGGGCCCAAATAGTGGTGGAGATAGCCCAGGTAGCAGTGGAGGTAGCCCAGTTAGCAGTGGAGGTAGCCCAGTTAGCAGTGGAGGTAACCCAGGCAACAGTTGAGGTAGCGCAGTTAGCAGTGGAGGTAGCCCAGGTAGCAGTCGAAGTAGCCCAGGTAGCAGTGGAGGTAGCCCAGGTAGCAGTGGAGGTACTCTGTACTCTAGTCTAGACAGCGAAGATCCTCCTCCTATACGGTAAGCGTATTGCATCATTTCCGCTCTCAGCCGCTACTCTGTTGTTTTCTACAGCACTCTGAGCTGCTCTGCCACAAAAATAGTTTTGTTACTGTCTTAATCCACAGTGGTTAACGTCCCGCCGTACATTTGTAGTGTACTAATCCTATCAAGCACTCTAAAACTTCCCTAGACTTTCCCTGTCACTCGTTGGTGTTTTCCAGCGGCTTTTTTCGGCTAACAACTAGCTTCCATAGCCTAGCTTAGCAGCTATCTTAGCGTATAGCCATGGCTTCTCCTCTTCCTTCTCCTGCTTTCTCTTGCTCAGTGTGTCTCATGCTCAGTTATTCTTCTGCCTCCTATAGTGATAATGGTACGTGTAACAAGTGTAGCTTGTTCGCGGTTTTGGAGGCGAGGCTTAGCGAGTTAGAAGCCCGGCTCCGCACCATCCAAAGTCCTAGTTATGCTTCCGTAGCTAGCCAGCCCCTAGCCGGTGCGAGCCGACCTAGCGTAGCTCCTGCTAGCCGTCCCCCGGCAACTCCCGAGCAGCCGGGAGAGTGGGTGACTGTCCGAAGGAAGCGTAGTTTTAAACAGCCCACGGCTCACCACCGACCCCTTCACGTTTCAAACAAGTTTTCCCCACTCAGCGACACACCCGCTGAGAAGCCAACCCTGGTTATTGGCAGCTCTATTCTTCGAAACGTGAAATTAGCGACACCGGCAACCATAGTCAAATGCATTCCGGGGGCCAGAGCGGGCGACGTTGAATCCTATTTGAAACTGCTGGCTAAGGATAAGCGTAAATATGGGACTATTGTTATTCACGCTGGCGGTAATGACACCCGGTTACGCCAATCGGAGGTCACAAAAATTAATGTGGAATCGGTGTGTGCTTACGCTAAAACAATGTTGGACTCCGTAGTTTTCTCTGGTCCCCTCCCTAGCTTGGCCTCTGATGACATGTTTAGTCGCATGTCATCCTTCCACCGCTGGCTGTCGAGGTGGTGTCCAGTTAATGATGTGGGCTTCATCGATAATTGGAGCAGTTTCTGGGGAAAACCTGGTCTGATGAGGAGAGACTGCATCCATCCTACTTTGGAAGGAGCAGCTCTCATTTCTAGAAACATGGCCAAGTTTATTAGTCGACCTAACCCATGACAACCCAGGGTTGAGACCAGGAGACAGAGTTGTAGTTTAACACACTTCTCTGTGCTTCCATTAGAGCAGTCACCCACCCAGAACCCCATAGAAACGGTGTCTGTCCCACGACCACTGAAATCAGTTAAATCCATAGTAAACAAAAGGGGAGTTGAACAAAATAACTTAATAAAAATTAAATCCACTGCTGAAATAGTCCATCAGGACAGGAGAATTAAATGTGGACTTTTAAATATCAGGTCATTATCATCTAAAGCTCTACTAGTAAATGAATTAATATCTGATAACCAGGTTGATTTATTTTGTCTTACTGAAACCTGGTTGTGTCAAGATGATTATGTCAGCCTGAATGAATCCACTCCTCCTAGTCATATTAATACTCATATTCCTAGAGATACAGGTCGTGGAGGAGGAGTTGCAGCCATTTTTGATTCTAGTCTATCGATCAAACTTAAACCTAAATTAAATTATAAGTCTTTTGAAAGCCTGGTTCTTAGTCTTTCTCACCTTAAATGGAAAACAGAGAAACCAGTTTTATTTGTTATAGTGTACCGTGCTCCAGGTCCATATTCTGAATTTATATCTGAGTTCTCTGAGTTTTTATCAACTTTAGTCCTGAGAACTGATAAAGTAATTATTGTAGGTGACTTTAATATTCATGTGGACGTTGATAGTGACAGCCTTGGTACTGCTTTTATCTCGCTGTTAGATTCAATTGGCTTCTGTCAGAATGTTCAGGAACCAACTCACTGTTTTAACCATACCCTCGACCTGGTCCTGACCTATGGCATTGAAGTAGAACATTTATCAGTCCACCAACAGAATTCCTTCCTATCAGACCATTACTTGTTAACCTTTGAATTTTTTCTTCTGGACTACGCTCCATCAGGTAAATCCATGTACACTAGATGTTTATCTGAAAGTGCTGTAGCCAAGTTTAAGGATATAATTCCATTAGCTTTTAATTCAATACCTAATATCAATATACTTGAAGGCTCAGACTTCAGTCCTACTCAAATTGATAATTTGGTAGATTGTGCTGCAGACTCTCTGCGAGCATCTCTAGACTCTGTTGCTCCTCTAAAAAGAGGATAGTAAAGCATAGAAAGTTGGCTCCATGGTATAACCCTCACACCCGCAGTTTAAAGCAAGCAGCAAGAAGATTTGAAAGGAAGTGGCGTTTAACCCGGTCTGCAAGCGTCTCGCCTGGACTGGCATGATAGTTTGAAAGCTTATAGGAAGGCTCTCCGTAAGGCCAGAGCAGCTTATTATTCATCATTAATAGAGGAAAATAAAAACAACCCCAGGTTTCTTTTCAGCACTGTAGCCAGGCTGACAGAGAGCCACAGCTCTATTGAACCATCTATTCCCATAACCCTCAGTAGTAGTGACTTCATGAGCTTCTTTAATGAGAAGATTATAACTATTAGGGAGAAAATCAGTCACACTGTGCCTTTGACTGAAACTGCTTTGTCTTTAAACACAGGAAGCATAGGACTCATTGAAGAACTTGATGTATACTTGGACTGCTTTTCTCCCATAGACCTCCACAAACTGACTTCATTGATTTCCTCATCTAAGCCTTCTACTTGTCTCTTAGATCCCATCCCAACTTCACTGCTTAAAGAAGCTTTACCGTTACTGAGCACCTCTTTATTAAACATGATCAACTTATCTTTGCTGTCAGGCTATGTACGTCAGTCATTTAAAGTAGCCGTAATCAAACCTCTTCTGAAGAAGCCCGGTCTTGATCCAGAGGTTTTAGCCAACTATAGACCAATATCCAACCTTCCTTTTCTCTCTAAGATCCTTGAGAAAGCAGTGTGCAGTCAGCTGTGTGACTTCCTCCAGAACAATAATCTATTTGAGGACTTTCAGTCAGGATTTAGAAAATATCATAGCACCGAGACCGCTCTGGTGAAAATTACTAATGACCTGCTAATTGCGTCAGACCATGGACTCGTCTCAGTACTTGTCTTGTTAGATCTTAGCGCTGCTTTTGATACTATTGACCACCATATCCTGTTGCAGAGATTAGAACATTTAACTGGCATCAGAGGAACTGCTTTAAGCTGGTTCAAATCCTACTTATCGGATCGATCACAGTTTGTTCACATTAATGATGAGTCCTCCATACAGTCCATAGTCAGTTATGGAGTTCCTCAAGGTTCTGTGCTTGGGCCTATTCTATTTACTTTATATATGCTTCCTTTAGGCAATGTTATCAGGAAACACTCCATAAACTTTCACTGTTATGCAGATGATACTCAGCTATATTTGTCATTTAAGTCAGACGAATCCAGCCAGTTAGCTAAACTCCAAACATGTCTTCAGGATATAAAAACTTGGATGGCGCACAATTTCTTGTTGTTAAATTCAGATAAAACTGAGGTTATTCTAATTGGCCCTGAAAATCTCAGAAATAACCTATCTAATGACTTATTTACTCTAGGTGGCTTTGTACCAGCCTCGAACACCACTGTAAGGAATCTAGGGGTAATTTTTGACCAAGATATGTCCTTCAACGTCCACATGAAACAAACAGCTAGAACAGCTTTTTTTCATCTGCGTAACATTGCAAAAAATAAGGCATATTCTCTCCCAAAACGATGCAGAAAAATTAGTCCATGCATTTGTAACTTCCAGGCTGGACTATTGTAACTCGTTATTATCAGGCTGCCCTAATAAGTCTATCAGGACTCTCCAGCTGGTCCAGAACGCTGCAGCACGTGTTCTGACCAGAACCAGGAAAAGAGACCATATTTCTCCGGTGTTAGCCTCTCTGCACTGGCTCCCTGTAAAATCTAGAATAGAATTTAAAATCCTCCTCCTCACCTACAAGGCACTTAATGGTCAGGCACCATCTTATCTTAAAGAGCTAATAGTGCCTTATAATCCTGCTAGAACTCTACGCTCTCAGAATGCAGGACTATTAGCGGTTCCTAGGGTTTATAAAAGTAGAATGGGAGCTAGAGCTTTCAGTTATCAAGCTCCTCTTCTGTGGAACCAACTCCCTCTTTCAGTCCGGGAGGCAGACACCATCCTCTTATTCAAGAGTAGGCTTAAGACTTTCCTTTTTGATAGTGCTTATAGTTAGGACTGATCCAAGGTTGACTCAGGCTGCCTTGGATCAATCCTTAGTTATGCTGCTATAGGTCTAGACTGCCGGGGGACTTCCTCTGACACACTGAGCTTCTCTTCTTCTTCATTTGGATGCCTCCATTAAGTCATTTTACTAACTCATCTTCTTTCCCGGAGCCCCTGTGCTCTCAGCTCCCAGGTGTCTGTGAGCTGAGGCTACTTATTGAGAAGGAGGTGATGTCATCCAGGCTTCGTCTGTCCTGATGGTGGTGAGATGGAGAAGAGGCGATGCTGCTCAGGTTGTATCTGTTAGAGTAGTGGAGAAGAGGATGTGTTTACTCTTCCTCCCTTTAACACATGCTGCTGATTAGTTTGTGCCTCGTAGTCCCTGTGCGTTCTCATCTCACAGGTATCCATGGATCCAGTCTACCTGGTGGAGTAGTGGTTGTGCAGACCAGTCAGGCTTCATCTTCTGGTTCTGAGTGACGTGGTGGTGATGAGGTCATCCTGTGGAGGTTTCTCCTGTTTGGTGTGGTGGAGTGGAAGATGTGCTGCCCAGGCTTCTTCTGGTTGGCATGGTGGAGAGGACGACATGCTTCTCATCCTTTGCTGATAGCTTGATGATGCTCTTCATCCCCTTGGACACTCTCATATAATTCTATATAAACACACTGTATATTAGCTGTTGTTATATTGAGTTGGACATTTCCATACAATTTTGTATGTTAGTGTTAATGTGTTTTCATTGTTGTTATTCTGTACACATGGCATCTATTGCACGTCTGTCCATCCTGGAAGATAGATCCCTCCTCTGTTGCTCTTCCTGAGGTTTCTTCCGTTTCTTTTTCACTGTTAAAAGGTTTTTTTTGGGGAGTTTTTCCTTAGTCGATGCGAGGGTCATTGTAAAGGACAGAGGGTGTCATATTCTGTACAGATTGTAAAGCCCAATGAGGCAAATTCATAATTTGTGATATTGGGCTATACAAATAAAGTTGACTTGACTTGACTTGACTTGAGGTAGCCCAGGCAACAGTGGAGGTAGCACAGTTAGCAGTGGAGGTAGCCCAGGTAGCAGTCGAAGTAGCCCAGGCAGCAATGGAGGTAGCCCATGCAGCAGTGGAGATAACCCAGGCAGCAGTGGAGTTGGTTAATTGTCGCTCAAACCACTTCTTCATTTTATCCATCCATCCATCCATTATCTACCGCTTATCCTCATAGGGGCTGGAGCCTATCCCAGCTGTCTTAGGGTGAAAGACAGGGTACACCCTGGACAAGTCTCACACTCACATTCACACCTACGGTAAATTTAAATTAACCAATTAACCTAATCCCCATGCATGTTTTTGGATGGTGGGAGGAAGTCGGAGTACCCGGAGAGAACTCACGCAGACACGGGGAGAACATGCAAACTCCACAGAAAGGCCCCGGAGCCGGGATTCAAACCCGGTACCTTCTTGCTGTGATGCGACAGTGCCCCACTTCTTCATTTTATCACTTTCGGAAATGCTGGAAGTTGTGGGTACTGTGATAGAAGTTTAGCAGAATGTGTCAGAAGCTGTTATCATGATGATGATGCTAGAAGTTATCTTGTTTAGTCTTCACAGAGAACAGTGTGTGTGCAGTATGCCTTTTCCTCACCATCAGGCCTAATACACGTGGACTCTGCCTAGATTAAAGCATACAGCATGTTCGTTTCTCACTATGACGGTATTACCTGTCAGCCGGAAATCATGTACGCATGTATGTGTCAGAAGTGCATAAATACTGTTTTTCCTGACATTCTGTATGGGCATTCACTCACAACGCTCTGAGCTGTGTGTTTGAAATCTCATCTCTGTTCTGCAGAAAGATAATAAAAGAGCAACTTTCTCTGTGCAACTGAATCAATGAAGTTTATTCACCGGACTCTTGTGTAGTTAAAGAACCCATGGAAATTAAAAGTTTTATTTATTACCTCACTATATTACACCAACTTGGGACTAACTTGACTGGCTGCCCCTGTTATAGCATCTCTCACCTTCTCATTAAATATCATAGTTCTATCACGTTGTCTATAGTTTTAAAACTAGTTTCACTTATCTAAAATCCTCCACTATCAAACCATCCCACCAGTCCTTACTAACGTCTCCACACCAGAAGATGTTTCTGTCTGCTGCTTCGAGTTCCAGCCTCTGACACTGCTGATGGATGATGAAAACAAATTTTAGTGTGACAGACAAAATCTGTCTCATGAGCCGTGAACATAAAGAACAGATCCAGGAGGCTGACCAACTGTCTCCAAGCGTGACCTCCTCTCCACCACATAACCTCGAGCTGTGAATACTTTTGAGATGACAAAGAAATCAATCCAGTGACGTGTATATATGGGACATGAATAAACCTTTGTTTTGACTTTGCACCTTATCTGTGTAGGCCCTTTGCTTCACTCCCGTGGATTGTTGCATCATTCATTCTTTTAGTATTTCTGCAAGAGTCACTTTTCAAACTTATTATAAACATGTTTTTAGTTAGTTTTTAATATGAATGAAACATTGAGCCTCAAACATCTCACATCATAAGAGATCTGCTCTATGCTGCTTTAACTTCTGGCAGACACTGTTGGTAAATAACAGAGAGTCTGTGTGTGTTTTAGCGTGCATATATGATGAATCAGTGGTGGATTTCAGGATGTTTCTGTTAAACTAAAACATCTAATCATCAATGTGACAGCAAACAGCTGGAACACACAGACACACTCTTACTGTACTCGTGAAGACTAGTGGGTTATTAAACACTGGGACTTCCTGGAAAGCTTCAGTTTTCCTGGAAAGTGGTTTCTTTGAGAACAGGAAACAGAAAGACGGCCAGAAAAGAGATTAATACAGTGATCCTTCAGATTAATCTGCGATCATGATGAGTTTTGGCTGAAGTGCCTCGACTCTGATAATTTGTTTTTCTTCATGACTGCAGTAAGAAGCAGATGCTGCAAAGTGATAAAACAACACCACACAACTAACACAGTTAAAACAATGTGTTTCACATGTGCTTTCACTTCATTCTAATTAATTAAGGTGCTAATGCTGACAGCTTTTCAGACGAAAAAATACTTTGGTGTTTCTCTTTAACATGATGACCCCTCAGATTAACCTAGTGACCCCTCAGATTAAGACCCATTGTAATTATGACTGATTAATGTTAAATTACTTTCCAACAAACACATGAGAGGAGGAGACTGAACTAAAAGTCCTTATAAAGACCATCCTTTTCATTTTTACACACAATGTGTGCTCTGAAAACACGGAGGAGGAGGAAGAGGAGGAGGAGGAGGAGGAGTCAGTCCCTTGGGATAAAAGTCTCCACAGAAAGAGAGACAGTGTGAACAGAGACTGAAGAACAGAACACATCAACTAGAGACGAAACTCCTCCTTCAGTCTACTGATCTGTGAGTTTCATCATTCAGACATCCAGAGTTCAACTGTTACTGAAACCAGACAGACAGATAGATAGATAGATAGATAGATAGATAGATAGAAATACAGATATTGTCGTCATGGACAGGTGAGTAAGCTACTACTGTATATTAAAGATTATTAATATAGATGTTATAGGTGTTGAATATGGTTTAAACAAACATACATACATACCATGACTATAATACAGGGGAAGGACTGGTATGTCTAACTGTTGGTACTGTCATTATATATTTAAATGCTCTAAAGAGGTGCTGCACAATGAAACATGTTTTTGACCTTCAATCTAATTTAGATTAGCACACTTTGATGACCAAATTTATGAAATTCTGCTGAAAACACCACTAATTTTTAAAATGAAATCTGAACCTCACAAGGCCAGCACTAACAAAGAGTTGTCTGTTTGTGACTATTTTGTATTTAGAATAATTTATAGTAATGCACTTTGAGGGTTTTTTTCATCAGGTCTTTTCATATTGTGATTCTTCATGGGTGTAACATACTGTGTGTCATAACTGGAAGAACTCAGATCATTGGCAAAATTAAAAATATCATTAGCAAAATGTATAAATCCTCATAAGAGTATTTTACTGTTGTATAGCAGTATTTTAGTGAAGTATAACAGCATTTTAGCACTGCATCGCAGTATTTTAGTGAAGTATAACAGCATTTTAGCACTGCATAGCAGTATTTTAGTGAAGTATAACAGCATTTAGCATTGTATAGCAGTATTTTAGTGAAGTATAACAGTATTTTAGTGAAGTATAACAGCATTTAGCATTGTATAACAGTATTTTAGTGAAGTATAACAGCATTTAGCATTGTATAACAGTATTTTAGTGAAGTATAACAGCATTTAGCATTGTATAGCAGTATTTTAGTGAAGTATAACAGCATTTAGCATTGTATAACAGTATTTTAGTGAAGTATAACAGCATTTTAGCACTGCATAGCAGTATTTTAGTGAGGTATAACAGCATTTAGCATTGTATAACAGTATTTTAGTGAAGTATAACAGTATTTTAATGTTGTATAGCAGTATTTTAGTGTTGTATAGCAGTATTTTAGTGAAGTATAACAGTATTTTAGTGTTGTATAGCAGTATTTTAGTGTTGTATAGCAGTACTTTAGTGAAGTATAACAGTATTTAGTGTTGTATAGCAGTATTTTAGTGTTGTATAGCAGTACTTTAGTGAAGTATAACAGCATTTTAGTGTTGTATAGCAGTACTTTAGTGAAGTATAACAGCATTTAGCATTGTATAGCAGTATTTTAGTGAAGTATAACAGTATTTTAGTGAAGTATAACAGCATTTAGCATTGTATAGCAGTATTTTAGTGAAGTATAACAGCATTTAGCATTGTATAGCAGTATTTTAGTGAAGTATAACAGCATTTAGCATTGTATAACAGTATTTTAGTGAAGTATAACAGCATTTTAGCACTGCATAGCAGTATTTTAGTGAGGTATAACAGCATTTAGCATTGTATAACAGTATTTTAGTGAAGTATAACAGTATTTTAATGTTGTATAGCAATATTTTAGTGTTGTATAGCAGTATTTTAGTGAAGTATAACAGTATTTTAGTGTTGTATAGCAGTATTTTAGTGTTGTATAGCAGTACTTTAGTGAAGTATAACAGTATTTAGTGTTGTATAGCAGTATTTTAGTGTTGTATAGCAGTACTTTAGTGAAGTATAACAGCATTTTAGTGTTGTATAGCAGTACTTTAGTGAAGTATAACAGCATTTTAGTGTTGTATAGCAGTATTTTAGTGAAGTATAACAGTATTTTAGTGTTTTATAGCAGTATTTTACTGAAGTATAACAGTATTTTAGTGTTGTATAGCAGTATTTTAGTGTTGTATAGCAGTACTTTAGTGAAGTATAACAGTATTTTAGTGTTGTATAGCAGTATTTTAGTGAAGTATAACAGCATTTTAGTGTTGTATAGCAATACATTAGTAGAGTATTAAAGCATTTTAGTGCTGTATAGCAGTACTTTAATAGAGTATAACAGCATTTTAGTGTTGTATAGCAATACTTTAGTAGAGTATTAAAGCATTTTAGTGTTGTATAGCAATACTTTAGTAGAGTATTAAAGCATTTTAGTGTTGTATAGCAATACTTTAGTAGAGTATTAAAGCATTTTAGTGTTGTATAGCAATACTTTAGTAGAGTATTAAAGCATTTTAGTGTTGTATAGCAATACTTTAGTAGAGTATTAAAGCATTTTAGTGTTGTATGGCAGTACTTTAGTAGAGTATAACAGCATTTTTGTGTTGTATAGCAATACTTTAGTAGAGTATTATAGCATTTTAGTGTTGTATGGCAGTACTTTAGTAGAGTATTAAAGCATTTTAGTGTTGTATAGCAATACTTTAGTAGAGTATAACAGCATTTTTGTGTTGTATAGCAATACTTTAGTAGAGTATTATAGCATTTTAGTGTTGTATAGCAATACTTTAGTAGAGTATTAAAGCATTTTAGTGTTGTATAGCAATACTTTAGTAGAGTATTAAAGCATTTTAGTGTTGTATGGCAGTACTTTAATAGAGTATAACAGCATTTTAGTGTTGTATAGCAATACTTTAGTAGAGTATTATAGCATTTTAGTGTTGTATGGCAGTACTTTAGTAGAGTATAACAGCATTTTTGTGTTGTATAGCAGTATTTTTTGCAGCTTAAAACTGAAACTAAACGCTGAATCATTTGCCTCTCTGATGGACCTGAGGTCAGACTGTGTGTAGAATCTGACTGTGTGTGGAATCTTTGAACTGAAGCTTTTTTTATTAAAGGGCAGCTGTTAGCTGTTAGCTGTTAGCAGTTAGCGGCTTATGTCCAGATGTGGGTGCTGCAGAAGCTGGATGGTGATTGGCTGTCGGCGCTGAACTCTTTAATTAAATACACAGATTACAGACTGAGTGTGTGTGTGTGTGTGTGTGTGGTTGTGTATGTCTGTATTTGTGGGGACTTTGAAGCTTTAGACCTGATAATTAATATGTGCGTAGCCCTTTTTAACACGTCATCTGTAACATTTTTGTCTTCGTCTCTGTGTCGTTCAGCTCACAGCTTCATCCACACACACTCACATCATATTTATTAAAATATTTTGATATGGATGAAGAAGAGTTTTCTCTCTCAGGAGCACTGAAGGCTTTTACTTTACTGTTGAAACATGAATTCATGACATCCGACTCATCCTACTTTATAACATCTGACACATTAATGAGGGGCCGTCAAACTAGCCAGCATCAACAGTAGCACTTATGTGGCTTCAGAGAGTTTCAGCCACACAAACTCAGGGTTGTCTGGCAAAAAAAGTAGAACGAGGCTGCAACATGACGTCATAACATTAAACTGGAGATTAATTGAAGCACATGGGGAGTGAAGGCTTACAAGTTCACATCCCTGGTAGATAACATTATAGTATGAACACGATGCTTATGTCACACAATTGTTGTAATGAAATATTTCCTGTGATACCTCTGCAGAGTCTCAGAGTATCACAGATCATAAAGCTCTTTGCAGACCTTTACTGTCTGCTGAACCTTTACATTCATGGATATGTTGCTTAAATTGAATAAACAGGATTGGATTTAATTTCATTCACCACACGCCAACACAGTTTTACACTGGCCAGATTTAGGGCCACATCCACACTTTAAAATGTTGTCTGGTGAGCATCTCCCAGCTAACAGCCTTCAAATATTTGACAGAGAAGTGTTAGAGTGCATGTTAAAAAAAGACAGTTTAAATCACCTTTTTGATGCCTTCAAATAACAAAGATGTTTATGAAAAGGTTATTGTTTAAAATAAAATACAGAACAAGAACAAAAAGATCAAAGATCATCAACCACTAAAATCACAGTGAGAGATTGATCGCTGGATTTAAACAGGAAGGATTAAACAGACTTCACTGTGGAGCAGCTTCTCTTCCTGTCTGACTGTTTTTGCTTCATCAGTTCAATTTGTATTACAGAGAGGAAAAAATGTGTGTGTGTGTGTGTGTGTGTGTGCGTGCGGGTGTGTGTGTGTGTGTGTGTGTGTGTGTGCGTGCGGGTGTGTGTGTGTTGGGGAGTCTGGAGGCTGCTGGGAGAAAGGAGAACAGAGGTTACTGCAGTTCAAGTTGAGTAGTGTTTATATGGACAGCACAGTCTGAGAATGTGTTCAGCTGTGAGCTATGGAGCAACAGGAGGGACAAAAGCCCAGGACTCACTTCACTGCTGCAGTTTCCTCTTTACATTAGGACCAAAACATGTTCACTCTGCATCAAAACCATAATAGCTACTGTAGGTTTCAGAAAAAAATGACAGTGTTGGTCTTAAAACTACGACTTTCATGTTGTGAACAGCTGATTGTTGTGAAACAACACAGTGGTTTCCTTTTTGAATCGGTTTCTCAAACAGAGCAGCAAAGGTTAAATCAGCTACACATTCATGGTAGCAGCAGGACTGCAGTGTCTCGGTTTACAGGCTTATAAGTGATGTACATCCTCACATCTTTGGTGTGTAGATGAGAAAAATCCTAGACCACAAGTCCAGACTGAAAGGGTTCATTTCATAGCAGCCCTGACCATCACCTGTTCTGTGGTGACTGTGAGACATGTTTTGATCAGTTTCAGCTTTGAGACAGATCTTTAAGTGAAGACATTACAGTCAGAGTAATTTCTCTCATTGACAAGCTTTGCTGCAGATTCTGCTGGAAAAAAACTGCTCACAGACAGAGACTGTAGACGCTCACCAGGGTCCCCGTACTGTCTGACTGTCATGCTATCTATTGGCGCTTCTCCACAGGCGCGGTACGGTACAGTACGGCATGGCTCTACACGATTGTGGCGCTTTTTCACTAGTACCTGGTACCTAATACTAGGTACTTTTGTCATACCTCCTCAGCCCTGGTTCCAAGTGAGCCAAAGCGATACTAAAACGCAGCGTCAGCTGAATGCCTTCCACTGATTGGGCAACGAATGTCATCATTGGAAGAGTCATTGGATGCAAGACATCCGATTACACTGTAAAAGCCTGCCATTACCCCATCTGTACTGGAAACACGATTTATACTGCACATGTGCAAAACGCAACTACATCCGCTCAGCAGCCTTTTACGACAGTTACTGATCAAACACAGTTTTTTTAATAAACTTTATTAAGAAAAAGAAAACAGTTCAATAACATCAACTACCAGGGGGAAAGCACATAGGTCCAACGTTTTAGTGGCTTTCATATTAAATGGGTTTCTGGTAGTCATGATATATTGTTTGACTTCATCTAGCAAAATGGAAAAGAGTGGTTTGTGTATCTGCATTTATGACTATGCCATTTAGCTAAAAGTATGACAAGATTAACGATGTAGAATTATTTTTTTTGATCAAATAGAGTTGTTGCTGTGTGCCTGATGTGTAAAGTGTAAATATATGTCACTCAACTTAACAAGCATTATTTCAAATTTAATACATTGATACACAAAACGGCCATTTTTTGTGTTAGGCTGTAGATCCACATTAAAGTGAAGGGGCTCCTCTAGATAGTGCTCTTGATTTAAAGATGTAATGGAAACGTAGTAATTTTCTGTTATACTAGCCTTTTTCTTTAAACCAAGAGGAGTCAAAAATATCACAAGTGCTTCATGAAGCTTCATTTGTCCATCACTAACTATAGGTACTCAGTTGTGATGGAAAAGCACCACAACTGGGCCGTACCATGCCGTACCATACCGTGCCGTTACTGTGGCTAGTGGAAAAGCAGCATATGATGGCCACAGAAGAAGAAGGCGTGTCACAATAGAAACTGGACAGATTACGACACCATCTGTCAGCCACTTACACCTCGATATTGACCTCCATCCCCAGAAACCACAGCACTCATTCACACCTGAGTGCAGCTCGCTTAACGGGTCTCCGAGACCTTTTGTCTCAGTGGTTTCCGTCATTTGTTTGTTTTTCTGCTACAACAGGAGTATAAGTTCCTGGACTACCAGTCAGTCAGAACTGAAGAAGCCTCTTGGATGATGAGAGAAGAAAAGTCTTCAACAAACCTCATGCAGTCCATGCAGACTCTTATTTGCTCTTGTTTGACATACCTGTAAAAAGAGATAATACAGAGAATATTGTTGATGCCTCATAACAGTCTGGACTGTCAGAAAGGGTTGGTAATGAACCAGAATTCACGTCTTTTGGGTGAAGTCAGGAAGGTGGTCAGTTTTTACCACCTCAGTACTCCTACAACAGCTGTTTTAAAGGCCAAACAAGATCTGCTTCAGCTCCCTGACACAAGCTGCTGGAAGTCTAATCTATGATGGGCTTATAAGCCACTTAAAGCAACAAGCTGTTGTGTATACTGTGATCACAGAAAAAAAACACAAGAAAGAGCCATGGATGACCTCACCCTCTCCAGTGAAGACAGGACTGTTCTTGAGTAGTCTATGCGTGATGTCCCATGGTCAGTGACGACGCTGAAGTGAAACATTCTGTGAGGAACGTGGGAAATAAGTCAACTGGTGTTTCCCAGAAGATTACAAGCTCATCCTGGTCAAAGAGCTGCAAACATGAAAAACCTTTGTTATTGTAAAAAATAACATTTCTATTCAAAAAAACTACCAATAATTAACAATTAATAAGGTCGCTCTTAACCAGACATTGTAAATTTATTTATCTGTCTTATTTGTCCACGTCATACATAACACATAATAAGGCACAGACAAACAGTCTCTTATCCAGTATTTTAATCTTCTTATCCTGTGTTTCAGGTGGCCATGTTCTGGCTCAGGATGACATCTCCTCTGTTGTTCCTCGTTTTCCCTTTGGTGTCCTCCATCATGGCCTCCTCCCAACCTGCCGGCTGCAAAATCCGCATCACTGATAAAGGACTGGAGAAGTGTAATTAAATAGATATGTAGTTATTATCAATACTACTCATTTGCTAAGTGATAGTTACATATAAACAGTGTTTGAATTACAGGGGAGCTAAGGGGAGCTTGGCTCCCTCTAGAGAGCTTTGAGCTCCTCAGAAAAGCTCTAAGATTTTCAGGGGAGCTCTAAAAAATGTCCATATTAAACTATCCACTGGACTGGAAGATTTACATCACCACCTGAACTCCTCATTAGTGAGCTGCGACAAGAAGGGGGCCAAATGTTTGCACTGGTGATTTAATTTACTGCATACCTTTTGGGTTGTTGCCATTATTCCCATATGAAATGTCACATTGCCGTGGTTCCAGTGGAGTGTTTTCCTCAGTTAACCTTGTTATTGGTCGCACTTAGTCATGGTGTGAACTGTAAAATAGGGTTCTCCTGAAAGCCACTGTGTAATTGAAACGCTGCATACATACATGCAGCTGTTTTACCAAAGTAACAATTTGTAATCTGTAGAGGAAACCATAGTCCAAACTGAAACTGAAAGTGTGAAACCCACCTGGTGGTCCTTGAACATACAGTCATAAAGAGTCCAGCAGTATGAGAGATTAGCAGTGGACAGATACTGTGATGCACAGACAAACACACTCACACACATAAGTGAATACATATTCTCCTGGTGAAGACAATGACTAGCATACATTTGTGGGATTCCTCTACTCCCTTTTCACATTTGACTGTGTGTCCACTTCTGACTCCAACACCACCATAACGTTTGCTGACGACAAGCTGCAGCTGGCCTGATGGCCAATCAGGATGAGAGGACCAACAGGAAGGAGGTGGGGAATCTGAAGTTGTGGTGTCAGGACTGCCTTTCACTCAATGTCAGCCAGCTGTGGAGGAGTTACCCCCTCAAGATAGCCCACTTTACCTAACCTCACAAATGACCTGACCTGACATGGTGTCAGGCGCCTTTATGACCTCCGACAGCTGCAGAAATTTAGGATATCCACGCAGATACTTCAGACATTCTACACCTGCACAGAGGAGAGTATGTTGTCAGGGAATATGGCCACATGGCACAGCAGCAGTGCCAGCAGGACTGTAGGCCCTGCAGAGAGGGGTACACTCTGCCGGGCATGCAGCCTTGAAAAAAATGTTTTTACTCAAAAGGCTGAATGACATCAGTGAGGCTAAACAACATCAGACAAGTTAAATGTGCTAAAATGTCGGAAAATCTGCAATGTGTGTTTTCATGAAGTGCCTACTGTATGGAGTGTAGTGCTCAAAGTACTGCGGTTAAAGTTCTGACAGTATTTGTTTTGTGTTTTCAGTAAAATATGAGACTCAGAAGTTTGTTGAAGAGGAGCTGAGTAACATCAGTATGCCAGAGATGAAGGGCAAAGAAGGACGTTTCCAGTACACCATTACTGAGTAAAGATTTGACTTGGTTTTTATGGTAATACTTAAATCCTGAGTACTCAACATGTATTAATATCTTGTCTGTCTCTTGTCTTCAGTGTGAAGATAACTGAGTTGAATCTGACTCATGTTGACCTTCAGTTCATCCCTCGCATTGGTTTGTTGTTCGATATTCAGGACTCGTCCATCGCACTGACTTTCTACCGACAGATCCTCTACTGGTTCTTGTTAGTTCTCAGAAAACGTCCACCATTTGACTCTAATATTTCTCAACAGAACATGAACATGCAGCTAAATAACTTGTTGATCGAACGCTAACCCCTCATTTCCACTGGATGCAGAACAATGCAGATGTTTTGTCGGAACGATACATTTCCATTCAAATCAATGTGTTATTTATCACTGAATGTGGAACGCTGCCGACGTGCCAACGCCTGCCAAAACAAATCGACAGAGGTTCTATTTGTGTCGGACGTCGACAGCGGGAATTCCTGCTGCCAGGCGGAGCCACAGCAAGTGGATCTGGTGGGTATTGACAGTCAACAGATGATGGACGTCGACAGACGTCTGTGTCGTTCTGCATCCAGTGGAAATTAGGGGTAATAGCTCTTCTTCTGAACACTCCTGTAGCTCTAACTCTAGTTCTGCTCCTGTGATGACGCTGAGGTGTGTTTGTGTGTCAGTTATGACACAGGAAACATCAACGCATCGGCTGATGGAGTGAACATCAACACGACCATAAATCTGATCAGAGATGATGAAGGACGACTGAAGATCAATAACATCACCTGTGATGCCAACATTGAGAAAATGAGGGCAAAGTTCAGCGGAACACTTGGGTAAAACCACCAAATTACTATTAACATAGTAATCAATATAAGTCAATGATAACTGTTAATGAAACTGCACTCAGTCATGATTAATGTTAATGTGAGCAAAGTATCAGCAGATCAAGAGCTGTCTGCCATCACACGAACATCTGTTATCTTTCAGGAGAGTTTACGACTTCCTGGCCAGCTTTCTGACGACAGGCATGCGCTTCCTCCTCAACCAACAGGTCAGTCTGTCTGTCTATGTCTCACCTGTTTCACCTGTTTGTCTCTGACCTGTCTGCCTCTGACCTGTCTCTCCCTCAGATTTGTCCCTCTCTGAATCATGCTGCTCTGGTTCATGTGAACTCCATGTTGGAGACAATCCCTGTGAGGACGGAGGTCGATGACTATATTGGAATTGATTATTCTCTGATTGATGATCCAGTAGTGGGGTCCAGGAGCCTCGACATGCACTTCAGGGTCAGACTCTTCCACCGATGATATCTTATTTTTTTTAAACTAATATGATGGGGACATTAACGTGAGTGTTGTGTCTGTAGGGAATGTTCTTCGAGCTGTCTAATCCAAACGATACGTTGGTGAACTACGCTGTCAATCCAGTCATCAGAGAGTACGACAGGATGGTTTACCTCGCTCTGTCCGAGTTCTTCTTCGACAGTGGGTTGTTTTCTTACTACAAAGCAGGAATCTTCCAGATGAACATCACCAACGAGAAGGTCAAAACCACACACATCACAGACCAAACTGCCAAAGACCAACTCAGACCATGCAAACCAACACCCAAAACTACCACAGAACCAGACCTTCAGAACCTCCTGACTTTCCAATGAATTTCCAATTTCTGTCCCTCAGATGCCCAAAGATATGGAGATGTTGTTGAGGACCACCTACTTTGGAACCATCGTGATGCTGGTGAGTAGAAATACATAAGAGCTATTCGGTGTTGTCAGAGTCATAGTACAAAATATTCTGTGGGTCATGAAAGATGACTCTAAATGCAAGCACTCACTGTATCAGCCAGTCACCTCACTAGTCCCATATTAAAAATAAGCTGACATGTACACTGGTAACTTCTGATGTGTGTAGAGGTTTGTATGCTTCCACTGTAGCAGCCAGGAGGAAGCACTTTGTCAAAGGTAACAGTGAACGTTGCTCTAGTGCAGCACTTCTCAGTGGCTACAGCTTTATCAATAGTATTCTCCAGACACTATAGGGATTTCATGAACTTTTTAAAACAGATTAAAGCTGCTGTGGAAGCAGATACTGTAAGATTCACCCACATTAATTTACAGATCACTCCAGACTGATGTAGACTTTCCTGCTTTAAGGGGAAACCACAAAGTCCACAGCAACACTGCTCCTGAATTGTCTGATATGCCTTTTTGGAAGACCTGCCTTCATCTGTGACTTAGTGATGCCACTTTAGAGTTTAGACTTTAGTCTATGTAACAGACTTTGCCCAGAGGCTAGTTTGGTATGGCCTCAAACAAAGCTAATTAGAGTGGAGCTGGAGTGGAGTCTGAAAAGTTTGGTCTGACTGACCAATCAGAAAAGGAGACCCAAGCAGCCTGACACCAAGAACCAGAGGGCGGTCAAAATCAGGAAAGAGCTAAAAGCCCTGAAGAAACAGCATAAGGAGGCCAGTGAAGAGGAGAGAGCACCACTGGCAGAGCTCAGGAAGAGGATCCTAGTCCTTTTCAGTGCTGAACAACACAGGAGATAGAGGAGGGAGAGGGCTGGAAAGCCGACTGCCTTTATCAACAACACCTTTAGCTTCATCACGGAGCTCCTTGGACAGAGACGCAGTGGACGCCTGGCTTGTTCAAAGGAGGAAGTTGACCAACACAGTCTCACTGCTCAGTGTTGAAGGGGAGATATTCTTCAGTATCGTACCAAAGCGACTGGTGGAGTTCCTCAGACACATTGACACCTCAGTGCAGCATCCCCAGGGTACCAAGGTGTTTAGAGCACACAGGTGTGGTCACTCAGCTCCACAGAGGCAAGAGAGAACACAGGCAATCTGGTGGTCCTGTGGTTAGACATGATCAATACCTACGGCTCAATGCCCCATAAGCACTGGAGAGGCACAGTGTTCCAGCCACAGTGAGAGACCTCATTCTGGATTACTATACTGTAGTAATTTCAGCCTGAGAGTCTCGGCAGGATCATAAACATCTGAGTGGCATAGGTTGGAGGTGGAACTCATTGCAGGCTGCATCATCTTAATGATCCTATTTGTACTAGCTATAAACATGTTGGTGAAATCTGGTGAACCAGAACGTCAGTGCCTGGAGGCAGATGGATCCTGAAGGGGCTTGAGAGGCTGATGGGATGGGCCAGGATGCTCAACTGGAGACCCAAAACAGCAGCTGACCACAGGATGCATCGCTTTAGCTTGCATCAGAAGATGTTTCTCTACAACGACTTGTAGACCTGTCAGGAATAAACTACATGAACCCTAAAATGTCTTCACTGTTCTACTACTATCTACTATCTGATGTTTACTGATCAGCTGATCATAAACCTGAGTAACCTACAACTGGGTCCTGTGTAGAATACATTGTAGTACTGCTGTACTGTGCATTATTTTTACTTATTACTTTACTTATCTTTACTACATGTTCTCTGTGTGTTATATGTACAACACTGTATAGTGCCAGAGTGCTGTGAATTATTGATTTACTTATTTCTCTCCCTGTGTTGATCACGGTGTGGTACTGCAGTCTGCCAGCAGGTTGTAACTTTCTCCCTGGCAGAACCCTGTGTGGTACTGCAGTACCATGTACAGTGGTGGAAAAATGTTTTCAGACACCCCGTGCATTTGTGAAATATTGCATTTAAAGTGTTCAAGTGCAATTACTTTTGTTACAGTCACAGCCAAAACACTAAACAAATTCTAAAAAATCCATTAAAAACTTAAAATTGATCCATAAAATTACCTAAGCATTGATTATTGGGTTATTTTGGTTCCGGTGATCCACTAATGAAGGTTGTGCTTTTTATTGAAAGACACAAATTGAAAGACAAAAATGGCTAAAACAAGGAACCTAACACAGGAAACACATCTGCAGATACAGATTCTCAGCCAGAAAGGGTACATCTGCCGCCAGACAGCCAGGAAGTGCAGATGCAGTCCAGCAGCTGGATAGACTCTGCAGAGGGTTTCTTCAGCTAGAAATGACCTCATCCTGATCTGCGTGTGCAGTGAAAACCACCGAATGACATCACAGGAGCTTCAGCAGCAGTGGTCAATCCAAACTGGTGTCCAGTGTTCCACCTGCACTGTACGGGGTCGACTTTTAGATCATGGTTTAAGGTCCTACAAGGCTGTCATGAAGCACCTGATCAATGAGAGACAGAGGTTAGCCTGGCGTCATTGGGCCCAAGAACACAAGAGCTGGACAGCCAGGAAGTGGAAGAAGATTCTGTGGTCAGATGAGTCCACTTTCCAGCTTTATCTTCCTCCTACTAATGTGAAGGTACACAGAAGGCCAGGCGAAACTCCAGCATGTACAGTACCAGCCGTCAAGCATGGTGGAGGCAGTATCATGAGTGCTGCTGGTGTTGGTCATCTCACCGTCTGTGATGGCACTCTGAATTCTGACAGAGGTTAATTTGTTTCAAAGCATAGACCAAGGAATTTAGAAGAATTAAAATCAGTAATTGGAGAAGAATGGGACAAGATAACCCCTCAGCAGTGTGAAGCTCGTAGGGATTAGAGCTCTACTGCGTGCTAATGGTGGAAATACTAAATATTAATTTGATGATGTGATGGTTTATTTATTTTTTGTTCAGTTTTGAACATATTCTCTGTTAGTTGTTGACTTTGATCCTTAAAATTTTGAACTGACATATTGAAACTGTCAAGATTTAAGTTTTGTTATTTTTTTTCTAAATAAATAAAAAAATGTAATTTGTACTTGTTTGTGTCTGTCTAATGCAGGAACACCTTTGGAACCACTAAAATGATTTTTCCACAAATATTTCATGATAATAGTTGAGATTATGGAAAATTCTAAGGGTGTCTGAAAACTTTTGTCCACCACTGTATTATTGTTAACTGTACTCCATGTTCTCCGTGCTGCTGGCAGAACCCTGCTCTGATGGAAGCTCCACTCTCTCTGGAGCTCGCCGTCAACTCACCTCCAAAAACCACCATCAAGACATCTGGAGCAACGGTCGCCATGAAAGCCACCGTCAAGGTTATTTTGCTGCCTCCAGGTCAGCCTCCGGTCCAGCTCAGCAGCATGACCATGGTATGTATACACACACACACACACACACTTTAATAAAGATGAGTCCTCGTTTCCATTAATGCCCACCACATAGACACCCAATTCAAAATGGTCAGTGTGTAAGTTAAGAAACAGGAATAAATGCAAACTGTGTTAGTGCCTCCAACAGTTTATTCCAGGTTTCAAATCACTGCTTTCATTCCTGTTTAACTAGATTCATCCAACAGCTGTTTGTGTCCTCTTGCAGGAAACAAAGTTTAACGCTAAAGTTTCTATGAAGGGAAAACGTCTGGCCATTCATGCTGACCTTCGCAGGTACACACACACACACACACACACACATTGGTTTAATTCATCTTTTGGGTATTTATGCATTTTTACCCCCCTTTTTTGAACAAACTTTGATTTCTTAAAATCTTACCCTCAGCCTACCTACAACAACCCTAACCCTAACCACTTACGAAAAATCAAAGTTTGAACAACTGAACATGAACATTGTCCCCAATTGCACATGCAATTGGTCAGCTGGTTTTAAGTCAACTGTGTGACCCCAATGTGGATATAAGACAGACCCAAGCAGCTATTAAAATTAAAATCCATGCCAGAACTCTCATGATCAAGGATCATTTAACCATAATTATTTATTGCCACCTTCACTGTAAGGTTTATCCAGATGATGTCACAATGATGGTTAATGTATTTGTCAGTGTGTTTATATTTTTAATATAGTTATATGATCCATGTCCATGTAGTCCATGTATTCCTTTTAAATTAAATTATTTATAACAACACGTGTGAATCACTTGAAATAATGTTAATGTGCTGCATCACCTCAATTTCTCAGAGACATGTGAAAATAATTAATTTTTTCATAGATTGGCTCTGCTTTGCCCTACTTGTTCTTCTCCAGTTTTTTACCTGCTGATCACAAACTGAATGAAGCACCATTATTCATTTTCTGTTAGTTGATCACAAGTCACAGTCAGACTGAAACTAGTTTCTTCTTTCAGGTTTAAAATCTTCTCCAATCAATCAGCGCTGGAATCTCTGGCAGTAAGAGTTGTCTAATCTTTTACTACAAGTTACGGTGTTCCTGTTTAATCTGACTGACAAGAAGAGACCAGCAATCCCAAAACACAGCAGTAACCTGTCTGTCTGTCTGTCTGTCTGTCAGCTGATTCCTCTGCAGGCTCCTCTAAAGACGATGCTGCAGATGTCTGTGGTTCCATTAATCAACAGTAAGAATCAGACTCATTGACAATAAAATATTATCACACAGTTATTGCTTGTTTTAACACATGGACTACTACTGTTCGCATTTTTATGGACTGTGTGTGTCTGTTCAGACTGGACAAAAAGAGGAGTTCGGATCCCACTGGCTGATGGGATGGATTTCATTGAGGAAGTAGTTGAATATCACAACGTGAGTCTCTTTATGTGTTATACTATAGTCTGTACTGTCCCCACAAGTGAAGACAAATCATCTGGTGGCTGGCTGCAGAATAGGATATAAATCCCCCTCCTTCAAGTTAATTTATGGAACATGGACCACACTAAAAAGTCAAAGTACACACAAAAAAAAGTAATTTTAGACAAATTTGGCTTTAATTAATTCTTTGATGCTATGTAAAGGTGGTGTTGCTGATCATTAGTGTGTATTGTTTTCTCCCTGCACCATGTGATGTTGTGTGTGATGTCTCCGTGCTGTCCTCTGGTGTTGACAGCAGCTTGTGTTCATCTCTGCAGGGTTTCATTGTGATCGGAGCGAATCTTCACTTCAGCAAAGGACTGAGAGAAATGATTGCAGGGAACAACCAGACAGAAGCAGACAGCAATGCTGTCTAAACACACACACACACACACAGTCAGAGACAGCATATATTTGACACAGTGTGCAAATACTGTATGTTTAACACTGTATGTATGTATATCTATATAAGAATACAGTGATGTATACAAGACATATAGTATATATTGATACTGTGTGATACATATGAAGTATATACTGTATACACTGCACCAACCAATACCAATACCTGATAGATAGATAGATAGATAGATAGATAGGTAGGTAGGTAGATAGATTCTTTATTAGTCAAGAAAATACTTTTTCCATGTACTCTGAATCATGAAACTAATACAGCCACACCTCATACCACTTTTCAAGAATGGAATGTTAACCTACAAGATCAGTGCTTTGCATACAGAGTGCTGTGGCTATCAAGCCACCAGCTGCAACAATAAAAACAGATAATCAGCTGCAGTGTATGCACAAAGCAGGGAACTGCACCGTTTAGTTCAGCTGAGTGTCTGCCTGCCGTTCACTGTCAGGTTTTGTGCAAGCGGGTTGTAAATCAGGAAAAACATCATAGCGAGAGTCTGGTAGAAGGATTAGGAGAAGTGCATGTGTGATTTCTTTATTTCTTTATTTCAGATCCCCATTAGTCACTGGCTCAGCTGCGACTATTCTTCCTGGGGTCATGTAAAAATTCAATCCATACAAAATTGCCAGATGACACATTCACACAAAGACAAAACCAACAATTACCCTGAATGAGAAGAAAAAAAGAAATTAAATATAACAGACAACTTCAAACAAAGTAAGCAAAAAATAAATCAGAAAGAAAAACAAGGAAAGAAATTAAAAAATAATCATATTAATAACTGTATGATGATATGAATGAATCAGTAACATACCTGTGAACTTGATTATTACCATCACTACTGCAAACTGTGCTCTGTGTTTTTATTATGAGAACATTTCAGCAACATCATCTTGTTATATAGAAAGTGAGGAACATGAAAATATTTTCAGTCATTGTTAGAAATTATATTATGAAGCACTTATAGCTGTACTTGTTATTGGTAAGTGTGTGTACTTAATCTGAAAAGTAGTATTGGTGCATCTCTAATACATATATTAGTGATGGACAAATGAAGCTTCATGAAGCACTTGTGATATTTTTTTACTCCTCTAGATGGCGCTCTTGGTTTTAAGAAAAAGGCTAGTGTAATGGAAAATTACTAAATTCTCATTACATCTTTAAACCAAGAGCACCACCTAGAGGAGTCAAAAAATACCACAAGTGCTTCATGAAATCTCATTTGTCTATCACTAAAAGTATACAGATCCTCCTTGTTTACGTTCATTTACCTACTAACAGTGTTCTTCTGCTCAACCTTTCCTCATGCAGTGTGTTGTTCCTTTGACATTTAACCACCTATAGTTCATTAGTGTGAAACCAGGAAGTATTCAGATGCTTCATGAAAGTAACCACAAAGAAAATACTCAACTCCAAGTAAAAGTCCTGCATTCAAACCCTTATGTAAGTAATGTACATAAGTACAGTAAGTACAGTAAAAATATTCACTGTGCAGTAAAATGTTCCTGGTCTGTTTACTATCATATGATATTTGTGTATTAAATGACTGCTGCATTAATGTGTTGCATTTTGTGCTATTTTAACTCCTTTATAATCTACAGCAATGCATTTAGAAAGTGGTGGGACAAACAGTACATAAATTTGGCACAGAAGTCTGGTGATCATCCCCTAGTAAATATTTGAATTTTTCCTGCAATTATTTTCAATATTCTGCGATATAGCACTTTCTTGAAAACCATAAAAGTTGATAAATTAACAACCATACTGTGGGGTGGCGTGAGTGGCCGTCTTGACCGGAGGGTTACCAGTTCGATCCCGGCCTGGAGCGTTCATGTCCACATGTGCCTGAGCAAGACACCCAAACTGCTCCTGATGGGTTGTGGTTAGTGCCTTACATGGCAGCTTCTGCCATCAGTGTGTGAATGGGTGAATGTGAAGTGCTTTGGTTATTGTTGCAGGTATAGTAAAGTAAATATTTACCATTTTAAATATTAAAGCTCACCACTGAAAGGCTCGTCTGGTCAACTCTTTCTCCTCTCTGCCTGTCTGATGCCATGTTTGAGACCAAACTGAACTCCAAGCACAATATTGAGCAGAGACCGAACAGCACAGCCAAAGTGATACTAAAACGTGACGTCACGATTGTGACGAATGTCCGACTACACTGTAAAAACCAAACACAACTTAGAGCTTGGCCTCTGATGACATGTTTAGTCGCATGTCATCCTTCCACCGCTGGCTGTCGAGGTGGTGTCCAGTTAATGATGTGGGCTTCATCGATAATTGGAGCAGTTTCTGGGGAAAACCTGGTCTGATGAGGAGAGACTGCATCCATCCTACTTTGGAAGGAGCAGCTCTCATTTCTAGAAACATGGCTAAGTTTTTTAGTCGCCCTAACCCATGACAACCCAGGGTTGAGACCAGGAGACAGAGTTGTAGTTTAACACACTTCTCTGTGCTTCCATTAGTGCAGTCACCCACCCAGAACCCCATAGAAACGGTGTCTGTCCCACGACCACTGAAATCAGTTAAATCCATAGTAAACAAAAGGGGAGTTGAACAAAATAACTTAATAAAAATTAAATCCACTGCTGAAATAGTTAATCAGGACAGGAGAATTAAATGTGGACTTTTAAATATCAGGTCATTATCATCTAAAGCTCTACTAGTAAATGAATTAATATCAGATAACCAGGCTGATTTATTTTGTCTTACTGAAACCTGGTTGTGTCAAGATGATTATGTCAGCCTGAATGAAGCCACTCCTCCTAGTCATATTAATACTCATATTCCTAGAGATACAGGCCGTGGAGGAGGAGTTGCAGCCATTTTTGATTCTAGTCTATCAATCAAACCTAAACCTAAATTAAACTATACGTCTTTTGAAAGCCTGGTTCTCAGTCTTTCTCATCTTAAATGGAAAACAGAGAAACCAGTTTTATTTGTTATAGTGTACCGTGCTCCAGGTCCATATTCTGAATTTCTATCTGAGTTCTCTGAGTTTTTATCAACTTTAGTCCTGAGAACTGATAAAGTAATTATTGTAGGTGACTTTAATATTCATGTGGACATTGACGGTGACAGCCTTGGTACTGCTTTTATCTCGCTGTTAGATTCAATTGGCTTCTGTCAGAATGTTCAGGAACCAACTCACTGTTTTAACCATACCCTCGACCTGGCTGGCTGACTCAGGCTGCCTTGGATCAATCCTTAGTTATGCTGCTATAGGTCTAGACTGCCGGGGGACTTCCTCTGACACACTGAGCTTCTCTTCTTCTTCATTTCGATGCCTCCATTAAGTCATTTTACTAACTCATCTTCTTCCCCGGAGCCCCTGTGCTCTCAGCTCCCAGGTGTCCGTGAGCTGAGGCTACTTGTTGAGAAGGAGGTGGTGTCATCCAGGCTTCGTCTGTCCTGATGGTGGTGAGATGGAGAAGAGGCGATGCTGCTCAGGTTGTATCTTTTAGGGTAGTGGAGAAGAGGATGTGTTTACTCTTCCTCCCTTTAACACATGCTGCAGATTATTTTTGTGCCTCGTAGTCCCTGTGCGTTCTCATCTCACAGGTATCCATGGATCCAGTCTACCTGGTGGAGTAGTGGTTGTGCAGACCAGTCAGACTTCATCTTCTGGTTCTGAGCGACGTGGTGGTGATGAGGTCATCCTGCGGAGGTTTCTCCTGTTTGGTGTGGTGGAGTGGAAGATGTGCTGCCCAGGCTTCTTCTGGTTGGCGTGGTGGAGAGGAAGACATGCTTCTCATCCTTTGCTGATAGCTTGATGATGCTCTTCATCCCCTTGGACACTCTCATATAATTCTATATATACACACTGTATATTAGCTGTTGTTATATTGATTTGGACATTTCCATACAATTTTGTATGTTAGTGTTAATGTGTTTTCATTGTTGTTATTCTGTACACATGGCATCCATTGCACGTCTGTCCATCCTGGAAGAGGGATCCCTCCTCTGTTGCTCTTCCTGAGGTTTCTTCCGTTTCTTTTTCCCTGTTAAAAGGGTTTTTTTTGGGGAGTTTTTCCTTAGTCGATGCGAGGGTCATTTGTAAAGGACAGAGGGTGTCATATCCTGTACAGATTGTAAAGCCCAATGAGGCAAATTCATAATTTGTGATATTGGGCTATACAAATAAAGTTGACTTGACTTGACACAACTCGACCCCGCCATTTTTAAAACCGGCAACCTCTTCGCTATTGCTACACGATAAAATGGCATCACAGAAAACAACGCCATGGTCGGTCGAGGACAAAAAGCCACAGAGCGAGCAGAAAATAAATGATCGCTTCATGATCATGTCCTCCATTGTTTGTGATAGCAGTGTTGCTCTTCTTCCCAGTTTTCTGTGTCACGTGTACATGATGTCATGGCAATTTTGCGCTGCCGTATGACGACCTCGCCCACGCCGAGGAGGTACTATGAGGTACTCAAGTGTAATGGAATGGAACTGTGTAGTGGAAAAGCGGCATTTGTTTGCACTGAGTGTTGCTAGCACCTTTAGCTGTTAGCACTGTTAGCCACTGACTCTGTTGTCACCAAAGTGAGACCTGTGTGGAGGCAACAAAAATGTCTCCAATGTCTCATTTAGCACTTTTAAAGTAGTGATGGACAAATGAAGCTTCATGAAGCACTTGTGGTATTTTTGACTCCTCTAGATGACACTCTTGGGTTAAAGATTTAATGGAAATTTAGTAATTTTACATTGCACTAGCCATTTTCTTTAAACCAAGACCGCCAGCTAGAGGAATCAAAAAATACCACAAGTGCTTCATGAAGCTTCATTTGTCCATCACTACTTTAAAGTTGCATATGACCTTCTTCAAGCTGGCAGCACTGACTTTGACAACTTAAAGTTGTAAAAGTTACAACTTCCTTCTGTTCTTGGTGTTTCCTGAGGAGTGATGTATCACTGCTGAGCCACATGAACACTGTGCTATGACGAGCGACACCTGAGGGTCGAAGGATCGAGGACAGTTAATGTCTCGTAAAAAAGATGAAAACAAACAACTTAAGTGAACACGTTCTTTGTTTCAGGTCAGCAACATACTTTATTGGTCAGTGTGACACATTGTACTACATAACATATAACAAGACAACTTCATTTAACCTCACTGCATCACGCAGCTCAGTTAACTAAGACTCAACTGTCATTTATTAGCAGCTAATATCAGTGAAGATCAAGTATCAAACAGCTATTTTGCACTACTATTGTTTATCATTATGAAGGGATCAGATAAAAGTGGCAACAGGTAACTTTTCAAGTATAAGCTTCTTCATTTGGTTTACTGTTAGAGCGAGTGCTGCTAGTTACACTGGACAGGTTTTTTTTTTTTTTCTGTTGGGTATAATGTGATGTACTCTTATAAAAAAAAAAGTCTGTTTTATCTATTTTGTCATTTGCAATTGCAGTGTAACTGTCACACTTTTATATTTCTGTTGTTTATCTCATAGTTTATCAAAAATTGCACCTCATTCCTATTATGTATCTATTATAGTATATATTTTGATATATATTTTGGTACTTTTGGTATCTCTTTTCTTACTTTATTTTTTATCTTGCTGAACCCTGCGTGTCCCTGTGTGTTTTCATCTTTCAAGCTGCTGGAACTGTGAATTTCTGTGAGATGAATAAAGTATCTATCTATCTATCTATTGCCACATTCATTAGCTATCAGTTGTAAACATGAATTAAACTGATAATTAATATAATTTCAGTGCTGAGTAAATCATCAGTTTTTATTTCCAGGGAAAAATAAAGATGTGTTTTTATCTCATTATTTTTTACAGTACAAATAACCTCAGACTCAGTTCTCTTTAGTGGTCGCTCCTTAAAGCTCTTAGTTGTCAAGCTTTTCGGCGATGCCGTCGTAACCATGGAAACCACATTTCCTACCAGCGACTCTGCAACCGAAGGTCAGAGCATCCTGCAAACTTCCACCTACAGAAAATGATTTTTTTTTTTAATATAAGTATAAGGAAAACTGAGAACTCACTGGTGAGAACAAATTCTATTCACTTTGACCTGGAAGTGAAGGTTAATCTTTTTCTTTCACAATAAAATCCATGTTAGTAGCCTCTTTTAACCAGAGGCTAATACTATTTGGTGTATGTGTATCAAGAAATCAAAAATCTTTTTATTGGACAGTGTAACGTCTCACCATTAGACAGAGTGTAGATGACAGCAGAGTTGAAAGTGTCTCCGGCTCCGAGGGTATCGACGAGAGTTTCAGGAGGGAAGGCATCTGAATGAACGACTGAACCGTCTGGTCCTAAAGCATCTGCTCCTTTTTCCGCCCAGGCACATACCAGGACAGCCCTGAGGGAGACACAGGCCAGAGAGACAGGTCACAGCCCGAGGCTAGCATGAGCCTGGTTCCCCTCACAAAAAGCCAAAGGGGTTTTTCCACCGGATTTTGGATCATTGCAGAAAAATTTATTTATAACCTTATTTCAGGTATCTGACAAAAAAAGCCATTGCAGTGCAATGAATTTGATTAAGATTAAGATTGTATTTTCAGAAAGGTTTGCAATTATTTTTAGCTGTTTTCAACAGGAAATTCATTTTCTAGTTCATCACTATTATCGTACACTAGGTCAGTGGGAGTTCTGCTGTGAGGCTGTAGCTGCATTAACACCTCTGTTGTTAAACCACCAGCTATGTGCCAGCAGCTAGTAGCACGACATAAATGGATTTTAATTCTGTGTAAGCCATTTAAAAAAAAAAAAGCTCTGGCACAACCTCTTATCACACAGTATATCCAAGAGCACAATACATTTTGAGATTAAAGGTGGACTTGCTCTTGGGACCCACAGATGTGAGAGCTCTGGGTCATTTAATGTGTAATAGTCAAACAGTTTTGGCTCATGTGCGACAGCTTGACCACCTCCTCTTATAAAACCTGTTCTATCTGCAGACCTTTGACTCACTCACCCCTGTTTGACCCGACTATAGAGTCCTTTCAGAGCAGCTTCAGCTGACAGGAAGCCGAAGTGACGAGCCACGTCTTTACTGACAAACACCTGAAGAGACAAGGACATGTGTCACAAGAATACCTGAAGACAGAAGAACACCAGGCAGACACACACATTGCTAAATTTTAGACAAAACTGTCCTGATTAACGGCCGCACCACGTCACCGTGAGGAAACAGCTGATACAGCGGCTCTCTGGTCTTCTCTATCTCCACGGAAACGGTGATTCTCTGACGCTGTGGCAACATGCTGTTATACGTCACAACCCGCTGGATCATCTTAACCTGCTCCTCAGCATTTCTTCCCTGCAGGAGGAAAACATGTGACAGCAGAGTAATTACAGACTGAAACACCAAATAATACTGGTAGATTGTAATAGTCTGTATTCTGTAGCGAAGTTGCTTTACCTCTGGTGGTAAAAATAAAGTTATGGTTATTTTTTTAAATTGAAAGAGGTGCAGTTACACAGAAGGTAGTCTGGCTCGTGCACTCTGTTCTGTTGGTCAGATAAATTAAAAAAATAATAACAAAAAAAATTTAAAAAAAGCTTAGTCAGGTTTAGTCAGATTAGTCAGGTTGCTCCAGTTTCACACACCTCCCAGTGGATCCATTTGAACTGACAGAGATCGACTTTGGAGAAATCCTCCGCTGTGACATCAGGAAGGTTCCTGACGGACAGGAAGTCATGTCAGAGGTTATGCTCCCCATGAGTGAACACAGGAAGCCCATCCAGAAACACCTCCACCAGTTTGGCTCAAATTTAACAATAAAAGTCTCCTAGTCTTATCATGACATCACAGGCTGAACATTAACCAAGACCAGTACACTGGTCTAAGTAAAATCAATGGGACTGCCCTTCAAAACGTACATTTAAATACATCTGAACTTCCTGTTTCACCCACTGCTTCATGGAGGAGTTTCAAAAAGTTCAAAAATCAATGAAACAATTTCAGATATTAAAGCTTTGGAAAGATCTCTAACTGATTAATTCTTGTGTCTGTCAGGACTTTATGAAGGTCAAGACATTTTACAGTTTATAATGAATTTAATATGTCATGTGACAGACAGCATCAGTAAGAAGAGATGATTAACTATCAATCAGATTAAACCTGAGTCCTGTTTAAGGATCTGAAAGTTTAAAAATGAGTAATTTCTTCAAAGTCACCATGAACACACAATTAAGTATTATTAATAACATTATCATAACATTATTATAACATTAGCAGATTTTTACGTGTGAAGAGTTCACTTCCAAAGTCATTAAGTGAAAAATGCTTTCATATACAGAGGGGACCCTTAAGGGAATAATGTAGGAAACATCTGTTTTCACTTTGTCTTTAATCCTCTCCAGTGTTTCTCAGAGAGATTCACTGGGAGCCTTTTGTATCTCTGAAACATCTGAACAGCTATATTTATATTTTAAAACTGATCATTGATCATTCTGGAAGAAAACTCCTCACAGGTGGCACATTAAAATATTTTAAACATCCCAGATATTAAATGAATATAAATTAAATGAATTAAATGATGATGAATTAAACCACCATTACAACCACTGCAGAGGCTTAACCTGACCGAAACTAAAAACCTACACATCTTTATTCATGTGTATGCAAAAGATGCCATCATTTCTACACGTGCAAAATTCTAACTTGTGCATTGATTCCTGTTCAGGAATGGCTCATTGAATCATTTCTCTTACTGAACACCAAATATTTACAATATTAATGTTTAAAAAACAACCAGTGGGTGTTTACAAGTATAAGAAAATTTAATTTGAAAAATTTAAGGCAAATTATTTCTGTGGTGTAGTGGTTAGCACTGTCGCTCCACAGCAAGAAGGTACTGGGTTCGAATCCCGGGCCCGGGGCCTTTCTGTGTGAAGTTTGCATGTTCTCCTCATGTCTGTGTGGGTTCTCTCTGGTACTCCGGCTTCCTCCCACCATCCAAAAACATGCATGGGGATTAGGTTAATTGGTTAATTTAAATTGACCGTAGGTGTGAATGTGAGTGTGAGTGGTTGTCTGTCTCTATGTGTCCTGTGATGAACTGGAGACTTGTCCAGGGTGTACCCTGCCTTTCACCCTAAGACAGCTGGGATATTATATATATATATATATATATATATATATATATATATATATATATATATATATATATATATATCTACTGTATATATAACACTCTGCCCCTCAAACAGATAAATAAATAAAAAAAATCAAAAGGTCAGCTGACCTCTGCTCAGTCTGATTCGTGGATCCATTCAGGTTCAAAACCTCAGTGCCTCTTTCTGCAGCAGCTCATTACACCAGGATCAATCAGGACCACGATCAGGATCAGGATTGGGTGTTCATGCTTCCTTCAGGCGGGTCAAACAGCGTTCACAAAACACCTCCTCTCCCTACACAACCAAGTGGATGGGGCTTACGTCAGATGGGTGGGGTTTAAAGTGTGTGGTTGGAGCTTGTCAAAAAAAAAAAAACACACCACTTCAATGCTTCATGAAGCTTCATTCGTCCATCTCTACCAGCAGCTCAAACATTTAATTTTAACAGTTTATTTGATGTAAAATGTCAAATAATATCTTCACTGATTAGATTAATCACATTAAGAACTAACACCTTCGCTGTATTATGAAAATAGTTAATGAATAATAAATAGTTAATTAAGATCAGTGATCAACAAGAACACAGAACCAACCAGCACAGTTATTTCATCAACTGGCATGCTAAAATACAGAAACACATCATGACACAGCACCCTACATACATAATTAGATGATCATTGTTTTCTATAAACTGCTGTTTTACCTGTTGACATGTTTCACTCAGCATTAACAGGTCAGTACAGTGCTGCTGATGATCGACAGGAGTGATGACATGTCTCTACAGTAACAAGCTGACATTAACGAAGGAGTGTTTTGTGAACGCTGCGTGCTGCCTTCAGGGTCTCTTACGTGTCAGACAGAATGACGGTTCGAGATCCACTGGACGGACAAACAACACAACAAGCAGACGGAGTTTGACCTTCTGCGTGCCAAACCACTGCCGAGACATCGACCGCACGCTGCGAGAAGTCATTCATGATGAAACTGACAGAGACACAAACAGGAAACTGCTTCATATCAACTCTGTCCTTCAAAATAAAACCAGCGACGGAGAGACAACCGTGTCCTTAACAGGACGGGGTGCAAAGCTGCTCTGTGATGAAGATGATGACGACGATGGTGTTCCTGAAATAGACACAGTTAAAGAGAGACACACCTGTTCACACCTGTTCATGTGCAGGATGGTGCGGCTTCCTGTACTGATGTTGCTGACGACCACAGAGGTTGGAGGGACACACTGAGCATGCTCAGACGCCAAAGACACATCGATATGGAACTTCTGAAAATCTTCCAAAATAAAACTACAGACAGGAAATGTTTTCACATCTCTTCGATCCTCCAAAATAAAACTGCAGAAAAATACCATGTCTTCTCTGTCCTCCAAAATAATGATAATGGGAAACTAAGCTAGAGACAGGAGGAAATATATGAAAATAGAGGATATCAAAGAAGGAGAGTTATTTGAACGTTGTGTCCCAACAAGAATTTTTGTTTCAGTGTGTATCAAACAACTCAGTTACTCTCTGAATTATTAATTAAAAAAAATAATAATATTGTTTGCTTACTAATGAAAATATAATGTGCATGATTCCCTCAGTTATATGTCATTTCTTTATGGAGCTTAAGGATTCATGTATTGATAAACACTCACTGGAGCCTATAGATTCATGTATTGATAAACACTCACTGGAGCCTACGGATTCATGTATTGATAAACACTCACTGGAGCCTATAGATTCATGTATTGATAAACACTCACTGGAGCCTACGGATTCATGTGTTGATAAACACTCACTGGAGCCTACGGATTCATGTGTTGATAAACACTCACTGGAGCCTACGGATTCATGTATTGATAAACACTCACTGGAGCCTACGGATTCATGTATTGATAAACACTCACTGGAGCCTACGGATTCATGTATTGATAAACACTCACTGGAGCCTATGGATTCATGTATTGATAAACACTCACTGGAGCCTATGGATTCATGTATTGATCAGCACTCACTGGAGCCTACGGATTCATGTATTGATAAACACTCACTGGAGCCTATGGATTCATGTATTGATCAGCACTCACTGGAGCCTACGGATTCATGTATTGATCAGCACTCACTGGAGCCTATAGATTCATGTATTGATAAACACTCACTGGAGCCTATGGATTCATGTATTGATAAACACTCACTGGAGCCTACGGATTCATGTATTGATAAACACTCACTGGAGCCTACGGATTCATGTGTTGATAAACACTCACTGGAGCCTACGGATTCATGTATTGATCAGCACTCACTGGAGCCTACGGATTCATGTATTGATAAACACTCACTGGAGCCTATGGATTCATGTATTGATAAACACTCACTGGAGCCTACGGATTCATGTATTGATAAACACTCACTGGAGCCTACGGATTCATGTATTGATAAACACTCACTGGAGCCTACGGATTCATGTATTGATAAACACTCACTGGAGCCTACGGATTCATGTATTGATAAACACTCACTGGAGCCTATGGATTCATGTATTGATCAGCACTCACTGGAGCCGATAGATTCATGTATTGATAAACACTCACTGGAGCCTATAGATTCATGTATTGATCAGCACTCACTGGAGCCTATAGATTCATGTATTGATCAGCACTCACTTGGCCACAGGTCCAGCAGAAAGGGAGCCCATAAAGGCACTCGGTGCTCCGAGCAGCGACAGCACCGTGCAGGAGTTTGAAGCATTTCCTCCTCGCTGCCAGCGCTGCGACAAACACCTAGAGAGTGATGACATCACTGCATCAATGATCAATATCACTGAAGCGAAACATCTGTGTGGAGCATAGACTGTCTCGGCTGCTTTTCTGATCAGTGCAATCAATCACTGATTGATATATAAAAGTAATAAAAAATAAAATCCATTGTTCTTTATAACCCTGCAAAGGAACATAGTAGTAAGAACATTTCTGTGTTCTGTAGTAGAACAGGAAGAACTAATAAAGCAAAGCAGTCAGAAAACATCTAATTGGCCAATACACACTGAAAGGTACAGTGTGTAGGATTCAGTATCCTCTATGGTGTGGTTGCAGACTGCAACCGAGTACACATTGTTGAAATGATGGTGAGGCTGGCCTCATGGTGATAACCACAGTTTCACAAAGTGTCAGAGAAGTACAGTGGCTTTCAGATAAATTCAAAATGTTAAAGGCTGTCTGCAGAGACAATGTTTGTCTGTTCTGGGCTCCTGTAGAAAAATGGAGGAGGACCAGAGGCTTCAAGTACGAGACTTGTGTCCACACTGAGCACTGGTGTACGCCATCAAAAATCTGGATGTATGACATCCATGTACCTTCCCTTGATACACTGTTACCAGGTGGAGTCACAGACTCCTCCCTCACCACGCCCACTTATTAAGTTCATTTAAGTAGGCCTCCTCACAACAATGTTGGTCAAATGCATTTGCACATCGCAATTATTAATCTGCACATTGATGGAGTGAAAATCTTTACACTTAACATCACATATTCATCCTGAGATGGTGCTTAATTGCAACATGAGTGCAGTCGATCTCCACCCATCACATGATGATGCAATCAGCCAATCAAATGAAGGATGAGGTTTCTGCAGCCATAGCAACCCAGAAAATGTTTCTATTTGGATCAACCTTCAGTCAGCCAATAATGAAAATCTTTACTGCCACACCAGCTTGAAGTACTTTCATCACTATTGATGGATCATTTGGAGAATTTGCCTTCTGGAGAAGTATGAGCTATCTTTTTCTTTTATTAGTTTTACTTTCATACATTTTTTCTTTCCATGCATTTATGTGAGCCTGTTGTGACAAGCAACTCCTGGCTAGCACAGGATTATTTGCTCAACATTTAACATATATTCACTGACTACTTTGCAATGAGTAGTGATGTTAATACTATTAGCTGCACTGCATAGGTTATAATGCAGTGTCAATAGGGTTAAGGTATGCTATAATAGGTGCATGCACAATCAATAATGATTCAGTTAAATGTAAAGGTATTAATTGACATTAATAACAAGTTAAAACTGACTGTTTTGAGAAAAGATCCCAATATTGGTGAATATTTTGAAAAAGAGACAAATGTTTTTTTTTCCCATTTTCAGTTTCAACATTAAATACTGTGCCTCGCCAAAAAAAGTCACCACCTGGATTTAACTAAGCAAATAGGTAAGAGCCTCTCATTGGATAATTACTGCAAGGGTGATTATGTTTTAGCTGGCAACAAGTTATTAATAACCCTGACTGAAGCGGTGAGAAGCTTCTCATTTCTGAAACAACCATGACAAAAGACACGTCCTGTGGTCATGAAAAAGATGTTAATCCGTTTCAGAGGGGTCTAATTATTGGCATGAATTAAGCAAACAAAACATCTTAGGAGACTGAAACTACAAAATTTGGGGTAAGAACTGTCCAACGCATTATTAAAAACTGAAACAATAGTGGGGAACCATCATCTTCCAGAAAGAAATGTGGTTGGAAAAAATACTGACTGATCGTGATTGACAAGCACTTAAATGTTTGGTGAGATCAAATTGTGAAAAACAACTTGTGTAATGTTCAATAGTGAAAGTAAGAGTATTTCCACTCACACAATGTGAAGGGGACTTAACAGCTGTATAGCTGTAAGAGAACCACTTATCAGTAAGACTAATCAGAAAAAAAGGCTAGGGAGCTGAAAGACTAGACTCTGGAGCAATGGAAGACAGTCATGTGGCCTCACGAGTCCAGGTTTAGCCTGTTCCAGAATAAGAAGAGAGGCAGATGAAGAGATTCTCCCATCATGTCTAGTGTCTACTATACAAGCCTGAAGGGCAGTGCTGTGATCTGGGCTTGCTGCAGTTGGTCAAGTCAAGGTTCAGCAGAGTTATGTCATGGAGCATTAAGCATCATTTTCACACATGGATTGGCCTCCACAGAGTCCAGACCTGAGCCCCATTGAGAATCTTTGGGATGTGCTGGAGAAGACTTTGCACAATGGTCCAACTCTCCCATCATCAATACAAGACCTCGGTGAAAAAGTAATGCAACTCTGGACATGAATGAATGTTGTGACATTACAGAAGCTAATCGAAACAATGCCACAGGCATGTGTGCACTAATCACACCTAAGGGCAGTCCAATGAAATATTAGTGTGTGACTTTTTTGGCCGGGCAGTGTATTTTCTGTATTTGCTTTTATCAGATACAATAATCAAAACATTAAATTGTATTTATATACACTATATTGCCAAAAGTATTCCTCTCATCTGCCTTGACTCGCATATGAACTTAAGTGACATCCATTCCTAATCCATAGGGTTCAATATGACGTCGGTTCACCCTTTGCAGCTATAACAGCTTCAACTCTTCTGGGAAGGCTGTCCACAAGGTTTAGGAGTGTGTTTATGGGAATTTTTGACCATTCTTCCAGAAGTGTATTTGTGAGGTCACACACTGATGTTGGTCGAGAAGGCCTGGCTCTCAGTCTCTGCTCTAATTCATCTCAAAGGTGTTCTATCAGGTTGAGGTCAGGACTCTGTGCAGACCAGTCAAGTTCATCCACACCAGACTCTGTCATCCATGTCTTTATGGACCTTGCTTTGTGCACTGGTGCACAGTCATGTTGGAAGAGGAAGAGGCCAGCTCCAAACTGTTCCCACAAAGTTGGGAGCATGGAATTGTCCAAAATGTCTCGGTATGCAGAAGCATTCAGAGTTCCTTTCACTGGAACTAAGGGGCCAAGCCCAGCTCCTGAAACACAACCCCACACCATAATCCCCCCTCCACCAAACTTTACACTTGACACAATGCAGTCCGACAAGTATCGTTCTCCTGGCAACCACCAAACCCAGACTCATCCATCAGATTGCCGATGGAGAAGCGTGATTCGTCACTCCAGAGAATGCGTCTCCACTGCTCTAGAGTCCAGTGGAGGCATGCTTTACACCACTGCATCCGACGCTTTGCATTGCACTTGGTGATGTATGGCTTGGATGCAGCTGCTCGGCCATGGAAACCCATTCCATGAAGCTCTCTGTGCACTGTTCTTGAGCTAATCTGAAGGCCACATGAAGTTTGGAGGTCTGTAGTGATTGACTCTGCAGAAAGTTGGTGACCTCTTCACACTATGCTCCTCAGCATCCACTGACCCGCTCCATCAGTTTACGTGGTCTACCACTTTGTGGCTGAGTTGCTGTCATTCCCAAACACTTCCACGTTCTTATAATACAGCTGACAGTTGACTGTGGAATATTTAGGAGCGAGGAAATTCCCTCTCATCTCATGATGAGAGAAGGAAGAACTACCAACTACCACAATAGTCCTGGACCACTAACCCCAATCCTTACCCTAACGCTAAAAACTTTGACATTTGTCCAGGACCGTTAAGTACTTGGTGATATCAGATCATCCTTATTTTTGTATGGTTTGGGCTCTATCATGTTAGACAGACAATAGTCTGATGATGATCAACAGTCACAGACTGTATATAAAGAGTGGACTGAGCTATTGTGAAGTCACCCGTTGGTTTGTGAACAACGGCAGTGAACTCAGTACACTACAAAACATTTAAAATAACCACTGAGAACACAAACTCATATTTAATACATCAGGGTGTTCATTAACTGAATTATGGTCAAATATATGGTGAAAATAACACATGAGCTGAGAGTTCAGACCATCAGTGCTGCTCCTCTTCAGGATGTAATGACAGCACAGACCTGTCAATCACACTGTAATCACGCCCCACAGTGTTATGTGTTATTTTCACCATATATTAGACCATAATTCATTACATTAACATCCTGCTGTATTAAAGCCTTATTTAAACTATCCATTCAGACCATAAACTCATATTTATAGTGTTTACAGAGGTAATACAGCAGGAGAGAAAATGGTTATTTTCAGCAGTAACAACAGTGTCGCCACCTGCTGGCTGCAGGAGAGAATGCAAGTTAAATTGCTACCTATGGGCTTCATTTTTGTTTTAACATCACGTAATGTTTATGTAATTGTTTTTGTTTTAACAGTAGGGGGTATGGGCATGCATCACCACAATGTCAAAGGAAGAACTTTGTTCTACAACTGTTGGAATTACTGGGTCAATTAAATATTTTTGTAATTGAAATTGTTTAAATATCCCCGTTTTGTAGTATCAGCAAAATGAGATGAGCTGAATTTGATGATATTATGGTCCACAATGTATAAGTTACTGAATATAACTCCCATAAAAATTAAACAATTATTCACAAAGAAATACATAAAATCACTTTTTTTTTGGTCAAAATCAGTGTTGTAGTATCAGCAGCATGAGGTGAGATGCTACAGCTTATAATGTAGAAGTTATTAAATATGTTTTTCTTTCTGGTGTTACACTGTGTAGAAGCTCCCTGCTCTGTCTCCTCAGGAACAATGTTTTCCGTGGAAAACACGGTTGTAGCTCATCATGCACCTCACAAACTTTGCAGAAATGCCTCGTTTGCATCTTTAGCTCATACTGAACTTAACGTAACGATCCCGGAAGTTTGAATCTGCCACTATCTTTCTAACTTCACTGAAGTGCTGTCTTCTCTCAATGTACTCAATGTACAGTCATGGAAAAAATTATTATACCACCCTTGTTTTCTTCAATTTCTTGTTCATTCTAATATCTGGTACCACTAAACGTATAATACAATGAACACAACAAAAAATGCAGCTGGTCACATAATACTTTATGTCCTATTTGACATTCTTAAGCTTAATTGATTCCCAGGGTATATAAGAGGCCATTTCATGTCACAAGCAGCACTGCACATGCAAAGGCCTAGAGTGGTTTCCTGCTTACATTCAAGCCGTAGCACAACTCAGAAGTTGTCAGCTCTCACATAATGTCTAAAACAAAAGAATTATGTGAAGCAACAAAGGCAGCCATCTTGGCACTGCTGGAAATTGGCATGAGTGAGAGACAGGTAGCGAAAAAACTGAAGATCTCCAAGACAGCCGTTCATTCCAACAAAAAAAAACAAGCTGAACATGGCACTACCAAATTGCTACCTGGCCGTGGCAGGAAACTTTCTACCCCACGAGATGACCGTGCACTCATCCGTTCCTGTGTCAGGAATCGTCGTCAGACCTCCAGGGACCTTAAAAATGAGTGGGCACTGTCGAGAAATGTGACTTGCTCGGCAAGGACAGTTCGAAACCGACTTGTTGAAGCTGGTTTGAAGTCACACAGAGCACGCAAGAAGCCCTTCATCAATGAAAGGCAGAGGAAGGCCCGGTTACTCTTTGCTCGAGACCACAAGGATTGGACTGTTGATGATTGGGCTAAGGTTCTCTTCAGTGATGAATCCAATTTTGAATTGATGCCCACTCCAGCCAACTTACTGGTTAGGAGGAAGCCTGGAGAAGCTTACAACCCAGACTGTCTTGTCCCTACAGTAAAACATGGGGGTGGATCAGTCATGATCTGGGGTTGTTTCAGTCTGAGTGGAACAGGGCAAATGCAATTGTGTGAAGGCCGAATGAACCAGGTCAAGTACAGGACTACCCTTGAAAACAGTCTTCTTCCATCAGCTGGAAAACTCTTTCCTGCCTCGAATGACTGGATTTTCCAACAAGACAATGCCCCTTGCCACACGGCAAGGTCAGTTAAAGCCTGGATGGAGAACCACAACATTCGCACCATGCCTTGGCCTGCTCAATCACCAGATCTTAATCCAATTGAAAACCTGTGGAAAATCATCAAACTCAAAATGGAGAACCACAAGCCCAAAAACAAAGAAAATTTGTTTGAATTTGTCCAACAGGAATGGGCTGCTGTGACAGCAGAACAATGTCAGAAGCTGGTGGAGAGCATGCCAAGACGCATGGCTGCAGTCATCAAAAACAATGGTTATGCAATCAAGTATTAACTCTTGTGTGTATCATGTGTTTAAAGCAAACAGAAAAGAAAACATGGAATGCTTAAAAGTAGTGTTTTTGGCAGTACAATGCCATAGCTATTGATGTAAGAATTTAAGTAATTTTGGTTATTATCAAGAAAACCATGGAAAATGAATAATCCTTAGTTCTTAAATTAAACTCTCATGAGCTATTTTTGTTGTTATCATTATAATTGTCCAAACAAATGTACCTTTAGTTGAGCCAGGCATTAAAACTAACAAGAAATTGAAGAAAACAAGGGTGGTCTAATAATTTTTTCCATGACTGTATCTCGCGCACACTAATAATTAAACATAGGAACGTTTTCATTACACTGAGGGAAAATCACAGAGTAGTAAATATAGTTAATGTAATCTCTTTCTATATTTAAATCTGTATTTCTTTCTCTCCATGTCCAGGTCCACCTGCATCACTCTGAGCTTTTGCACCTGCTTCATAGTTCACGTCTCTGCTGTTATTGTGGTGTTAGCCTCTGTGCTAACGGCTGTCACTGCATTAGCCTGTGTAATAACCCGCTGTAGCATTAGCCCGTGTGCTAACCTGGTGTCTGTGTCCTCCTCTGGGTATTTGTCAACCACGCTGATGATGTCGAGACACACCAGACCCACACACAGGATCTTCTTCTGTTCCTCCATGTTGATCCACACAAACCAGCTGGAAGTGTTCTCTCTTTGACACACGAACAACTGCAAACTGAACTTTGACACGTAGAAGTGTCACTGTGTAGTCAGCACTCCATAGTCAAAGTACAAGCTACAAGACACACCACTTCCTGTCGGCAGAGATAACAAAATAAGAGCCTTATCATGAAGAAGAGAATGTGCGTAGAAACTGTGAGTGGGAGTAATCAACTTCTGGAAAGTGTTTTTCTTTATTTTCCCCCAAAGGGTATTTTTAGAAAGTGGCCCAAATGATGACTTTCATACGTATTTTATTTCTTTTATATTTTATAATCTGTTATATTCTGTCCTATTTCAGTTTCTATGTCTGAAATATGTTTTAGTAAAACAATAATAAAATGTCCAATAATTGGTGACTGAGTGGATCCCTCATTATTTCATTAGAGTTTGGTTTTGTTGAGATAGAATTTGTATTGGATGTTGTATCAGTAAGTGGTAACTGCTACTTTTCTTGTATTTAGGATCTCTGAGGGACTGGATCTGATCCCAGCTGACACAGGGTGGACACTCAGCAGACATGTTGACACATTATGTCACGACCAGCTGTTCATTTGTGTCCTGAGCCCAACCATGTAGCTCTTTCCTGAAACACATTATAGTGATTTTGAGGGCAGTGTACATATATATTTTTTAGTATATTCATGCACAGCAGTAATCTTTCAACAGATACTGAATCGTCATAGTTTCTCATAAAAGTCTGGTTTAATCAGGAGCACAAATGTTGTCAAAAGGTTTCGAAGAGGGAAAATTTCCTCACACTAGTACAGGCATTATACAACATGAAAATCTTTCAGCTATTACAGTCCAAAATACATCAGTTACAGTATGTCAAAAGTCTTAAGAAATGAATCCATAATTAGCCAGAAGGTGTTTCACATGAGACATGGAGTTGGATGCTGTAAAGTGCACATGCAAAAAGGAAATAGGTAATTCTTATAAACCAATGATATAATTCACATTAAATTAATATCCACTCTGTTGTTTAAAATTAATGTCACACCCTCTCTACTGTAAACATCCAAGCTTACACACAATTAATGATTGAAGAAGGAGGGACAGTGAATAATAATAGTTTATTATCAAATATTCATCGCACCTGACAATCACTCTGTGCTCCATGTTGGAACCATGGGGATGTTGTCAGGGGGAAAATTATAACAGTGCTCGCAGGTATGGAAACTTAATAAACAAAGCTGCTCATGTGAAGTGGGACAAATAACGTAATTTAACTCACATTATCAGTGACACAATGCGCTCGCACAGAGGCGGAGTGGGCATTTTTGGAAAATCCAAAAATACACTCACAGAGGCAGACAATAGAAGGAGAAAACCAAAACCCTAATCTGAATTAACTCTGATTTTAATCTATCACTGATTCTACTTCTATAACTCTAATTCTAACTTAATATAATTCTAAGCTACCTCTAGTTCTAATTAGTAAGACACTCTGGGGAAGGGAAGTAGAAATGATATGAATGATGGACAAATGAAGCTTCATGAAGCACTTGTGATATTTTTGACACCTCTAGATGGTGCTCTTGCTTTAAAGATGTAATGGAAATTTAGTGATTTTCTATCACACTAGCCTTTTTCTTTAAACCAAGAGTGCCATATACAGTCATGGAAAAAATTATTAGACCACCCTTGTTTTCTTCAATTTCTTGTTCATTCTAATATCTGGTACCACTAAACGTATAATACAATGAACACAACAAAAAATGCAGCTGGTCACATAATACTTTATGTCCTATTTGACATTCTTAAGCTTAATTGATTCCCAGGGTATATAAGAGGCCATTTCATGTCACAAGCAGCACTGCACATGCAAAGGCCTAGAGTGGTTTCCTGCTTACATTCAAGCCGTAGCACAACTCAGAAGTTGTCAGCTCTCACATAATGCCTAAAACAAAAGAATTATGTGAAGCAACAAAGGCAGCCATCTTGGCACTGCTGGAAATTGGCATGAGTGAGAGACAGGTAGCGAAAAAACTGAAGATCTCCAAGACAGCCGTTCATTACAACAACAAAAAAACAAGCTGAACATGGCACTACCAAATTGCTACCTGGCCGTGGCAGGAAACGTCTTTCTACCCCACGAGATGACCGTGCACTCATCCGTTCCTGTGTCAGGAATCGTCGTCAGACCTCCAGGGACCTTAAAAATGAGTGGGCACTGTCGAGAAATGTGACTTGCTCGGCAAGGACAGTTCGAAACCGACTTGTTGAAGCTGGTTTGAAGTCACACAGAACACGCAAGAAGCCCTTCATCAATGAAAGGCAGAGGAAGGCCCGGTTACTCTTTGCTCGAGACCACAAGGATTGGACTGTTGATGATTGGGCTAAGGTTCTCTTCAGTGATGAATCCAATTTTGAATTGATGCCCACTCCAGCCAACTTACTGGTTAGGAGGAAGCCTGGAGAAGCTTACAACCCAGACTGTCTTGCCCCTACAGTAAAACATGGGGGTGGATCAGTCATGATCTGGGGTTGTTTCAGTCTGAGTGGAACAGGGCAAATGCAATTGTGTGAAGGCCGAATGAACCAGGTCAAGTACAGGACTACCCTTGAAAACAGTCTTCTTCCATCAGCTGGAAAACTCTTTCCTGCCTCGAATGACTGGATTTTCCAACAAGACAATGCCCCTTGCCACACGGCAAGGTCAGTTAAAGCCTGGATGGAGAACCACAACATTCGCACCATGCCTTGGCCTGCTCAATCACCAGATCTTAATCCAATTGAAAACCTGTGGAAAATCATCAAACTCAAAATGGAGAACCACAAGCCCAAAAACAAAGAAAATTTGTTTGAATTTGTCCAACAGGAATGGGCTGCTGAGACAGCAGAACAATGTCAGAAGCTGGTGGAGAGCATGCCAAGACGCATGGCTGCAGTCATCAAAAACAATGGTTATGCAATCAAGTATTAACTCTTGTGTGTATCATGTGTTTAAAGCAAACAGAAAAGAAAACATGGAATGCTTAAAAGTAGTGTTTTTGGTGGTACAATGCCATAGCTATTGATGTAAGAATTTAAGTAATTTTGGTTATTATCAAGAAAACCATGGAAAATGAATAATCCTTAGTTCTTAAATTAAACTCTCATGAGCTATTTTTGTTGTTATCATTATAATTGTCCAAACAAATGTACCTTTAGTTGAGCCAGGCATTAAAATTAACAAGAAATTGAAGAAAACAAGGGTGGTCTAATAATTTTTTCCATGACTGTATATATAGATATATATATATATCTATATATATATGTAATGTATGTAATACACGCATATGCGTGCACTTATGTCAGAGTCAGATTGAGTCAGGGAGAAAATGTGCCATAACCAAGTTTAATTTATAACAAAGGAGTTTAACAACACAAATTGAGGTGGTGGTAGGGATTCAGAGGTGTACCAAAGAAATGAAATCAAATAAACAAAACCAGGCCTAAATATTATTATCTTCTCTGGAAATTAAGACAAACAAAAGGCTGACTAACTAAACTACAAAATGGGCTGTGTTAAAACTATACAAGGGTGGTACAACTCCTAAACCTAGTGTTTCTATACAGCAACAAAACTGTGTGTGTGAAATGTACAGGGTACCCCCAAACTAAACTGTGTCCACTACTCACCACCAATTTTACCAACATAGGATCATATCTGTCTAAAAGACACAGTCCGCAGACTGAAGCAGAGAGAGAGAGAGAGAGCCACGGCCCATGGACTGCATCCTTTAAAGGATGGCACTCCACAGCAATTGGCTGGAGAGCAGAGACTCCAATCAGCTGCTCAGACTGTCAGGTAGACTCCAATCAGCTGGTGATAGGTGGCAGCTCCTGCAAAACAAGAGGGAGGGGGAGGAGAAAATCCTCTGCAGGTCTGTTTTCCTGCAGACACATAACAATAGCAATAATGATAATAACACTAATAGTAACAACAATAATTATTATCATCATCATCAACATCATCATGAATATAGTAATAATAGAAAATAATAAGAATAAGATGTGCATAATTATATATATATATATATATATATATATATATATATATATATATATATATATATATATACAGTCATGGAAAAAATTATTATACCACCCTTGTTTTCTTCAATTTCTTGTTCATTCTAATATCTGGTACCACTAAACGTATAATACAATGAACACAACAAAAATGCAGCTGGTCACATAATACTTTATGTCCTATTTGACATTCTTAAGCTTAATTGATTCCCAGGGTATATAAGGGGCCATTTCATGTCACAAGCAGCACTGCACATGCAAAGGCCTAGAGTGGTTTCCTGCTTACATTCAAGCCGTAGCACAACTCAGAAGTTGTCAGCTCTCACATAATGCCTAAAACAAAAGAATTATGTGAAGCAACAAAGGCAGCCATCTTGGCACTGCTGGAAATTGGCATGAGTGAGAGACAGGTAGCGAAAAACTGAAGATCTCCAAGACAGCCGTTCATTACAACAACAAAAAACAAGCTGAACATGGCACTACCAAATTGCTACCTGGCCGTGGCAGGAAACGTCTTTCTACCCCACGAGATGACCGTGCACTCATCCGTTCCTGTGTCAGGAATCGTCGTCAGACCTCCAGGGACCTTAAAAATGAGTGGGCACTGTCGAGAAATGTGACTTGCTCGGCAAGGACAGTTCGAAACCGACTTGTTGAAGCTGGTTTGAAGTCACACAGAGCACGCAAGAAGCCCTTCATCAATGAAAGGCAGAGGAAGGCCCGGTTACTCTTTGCTCGAGACCACAAGGATTGGACTGTTGATGATTGGGCTAAGGTTCTCTTCAGTGATGAATCCAATTTTGAATTGATGCCCACTCCAGCCAACTTACTGGTTAGGAGGAAGCCTGGAGAAGCTTACAACCCAGACTGTCTTGCCCCTACAGTAAAACATGGGGGTGGATCAGTCATGATCTGGGGTTGTTTCAGTCTGAGTGGAACAGGGCAAATGCAATTGTGTGAAGGCCGAATGAACCAGGTCAAGTACAGGACTACCCTTGAAAACAGTCTTCTTCCATCAGCTGGAAAACTCTTTCCTGCCTTGAATGACTGGATTTTCCAACAAGACAATGCCCCTTGCCACACGGCAAGGTCAGTTAAAGCCTGGATGGAGAACCACAACATTCGCACCATGCCTTGGCCTGCTCAATCACCAGATCTTAATCCAATTGAAAACCTGTGGAAAATCATCAAACTCAAAATGGAGAACCACAAGCCCAAAAACAAAGAAAATTTGTTTGAATTTGTCCAACAGGAATGGGCTGCTGTGACAGCAGAACAATGTCAGAAGCTGGTGGAGAGCATGCCAAGACGCATGGCTGCAGTCATCAAAAACAATGGTTATGCAATCAAGTATTAACTCTTGTGTGTATCATGTGTTTAAAGCAAACAGAAAAGAAAACATGGAATGCTTAAAAGTAGTGTTTTTGGCAGTACAATGCCATAGCTATTGATGTAAGAATTTAAGTAATTTTGGTTATTATCAAGAAAACCATGGAAAATGAATAATCCTTAGTTCTTAAATTAAACTCTCATGAGCTATTTTTGTTGTTATCATTATAATTGTCCAAACAAATGTACCTTTAGTTGAGCCAGGCATTAAAATTAACAAGAAATTGAAGAAAACAAGGGTGGTCTAATAATTTTTTCCATGACTGTATATATGACTTACATTATGACTTACATATGACTTACATTAGCAGCAGATTGAATACAGAGGCAGACCAGCTGTCAATAACAGTGCAGAGGTAACAGTGGAGGTAATGAGGCAGTGGTGACCATATAACATATAATAATTACATAAATAAATAAAAAAACCTAACATGAAGTATTGCAAATGCCCATGACAATAATGGCACATAACCTCTGTCTAAGTTAACCCTTTGAGTTCAGGAGGAGAACAGCTTTAGGGACGAAGGTAGCTCTCCTCCTCTGAGTCTTACAGGCCGGACTGCGTCTGGATGGCAGCTGCTCGAACGCTGGGTGCAGAGCGTGAGATGAGTCACTGAGGATGCGTCCAGCCAGGCCACCTGCCTGCTGCTTGTGCACTGTGTTCAGGTGGTGAGCAGGAAGTCCGATGATTTTGGAACACACCTTCACAATGTTGTGCAGGCGGTTCCTGTCCTGAAGGATGATGGAGTGGTACCAGCAGCATATGGAGAAAGCTAAAACGCTTTCAATGAATGTGTAGTAGAATGTCAGCAGGATGTTCTTGCTGACAGAGAAGGAGTTCAGTTTCCTGAGTAGGTACATCCTCTGATGGCACTTCCTCAGGATCCCCTCAGCGTTGGAAGAGAACCTCAGTTGGTTATCAAAGATATTTGTATTCCTCTACAGTCTCGACTGGTGAGCCGTGGATCGTGGTGGTGACAGCCGCAGCCAGTTCTCGTCGGCTGCTGGAGAAGGTCACCACCATGTCCTTGGTTTTGCTGACGTTCAGCTCCAGGCAGAAGTTGTCACACCACTCTACAAACTGCTGCAGAGCCGGCCCGTGGTGGAGGGAGGGGCCAGACAGGAGGGACAGGAGAACGGTGTCATCAGCAAACTTCACCAGGTGGCAGTTGGGTTGCGTGGATCTGCATTCATCAGTGTACAGGATGAAGAGCAGTGGGGAAAGCACACAACCCTGTGGGGAGCCTGTAGAGATAGTGAGCAGATCAGAGAGGTTATTATTGATCCGGACTTGCTGGGTTCTGTTGGTTAAAAAGTTCAAGATCCAGATTATGAGCTGGCTGCTCATATTAAAGTTATGGAGGAGTCTCTCAGCCAGGATGTGGGGTTGCAGTGTGTTGAAGGCAGAAGAGAAGTCTGCAAACAGGAGTCTGGCAGAAGTGTTGGGAAGCTCCAGGTGTTTGTGGATGGAGTCGATGATAAAGGCTTTGGCATCATCGACACCTCTGTGTCTTTGGTATGCAAATTGGAGGGGGTCAAGCCGTGAGTTGGTCAAGGTAACAATGTGTTGTTTGACGAGCCTTTCCATGGCCTTCATCACCTGGGAGGAGAGGGCTACAGGGCGGAGGTCGTTCAAAGTCTTGGGGGGGCTCCTCTTCGGTATTGGGATGATGGTGGAGTGTTTCCACCACTTGGGGACAATACCAGTGCTGATGGATGTCTCAAACATGCTCTGGAAGACACTCCCCAGCTGGTCAGCGCAGTGTTTTAGGACCCGGCCGCTGATATTATCAGGACCAGGTGCGCTGTTGGCCTTGGACCTCTTAAGAGCACTTACCACGTCCTTGGTGAGGAAGGTGATGGGGGGGTCGTCAGGTTTAAGTCTTGACCTGATGTCTGCAAGCTGGGTGGCGTTTTTTGGTCTCAAATCTGGAGTAGAAGGAGTTAAGGTCATTAGGGAGAGATGCTGGGGTGCTGCCGGGGATGTGCACAGGGTCTCTGGTGGTGGTAGAGCTCACAGCAGCCATACTCTTAGGCCCTGCCAAGCTGAGCGGAGATTCCCCTGTGAAAATTTCTCCTCCACTTTGTTCTTGTAGTTGAGCTTGGCAATCTTAATGGCCCTCTTGACCTCTTTGCTGACCTCCTTCTTCTCCAGCTCTGTCCCAGTGAAGAAAATCCTCTTCTTCTTATTGATGATGGCTTTGAGTTCTTTGGTGACCCAGGGTTTATTGTTGGGGAAGATGGTGACAGTCTTAGAGGGGATGATATTTTCCTCACAGAAGTTGATGTATGATGAGACGACCTCCACTTGTTCGTTGAGGTCATCACAGGAGGAAATGAGGTAATAGGATATGGTGGTCAATAGTATTGATGTACAAATGAAGCTTCATGAAGCAGTTGTTGTATTTTTGACGGTACTCTTGGGTTAAAGATGTAATGGAAATTTAGTGAGTTTCCATTACACTAGCCTTTTTCTTTAAACCAGGAGCACCATCTAGAGGAGTCAAAAAAATCCCACAACTGCTTAATGAAGCTTCTTTTGTCCATCGCTATTGTGGAGGAAGTCACACATCTGACTGCACACTGCTTTCTCATGAATTTTAGAGAGAAAAGGAAGGTTGGATATTGGTCTATTGTTGGCTAAAAAAACCCTGTGGATTAAGAGTGGGCTTTATGGAGTTAAAATCATGGCAAAACCTCACACATACACACACACATTGTTCTCACGCCAAACAATTGACAAAAAAATCAGCGTGGTTTGCAAATGCAAAATTCAAAATTTCAAATTTAAATTTATTTCAAAATTTTGTTTCGCAAATGACATACCTAACAAATACAGAATTTTTTTACACATACAAAGAAACATTTCTTCAATGCAAAAAAAAATGTCTGAGCATAAACTAAAATCTTTCAAGTACAAAAAAATTCTACAAGCACAAACTAAAATCTTTCAAGTACAAAACAGTTCTATTAAAAATTCCATTAGTTTGTGACTGATGTTTTGCATTTGCAAACCACACTGAGTTTGTTTGTCAATCGTTGGGCGTGAGTAAAACATGTTGTGTGTGTGAGAATTTGGTATGTTTTTAACTCCACCGGGCTTCTTCAGAAGAGGTTTGATTACGGCTACTTTAAATGACTGAGGCACATAGCCTGACAGCAAAGATAAGTTGATCATGTTTAATAAAGAGGTGCTCAGTAACGGTAAAACTTCTTTAAGCAGTGAAGTTGGGATGGGATCTAAGAGACAGGTAGAAGGCTTAGATGAGGAAATCAATGAAGTCAGTTTGTGGAGGTCTATGGGAGAAAGGCAGTCCAAGTAAACATCAAGTTCTTCAATGACTCCTATGCTTCCTGTGTTTAAAGACAAAGCAGTTTCAGTCAAAGGCACAGTGTGACTGATTTTCTCCCTAATAGTTATAATCTTCTCATTAAAGAAGCTCATGAGGTCACTACTACTGAGGATTATGGGAATAGATGGTTCAGTAGAGCTGTGGCTCTCTGTCAGCCTGGCTACAGTGTTTTTATTTTCCTTCATTAATGATGAATAATAAGCTGCTCTGGCCTTATGGAGAGCCTTCCCATAAGCTTTAAGACTATCATACCAGTCCAGACGAGACTCTTGCAGACTCTTTAAACGCCACTTCCTTTCAAATCTTCTTGCTTTAACTTGTGGGTGTAAGGGTTATACCCAGAAGTTAACCTCCTTTGCTTTGTTCTCTAGTACACTGAAATTAGACATTAAATTAAAAGCTAATGGAATTATATCCTTAAATTTGCCTACAGCACTATCAGATAAACATCTAGTGATACCTGATGGATTGTAGTCCAAAAAAATAAAACAAATAATGTGACTTTAGTAATTGTCAGATCCTCAGTACTGGATAGCTCCTCCCTCCTACTCATTGCTGTGATAATCAAGTAAAGACAGCCAGGTGTGTGGATCCTTTGTGTCTGAAGAAGAGAGAAGCAACCAGTACTGTTCAAGCCAGTGACACCACCACTACAACAATCAGTGCAACCTCCACTGCTCACCCATATTCCATCATGGAAGACCCTGAACTCTGCCAGCTGACAAAGGAACTCAACCCAAACTGTGTTTTACCAAGGAAAACTCTCAAATACAATAATCCCTGATTTATACAGGAGAACACAGGACAAAGTGAAAGAAAGGGTGAGAAGAGCCCATGCTGTGTCTGAACCATGGACTGCTGGACATCAAGGACAGCCACTTAATTTAAGTCAGTAACATGCTGTTTCATGCATTTAAGATCTCTGGACTGCTTTCAAATGAGCAAGAGACACAGCAGACAACACAGAGCATCACAGATAAGGTGGCTGCCTGTGTGTCTGACAATGCTTCAAATGTGGTGAAATTATTTTAGAACACAGGTTGGCCTCGTCTTTTATGCTTTGCACACACCCTAAACCTGATAGTACATAGTGGCATTACTGCAATAAATAAATAACATGGTGGAAAAAGTGAAGGCAATTGTTGAATATCTTCACAAAAGCACAATTGCCACATAAAAACTGTGAGCCACCTAAAAGCAATTAGGCTTGCCAGAAGCTCAGCTGAAGCAAGACTGCCCAACAAGATGAAACTCATAATTTTACATGGTCCAGAGCATCCTTCAGAACAATAATTCCAACTCATTAACAAATCCAAGACTTTCCACCCTAACACCACAAGACCTGTGATGTTTTTGAAGAAGTCACTGTGGAGATTAGCAGTGAGGGATATTTATATAATTTTATTATTGCAGTGTTGTAGTCAAGCTTTAGGCTCCTGTTTGTTTGGCTTGACCTCAGTCGCTGCCATGGAAACATGACCTCAGAGGTGCTTAAATTTCTTTTTTTTTACTACTGTATACTTTTCTTTTTTCAAAAGGAAAAAAGTATTGACTAGAACTAATTGTAGCCCATAGCTTAGTCAGGTTTAAAATTAAATGGTTATGAATTGCACAAGTAGTTTAGATTTACAATGATATACATTATTACTACTGTATTGTTGTTGTTACTATCAGGCACAAACCTTGTTTTTTTTCTCTCAGATATGTGATTGCATTAAAGGTGATTCTTTTGACAAGAGGCTTACAGAAGATAGCTGTAAAAAATAGAAAGCCATGTACACCTGTGAGACTCATGGTGGATACCATTTGCAGACAGATGTCTCAAAGTTCCACAAAATCAAGACACATGTTTTTCTGTTCAAAGCAGCAGCTCCGGACCCCAGGTTCAGGTGAAGGATGCAGAGAGGACCTATCAGTATCTCAGCAATGGTGCTGCAAAGGTGAACCTTCCCCACAGCACACTGGAGAAGAAGAGGGAGCAGCAACATAACCACAATGCTCCAGTCAGGACAGTGCAATTTGGCAGTAATTTGATCAGCAGGTCTCTGGGCTTGTGACCAGCAATTGAATAATAATAATAACTTGGTTTTATATAGTGCCTTTCATGGAACCCAAGGTCGCTTTACAAGGGGGGTGTAGGGGCTAGGGGGAAAGGGGCAGAGGTGGTCAGGGGCCATATACCACAGTGAATAGATGGGATTTAAGGTGCTTCTTGAATGTAGCTAGTGTAGGGGCTTGGCGTATGTTGAGAGGCAGACTGTTCCAGAGGGTGGGGGCAGCAACACGGAAAGCTCTATCACCGACAGTACGAAGTCTGGCGTGGGGGATGACAAGTTGGTCCTTTCCAGAGGACCTCAGCGACCTAGACTGGGAGTAGGGTTGGAGGAGTTCTGCGAGGTACTGAGGAGCAAGAGAGTGAAGTGATTTGTAGGTCAAGAGAAGAATTTTGTATTCAATACCGGACTTCACTGGGAGCCAGTGAAGCTGTTTGAATGTGGGAGTGATGTGTTGCCACCGCTTTGTGTGTGATATGACCCTGGCAGCTGAATTCTGAACATACTGCAATCTGTTCAAGGCTTTGTTGGGTAAGCCATACAGTATTCCATTGCAGTAATCCAGGGGGGAAGTAATGAATGCATGAATGAGCGTTTCAGTAACAATCAGAGAGTGAGGGCTGGAGTCTGGAGATGTTCTTCAGGTGATAAAAGGCAGATTTGGTGATGTTTTTGATGTGAGACTAGAGTGAGAGGGTAGGGTCAAGAATGACACCTAGGTTTCACACCTCTTCGGATGGCCTGATGGTATAGCCATCCACATCCAGAGACAGATCACCAACCTCCTTAGCCAGTGATGGGGGTGCAACTACCATGAGCTCTGTTTTGTCGTTGTTGAGCTCGAGTAAGTTTGCAGCCATCCAAGTTTTAATGTCATGCAAGCTGATGAGTGGTGAAGGTGGAAGCGGAGCAGAGGCCTTAATGCTGATGTATATTTGAGTATCATCGGCGTAGCTATGGAAATTGAGACCATGGTGACGAATAATATTGCCAAGAGGGAGCATGTACATGGAGAACAGGAGGGGGCCAAGCACTGACCCCTGGGGCACACCGTGGTTGACTGGAGCTGTGGCGGAATTTGTGTCCTTGATGGTGACATATTGTGTCCTTCCAGAAAGGTAGGAGTGGAACCAGGCAAGTGCAGAGTCAGTGAGGCCTAAGTAGTCACAGAGACGGGTTAGGAGGATGGCATGGGAAACCGTGTCAAAAGCTGCGGAAAGGTCAAGGAGGATGAGTAAGCTGATGAGTCCTTTGTCGGCAGCTGTTAAGAGGTCGTTGGTGATCTTGATGAGGGCTGTCTCTGTACTGTGGTGAGCTCTAAAGCCAGATTGGAGGGGCTCATATAGCTCAAACTTACCATTTCTCATGGAGAAATGGTAAGTTTGAAATTGGCCGGTAGTTACTGGGCTCATCAGGGTCAAGGTTGGGTTTGGGTGTGGGAATAACCACTGCTGTCTTGAAGCTGGTGGGGACCACCCCTGATGCCAGAGAGGTGTTGATGATGGCGGTCATTGGCAAACATGCCTTCACCAGTGTAGTGGGCATAGGATCCAACTTGCTAGAGGTGGCCTTAGCTTTCAGTACCAGGTCGGAGACCTGGCTGTCAGTGAGTGTGGAGAAGGAAGATAGAAGGCAGTGTGGTGGATGGCCTACAGCAGTTGGGTTGTGGTCCTCAGAGTACCACGCAGGTGGAGATAGAGAGTCTGTTTGGAGAAGCTGCTAGTGAATGCGGTTTACTTTCAGCTGGAAGAAGTTATGGAATTGTAAGCAGAGTTCAGCAGCATCAGATGGTTGTGGTGCACTTGGAGGGCAGAGAAGACGGCTGATTGTTGAGAACAGCTGCTTCGGGTGATTCTGTTGGTCATTGATGAGACTGGAGTAGTGAGATGTTTTTGCCCTTGAGAGAGCCTCTTTGTAGTCCTTTACATGGTCTTTGAAGGCCTCATAGTGGACGACGAGGCCAGATTTTTTGTATTACCTTTCGAGCCGACGCCCAGCGTGAGAGCTGTGTTGTAGTAATCAACAAGGCCGTCTACGGAATGAATGATGGAATGGGTGGTGAGATGTGTTGCCAGCATGTTGGAAAGTGTAGATGGAGACACACGTTTTATGTTCCTGAACATAATTGTCCGTTTAGCACGCTGTTTGGGTTGGTGTAGATGGAGACACACGTTTTATGTTCCTGAACATAATTGTCCGTTTAGCACGCTGTTTGGGTTGAGGCAGAGGCACAGAGAACATGATGGCGTAGTGGTCCGAGACTGCTAGGTCCAGACACTGGACATGGGAGGGGGTGATCCAACGTGTGGCCTCTGTTGTGTGTAGGGCCCTGCACATGTTGTACAATGTTAAAGCAGTCGAGGAGAGACAGGAACTCAGCAGCAAAGTGGCAGTTGCTAGAGTCAATGTGGATGTTAAAATCACCCATAACAATGGTGGATGGGGACATGGGGCAAACAGAACTAAGTAGCTCAGAAAACTCACATAAAAAACTGTTGGAGACTCTTGGGGGGCGATAGACAAGGACTACCTGGAGCTGTGCAGCCCCGGCCAACCTAAAATCCAGTGGCAGATTCAGTGCTGGAGGTTTGTGTTTTAGTGGAGGAGCCACTTACAGAGAGAGCTCTCCAAATCCCCTCACATGGTGATAAAGTAGATGTTTGGTCTAGCCAAGATTTTCTAAGGCTATGAAAAAGAGACTTTGTAATGTGCCCCATCGGAGAAGATTTTTAACAAGATGGGGCAGATAATATCCATCCATTATCTACCACTTATCCTCATAGGGCACATAGAGACAGACAACCATTTACACTCACATTCACACCGACGGCCAATTAACCAAATCCCCATGCATGTTTTTGGATGGTGGGAGGAAGCCGGAGTACCCGGAGAGAACCCACGCAGACACGGGGAGAACATGCAAACTCCACACAGAAAGGCCCCGGGCCTGGGATTCGAACTTCTTGCTGTGAGGCGACAGTGCTAACCACTACACCACCGTGCCGCCCCAGATAATATCAGAGAGGCAAAAATCATCTTATCCAGAATCATCCAGCTTGTATTTTTAAATGCAAATCTGAATTGGTGGCGAGATCTTTTAAAATTCCTTAGAGGGAGCATAATGTGTAAACTTCCCTTTGTTTGACAGTTTCTGTGAGATTGTTTGATTAGTTTATTGATTTCATCAATATATCATTGTTTTTTGTATTCTTTAAGCTATCTATTTTCTTTTTGATTGCACTTTTTTACGTTGATGTTTTCAGTAATACTTATAATAAAGTCCACAATAGCAGCAGAATTACTGTGCAACCACAGCACAATTGCACCACAATAGCAGCAAGTTACAGTCCCCTAACTAAACATATAAACTAAGGCTCAAAACAAGTAGGAGACTGTAACATATGAAAAGACAAGAGGTCAGAATTATACCCACAAGCTTTATGGGTAACCCTGCATATTCAACTAAATATACCAAACAAAAAGGAAACAAAAGGAGGTAAGGTGCTGGACCAACAATGCAATGGGCTGTTGCTTCCAGCAGCCCCCCCCAAAAATCCCACCTAACCTAAACAAAATATACGAGAACTGACCCACCAGTAATCTCCAGGCCAAACTAACGTCCATTCATTTTCTACCTCTTATCCTCTCATAGGGTCATGGGGGGCTGGAGCCTATCCCAGCTGTCTTAGGGTGAAAGACAGGGTACACCCGGGACAAGTCTCCAGTTCATCACAGGACACATAGAGACAGACAACCACTCACACTTACATTCACATCTACGGTCAATTTAAATTAACCAATTAACCTAATCCCCATGCATGTTTTTGGATGGTGGGAGGAAGCCAGAGTACCAGAGAGAGCCCACGCAGACACGAGGAGAACATGCAAACTCCACACAGAAAGGGCCCGGGCCGGGAATCAAACCCGGTACCTTCTTGCTGTGAGGCGACAGTGCTAACCACTACACCACCGTGTCGCCCCAAACTAACATAACAAATTAAAACAATTAAAGCCCACAGAAACCTCTCACCACATGTGCTGCTGGTGTGTGTGCCTTGTCCTCGCTCTTATTCCCTACCCTCCCCCAACCTGAGAACCAATTGCACACAGGTGAGCAACATGCAGATAAAGCTGAGAGCCAAGCATAAAATGACACACCCACTGGCACATAGAACACAGTGCAACAGCCCTGCAAATGCACTGCTTTTGCCAGGCTGTATTACAAAGTGTTTTTTTATTTTTAAATGTAGACTACAGAACTATTTTTTTTAATTTTCAAATGTAGACTACAGAACTGTTTTTATGAGTAAAGGTGACAGATTTAATGTCAGCCAATTTGAAGCAATGTTTGATATTTTTAAAAGGAACAGAATTTTCACTACAGCTCTGATGTTTATTATTTATTTATTCCCTAGAGCCATCTGAGAGCATGGATGAAAGCAATCTGAAATCATCAATCAGGAAATAATTTGCCAAGTGATGCACCATATTATAACGGTAACTGCATTTATTTATTTCAAAAATAACATGTTTGAATATTAGTTACTGTCCAACACTGATGTAGATATCATTCTCTCAATTGTTGATGAGCTTGTGTTTACTATGTATAGGTACGTCCCTGATTGACATTTACCTTGACTTCCCGTTGACCTAGCTTTTGGCTTGATAGGTGGTCAGTCCAAATCTCACACTCAAGGTTGCAAGATCTCAAGTCTCGACTGGAGGAGTGTTACCAGTTAGCTTCTGAAGACAGCAGAAAGAAACAAGGTTTAGATCGACAAAAGGGTGAGCACCTCATATCTGGATGTGGAGACAGGGTGTTGATCAGGGATAAGTTCATAAGGAGTGAATCCAGTTACTTCACCATGGCTACAGTTCTAATCTTAAACCAAGGGCTTCACAAATTCTCATTATTTTGACTTTTGCTAGATCACAAGCTAGGGACACCAAACCGGCAAAAGCGAAGGATGTAAATCACTCATCACAAAGGTCTCCATGACAGAAAGTTCAGGGTGGGTTTTGCTCTATTGATCCTATTTTTGGGGTAGACTGCTCTTCTTTGTGTTTCAGTGTGAGGCAGTTGGCAATGACATGACTGAGTTTGTGACGATAAAAACATTGCCTTCCTTTCTTTTGGGGAGGGCTACTGGCCTGAACAGGGGCAGAACTCTGTCTTTCACTCTGGGTGCTAATGAATCGTGGGCTAAACATGGTTTTGTGTGTGAGTACATATTTGTTGGACAACACAGCAGCACATGAGTGTAGTCAAGCCCTTGTGCCATCAACTCATCCAATACCAGAAAACTGTTTTGGATGTTTCATCCCTAATTGGGCAGCAATTTGGACCAGCACATCCCTCCTACAAATAACGAGGCTCTCATGAGTCAGATTGGCCAGGAAAAAAAAATTAAACCCTGTCACGATACTTGCACACAAAAATAACCAAAACACCAAAAATGTACACCAATCCATGCACACCACTTCAAGAAGATGTGTTGCCTTTATGTTCACCAAGGCAGCGCTTTCTCAGGAAGACCCTTTCAGTGTTCTCAGCAAACACAGGTCTTGATCTTATGTTCAACAGCTGTTACCATTTTGGGCCAATAAAACCTTATTTGAACAAGATCAAGAGTTCTCTCTATACCCATATGACCCATGTGCAAGCTCTGCAGAACAAGAGCTTGTAGATCTTCGGGTAGAACAAGCTTATCACCATCCTGTCTTTGAAATAGATACTCGGGGAGCTCTGTTCTTATAGTTGGAGGAATCTTTTCTCCAGATTCCAGTTGGAACATGACCTCCTGAATGCTCGGGTCAGCCCTCTGCTTCTCTTTAAGATCATGATGGACAGAAAAAGGAATGACAGGTGATCTTCTCTGACATACTGTAGCTGTCAAGAATTGCATCTGCAGCAAGAGCAATAGACTCTACCAGAGTGATGTTCAACTGTCTGAAATCTGAGTCAGGTGATGTACTGACCAAGCAACTTTAACGCGATTGCGTCAAGATCCTCTGAAGAGATCACATCTGTGGAACTGGTATCAGCCAGATGCTGCTGAGTAAAATGGCTTCTATGATCCTGCTCCTTCTGAAACTGGCTGTCATCCAGATAGTCTTCATGTAGTCATCAGGAGAAGCCATCAGCATCAAGGATTTGTTTACCAGCCTGATACTGAAGCCTAAAGGAGAAGTCAGACAATGCAGCAAGCCATTTGTAGCTGGTAGCATACACCTTTGCAGAGGTAAGTACGTACATGAGAGGATTACTGCCTATGAGTACTGTAAAATATCCTCCATACTAATCATGAAACGTTTCAGTCACACTCCATTTGAGTGCAGGAAACTCCAGTTTACACTCTGGATATTGTGACTCACTGTGATACAGACCACTGCTGGCTTTCATTGCGTTTATCATTGTGGATACACACTTTTTTACATGCTCTTTTACAGATTTCGTGCATACACATTTTTCTCCACCATATTTGGGATCTATCAAACCAAAATCTGTCGGAAAAAAGCATGTATATTTACGACCAGTCTGACCATAGCGTAGTGTTTACACAGTAATTTACATGCTTTCTGGAGATGGGGAATTGGTGACGCAGGTGCAGAGTCAGAGAATGGCAATCTGTGAGGTAGAGAGGAAGAGCGTGTATATAAAGAAACACTGATTCACAATCATTTCCTCTACTAGGCCCCTGGATTAATTTTTCACATTTGCTCTTTGCTGCTTCAAACTGTAATGATCCTCACTCACTAAATACAGCACACTATCAAACCAAGTCCACCTGTGTGTCACGGAACAGGAGTTAACTTCAACCAGGTTTATCCAATCTTGTATTAGACATGTGTCAAGTCAATTTTATTTGTATAGTTCAATACCACAAATTACCAATTAACCTCAGAGGGCTTTACAATCTGTACAGGATATGACACCCTCTGTCCTTTAGAAATGACCCTTACATCGACTGAGAAAAAGAAACGGAAGAAACCTCAGGAACAGAGCAAGAGCAACAGAGGGGGGATCCTCTTCCAGGATGGACAGACGTGCAATAGATGCCATGTGTACAGAAAAACAACAATTATTATATAGAATTATATACTCATATAGAATTGTATTAAAGCATCCAACTCTATATGACAACAGCTTATGTATATATATATATATATATATATATATATATATATATATATATATATATGTATGTGTGTGTGTGTATATATATATATATATATATATATATATATATATATATATATACACATACATACACGGTATGTATGTATAGAATTCTGTGAAAATGTCCACGGGGATGAAGAGCATCATCAAGCTGTCGGCAATGGATGAGTGGGGTACATAAGAAGCCCAGACCATGTGATTGTCAAAAACGCGATTATGTCGAAGAGTCAGGCTGTATTTTCAAGAGTGCAGAGCAAAAAATGCTTTTGGGACTATATGAGGAGTACAAACTGACAATAACCAAGAAGGGAAATGTGGTGACCGCTAAAATGCGCAAGTTAAGTTTTATAACAATGCTGAATGTTGTTTTTTTAAATTAAGGTTATGTGTTCCACAGCACACGTGACCTGTCAGTAGGACAGAGGAAATGTTACAGTCTGACAAGTGGGAGACCTGCGTTCAATACCCAGTCAGTGGAGATTATGGTGTAGAAGATTTTCATACTTATAGAGCAGTCTTGTCAGTCATAATTTCTTTCTAATATGTAAAAGTACTTGCACTTGAGCTAATATGCCAAATTGTGTGATCTTTGAACAGGAGTGGTGTTAATAATGTGTAAAGGACTGTTTTGCAGGTTAAGAAAAAGCATTAAAACATGTTACAGAGCGGTAAGTAGGCTAATATTTATATTATTATTCAGTGAAATTAGTAATGCTATTGAAATGGTACCTTAATTTGATCTAAAATGAATTGTAGTGACCAAAAAGCAGACAGATTGTCATGCCTTGTCTGTCTGGTTCGGTAAATTTACACATTTTTGTCTCGTGTCTTCATGGTGTCCTGTCTTTTCCTGTTTTATTTTGAAATAACCTTGTCTCCCTCTCATTTCAGGTGTTTTTGCTTCCTGCCTCCCTAGTTTCCCCGCATCTGTGATTGTCTTACCCAGCCTTGATTGTTTCCACCTGTTCCCCATTACCTCCTCCATAAATAGTCTTGTCTCCCTTGTCTCATTGAGAGATTGTCATGGTCCTGTCACCAGTGACAGAGTTTTTATTTTGTGATGTGCTTATATTAGATTAATTATTTGTTTTTCTGTATTTAGCGTTCCTCCTTAGTGAGTAGCTTTTCTGTTTCCTCCTGTTAGTCATTTTTTTTCTCTAAAGCAAAGTGATTATTAGTTCATAACTTTCACAGCCTCAGTCAGAGAGATTCTTATGGTTTGCAGTTTTAGTTTTCACCTCATTGTGCACGAGGGTTGGCTTTTGTTTGTACGTTTTGATAGCCTCCTTAGAGTGTCTTATTGTTGATTAGTGTTTTGATTACCCTCCTAGTGAGCACTTTATTTTCAGTCGTAAGCTGTCTTCTATTTTGGTTAATTTTTACAGCCACATGCTTGCCTTTTGTTTGTAGCTTTTGTAGCTGCAGTGGCATTGTTCCTTAGTTAAGTTTTATAGCCTTCAGTTAATTTTATTTTTAATTTCCAGTAAGTACTATGTGTTTTTTTTTCTCCTCTCTTTCTCCCCCCAGCTTATCTGGGTGGTTTTGAGTTTCCCCTTTTTTTGATAGATCAGTGCAGCTAATGTAGGGACTCCCTAGTGTGCTCTCCCCTTCCCTGCCCGAAGCGCTAATTTTGCCTGTTTGCCTCTTGCCGGTATCAATAAAAACTCTTTTGTCACACCCACCACCTGCCTCCTGAGTTGTGCATGTGGGTTCCCACCACTGAAGCCTCATACAGATTCTCAAGCCACAGGAGGTGGGAGTCCTCCTCAAAATCTGCCACTGGCAGAGGAGTTTGCACTGGACCTAAACTGGTGCCCTCTGCTGGTGGAGGGAGTTGAAGGAGGGACCTCATCAGAGATTCTTTGTGCAAGTTGTCGTGAATAGTATATTCAAGGTATTCTCAAGGCTACTACTTGCTTGAGCTAAAATAAGTGTCTCAATACACGTCTTTCACATGTCTTCCAGGTCAACCAGTTCAGTTCACAGGGTGAGTTGATTGAACTAATTCATAAAAGCTGTTCTGGAACCAGATAATCAGAATTTCCATCTCTGGGTAAGTCAGAGTTGAGGATTAGAATCTGAGTTTATTGAACCTCCTACCTGGAATCCCCCCCAACTTCTCTTTGCATATGTATGGATGGATGTATTGCTCAGCATAAATGAGTATGCACAAATTTGTCAGGAAATATTTAGTTTAGTTTCTACAGAATACTCTGCTTCAGTACTCCTAACAAGTTCATGAAAGACCATGCTACAAAAAATGAGTACACCACAACACAAACTACTACATCTAGTATTTTGTATGACCTTCATGATGTTTAATGACAACACAAAGTCTTCTAGGCATGGAATGAACAAGTTATTGTTAAACCTTTATTTGTACAGGTAATCTCATTGAGACCTGTCCTAAAACAACACACAACAATACAACACTCTTTGTAGACAGAACCACAAAGAGACAATCGAGGACAAACATTTCTGATCTAACACAGAGGTACAGACATTATCATCATCAAACATCAAGCTGTCACCAAGGGGATTCAAGTTAGATAGTTTATCACTCTGTCACTGTTGCAATGAGTTCCAATTCGAATGGGAAAGTAAGAAAATGTCATGTTTCCAAGCTGTACGGACTGAAGGAACAGTGAAATTAATGAAGCCCTGAGAACGTAGGCTATAGCTACACATGTAGGTGCATAAGTACATGGGCAGCAGACCAAGAATGGATTTGTAAATCAAACTGTACCAATGGAGAAGTCACATGGACAGTGAAGGCCAGTCAACCAGTGCAAGGAATACAAAGTGCAGCGATGTGTAAGGGGTTATGGCCTGTGATAAATCTCAGTGCTCCATGATAGACAGCATCCAGCAGATGAAAAGAATGAAGAGTAGCATTCATATAAATAATATCTCTATAATCAAGGAGAGGCAAGAAGATGGCAGCAACAAGCTGTTTCCTCACATTGTTCCTAAAAAAGAAACCCAGTTTAAGTTTTAATTTCTTTAAAAGATTTTCTGTGTGGTTTTAAAACAGAGGCCAGAGAAGTTGGTGACATGTTAGAACATCTACAAAGCAATGCTTTTCTGATCTTCTTGTGGCCTTCTCCCTTCATGTGTAAAGAAATTATTTTCTTTATCAGGTCTCGTGATAATTCTCTTCCAGGTAGTACAGTATGAAATTACTATGTATGAAATAGACATATGTCTGCCGGACACGTGTTTAATGAATAATCAGAATAACCTAGATTTGAATAATTGGAACCCTGTAATCTAAAATCATCTACAGACTTTTATTGTGGTGTACGCCTTTCTGCCACATGGTCTTTAACTCATTGAGTGCCAGTCTTTTTATAAAATAAAGTGTCTTTTTCCAGCGTTTTTGCCCATTTTCAGTCATATTTCAAGACTCACAGAATATGTTGGATTATGACTGTAAAAACACTGAATGGGTCAAAGAGAGAGACTCTATTTCATAATGAATTTTGTTTGTTTTTACCTTGTTCCATTCTTGTTTTATCAGAGATATAGCTTTGATCTGCTTTGATCTCTGTGGCGTACAGAGCCATATTGCTCAAGATGCTGCAGAAGAACTGTGGTCAAATCGAAGGCAGTGGACAGATCTAAGAGCATCAGGATGGCGACCTGAGTCAGCAGCTAGGAGCAAATCATTTAAAACTTCCAGCAGTGCAGTTTCTGTGCTGTGTCTAAAACCAGACTGAAACTTTTCATGGATGTTGTGCATCCTCTCTTCCACTTTGGTCAGGAGTGCCTCTGTGAAGGTTCTCTTTTTGGTTTTTGCCATGGTTGTGACTGAGAGCTTCACGCGTGGAGCTAATTTAAATTAATGCATATTTATGTATGCGTGACGAGGGAGAAGTCCACGACTCCAATTCCACGCTGATTGGGATGTATCAAGGGAAGGTGCGTGGATTCTCTGATCTTTCTGGAAGACCTGATCATTTTTTTTCAACTCTCTAGAAGAGCATGAGATCCAGTTGCTGAAAATACTCACATGTCTTAAGGAGTATGGAGTAAAACTGTTTGAAGTTTTTCCAGACATTAGTTCGCTATCTGGACCATGTGGTATCTCAAAATGGCACAGAAACAGATCCTGAAAAAAGTCACTGCTTTAAAAGCCTGGCCAATTCCCAGAAACCTGAAAGTGCTGATGTCCTTTTCAGGCTTCTCTACTACTGACGGTTCATTAAAGACTATGCTGGCATAGTTAGTCCCATTAATGAGCTCGTGAGAGCTCACCATGCAAGAACAGCAAGGTTTAGAGAGGGAGTGATCTATATCATGATCCAAAACAGACTTTTATGGATCAATGTAAACCTTTGGATTGTCAAAATGCCTTTTAGACTGTCATTGAAAAACTTATCACTGCTCCAGTGCTTGGTTTTGCCAACCCAAAGACGCCTTACATCTTGCACACAGTTATAATTGGGAGCCTCTCTATGTCAAAGGGGCAGGGGCCTCATTTATCAAAAAGGGTGAAAATCTGCGACTAAATCTGACATACATGAAAAATCCAAAAGCAGTGTACACGCTAAAAAATATGCCCTTTTCAGATCTATCAAACTCCATAATTTCCGTTGATAAATGGCACATAAGTGGAGAAAAGCGCAGACATGAACACGTCTCATATCCCTCCCTCTTCACACCCAAACACAACCATATGTGGTCTGGGATTTGTGGATTTGTGAAGTTGGTGGACAAGAATGGAGAAATGACCCAAGAAACGAAACCTTTCTGACATGGAGATCAACATGTTTGTTGGCGAGGTGCAGGCAACAAAAAGTCCTCTTTGGCAGGTTTTTGCACTGATTACTGCTACAGTTGATTCATTTGTCCTGTGGTTTCTTTATCAACAAGAGCACAGAACTAAGAACATGTACAGAATCATAACAGAGAAACACAGTATAATGTTGGACCAAACATTTTCCTATTGGAAATTAAGCCCCGGCCTCAGTAATAAGCACAAAAACACTGAGTGGCTGGAGGTCACAGACCCCGTGAACATGGTGGGTACCACAAGGAGGACCACAAGTGAAATAAAGAAGAAATGGACAGACAGCCCGGCACCTCCCAAAGGCAGGGAAGCAGTGCAACCCCACGCCTTACTGCCATGTTGTGGAGGACGGCACATGCCCAGATTACACGGCAGACCTTGTTTGGATGGCAGAGGAGTGTACCATTCAAAGCATCCAGGCAGTGCCATCGGCACTTTAGGAGGCTGATGGGGGGGATGCAGACATGAACCTCGTTATAGTGGGTTTCCTGGCTGCCTTGTGGGTCTGGGATGGGAACTAGCAGCCACTCCCTCAGGAAGTAACCACTATCGTCTGTAAGTCACAATGACAGGATAGTAATTAGCCATGAAATTATGATTATTAGCAGCAGCTTTTAGCATTACACCTTTAGTATTTCCCTGCATACAGTTATCTTTGACAGACCTGCATCGCCAATGGTATATAGAATTACACTATATTGCCAAAAATATTCGCTCACCTGCCTTGACTCGCATATGAATTTAAGTGACATTCCATTCTTAATCCATAGGGTTCAGCTTCAACTCCTCTGGGAAGGCTTTCCACAAGGTTTAGGAGTGTGTTTATGGGAATTTTTGACCATTCTTCCAGAAGTGTATTTGTGAGGTCATACACTGATGTTGGACAAGAAGGCCTGGCTCTCAGTCTCCACTCTAATTCATCCCAAAGGTGTTCTATTGGGTTGAGGTCAGGACTCTGTGCAAGCCAGTCAAGGTCATCCACACCAGACTCTGTCATCCATGTCTTTATGGACCTTGCTTTGTGCACTGGTGCACAGTCATGTTGGAAGAGGAAGGGGCCAGCTCCAAACTGTTCCCACAAAGTTGGGAGCATGGAATTGTCCAAAATGTCTTGGTATGCTGAAGCATTCAGAGTTCCTTTCATTGGAACTAAGGGGCCAAGCCCAGCTCCTGAAAAACAACCCCACACCATAATCCCCCCTCCACCAAACTTCACACTTGGCACAATGCAGTCCGACAAGTATCGCTCTCCTGGCAACCACTAAACCCAGACTCATCCATCAGATTGCCAGATGGAGAAGCGTGATTCGTCACTCCAGAGAACGTGTCTCCACTGCTCTAGAGTCCAGTGGTGGCGTGCTTTACACCACTGCATCCGACGCTTTGCATTGCACTTGGTGATGTATGGCTTGGATGCAGCTGCTCGACCATGGAAACCCATTCCATGAAGCTCTCTGTGCACTGTTCTTGAGCTAATCTGAAGGCCACGTGAAGTTTGGAGGTCTGTAGCGATTGACTCGGCAGAAAGTTAGCGAGCTCTTTGTGCTATGCGCCTCACCATGCGCTGACCCCGCTCCGTCAGTTTACGTGGCCTACCACTTCATGGCTGAGTTGCTGTCGTTCCCAAACACTTCCATGTTCTTATAATACAGCTGACAGTTGACTGTGGAATATTTAGGAGCGAGGAAATTTCACGACTTGTTTGGATTTGTTGCACAGGTGGCATCCTACCACAGTTCCACGCTGAAATTCACTGAGCTCCTGAGAGCGACCCATTCTTTCACCTATGGCCATGGAAGTAAATGGAACACCTGATTCTGATTATTTGGATGGGTGAGCGAATACTTTTGGCAATATAGTGTACAAATGTTCCGCATGTGTCCAGTATGTCCCTTACACCTTTGTCACACTGACAGAACATCACAAAAGTCACGATTTGGAAAAATAATGAAGAAAAAAGAGGAAAAAATAGCAAATTATTCTGTTGACATCTCAATATGATTTTGCAGCTCAGGGGCCTTAGCAAAAATCTTCTGGCTTCATTTGTTTGATTTGAAATGTCAAATGGTGCTGAGGTTGAAAACTTGCAGAGTCACTGCGACATGAAAATAAAAGCTTTTTCACTAAGAAGAGAAATGCTGCAAAACAGGCATGTGAATAGGTACCTACCCTATCCCAATTAAGTTGTATGTCATTGTTAACTCTCCTTTTTGATCAAGGAGATGGGACTTGAGGGGAAAGTAACCCCAAAGCAGGCCTCTAAACGGTGGGGAAATAAGTTGAATTATTGTGTCTGTGACCAGAGAGTGATGTTGTTGCTTGGTGAGCACTAACATAACTTCACATTATCATCCCCAGGCACTGCGAATGCCACAAACTGGGTCAGACACTAACCAAGAGGAGCAAACAGTGAGCACCTGGCCCAGTTATGCTGACCTTCATTTTTTTGTGGACCAGCAGTTTTAAGTTATTTGAAATAAAGATGTTAAGTTCTTTTCTCTGGTTTGGCTCATTTCTTGAAACAGAAATGATTTTTTCAAAAGCCTGCAAAAGCTCATGTCTCCTTAAATTGTTCACAAGTTTCAAAACCACATTCCAAATAGTCAGTCATCATCTCTTTGGCATTATGTCAGCACTGCAAGTCAAACATTTAGATGTTCTGTCTCTGTGACAGAGGTCCACTGAAATACTGGTCCTGGTCAAGCTCTATATATACATGTTTGACAGGATTTTTGATTGTTCATCTGAGCTGTGTGAAGCTCTTTCGTGAAAGTTCTAGTTTCACCTGACAGTTACTGTAATCAATTTATCAAATATTCCAGTAGATTCATACTGTATATGGTGTTCATGGTGTTATGTTCTTGACTAATTTTGACAGTTGAACAGACTGTTGTTCAGATGATGAAGGATACAATCAAATGATGCTGACATATTTTGGAGAGAACAACCATCAGACTATTCACTTGGAAACTGACTAGTCTACCTGAACTTAATCATTTGCAAAGATGTACTGAGACATTTACTAAGACATTTGATTCTACTTTGTTGTGAATAATTGCCAAGTGGTGTGGTGATTTTTTTCATGTTACTTTGAGAATGTAATTTCTGTATAAAGAAATGAGCCAAACTTATGGAGAAAAACTAATACATGAGTGTGAATCATTGTTTCAACACAAATTTATTCAGTCTAAATGGAAGCAAGGAGAGGTGGAACACTAGCATAACACAGAACTGCCAAGCGTCTTGCATTGAGTGTGACAGTCGCAATTTGACCCGTTCTTCCACCACACGCCACCTGACGATGTTGAATTTCTTGCACTTATATTTCCCCATTCAATATGCTATGTTTATTTTCTTAAATGATAATAAACTTTGGTCCTTGCAGTTTGCTGTAGTTCGAGTAACTCTGACTGAGTGAGATAACCAATCCATCAGTCCTTTGTGCCTAAATCTAACCAACCACAGAAAGCACCACACAATATAAACCAATCAGAAGCAATGTAAGGCGGGTCTCAGCATCTCTCTTTCACACACAACAGCGCCAACATTTAAAACCCACTCAATGTTCTCCTGCTTGCTAGAAGATGGACGGTAAGTGACTACCCAATTTGTTCTGTTTTAAGGCTGCTCTAAGTCTATCATTTTCCTGTATTTGTTCCAAAGTTGTGTAACATTTATTTACTTCTTCGCTAGTTCACACTTGAAAAAGAGACTCTAACGTTAGCCTCAATGTGTGTGTGCATGCATGCGTGTGTCAGAGTTACAGACTGATCACAAAAAAGCAGTGTTTCTCAAAATTCGAAATTTTAAGGTGTATCTTTAACTCTGACAGTGTACAAACGGGTCCATTTGTTTCCATTTGTACACTGTCAGAGTTACAGACCTTGTCACGGTCAATTGAGAGTCCCTGGAATCCACTTTGAGAACCACTGTAAAACAGTAACATGTAGCTATCTTTTGAAAGATGCTAGGTAAGAGCAAGAGACAGCAGAGATATGCTGTCATTCTGGGCAGTGCCAGTGACAGCCTCCCCCCATGCACCCCCTGAAAATGAGAGTGCAGAGGGCACAGAAGAGACAGATCAAGAGTGATCAGAAGAGATTGAGGACAGTGAGGACGAAGATGTAGAAGAGATACAAATTGAGAACACAGGGACAGAGAATGAGACAAAAAAGCCAGAATAGAAAATAGTGGCGATGAGAGTAGACACAGGCACACAATTTTCATTTCTAATTTCTTGTTAATTAAGACTAGCATTAGGAGGCAACAGTGCAGGGAGAGCCGCTGGTATAGAGGTGAGGTATAAATCGACGTCAAAACAAGCCAAATCAATGTTAAAAAAAATGCCAAATTTTTTCAAATGCATCTTGGCACTAAAGTCTCACTCCTGTCATTTTCTGAAACTTGGCAGCCCTGATAACTTATCATTGGTGGTGAGGCGGAGGTTGTGCAGAAATGCACATCATGTAATAATGTCAGTCTGGGATCACCTCCAGGGCTTTTAAAAAAATGTGGCCCTCCATCTATGCCTTCATCATCCCAAAAGCTCGCTCCACCACTGAACAAGACCAGAGGCCATATTTATCATTGTGGATACACTTTTTTTTTCACGTTTTTTTTTTTTTACCCGATTTTGTGTGTAAACGCTTTTCTCCACCATATTTGGGCTCTATCAAACCAAAGCCTGTAGGGAAAAAGAGTGTATGTTTATGACCAGTCTGACGATGGCGTACTGTTTACATGGTAATTTACACGCTTTTTGGAGATGGGGGAATTGGCGATGCAGGTGCAGAGTCGAATTGCAATCTGTAAGGTAGAGAGGAGGAGCACCGAAATACACTCAACAAAAAAAAGTGCAATACTTTTGTTTTTGCTCCCATTTTTTATGAGATGAACTTAAAGATCTAAAACGTTTTCCACATACACAATATCACCATTTTTCTCAAATATTGTTCACAAACCAGTCTAAATCTGTGATAGTGAGCACTTGTCTTTGCTGAGATAATCCATCCCACCTCACAGGTGTGCCATATCAAGATGCTGATTAGACACCATGATTAGTGCACAGGTGTGCTTTAGACTGCCCACAATAAAAGGCCACTCTGAAAGGTGCAGTTTTATCACACAGCACAATGCCACAGTTGAGGGAACGTGCATTTGGCATGCTGACAGCAGGAATGTCAACCAGAGCTGTTGTTCGTATATTGAATGTTCATTTCTCTACCATAAGCTGTTTCCAAAGGCGTTTTAGAAAATTTGGCAGTACATCCAACCAGCCTCACAACCGCAGACCACGTGAAACCACACCAGCCCAGGACCTCCACATCCAGCATGTTCACCTCCAAGATCGTCTGAGACCAGCCACTCGGACAGCTGCTGAAACAATCTGTTTGCATAACCAAAGAATTTCTGCACAAACTGTCAGAAACCGTCTCAGGGAAGCTCATCTGCATGCTCGTTGTCCTCATAGGGGTCTCGACCGCTCGAATGTGAATGCTCACATTCGATGGCGTCTGGCACGTTGGAGAGGTGTTTTCTTCACGGATGAATCCTGGTTTACACTGTTCAGGTCAGATCTGTACACAATTCTTGGAAGCTGAAAACGTCCCAGCTCTTGCATGGCCAGCATACTCACCGGACATGTCACCCATTGAGCATGTTTGGGATGCTCTGGATCGGCGTATACGACAGCGTGTACCAGTTCCTGCCAATATCCAGCAACTTCGCACAGCCATTGAAGAGGAGTGGACCAACATTCCACAGGCTACAATAGACAACCTGATCAACTCTATGCGAAGGAGTTGGTCCACATCCAAGGAAGGAACGTGTTGCACTGCATGAGGCAAATGGTGGTCACACCAGATACAAGGAACACCTGTGCACTAATCAGCATCTTGATATGGCACATCTGTGAGGTGGGATGGATTATCTCAGCAGAGAGAAGTGCTTACTCTCACAGATTTAGACTGGTTTGTGAACAATATTTGAGATAAATGGTGATATTGTGTATTTGGAAAATGTTTTAGATCTTTGAGTTAATCTCATAAAAAATGGGAGCAAAAACAAAAGTGTTGCATTTATATTCTTTGTGAGTGTATAAAAAACGCTGATTTACTGATCATTTCCTCTATCAGGCCAATAATAACAGCTGTCAAGAGAGTTGAGAATTCCTCAAAGCCATCATTATGCTTACAATTGGATGTTTGGAAACTGTCACACTCCCAGCCCTGAAGAGAATAATAAGTTTAGGTAGTGGAGGGATAGGTAATTTCTGCTAGGCCATAAAATGGATTAAATTTCAATGACACACAGAGAGTAGTATAACCAGATGTTAATGAATGATTAAAGCTACATTTACTGTGTTATATGATAATTATATGATTAAAGATGAATTGTTGTGATTAAAGGATGTACTAACATTAATCCAGTACAATGTTATAATATACAAGAGTTAAATATTTAATGTTGTGCATGAAAAGGGAAGTTGGAAACATAAGATGATGAGTCATGGTCATGTGTTGTTTTTCAGCAGTTAGACCATAGAAAGTACCAGAATCAGTAAAAGTGACACACCCAAAAGATAAATGATGCAATGTCTAAAAATAGAAACTTAGAGGACTACTATAAAAGATGTTGAAAAGTGCTATTATTCGTTATTCTTCCCTGGACATCCTCGGAGCAAGTTGTGTTAATCTACCAAACTGACCACTTTGGATTTTAAGCTTGTAACTTGTTCACTTTTAAGGACAGAGTAGCAGAGAGAAATCAGAAGATCTCTTTTAGTTTCTACAGCTGTAATAATAGAGGATCCACTGAGGAGAAGATTAACCATTTTCCAACCACCTGTGGATTATTTGGACTTTGGAGTGATTCTGTCTCTGCCTGCAACAGGATTTGAGCAATTTAAGAGACTTTGTGGATTTTTAACATGATCACCAGTTTCTACAAGTTCCTCTCATCAGCAGAAAAGGATTGTGGCGTGGCCAGCTGCACCTTTCTCTGTCTTTTCCTATTCCTTATGGACATTGCATTATTGGATAAACAAAGACAATCAGTTTGCGTTGCTTTGCAACTGCTATGTTTAAATCATTCAATAAATCAAGATCTGCAGTTAAAGCAACAGTTTTGGACTTCACTTTTTCATCACTTCTCAACTTTGTTGCTCTTCTAGTATGCTCAACATCAGCTTGTGGTTCCTATAGGTTGCTCTAGTCAATTAAGTTAAACAAACCCTTGGGACTATATTTATCCAAGTCTCTAAAACTTTTCCTAGCTTAGACCAAATGCACAGATCCATGAGAGGAGAGCTGCCATGGTACTGGAGAGCTGCTGGTACTTGGACTGAGCTCAGACTACTCGGCTCGGTGCTTTGCCAGAGCAAGCAGGGTGGACGTCCGGATGAAGGCAGTGAGAAGCTAGGCGAGTTTCCTTGACACCAGCTTAAATAATTCTCAGTTATTCTAATTTGGGTAATACCATTAGACCTGAGAGTTCGGACCCTTTAAACGGAGAGCTAGATGATACCTCCTGCACCAGGGGATATCTTGGGGATCCAATACAGCAATAATGATAATAATGATGATGATGATGATAATAATAATAATTATTTTTATTATCATCATCATCATTACTAATTATTATTTGCTAAGGCTTTTTCAGATGCTCACTTCACGGTGGTAAAACTAACAAATACATCAAACATTGTTCCACATGGATTTATCTTTCGCATTTGGTCTTTGCTGCTTCAAACTGTATTGATCGTCACTCACTAAATGCAGCACACCATCAAATCAAATGCCAATAATTTGTGATCACGATCATCAAGATGTGATCAAGCACACCTGTGTGCTGGAAGCATATACAGTCGTGGTCAAAAGTTTACATACACTTGTAAAGAACAAAATATCATAGCTCTCTTGAGTTTCCAGGAATTTCTACAACTCTTATTTTTCTCTGATTGAGTGATTGGAACAGATACTAACTGAAAATATGACCAAATCTGCTGGGTCAAAAATATACATACAGCGCTGCTAATATTTGGTGTCCCTTGACCATTTTCACTTCAATTAGGAGCTTTTGGTAGCCATCCACAAGCTTCTGGTTGAATCTTTGACCATTCCTCTTGACAGAATTGGTGCAGATCAGTTAAATTTGTTGGCTTTCTGACATGGACTTGTTTCTTCAGCATTGTCCACGTGTTCTCAATGGGGTTTAAGTCAGGACTTTTCTAAAACCTTAATTCTGGCCTGATTTAGCCATTCCATTACCACTTTTGATGTGTGTTTGGGCTCATTGTCCTATTGGAACACCCAACTGTGCCCAAGACCCAACCTTAGGGCTTATGATTTTAGGTTGTCTTGAAGAGTCTGAAGGTAATCCTCCTTCTTCATTATCCCATTTACTCTCTGTAAAGCACCAGTTCCATTGGCAGCAAAACAGCCCCACAGCATAATGCTACCACCACCGTGCTTGACGGTAGGCATGGTGTTAAAGGCCTCACCTTTTCTCCTCCAAACATATTGCTGGGCGTTGTGGCTAAACAGCTCGATTTTTGTTTCTGACCACAGAACTTTCCTCCAGAAGGTCTTATCTTTGTCCATGTGGCCAGCAGCAAACTTCAGTCGAGCCTTAAGGTGCCGCTTTTGGATCAAAGGCTTCCTTCTTGCACGGCAGCCTCTCAGGCCATGACGATGCAAAACACGCTTGACTGTGGACACTGACACCTGTGTTCCAGCAGCTTCTAATTCTTGGCAGATCTTGCTTTTTGGTGGTTCTCGGTTGACTCTTCACCCTCCTGACCAATTTTCTCTCAGCAGCAGGTGATAGCTTGCATTTTTTCCCTGATCGTGGCAGTGACAAAACAGTGCCATGCACTTTATACTTACAAACAGTTGTATGCACTGTTGCTCTTTGGACCTGCAGCTGCTTTGAAATGGCTCCAAGTGACTTTCCTGACTTGTTCAAGTCAATGACTCACTTTTTCACATCCGTGCTGAGCTCCTTTGACTTTCCCATTGTAGCGTTTGTGGGTGTTTGTATCCAATGAGTCCTATTTAAATGACCTCAGAGAAGTCACCAGCTGTAGTCACTCATGATCACTCACAAGAAGTTAAGAGGCCATGCTATGAAGTTCATGTCATTGACACAACTTTCTAAGTCAGCAAAATTGCTAATTCATGTTGCTGTATGTATATTTTTTACCCAGCAGATTTGCTCATATTTTCTGTTAACCCATAATAAAGTCATAAAAGAACCAAACTTCATGAATGTTTTTTGTGACAAAGAAGTATCTGTTCCAATCACTCTATCAGAGAAAATGCAGAGTTGTAGAAATAACTGGAAATTCAAGAGAGCCATGACATTAAGTTCTTTACAAGTGTATGTAAACTTTTGACCACGACTGTACATAAGGTGTTTCACTTGATCTCCCCTCACATTTTGTGGATTTGGCGGAACATATCTGTGCATTTTTCATAGTGATCTACCATTTTGTTTTGGTGATGGAGCCAGTTGTCTGGCAGCATAACATTATAACGTGTAATAATTGTGTGATATCGTGTAGGCTATACTAAATATTCTAAATAACTATAAATAGGCTATGATTTTTGTTTGCACAACCATTGTACTAATATCCATCTTCCACATTCTGCCATTTTAAAAGGTGAAGTGTCTGTTGTGTTCCAAAGAACTTGGATACCAAAATAATACCTCATTAATGCTGAGGCATTATAGAGCACTGCATGAAAGCAAGACCAACTACAATGAACAAAGCTCACGTAAGCCAGATAGCCTAACTGTCTTTACTGTATTAATGTAAATACTATACTACTGTATTTTTATTTATGTATTTATTTATTTAATCAGGAGAGAAGAGTGATGTGGATGAAGCCTTGGTTGAGCCCTTCACTATTGTGGAGGATAAAAGGTTCAAAAAGCTTGTTAAAGCTTTGAACTCGACCTATGTTCTTCCTACAAGGCAGGTATGTATATGAGTACACAAAGAATTTTCCCCCTATTTTCGATATTTGCCCTGAATGTTCTCTTTCAGGCTTTGAAAGCTATGGTGGAGGACAGATACAAGAAGTCCAAGGAGAACGCCCAAGCCTCTGTGTCACAGGCAACAGCTGTTAGCTTGACAGCAGATATGTGGACCTCAATGAACACAGACTCATATTTAGCTGTGACATGCCATTTTATAAACGCAAGCACCTCTTTACGGTCTGTTTTTTTAGGGGTGAAGCATTTCCCTCAGTCACATACGGCTGAAAGTTTGGCTAGAGCAAAAGCAGCACTGATGTCACAATGGGGTATAACTCACAAAATTACAGGCCTTGTGACTCACAGTGCTGCAAACATGGGTGCTTGTGCTAAGGTGCCTTTCACATTGTTCAGCACATTGCTTGAACTTGTGTGTTAAAAAGGCTCTTGAACAAAACCCTGTGCTGTGTGATATCTGGGCACAATCTTGGAAAATTGTGGGTTATTTCAAGAGCAGAACCATTGCAAAGGTGAGTTCTTTATCTCACTGATGTGTTCCTGGTGGCACACTTGTTCAGTTGCTGCAGTGACACTTGAATCAATCACTTCTTGTTGTCACATTTTGTAGGAGAGACTGGTAAAGGTGAATTAAGCAGATGGGCCGTCCAGACCTAAAATTAATTCAAGAGGTGGACACCCGCTGGAACAGCACCTACCATATGCTGCAACACATTTATGACCTCAGGGAGCCTGTTGGATCTGCTTTGGCTAGCTTACACACTGACATTGTTTCACTTTCGTCAGAAAGTTATCAAATAATAGCAGAATGTTTGAAGGTTTTGTCACCATTTCACGAAGCCACAGTGGAGCTTTCTGAGGAGAAAAGGGTCTTAGGATTGAAAGTAATTCCCCTGCTGACCATGCTGATCCATGCACTGGAAGTGGAGGATGCTGGAAACCTACAAACCCCAGAGAGCAGAGAGCTGACGGAGTATTTGAGAAAAAAAAAACACCACGTTCTCCTCATCATCCTCCTCCTCCGCAGCAGCATCATCATCCTCCTCATCCTCCTCCACAGCAGCATCATCATCCTCCTCCACATTATCCCCATCAGAAGCTTCTCTACCTGGAACTCAAAGTAATCAAGGCATTTTCATTGGTTTATTGTATTATTATTGTGGTATTGTATGTAGTCACTTACAGTTGGCTTTTCTGTTTTAGGAAGCAAACTGTGGCATCATTTGGACACCACAGTGCTACAGACAAAAACACGCAATGAAAACACAGATGCAACTGTGGAGGTCAAAGCATAGCTGGCAGAAAACAATTTGATGAGATCAGAGGACCCGCTGAAATACTGGGAAAAGTGTGAAAAAGTGTACCCCAGCTTGTACAGGCTTGCAGTCAAGATTCTGTGTACCCCAACTTCATCTGTGCCCTGTGAAAGGGTATTTTTTATAAGGCGGGTGAAATAATCTCAAAGAAAACAAACCGCCTGAAGCCAAACACTGTTGAAAAGTTGCTGTTCTTGAAAAAAATGAATAACTGTTCCCCCAAACACAAGTAATTCAAGCCCATTTTCCTCCCATAATCATTTAAGCACAAATTATGTCTGCACTTCACACATTTATTGTCCACTTGATGGCGCAGTAGAGCAAATGAAACACTATGAAGCTTTGGCCCATGTGTGAATTACTCGGATGGAAAGTTTCATTGCTTCATGAGGCTTCATCTCGTCATCACTACTCGGGAGCAAAGAGGGAAACCACTGGAAAGTGCTTCAGGAGACAGGAGACAGGAGTGACAACAGGACAGAACCATGACGATCTCGCAATGAGACAGGGGAGACAAGACTGTTTAAACATGAGGTAAGGGGACACAGGTGTACACATTCAGGGCAGGGTTTGACAATCAACAAAAGCAACAAGAGGGAGGCAGGGTTACTTTCAAAACAAAAAGACAAGACAACATGCGGCCACGAGACAAAAATGGGTAACTTCTCCTAAACCTCATCTAAGCCTCCATGAGGATTTCTGCCAGGGAAAAGTACGCACTCTTGTTGTCATGGCGAATCGGTTCATTGTGATGGGGTCAATTAGAGGAAGCTGCATGCGTACACTCATCCAGGATTGATTTCACCTGGCTTGATGAAGCCGTGTCCAATCATCCTGGCTTGGTCTTTGTGTAACCAGTTAAGCCTGGACGCTCATGTTTTGGATTGGTTGAACCAGCTCAGTCACTGATCCTGGATGTCTGAATCCTACTTGTGTGCTACAGGCCCTTGGTTATTAAAAAAAGAGAAAAAATAAAGGTAACATATCGTTATTGGTAGGGTTGTTTTCCTTTGCACTTTAATATGCAGTGGCCTGTATTTTAAGTGGGGGGTGTTACGGCCGTGGGCCGTTTGTTGTCTCTGCCCTCCTGCTTGTTGTGTGTGTGTGTGTTCTTGTACTTGCAACATAGTGAGGACCAGAATTTCTTTTTAGCCAACAAAGTGAAGACATTTTTGGGAAGTGAGGACATTTTTGCCGGTCCTCACGTTCTGACAGACCTTTAGAGAGCTTTTTGAGGGTTAAGACTTGATTTTTATGTTAGAGTTAGAATTAGACTTTGGTTAGGTTTAGGGTTAGGTTTCGGCATTTATTTTGATGGTTAAGGTTAGGGTAAGGGGCTAGGAAATGCATTATGTCAATGAATGTCCTCACTAAGATAGCAGTACAAAGATATGTGTGTGTGTTCAGTTTTGCACCTACAGTCATGGAAAAAATTATTAGACCACCCTTGTTTTCTTCAATTTCTTGTTCATTCTAATATCTGGTACCACTAAACGTATAATACAATGAACACAACAAAAAATGCAGCTGGTCACATAATACTTTATGTCCTATTTGACATTCTTAAGCTTAATTGATTCCCAGGGTATATAAGAGGCCATTTCATGTCACAAGCAGCACTGCACATGCAAAGGCCTAGAGTGGTTTCCTGCTTACATTCAAGCCGTAGCACAACTCAGAAGTTGTCAGCTCTCACATAATGCCTAAAACAAAAGAATTATGTGAAGCAACAAAGGCAGCCATCTTGGCACTGCTGGAAATTGGCATGAGTGAGAGACAGGTAGCGAAAAACTGAAGATCTCCAAGACAGCCGTTCATTACAACAAAAAAAAACAAGCTGAACATGGCACTACCAAATTGCTACCTGGCCGTGGCAGGAAACATCTTTCTACCCCACGAGATGACCGTGCACTCATCCGTTCCTGTGTCAGGAATCGTCGTCAGACCTCCAGGGACCTTAAAAATGAGTGGGCACTGTCGAGAAATGTGACTTGCTCGGCAAGGACAGTTCGAAACCGACTTGTTGAAGCTGGTTTGAAGTCACACAGAGCACGCAAGAAGCCCTTCATCAATGAAAGGCAGAGGAAGGCCCGGTTACTCTTTGCTCGAGACCACAAGGATTGGACTGTTGATGATTGGGCTAAGGTTCTCTTCAGTGATGAATCCAATTTTGAATTGATGCCCACTCCAGCCAACTTACTGGTTAGGAGGAAGCCTGGAGAAGCTTACAACCCAGACTGTCTTGCCCCTACAGTAAAACATGGGGGTGGATCAGTCATGATCTGGGGTTGTTTCAGTCTGAGTGGAACAGGGCAAATGCAATTGTGTGAAGGCCGAATGAACCAGGTCAAGTACAGGACTACCCTTGAAAACAGTCTTCTTCCATCAGCTGGAAAACTCTTTCCTGCCTCGAATGACTGGATTTTCCAACAAGACAATGCCCCTTGCCACACGGCAAGGTCAGTTAAAGCCTGGATGGAGAACCACAACATTCGCACCATGCCTTGGCCTGCTCAATCACCAGATCTTAATCCAATTGAAAACCTGTGGAAAATCATCAAACTCAAAATGGAGAACCACAAGCCCAAAAACAAAGAAAATTTGTTTGAATTTGTCCAACAGGAATGGGCTGCTGTGACAGCAGAACAATGTCAGAAGCTGGTGGAGAGCATGCCAAGACGCATGGCTGCAGTCATCAAAAACAATGGTTATGCAATCAAGTATTAACTCTTGTGTGTATCATGTGTTTAAAGCAAACAGAAAAGAAAACATGGAATGCTTAAAAGTAGTGTTTTAGGCGGTACAATGCCATAGCTATTGATGTAAGAATTTAAGTAATTTTGGTTATTATCAAGAAAACCATGGAAAATGAATAATCCTTAGTTCTTAAATTAAACTCTCATGAGCTATTTTTGTTGTTATCATTATAATTGTCCAAACAAATGTACCTTTAGTTGAGCCAGGCATTAAAATTAACAAGAAATTGAAGAAAACAAGGGTGGTCTAATAATTTTTTCCATGACTGTATGTAACAGTGGACTTCGGCGTTGTTACACATTCAACAACAGGGAACCAAGTTGCCAATGGGACTGTTTTTAGGTCCCCTGTTGGACATGCTTTCAATCATGTTAAAATTATGTCAAAAACCATCTGGTAAATTTTTTAACTTTTGCCAAGAGGACACCTGAAAGTGTGAGTGTTTAAGTCAATGTTCAGTAGTCCCTCTGCAGGCTGGAGATGGGATTTTAACGACTTATTCACACACGTCGCTTTTCACAGTCCTTTATGGTGTAAACGAGTTGCGGCCCTGGCAGCCTTTCAGGCTGTGGAGTGGCTGTTAAACAGGCTACTTATGGCACTTTTCCACTACACAGTAACGGCATTGCACGGCCCAGTTTTGTTACTTTTCCATTACAACGGAGTACCTCCTCGGCGTGGGCGGGGTGGTCATACGGCAGCGTGAAACTGCATGCAACACAGACAACCGGGAAGATGAAGAAGACCAACCACACAAATAATGGAGGACACCGAAGCGATCATGTATTTGTTGCTCGCTTTGTGACTTTTTGTCATGCACAAAGCAAAAGAAAAGAGACAGAGAAGACTCCAGGAAGTGTAAAAATAGTGAAGCAGTTGCCGGTTTTGGCTTTAACAGTCCAATCGGACGTCCTGCATCCAATGATGCTTCCAGTGATGACACTCGTTGGCCAATCAGTGGAAGGCAGTCGGCTGACATCATGTTTTAGTATCACTTTGGCTCACTTGGTACCAGGGCTGAGGAGGTACGGAAAAAGTATCTAGTATCAGGTACTAGTGGAAAAGTGCCACAACCGTGTAGAGCCGTGCCGTACCGTATGGTACCGCACCTGTGGAAAAGCGCCATTAGTGAACAAACTAGTATTTTAAAATACAGTTTAGTATTTTTTAACAGAATATAAATGCTCAGTTTTATTGGCTGTCTTTAGTGTAATATTTAAAAAATAAATAATCAGAATCAAATAAGATATAAAATGGTCTGCATTTTTTTCTTATTATTTATTTTATTTAATTTATCATTCATCATTTTGTTTAGTTTCCATAATTCCCTAAACTACTATTTAAAAGCAATGTTTCAATCAGTTTTCAAATAACCTTGTGTCCCCACTCTGTAGTTTTAGGAATGTCATTTTATTTGTTTTATGGAATAACAGGGGTCCACTGTTGGCTGGTACATAGTGACACAAGTTCCCACTAAGTTAGCACAGAGCGACATACACACTTCAGAATGAAGTGACTAAAAAATAAATATGCATATCTGTAGTGTTAGCCTGATTTGGCATCCAACCACTGGCCAACCACTGCTCATGTATTATTCTGAACTTCTGATACTCCGTGTGTGTGTTGTGCATCAGGCATGTATCTATGGTGACAGACCTAACTGCCAGATTAAGAACATCCTCTCATCACATTATCAAATCTGAAGTCAGCTATTCATTGTGATTAACTAAAAACATACAGTCAGTGGTATGAACTTAAGTATCCATCCATCCATTTTCTATTGCTTATCCTTACATAGGGTCACATATGGGTGTAAAAAGAGGAAATTAGCAAAAGTAGCACCAGTACTCTTATTATTGTTTTGTTTTTTTTTCTAATGTGGGGTGTAATGAGAAAACTTTGACAATGATGACAATAACAACAACAATATAGGTCTATATATAAAACAATAAATTGAAGATGTGAGTACAATGCATTGTTGATTGAAACCATATGTCTGATGATAGGTGGTCACATCTGTGTATGATATTAGGTGGCCACAGAGTAACTTGTGGTCCTGCTGTCATCTGTCCCTGATAAATTACCTACAGCCTCTGTCAAAACCAACACAATATACAAATCATTCAAGAGGGCTCTATATGTCAATTTGTTTTTTGACATTTTGGTCCCGACTTGCATTGTGTAGAATGACTGAAGTCCACTCTTTGCCTGAAACTAATGACATGGTCCCATTTCAAATGGTATATAGTGATACTCACATTATAGTAATGGATGTATAAATTGACAGTAGTTGACAAAGTCTGATAGAAAGATATTACTTAGTGTTTGGTCTTAGTGTTTGGTCTTTTTTTCTTTTGTAAATGTGTTTCCTGCCCTTTGTCTCTGCAGAGGAAAACATTTTGTCTTAATATGCTATTCTATTATAATAGATAATAGAAATGTAGAAATGCAGATGGAAATTTTGTGAAAAAAAATGTAATAAAGTTTTATTTTTCCTGATCACTGCAGTCTTTCTTACATAAAGATTTACATGTGTTGGTGAACTGATAAAAATGGGTCTTTAAATATTCCTTTATGTAAATCTGACATATGCTGCAGACCACTCCACCATTAGAATGTCAGTGCCTATACCATTTACACTGTCCATGTTGAAGAGACATTTTGAACAGTATCTGGGATTTGTAATACAAAATAAAATAGTTCACCTGTTTTAAATAGATTCCAGCTATGCAAGATTGTTTCCACATACAGTGTGTGTTGAGCATTTACACATTTTAGATTATAGAAGGTTCCCTCTTGGATTAAAGGTATTAATTTTGTCCTTACTTGTTGTATTTTACACTTGAAGTATCTCAAAGGCCTGCTTCTACTAATGAACTGTCAATGATGTCATAAAGTATGGCAGTTAGTATTACAGTAGCTAGAGCTGCCAGAGAGGAAGCTGTGGAAAGCCTGTCCTTGTTGGGGTTCCTGAGGCATATCACCACCATGGAGGGACGGGACCAGTTGGTCCAGGCTGCCACAAGTTTCTACGTGGAAGGAAGGACAAAGGAAGCCTTATTGCATCATCGATTATTTGTGTATAGTCTCACACTTCATCTGTAATGGTGTCTATAAATTGTAGATTTTATTCACGATATTAAATTTTTAATTTTGTACATGACAGTGCTACGGTTGGACCACATTTTATTTACAGTATATTTTGAGAAAAATAAATAAATAATCATAATAAAAATTCTTGGGTGTATTTAGGTACTGCCAAGCTTCTTTTTAATTATCACTTTCAAGACAAAGGCATGTAAAACATCAGCAGTTACCCACTTATTGTGACCACCTTGTTCTCCACAAAGATGACACAGGTCAGTCTTTGGTATGTTTTTTAAAATATGTACAAATGATCATGGGTTTGGTGGTGTTTGGTGGCTGTTTGGTGCTTTGTCCAAACATAACTGCATCCAAATGTTGGTCCCACTTTTCAGGACATTCTTGAACCAACTAAGAGTGTGCCCTAGAAAAAAAAGAGAACATTATCACTTGGTAGTTATTAATTATGTGTTTAGGGTATGAAAAGTCAAGTTAACTTAGAAGTATGTCTTAATAAAAAGTGGAAAAAGACATACCTCTGAAATGTCCCCTTCATCCTCTCCACCAACCCTGTGGGTGGTAGGGGGCAGAGAGGCTTCTTCTGATGCCTAGAATTTTGCACACATTTTTATTTACCTGTATTAATAATAAGGAGGAGAAATGATCACACACGAAAGAAGGTTAAACAGTCCTAGTTAAATAATTTTATAATTCTTACATAAAGCCATGAACGTGCTGGATACAACTTATTTTCAGAGTGCTTTTTACCTACTTCATCTACAGACTCTTTTCCTTGATTAGTGAGAATCCTCTTCGGTGCTTCAAACTGATAAACAAAATTTAAGTTGCACTGAGTAACTTCCTTTGCACATTTAGTCTTCAAGGGATAGGCCTGTGGCCACTTAGTCAGATAATCGATTAGTACACATATGTACTGGTTACCTTTGGCCGTTGTTTTTAATTTTCCAATCAAGTCCATGCCAATAAGCTCAAATGGCTGGGTTACCTTTCAAACACAGAAAGAATTATTAGGTTTTTGATACATTTTAAATATTATTGCTTTCTATTAGCAACTGCTTTATAAATAAAAAACACACATCAAATGTTACCTTAATTGGTGTGTAGTCCACCTCTTGTTTTATTATGGCACCACCAGCCTGGCATGCCACACAATGACTCACCTAACACGAAAAAGAAGACAACATCAATTACCCAGTAAAACCTTTTCAAGATTGCATCTCTTGTCTTGTTCTAGCCACAGTGGGCTCCTCTGCTGCTGGCATGACATAGTGATGGGCAAAACAGTTCCTCTGACTGAACTGAATCTGTACGAATCGCTCATTAAAAAAATCCGTTCAAAAGATTCGTTCACCAAATCACAGAGATCGCCCCCCCTTCATGATACTGCAGCAGGCAGGACATTCACCACACGTGAACATCAGTCCTCTTTCTGTTATTGTTATTAGTTTACTTACTAAATGTTGTAAACTAGGAAAGCTGGGATAATTGACCTATATGCATTTCTAGCCTTTTAAATAAACAAATATAGTGTGATTAAATGTTGGGTTATTAAGTATTGTTATTGCACTGAAATGAAAACCAAAAACAATCAAAGTGGGAAATAATCATTAAAAAGTAAAATGACAATCATAAAGTATTAATTATAAATATATTGAGATTGAAATATAAATGTAAATACACCCTGCATGTACCGGTTAACGTCACTCGCTCCTCTCCTCTCCTCTGCTCTTCAGTCTGTAAATATGAAAACTGTGATGTGTGTGCCTTTGTTTGAATGTGGCTTCACTTAGCATTTGCTGTTAGCTCAGAGAAACATGTAAGCGCCATGAGGGCTTATTGCCCGCTTCTAGTTCCTCCTCGAGGGACTGACTGAGTGACTCTACTGGCTTCCTCGGAAGAGGACGCTGGCTTCCTCCTCCGAAGAAGCCCTTACTCGCCCCCCCCCCCCCGAAACAACAGTGGAGTTGTCTGTTGTCCCTGCTTACATTGTAAACATTTCCATTGCTAAATATTTGTTGAGTTGAAGCCTTGAAGCTCCACAAAGACATTGCTTTGCTATTGCTAACGACATAAAATTCCATGTATTTGCTGGTTGAGACTGATCCAGATAAAAACAGCTGGAGACGTGTCTAAACATAGTACGATAAAGCTTTGGAGGGCGGTGCACACTCCTGTGGACGGCGATCAGTTTTTGGCAGATGATCACTTAAATGGTGCTTTTCCACAGGCACGGTACAGTACGGTACGGCTCTACATGGTTGTGGCGCTTTTCCATTAGTATCTGGTACATGATACTAGTACCTTTTCCGTACCTCCTCAGCCCTGGTTCCAAGCGAGCCGAAGCGATATTAAAATGCGACGTCAGCCGACTGCCTTCCACTGATTGGCCAATGAGTGTCGTCATTGGATGCGGGACGTCTGATTGGACTGTAAAAGCCCAAAACAACTCGACTCCGCCATTTTTAAAACCTGCATCTGCTTCACTATTTTTACACTCCCTGGAGTCTTCTCTGTCTCTCTTCTTTCACTTTGTGCGTGACAAAAAGTCACAGAGTGAGCAACAAATTCATGATTGCTTCCTTGTCCTCCATTGTTTGTGTTGTTCTTGTTGTTGTTCTTCTTCCCGGGGGGTATTCCGTCAAAGTCGCTAATCATAGCAGCGCTTCAGTGATTAAGCCTCGCTTGAAGTAGCGTCAACTTTAACGGCTGAAGCTGTTCCATTAACGCGTTTAAACTGCTCCTCAGCGCAGTTAACTTCAGTGAGACTTATCCAAGCTTCTATTAGGCTCATGCGTGTGGTACACAAGAAGCCCAGACCATGCGATTGTCGAAAACGTGATCATTTCAAAATCGCTGACTGCTTAAATGCACACGTTAAGTTTTATAACTTACAGCCCATATATGACCTGTCAGTAGGAGAGAGGAAACCCTACAGTCTGATATGTGGGAGACCTGTGTTCGATACCCACTCAGTGCAGTTGATGGTATGAATTGTTTTCATATTTTTAGGGGTGTCATTTTAATGTGTAAAAGTACTTGCACTTGAACTAATATGCCAAATTGCGATATCTTTGGACAGGAGTGTTGTTAATAATGTGAAGACTGATTTGCAGGTTTAGACAAAGCATAAAACATATTGCAGAGTGGTCAAGTGTTAATGTTAGGCCTAGCTGATATTTATAAGTTCTAAAAAATAGGTTAAATATAGTTTTAATAGCATGGCATTCATTAACATTTGTGTAATATGTGACAACTCTAAGTTAGTGAAACTATAACAAATATTTTCCTTAAGTATAACTTATGCTCTCGTTGGGAATCAAACCCCAGCATCCTGCATGGTTAACGGCACACTTAACCACTCATCCAACACCCCAACATCAACGTTTTAGAGAGATATAATCATGACAACAATATTATTTAAAATACTTTTAATTGATAAAAATTCTCCAAAACTGACCAAGAATGAAAGGTAAATTATTTTTTGCTCACATTGTCCCATTTGTTTTCGGACAACACGGACAATCAGGCGGGGAGCGTGAGGAACTGATTGTTTGATACTCTGTCTGTCTGCTACAGTACGGTACGTATTCTTTGTGACACTGCTAACCCTAAGCCTGATATTTAGCCTGCCACGGCGCAGGTTAGCTCAGAAGCATATGTTACCCTAATAACTCAGCTGAGATTCCTTTTAGCTAGAGTGATCGTACCGAACTCTCGCTAAAACTAGCGGGGCTTATCGAAGTTAGCGAGGATTTGCAATTAGCACGGTTGATGGAATATCCCCCGGTTTTCTGACGCATGCAAATGAAGTTACGGCAGTTTCGCACTGCCGTATGATGACCCCACCCACGCTGAGGAGGTACTCAGTTGTAATGGAAAAGCAACAAAACTGGGTCGTACCGTACCGTGCCGTTACTGTGTAGTGGAAAAGCACCATAAGTGATCGGTATGCCAGTCTAAGCTGCCACATTCGCTTCGTTCCTGTCATTAATATCTTCCCTTTTCAGGTGGAAATAGTTGTTTATGTTGAAATACGTGTTGAATCTGTTTTGTATGTGTTTTCAGTAATGCTTACCCAAGTTTTGATGCATTATAAATAGACTTAGTAGGAGATAATGGTCTGGTTTTATAAATGCTCGCTGCATTGCTAACTAGTGCTATCTCACAGTATTTTTGTTTATGGATATTGTCTGAGGAAAGATTATTTTGTTTGTTTGTTTTATAATTTACATCTATATACATGCCAGCTATGTTATTTGGGATGAAGGTGTACAATTTATATTTACAGTATATTGATTTGTACAGTTTTATATTTTTTGTGTTTTGTGTGGAAAAAAATAATACTTTGAAAAGTGTGTCTCTACTTCTGGTTGCAGTGCTTGTTAATGCAGGAGTTGACAGACAGTAAACAGAATGACCAAAACATGCTTTTATTTGAATAAATGCATTGGTGCCATTCCCCATGAAACAGGAACATGGATGCTGTTCCGTGGAACATCAGAATGGACCATTGATGGAACTGCAGGTGCAGACAGTTCCAGTTTCAATCCCTCAGAAACAACTGGTGAGGTAAGACACACTTTACAGCATAGCTGAAAAAACTGTTTTTATGGAGTGAAGTTCTGGTCCCGATGGACTTCAGCCTCCTGCCAGAGGAGAGACTGAAACAGTTCATGTCCTTGTTTCAGTTCATGTCCAATACCTTGTCCTCAATGGTGGCAGCAGTGTATCAGATGGTGAAAGGAGTTTTCTTACACGAACCCAAACACACGACACACAGACAAGTTCTCAACATAAAGGATATTTATTATAAAGTAATCACAAGACAAGACCAAACAAGACTAGTGCTAACAAACTAAGTGTAAACTATAAACCAGCAGAAACACTAGAAAGGAAACTAGACAACACAAACCAAAACTAACCAAAGGCGCTTCTAAGAGAAGGGTACGAAAACTATAACTGGCTAGAATGACTCAGTTTAGCTCGCTGAAAACACGTGGAATATAAACAAGGCCATTGCTAACAAATTAAAGAAAAACATGACCATTAACAGAAAATGCTCATCAAAGGTGATGATACTAATGAAACCAAGGAACAAAACAAAACCTAACAGATAGGACACAGACCAGACAAGCGCAGAGAAACAAAGTAACACACTCAAAAACCTGACGTGGGCAAACATGAAGGAGATGCTGACATGAACTGATGAAAAAACAATGTCCTGAGCAGGGTGGGTGGGTGTAGGGGGTTCGAATGGGAAGTCTAAATAGTCTAAACATGACCCAGAGAGTGGGGTAGCCGTGCAGGGCCTTCTGGCGTGCGGCCATGAGGTCCACTGGACCAAGAACCCTGGGTCTGGACCGGGAGTTGCAGCTTGGAGACATGGGCTTGCTGCTGGAGAGTCAGCCCCTGGGCTTGGTCTGGCTGTGGGGAAGGCAGTCGCCGGGGAACAGGGTCTGTGGACGGGCGCTGCAGCCGCTGGCTGATGGTGTCCGAGTGACAAGGAGCAGGTGACGGCCGGGACGGCGTGGGACTGGAGACACGGGGCTGGAGTCGGCCGAGACGGCGACTGGAGACATGGGGCTGGAGTCGGCCGAGATGCCGACTGGAGACGTGGGGCTGGAGCCCACTGGAGATGTGGAGACAGGGAACAGAGTCTGTGTACGGGTGCTGCAGCCGGGGAACAGAGTCTGTGCAGGCAGGAAACAGAGTCTGTGGATGGGCGCTGCAACCGCTGGCTGACGGTGTGCGAGCGATGAGGAGCAGGTGACGGCCGGGACACCGTCGGAAGGTGTGGGGATGGAATCGGCAGCACCACCGACAGGAGGCGTGGGGCTGGAGTCAGCTGAGACGCCGACTGGAGACGTGGCACTGGAGTCGCCGGCTCTTTGGCTCTGGCTCTGATGGGGAATCAGCTCGGCTCTCGGGCTCTGGCGTGAAGTCAGCTCTGGCTCTGGCTTTGGCGTGGAGTTAGCTCGGCTCTCTGGCTCTTGCTCTGGCATAGAGTCAGCTTGGCCCTCCGGCTCTGGCGTGAAGTCTGTATTGCCCACGTATTCAATGTTCAGGGACTAGGCGAAACAACGCCACACATGCGATTGATTAAAGTTAGAGATGGTCTACACAGTCAGGGAGAGTCAGCTGGGTTCTGTACTGGTTGGTGTTGTCACTCATGATCACTCACAAGAAGCTCATTTCATTGATACAACTTTCTAAGTCACCACAATTGCTAATTCATGTTCTGTATGTATATTTTTGACCCAGCAGATTTAGTCACATTTTCAGTTGACCCATAATAAAGTCATAAAAGAACCAAACTTCATGAATGTTTTTGTGTCAAAGAAGTATCTGTTCCAATCACTCTATCAGAGAAAAATCAGAATTGTAGAAATAACTGGAAACTCAAGAGGGCCATGACACTATGCTCTTTACAAGTGTATGTAAACTTTTGAGCAAGACTGTATATGCAGTGTGGGAGTGTTGACTGGCTACAGGTTGTGTCTGATTTGCTGGATCCCATGGAGGCAACTTCGGCTTCGGTATTGCATGGAATGTTCAGGGCTAGAGTGGGGGCAGAGTGGGGAGCAGTTTCAGAAATGTGAGCAAAAAATATTTTGAAATTGCGATTGCGAAGGCTCCGTACACCCCACCGACATAATTTTTAGAGCAAAACATTGGAAATCTCGTCCCAGGCGTAGTGATGTGTCTCTTATGTCTCTGAGATTTATAGTTTTGGCTCCAGACCCTTAATTAGGGTGGCACCCCCAAAAGTCTCTCCATTGGGCCCATTGTTAATTTTCAGAGTAAAAGGTGTGAGAAAGCAGAGAAACCTCTTGTGTTTAACCTGTCACTGATGGCCCTCTGAGTGGGCTAGAGACATAAAATTTACACCGCTGCGATCCTGCCGCCTCTCGTCCAAAGTCCAAAGCCATACTCCTTTTCCATTCAACTATCAGCTTTTTCAGGACATGTATGCTATATCTTTTCGCATTTCAACTATTTATGATTTTTAAAATATTCATCTTTATTCATATATTGTTTTAACAATTCAACACAATGAAGAAAATCTTCAAATCCTCTCAAATTTACACCTTTTTGAAATCCCACTGTTTCAGACCATAAAAACTTAAAAAAAAAAAAAAACATGGGTGTCTATTGGGTGCACTAGAGTGGGAAAACTACACACCTTGAGTGGAGGGCAGCTTCTGAATCTGAATCATCTGAAAAAATATTTTGAAATCGTGATTGTGAGGGCTACGTATACCCAACATACATAATTTTTACAGCAAAACGTTGCAAATCTCGTGCTGGTCATAGTGATGTGCCTCTGGTGTCTGTGAGATTTATAGTTTTGGCTCCATGCTCCTAATTAGGGCAACAACTACAAAAACTCCTCCATAGGCTGCAATGTTAATTTTCAGAGGAAAATCCTGAAAAAGGAGAAATTCCTCCTTTGGGAAAACTGCCACTGTCAGCCCTCTGAGTGGAGTAGAGACATAAAATTTTCACCGCTGTGAGCTCCTGCCGCCTCTCGTCCAAAAACCAAAGCCGTACTTCTTATAGTTTTTGATTATTGGAGAGGAGTTCGGCATGGTCCGACTCAGTTCAACTGAATGGGAGTCTAAGGGGAGAGAAGCTGCTGGAGGGGGGAGGAGGGGCTGTCTCCATGGAAACGGCCCAGGTGGGTGCATGTGGCAGTGGACCTGCTGTGACCCTGCCTGTTAGCCAATGCCAATGATACACAGAGTGGATGACATTATCAGTCACTCACACACACACACACACACACACACACACACACAGAGGAAGAACTGCTCTCACTGACTCGACATCAGTGGCAGTCAGTGACAGCCTATGTGGGACACAGACCAGGGGTGTGTCCAGACTTTTTCATAGGGGTGCCCCAAGGGGTGCCGAAGGTGGCCAGCATTTACAGTTTTTTTTTTTATACGAGAGGTAATTTGACAAGACAGTTGTAATCAGTGGCACAGTGTGACTGGATGTTGGGGCATGTGTGTCAGGTGGGGGGATCCACATAGACACATACAATCATGGAAAAAATTATTAGACCACCCTTGTTTTCTTCAATTTCTTGTTAATTTTAATGCCTGGCTCAGCTAAAGGTACATTTGTTTGGACAATTATAATGATAACAACAAAAATAGCTCATGAGAGTTTAATTTAAGAACTAAGGATTATTCATTTTCCATGGTTTTCTTGATAATAACCAAAATTACTTAAATTCTTACATCAATAGCTATGGCATTGTACCGCCAAAAACACTACTTTTAAGCATTCCATGTTTTCTTTTCTGTGTGCTTTAAACACATGATACACACAAGAGTTAATACTTGATTGCATAACCATTGTTTTTGATGACTGCAGCCATGCGTCTTGGCATGCTCTCCACCAGCTTCTGACATTGTTCTGCTGTCACAGCAGCCCATTCCTGTTGGACAAATTCAAACAAATTTTCTTTGTTTTTGGGCTTGTGGTTCTCCATTTTGAGTTTGATGATTTTCCACAGGTTTTCAATTGGATTAAGATCTGGTGATTGAGCAGGCCAAGGCATGGTGCGAATGTTGTGGTTCTCCATCCAGGCTTTAACTGACCTTGCCGTGTGGCAAGGGGCATTGTCTTGTTGGAAAATCCAGTCATTCGAGGCAGGAAAGAGTTTTCCAGCTGATGGAAGAAGACTGTTTTCAAGGGTAGTCCTGTACTTGACCTGGTTCATTCGGCCTTCACACAATTGCATTTGCCCTGTTCCACTCAGACTGAAACAACCCCAGATCATGACTGATCCACCCCCATGTTTTACTGTAGGGGCAAGACAGTCTGGGTTGTAAGCTTTTCCAGGCTTCCTCCTAACCAGTAAGTTGGCTGGAGTGGGCATCAATTCAAAATTGGATTCATCACTGAAGAGAACCTTAGCCCAATCATCAACAGTCCAATCCTTGTGGTCTCGAGCAAAGAGTAACCAGGCCTTCCTCTGCCTTTCATTGATGAAGGGCTTCTTGCGTGCTCTGTGTGACTTCAAACCAGCTTCAACAAGTCGGTTTCGAACTGTCCTTGCCGAGCAAGTCACATTTCTCGACAGTGCCCACTCATTTTTAAGGTCCCTGGAGGTCTGACGACGATTCCTGACACAGGAACGGATGAGTGCACGGTCATCTCGTGGGGTAGAAAGACGTTTCCTGCTACGGCCAGGTAGCAATTTGGTAGTGCCATGTTCAGCTTGTTTTTTTTTGTTGGAATGAACGGCTGTCTTGGAGATCTTCAGTTTTTTCGCTACCTGTCTCTCACTCATGCCAATTTCCAGCAGTGCCAAGATGGCTGCCTTTGTTGCTTCACATAATTCTTTTGTTTTTGGCATTATGTGAGAGCTGACAACTTCTGAGTTGTGCTACGGCTTGAATGTAAGCAGGAAACCACTCTAGGCCTTTGCATGTGCAGTGCTGCTTGTGACATGAAATGGCCTCTTATATACCCTGGGAATCAATTAAGCTTAAGAATGTCAAATAGGACATAAAGTATTATGTGACCAGCTGCATTTTTTGTTGTGTTCATTGTATTATACGTTTAGTTGTACCAGATATTAGAATGAACAAGAAATTGAAGAAAAAGGGTGGTCTAATAATTTTTTCCATGACTGTATATAGAGATTAAGTGATAATACAGACTTCTGTATACGCACACACACAGAGGACTAATTGTTTCCTAACAGAGAAAACAAATTGCCTTGCTCAAGGGCACCTCGGCAGTGCCCAGGAGGAGGAACTGGCACTTCTCCAGCTACCAGCTACCAGTCCATATGTGGAGTCCACTCTCCACATATTGGTCCGACCTGGACTTGAACTGGCGACCCTCCGATTCCCAGCCCAAGTCACTACAGACTGAGCTACTGCCGCCCCCCAATTGTCAGAGAAGAAGTCCAGCAGCCAGTGTGCTGGAGCTGATAGCCTGTATGCCTACAAGATGATGTAGACTTACCCAGATGTGGCATACTCACCTATGTTGGTGTGACCATTGTAAGTGGCAGCTGAAGCTGTTTGCTGTGCACAAGGCTTTGCCTGGAAACCTCAAATCTTAAATGCCTAAACAAGCAGCTGCATGAGAAAAATTAACAGACCAGACATTCAGTGTCTGGTCTGTTTATTATCTCAGCTGCAACTAATTTCCTTTATTTAGCAACATGATTATTTTTTTCAGTTGAGTAATTAATTGTTCAGCCACTGCAGTCAGAGTGATTAAAATTATTTTTGTATTAAGCAACATGAAAAAAAATCTTTTATGTTTAATTTCTTTTTTATATATTTATTTTTTCACTGAAAAGTCACTGAAGCTCCATCACGCAGCTAATCATCCTTCGTTGAAGCTCGATCTCCAAAGCCCCTTGAGTTACAGTCCTCTTGCCAATGAATCATCTTGACAAAATCATGTCTCAGTGCTTTCATGGCCGTCATTCTCCTCCCAGGGTCCAGATGCATGAGCTGTCGTAACACGTGCAGGAAGTCTGTGTCACTGCCATCAGAGTACTGCTGCACTGCTTGTTCCAGACATCCGACAAATTCCCAAAGGCTCATGTGCAGCATCTCCAAGGCTATGCAAGCCATGTTTTGGGTCTTAAAATTGTCAGTGAACCTCACAAAGTTAGTTTTTTCCGGGTCAAGAGCTCTGATTTTTCGAAGCATTTTCACTTCAGTGATGTAATTTTCACTCTCTTCCCGGATCTTGATGGCTATCATCTCTGATGATTTTGGTTTGACGCAGCTGATGACTTCACTGAACTCTCCTGTTAGATACGAATCATCGTGGTACATCGGCTGAGGTCCCCAGGAGTCTACCTCATGACGTGCTTCATATGAATCAAACACATCGTACTCTTCAGAGTCCATGCAGAATACGTTGTTGTTTTCTGACTGCATCAGCTGAGGTGTCGAATCCTGTTTATCTGGATTTGGTAGACTGCTGTCGGATCCCCAGGAGTCTACCTCATGACAGAAACAGTCAGTGTCTGGATTATCCTGTTGGAAAAATGGTGCCTCTACGTCTTCAGAACGGGAGTCATCTAAATCATCTTGGAGGGTCACAGTCATCAACTCAAAGGCAGATTCTGCATAAACAGAGCTGGTGTCCTTTTCCACGTGATCCATGGTGAGGAAACGATGCCTCAGTGCTTGTCCGGGCTTCAATCTTGTGTCGGCATTTGGATCAAGCATCTGTTTCAGGAGGTCTACAAATGCCAACCTGTCCTCAACTTCAGCATCTCCAGTTTCCTTTGAGTAGAGGGCTACCACTTCTGATAAGTTTCCAGCATCGTGAAAGCACCACTCTGGCCTTTCGGGCTCAGTGCCAGTTATGTCCATGTGCTCCTCTGGTGTCTTCATTCTCCAGCTGGGATTTGTTGAGTACCATTCCTTGGTGAAAAACTGGTCTGTGTACCTCCCAGCATTCAGCGTGTCATCTCTTACCTTACCAAGCAGCTGACAAACACCTCTCATGATGTGGTAAGGAGAACTCAAAGGGAAGAGGTCAGTGCCTAAATAGAGAAAAGCCAAGATGCATCCCAGTCCCCACATATCAACGGCTGCAGATATGGGGAGACCTAGCATCACCTCTGGCGCTCTGTATCCCAAGGCTTGGATTTCCATTCCAATCTCTGTCTCAAAGGCTGAAAGGGCCAGTCCGAAATCGATCACTTTCACCCTGAAGGGCTGATCTTTGTGGTTGACCAGCATAACGTTGTCTGGTTTCAGGTCTGTATGAATGATGTCCACACTCTTTAGTTCTCTAAGTGTGACCAGCAGCTGATGTGCGATCGGCCGGATTTCGTTCAGAGACAATGGTCTCCATTCCATGAAGTCCCAAAGGCTCTGGTCCAACATCTCAAAAGCAAGGCAAGACATCCCTTGGTACATGAAATTTTCCATGCATCTGACCAAGTTTGCTTTCTCGTGATCCAGAGCCTCAAGTTTCTGCATTATTTTCACTTCTGCGCTGCCATCATAACTGTCTTGAATTTTTAAAGCCGTTGATTCAGCTGTTTTCAAGTTGATGCACTTGGCAACTTTGCCAAAAGCTCCTTCTCCAACTATGGATAACACAAGGTATTGCGTCGAACCGCTGGAGATGATGTCGTGCTTTCGCAACTCGGGAACAGACGCCATTTTTTACAGACAAGAAGAAAAATGTTGTCTGATGAACGTAATCTCCGCTATTCTGTCGTCCTCCTCTGAAGAAAAACGGTTTTGTCTGACGAACACAATCCTCCTCTGATGAATGTCCAGATAGTGAGAGTTTACCACCTGAAGTGTCAGATAAAGGCACTGGAACATCTTCAAGCTCAAAGGCATTCTGTGTTGTGTCATTAGAACTATAGAACTATGTCCCCCAAGATTCAGAGCAATGCTTGTAGTAGGTCCAAAAACACACATAAATGATGAAAAATTATGAAACCTCCCCCAAACATTTACAATGAGTGTGTATTGGCTGCCAAAGCGTTTTATTAGTATCTAGGATCCGGGTTTGCGAGCACAGCGGGACATATTACTGTTCCTTCTGGGGGGGGGTCCCCCAAGATTCTTAGCATTCAATGCTTGTAGTAGGTCCAAAACATACATAAATGGTGAAAATGAAATTAATGAAAAAACCCAATAAATCCCCAAAAATCTATCCCAATGATGTGTCTCTTATGTCTCTGAGATTTATAGTTTTGACTCCAGACCCTTAATTAGGGCAGCACCTCCAAAAATCTCTCCATTGGGCCCAATGTTAATTTTCAGAGTAAAAGGCGTGAGAAAGCAGAGAAACCTCTTGTGTTTAACCTGTCACTGATGGCCTTTTGAGTGGGCCAGAGACATAAAATTTACACCGCTGCGATCATTGTGAGATTCTGCCACCTCTCGTCCAAACCCCAAAGCCGTACTCCTTAACGGTTCTTGAGTTATTCAGAGGAGTTCGGCATGGTCCGACTCAGCTTGAAAACAGTGGCAGTTAGTGAGAGCCAGTGTGGGAGACAGACCAGGGGCGCGCCTAGTCTTTTTCATCAGGTGCCCCATGGGGTGCCAAAGCCATGCAGGGGTGGCCAGCAGAATTAGGTGATATGCATGAACCTCCATCACCATAGCATCATTCACGTGCAAAAATCTAATCTCTACTCCTTACAGTTTTTTTATACAAGAGGTGATTCGACAGGTCAGCTCATAATCAGTGGCATAGTGTGACTGGATGTTGGTGTGTGTGTGTGTGTCAGGTGGGGGATCCACATAGACACATATATAGAGCGTAGATGATGATATGATACAGGCTTCTGATTGCCCATTACCAATGATACAGAGAGAGGATGGCATCATTGATGACACACACAGACAGGAAGCTCAGGCTCAGGCTGTTTCTTTCAAAATAAAAGCCCCAAAATCCGAAGGAGTAACTGTTTCCTCACAGGAAGCTGTGGCTATGACTGTCCTTTCGAAATAAAAGCCCCAAACTCCGTTTTTCTCCGTTTACATTCACGAAACCGAGTTTTCCTAAATCTCCATTTTTGCAAGCGTTTTTAGAAATTATCTTATTCAGAGAAGAAATTGTCATTTGTGTGTAAATGAAAGGCACACATGTAAGTCTCCTTTACACATACCTGTGTATGTGTAAACGGGCCCTTTGACTTTAACCTGTAGCTTGGAACAGGATGAGGTGCGGCCTTTCAATTCATCTTGTAACTTGCAGCAGGATGACGAGCAGCCTTACTATTTTGCCCGTAGCTTGTATCAGGAATAGGATCCTTTCACTTTAGCCTGTAGCTTGTAGCAGGATGACTAGTAACCCATTGAGTTTAACCTGTCGCTTGCATCAGGATTGGGAGCCTTTCACTTTAGCCTGTAGCTTGCCGGAGCTGGTGGCAGTGGTAGAGCAAGTCAGACAACAATCACAAGGTCAGTTTTTTGATTTCCACCTCCATGTGCTGTGGTGTCCTTGAGCATGATTCCTGACCCCAGGAATCATGCCCCTCACACACACACACAGAGGAAGAACTGCTCTCACTGACTCAAAATCAGTGGCAGTCAATGACAGCCTATGTGGGACACAGACCAGGGGTGTGTCCCCTCTAGGGAAGCACCGATCCATACTCAGTGTTGGTGTCGGTCTGATAGTAGCCAAAATTACAGGGAAGGATGTACTACACGTAGTAAAAATTCTATCCTATCCATAAGTCACTACCATAACTGTGCATGACGTGCCGCAAACAGATGAGTCGAGCCAGGTGCTGGGAGTTGTAGCATGTGTCACATAAGCAGAAACGAGAGCGAGAGTGAAACAGAGCAGCAGAGCTGTCTTAATGTTGGCTATGTTGACTCACTTTGGACTTAATAAGAAAAAAGCAGAATAGCTGAGTGTAATTTATGCAAGTGAGCGTGTCGAGGGGTGGCAGCAGCACTGGAAGCTTCAACGCCACAAACTTGATAAAACATTTGAGAAACATTATGGAAAGGAATATGCAGACTTTGTGCTAACAACAAGTGCCAAGAGGAAAAGCGGCGTCGCAACAAACATTACAGAAAACTATTGAGAAGCGCCAGAAACTCCCTCCAGACAGCAACAAAGCAAAGGTAATAACAGATAGAGTTACTGAATTGATTTTGCTGGATGGCCAACCACTTGCCGTTGTTGAAAATGTGGTCTTTCAATGTTTAATTGCTCATTTGGAGCCTCGTTACAAAATTCCGAACTGATATTTCATCTATGAAACGGCCATCTCACTGAAGTACAAAGAAGTATGTGAGTTCATTTCCAAATACTTGGAAAATGTTGGCATTGTTAGTTTCACAACTGATCTATATCTTACGCGTGTCCAATGTCCTTCATGACTTTGACAGGTCAGTGGATAGTTGCTGTGCTACATGTTAAACACATCTGTGACTCACACACAGACGAGGCCATCACTACAGCAACCAGGGAGATGTTAAATACGTGGAAAATTGAGAAGAGTCATGTCCATGTTATTTTATGAGACAATGCCAGTAATGTGGAAAATGCAGTGAAATGTTTCGGGATTGCTAGTTTAGGATGCCTCGCAAATACGCTCCAGCTTTTTGCAAATGAGAGGCTGCTATCACAGTGTGGCATAGGTGATGCAGTGGCTAATGGCACGAAAATTGTGGGCCAAGCATTCACCACTGGCATAATGTGTCAAATTATTGTTAATTGCGATTAATTAATTACAGTCATGTTTCCCGTGTTATGTTTTTTAATCTTGTTAATTCAATTTTTAATCTCTAACTTTACTGTCTCTGTATGTGAGTTGCCTTTTTATGAAATTTGTTTTTAATGCTTTGAGCTTCTTCCCTAAAGTGGACATTGATTGTCTGTCATTGTGTTTGGGATGGTTTAGCATAAGCAGATAGGCTCCCTTTTGAAAGAGTTTGGGGAACTGGCATAGTATGAAATGACCGTAAAAAAAGGTGCCTGGCTATTTAGCAGCAGCCATCTCTGTTTACAATAGTGCTGGTGGCTCACAATAGAGATATAAAAGATATAAAAGAGATAAAAAAGTCTGATCAACTTACCTTAAAATGTGGACGAATCCTCACAGTTTTGACTTTCAATACATGGGGTATTCCATGTCTTCATAGCCTTACCAGGTCTTTTACAATCCAGCGGTATAGATAAGATGAAACCATTACTGTTTACATTCACAGCCGGGGTTTGGACCCAGAAGTGATTTGTGACATAACGACTGGCCATCCCTATAGGGATTTACTGTTATTGAAGTGTTAGCTTGCAGGATCTTGTTTTCACCAGTAAAGATTCCACACTAGAACAGAACTTAAACTGTCTATTATATATTGATATATTCACTGCACTGCTGCCAACACTCCAATGATATTCTGTTCATTAAAGCTCCAGAAAGACTCAGAGAACAGTGATCAACAACATGGAACAGATGAAGTGAAGCATTGTAGTGCAGTTGTTTGTTGTTGTTTGGACCAGTAGCCTTCATTCTACACTACATGTGGTGCTGTGGCTTAGTGGGTTAAAGTGACTGTTTAGTAAACAGGAGCTCATGAGTTCAAATCTCAGTAGTACCTTTTCATTGGCCTTCCATTGGTTCCTCTTCCAGCTCCTTTAGAGCTGTTAGAGAGCACTGTATGCTAGTTTCTTTCCACACACTGTCTCTCTGATGAACACTTATCGTTAGGAACATTAAGCTGAGCTGCACTCAGGTATGAATGTTTGCTGAGGTCTCTGGGGATGGAGCTCAATAAGTGGCCAAATCAGAGTAAATAATAAACCTGCCTTTGTTATATGTTACCACAAAAACTGGAGCATTTTGTATAAGTTCCCTTTAAACAGGCATTTAAACTTTAAAAACCAGGAACAAAAGACTTAACAAGAATAATATTCAGACTCACTAGTACCCCTGGTTTGGAATAACTGAAACAGACATATTAAGTGTATTGTTAATTGCCATTATCATTTAAACACAATTGAAACTTCACACACCTTGCGATTGTCATCCCCCCCAGTGGGACGAAGCGAGTAGAGCAAATGAAGCACCATGACGCTTCGACCCGTGTGACGCAGTTGGATGCAAAGCTTCAATGCTTCATGAAGCTTCAGCTCACTATCACGACCTGTTTGTTCCTTAAACCAAGGTTGACCAAATATCAGAGGAACTAACACTTCTCTTACTAGAGAAACCTTGGAGAATATCAGTGAATTTGTGGAGAGAGCACAGATGGCACCAAGGACAGTCAATGAGTTGTTGCAAAAATGAGTACAGCCCAGTAAAAGTCTTGAGTTTACTTTGGATTACAAAATTCCAATCAACAGGAATTCAACCGTCAGTTAGTCCAATTATTCATGAAGCATGTGTCCACCAAACACTTAAAAATAGTGCTAAAAAAACTAAACATGTTACTTAACACCACGTGCATCTGTACATAAACAAAGAAATGCACCCCTAAAGCATAACAGGTTTAAATTCATATGTTTTAATTCAACATATTTAGGGGGACTTCATATTTAGAAGTCCAGCTGGAAAAATACTAAAAGAGCTTTAGTTCCTGCTTCCTTCATGTGTCACAGTGTAATCCCCATGTGACTCACAGCAGTATCAGTCATGGTGCCAGATGTAGTTTCATGTGGGTGGAGCCTGTTCAAATGAGAGGGACATCACTATGTCCATAGATCAGTGATACATACTGTATTTATATATGCTCACTGATGTATGCAGCAACACACAGGAAGAGAATTCACTCCCAAATTTTTAAGTTGCCCTCTGAGAAGCCCTGCTCTTTCTATCCAATCACCATATCAACGGTGTTGTTGAAAGGATACCTGAAGGATTAATTCCCAGTTCAGCTAATAAAATAAATATTCTATATGTAACTTAAAACAGTGGTTCTACTATCACTTCTGTTCCTCTGTCACTCCATTTTCACTGTGAACACAGCATCACTTCTCATTTTCAAAAGTTTGTCTTTTATACTTGTAATATATCTAACGTTTCTGTTGTTACTACTCTGATCATGTTCCCATTATCAATGCTTCTTAAAGAAGTAAAGAAAACTCATCAAGGACAGATGAAAGAAATTATTATTCTCCATCAGCTTCATGCTGAGAAAGAAACATAACTCATCGTTGTGAAGAGCAAAACCAAACACATTAGAGATACAAAAAAAAACCCCAATGAGTTCTCAAATCAGAAACTCTAAAAATGATCTCTGAAAGTAAAGTCTTAATGTGGTCGAGGGTGAAAACTGCATCTCATTCACTGCAAAGTGATTCTCACTCAGGGTTCAGAGGTACAGAAGCTCATCATTACATGCTTCATGACTAAGGCCGTCCTCACACGAGGACGGCCTCGTATTGTCTTGGCGTCGGCACCAAAACATGTATTGCTGTTTACACATCGTATTGTACATTGTAGTATTTACATGTTGCCCGTCTGGTTCTGCTCCGAGGTGGATTCCATGACAAGTTGTGCACGCGTAACATGTTGCATCTCTGAATGAGCACTAGTTGTTGTAGTTGTTGCCGTAGCCTGTGTTGTTGCTGCTGTTGTTGTTGGTGTAAAAGTCGTAGGATCAGTAGTTGCTGGAACAAAAAGAAAATTTGCTCGGGTACCGCCATTGTTGTTGTGTCTGTGACGACGTAGGTTGGGGGCGGGGAGGAGGAGGGGTGCCATGACGTCACTGTCTTTTGCGGACTCATCTATTTACACCAACTACAGCATGAAGACAAATATCCAGATATCCACCTGCAGACCCGTTTTCGAAAAAGATGCGGAGTCATGGACAAATACGCGTCTCCGTGTGTCAAGATCACCGGATCGATAGTTTATTTTACCAGTGTCTTACAAATTCGTTCTCGTGTAAATACCACCTCACACAAGGACATCTATTTTAGAAGACTAATATGTACCATTGAATTTTACTCCCAGTTCCTGTTTACCCCAGTAATTCTGTTTCAGCCGACTTATTTTCAACAGTAAAGACTCCATACTAGCACAAAACTTAAACTGTCTTTTATTAGGGTGACCATATTTTGATTTCCTAAAAATCCATCATTCACACCTACAGCAGGGCAGGAAACTGAAGTGTGTGTCTAAGATCACTGCACAATCACAATCAGCTTCATTGATCAGGTATGTGAACACATAGAGGAGTTTGACTCTGGTTTAACAGAACTCACTAAATACAACATAAAATCTGAATATCTGAAAACCTACATAGTTTTTTCATCATATTTCGCATCCATCAAACCAACAGTTGTCGGGAAAAGGTAAATGTTGACCGGTCATCAGTCTTCTCCCTGACTCATGGTTTGCATGTGTGCATCCTGAAGTTTCTCCTCTTTCTTCTCTGGTGATTAGGAGAGTCTCAATGATCAATCACCACATCTGTAACCTCCAGACACTCTGTGGTTGTTTTGTTTGTTACTGAGGCCGCTTCTGTTACATATTTTAGTAGTATACTATACTGTAGTATAATGCTCTAGTATACCTTTTTCTACCTTTTGCTATGATGTACTAATACTTGGTATATCATGATCCAAGTACAGAATAATGTTAAGTCACTGACTCAGCAATCTATTGTAGCAAAGTGGGAAATGAGTGGGCGGAGACTTCCCAGCATGCCTCTTTGTGATTTTGTGTCACTGACTGTTTATGGAAGGGTATCATTAGGGATCTTATTCCATGTGTTTAATGCAGTTTGTTGTGTGCTGTGTGGGTTTATTGATCATGTTAATGTTTATGATGTTTACATTGTTAAAATTGGACAGTTTTGACAGCCTGAGTGAGACTGGTGGCGAGGTTCATCATCTTTTTAGCGTGTCGTTGATTTAGTCTATGAGAGATTTTTTATTAGTCTTCCTTTTCCTTTGAAAGGAGTAGAAAATTTGTAACTATGCATGTTTAACAAAAAAGTGCTCATAAAGTGGCATATGGAGGGAGTTCCTTGCAATATATATACAAAGTCTGTTTATGTGAACTTAAAATAGTACTAGCATGGCATACCTTAAATATAGTTTTATAACCTTAAAATGTTCTAATTTAATCTGAATCAGTATTAAATTAGTATACTTTCTATTAGCCTACACTTCAAGTACATGGTATTGATCTCTGTGTCCGCTGACATCACTCCACTAATCCCAGAGCCACATGGCTACTTTATATTCACATGCTAATTTGCATTGATCATATATAGTTATATAGTTATGTCGAGGGAGGGTTATGTTCACTTCCGCAATTTTCTCCTCTACAGCGTGATTTATCAATTGGAATCGTGCATACCTGTGCATACATACAGTTTGCTGTGTACAGATTTTGTGTGTACTTCAGATTTAGTTGCAGATTTATACACCTTTTGATAAATGAGGCCCCACTCACGTGAACGCCTCAAGACTCCGAGCAGAGAACAGAGTTGAACTGTGTGAATAATTCGGAAAGTCTGCAAATGTGATGGTCCTGCAGTGTAAAATAGACTTTAAGTATTCACCAAAAAGACAGCCTTTGGAAAGAAACTTTCTGTGTCTGCTTGTGTTAGCGTACAGTGCTGTCTTACAGCTATCAGAGGAGAGGAACCACTGGAGGGCAGGCTGACAACAATGAAACTGTACTGCTAAGATTTGAACTCAGGATTTCCTGTTTACCAGACAGACACTTTAGCCAGCTATGTCACAGCACCACATGTAGTGTATAATGAAGGCTACTGGTCCAAACAACAGCAAACAACTATAATACAATGCTTCACTTCATCTGTTCCATGTTGTTGATCACTGTTCTCTGAGTCTTTCTGGAGCTTTAATGAACAGAATATCATTAGAGTGTTGGCAGCAGTGCAGTGAATATATCAATATAATAATAGACAGTTTAAGTTCTGTTCTAGTGTGGAGTCTTTACTGGTGAAAACAAGTCAGCTGAATCATCAATCAAGTGAGAGGAATGGGAGGAGGGACTGATTGGCAGCAGGTGTGGCTTCAGAAGCACTCTTCAAATCCTTTGTGCACACCAGGGCTGTGACTGTTTCATACTCATGTTAGCATTTTAATTGTTATAGTATGGTTGGGGCGCTTGTGCCTTGAGGTATTTGTATTTCAATGATTGTAATTGTGGGTCTGCTAAACAGACTTAAACATTGGGGGTGTAACCCTGAACTCTGAGTTGACCTACTCTGAGATTGGAAACTCTGAGTTTGTGTTTCCAGAACAGGGGGGTGTTCCAGAAAGCAGGTTTAGTGAAAACTCTGAGCATGTTAAACCTGAAATGAGGGGAACTCTGGGTTTTCAGTTCCAGAAAGAGAGGTAAGTAAAACTTTGAGTCAATCACCATGACAACTGACTCTGTGAAGCTGACCTGCTCACTGGCAGGTTTTCTTTCAGAAACCCAGAGTCTCCTCCTACTGCTGAGCCTCAAGCAGCTTTCATGGTGTCCATATGGAGGAAATCTGACCGACATCGAGGCATAAATAAATTGAAATGCTTTACGCAATACCTTACACTTAGATGTTATGTCATTCTCCAATGAATATTTGTTTGAACAGTACAATTTTTCATTATACTCAGTCATTATCGCAACAACTTTCTTCGGCCACACATCAAATCTGACACTGTAGATATGGGGTGTGTATATATAGAATATTTTCAAGCACACATCCCTGGGGTGTCATTTATCTATCTCTCTCTCTCTACATACATACATATATACATTTATATGCATGTATATATATATATATATATATATATAGTCCATTTCTCCTGTGTGGGATCATAACTACATGATAATCAGATTTTATTCTAAACTGCTCCACCACTTCATCTGTGTGCTACAATTTCAAATAAGTTTACCTCCAATTCGACAGGTGTAAAATATGTTGATCGTGCCCTTTTTAACAACCATGGTTGCCATGGTGAATCGAGGTATTGGGGCTTTGATGATGGCTTTTTATTATGGTAGGTGCATGCGCTTAACTGAAGGGGAACATACTCAGAGTTGATTGAACTAATTCATATCAGCTGTTCTGGAACCAGGTACTCAGAGTTTCCATCTCAGGGTAAGTCAACTCTGAGTTCAGGAAGAGACTCAGAGTTTGTTAAACCCCCTATCTGGAATACCCCCCAGGCTGGTCAAATTTAGCCATGAAACCTCCATCACTAAATTGGCCAGTGTTTCAGTTTCATTGTCCAACCCCGGTATATACAGTATGTATCACTGATCTATGGATATAGTGACATCCCTCTCATTTGAACAGGCTCCACCCACATGAAACTACATCTGGCACCATGACTGATACTGCTGTGAGTCACATGGGGATTACACTGTGACACATGGAGGAAGCAGGAATTAAAGTTCTTTTAGTATTTATCCAGCTGGACTTCTAAATATGAAGTTTCTCTTGATGTGTGAAATTTAATATCTGATAACTGTGTTCATACTTTGGGGGTACTGCTCTTTGTTTATGTACAGATGCATATGGTGCTCAGTAAAAAGTTTAGGTTTTTTTTATGATTACTGTTTTCAAGGGTTTGCTGAACACATGCGCAAAGAACAATTAGACTAAATGAGGGTTGAATTCTTGCCAGTTGGAAGTTTGTAATCTTAAACCATCTAAAGACTTTTAGATTCATACTAGTGATGGGCAAAATAGTTCTTTTGACTGAACTGAATCTGTTATTCGAATCGTTCATTAAAAAGATCCGTTCAAAAGATTTGTTCACCGAATCACCGAGATCACCCCATTATATATACATATTATTGTTATATTATTATTATATTAGTACTACATTAGTACTATACTCTTATATTATTATTATATTGCTATACATATGTGCATCTCATAGATACACAAACTACTGTATATTATTTTTATATATTGTTTTATTTAAATATTATAAACATACATGAGAGCTTATCCCCCACTTCTGGTTCCTCCTCGCGGGACTGACTGAGTGACTCTACCGGCTTCCTCGGAAGAGGACGCTGGCTTCCTCCTCCTTTGAAGCCCTTACCCCCCCCCCCCCCCCCCACCGTTCGGAGGAGCAACGAACTTGCTCCGAGTTCAGTGAACGTTTTAGCTGACACTTGTCTCCATACTAGAAAAGAACACTGAAGACCAGTCACAGAGTGTCAGGAACAATCCCTGTGATAACAACTCCTGAAACAAGATCTATAAACCATACAATGTTTTAATTGTAATCATCTCAACTTATTTTATTATTTCTGTACCTTGTGTGCTGCTGTTTGTTCCTTTTGTATTTTATGTTGTACTCAGTGAGTTCTGTTAAACCGGAGTCAAATTCCTCTATGCGAGCACATACCTGATCAATAACTATGTGTTCATTTACCTGATCAACAAAGCTGATTCGGATTCTGCATTGATCTCAAAGACACACGTGTGTTTGCTGCCCTGCTGTAGGTGTTGATGATGATTTCACATGATGACAGTAACTCGATTTAAGCTTTAATCGGACTATCCTTTTTTTGGGGGGGTAACTGTAATTATCCTAATATGTATGGCAGTGAATAAATTGAATCATTGGCTGAAAGCATGTCATACCCCAGTATGATAGGTGGCGCTGTACCCATTTCAACTAGTGGTAACAGAAACACTTCTGCTTGACCTCTTCACCACCGACAACATGGTTGCAGCCTATCTATACCACTGGATTGTGAAACACCTGGTAAGGCTATGAAGACATGGAATACACCGTTTGAAACGTGAGTGAGACATAAAAGTCTGATTATTTACCTTAAAATGTGGACGAATCCATTCCAAGTTTATCAGCCAATATTTTTGCAGGGATATTAGACATGAAACATGTTTTTTAGTTCATAAAGAGACTAATTGATTGAAATGAAAAGATCACACAAAGATGATACAGTCATGCTTATTGTTAAAAGAGTTATAACACTGCAGTTTTGCAGGAGAGAGTGTGATAGATTGATTATATAAGGCAAACTAGTACTTTTGAAAATTTATGCCAATTCGTGTCAATCACAAAAAAGAGTAATTAAAATATAGTAGTTCATTTCTATAAATAATTAAAAACTTGAGAAAAAACCACAAATGCATAAACAGTGTGAAAATGTCTTAAGGAACAGGGAAATCTGATACAGACTCATCAGGTCTTTTCAGATGCTGTCGCTGTTCAGCAAGTTACACTATATTGCCAAATGTATTCGCTCACCCATCCAAATAATCAGAATCAGGTGTTCCAATCACTTCCATGGCCACAGGTGTATAAAATCAAGCACCTAGGCATGCAGACTGCTTTTACAAACATTTGTGAAAGAATGGGTCGCTCTCAGGAGCTCAGTGAATTCCAGCGTGGAACTGTGATAGGATGTCACCTGTGCAACAGATCCTGCCGTGAAATTTCCTCGCTCCTAAATATTCCACAGCCAACTGTCAGCTGTATTATAAGAACGTGGAAGTGTCACCAACTTTCTGCAGAGTCAATCACTACAGACCTCCAAACTTCATGTGGCCTTCAGATTAGCTCAAGAACAGTGCACAGAAAGCTTCATGGAATGGGTTTCCATGGCCGAGCAGCTGCATCCAAGCCATACATCACCAAGTGCAATGCAAAGCGTCAGATGCAGTGGCGTAAAGCACACCGCCACTGGACTCTAGAGCAGTGGAGACTCGCAGGAGAAGTAGAAACCAAAACTAGCCCAGACCAGCTGAAGCTTGTAGTTTTATGCTTTCTGATGAGGGGTCCAGTATACGACTGACCATACCCATCCAAATTTGTTTAAAGTTACATTCTTTCCTGAACTTACTTTAATGTTAATACCACTTTACTTTCCTTTATTAATGAAAGCGTTTCACTCTCAGCTGTAGAATGACACCAATCACCATATAATAGAAAACCACAGAACAAAATTGATCAATTGAATTGAAATCAATTAACCAATTAAACAACACAGATCATGATATCATAGCATGTAGATTGGTGTACTACATTAGGCAGGTCTATTCATAACTGTATATGTACACTTATTCCACAATTAATGTTAAACTGGTCTATATAAGAGGGCATTCATCATGCAGAAGGAAGCCATATGTAGCTCCTTTTGTCTGAACATGAACCAGAATCCATTTAATCCATTTCTGGATGGAGCTGTCGCTGCTACACTGCCACTTGTAACACCTCCTCCCCCTCCTCCTCTACCTGACCTCCATGAAGGATGGGGTTCTTTGCAAGCAGGCCCAGCACACAGGACCAGAAGCAAGGTAGGGGGGCTAGGATGTCCTCCCCACAGTCTCTGTGCTCAGGTCAAATGGGGATCACCAAAGACTGAAATGTCTGAAGAATACCAAATGCCAATGGTTCAGGTCATTGGGCCTTTGGGACCCATCCCAGTCTACGGACCGTGGACTCAAGGAGACATTGAGCCTGCTGTAACACATTTGCCTAACCCTGCATCAAACTGTGCAGCATTCATCGAGGAGCTCACGGCATTCTGCCAAGAATACTTGCCTACAGGATCAGAGGTCTGTTGTCTGCTAGCCCTGAAACTGAAACCTCGTGAGCTGGCCCTCATCAGAGAGGATTTGCCTGCTGCACCTCTGCCAGTGGTCCACATCAACTGGGTGCACGCTGACAATGCACAATACAGAGATGCACTAGCTGGTCTGTGCACTGCCATTACAATTGCCTTCCCTGCTAAGGTCAACATGAGCTCTGTGTATGCCTGTAAACAGTGTGATGATAAATTGGTTGATGAATACATGACTTTTCTTGAAAGTTTTCCAAGAGAACACTGGCATGAATGACATTGACTTAGTGCTCGGGATGGCAACATGGCTGAGAGTCTGCTGTGTGAAGCCTGCCTGAAATGTTTCCTCCCACCAATCTCCACTCTCATCCGCCAACAATACGTTGGATGGACTGACCAATGCAGATGGAATGAGCTGAAGCGCTGTGCACACCATGCCAAACCCAGCACGTCTCCAAGACTGTTAAAACCACTTAGAAAAGACAAAAAGAGCTGCACATGGCTTCTCTCTGCATGATGAATGCCGTAGCTGACAGCCAAAAGAAAAAGGCCGTAGCTGAAAGCCAGGGGATGGATGCGGGGACTGATAACAAGAAAATTGCTCCTTTTTTTTTCAACCAAAGTGCGTGTTCTGGCAACAGAGGGCAAAGAAATTGAGGTGGACGACCATGACGAGGGAGAGGTGGATTCCGGGGTACCGGCAGAGGGCACCCCCCCACCGATGAAGAATACGATCCAAAGGTGTGTTAAAACTGTGGAGGGAAAGGACACTGGGCTCGTGATTGTACAAGTCCACACCACAAAAGGCCATATGCTGCAGACTGACGGGCCAGGGCTGAGAGTGAGTCTGCACCCCTTCCTGCGGCATCCGACACAGACAGCCAAGGTCACGTGAGCAGCACCCGCACACCCACACACACACTCTGAGGACTTTGTTTGGTTCCTACTGATGATGGGTTGAAGGTGTTCACATGGGATGAGATCGCCTTTACCGGATGGTCTGGCTCTGATGATCTCCGCTTACATGCCTATTGATGGACAATCATTAACCCTGACCTTGCCCAAACTGTTCTGCAACTGGCTTGTTCATGTGTCACAGCGTACATTCTTTACAGTCCCTGATTCTGCACCCCACATGTCCCTCTCAAAGGGCGTTTCTAACTTGGAAGATTGTGGACCATTTACATCACAGTGTCAAATGATTTCTGATTGGCAACCTACCACAAATGAGGGAGTGTTTTTCTCCCTCTCAACAGACACTTACAAGCATGAGTTTGCTCTCAACATGTTTGTTTTTGATGCTATCAAAACAGTGCAAGTGGTGTCTCCCACCACTGCCTCAAATTCACATACTGACTCACAGTTTCCTGTTTTGTCTCTCTACTAGCTGTACCTGGCGACCTCTGTGCAGAAAATAACCGAGGGATCTAGGGAGAGGGGAACTATCAGCAAACACAAAGACACCTACAACTCAACAATGGAGGAGGGAATTAACTAATGAACTAAGGATAGGGATCTAAGGAAAACAGAAAACACTTGGATCAACTCAGGAGAGGATTCTTCTAGTAAAACTAAAGGTACACGTGGCGATAAATATAAACCAGGAAGTAAGGGAAAAATAACTAGGATCTACTCACAGGGAGGATTCTTCTGTCAAAACTACAACAAAAATTACCATAAGGAAAATCAGGAAGCTGGAAACCGTGGAAGGCAAACTCTGAAGCTCGGGGAGCGACGAACACACGGACACAGGGAACATGACGATCGGTAACGAGACAGGGGAGACAAGACTATTTATACAAGAGGTAATGGGGAACAGGTCGAAACAATTAGGGCGGGGTCAGACAATCACCAGACGCGGGAAATAAGGGGAAAGGGATGTGTGAAGCTCCTTAAACACCTTCATGCTGAAGGCCACATAGCCAGCTTCTCTAAACTACAGTTTGTAAAGCCAATAGTGACATTTCTAGGCCATGACATTTCTGCTAGAGGGAAGTCTCTCTCTCCCTCCCGTGTTGCAGCCATTCAGAACATTCCTAAACCACTGACTAAAAAACAGATGTCATTTTTGGGGTTCTATTCGTATTATAGATGACCCCCAGTTAGAATAGAATAGAATAGAATAGTTTTTTTATTCATCCCCCTTGGGGGGAAATTTACCTGCCACAGCAACAAAGACAAAAACACAGACACAATAGTAATAATAATAAAATAGAATAAAATAGAATAGAATAGAATAAAAATATTTACATATTTACAATGAACTAAAATACAATGGAAAAAATATATAGATATATATACTTGTACAGATGAAACTGTTTAAAACACAATTATTATTGTGGCAGTGCAATTTTCTATTTTTTGGTGCAAAGTGATAGTGTGATGACAATGACAATAACAATGACAGTGATGGAGATGAGTCCAGATTGTGTTTACATCAGCCAGTGATGCTGATGTTGTAAAGTTTTATTGCTGATGGTATGAATGACCTGCGGTAGCGCTCCTTCTTGCAGGGTGGAAGTCTCAGTCTGCAGCTGAAGGAGCTGCTTAAAGCCTCCACAGTCCCATGTAGAGGGTGAGAGGGGTTGTCCATGATGGAGGTGAGCTTAGCTAACATCCTCCTCTCACTCACCTCCTCTATGGAGTCCAGGGAGCAGTCCAGGACAGAGCTGGCCCTCCTGACCAGCCTGTTCAGTCTCTTCCTGTCTCTCTCTGTGCTCCCTGCTCCCCAGCAGACCACTGCATAAAAGACTGCAGACGCTACCACAGTGTCATAAAAGGTCCTGAGCAGAGTCCTGCAAACTCCAAAGGACCTCAGTCTCCTCAGCAGGTGGAGACGACTTTGGCCCTTCTTGTACAGGACATCTGTGTTGTGAGTCCAGTCCAGTTTATTGTTGAGGTGAACACCCAGGTACCTATAGCTCTCCACCATTTCTATGTCCAGGCCCTGGATGTTCACTGGTGCTGTCTGGGGTGTCTTCCTCCTGTGGAAGTCAATGACCATCTCCTTGGTCTTACTGGCGTTGAGCTGAAGGTGGTTATGCTCACACCAGTCGACAAAGCCAGTGATGACGGTCCTGTACTCCTGATCGTCCCCCTCAGACACACATCCAACAATAGCTGTGTCGTCTGAGAACTTCTGCAGGTGACAGCTCCCAGAGTTGTATCTGAAGTCCAATGTGTACAGGGTGAAGAGAAAGGGGGAGAGCACTGTCCCCTGTGGGGCCCCCGTGCTGCAGACTACCATGTCTGACACACAGTTCTGAAGCCTCACGTACTGTGGTCTGTTGGTGAGGTAGTCTATGGTCCATGCAGCCAGGTGACAGTCTACTCCCACACTTTCAAGCTTCCCCCTGAGCAGAGAAGGCTGGATCGTGTTGAAAGCACTGGAGAAATCAAAGAACATGATACTCACAGTGCTGCCAGTGTTCTCCAGGAGAGTCAGTGATCTGTGCAGCAGGTAGATTACTGCATCATCCACTCCGATGTCTGGTTGGTAGGCAAACTGCAGCGGGTCCAGATGTGAGCTCACCATGGGGCGGAGGTTTCTCAACACAATCCTTTCCAGGGTCTTCATCAGGTGAGAAGTGAGGACCACAGGCCTGAAGTGGTTGGGCTCCCTGGGGTGCGTCGTCTTTGGGACAGGAACCACACAGGAAGTCTTCCACAGCTGTGGGACTCTCTCCAGACTCAGGCTTAGGTTGAAAATGTGCAGCAGCACCTGAGAGAGCTGGTCTGCACAGTCCTTAAGGAGTCTAGAGCTGATGCCGTCGGGGCCTGTGGCCTTCCTTGCCTTCATCCTCTTCAGTTCACTTCTCACCTGGTCAGCTGTGATGGAGATGGTTTTGGTGGTGGTGGTGGTGGAGGAGGATGAGGTGAGGATGGATGGTGGTGGTGGTGGGGTGTTGGTGCTGGATGAGGATGAGGTGGGGAGGGGTGGTGGTGATGGTGGGGGTGGCAGAGGGCTGAGGTGTTGTGAAGAAAGAGCTGGCTGGCTGGTGTTTTGATGAGTGGGGGGAGGAGTGGGGGCACAGTCAAACCTGTTGAAAAACAGATTTAGTTGGTTGGCCCACTCTTGGTCTCCTTCAGCTCCCCTCTCATGGCCTCTGCTGTGACCAGAGATGGTTTTTAGGCCTCTCCAGACCTCCCTTGCGTTGTTCTGTTGCAAGTTACTTTCCATCCTGGTCCTGTAGCTGGCCTTACCCTCCTTGATCTTCTTCTTCAGCTCTCTCTGCACCCTCCTCAGCTCCTCTTTGTCTCCAGATCCAAAGGCCCTCCTCTTCTCCTTCAGCAGGGCCTTCAGCTCAGGGGTCACCCAGGGTTTACTGTTGGAGAAGCACCGTACTTTCCTGGTGGGTACAGTGTTCTCCACACAGAAGTTTATATAGTCCGTTACACAGTGGGTCATGGTGTCCATGTCCTCACCGTGGGGGTCACACAGCACATCCCAGTGTGTGGTCCTGAAGCAGTCCTGCAGGGCCTCAGTGGCTTCCTCTGACCACAGCTTTACACACCTTATGGTGGGGGGTTGCGTCTTCACCATAGGTATGTAAATGGGCTGCAGTCTCACCAGGTTGTGATCTGAGCGACCCAGCGGGGGGAGGGGTGATGAGCTGTATGCATCCTTGCAGCGGGGGGAGGGGTTATTATGGCACTCTTGCCAATCTGCTTTCATCTCTGATACATGGCAAGAGCCTTTCTGCGCATGACAAGATCATGTGGACTGAAGAAGCTGAAAACCTTTCACTGACTTGAAACTATTCCTCCAGCAGCCTCCCATTCTTGGTCTACCGGACCCCTCACAATCTTTTGTCCAGACGTGTGGCAGACGTCAAGGCTGCATATAAAAACGTGGTGTCCTCCGTCCTGTCACCTATCTTTCTGCTAAACTTGATGATGTTGCTGCAAGTTTACCATCTTGTCTCCGTGCTGTTACTGCTGCTGAAAAAGCAGTAGTGGCGTCACATGACTTTGTGGGCTACACACCTTTGACACTCTTGGTTCCTCATTCTGTCTCCTCCATTTTGCTAGAGCACAAAATGTCACACCTTTCATCTGCTCGCCACCTGCGATATACCACCACACTTCTTGACATGCCAAATGTCACGTCAAACGATGTGCACAGCTAAATCCTTCTACCCTTCTCCCACTCAAAGACAGTGGTGAGCCTCACTGCTGTGTTTCCACTCTAGAACTTTCCTGCACTCTCCATATTGACCTTTCTGATGAGCCTCTGCTCTACCCTGACATGATTCTTGATGTTGAGGGCTCTGCTTCTCGTAATTTTGCAGTCTGCTCCGACTCCTCCACTCTTTTTTCTGGTCCTTTACCATCTCACTACTCTTCCCAGTGGGCTGAGTTAGTGGCACACAGCCTGTAGACTGTAAATCTGTTACCATCTACACTGACTCTCGCTATGCATTTGGTGTAGCACATGATTTTGGCCAACTGTGGAAGCACCAAGGTTTCCTGAAATCTGAGGGCAAGCCCATTCTCCATGCCCAGGCTGTCTCTGACCTCCTGGAGGTGGTCCTTCTCCCGTCCTCCATTGCCATCTGTAAATGCCCTGCCCATACCAGTGATGCTGACTCCATTTTTCAGGGCAACACCCATGCTGATGGCGCTGCTAGGTCAGCTGCCCTCCTCCCCCCTCTTCCTCTCCTCTCCTTTACTTCCATTCAGTGGACCATAAACAGTCCATCCCAACACGGTTCTAATAGCGTACAGGCCATTCTCGTGGCTGTTGATAACCTTCCAAGGTTCCAGTACTTTGGGAGCATTGGTGAAGCAAATCAACATTTGCCTTGATGTGCAGGATGTGAACATCTGACAGGTAGGCCATTTTTCCAGTCCCTTAGTTGTTACTATGTTATTATTGGTGACTGGCATTTTCCTTTGAGTTAGACCTCTGGGAGAGTATAAAAGTCATTGCTATCAAACCCAGCTACCTTTAAATCGGTGATGGAATCAGCTGGAAAAACAGTCTCCTGTCCCATTGTGCTCAACAAAAAGCTGGTTCTCCTCCCTGTAACATTTAGCTTCTGCATGAGATCCTCAGAGCAAAAGATGGCTGAGCTACCAGGGTCCAGAAATGCATAAGTCTATATAATGTCATTTCCCTTCGCACTCACAGGAAAAATTGGAAGCGCACAGCCATCCCTTCTAGCCCCTGTATGACCACATGTCTGGAAGGAAGCTTGTTCTTTACTGAGTGGTACCTCTAACTGTTGTGAAGCTGGTTGTTTCTTTTGCTCTGCAGCTGGTGGTTGTCTTTTGATGTGCAGTACAGTGGGATGAGTTTGACTATTTTGAATATGAAGTGCCTCTTGCATTTACGACTCATCTGATTTTTTTCCTTGTGTCCTTTTCCACTAAACTGTTTACACTCCTCCGATGTGTGACTGTGTGTACAGCAAAGGCATCCAGCTTTGACTGACTTTCCAAGATCTGCTGGTGGCTCCTCCCTCCTTTATGGCAAGGTCATGGATGTTACCGTGGTACCCTGTTTCCAAGATGTGATTTCAACCGAATGAGAGTTTTTATGCCCGTCACACCACATACTGGATCTTGGATTTCGCCAAACAGAGGATCAGACAGAATTTTAACGTGACCCTCCACAATTGCAACCAAATCAGTAAAGCAAGCTCGCCATTGTGTTTTCTGTGATCCCATGAGCAATGGTCCTCCATTGCTCCCTAAATTTTATGGCAGCTTTGCAATTATGGCTCTCATATTTGCAGGCATATTTAACTCTTGCAGATACTCCAGCTCCCCCATGATATTGCAACAGCCACACAAAAACAGAGAATATGCTTGAAGTGCTTTAACATCTTCACCCTTTATGGACTGCCAGGATAGAACCTAAGCATTAGCAACTTTATATTGATTTCTAAAATGCTCTTGCAGCAGGACCTTCGCCACTGCCTAACCAGACTCAGGAGCCAAATGCTGGCAGCTACGCACCATTTGTGGCTGTCCTCTGGTGAATTGCTCCAGATAGAAAAGACAATCTGCTGCTAGTGCCTTATCCTCCACTCCTTGCTGAAACACCTTTATGAATACTCTGTATTGCAGAGGGTTCCCTTCAAAGATAGCTTCTAAGTCCCCTTCAACCCCACCTCTGGTTGCCATGATTACCTCCAACGCCATTTAGGCACTTCCTCATCAGTCAGCTACTCCACAGTTTGCAGCAACAAACAGTCCATGCAAAATCAGTCACTCATTTTGATTTACAATGCATTGGTTTCATGCCTCCCTATTTGTGAGCACACAAGTGTTATGGCTAATATTGTGTAGCGCTACTCATACCTCGGCATCCGTGAGCGCCATGTGGTAATCAGCTGATCCAACGCTCTGCTGCCTCGTTCTCTAGCCGTGACCGAACTCCACCCGAATCGCTGCCTCGTTCCTCTACAATGCCTCCACCTGGCTTTCCAGATGCAGTGAAGACCCACAGAACCACAACGCCGACTGTTGCTTTCCCAATGAGTCCAGCAGGAGCTAGTTTTGACTAATATAGTGGCTTCCTTGTCACTATTTGCGCTTACTGGTGTAAAGGTCTCGTATGCGTGCTTGTGTGTAAGTGCACCAACAGAAAATGCATACAGTAAATACTGTCCAAACAAGTCGTTTTTATCGTACTGTTTTATTATCACTCACGTTTCCATACGCTTAAAGCCAGAATCCACGATGCTGTTCAGAAACACTTTTTGTTCTCCTGGCTGAAATGGTCCTTCCCTTCTGAGAGCAGTCAATACATTATGTGTTCAGAAAAAGGAAGGAAAAGAATCAGACCTCTGTGGAGACACTGAGGCATCTGAAGGGATGCAGAAGTTTCTTTCTTTCTGTTGGACAATTATTTGTTTAGCTTCAGTTGGAGTTATTATTTTCATGAAATATGTAATCTTTGCCAACTTTAAACTGTGTTTTAGCCCAATGCTAACATTAGCTTCTCTGTGGGTGTAAGCTGGTCGCAGGTGTGGCTCGTACTTAAGAGGTTATAGGATATGATATTTTGAACATATTGCACAGTCATAGTCTCCAGTGTCTGCATTACAAAGGTGCTCACAGCAGGCTGTGAGCAGAGCGGATCTTGATGGTGACCGTGGCAAAATTTGTACTTTGTCTGTTCCGCCGAGTATGTTTGGGCCATTAGCGTAACGCTAACTTGCTCATGCTAGCTTATCTGTGCTTGTAAACTGGTTGGCAGTGCCACTTGTATTGAAGAGGTTATAGGTTATAACATTTTGACGATATTGCACAGCCATACCACTGTCTGCATTATAAAGGTGACAAAATGACTTTGATATATTGGCTTTGAGTGGTGATGTACCATATCGTCTCTCCTCCCCTTACTGTCAGATGTTCAAGTTTGAGGGTATGTAGCTTTGGACAGAGCACTGATGGGAGGGGGAGGAGAATGTGGAGCTTAGAGGAGGCTGAGAGGAGGTGCTACTTTCAGATCTTGCTAGCACTCTTGCTAGCTCTTTCAGATCTTGGATTATAGCTTTAATGGAACAGGACCCGAAGTGACACACACTCCATGGCACGGTCAAAAACTGTATAGCTTTCCCAGTGTGTGCACCATTATACGCTGCTATCTCAACATACTGCTGCTGCTGACTCTCCCATTCTCTGATACATCACCTGACGAAAAAACACATCAAGCACCCCTAATTGCCTTTCACAACAGGGTCCCACATGTTTTCTGGATGTTTATTTCCTGGCTAACTGCCTTTCAATGTTTTTCTTAACTGTTTAGAATGACTACTCCAGGTAGTGTTTTTTTCTTTCTTTTTTTCTTTTGAGTGGTATGCCTTCCATATTCTACAGGGAGGGGAAAAAAAAGCACAGACGGTCTGCAAGCTGTCTGTGAACTGGAAGGGAGGGGTGAGTGAGTGAGCTGCAGCTGCTGCGCCAACATAGACTCTGTGTTTTTGTGTGACTGCTGACTTCATCCCTCTGTTCTTTTGGCCTTATTAACATATAAAGCTACCACATAATATACATGTACATTTACGTACGAGTAGTGGACCTTATAATATTCTCTCATGATTATTGATTTTTTTTATTGTGTATTGCTCATTGCGGATCATCATTATCAGTTGAGCTAGAGAATGTTGCACACTCCTACAGTCCCTGACAAGTTTTGTCACTTATCCATTTTGTGGAAACAACAGCTTATAACCTGACTTTTAATTAATCCATTGGTTTCAGAAATGGCCCATATGAAAGCTAAAACCTCTCCCAAATTATATTTGTTACATCCCTGTTTTAGTCTAGGCTTAAGGGAGAACATGAGCCGGTGTTGCAGGCATGAAACAGCTGTTTAATTGTGGCACAGGGGACAAACAATGACCGTACAAAACACGCTGCTCAGTAATTAATAGAGATGCAGCAGAAGTAAAAGAGAACACACACCCAAGGCTGAAAATGTTACTAAACTCAGGAAAGGGGCTCTGATAAAGTGCCTGAAAGTAAAGACAAGAAAATCAACGAACTATGAATTAACTAAAAAAAACACAGCAACTCTGACACGCTACAAATAACAAATCAAACTGCTGAGGGATTACAAACGAAAACACCGTGCAGGTTGCCAAGGCGCACAAAAAGGTGCTCTGGTTTAAGCGGCGATCGGACCAGTCAAATGACCCGAGCCCCAGTCCCTTACAATCTAATGTTACCAGTTTCTTTTACATCACGCCACAAATCGGCACTGACACGGAAAGGATGCCGAGGTGGACTGAGACAGGGAGTCACAGCCACCACCACTGTCGATCCTTGGGCTCCTCTTGAGGCCGTCGGTCCCCCCCCCGCCTCAGCCGTTGACTGGTGGAGCGCAGTTGAAAAGAGGAGACATCCACGGCACAGGAGCGCCACCCCAATCCCACGGGCAGATGCCGTCACCCCACAGCGGAACAACCTGCAAAACTGGGACCTCAACAAACGTCTCACTCCACAAACGTCTCACATTATTGGTGCACCAGCATCCATAACATTAATACACTAAAATAAATTTGCTTCACTGAAGAAAGATTAATCATTTAATGAACAAAGAAAGGTCAGATTTTGGCAAGACAAAAGTTTTGTCGCCTACAGAGTGTAATGTGAAAATTGAACAAATAATTTATTTCAAATACAAAAATATGTTGCATAACATCAGTGAATTAAGTAGTGGTGCTGTGATATCCATAGTTAACATCTTGTATGACTTCCATGAGCTTGAAGGACCGCATCCATGCAGTTCAACAATGATTCATACAATTTATTGATGAAGTCATCAGGAATAGCAAAGAAAGCAGTCTTACATGCCTCCCAGAGTTCATCAAGATTCTTTGGTTTTGTCTTCCATGCTTCCTCTTTCATTCTATGACAGACATGCTCAATGATATTCATTTCTGGTGACTGGGCTGGCCAATCCTGGAGCACCTTGATCTTCTTCGCCTTGAGGAACTTTGATGTAGAGAGGGAAGTATGCAATGGAGTACCATCCTGCTGCAAAATTTTAGCCCTTTTATGGTTGGAATGTAAGAGGTAGCTAATACTTCTTGATATTTTAGGTTATTGATATTGCCTTCCACCCTGCAAATCTCTCGCACACCCCCATACTGGATGTAACCCCAGACCATGAATTTTCCACCACCAAAATTTTTTTTTTGAACAATCTGTTTTATTGATTTTCTTCACAGTTAACATGTTCAATCACAAATCGAAATTCAAACAGAAACAGCAAAAGAAAAAAAAAAAAAAAAAGCGTTCCCCCCCTCCACTGGCTGGCACCCATTACCCATAGACACATAGCCTGTAAACAGGGTAGTTTATAAAGAGTAAAGCAAAGCAAAAACAAAACAAAACATGTCAAACAAAAACAGTAATAAAAGAACAAAGAGAAAATGGACAACAACAGCTGTATCAATATTAGTTGAAGAAATAAGACTTAATAAAAAAAAAAAAAGAAACCTTATTTAAAAGAAAAACAGACAACAATCACGTGTACATTCAACTCACAGTGATCTGGCAGACTCTACTACTCACGTATGACATGAAGGGATTCCACATTCTCTTGAAACAGATATCTTTGCCTTTCAGGGTTAGCCTAATCTTCTCCAATTTTAAAAAAAAATAAAGGACCTCCTTAACCCAGGCTGAGTGGGTGGGTGGGACTGATGATTTCCACTTTAACAGTATTAACCTTCTAGCCAACAGAGTGGTAAAAGCAACCAAGTCTGCTGCGTCCGAGGAAAGAGAGAGTGGTGAAGGGCACACTCCAAACAAAGCAATCAAAGCATCAGGGGTTATGTTTCTCCCTGTCACCTTACTCAGTGTACAAAAACATGTGCGAGTAATTGGCTGTAACTTGCCGGCATCGATCACACAGGGGAGACAATGTAGAGAAGATTTTAGCCAGCAGGGCCTTCGTGTAGTGAGCTCGATGTAATTTGACATTGCGTAAAAGTATGCCTAGCACAAATTGAAGAAGTATGAACCCTCCTCACGGCTCCCTCCCAAACCTCCTCTGAAATCTCCATACCCAAATCTGTCTCCCAAACTGTCTTAAGCGGTGTAGAAGAGGTCTGACAAAGCTTGAAAACATTCAAATAAAAATAGGAAATGGACCCCTTTAGTGAGGGCAGAGGCTTTAAAAAGGTCTCACTATCTGGGGGCTTAGGAAGAGCAGGAAAGTCTGGGAAAGTGCTACGGATAAAGCTTCGAACCTGAAGATACCTAAAAAAATGGTACTTAGGAAGAGAGAATTTATCCACCAGCTGCTGAAAGGAAGAAAAAACAGAATCGACATACAGGTCAGCGAGAGTCCCTATCCCCACCCTAGCCCATATGGAGAAGGTGTTGTCTAGTAGCGACGGAGGGAAACTGGGATTCGCCAAGAGTGGGGCTCCGATGGAGAGAGCCTGTAAGCCAAAGTGGCGTCTGAATTGAGACCATATTTTAATGCAGGAGGCTACAACCACATTATCAGTGTATTTGGATAGAGCAAAAGACAAGGGTAGGTATAACAAAGCCTTTAAGGACGCCGGCCGGACAGAGTTTGACTCTAAAAGCAACCACGAGGGAGGGACCCCAGCGTCTCCGTATTTAATCCAATAATTCAAATTTCTAATATTCGCGGCCCAATAATAATAAAGAAAATTAGGTAAAACCATCCCACCTAAAGTTTTAGGCCTCTGTAAAACTTGTCGACGGAGCCTAGGTGTGTTTTTACTCCAGATGAAGTCCGAGCTCAAACTGTCTATTTTATGAAAAAAAGAGAGAGGGAGGAAAATGGGTACAGAGTGAAATAAGTATAAAAAGCGTGGAAGAACGTTCATTTTGACTGTACTGATTCTAGCTGATATGGAAAGGTTTAATAGGGCATCGTTCGAAGTCCTGCTTGATTTTAGAGAGCAGGGAGAGAAAGTTTTTCTTAAAGAGGTCAGATAATGTTTTCGCTACATATGCTCCAAGGTAAGTAAAGCCTGAGTCCACAACCTTAAACGGTAAGTTTGAAAGTAGAGTCGAATTAGAGTCCATCTGGCCATTCACAACAAACATTTCACTTTTGCTGAGATTCAGTTTGTATCCAGAGAATTTGCTGAATTTTTCCAAGATCAAGAGGGCTGCAGGAACTGATTGTGACAGGTCAGATAAAAGCAAAAGCAAATCATCCGCATATAATGCTACCTTCTGTTCTACGCCATATCTGACAATACCATGTATGCAGGGATGAGACTGCAGCGATCTTGAGAGAGGCTCCATTACGACAGCAAATAAAAGTGGGCTCAGAGGGCAACCCTGCCTTGTAGAGCGGTGCAACCTGAAGTATTCGGAGTTTGTGGAATTCGTTCTAACCATGGCCTGAGGAGAAGCATAAAGTAACCTGACCCATGAAATAAACGTTTCCCCAAAACCAAACTTCCCCAAGACAAAAAAAGATAATCCCATTCCACCCTGTCAAATGCCTTCTCGGCATCCAGGGCTATCAGAGCCTCTGGAAGATCATTTGATGAAGGATTATGGGCAACATTGAATACCCTTCTAAGATTAAAAAAATAATGTCTATTGCGGATGAACCCAGTTTGCTCCCAAGAAATGATTAAAGGTAGGACAACCTCCAGACGTCTAGATAGCAATTTCGATAGAATCTTGAAGTCTACATTCAGCAGACTGATGGGTCGATATGAGCCACACTTCAGTGGATCCTTGCCTTTTTTTAGAAGTACTGAAATACAGGCCTGATTCAGGGTATGGGGGAGGGTGCCCAGAGTGTAGGACTCCGTGAACATCAGTAGTAGATGTGGGGCCAGCTGTCTCCAAAAAGTCTTATAAAACTCGGCTGGAAAGCCGTCCGGGCCCGGACTCTTACCACTCTGCAACGATTTAGCAGCCGCCTCAAGTTCAATGGGCGTGATGGGGCGTTCCAGTTCCTCAGCTGCGCCATGGCCTAGGGTTGGAATATCAAGCAGTTCAAAGAAGGACAGCATGTCTGCAGAGGCATAGACACAATCAGAAGAATATAACGATTTATAGAATTCTATAAAGGTTTCGTTGATTTTCAATGGATCTGATGTTACCCCCGTGCCCGTCTCGATCCGGGGAATCAGCCGCGACGCAGATATTTGGCGAAGCTGGTGAGCCAGGAGCTTGCTAGCCTTATCCCCCTGTTCATAAAATTTGGATCTCGACTGTAGCAGGAGTTCAGTCGTACGCTGCGACACAATCAAATCATACCTGTACACTCACTCGCTCTTTGTAAGTATTTGGTGACTTTGAGACTGCATATAAGGAATCCAGCTGTGAAATCTGCTGTGAGAAAGTTTGGCCAGCTTTTCTCTTCTAGATTTAGTTTGATGGGCCTTATAAGAAATTATCTCCCCCCTGATGAAAGCCTTCATCGTTTCCCACAGCACTGACGCAGATACCTCCGGGGTATTATTAACCTGAAAGAAAAAATCTAGCCGTTCAGCGACAAACTTGACAAAAGTTGAATCTAAGAGTAAATGTGAATCTAGGCGCCATGGCGGCCTTGAATTAACACATTTCTCAAAATAAACATTCATCGAAGTGGAGGCATGATCTGATACCACAATTGGGTCATATTTACAGGCGGAAATGGAGGATAATTGTTTGTTGTGTACTAAAAAAAAGTCAATTCGGGTGTAAGTGTGATGAACTTGTGAGAAAAAGGAATATTCTTTCTTTCGCGGGTTAAAAAAGTGCCAAGGGTACACAACATTAAACTTGTCCATAAAGGCTTTGATTACTTTGGATGACTTAGATACTGTCGCTGAGGATGTAGAGGAACGATCCAAGGAGGAGCTCATCCAACAGTTGAAGTCCCCACCCAAAATTAAATTGTACGTGGACAGGTCTGGTAACATTGAAAATATCTGCTTAAAAAAGGTTTCATCGTCCCAATTAGGGGCGTAGATGTTTGCGAGAGTGACCTTTACGTCGAAAATATGTCCTACAGCAGCCACAAACCTGCCAGATGGTTTTAACATGAACAAAGGGAACGTCTCTGTGCAAGAGAATCGCTACACCCCTAGAATTACTGGAGAATGATGAGTGGCAAACCTCCCTGACCCAGCTCTTCTTCAATCTAACAATATCCCTCTCCCTTAGATGCATTTCTTGCAAGTAGATAACTTGAGCGTTGAGGTGACGCAAGTAATGTAACACCTTACTACGTTTGATTGGATTATTTAGGCCTTTACAGTTCAGACTCACAAATTTAACGTCCCCACCTATACTAGACTGTGAACCTTTCACCTGAGTCACAGTGATGCGTGCTACCCCTCCCCATGCTAACAAAAAACTGTCGTTCCTGGTAGCAGCTTAACTCACTACTTAACGACCCCTAGGAACATATATCTGTGCTGTCCAAGTAGAAAAAAAAGAAAAGAAAGAAAATGAACACAAAAAGGTGCCATGCACTATCCGTAAAGGCACTAAAACTTGACTTCAAGTGTGTCAGAAATAAAGAGATAAATAAATAAGGCACAAATCGATGAAAAGTGGCACCGAGTGTTCCAAGTTGAAGCATCCAAACAAACAGTGATGACATAACATAGTGCAAAGCAGCAGCGGTGTGTAGTAGGTGTGTTACCTGCTCAACACACAGTCTACAAAAACATAAATGAACAACAAACCACTGTAAAGTAAGTTGGTGGAGACCGGAATCAGTCAGATGATCGAGTCGGGCTCTCTTTGAGGCTCTTGTGGACAAACTCCATTGCTTGATCCGGGTCATCAAACTTGTGGGTCTGGCCGTTCGCTGTGGAGCTGTATAGAGTGGCCGGGTATCGGAGACCAAACTTTACGTCAGCGTAAGCACGGAGCTCCCTCTTCACCTGGATGAACGCCGCCCTCTGCTTGGCCACAGTTGGTGTGAAATCCAGGAAAATATACACCCGTTTCCCTTGGTGAAGCAGAGGGGAACTCCGACCGGCGCGGCATAGTATAATATTCCTCTCTCAAAACAGCGTGACCCGGATCACTAGTGGTCGAGGTGGCTCGCCCTCCTTGGGTTTGACGCGTAGCGTGCGATGAGCCCGGTCGAGACCGGGTTTCTCCTCGAGTCCCAGTAGCTCCATCAGTAGGTTGGCAATAAACTCTGTAGGTTGAGGGCCCTCGGTTCCTTCAGGGAGACCCACCAGTCGGATGTTATGCCATCTGGAGTGCGCCTCCAGCTCCTCACACTTCCTGCCCAGAGACTCCACAGTAGCAGTTAGCTTAGCCACTTTAGCCTGCATGTCTGTTAGCTGGTCCCCATGTTCAGCAGCCGAGCGCTCCAGGTCGCTAATGATTCCGCCCTGACGGGAAACTTTTTCTTCAAGTGGCTTGAGAGTAGACGACACCACCTTCTTCACCAGCCCCGATATTATCGACTCCAAACCAGCCAAAATTTCAGTCCGTTATTCATCAATCATCACCTTAATACTACGCAGCATCTCTTCCTTACCTCTCAGCTCCTCATGTGGCTCATGCTGTGAGGGCTGCAGCTGAGGCCTGCTAGCGCTGCGCCCAGCCTTAGCAGATTCGGTTTTGCCCCGAGAACTTGTCATTAGTCCAAATGTTGACACACAAGCCACCGCTGGTTGGACAACGTTGAAGCACCACGATATTTAAGGTAGTGGACAGACATATAATGATAGATAAACAATATTAAAAGTATATTCCCGCAGAGCTATGGGAAGACACGTTCTACATCGTTCGTGCCTCAACAGCGCCCCCCTCCACCACCAAACTTAACTGTTTTCTGGGTGAATCTCGGATCCACGCGGGCTCCAGTAGGTCTCCTGCAATATTTGCGGCAGCTGTGATGTAATTCAACTGAAGATTCATCTGAGAAATCCACCTTCTGCCACTTTTCCAGCCCCCATCCTTTTAGCAGGCTGTGGGCGTTGGCAAATGCCACACATTTTTAATTTGCTTTTTGTTTAGTGCTGGTTTTTGGGCACTGATTCGACCATAAAGGCCATTTCGAGACAGAATTCTACAACCTGTTCTGGTTTACACGGGGACTTGAGGTGACCAGGCCTGGTGGAGCTCTGCTGCAGTGGAAAAGGTACTGGCCTTGGATTTTCAAGCCAACAAATGGTCCTCCCGAGCAGTTGTTTTAAGGGGTCTGCCAGACCTGGGCTTGTCAAAAACTTGTCCAGTCTCTTCAAATCTTTTTCTTATTCTTTGTACTTGATGCTGAGACACATTGAAGGTGTCAGCCACTTCACCAGTGGATCTGGTCTTCAGCCTCTTGATAATCAACACTGTTGTCTCAGCGTGAATCTTAAGCATGTTGTCAGAGATCAAGCTGCAGTTGATGTGAAGGTCTGGTGTGCTGGGGTTCTTTTTATACACACCCACTAATTAATTGATCACAGGTTAGGCAGTAATCTAGGATTGGGTGCATCATATGACAAGGCGACAAGACTTCAGTCTTTATAAAAGCTGACTCAGTGGGCTTTACCAAGCTGTGACTGTTAGAATGCTTTTCAGCAGTTTAGTTTGGCACCAAGACATTATTTCAAAAGCTGTTGGGATTGAAATTAGCCATTTCTTGTAAAAAAAAAAAAAAAATTCAATTTCAATATCAAGCAACAAGACTTTTGCCAAGGACTGTAGATATTCTGTTCGTAGTGCTCCTGATATAAAGGGTTTAGCATATGCTCATATTATTATGGTCATTGCAGTTTTGTTTGCTATCAGAATGGATTTGTTATTACTTATTACTTACATGTGCCTTTGCAATGAAGAATCGCTTGCTGATGGTATTTGCAATGAAGACTGGCACACACATAGTCGCTCACTTATAAGTTACTACATGCAACATTTCTTCTCTGAGTAAGCTCGTAAGTTAGGGGTCTCTCCCCCGCAAAAACAGCATGTTTCTGTTCCATCATTTATGAAGTGTCAAACCTACACCATTCTATGGAGGGCTGTAGATGGAAGGTCCTTTGATGACATACTCTGTCCTATTGCTTAATAAGTTTGTATTTTTGGTTGTTCAAAGCATGAACATTAACATTAACATTAAACTTAATATTTACCTTTTATATCAATATATTATATCAATGCATTGTATATTCAACATATCAATAGGTCAAGTCAGGAATGGTTGTTTTAGTCTGTCCTTTTCCACTGTCGGCCCAGATGGCTGTGTGGAGGGTGAGAATCGGTAGACAAAGAATGCGTTATCTGTTGTTATGACTGTAGCTTAGAATCCTCTTTCTGTTTGCCCTGCCTTACCTCTAGCCTCTAATTGTTTTTTTTCTTTTAGCCTTGCTCTGCCTAGTTAGACTGTAGACAGTCGCGCTGCTCTCCTGTATAGACACTGTTTTAAGTGTACAGTTCAATTGTGGTCCGCCCCAATCAGACCATGCATTGTCATTTTGATAAATGAGTTTGTTTTATTTTGAGTAATAAAGATTGTTAAATTGTAATACATCATGCCTGTATTCATTTGTGTTTGAAGCTGTATATAGGTTGTTTTTGGGAAACCCTCTCAGAGAAATTAAAGTTAAAGCAGCATACTCTTAAGGTGCAAGTCCTAAGGTGGTGTTGTCGGTGTTACATAGATTCTCTAGATCTGTCACTCGCAGTCCAACTGGTAACGCCACAACAGGTTACTGCAAAATTGCAGACAATGGGTCGGCATAAAAAAGGCACTAAGTCTCAAAGGAAAGACTAGTGTGTACTGCCTGATGGAGTGGAAGCTCTGGTCAGAACAATGGGGACTGTGAACATAAGAAACAGTGATTCCTCAGGTTATTCCTCAGAAATCTGGTCAGAACTATCCATAGCCCTATTTGGTGAAGATAAGAAGAAAAACCACCATTGGCTATGGGTCATATGGACCAAAAATCACAATGGTATTAGAGATTTGGTTAATAAATCAATATTTGACAACATCCAACCTGAATCAAACAAGAGCACAAAAGTGACTAAGGCAAATGGAGAGTCAGACGAAGTGCTGGAAGGAGACCTTGTGGAAGAAGCAATCACAGACGAGGACGCACACACAGCTGAGGCAAAAGAAGATAAAGAACAAATATCAGGACAGAGTGGATCACCAACAGGTGAAATATATTTCAAATATTGGACAACGATACACAAGAGACTCACACCACCTGCGTTACTGACCACCTCTCCCTGCTCCTTACCCCTGCTTACAACCCACGAAGGACAAATCCATCCATGACCAGGACAGTTACCACATGGCCAGAGAATGCTCTCCTCAAACAGAACTGTTTTTCAAAGATTGAATGGAGTGTCTTTGAACATCAGGAGCTGGCTGAACACACTGAGGCCGTCCTAGACTATATACAGTTCTGCATGGGGACTGTAACTGAGGACAAATGTATACAGGTGTTGGGGAACCAGACACCTTGGATGAACAGCCAGGTCGTGTCACTCCTGAGAGCCCGTAACACCGCCTTCAAGTCTGGGAATAAAGACCTGTACAGCACTGCCAGAGCTGACCTGAAAAAGGGGATCAGGAAAGCCAAATACAACCATAGGCAGCAGATTGAGAACCACCTGTCCAATAGCAACCCCAGGAGGGTCTGTCCGGGGATCCAGCAGATCACCAACTTCAAGAGCCAGGCAGACACATCTGGGAGCCTGAGCGCCACACTAGATCTGAACAGAGTCTTTGCACGTTTTGAGGTCCCACACCAGCAGTCTGCAGCCACTGCACCCCTCCCCCAGCCAGATTCCAGCCACCAAACCGTGACAGCATAGGTACAGCAATTGAAATGGACACTCAGCAAGGTCAACCCCAGGAAAGCATCCGGGCCTGACAGGGTTCCTGGGAAGGTGCTCAGAGCCTGTGCAGACCAGCTCGTGCAGGTCTTCACCACCGTCTTCAACCTGCCCCTGGCACAGGCCACCATCCTAGTATGCATGAAGTCTGCCACCATCATCCTAGTACCTAAGAAAACAAACACCGCCAGCCTCTCAGACTACCGACCAGTCACACCGACCCTCATCATTACAAAGTACCTGGAGAAGCTGGTTCTTCAACACATCAAAGACCACCTCCTCCATCCATCGACCCCCACCAGTTTGCCTATAGGGCAAACAGATCAACAGAGGATGCAATCACCATCACACTGCACACCACGCTAATCCACCTCGAACATAAGGAGAGTTACTTCAGGATGCTCTTCATCGACTTCAGCTCAGCCTTTAATACAATAATCCCCAACATCCTGGTCAGGTAACTTGCTGACCTGGGACTCCCCACACGCACCTGCCACTGGATTAAGTACTTCCGTTCCAACCGACCCCAGTCAGTTAAATTAGGTCCCCACACCACCTTCCGGACACTGAGCATTGGCCCCCCACAAGGCTGTGTGATGAGCCCAATGCTCTACATCACCGACTGCAGACCTGCCCACCCCAATAACACGATCGTGAAGTTTGCAGACGACACAACGGTGGTGGGCCTGATCACAAGAGGGGATGAGTCCGCTTACAGGGACGAGGTCCAGAGACAGTCTGAATGGTGCTCAGCCAACAACCTGGTTCTGAACACCACAAATATGAAGGAAATCATCCTGGACTTTAGGAGGCACAAGACAGACCTGGCCCCCATCTACATCAATTGAGATCAGGTGGAGATGGGCCATACATTCACTTTCCTGGGCACCGTCATCTCTACTGACGTATCATGGTCCAAAGGCACAGCAGCATCTGCACTTCCTGAGAGTGCCCAGGAGGCTGCTTCTGACCTTCTACCACTCTACCATCGAAAGCATTCTTACGTACTGCATCACAGTGTGGTTCTCCACCTGCATGGAGGCAGAATGTAGGATGCGCCATAGAGACCTGCTGCCCTCTGGCAGGTGCTACTGGACGATCAGAACCAGAACAAACTCAGAAACTCCTTCTTCCCCCAAGCTGTCACTGCACTGAACTCAAGATAACATACACTGGACACTTTACCCCCTAACATGTGTGCCAATCCTCCACTTGCATGATTGATTCCATTTGCACTATGGATGCACGGACTGATTTTTTTTAGTATTATAGTGATATTGGTTTTATACTGTATATATGTTTTATACTGTAGATAGGTTTTTTACTGTATTACTTTATTTCTTTGTTGCACTGTTGGACTGGAGCTGCACCACAATTTTGTTGTATCAACATACAATGACAATAAAGACATTCTATTCTATTCTATCTTTTAGAGGAAGCAGTCACACAAGAGGACTCAGGTACACGTTCAGCTACCGTTTGAAAAAGAAGAGGATTCAGTGACATATGGAGACAATGAGAGGCAACAGAAGATTCCATTTCAGAGAAAAGCCTAGCTTGAACATAGGAAAACACACAACAGCAAACAATAGAGACAGTTGTTCCAAAGAAATTCACAATTACAGTGACTAAAAAGAAATGGCAAACAATTGTGCCTCTTGATGGTTCAAAAAAACTGAGGCAGCCATGGATGAACATCTCTTACAACAGTTTCAGGAAAATAAAAACCTGTTGTACCCTTGCCTTCAAGAGCCAGCATAAGTCTCCTCACCACCATAAAATTAATTGTTCATACCTAAATATCCATGCGGTTTGTACATTCCCATCATGTTGCACAAAATTTATGTTCAAAATGAAGAGGAAGCCTATAGGAAACCTGGTTAAGATCTCTGTGCTTCAAATTGGAAAAAATGGCACACAAAACCAATGAACAGAAATTCAGAAGAGCAGCAAATCCAAGGACAGGAAAAATGTGAGAGCATTGCATAATGGAGTGAAATGTTTTCTGTAAGAAACTTTAAAAAAAAGTTGCTGTGCTGAACTGATTTCAGGAAACAACCCGCAGTCTGAACATGTTCTGAAATTGATTGACGCAAAGGTTAGAAAAATGAACAGAATTCATGATGATGTTTTCATGGAGATGTACCTCACCCAGGTCATCATAAACATTTCCAAGTTGACCCATGCGGTATACACAAGTATACGAACACAGGGAGAAGACCCCAGTGACAATACATGTTGATGATACAGGTAGGGTTGCATCCAAAGTTCCTGGGCAACCCAAAAGGTTTCTGTATTATGAGACCAGATTACAGTCCTACATGTCCTTCTGTCATTCATCAAAGAGAGCAATGACAGCTAAAAGGAAAGAGCTTTCGCCATTTGTTCCAAACAAAAGACATGGAAGTCCATCAGGATGTTTACAGTGCTACACATCTGTTCTGGACATGTGATCAGAACTATTGCTCAGAACTTTGGGAGGAAAACTGATGACAAAGGCTTAAATTATTTTGTTACATTTGGACTTGATAAAGGCTGAAAATGTTGCAGACACCGAAGAAATAGAGGACAGTGTTAGCTCTGGAAGAACACGATGAGGAAAGAAGAAATGCTCACACAACGCTTGACAGTTCTCCCATGACCAAAACGGTCCTGGAGGAGGAGGGAGAGCTTCAAAAAGAAGATACCAAGATTGATGATGATGGACAAAATTCTGACTTCTGCCCAAGCATTGATGATGTACTTTTTGAAAACTGTCTTTCCCCATCTGGAGTTGTCTGCTTTGGGGAATTTGCAAAGGTATGCATCTGACAACAAAGAAGACACTGTTGACCCAAGTAAAACCAGGGACACAGACTGTCATGTGGGTAGATGGTTTGGGATCCTGGAAAAGAAGAGGCAAGTAAGGCCAGCTATCTTTGTTAGGAAAATGTATGCTTCTCTACAGGGAAGATACAGGGAACACATAATGCTCCAGAACTTATCTAAACGCTTACTTCTTCAACCCATGCTACCAAAAGAGCTTCAGGCCAATTTATAGTTCTCCGTAAAGTGCCGCACATAGAGACAGAGAGCCCTCTGTGTCACCGGAGATCCTGACGGAGAGCCTCTCTATCCTCTCCAGGCGCAGGAATTTTTTTTTTAACTGTCAATCCATCAAGGGAAAACAGAGACGGTAAGGGCTGCAATTGGGCCTCAGGTTGCACCCCTGCAGTGAAATGCAGCCCCTCGCACTACATAGAAACAGACAGACAGGTCGCCTCTGCAGCAGGGCGAACAGGACAGGAACTAAAGTATTGATTAACCTTGTGAAATGCAAGTCAAATACATTCAACTTGCTCAAAAAATCCATTTAATTCATTTAGTAATTATGGCTGGGGTATATTTCCACAGAACATACCAAAAGTTGTTGGTTTGCATTCTCTATTATCCAGTTTTATGTTGAGAAGAGCATCCGTTATTTTCTCTCTTTAGAGAAGCTTTAAAGTAGCTTCTCTTCTCTCTCCCTCACAAATAATTAAATCATAACATAATATTTTCCCCTGCTTTTATCTGCAATAACAATTAGCCTAATACAAAAAAGAGGACTGTAATGACAAAAAAGAGACCAGGTAGAAATCCTGTGAGTTTATGTGTAAACCAGTAAAGTGTGAGTTCGGCTTTGAATGCTAGAGACCACAAGACCACAATAGCGTGAGTTTAAAGCCAGGGGCTGAAACAAGACTGCAGATGGCTGTCAAGGACAAAAGGAGTCAGGGACTCAGAAAGAAGCTATAATATTGAGATATAGCTTAAATACAGTGTGAGTTCTGTTTTCCAGAACAGAACAAGACCACATAAGCAAGGAAAGTTATAAGAGATGGCTTAAATAAAAGTGAGAGTTCTGTACCCTAGTACAGAACAAGATCACATAAGCCGGGAAAGCTATAGTAAAAGAAAAACAAACAAAAAAACAAAGTAAAATAATAAAAAATAATAGTAAAAAACACAATGTAACAATAAAACAAAATATAAACAGATCAACTGGGTTAAAGCACTGCCATTGGCAGTACATTCAGTACAATGGAAAACAGTGTCTGTGAAGCACCAGCTGGCCCTATTGCGGAGGCCATGAAGAGAAAATATGGGGAAGATAGTGTGCAGTATCTTCAATGTTGGAGTGATAAATTTGGGTTTCCAGAGGGAAGCTCGTTTAGCAGAAATCAGTTGTTACAACTTAAAGGGACCTTGTTGAAGGAAAGAGAGAGAATGTTGCAGAAGGGTAAAAGTCTGAAAAACTGAAGGAAATGCAAAAGCATGAAGAATGTCTGAAAACATAGGCAGAGAAATATGAAATAAGAGAAAGGAAACAAATGAGAAAATAAATGACTGTTTTGAGTACAAAAATGAATCAAAAGGGTTTTTCTTGAAAGTTTAAAGGAGTCCAGAGTATCACAATGTTACCCTCATCTACCCAGACATCACAGGCACCTGAAAAGCTAAAAAGGTAAGCACAAACCTTTTCAATAGAATTGTGCATATTGATTATAACTAAAACTTGATGTCTGGTGTAGGTGATGTTTTTCTAAGTGAGTCAATAAATATTATGTTAATGGTAAAAGAGAAATAACAGAAACGAGAGAAATAAGAAAGGGAGGTTGAAGTCCTTGCCTAAGAATATCATAAAAGAGAACTCTGAAGACTGAGTGTGAATATGACTTTTGGGGTGGTTCTGGTGCATAATTTGAGGTGTATTAAAACTGTTAGTGAGACTGGGTTAGGACCCCCAGTAGTCAGCCGCAGTATAGTCACCAGGACTTTCTGTAGAAGCTTGCTGGCTAGGTCTCCTAACAGAGCATTGCATCCATACACTTGAAATTGTGTGTGTGTGTGTGTGTGTGTGTATAGTGTTTTTATGTACAACTGAAGTAAGTCAATAAATTATGGCAATTACAGGAGCAGGCAAGTTCAAAGATTTGCGGGAAGGAGTAGTTTTGTATGTATTTAGAAGGCATTAATTCCAAATACCGTAAGAAAAACAGGAAAGAAGTGGATAAATTGAAGCAGAAATTAAAAAAAAAACAAAAAAACGTTGATTTCCAGGGGATGATACTGTGCTAACTTTGAGAGAGGTAAGAAGTAAATAATTTGATGTTTATTCAGAAGTCATTACTAACTTGATAGAGAAGAAGAGAGTTAATGAAAGTGATAGGGAATTGGTGAAGAAGAAGTTGAAGAAAGATTGAGATGAGGCTGGAGAGCAGACAGCATTGTGTCGTGTATTGCAATTAACATTTAAGGAAAGGCTGAAACAGGCTGCTGACAGAGACAAGAGAAAGCAAAACACAGGAGAGAACACAGATAAACCCGATGTAGATCTGCCAATATCAACATAATACCCAGACCTCTCTGAACTCTCAGAAACTAACTTCAATCTGACGTGAATGACAGGAGATGTAATCCAGTTTAACAATATTTTATGGGAAAAAAAGAAAGTCAAATTACCGTCCTTCACATGGTAGGAGAAACTGTGCTCCCATGCCTGCTGCAGCTCTCTCCCTCACTAAACTGTGACCAGCCCCCGGACTTGACTCACCAAATTAAAGACACTGTATGCAAGTTTGGTAGACTGGAGCCTATACAATATACATCCAACACCAATTTGTTTCTAGCTTTTAATATTAATTATGCCTTATACAATGGAATGAAATGACATGATATTATGAAAATGTTCAATTCATTCATTCAGATCAACTTAAATTCTCACATTGTGGCTCTAATAAGACAGGATAGATGAACAGGAGAAAAGAGAAGCTAGGCGAGAGCCCAGAGGAGAGGGAGTGAGAGAGTTTGAGCATAAGTTGATACATGTCCAAGAGAGTGATAGAAGAAATGAAACAGAAACTGATTCATGCACAGACATGCACTCTACTCAGACAGATGACTCTGACGAACACAGACACGGAGGGAGAGACAGAACGACCCAGAAAAAAAAAAAAAAAAACAGAAAGGAAGCATAAACGGTCCCAGACTTTTAAACTAAATTCTAGACCCTCACAAGAAATCAGTCAAATTCAGACTTCTATACAAGGGAAGAATAACTTGGTCTAAACAAACTAATGGCATGAGAGAAGGGTTAACTTCCACATTTTCCACATTTTCATTCACATAGCCATGAGCACAAGATAACACACTCCACACCTAGCCATCCTCCTCTTTCTTGTGATCAAACATTCTGTGCATTTTTCCCTCCGCCTAGTGAGAATGATAAACATCCATTAATAGATTTGATGGCCCAACTTCAGGCCCAATTGCAAGCAAAACTCGAAGCCGAAAACAGGAACCACAGGTCAGCATTTGCCGCACATATGCCTCTGAATGCTCAAACTTAAGGCCCCTGATATGCTATCAGTTGAGCTAAGAGAAAGAAAAAAGGTTTAGCTTCTGTCTATATTAAATGAAATCAATCACTATTGCATTGTTATCATTTCCACATGCCTGTGCAATGAACAATCGCTTGCTGCTGATACTTGCAATGAAGACCAGCTTACACATAGTCGCTGACATACAGGATACTACTGAACACGCAATGAAGAACTGCTTACACCTGTGATTTAGGGCTCCAAAAGGGGGACCCCACACTGTCTCCCACCTGGTTGTGCCGTACCCTAAAAGGTGGTGGTCACTTGCAGTTTGGGGGCCTGCATAGTTGGTTACAGCCTGATGGATGCTGCACAATGCAGGATTTACATTTCCCACTTCTGTTGATTAATATGAAGATACCATGTCAAAAGGGGAAATACTAAATTGAATGTAATTCCATGATGGTATGTTAAACATTTCTTCAGTCTCAATCGCTGGCTGACTACAGACAGGACATGCTGTACTTTGGGTACCAAACAGGAAATGACTACTGTATATTACTGTGACCTCTGACAGACTACAGACTTCACCCTCAGCACAGAGAGCAGGGCTGAAAACATTGACTGAAGCGCTTAAAGCAGATGAGGGACAGATTGTAGGCTCAATATATGCACGCTGTAAGAAAAGATACACAATATTTACTCAATAAAAATTAGGTAACAGACAAGCAATATTGTTTATTAGATTTCACAAGGTTCGGTATTGAGTAAATGTAAATTAAATGATGCCGTAATTAATAACATATATAATTTTTTATAACCTAAACAAAAAATATTGAGTTGATTTGAAAAGATAAACTCCCTAATGTGTAAATACTACTAACAGAAATTAATTCTATGTGTCAATGATATATAATTGTATAATAGTCATCTACATTAATCTGCACATTGATTTGAATGTAATCAATGCATTGAATTTAATCTAAATATTCTTCCTTTTTAAAGAATATCCAGTCTACACTGCAAACCACAGTCACATATCTGCTTTAAAATCAAAAACACAATCATATTGAATGTATTTTACCTAATACATTAATTCAGTTCTACATGACCACAGAATCGGTGGTGTAGTGGTTAGCACTGTCACCTCACAGCAAGAAGGTACTGGGTTCGATTCCCGGCCCAGGGCCTTTCTGTGTGGAGTTTGCATGTTCTCCCTGTGTCTGCGTGGGTTCTCTCTGGTACTCGGGCTTCCTCCCACCATCCAAAAACATGCATGGGGATTAGGTTAATTGGCTAATTTAAATTGACCGTAGGTGTGAATGTGAATGGTTGTCTGTGTCCTGTGATGAACTGGAGATTTGTCAGCCCCCCTGCAACCCTATGAAGATAAGGAGTAGAAAATGGATGGAATATTTCCTTCCCTCCATTTTCCAAAATAACATTGTGCACACATCATAGTACAAGTGGCAGAGCCGAATAATGACAAACCAGTTAATTCAATAATATGTTTATTGTGTATTACATGAAATCACAATTAGTGAGACAATAATTGATCCACTGATAGATAACAATTGGAGCAAGGTACATATTACCTGCACATGGAGAATAGATGACAAGGGTAGGCGAACCAGGCCAAGGTGGGAGGATGTAGAAGACAAAGAGCGAAGAGAGGAGGAAGACGAAGAACAGGAATGAAATGAGGGAGAAGAAACGGTGTCTTATCTACCAAGACCCCCTCCTCTGCTCATATCAATAGTCTAGTTTTACCATTTCGGGAAGCTCAGAACAGGTTCTAGTTTCCTACCCTCATTAGGCGATTTCTGGTGATCATAACATCAACATCAGTTCATTCGAGGACAGAGACAGGAGGAGAGAAGAGCACTTGCAGAAACTACACCATTAATAGAATAAAATGAAGTACAATGAAGTGTATTACACAGGTGATATTGAAATATAGTATATGATGGTATGGCTACATGTGCAACATATGTAAATGTGTATATTAACCCACTTCAGATCCCCCCTTCCATAGTTAGAAGACTATGGAAAGTTATCAGAAACAGAATAAAGAAAACACTCAGCGGGAGAACCCGTTCCCGGGCCTGTACAGGCCATCGGGCGGCCATCCTCCATGCCAAGTCAATATTATGATTGTCAAATGTCCATGCTGTAAAACAAACAGATTCAATGTATTTCTCTTTTACTCAAAGGTCACACTTCTTTAATGTTATTTCGACCACTCTGCTTTTTCTCTGATAGAGTGATTGGAACAGATCCTTCTTTGTCACAAAAAACATTCATGAAGTTTGGTTCTTTTATGACTTTATTATGGGTCAACTGAACATGTGACCAAATCTGCTGAGTCAAAAATATACATACAGCAACATGGATTAGCAATTTTGGTGACTTGGAAAGTTGTGTCAATGAAATGAGCTTCATAGCATGGCCTCTTAACTTCTTGTGAGTGATCATGAGTGACTACAGCTGGTGACTTCTCTGAGGCCATTTAAATAGGGCTCATTGGATACAAACGCCCACAAACGCTACAATGAGAAAGTCAAAGGAGCTCAGCACGGATCTGAAAAAGTGAATCATTGACTTGAACAAGTCAGGAAAGTCACTTGGAGCCATTTCAAAGCAGCTGCAGGTCCCAAGAGCAACAGTGCAAACAATTGTTTGTAAGTATAAAGTGCATGGCACTGTTTTGTCACTGCCACGATCAGGAAGAAAATGCAAGCTATCACCTGCTGCTGAAAGAAGAATTTTCAGGAGGGTCAAGAGTCAACCGAGGACCACCAAAAAGCAGATCTGCCAAGAATTAGAAGCTGCTGGAACACAGGTGTCAGTGTCCACAGTCAGGCGTGTTTTGCATCACCATGGACTGAGAGGCTGCTGTGCAAGAAGGAAGCCCTTGATCCAAAAGCGGCACCTTAAGGCTCAACTGAAGTTTACTGCTGATCACATGGACAAAGATAAGAGCTTCTGGAGGAAAGTTCTGTGGTCAGAAACAAAAATCGAGCTGTTTGGCCACAATGCCCAGCAATATGTTTGGAGGAGAAAAGGTGAGGCCTTAAACACCATTCCTACCATCAAGCACGGTGGTGGTAGTATTATGCTGTGTTGCTTTACAGAGAGTAAATGGGATCATGAAGAAGGAGAATTACCTTCAAATTCTTCAAGACAACCTAAAATCATCAGCCCGAAGGTTGGGTACAGTTGGGTGTTCCAACAGGACAATGACCCCAAACACACATCAAAAGTGTTAATGGAATGGCTAAATCAGGCTAGAATTAAGGTTTTAGAATGGCCTTCCCAAAGTCCTGACTTAAACCCCATTGAGAACATGTGGACAATGCTGAAGAAACAAGTCCATGTCAGAAAGCCAACAAATTTAACTGAACTGCACCAATTCTTTCAAGAGGAGTGATCAAAGATTCAACCCGAAGCTTGTCAGAAGCTTGTGGATGGCTACCAAAAGTGCCTAATTGAAGTGAAAATGGCCAAGGGACATGTAAACAAATATTAACATTGCTGTATGTATATTTTTGACCCAGCAGATTTGGTCACATTTTCTGTTAACCCATAATGAAGTCATAAAAGAACCAAACTTAATGAATGTTTTTGTGACAAAGAAGTATCTGTTCCAATCACTCTATCAGAGAAAAATCAGAGCTGTAGCAATAACTGGAACTCAAGAGAGCCATGACATTATGTTCTTTACAAGTGTATGTAAACTTTTGACCACGACTGTAGCTCCCACCTAGAAATATTAGCGGAACCCCTTGTGGCATCCCTAATGCTGCACTTCTCTCTCCTATCTTAACCTTCATCTCATTGCATCTTTGAAGTTTAGCTTTCCGCTGGGTTCCAAACTTAATATACAACTCCTGGCAAAAATTATGGAATCACCAGTCTCGGAGGAGGTTCGTTCAATTGTTTAATTTTGTAGAAAAAAATCAGATTACAGTCAAGACACAAAACTAAAAGCATTTCAAATGGCAACTTTCTGGCTTTAAGAAACACTAAAAGAAACCAAGAAAAAATTGTGGTAGTCAGTAACAGTTATTTTTTTAGACCAGCTAGAGGGAACAAATTATGGAATCACTCAATTCTGAGGAAAAAATTATGGAATCATGAGAAACAAATCAACAAAGGAACACTTCAACACACCACTAGTACTTTGTTACACCACCTCTGGCTTTTATAACAGCTTGCAGTCTCTGAGGCATGGACTTAATGAGTGACAAACAGTACTCTTCATCAATCTGGCTCCAACTTTCTCTGATTGCTGTTGCCAGATCAGCTTTGCAGGTTGGAGCCTTGTCATGGACCAGTTTCTTCAACTTCCACCACAGATTTTCAATTGGATCTGGACCATTTGTAGGCCTTGACATTGACCTTATGTGTCTTTCTTCAAGAAATGTTTTCACAGTTTTTGCTCTATGGCAAGATGCATTATCATCTTGAAAAATGGTTTCATCATCTGCAAACATCCTTTCAATTGATGGGATAAGAAAAGTGTCCAAAATGTCAACGTAAACCTGTGCATTTATGGAAGATGTAATGACAGCCATCTCCCCAGTGTCTTTACTTGACATGCAGCCCCATATCATCAATGACTGTGGAAATCTGGCAGTCATCTTTATAAATCTCATTGGAACGGCACCAAACAAAAGTTCCAGCATCATCACCTTGCCCAATGCAGAGTCGCGATTCATCACTGAATATGACTTTCATCCAGTCATCTACAGTCCACGATTGCTTTTCCGTAGCCCACTGTAACCTTGTTTTTTTTCTGTTTAGGTGTTAATGATGGCTTTCGTTTAGCTTTTCTGTATGTAAATCCCATTTCCTTTAGCCGATTTCTTACAGTTCGGTCACAGACGTTGACTCCAGTTTCCTCCCATTTTGTCCTCATCTGTTTTGCTGTGCATTTTCTGTTTTCAAGACATATTGTTTTAAGTTTTCTGTCTTGATGCTTTGATGTCTTCCTTGGTCAACCAGTATGCTTGCCTTTAACAACCTTCCCATGTTGTTTGTACTTGGACCAGATTTTAGACACAGCTGACTGTGAACAACCAACAATTTTTGGAACATTCTGTGATGATTTACCCTCTTTAAGGAGTTTGATAATCCTCTCCTTTGTTTTAATTGACATCTCTCGTGTTGGAGCCATGATTCATGTCAAACCACTCAGTGCAACAGCTCTTCAAGTTGTGATCACTGCTTTTTAACTGCAGACAAACGAGCAGATCTAATCTGATGTCGGTGTTAGTTTTGGGAAAGAAAATTTACAGAGCGATTCCATAATTTGTTCCCTCTAGCTGGTCTAAAACATTAACTGTCACTGACTAATACAATTTCTTTTCTTCGTTTCTTTTAGTGTTTCTTAAAGCCAGAAAGTTGCCATTTGAAATTATTTTAGTTTTGTGTCATGACTATGATCTGCTTTTTTTCCACAAAATTAAACAACTGAATGAACCTTCTCCGAGACTGGTGAGTCCATAATTTTTGCCAGGGGTTGTAGTCCTCATACAATGGTGTACCCAACATTAATACACACTCCGCTGTGCACCAGGATTGGGGATTTTGGGTGGCTATAAGTACTTGAGAGTTACATTCTGTCCAGCTAAACACTGTGTTCATTATAAAATATAACAGTCTGTCTTACCATTCTTCTGTCCTACATATTGAACCCACTTGTACCAGCTGTGTTGTTCCCAGATATTTAAAAAGTCAACCTCATAATTTGTGCTTCCCTGATCCTGATCCTCGGTTTTACCCTTAATAACCTCCGTTACCTTCTGCACAAGTTGGTGTATCCATCCTGCTATGCTACGATTAGTCTCTACAGGAGGGCCATCTAATTTGTCAAGTTCACTAACATCCCTCTCTGTTCTTGATCCTCTATCTTTGGCCCTCATCAGATTAGTTAGTAGTGTAGTTGTTGCCATTTTTCATCGTGAATGTGACCCCTGACGTTTTAGTACTCACTAACGTTGTGACTGTGGTTGTTGGTTTAGCAGAACTGGATGTTGTAATTCCAATGTTTCCTGTGGTTGTTTCAGCATGTGGTCATCTTGTCTTAGTGATTGCTTTAGTTGTTGTTGTGGTTGTTTTAGGGGTTGTAGTAGGTGTTGTGGTTGTTTTAGAAGTTGTGGTGGTTGTTGTCAGAACTTTGATAGTAGTTGGTTTCACAGTGGTGGAGGGAGGAGTCATTCCTCTAGAAGTAGTCATTGTCCCCCCCTTGGAGGTCGCAAAGGTACCTGGTAATCATCTGCCTCCCTAAAACGATCATACATTTTGCTCCATCTAAAATAATAGTTCTCGGTTAATTTTCCCAAGGGAAGTTTAACTCAACTTCCGTTGCCCATATTTTCTCTATGTCAGTCTCCTCTCAGTCTTAGGGAACAACACTGTCCTCCCCATGAGTCAGGGGTGGATACACTCCACCAGCGGCTTACCCATTCTATCCCACACATACGATCTCACTTGCCGTCGTTCACTTCTACAATGAAACTCTCTACGTGGGAAGTCAGATTTTGCGTCACTACTTGTGCAGTCCAAGTATTTCCCTTGTTATATTCCCACTGTGGATTGCTAGAAGTCCACTCATTTGATCTTGGCTCTGAAATAAGTGCCCTTTAAACCCTTGATTTACCCTTTACCCACTTGTTTCCTCACTGACAGAATGAACAGTATCCTGAGTTAAGTCATCAAGCTTGTGTTTAAGTGAAATGTCAGTACAGTCAGAAGAAGCATCACTATCAGTATTCCCCTGAACCCTGGAACACTGTCCTGGGTCCACATCCTCATCCTTCTTGACTGTTTTCAGCTTGTCCTTATCTGTGTCCTCTGGAAGTTTCACACAGTGGTTTAAATGATACAGAGTAGGATACCCTTTAACTTGCACTGCTCTAGAGGTGGCTCTAACCACCTCATATGGTCCTTCTCTCCTAGGATGATCCCACTTTCTTCTAAACACTCTGACATACACCCCGTCTCCTGGTTTCACTTTAGGCTCTTCTCCCGAGCCTGTAAGGAGACGACACAGGAGGAAATACTCCCATGTATGTTAGTATTTGTTGAATATAGGATTTCAAATCATTTGTTAGTATATCAAGAGACAGTCCCTTGATAGCTCTGTAAGTGGGTGATGGCATTAGCCTGCCTGTAAGAGCTTTATGCGGTGTTAGTTTCAGTGACCTATGAGCACTGGATCTACATGCCATGAGGGTTAGTGGCAAAGCATCAGTCCAATTCAGCCCTGTGCTCATGCAGATTTTTAGCAGTTTATTTTTCAAAATCCCATTCTGCTACATACATCCGATTGGGAAGTTGGACTATACACTGCTCCAAATCTCGGTTTTATTCCTAATTTCTGCAGTATACACTTCACTGTTTTGTCAACAAACTCTCCTCCATTGTTAGAACTTATTTTGTGGGAATGCCAAATCTTGGGATTACTTCTCTGCACAAAAACTTTGCCACTGTCTCAGCAGTTTTGTGTTTGGCAGGTGTGACTTCCACCCATCTGCTAAATTGATCTACGACGAGGAGCGTATATCTCTTTTCCTGCACTAGCCTAACCATATCTACAAAGTCCATTGTCAGATGCATAAATGGACCTTCTGGAACCGGCAGATGCCCCGCAGGGGGCACCATTTCTCTGAATTTTACATTTGAGACATGTTTCACGTCGACTTAACACTCCATCCACATACCGTTGCAATTTTGGAGCCCAGAAGTTCTATTCTTTCATTTGTCTTAATATTTCCCCCCTTGACTCATGACTCAACCTATGAGCTTCATTGATTAACAATGACAGCAACCCACTTGGAGCTACTAGTTGTTGAACTAGTGGTTCCTCCACACTCCTTCACTGTCTTTGGAAGTTCCTCTCTGGACCCAAAACTGGCGCTCAGCTTTCGGTGTCTCCTCCTGCAGCAGCATCAGGTCTTTAAGTTTTATTTGTTTCTCATCCTCAGTTTCATGGTAGAATCTGCAGTTTTTTTAATTTTGCAGACTGCTAATGTCACGTAGGGATATTCAAGAAGTCTATGGTAGTCGGTGAGGCACTGTGTAGTTAAGAGGAATTTGCCTCTCTCAATCAAGTTTTCCAGTTTATGGTGTGACAAAATCTCCACAAGGTAGCCCATTGTTAAAGCTGACACTTTTTCATACATCAAGTGAGCCGCCGCCAGATGTAGATAACACACAGAAAGTCCAAGCTCCACTGGGGTTATAACAACAGAATAGTACGTTATAGGCTGCACACTTGAGCCTATACCTGTTTTCTGAGCCAGCAGTGTACAGGCAGGATTTTGACGACACAACATTAACAACTGAAATGGTTTTTCATAGTCAGGAAGGGCCAAAGCTGACGCTTGTTGCAACAATGTTTTTATTTTGTCAAACACTATATGACCTTCAGAGGTCCAAGTTAATTTTGCTTTGAGGTTCCCAGAACCTTTAGCTTTCACCATGTCTCTCAGTGGTTGGACAATGGTGGTGTGTCCATCAATCCATTCAGAACTGTACCCTCCCGAAGATGGTACCAGGGGATGAAGGGAGGAAAACAAAGTAAAAATGTTCCCGGGATGAAATGAAGGAGACACAATCTGCTAATTTATGATTATTTATTATAAGAAAAACACGAACTTAAAGGGACCCGAACTAATGACGCTTGTCAAAGGGAAAATAAAACAGACCAGGATAAAATAATAATTAATCCATTAAACGTAAGACGCCCCCGTTCGGGGGGGTAATAAACCACTGTTGCCCAAAAGATGCCACTGCTTCCACCACTGACTGACTGTCACTGTCTCTGTCTCCTCTCTCTCCTCCTCCCCCGGGGCCGCACCTCTCCTCAAGCTTTTAAGTGCGATCAGCACACACACACCACACCCAACACAGCTAGGGCCGTAACACGGCCATACCCAAAAAGGTCAACATCTCCCCAACTGTGGTCGGCCTGGGGGCCCCCGCAATGGCCTCCAACTGAGACAGTGACATCGCTCATGTGCCCTCTTGGCTCAGTCTACCCAGATACTCTACCTGATTCTTGCAGTATTCTAGCTTTTTCAAGGAAACCTTGTGACCTCGCTCAGCGAGTTTAGCTAGCAAAGCCATCGAATCCTTATGGCAAGTTTCCAGATCAGGTGAACAAAGAATGAAATCATCCACATACATGATACATGTACTGGTGAGTTCCCCAAGTACATCTTTCAAATCTTCTTTCAAGACTTTGTTGAACAATTGAGGACTAAAGTGAAAGCCTTGTAGCAGTCTTTTGTAGGTGTAGGAGCATCCTTAATATGTGAATGCAAATAGGTGCCTACCAGACTCACTGAGAAGCACACTAAAGAATGCAGAACACAGATCAATCACCGTGAACCACTTTGCATTGGGTGGAACATTAGACAACAAAGTGTGAGGATTACGGACTTGAGCTTGATAGTCCTCTACTACCTCGTTTACAGCTCGCTGGTGATGCGCCAGCCGGCACTTATCTTTGTCTTCTTTTTCCACAGGTAAAATTGGTGTTATTACTACGTGGATTTGGTTCAATCATCAACACATCTGCCTTCAACAGGCCTCATATTGTCTGTTCAATTCCAGCTTCAGCCTTAGGTTTAAGCAGATTTTGAGGTTTCCAGGGAGGTTTGCAACCTACCTTCAGTCTTACCTCTACTGGCTGTGCTGATTTGATCACATCACAAAAACCCAACCACTGCCCCCTGACACGCCTACTTGACTGTCTTGGTGACGTCAGGTCTTAGTTAGCCCAAAACTCTTTAAAATTAAATGAGGAAAAAACTGAGATTATGGTTTTTGGAAATTCCCTCAAGGATTTGGGACCTTTCCAAAATTATGTGCGTCCCAAAGTCACTAGCCTTGATTTTAAACTTGACAAACAGGTCAAGGGTTAGGGTTAGAGTTTTTATCATCTTCGTCTGTTATCAAAAGTGAAACCCTTTTTGTCTTTCAATCTTTTTGAACAAATTGTGCATGCTTTTATTTCTTCACGTCTGTAACGCACTTTACTCAGGAATTAGTCACAATGCCCTTTCCCATTTGCAATTAGTCCAGAACTCTGCGGCACAACTTTTAACAGGAGCCAGAAAGCGCGAACATATCACCCCAATTTCAGCTTCCCTTCCCTTCCTGTACGTTTTAGAATTGATTTTAAAGTCCTATTTTTTGTTTTTAAAGCCTTAAATGGACTGGCCCCACAATATATCACAGACTGCTTCAAAATTTATTCTCCAGCGCACGCCCTGAGGTCTCAGGGTCAGTCCTAGCTTGTGGTGCCTAAGGTGAGACTTAAAACCCAAGGGGACAGGGCTTTCTCTGTGGTTGGCCCCAAACTCTGGAACATCCTACCCCTGCATATCAGAATGGCTCCCACAGTGGAGTGTTTTAAGTCTCGTCTTAAGGCCCACTTTTATTCTCTGGCGTTCAACACTTGTGAGTTGTGTGGTCCTCTGTGTCTTTTATCTGTCTTTTATTTCTTTTATCTAATTTATTGTGTCTGTTATTTTTATGATTTTATCTCATTTCTTGATTATCTTTCCTGTGTTAGCTTTTAGTGCATTCTTGTCTGTTTTAGAGCTGATCCCTGTTTTTCCAGTATGATAGATGATGACCATATGTGAACCTTTTCAGGCTGTTCTTTTAGCCAAATATCTGGCTGTGCTTCTAAATCATTTTTGAAAAATGGAAGGGTGCAGTGAGGCGGACATGCAGGAAGGGATGCCTCTGGCATATTGGCAATGATGAAGTCTGTCCACACCTTGGCTGCCTCCAGAAAAGTCTCTTCACTGTTGTCTGGTAGATATTAACACTGGAAGGTTAATAGTTTTTCCCTGAAATATCAGGGGAACAGAGTTTGAAGTGGGAATCAACTGTTTTTCCCCAGAGAATCCTACGATCCGCACATACTGTCCAGATTTAGGGAGGTGTCCAGCATCAGTCTGTCCTACACAGGTGTAAGCTGCCCCTGAGTCCACTATCATTTTAATGGATTTGCCAGCCACTGACACCATTGGTTCTTCATCCCGGCTGAAAGTTGGTATTACCTGTGATTCAGTTGTTTCCATGACTGATAGTTGATGTTCTCTTCCCTGATTCCCACTTTGATTCTCAGGGCCCCCCAGTAGCCACTTGGGGGATCCTCTCCATGGATTCACTGGTCCGCCAGGTGCTGAAGCACCTGGTGTGCTCTGAGGGGGTCCACACTGAACCCCTGGACAATTGTGTGTCATATGTCCGTAAAGCATTATGCAAAGCATCTAATAGGCGAATCAAAGGCCCTACTGTTGCCCCTGTTTCATCCTCGCATAGATCCTCTTCCTCTGCCAGACAGGACCTCTCCTGCTCTCATCCTCTGGGGTCCTCCCCATCCTGCAAGCTGTACATATATCACCTGTGGGGATACCACAGGCAGTGGTGGTGGAGGTGGTGCCAGTGGCACCGCTTGGTCCGTCGGAGCCACCATAGTTTGCATCTTTTTCTCCTTCTCAGATAGTGGCTGCTGAATGAGCTTCCTCATTACTTCTTCATCCGCCTTCCTCTGACGAGTCTTTTGAGCTCATACTTTTGTCACTGCGTTAACTACATGATCAGTGAACTGATCAAATGGCATGGTGTATATGCCCACAGCATCATTCAATTTGTTCTGTGCTGCCAATGCCAATCCATCCATTATCCTTTTTCGGAGAGCTTGTCGATAAAAAATGTCTTCATCTGCTTGTGCACCAGTCTGTCTCACCCACTCTTTCCTGGTGGAGTGGACATAGGCTTGTGGACTCTCCTCATCTTTGATGGGAACTGAAACAATGCTGTCAGGCTGAATTCTTGCTGGATATTGCCTTCTCAAAGCAGTCCACAGCGCATTTCGATGCCTGTTAAAAAACTCCCCATCATGAGCTTGTGTTCTAGAATACTCGCCCAAATGTGCTGCTTCCAATATCTCCTACATCTCGTTTTCCCAATATTTTCCCCAGGACAGCCTTTACATCTCCCATTGCCAAAACTGTAGCAATGGTTTCCTCTTCAAATGCAGCAATCCACTTTCCTGCTCCATCATGAATACAGGGCAACCTCTGCACTAATCCCTCCAGATCCATTGTGGGCCAGGGGACATATTGGAGCTGTGCTCCTTTTGCCAAAAGAGGATACTCTGATGCCACTTACATGTCTGGGCTTTCTATTACTCAGCTTCACTGCTTTCAAATAAACTTCAGGTAAATCTGCCATCTCATCCTTGTCATCAAAACCTTGTTTAGGTTTTGCAACTTTTTGCCAAATCTGATACTGGATAAAGAGATGTGCTGCCGGTCTTCATCACATAATCGCCCATAAACTTAAAGCCCATAAGCTTGTTTTGCAGATTTATCTTCCGATGCAACTTCCGATGCATCGTTCCAACTAAGATTTTGGGAAACACTTCCGTCGTTCAACGATGTATCGGACTAAGTTATTTGTAAACAGAAGTTGCGTCATTCAGACGATGCTGTTGGGAAACACCAACGTCGTAGAGCCATTGTTCGAACGTAGGAAGTAGCTAATGAAGTTAGCGATGAACCTTTTGGGAAACGCTCCCCAGGAGCAATCAGGCATGAGCGCAGTGTTTTGGGGAAACAGGGAAACACAAAACCACTCACCAAAAAACGGGAGAGAAAACAGATTACAAATTACCTTGAAAATAATGGAACACTTTTCAAGAAAGGCTATGAAAATTATCAACTAAACTTACTCTCTAAGGGGCTATCCAAACTAAGGAGGGAACAAATCTGAAACTAGGAACTAATGATGTACTAGAAATCAAAAAGCTCAAAAGGAGACTAGAGACCAAAAGCTGAAAAAGAAACCAAGATCTATGCTGAAAACAGCTATTAGAACTACAAAACAAAATAACACCTGCAACTCATGCTATGAGGAGGGACTAAATACAAATTAACAAAAATAAGCAGTATAAACTAATAAGGCAGTGTAAATTACCAACTTAAAACCAATCTGCTACGAGCTGACAAACTATATTACTAAACAAAAATGCTACACACAGGAAGGAAGAAATAACTACAAACAAAAAGAACAAACTACAGCTGTGAGATTTGCAAATGAAAACCACTAAGGAACCACAAGGGCAAACGGTGGAAACACTGGGAACCAGAGACTGAACACTGTAGTTGGAAAATCAGAGACAGAGACTGGGACTGGCATGGGAATCATGACAAGACAAGACAGGACAAAACAAAACAAAACAAGACAAAACAAAACAAAACAAGACAACCCTTACCAAAAAGTAGTATACTCAAGTATACTTATAAGTATACATTATATGAACTAAGTATACTTTCTGTGAACTAATACTTAGGTAAGTATACTTTTCAGATTACTTTGAATGTACTATCAGGAATATACTTAACAAAAGGATACTTAGTTTACACTGATGAGTACACAGACAAAGTTAAGTATACTCTCAGTATAATATACTTGATGTACTTTAAGTTTAAGTATATTAGCCTATATCCAATAGTAGTTAAAACTTAGTACAAGTACACAAAAATGTTGTACCTGCTTGCATGGAACATGGAGTGTTATTTTACTGTATTATAGCTGGCTTGTTGTATAGCTATTTCTCACATTGGTTGCTTTGAGGTAGTTGCCATAAAACATACACTGTGTGTGAACCTGTAGTGTACTGCTTATTTTTTACTACATTTACACTTAAATACTACTATATTTATGTACATACTGTTTATAGGTTCAAGGTTGCCACACACAAGGTTTGGTAGTACACAATGCTCAAATCACACTTCAACTCATACTTAAAGTGCCATACTTCTTTCTTCATAAAACACATTTAAAAACAACATTGTGCCAAAGTGCTTTACAATTTAAAAACATGAAAATGCACAATGCACATAAATCATCACAATCTAGTCATGTACATTCAGCAACATACAAATGATCAACTTCAACCAAAACACATTTCTTCTGGACCATATTTGGCCAGGTCGCACAAACATTACCAGTCTTCTCAACAACATTAATGAAATTACTCTCTAACCCAGAAATGAGCATCAGTGTCGATGTAGGACTGTCTGGTACATTGTAAGACCTGTCTATATGATGGCAGGAGTGTGTGTGTGTTCCCGCATTTATACATGCTTTGGCAGTTATTTTTATCTGTACTGTTAAACTTGACTTGAAAAGATAATCAGTTTAGATAATGGTCCAAGGTCTCAGTGGGGTGAAAGAGTGTTTTCCTCCCTGGTCATTCATATTTATCTAGTTTGGTTCTCTGTTGGACCTCTTGACCCAGGCTTGAAGGGGCCCTACACCCATAATGAAGGCTGTATATTATTTATTTCTCTTTTTCAATGTTATAATAGTAACATAATATAGACTTAGTATTATAATACAAACAGAAAATTAATATATGACTGATTTGGTATATGTGATACAATAGTATGGTAGTATATAATGGTGTGTGTTATTATAGGTATATGTATGATTGAATTTGGTTATGAGATACAATAGTATGTTATTATACAGTGTAATAGAGTGCTAGAGTATAATATAATATATAACATAATAGAATGGAAGATTATAGAGATGTGGATATATAATCATCCATGTATAGATGTGTTACGATAGAGATACGGTATTGTATAATAATAAATATAATATATATAATAAATAATCCATTGGTGGCTGGCCTTCTGTTTGTTTTCAGCATCTCACATTCACAAGTTGCAGGACAGTCTAGTCATGTTCATTCACATTTGGCAATGGGATAACATACAAATGATCAACTTCAACCAAAACACATTTCCTCTGAACCATATTTGGCCAGATCGCACAAACATTACCAGTCTTCTCAACAACATGGATGAAACTACTCACTACCCCAACTTCCGGGTCTTTACACACTGGCCTTCTGTTTGTTTTCAGTATCTCAACTAAAATCCAAGAATGATTTTCACATTCACAAGTTGCAAGGCTTTGATGTTCACAGCTGCGTTTAAAAACCACAACGTCACCAAGCAAGCAAAATGTGCCATCATTTAAGCGTGCTGCATTGTTAGATCTTTTTTTTAGCCTTTCATACCTTTCACTATGGTACAGCACCCCATCAATCAAAAAACGTCTACATGACCAAAAGCATTCACCAACAGTAAAGGGGTTGGCCAAAGATTGACACAAGTTTTGAATGGCATGCCTATTTGTCACATTTGCTCTCACAGGGGGATGCCCAAACCCTGTAACACTTTCAGTCAGTACCTCACATTTTTCAGTTCTTCGTTCATTAAAGTGCATTTTTTCGACAAAGGACTGAACCTTTGGACATCTTATCTGTTTCAACCTTTTTGGCAACTCTCTCCACAAGAGGAACTTCGAAGCAATTTGGGAGGGGACATATTGGGTTCCGTGAAAATACTTTAGCAGAGTGCCCATATTAGATTCAAATACAAATGTTGACGTAGCCCATAATGGACCCCAATTTCTTACACTCTGGTGGACATGCGTTAGCAAATGTATGTTGAATGACATGTTGTGTTCGCCATAGAGTCTCTGGAATTGTATCACAAATTTCTTTAGAGACAGTTCAGACATGAATGTACAGCTGCACTTGACCTGATCTTGCAGTAGTGTATACATGCTAAAAACGAGTAAGAAAAAATGGTTCCAAAACTGGGCAGGGAGTATGCCTTTTAAAGCAGGCAGAGCATAAAAGAGGAGAAACGCTCGCCACTCTGAAGCTTTCCAAAATTTCCTCTCATTAAGCGATCTTGGGGTCCTTGTTACCTCAACAGGAGGTTTTATTTGTTTCAGTCGTCGATTCACTTCCTCTATTTGTCTGCCTATATACCAGGGGCTCTCGTGGTTTTCGGTGTCAAAACACAATGAAGCTATTTGACGAGTGACTCCCAAGCACACATTGTGTTGGTACTCTGGGACAAAACCGTTTATCAACTGGAAGTGCTCAAGCTTCATTAAAGGAGATGGCCCTTTGACTCCATACACTGGGGTTTTCTCTGTACCAACCATTGCATGCCTGTAATGATCTTTTTCATTTCTAAGTTTAGGTTCTGGTTGTTGGTACGGATAGTTTTTACCGCCTTCATGGTAACAAAAGTCACAACCATAGCGACCATTGAACTGCTTTGTGTTACGCAGCATCGGACGAGCAACCGAGTCACAGCTGGAGATGAGAACAAACACTTTTGAGATGCGATTGTTTCCCTGAACATCTCGCTATTCAACACCTTCCTTCTCCAACAGTGAGGCCTCTTTGACAAAGGGTGTTAGTAATGTAAATACAGATGGTTTACCTTGCCTAAACCATAACGCTGACACCAAAACAGTTCTATTCTATTCTATTCAGTTCTATTACCTGACACTGGATGGGCCAAATGCTACATTTGGAACTCTTGAAGACTGGTGCACCATCACAGTTACAAATAAGAGACAAATCATCCTTTCTGAGAACTCCAGTGTCACATAGTTTTTGATATTGTTGACCAGACTCTATGTCAGAAAAAAACCCAGTGATTGTAGTTTTCTCATTAAGAGTTACAGCATGTTCTTCTAGAAGCTGCTTAATCTGTCCATGCAGTGGCAAAACAATAAAGTAAATGCCCTTCTTTAAATTGGCTTCAGTGTCAAAAACTGTGTTGCATGAGTTTAGTTTTATTCTTTATTTAATAACTCTCGTTCTGAAAAAGGCTGTATAGCCAAGAGATGTTTATTCACATGAGATACCTCTCCACTCAGCTATTTGATTCAAGTGGGAGGGGGGGGGGGTTAGATTGCCAAATGATTCCCGGGCGCAGCAACGCTGCTGCCCACCGCTCCCTTAGGGGATGGGTCAAATGTGGAGGACAAATTTTGCATCCTTGCAATCAATGGGACTTTAACCTTTTTAAGATTACATAATAGACCAACATGATTGCGGTGAAATGTAAGCCAACTGATGTGATTAAGATTGTGACTGTGGCCTTCTTATGGCTTTCCTAAATTATGTCTCCATAAGCATTCAAACATGCAATGTACTCAGATATTAGAACGATATATGGTTGATCAGAAATTGTGTTATACTCTGCTTTGTTAAAAGGCATTTTCAGCCGAACTGTGTCTGTCACTGATTTCTCTATGCATAGGGAGAGAAACTGAAAACTGCACGCCTAGCAGTTACGTTCCTGCTATCAGGCATTTCGGATAAAAATGCATTTTATGGCGCAAAACTGAACTTCAATCGTGTGTCATCTGTGTAACATCTGTGGCATTGAGGTCAGTACATTACATTGATTTGAGCGTTTATCGAGACATAGTGTGGGAAAACCCGTAAGAACATAACACAAGAACATGAGTAGCTGTGCCAGGCTAGGGAATTTTCCCAACAGATATTAGGTATAAGACAGTCTCACAAGCAACAGTGATAGTGGCTCACACTAACACTATTACACACTACCAAGGCTATTGAAGCCAAAACTAAGTACATACCATTGAAGACCCAGGCATGCTTTCTTCATCCATATCTCCCTGCATCAAGTCTCTACTGGCTCCTTCGTTTTCGCCACCCTTGCCCTCAAGATTCTCCTCATCAGCCTGGCTCTCCTCAAAACGAGATGCATCTTCCTCACTCTGAGGGTTAACACAGAAAACAATATGATTTAGTTTTATTCCATTTCATTTCTAAGCTCTCGAGTTAGGCTCAATAAGGTTATCTTTCTACGTTACCGGCTTTCTTTACATGAGATATTGTAATGAACTGAGCCAAACCTGCCTGTCCAAACAAATCTGATAAATCATGTATGTAATAAGTAGTGATGATCACAGAATAGCAGGGATGGTACCGAAAATACCGATTCAAATAGGTACTCCCGAGTATTGATTCACTTATGATAGAAAAGGTGCCTGATTTATATACCTACGATGACTGGGAGTGCATGAAAACGAGCAAGTATGAACGGAGTTGGGGTCCTATTCATTTTCCAAACAGGTCATAAAAGTGTATGATTACAGGTAATAAAACTGTATCATGAACGAAATTTGAACGTGGCTGACAAGACTATTATACTACTGAAGCAAAATCTAAGTACATGCCATTGAAGGCCCAGCCATGCTCTCTTCATCAGAATCTCCTTGCATCAAGTCTCTACTGGGTCCTGTGTTTCCACCGCTCATGCCCTCTTCAGGATCAGATGCATCTTCCTTTGCCTGCAGATAAACATAAAAAAGTATCACATTTTGTATTATTCCATTTAATTTTTAACTCTTCTGTAGTTTTGTCAAAATAAAACCATGTAAAGTTACGGTCACGATCGAACCCTGATGTATTCAAATTAGTATGGGAGCACTGACAACATACACTGTGAAAATGTCTGAATTGTAGCAGATTGACAAGATACCTCTGAAGATCCAGGCATTGCACCCCTGGAGCCCTTACCCAGGTTTCCTTGGGAATGCGCCAATTCCTCCTCTCTCTTTCTCTACAGGTTTACCAGTGAAAAGAAAATTAGTTAAAGAATGTCACTTAATTACAAGGGCATATTTAACCAGGACATACAAATGGCAAATTCAGAATCCAACCTTGCTATACTAGCTTGAAGCTACCTTACTTAAGCAATTCAATTAGCTGGGTAATTAATCATTTTCATTTATTGACAAGACACTTGCCAACTGATACTACTTTTGAATTGAAATTTCTGGAATGAAATATATCAGGGCCATGGGTGCAAAAGTGCAAATCCATCACCTGTGAAAAAGGTGGCAAAGAGCCCTTACACACATAGATCAAATTAATTCTGATTAAAATGTTTGTTTTCACCAAAATGTGATTAATTTGCACCCCTGCATATTCAGTGGAGACCAATATGTCCTTTTAGGCCAAAGTCCTAGCCATTTTAGTGCCATAGTATCAAATGAATTGATGAAATGATGTTCTATGTAGTAGAGCCAGAGAAATACACAAAGCTGGAAACTCTGGGACTACATTTGTTGTTAACTATGATTCTTGTATTTACATCAGCAATCACACCATTTGATAAGGAGATGACATACAGCTGATTGTGTATTAATTTGTGTAGTAATTTGAGGTAACGTTCGTAAGAATCCCTGGTTTGACAACCTAATGTTAGTCCAGTACAGTGCCGTGGTTCTCAACCTTTTCAGGCTGTGAACTCCTTGGGACTCCCAAGTGTTGTGAAAATAGCTGATCTACAGGCACACAAGGCCTCGTGTTGTATGGCATTGTGAGTCTGTAGATCAGCTATTTCCATTTTTTGCCTTATTATTACTACTATTACAATTTGGCTAATGTTTTTAGCAGAGTTTGTTGATTACTTAATTACTTTTGAAGCAATATTTTTCTTTGAGGGTCTTCCAAGTCCTTAAATTATCAGTTCACCGTCATCTGGGGACCCACCCATAATCCTGTTGGGACCCCCCTGGGAGTACAGACCCACAGGTTGAGAACCACTGGTCTAGTACGTCCTTTTCAATGTTGGTTTTCTCTGGAAAATAAACTCAGCTCACAAAATGTGGCACAGGTCGCTGGCACTAGCTGGCTAGCAATAACAGACAAAAACGACAGGGTTTTGTAATGAAAAGAATGTTTGATCGTTGATACCGATTTTATAGGGTAACACACTTTGGCATAACACCGGGCCGGCGCTTTTGGACGAAGTGTGTGACCTGTGTTGGGCATGTTACTTTAAAAAAGTAATTAGTTAAAGCTACTCACTACTTCTTCCAAAAAGTAACTGAGTTAGTAACTGAATTACCCTATAAAAGTAACTAGTTACTGGGGAAAGTAACTATTTCCGTTACTTTAAGAAGAAGTTGTTATATGTCTAAGATTTTGAAATTTTCTGAGCAGTATTCGAGTCAGTTAGAATAGAGAAGAGCAGACAGGTACTTCATCTAGCCAGGGGGTGCGTTCAGATGGAGCAAACGCAGAAACTTTGGCAAGCATTTGGAAAGCATTGTCTAATTGAATGAGCAGGGACAAATAGCCTGCAGTTATAAGAAGTAGTGCGCTATTCTCAAATCTGAATGCACCCCAAGTCTTGGATGACAAATAAACAGAGCAGAGTAGGCTAGCTATGGCTGGTAGTTTCTTCAGTGTATTCATAGTAACGCACCGCATTTGACTGTCAGTAACGGTAATGGCATTGTAACGGTGGAAAAAATAATTAGATTACCCCGTTATTGAAAAAATAACGCCGTTACGTAATGGCGTTATTTATAACAGAGTTATTCCCAACACTGTGTGTGACAGGGGCGGCACGGTGGTGTAAAGAAGGTACTGGGTTCGAATCCCGGGCCCGGGACCTTTCTGTGTGGAGTTTGCATGTTCTCCCCGTGTCTGCGTGGGTTCTCTCCGGGTACTCCGGCTTCCTCCCACCATCCAAAAACATGCATGGGGATTAGGTTAATTGGCTAATTTAAAATTGACCGTAGGTGTGAATGTGAGTGTGAGTGGTTGTCTGTCTCTATGTGCCCTGCGATGAGGTGGCGACTTGTCCAGGGTGTACCCTGCCTTCCGCCCTAAGACAGCTGGGATAGGCTCCAGCCCCCCCGCGACCCTATGAGGATAAGCGGTAGATAATGGATGGATGGATGTGTGTGACACATGACTCTGATCTATCGGTCATGTCACCTGGAGTATTATCAACGTAACTTACCTTTCTTTCCCATCTGTACTTGGTTCTCCTAGGAATCTTGTCTGATTCGCTCTCCAAATACTTCTGATAACCTCCACGTCTTTGAGTCATAATAAACTGTTCTCTAGCTAGGTAGGCTAGGTGTCACTACCCAATCCATCCCGGAAAGCCGATCGGTTCTGCGCATGTGCAAAACGCATCTACATCCACTGTGTAAGCTGCGCGTCGGGTCTTGTGCACTGCGCATGCGCCCCAGAGTCCTTTGCTTCGAAAACTGAGTGGGTAATTCTAGCAAAGACAGTTATCTTTGATTCTAGCAAACGCGGCAACTACCTAGTAGCTATTTTGACTTTACACTTGAACAATCATGGAATATGCACTGTTTTATTTCAAATCTGACAAGACTGTGGAGGTCGGACCAGTAAAATGCATCAAAGATGAAGATATGAGTAAAGTTGACACATCGGAAACTATAAAAGAATGCCCTAATCTGACGGATGATGATGGGTGGATAAATGTAAAGTGGACCAGCAAGGGGAAGAAAAAGAAGAAGGAAGAATATTATCTTGCCAAGGTCTTGCTGTTCAGTGGTAAGTAACTGAATATCGAATATTGCCTGACTTATTGTACTAGGGTGACGAAAAACCTTATCTTTTAGCTATAGCTAATTACTAGGTTTTTTTTTTTTTGGTTTTTTTTTAAAAAAACACATTGTGTTCTCCCTGCTCTTCTCGAGAGTGGGGCAACGTAGAATACTACGCACTGCATGGACATCTCCCGAGCCAAGGGCTGATGCAGTTCAGGTGGATGTCACGCAGCTGCATTCCCACTGTCGAGCATCAAACCTGATATGAGCAGGTTGCTGCTCCGCTGTTGTAGATAGCTAGGCTCATAACAGAGACTGACACCAATTTCATAGAGTAACGCACTTTAGCATAACACCGTCCCATCGCTGGCCGTTGATGTGTGTGACACATGGTTGCGGCTGATACCACGAGGAAGGATTTTTTTTTCTGTTTTCTTTTTTCTCCTCAACCGTGTTTAGGCTGATCATTATCGCTAAGGTGGGTTTTAATTTTCAGGTCTGTTTATAATTATAGTAGGCAGCAGAGACAGGATCAGCTCCTAGCATGGCTCCTGCTCAGTGAAAAAGCACTTAGCGTTCTCTAACGTTACCACTCTGCTCCTGATATTAGACACCCAAAACAACCATCACAGCCTCGTAAGTTGAGTGAAATTTATGGACATTTCAGTAACTGTTTTTTTTTTTTCTTATTTGTGATGCAAAGAGATTTGTCTATGAAATGACATTTATTGCAATTGAGTCAGAGAGAACTTACAAACAAGACGGCGCCACATTCAGTTCACTCCGAAGCAGCCTTTTGCCCCCTGGCCGCTCCCATTGTTTGTACACAAGAAATCTGTCTATTGGGTCCTTCTTCTTAGTTCTATGGTGTTACTTTCCATGTTCAGCGTCTCCAACAGCTCCAAGACACTGCTCTCTCTGCCCACACTGAGAGTGAATGCCTCCAGAGTCTCTTGATCCCCAGATCATTTTCACCTGGTGCAATTAACCAGTGTCACCAGACTGAGAGGCACACCCAGACCTGCAGCACCCAGCCAGAGGGGCTCAGCTGAACAATAATGTATTGGACCATTAACATTGATTTTACAGATGGGGGTCCGTGGGTGTCAATGCACTGCTTTTCAGTTTATCACCCAAGTTTGATATTAACTACAAAAAGATTAACTACAAAAAAACATGCAATTAAAAACAATTAAAAATTTTAACCATTCATCATTATTACATATATCATACTATCTATTAAAAGAGTCAGCTTGATGACTGGTTAGTCAGATGTGCATTCTGCATTTGGATTTAATAACTCTACCTAAAGTCACTTTTTCTCCATCCAGATGACTACAGTGACCTTTGCAAAAAGAGGGAAGACTGGCGCCAAACCGGCGCAGATATTTGGGAAACAGGAAAAAGAAATATAACACCCCCCAACAAGTTGGCTGACCAGGAGGACAAACAAGGGAAAAGAAAGGTGATATAGGGCCATTGTATCAAACATAATGTTATGATCTAAAAAGAGAACCATGAGGAATGATCATGGCATTTTTAAGCATATTGGTATTAGTCCATGGGCCAAAGCCCATAATTTGGGGGGATTTCAGACAAAGGTAACACATTGTGCTTAAAGGGAAGATGCCAATTTTACAGGGTTTCAGGGGAACCCCTGAGCTGTAACATTATTGGTAAATGGACTGTTGCTTATATACCGTTTTTTTTTTTTGCACCCAATGGAAAGGAGAGAACTTTACAATGACCTCTAATTCACCCATTCACAGACACATTCATACACAAATGGCTGCAAGTTGCCACGCAGGGCACTAGCCACGCCCCATTGGGACTCATGGTGGGTTAAGTGCCTTGCTCAAGGACAATTAGACATGCAGACAGCAGTAGCCGGGATTTGAAACAGCGACCCTTTAGTCTATCATCTTCATCTACCTTCATCTACTGTCTTCATCTACCCGGTTTATAATAATTATAATTGGATTAAGTGATTGATAAGGCACTTTAAAAATAATCCAATCCAAATGTCTTTCTGTAGCAGCTGAAAGTGTTGAAGGACCCCATGCAGCAGAGCACGGAGCAAATGAAGAAGAAGGCTGCTGATGACATGGTAGAAGCCCTCAAGAAGGAGATAATGAAGAAGAAGGTAAATTATTTGAATAGTCATGGCTCATGCCGAATTTTGTGTAGTCACTGGAATGTGAATTGTCTACCAGATGCTGAATATTTTGTCTTGAGTTTCACACACTGGAATACTGCAAATTCTAGGCACATTGTTTTTACTGTTGACCCGATCCATCCACAGTAGGGAGCATCAAATTGACATGATAAAATTTAATAATAAATTATCAGTTTGGCTGCCCCACTGCTCTTGATTAACTCACTGAGATCTCAATGAATTAATCAAGAAGAGCTGTGGGACAGTTCGGTCTTGAAAATATACCATTTTGATTGGAAATTAGAAAATGATTTCTGATAAAGAGCCCCAATGAACGCAACTTCAGACCCACAGCAGGAATCAAATGTTGACGTAGTGGGGATGGTTGTGCCAGGCTAGGACCGGATTTGATTTGGACTCTATCCGTCCACAGGTGGTACTATATCACCCAGTTGAGAACTTTAAATAAACATGTTTCAGGCTCTTTTTGACCTACCGTCATGATGGTTTTGCACGCATACAGTATATTGCAAATATGCATCATAGCAGAAACCACAACCACCCTCAATTCTGATTGGTCCACACGTTTTGCTCAATATGTGAAGACACAGTAGGCTTTTTTCTAGGTTGTTATGGTGCAGTCCATTAGGGAAGAGGATTCTGAGATGCAAGACTTCCCCATGGAAAACATCTCCATGTCAGCTGACGACCCCGAGCCTGACCTGGACTCTCAGCCTACCTCCCGGACCTGGGGCACAGCGATGTTCGAAATAAGACAACTTAAGGAGGAGAACAAGCGGCTGTGGGAGGAGAACTTAATCATGAAGGGGGAACTACTGGATGCAGCGAGAGGTAATATTTCGATTATACATTTTCCAGCTTTCCCAGCATGGTAGACTGGCTTGGTACAGGCAAAGTCATTTTATGCAAGTCAGCCCATTCGACTAGGGATGTCCCAAGTCAGTTTTTGAGGATCTACCGATACCGAGTCCCGATCTGATGCTTCTGTATTTTGTTCAAATTGGATAGTCCAATCAAAAGCGGCCATTTGTATGTGTAAAGGAAGCATTGTGAGCAGTTTTCAAACTAAAGGTATCAGGCTAAAAGCACATAGGAGGTCATGATATGGACATAGCCTCAAAGTCGACTGTTATATCTTATTATGGTTTTCTTTTTTATGTGGATTTTGTTTTGTGCCACCAAATTCTGTGCCACTGCCACTGACTGAAAAGGTTGGTAACAACTGTGCCACCAATGTAAAATGTTCGAGCTCTGGCATGGATTTTCTATATCGCTGTCTGAGCCGTTTAATGGCTATCATAGCCGGTGAAACACAGGGGTGCGTTCAGGTTAGCCGCAAACGTTTGTGGTGCACTATAGAAAATAGTTTGTAAACATTAGATAACGTTCACTATGTTTGCTGAAGTTGAAAGCACCCCAGCTGTTTGTGAAAGAGGGTGGGATGTCTGCCATCTTTTAGCATTGCATTGCTGTCTATTGTACTGGACCATCTCCCATTATACTCTCTCTGGTATAGGTGAAACTGAAGCCTCATCACTTTACCCTCTTCCAGAAGGCCTACTCTAGAATCTATCAATATACATACAGTCATGCTTTTGCACCCTTGTCTTATAATTTACAATTTTCACTGTCTTAACAGAGCTTCCGGGGGTTGCGCGGAAGCTAAAGAAGGTTTTGGAAGGAACTGCTTCCACTACAAATCACCCAAGGTATGGATTGTGAGGCAGCATGCTTCTACTGTTTGTATTGGTGGGAGAAATGGTGGCAGGAAAAGTTACTATCAAACTACAAAAACATTTAAGAAACAATAACAGGATTAGAATTTGGGGATGGTTGGGCTTGAAGTCTGGGAGCCGAGGAGGTGAACCTTGTCTTGTCTGAGTTTTTTTCTCCTGCTGTTTCTTGTAGCTTGGGGTCCTTCTTTAAAATCCTAAAGGGTGTCCGGTAGAGAGACCACCTAAGGGGTCAAAATGACCCCCATGCTGTCCTCTATAAACCCCTAAAGTCAAACTCAGGACTTGGGGGGCCCCGGGAGGCGCCAATGACTGTAAGGTCGCCAATGAGTGTAGAGTGCCCCTTTAGACTGGAATGAATGGGATTAACTCTCAAGAGTGTCCACCTGGCACCATTGTGGGCATAAAGGGGTTGAGATCTAAAAATGCCCAAGGGTGCTTACCGGGTACCCTCCTAGATTATGAAGAGGGACCCCCAAGCTAAGATTTCCTAATGAGATGACTCACAGTGTCGTGGTTTGTGCCATCCTCCCAAATTGATTGGGAGAAATGGGTTACTGATGAAGTGTGATGATTTTTCCAGCACTCCCATGCTGCTCGCCTCAAGGCCCACAACATCTGACGTGCCAGCACTGCAGGACACTCCCCCAAGACCACCATCTGAAGGACTAGAGTCTGAGATGATGGTAAGTACCACATGTACAGTATTCCCCTCATTAGGGGAAAAGGTTAAAGGCTCTGAAAGTGCAGCTGTCTCCACTGACCGAAAGGATTGCCTTTAGTGTTGTGTGTATATGATTCCCCTTGGTAAGGAATCCTAGCATTAAACGGGTCTGCTTATCAGGTCATTCAGGGATGGTCCTATGACGGTATATGCGGAGTGATTAATAGTTGCCCTTCCCTACCGGCATCTAAGGCGTCTAAGGACATGACTGCACTGACACTGACTCTTAGAGGTCTGTGACGACTGTGTTTGCAAGGATATAGACTCTAATCTGTAAGGAGACACCTATTGCATATCTATCTGCATAGTGCATTCTATAAAGAGTGCACATGTAAAGATAGAATTATGCCTTTTCATTATTTGTGAAACATAAAAGTTCATGCAATTTGTGACGAATAATTTGGCTGACCCCAACCTAATACGTTTTTAATATTTACCAATTTATTGTCATTTTACACAGCTACAGTCTTTGTGCAAACAATACATTTCAAACCAATTTTAAATTCACATTGCTCATATGAAGACAACTTTAAAATATCAAATGTAATTAATAATTACAGACACTGCAGCTCAACACACATAACTGTACAGACCTATCCTTTAATGTTTGTAGAAGTACAATACTAATCTAGAAGTACAAATGGGAGACCTGTTACCTCTCACTCCATAGTCCTCCACCACTTCTCACCTTTCCCTCACCACTTGACATACAATACATGTACATACTGCACATGTGGAGAGTAGCTACTAGGGCTATAGCCGATATCCGAGTAAACGAGTACGCGCTCGGCTTGGGCGGCATCCGAGTGCCATTTCACCTACTCGGATACCCATCTTCCTTGCCCACAAAATGAGGAGAACCAGAACCAGTGTGCGCTCCGCTCGCACACCCCCACCCCCCCGGTCGGTAAACGAATACTTGAGTACTACTTGAGTAGTGGCCCCAAACATTCGGATAGTAAAATATGGCACTCGTTGCAGGCCTAGTAACTACATTTCATGGGGAAATGTCTACATTTTTTACATTGTTTTGCAGGTCGATCTTGTTATGGGCTCCGGGGTTCGAGTTCCCAAGTACAAGTTAAGTGCCCTTCGGACAAGCACTCCTGCCACCTACATCGGGGACCTTGCGGTCCTCGTTTTTGGAAAAGAAACCCTTTCAGTGTCAAGCTTGACCGGGAAGCAGTCTGGCGCCCACAAAGATGTGGAATCAAAGCAACCACTGGATGGAAAGAAGCTTGAGGTCATAATTGGTGAGCTCTTCAGTAGTGAGTTATAGCCCAGCTTGCTTCACATTAATGAATTAATTGCTCTCTTGAAATGATATTTGGTTAATCTGGCTCAAATTTGTGTGTGTGTCTAACAGGGCATGTTAGGTCCAAATACCCAAACACCACCGTCCAGGAGGTCAGAAGTGTAATCCGGAAGAAGATAAACAACATCAGCTACAACTCTAAGAAAAACTAAAGATAGAGGTTTTAGAAAAAAGTTGCACTCCATATGTACTTTATTGTGATTTATTCTAAGTATTTATTTGAAGTTTGATGCTGCTGGATAAGCACTTTATTTTGATTTTTGATAATTATTTTAAGTTTTATGCCCCCCTGATCTGATGCCCGGGGATGTCTTACCCCCCTCTGTTGGCGGCCTTGATTAATTTGTTAACCATTTTTTATGGTTTTTTTGTTATTAATTATTTTGACCCGTAACAACCCTCTTTTGAGGACGTTGAATCCAGGACTGTCCTGATGAGGACAGTGTAGATCAAAACATCTTGACTTTTTGTATTGAATAAAAACCTCCTCATTCTTAACTCTGAGTGCCCGGATCTCCCTATTTTTCTATTTTATAATGTTCAAGGTCAAAGTTGTTCAAAATTCAAGTTGTTCTAAGTTTATTGAGACAAATTAATGGTAATTATGTATGAAGGTTTGACGTCTGCATTTGGATATCTTAAAAGGTAAACAATTAGACTTGTGGACTAGTGTTAAGATGTTAATTTGCAGTATATGACTATCTATCTATATATATATATATATATATATATATATATATATATATATATATATATATATATATATATATATGTATACACACACTATGTACTATAGTATATGAGTGTGTGTGTAGACATATATATATATATATATATATATATATATATATATATATATATATATATATATATATATATATATATATATATATATATATATATACTATAGTATATGAGTACTCTGCATTCAAGTAAATTGTGAGTAAAGGAATAGTGTACTATAATTACTATAGCAGTATTTACTGCTAGTATAAGAATAGCGCAATTGAAGTGCATTGCAAGTAAACAGGCATAGTATATTTTGAGTATATAAATGGTATGCTTCAAGTATGAAAACAGTTTAATTCAAGTATGGTTGTGGTATACATGTACAAGTATAAGAAAAGTATATTTCAAGTACATTGCAGGTAAAAGAGTAGTGCACTTTTAAGTTTACAAAAGTGCAATGTAAGTAAAGCAATGGTGTACTTCAAGTACACTGATGAGTATATGAATGGCTTATTTTAAGTAAAGGAACAGTACCATTCAACAGGTAATAGTATAATTTAAGTATACTCATATATACTTCATTTATACTTGAAGTAACCTTAAAGTTTACTTGAGTATACTCAAAAGTGGGCCAAATCAGGATACCTTTAGTAAATAAGTATACTTTGTAAGTATACTAACTAGTACACATGTAAGTACACCAGTAGTACATAAATATAAGTATACTTGGTACAGTTAAGTATACTTGATAAAGTATACTCAAACCCCACTTAAGTATACTTGGAAAGGTAAACTTTAAGTTTACTTCTTTTTGGTAAGGGAAGACAAGACAAGACAAAACAAAACAAGACAAGACAAAAGAAGACAAGACAAAATGCTCGCACAAAGACAAAGCGGAGACAGGACTATTTAAACATGAGGTAATGGGACACAGGTGGAAACAATCAGGAAGGGGCAAGACAATCATTAGGGCAACACATTAGGGCAGGAAGCAAAAACACCTGAAACAAGAGGGAGACAGGATTACTACAAAATAAAACAGGAAGTGACAGGACAACATTCAGGCACGACACAAATATGGGCAGCTTAATTAAAACAGACAGACGATATGACAAAACCTACACTAGGAAAAAAAAACACTCGACCAAAAGGGGAGAGAATCTCAGATAAGCAGTTTGACAAGGAGACACAATAAATATTTATCATACATTAAATGAGATAACTCAGATGAGAAAAGATATATATTTCTACTCAAACACATAGCAACAGTTAGTTTTATGTCATTATCTTTTAAATGAGACCACGTTCTACGAACTAAAAGGGAAATTACTTATAAGGAAATTTGTCACCCGAAGCAGAGATTAAGTTTATGTCTTATATGCTTTTGCTGCAATGTTCAAAATATTCTGTTAAAATAATTCCATACCCTGATGTATCTGGCAAGTCATTTCATTTACACGTTAGGCACAGGAAAATACCCTCACTTGTAACACATTTGTATGTCAACAAACAGCAGGCCTACACTTTACAGTGTAAGTGGACAGAGCCTATATATGTATATATATACGCGTATATATATACGAGTATATATATAAGTACGTATATATATATACTGTATATATATATACGTGTATATATATATATATATATATATATATATATATATATAGATATATGCGATGAGGTGGCAACTTGTCCAGGGTGTACCCTGCCTTCCGCCCTAAGCCAGCTGGGATAGGCTCCCGCCCCCACCCCATGACCCTAGAAGGATAAGCGGTAGATAATAGATGTATGGATGGATATATATATATATATATATATATATATATAGATATATCTGGATATATATATCTATATATATATAGATATATATATATACATATATATGAACTACACAAAAAACACGTTGACCATGTTGGGATTATTTGAATTAATTTGCATATTAATTAGAAGACCGACATGTCCGCTTAATTCCACACTGATAGGGATGTATCAAAGGAAGGTGGTTTTTGATTTTTGACAGCGTACGTCGTCAAATATACCATTTCAAAATATTCAAGGGAGGAGACTTGCGAGTATCTGGATCACAGGTCACAGGACTTCTTTGAAAATCGCCATTGAGTTTCTGCCCACTAAAATATTGTGTAAATGTTTTGCTTTGTTCTTGAAGGAATACTTCTGACATCTACATGTACAATGACTGACAAGGTTAATGTAGGGTTGTTGACAACCATGTTCTTGTCTTGTTCAACCCTGCATTGTGCATCTGCATTGTGATGTTAATTTAGTGAGAAATTGTTTTGTTCAGTGACATAAATGTAAGGTGGCATCCAACCATGGAAGCAATCACCACACGAAAAATTATTGCGTGCCACTCAACATCTTTCCAGCTCGTAGCTCAGGCTCTTCTTCTCTTCTTCCAGCAGCTGTAACATTACATTAGGGAGGTAGCTCCCCCTAGAGGCATTACTCAGGTAGTGTTTTAACATTTACTTACATTCAGTTTACCACAGTAAGGTGGTGGTGTTACTATTTCTTTATTATCCAATGTAATAATAATTTGTGGGGTGAACATAAAAAAGTTATGGAAAGCATTTCCACCCAATTATGCTGGGATCAGCAGCAGTAGCTCAGTCTATAGTGACTTCGACTAGGGCCGCTGGTTCGAGTCCAGGAGGTGCCAGTTCCTCCTCCAGGGCTATGGCTAGCTGCTAATGCTGCTATGATTAGTGAGCACACAACAAAAACATTTCTATGACGAAATTGATTTTTAAAAATTATAAATATAATCATAAATATAATGTTATGTGACATTTCTGTGCAGTGGTTTATAAGTCAAACTTATTTCAAGTCAAGTAAAGGACTTAGCTTACCGTCTTCCATAGCTAACATTGCTGACTCACAGCACGTGTTTTGAACTATGTGCTGAACTTCAGGAAGTAAAGTTTCTAAAACTCCCGGCTTGCACACTACTGCCACCTTCTGCTGTGGAGTTGTACACAATTTACAAAATGCTAAGTTATTGCACATCATGCCAACACAACATTACTTAATGATGTTCAACCACAAAAACATGACTGTGTATGGTGGAGGCCACATGTTACACTTAGATTAATGTAGCAGTCAGCCAGTTCGGCTGTTTTGAGTGTACCCAACAGAGCCCTCAAAGTCAGCCGTGTTGTCATAGTTCAGCACAAACTTACTTTGCCATGCACTTACTTACTGGAACATGCATCAGCAGCTGCATAGACATTCATAATCACCAACCAACCATTAAACATTTGGAACAAACTTCTGTTGAAAATTTATATTTTAGTAAAAGAATGACAATGATGTTGCTTGCCACTGGAATATGGCCATGAACAGGAATTTACAAGATGTAGGCTACACATTAATCTTTCAAGAGTTATGCAATGAAAATTTGCATGAGGACAGTCAGTGGGAGGGAAGAGTATCTGCTACTTAAGACAGGGTGATCAGCTGTCTCTGTGTGTTCACTCGTATTCAAGGTAACTGTTGGATACTTGTAAATATAAATGCTTTCTTTACTCTAGTGATTTAAATGTGGCATCTGGATAGTTGTTCTTGCATGGATAAATGATTGCTATTTGTTTGATTTGCAACCTCTGTGTGTGATGCTTTGCAGAAATCCATCATGGCTGTGGAGACTTGTTTTAAGGGCAGTACTGTACAAAACTTTCTGTTCTTCCTGGAACAGTCAGGAGAGCATGAGGCCATTCTGCAGGGTCTTCAAAACATCTTACCAGGAGAATTTAAAAGGTACAAAGAAGAGGCTGGGAGTTCTCTACTGCACTTGTTTTTTCGTATTTTAACCATTTTTCCTACCCAGATCTTACATGTTGTGGTTTCTTCGAGTTATGACTCCTAAAAAGTTGTTGTCTTTCAAAGGTATATGAGATATCATTTCATGCAGGTACAACACTGGCAGTACTTCCACAGTAACTCAATCAGGGTGCCCTTTCCACTGGACAACAATCCATTTTTGTGTTTTCACTCTGAATTCTCTCAGCGTGACTCTGATAACATTGAGATTGTGAGTGGAAAGACTGCTCACAGGTCAATAAGAAGCCCTTGTGTCCTTCAGCCATGTTTCACTCCTCCATCTGAACTGTGTTGCAGAATTGGAGCACGTAAAAGCAGCCTGGATGTTCTTGGTGTTGGAAGTGGAGGAGGTGAGTGATGAGATACAACTTGTTTGCTGAAAGAGTTTCTGTTACTAAGTAACTTGACCTATTAATAAAAAACTCGTGTTACTGAGGTGTAAATCCATACAAGATGTAAAGAACACTAAATATTGTATGACAGAGAGTTTGAAGTCTTTTTACAAGCTGTTATTATACTGCCACTGTCGATATACAGTGAATATTTTTTTTGACAAAAGTAGCTGACAAATGAATGCAGAAAAGGTTGTCACAGAGATTGCACATAACTATTGTAATAATGGATGTGATGATAGTTCATCTCTTTGTATTACTCTGCTGCAATTCAGCAATAAAAAAAAATTCTGGACACAAGCAAGGGGAAAAATAAAAAAAAAAAACAACAACAAATTTTAGATATCCTACTTTCTGATGTCTTATATTTACAACCAAAAAAAGGACTGTGGATTTTGACCCCATCACTTGCATTCACAGTAGAAAGAATCTGGATGATAACATATCCTTCATTAGTTAGATCTGTATAGTTGAGGAGAATGGTTTAACACACAATCTCATGCTCTCTTGAATGAGAGGTGAAACGTCTTCAACAAACCTTCAGCAGGTCCATTTGACTCTTTTTCTGCTTTTTTTGATGACTGAGAACAGGACCTCTCTCTCTCTTACATAATAATCTTAATAATTTACTGAGCAAAAGGCAGTATGGTTTTATTAGTGGCCGCTCGACTGCACTTCAGCTCATGAAAGTGCTGGATGACTGGACAGAAATAATAGATATGGGAGGGCAAGTAGACTGTGTCTTTTGTGATTTCATGAAAGCCTTTGATAAAGTACCCCATCAGAGGCTGATTGGAGAGGTGACGTACTACGGCAGACTTGGAAACATTCTGGGATGGCTCACAGACTTCCTGCATGGTATATCCCAACAGGTTATTGTTTCAGATGCAAAATCACGGCCTATGAGAGTGTCAAGTGGTATTCCCCAGGGATCGGTGATGAGGCCGCTGCTCTTTGTGATTTATATCAATGACATACCTGAAGTTGTACAATCAGACATTTATTTATTTGCAGACGACACCAAAATCAGTGAATCGTGCAAACGCAAATATGGGGGTCATTCGACGAACCTTCACATACCTAGATGAGGATGTGTTCCGGCTATTATACAGTTCTCAAGTCAGACCACACCTTGAATATGCCAACTCTGTATGGAATCCCCACAAGGCTAAATACAAGGCAGCTCTGGAAAACATCCAAAGAAGAGCCACATGCCAGGTGCCTAGCCTTAAGGGTCTCTGCTATGAGGATCGCCTAAAGAAGCTGGGCCTTTTTACACTGTCATACCGCCGTGCTAAAGGTGACATGATTGAGGTCTACAAGATCCTGAGAGATAAGTATGACGCAGACGTATCACCTGACTTGAGAGAAGCAAGCCAGCAGCAGAGACCGAACATGTGGGGTAACAGCTGGAAGCTTAAGTTCAATGTGCTGATGGAGGACACAACTTGCGTTATCATTACTTCACACTAAGAGTGGCATGCACATGGAACAGCCACCACAAAGATGTTGTGATGGCGCCTTCAGTCGAGTCCTTCAAGTCTAGACTTGACGCACACTGGGAACACCACCCCCTGAAATATGACTTTCGATTTGGTGATGTATAATGTATAAGGATATGGATGCATGGGCTTCGTCCTGCGTCCATAAAAAAATTGTATTGGATTGTATTGTATTACACCGACACACACAACCTATATATATTTAACATGTCAAACTAAAGTTTAAATACAGTGTTTAAGAATCATTTGCAATATTCTAAACAATACATGTTGATACATGAAGTGTTGACATGTCAGTGAGGCAGTGAGATTTCAAGGTCTAAAGACTTCCTGGTTCATTGCAGGGGATAAGGATGCTGAGATGCTCACCATGTTGCAGTCTACATTCCCTGCTGTCCCGATCACTGCTGACATTGTGGAGGGCTCCTCTGAGCTCACAAACAACTTCAAAGGTATTAACAATTCAGTGTGAAATGCTTTTGTTTCATCATTTCTAGATCTGTATTTGATCCTCTTTGTTTTCTTTTCTGAGACATCTGCTTTCTTTGTTTTTATGTCCAACTTATAGCTCTGGTAGCAAAGACCACCAACCTTGAGAAGATCAAATTTGCTTGGCATTCAATGACCAGTGAGGAATACCGGAGGAAGGTCAAAACAGAAGGAGACATGAAGAGATTTGACTTCATACACATGGTTCATGTATGATGACTTTGCTTCTTGGACATTAACTTGAAAAGTTTTGGGTTCGCTCTCTGGCCTCTGAGTTTTGCATGTTTCCCACAGGAATCAGCTCTGTCTCCTTCTGTCTGTTCACAGTCTACACGGCTAAACTCATTTCAACTCGAAATTATTTGATTTATTAATATAGAATATTGGTGCTCTTCACTTCACAACATGTGCAATACTTAAGCTATGTTATTACATCAGCTGGCCCATTTTGTTTATTTATGTTGTACAATTGAAGGCTTAGTTTTTCATCTTATTTGGAGAAATGCATAATTTACTTTACTTCCTTCTTTTCTGCTTATTCTACTTTACTCACTCATTTACAGATGTCACTGGTTCTTTTTGTGATGTTGCACTCTACCCACTTTGTGGCTGCAGCACTGTAAATTTCCCCAGTTGTGGTACAAATAAAGGATTGTCTTATCTCCTGTTAACAGATGATCTACTATGTGGATAACCTTGCCAACACTATCAAGTTCTACCACAGCCTTCTGAAGGATAACGGCAGGCTGATGATCATCGTTCATGCAGGTAAGAGGAAATGTCTTCTTGGCTGTTATATAAGATTAGTAAGAGTGTCTTTACTGTAACAAATTCTGAAAATTAATAGTTATGATTGCCAACATGAAATAATTCTTCTGGAGCTAAAGTTTTTTAATCTCATATTATTCAGATGACACTAGCTGGGACATACTGTGGAAGACTTACGAGAAGGAGATCTGTGTGGATGGCATCACAAATAATTCATCAGGAGAGGTGACTGCCTGTCTGAAGAGTCTGGGCCTGAAATATGACAAGCACACCATTCCCAACACCTTCAACATCTCTGAGTGCTTCAATCCAAGCAGCCAGACTGGAGAACGTCTGCTGAGTTTCATGGCAATAAAAGCTCATTTCCACCAGTCCTTTACACCAGATATTAGAGCAGGCATGTTAGATCTTCTCAGGAACAAGTGCATCACTGAAAAAGATGGCAGGGTAATCTTCAGCAATGATATGAGCTGCATACTTGTTCATGCTTGAGTATGTTCTCTGGAAAAATGTTCATATATTAAGATTTCTGTTCATGCATTCACTTCAGTGCCAGATAAACAGTATCATAAGTGTGCTTTTTCATAGGAAAGAGATTACCATGTGCATTAGTATTCTCTTAAGCCAAAGCTATTGTTGGTATTGTAAGTTTCTGTAAATCATGGAAAGGTAGAATGTCAGATTTTCTGAACAAAACATGTTTTGTATCAGTCTTATATTGTGTCTGCAGTGAATCAATGATACGTTAAAAACCATTACAATGGTATTACCTAACAAAAGAAATTGTATGTAATAAGCTTAAAGGTGACCCTTACTTTAGGTTTAACAAGGGACACAAACAGCGGCCATCCACATTCCCTCCCCACCCCCTCTATATTGTAATTCTGTTTTTACATTCTTTATATCACATAACTTTGAATAATCATTGCTCAGTATACTGCATCACTGATCAAATACACAAACATTGACCTTCAATGCATCTCTTGTTTGCAGGAATGTATAATACCAATATGTTTTACCTTGTAGCAAAATGATCAATATGAAGTCAGTACTGACTGACCCAGTTCTAGCAGTGTTGAGTCTTCAATCAATTTCATCAACTCTCGTTTGGGCCTTTTATAATGTGAAGAAATCTAGTATTCAGTTATGACTTTTGGATTTGAGAGCGTTAAAATCAGTATTGTTGAATTGCTCTCATGTCTACTTGTATGTGACAGTGGTCGCGCATATGAGATCCCCTCAGCTCTGTGGAGCAGATAACATTACACAGATGTGGCAAGACTAGTGGGATGAGGAGAGAAGTGTAGGTGAATATTACCTTATCAAATCACCAAAAGCCAGACAACGACACCTCTGGAATTTCATCCTAAGAATTAAACTTATTTGGCACCCAGGTTCATTATATGTGAAGTATGACAAAATCATCTGTAAGCACAATGACAGATAAAATTGTACATGGACATGAGACTTGTCACGGGCTTCAGTTTACCAGTGGGGAATGAGTCAGAGGTGAGAGAAAACACAAATAAACAAGGGACATTTTGTATTTTTGAAACACACACACACACACACACACACACACACTTCCAACCCCAAGCTTGGGCTCTCAGCCACTAAAACGGACAAGGCATAATTAGTGCAATATTCAAAAGTAAATTACTAATGTACAAAGAAACAAAGTATCTATCAAAATAAAGAAAAACATCAGTAAGAGAAAAAATACTAACAATCTAACAAACAAAATCTGATCAGTTACATAAATAAACCCAAATGGAATGAGATGACAGGTAGCACAGTGGTGCAGTGATTAGCACTATTGCCTCATAGCAAGAAGGTAACAGGTTCGAATCCCGGGCCTGGGGCCTTTCTGTGTGGAGTTTACATGTTCTCCCCGTGTCTGCGTGGGTTCTCTCCGGGTACTCTGGCTTCCTCCCACCATCCAAAAACATGCATGGGGATTAGGTTAATTTAAACTGACCATAAGTGTGAATGTGAGTGTGAGTGGTTGTCTGTCACTATGTGTTCTGTGATGAGGTGCCGACTTGTCCAGAGTGTACACTGCCTTTCACTCTAAGACAGCTGGGATCGACTCCAGGCCCCCCGCCACCCCCATGACGTTAGGCCTATGAACATGAGCAGAAAAAGGTATGAGATATATGAATATGGTGAATACACATAGTAAATAGTACACAGTTTTGTTCAAATGTAGCGGACACACTGGAAGGATTCAAAATATACAGCTTTATTATCTTTCAAGCAAATACTTGGAAGATCTACAATTCTGTTTTTCTGCATTACTTCCTGAAGACCCTGTTTTGCTTTCTTGAACTTTGACACCTTAAGGGTTGTCCAGCATTGTGAACCCTGACAGGAATGTTCATCTAAACATCCTAAATCTTCAAATGTGGCAATTAAAATGTCAAAGCCAGTTTTTATCTCTGGCTTCTCATGGACCTGGAACACCAATTCATGTAAACCCCCTTTTAATCTTGATGAGATGACAAGCAGACTAACTTCCATCCTGCCCTACCTCCTCCATCTGTTCCTGGAACCAAATGGACATAAAGGTCAGAATCCGGCCATCTCACCCAACACTTTCATATGGAAATTAAATCAACCACCAGGACACTTCACCTCGCATGCAAAGTTGTCCCCAGACAACACAACAAGTGACTCAAATCCTTCCTCTGTCATTCACACCTTCCTCTTCTCTGATCTTCGTCTTGCTTTTACACACACGCACACACACATACTGGTTTTCATGGTTGCTGGGGAGCATTTTTTAATCATCACTTGCGGGGACCACCCTTTCTAGAGGTGTTATAGGTGTGAAAAAAAATTCAGCACACTCATCATTGTGTACTTAGCTCATATACGCCTTCAGAGATTTAAAATTGCACTAAATTGTTTTCTCCTAACTAAACTGCAAACTGGGGACTTCTGAAAAATCTAATCAACACATTTATAGGGAACCAAATCTGCATATCCTTTGCATCATTCACACTGTCCTACTTCCCTTTGTGGGGACAATGCTGGAGTTATTATTATCACATTTATTACAATAATTAAAAATAAAAAACCATGCAACCTTTACAATTTACTATTGATTTTACCATGTCAAGGTCAAACCACAAAGTATTGCTTTTGATTAACAAAAGATTGTAAGGACCCATTAGAGAGACAGAAAATGTCATGTAGGAGGAGTCAGGATACCCACTGTCCAGTCACTTCCCTGATAAAATACCTCTGTAGTCTTTCACCCAAAACAAAAGCGTTCTACCTGACACCTGGAAAGGTGATGGTCCACTGGCAAAGTTGCTCCCAGGGATGTGCAAGGAAGCAAAAACGGAGGCTGTTTACACAAACCACACCCTCGTGGTCATCGTCATATAGAAGCTGTCGGATGCAGGACTTGACATATCTTTGGGTCTTATCAACCAAAGGGAGACCAAGCAGACAAAGTTAAGGAACCACTAACTTAGTGATGCTGACCTGTTAGGAACAATGACAGTTGCAAAATAGCAAATAAAAGTTGTCTTGCAGATCTGAGAGTACAGTAAGACACTGCTGGAAGCCATCCATGGACAACAGGAAAAGATGTAGCCACGTACTGTCAGATCAAACCCTGGAAATTGCTGAGTGTGTCAAACAACAATCAACAAATTTTGATTTTGGAATCTGTTTTTGTTGGCCATCAAATAAACTTAAATAATCTATTTTGTCACATTTTCTAACTCAGCCTTTATATTCAAACTGTTGTTTAACTGCTGTATAACAGCAATAGCACAAGATATTAGTACAGTAGTATGAAGCACATCATTGACCCTTCATGTGATATTGCTTCATCCCACTGCTGAATGATGTAGTTCCTAGTAATGAATATCAATAAGAGCCAACTCCCAATCACACTGAAGACTCTTTAATGAACAAGCTAACAAAGATAACACTGAAAATAAACTGTACAATGATGGAATGGAAAATGTAATCAATGTACTCTGCTTTCAACATACAGAACCTGCAAATAGAAGTTTCAGAACCAGCCTTTTCATCAGTTATAACCTTACAAATTATTCTGGACTTTATTTTTGTCAGCTGTAATGTGGTTATACACGTAATATTTCAAAGTTTGCCAGTCACAGTTCTGAAGAGCTGCTGGCTCAGCCTTCAAACATTTTTCACAGTCATACTTTGTTGGTACAATGCAAGAAGTGACAAACTGCTTCACGTGCCTTTCAATGGCTTTTACCTCTTCCTCTTGCCATAGTGTTCTTTTTTGGATAGCTTTTCCTGTAAGAAGGCAGAAAAAAATTGTAAACAGAAATATACTTAATCGAGTGCATTTCTCATTTAGCAGCACCTATGTCTCTGATAATTGTGTATTCAAGTGATTCTGAATGACATGATGCATCAGAAGAAGAATAACAAGGATAATTATTATTTTATTAATTCCTCAGTTACATTTAGATGCTGTTAGTATTTTTCTATTACAAGTATTTTTTTATTTAATGCAGTTTTGTGAAAGCTGGTTGCCATGTCAACAAGTTTACCACTGTTTCTTTATTGTCCTGGCCTATGATTTTCCACAGCTATGAACAGAACCAGACAACAGAGATTTTTTTGTTTATTTTGTCACTGCATCCAACTTGTGGAATTCTCTGAGAGATGAATAAAGTATCTATCTATCTATCTATCTATCTATCTTCCTCTGCCGCTCAAGGTGCGCAGAACTAAATTTATGCATTGTTCTCCGGCTTTTGGGACAAATAGACTGTTGAAACTGTTGAAGCCTTGCACATCTGCGGAGCAGAGACGGAGTGGGGACAGACATGAGCTGGAGTCAGTGGAAACACACAGTGTGTCTATCCTGCGCAGAGTGCAGACAGTGTACGGATGGAGGTGGTGGGAATTGGGGGGTGGCTCTGGCTAGTAGCCAGTTAGAGGTTTTTTTTGTCAGTGTAGAGCTGAAGAACTAGGGGGATGGGGCAATAAAGTTAGGGGCAATTCTATTTATGTTAAAATGCAGCAGCCAGGGACTTCAACCAGCGGAGATTAAGAGACAGAAAACAGATTTACTAGCGATAATTTTGCTTTTTGGATTGGATTGTGTGTTGGGTGCGTGTGGATTGAGTGGGGAGTTGTGTGTGGGATATCAGCCGACAGCCGATCGGCCCGGTACGACGGTATCCTAGCTCAGCTTCTGACTGATCTGCAGGTCCCTAGCCACAAGAGAGAGCTTGACGCCACTTTTGAGCTAGTAGGGAGGGACAGCACATGTCCAATCAGGACGGGAGCTGCAGGGGAGGGGAGGGGGAAGCATGGAAGACTGTGAGTAGAAACAGACCCAAAAGGGTTCGTATTGCAAGGGGTGATACATCACAGGATAGTGATATGGATAATGTGCAGGCTAAAGTAAGGAGGGCTGAGGCCGGAAAGGAGGTGAGATTCAAAGTCCTGATAAAAATCAAGAGTGGCCCTGGGTTTGTCTCTGTCAGTCCCCTGAAATTGACCAAAGAGCTGAAGAAAAACATAGGTGAGGTGATTCATGCTACTGTCCTGAACAATAGAATGATTTCTGTCATTTGCAAGACAGAGGCCCAACAGGAAAAGGCACTTAAGATAAAAAAGCATCCTGGACAAAAGGGTAGAAGTGTTTAAACCACTATCTGTCTCTGAAACTAAAGGGGTGATATACAATGTATCCAATGATGTGTCAGAAGAAGAGCTGTTAAAGAATTTGAAAGGAGGGAATATTACTGGTGTGAGGCACATGGGTAACAATGATCGAGGGTTTACTCCCATACTTTTGACATTTAAAGATGAAGAGCTCCCTAAAAAGGTGATGCTGGGATACATGAGCTACTCAGTAAGGACTTATGAAAGGCCCCCAATGAGATGTTTAAATATCAAAGATATGGGCATGTTGCAACTGTGTGCAGGGAGAGAAGAAGGTGCAGATTGTGTGGTGGAGATCATGATGGGAAGGACTGCAAAGGAACAGCTAAGTGTTGCAACTGTGGAGGTAATCACCCAGCTTCATATAGGGGATGTACATACTACCAAAAAGCTGAAAGTGTGTAGAAAGTAAGAAAGGAGAGCAAAGCGTCTTATGCAGAAGCAGTACGTAGGGTGGAAGGTACAAGCAGGGTGCAGGCCAGACCAGAGATTAGCAGTGAAAGGCAAATAAGAGGAGGAGAAATGCTAAACAGTGATGACATCATGGTTGTGGTCATTAAGAAAATGCTACTAGCATTTATGGTTGAAGCAATGTGGAGGGTGAAAATTGTAATGATATGGCAAGAGAACTTACTGCTGCAGCAGAACAGTTGCTGGGATTTAAGGGATTAGATCCAAAAGAGGTCTGGGAGGCTACCTACTCACAAAATAAAGACGAGCACACTGGAAATAAGGAACAGGAATTATTGCTGGGAACTGATGAAGAAGAGATGGACGGCAGAGATGGAGACTATGATGATGATGATTAAATTCATTTTCATAATGTTTTACGTATTACAATGGAATGCCAGGAGTTTATCAGTGAATGGGCAGGAATTTAAGAGAAGCTTAAAGGGATTTAAGGAGAGGCCAGAAGTCATCTGCATCCAAGAAACCTGGTTAAAGCCAAACTTGGATTTTAAAATCAATGGATATAACTGTGACAGGAAAGATAGAGAAAATAGGACAGGAGGGGGGTGTGCTACCTTTGTTAAGACGGGAATACAGTATAGAAGGAAAGAATTTGAGACAGAGCTGGAATGTGTAACTATGGAGGTATGGACCAACAGGGGGAAAATCAATATTGTGAACCTGTATAACCCAAGCAGCAGCCTAGAAGGGAAGCATTTACAGGAAGTAATGGACAGAATTAGCACACTGGTGGTCTGGGTAGGGGACTCCAATGCTCATAATGAGTTATGGGGAGGGCAGAAAAAAGACAGTAATGGAATCATGATAGAGGAGTTTATGGATAAAAACAACCAGGTACTGCTAAATGATGGTCGACCAACATGGTTCAGGGAAAATCAATCCATCTCATCTGCAATAGACATCACAATGGTATCAGCAGAATTAGCAGCAGGAAGTAGGTGGGAAACAATGGACCAGTATGTAATGGGCAGTGATCACATACCAGTAATAAGCAAATTTGGAAGGTGTTTGATTGAGGAACCGGATAATCTGGTAATGGGATTTAATTTTAAAAAAGCAAATTCGATAAAGTATGAGGAGAGACTAAATGAAGAAATAGGCACGATAGACAGTAAGCAGGGTATAGAGGGATGGAACAGATCATTCTCTAAGTATACATGGACAGTAGCAGCATAGACGATCCCCAAGAAAAAGATCCCTAGAAGAGGCTCTATGGTCCCCTGGTGGAATGAAGGGTGTAGTACATCTGTTCTTGCTAGGAATAAGGCATACAAGAAACTCAAAAAGTACCCAGTAGAAAGATGTTTAATAGAATATAAGAAGTTGAGGGCCAGAGCAGGAAGGGTCATAAAAGAGGCTAAGAAAAAAAGTTGGAGAGATTTTTGTGGCAGGCTGGGGCCTGAGACCTCCACAAAGAAAGTATGGAATCTAGTCCATCCAATGTCTGGGGTTTGTAAGCAGAACTGTCCTCCTGTTCTTTGTCATGGTGGAAAGGAGGCGACTAACAGCAAAGAAAAAGCAGATATGTTAGTAAAGCATTTTCAAAAAGTACATAGCACAGACAATGTAAGGGAAGAAAATAATAGAATAAGAAAAGAAACAGTAGCAAGGCAAATTAACAAACTGCAGGAAGATAATGATAACTCAGATACTATTAACCGATTTTTTACATTAGATGAGCTAAAAAGAGTAGGAAAGCAAGGGAAGGACACAAGCCCAGGTAGAGATGGTCTAGGGAATCAACTTTTCATACATGCAGGGGAGCTTGTGTTAGAGGAGCTGCTAGCATTAATTAACAGTGTGTGGGAGTCTGGTAAACTACCTAAAGAATGGAAACATGGCGTAATAGTCCCAATCCTGAAGCCGGGGAAAAAGCAGAGTGATCCCAGCTCTTATCGACCAATAGCCCTGACATCAGTAGTGTGTAAGATCATGGAGTGTATGATAACATTCAGGTTAGTGTACATGTTGGAAAAAAGAGGATACTTTGAGCCATACTACACTAGTCTTGGGTTTAGACAGGGACGCTCAACAATGGACTCAGTCATGTGCTTGGACTTGGAAGCAAAGAGAGCTGTAGCAAACAGAGAGGCAGTTGTAGCAGTGTTTATAGACATTGAGAAAGCATATGACATGTTATAAAGAGAAGAGCTAGTAATCACTCTACGTAATGCAGAAGTAAGAAGAAGAATATTTAATTGGATCAAGGCCTTCTTATATAACAGGACAATACAGGTCATAGTTAGGAATATGTTGTCTGAAGAGGTAGAAGTAGAGAATGGCACCCCCCAGGGAAGTGTGAGCAGCCCCGTACTCTTCAACGTCTTAATCAATGGCATATTTAGCACAGTGAGCAAGGATTTTGGGTTGTCATTGTTTGCAGATGATGGAGCTTTATGGAAGCGAGCAAGGAATCTCAGTCATATCTTCAGCAAAATGCAAGAAAGCCTGGATAAAGTGGTTGAGTGGACCAGAAAATGGGGATTTAAAATCTCTGTAGACAAAACAAAGTTCATGGTGTCTGGATATAAAAAGAAAGTGCCAGGTGAAGGGCTGATGGTCAGAAGCCATATTCTAGAAAGAGTGCAGACTTTTAAATATCTCGGTGTGTAGATGGATGAAAGAGTGACATGGAAAGCACATAGGGTTGCCAACACCCAGAGATTGAAATAAGGGACACCTCCCGCGGGCGGCCGAAAACATTTGGGGTTTGGGGGGTCAAAAACGCATATATAACAGCATTTTGGCACAGTTATACCTATTACAGACTATACAAATACATTAGGCTACTGCATTACTCTTACAGTAACAAGATTGTAATAACAACTCATGATCAGTTTGATTAGTTTGTATTTGAGGCATACATGTGATCATTCAAGTATATATTTACTTTTTGCAAAATGTGCAAAATAACATTTAACAATTGCCGTCTCTTCTTCTGGGTTTTCACAGTTTTAAAACAATGTAACAGCAGTTAACAATGTTGTTTTTTTGGTTGTTGCCTACTTATTTGGAAACTTAACTCCATTTCTTTTTTTATTTTCAACTTAAAAAAAAGTGCAAAATCACAACTGTAAAATCTTCTGAACAAAAAACCAACAAGGTGTTAGAACTCGGCAAAAACACAGGAAGAAAAGTCAAGTCAAGTCAAGTAAACTTTATTTGTATAGCCCAATATCACAAATTATGAATTTGCCTCATTGGGTTTACAATCTGTACAGAATATGACACCCTCTGTCCTTTACAAATGACCCTCGCATCGACTAAGGAAAAACTCCCCAAAAAAAAAACCTTTTAACAGGGAAAAAGAAACAGAAGAAACCTCAGGAAGAGCAACAGAGGAGGGATCCCTCTTCCAGGATGGACAGACGTGCAATAGATGCCATGTGTACAGAATAACAACAATGAAAACACATTAACACTAACATACAAAATTGTATGGAAATGTCCAAATCAATATAACAACAGCTAATATACAGTGTGTATATATAGAATTATATGAGAGTGTCCAAGGGGATGAAGAGCATCATCAAGCTATCAGCAAAGGATGAGAAGCATGTCGTCCTCTCCACCATGCCAACCAGAAGAAGCCTGGGCAGCACATCATCCACTCCACCACACCAAACAGGAGAAACCTCCGCAGGATAACCTCATCACCACCACGTCACTCAGAACCAGAAGATGAAGCCTGACTGGTCTGCACAACCACTACTCCACCAGGTAGACTGGATCCATGGATACCTGTGAGATGAGAACACACAGGGACTACGAGGCACAAAAATAATCAGCAGCATGTGTTAAAGGGAGGAAGAGGAAACACATCCTCTTCTCCACTACCCTAAAAGATACAACCTGAGCAGCATCGCCTCTTCTCCATCTCACCACCATCAGGACAGACGAAGCCTGGATGACACCACCTCCTTCTCAACAAGTAGCCTCAGCTCACGGACACCTGGGAGCTGAGAGCACAGGGGCTCCGGGGAAGAAGATGAGTTAGTAAAATGACTTAATGGAGGCATCGAAATGAAGAAGAAGAGAAGCTCGGTGTGTCAGAGGAAGTCCCCCAGCAGTCTAGACCTATAGCAGCATAACTAAGGATTGATCCAAGGCAGCCTGAGTCAACCTTGGATCAGTCCTAACTATAAGCACTATCAAAAAGGAAAGTCTTAAGCCTACTCTTGAATAAGGGGATGGTGTCTGCCTCCCGGACTGAAAGAGGGAGTTGGTTCCACAGAAGAGGAGCTTGATAACTGAAAGCTCTAGCTCCCATTCTACTTTTAGAAACCCTAGGAACCGCTAGTAGTCCTGCATTCTGAGAGCGTAGAGTTCTAGCAGGATTATAAGGCACTATTAGCTCTTTAAGATAAGATGGTGCCTGACCATTAAGTGCCTTGTAGGTGAGGAGGAGGCTAGATTTTACAGGGAGCCAGTGCAGAGAGGCTAACACCGGAGAAATATGGTCTCTTTTCCTGGTTCTGGTCAGAACACGTGCTGCAGCGTTCTGGACCAGCTGGAGAGTCCTGATAGACTTATTAGGGCAGCCTGATAATAACGAGTTACAATAGTCAAGCCTGGAAGTTACAAATGCATGGACTAATTTTTCTGCATCGTTTTGGGAGAGAATATGCCTTATTTTTGCAATGTTATGCAGATGAAAAAAAGCTGTTCTAGCTGTTTGTTTCATGTGGACGTTGAAGGACATATCTTGGTCAAAAATTACCCCTAGATTCCTTACAGTGGTGTTCGAGGCTGGTACAAAGCCACCTAGAGTAAATAAGTCATTAGATTAGGTTATTTCTGAGATTTTCAGGGCCAATTAGAATAACCTCAGTTTTATCTGAATTTAACAACAAGAAATTGTGCGCCATCCAAGTTTTTATATCCTGAAGACATGTTTGGAGTTTAGCTAACTGGCTGGATTCGTCTGACTTAAATGACAAATATAGCTGAGTATCATCTGCATAACAGTGAAAGTTTATGGAGTGTTTCCTGATAACATTGCCTAAAGGAAGCATATATAAAGTAAATAGAATAGGCCCAAGCACAGAACCTTGAGGAACTCCATAACTGACTATGGACTGCATGGAGGACTCATCATTAATGTGAACAAACTGTGATCGATCCGATAAGTAGGATTTGCACCAGCTTAAAGCAGTTCCTCTGATGCCAGTTAAATGTTCTAATCTCTGCAACAGGATATGGTGGTCAATAGTATCAAAAGCAGCGCTAAGATCTAACAAGACAAGTACTGAGACGAGTCCATGGTCTGACGCAATTAGCAGGTCATTAGTAATTTTCACCAGAGCGGTCTCGGTGCTATGATATTTTCTAAATCCTGACTGAAAGTCTTCAAACAGATTATTGTTCTGGAGGAAGTCACACAGCTGACTGCACACTGCTTTCTCAAGGATCTTATAGAGAAAAGGAAGGTTGGATATTGGTCTATAGTTGGCTAAAACCTCTGGATCAAGACCGGGCTTCTTCAGAAGAGGTTTGATTACGGCTACTTTAAATGACTGAGGTACATAGCCTGACAGCAAAGATAAGTTGATCATGTTTAATAAAGAGGTGCTCAGTAACGGTAAAATTTCTTTAAGCAGTGAAGTTGGGATGGGATCTAAGAGACAGGTAGAAGGCTTAGATGAGGAAATCAATGAAGTCAGTTTGTGGAGGTCTATGGGAGAAAAGCAGTCCAAGTATACATCAAGTTCTTCAATGAGTCCTATGCTTCCTGTGTTTAAAGACAAAGCAGTTTCAGTCAAAGGCACAGTGTGACTGATTTTCTCCCTAATAGTTATAATCTTCTCATTAAAGAAGCTCATGAAGTCACTACTACTGAGGGTTATGGGAACAGATGGTTCAATAGAGCTGTGGCTCTCTGTCAGCCTGGCCACAGTGCTGAAAAGAAACCTGGGGTTGTTTTTATTTTCCTCGATTAATGATGAATAATAAGCTGCTCTGGCCTTACGGAGAGCCTTCCTATAAGCTTTCAAACTATCATGCCAGTCCAGGCGAGACGCTTGCAGACCGGTTAAACGCCACTTCCTTTCAAATCTTCTTGCTGCTTGCTTTAAACTGCGGGTGTGAGGGTTATACCATGGAGCCAGCTTTCTATGCTTTACTATCTTCTTTTTTAGAGGAGCAACAGAGTCTAGAGATGCTCGCAGAGAGTCTGCAGCACAATCTACCAAATTATCAATTTGAGTAGGACTGAAGTCTGAGCCCTCAAGTATATTCATATTAGGTATTCAATTAAAAGCTAATGGAATTATATCCTTAAACTTGGCTACAGCACTTTCAGATAAACATCTAGTGTACATGGATTTACCTGATGGAGTGTAGTCCAGAAGAAAAAATTCAAAGGTTAACAAGTAATGGTCTGATGGGAAGGAATTCTGTTGGTGGACTGATAAATGTTCTACTTCAATGCTGTAGGTCAGGACCAGGTTGAGGGTATGGTTAAAACAGTGAGTTGGTTCCTGAACATTCTGACAGAAGCCAATTGAATCTAACAGCGAGATAAAAGCAGTACCAAGGCTGTCACCGTCAGCGTCCACATGAATATTAAAGTCACCGACAATAATTACTTTATCAGTTCTCAGGACTAAAGTTGATAAAAACTCAGAGAACTCAGAAATTCAGAATATGGACCTGGAGCACAGTACACTATAACAAATAAAACTGGTTTCTCTGTTTTCCATTTAAGATGAGAAAGACTAAGAACCAGGCTTTCAAAAGACGTATAGTTTAATTTAGGTTTAGGTTTGATCGATAGACTAGAATCAAAAATGGCTGCAACTCCTCCTCCACGGCCTGTATCTCTAGGAATATGAGTATTAATATGACTAGGAGGAGTGGATTCATTCAGGCTGACATAATCATCCTGACACAACCAGGTTTCAGTAAGACAAAATAAATCAACCTGGTTATCAGATATTAATTCATTTACTAGTAGAGCTTTAGATGATAATGACCTGATATTTAAAAGAACCCAAATGCTCGACTCAAAGCAAAGTAACAACAAAAGCTTTATTAACAGAACAGAAAACAACAGTATAGGGAGGGACTGACATTCTAACATGGCTACCTGGAAATACAACGCAAAGAAGCAACATGGCTATCAAAATTACAAAATAAACAACAGAGCAAGCTATGAAAATTGCAGCTGAAAATACCCTGGCTCTGGCTACTCTAGCTACTAAAACTGCAGGGGAAAAAGAAAACTAAAGACACTCACAAACGGTGAGGATAAATGGCAAAAATACTAACAAAAAGCGCTCACAAACATGTGAGGGAGAACCTAAGTAAATAGCACACTAAACAGAGAACTAACTACACTGACAGACAAACACGAGGGAGACAATCACAAAAAACGAAGCAACAGCTCGATGAACAGACAACACTCTGACAAAGGAAGGGGAAACCTGACAAGAAGCGATGACGTGGAAGATGGCTGGTAGACTTGGTTCACGGACACAAGACGTACTGGCACAAAACAAAGGGAGACACAGACATATATACACTAGGTAATGGGGAACAGCTGGAAACAATCAGGGACGGGGCTGACAATCACCAGACACGAAACAGGGCAGGAAGAGTGAAGCTGAAACACAAGGGAAGACAATTAATTTCAAAATAAAACAGGAAATGACAAGACCAAATGACAAGACTGAAATAAACACACTTAACTTGACAGATATGACAGTACCCCCCCCCCCCTTAAGGGTCGTCACCAGACGGCCCAGGAATCTCGAACCGATGGGGTATGGTCCAATGAATCTGGGTGCCAACTTCTTCGAGACTTCACGCAGCGGGAGCTCACGGGTGGAAAGCCATACTCTCTGTCCACTCTGGTAGACTGGCGCTGGTCTTCTCCGGCGGTCCGCTGTCTTCTTCATACCCACCACACTGCGCTGCAACACTCTGCAAGTAGCTTCCCACACCCGGTGAGCCCGCCTGACCAGGGCATGCGCTGACGGGACCGAAACCTCTTTCTCCAGGTCAAGAAAGGCTGGTAACCATACACACAGTGAAAAGGGGATATCTTGGTGGCAGCCGAGGGCAGGGAGTTATATGCGTACTCGACCCAGGGAAGAAGCTTGCTCCAAGAAGCGGGATTCTGGGTAATAAGGCAGCGCAGGCAGGTCCCCAGTACTTGATTCAGCCGTTCAGTTTGTCCATTAGACTGAGGGTGATAGCCCAAAGAAAGGCTCACAGAGGCTCCGATAAGGCTGCACAACTCTCTCCAAAACCTTGACACAAACTGAGGTCCTCTGTCGGAGACAATGTCTGTGTGAAAACCATGAATGCTAAAAACTCGACTAAACATAACTTCTGCCATCTCTTTAGCTGACGGCAACTTAGGCATGGCAATGAAATGTGTCATTTTAGAAAACCTGTCCACCACTGTGAGAACGGCGGTGTTTCCGTTGGAGCAGGGTAGTCCTGTGACGAAGTCCAGAGCGATTGCAGTCCATGGACGGCTGGGCACGGGAAGTGGCTGGAGGAGACCTGCTGGTTTCTGTGCTGCAGACTTGTTACGGGCACACACGGAACATGCCTCCACGTATTCCCTGACGATCTTCTCCATAGATGGCCACCAAAACTGCTGGTGAATGAAAAACAGAGTCCTTTTAACACCAGGATGGCAAGTGAGGCGAGATGTATGGGCCCAATGTACCACCTGCAACCGCAGACCCTCAGGCACAAACAGCCTATTAGGAGGGCAGCCCTCTGGTGGTGGGTTTTCCCCATTGGCTTGTTTCACCTTATTTACTATTGGCCAAGATACTGCTCCTACCACACAGTTGCGTGGCAGGATGGGTTCAGGCGTCTTGGCGACAGGCTCGGGGTCGAACAGCCGTGAGAGGGCGTCAGGCTTGACGTTTTGACTCCCGGGCCTGCAAGAGAGGGAAAAATTGAACCGATTAAAAGACAAGGAACATCTGGCTTGGCGTGAATTTAGTCTCTTGGCTTGTCTAATATACTCCAGGTTCTTGTGGTCTGTCCACACCAAAAAGGGCTGCTGGGCCCCCTCCAGCCAATGACACCACTCTTCCAGCGCCACCTTCACCGCCAGCAGCTCTCTGTTGCCCATGTCGTAGTTTCTCTCAGCCTGTGATAGTTTCTTGGACAGGAATGCACAGGGGTGCATCTTGCCGTCTGTCGCTGATCTTTGGGATAGCACCGCCCTTATCCCCACATCTGAAGCATCCACCTCCACCACAAACTGTCTGGTCGGGTCAGGCTCAGAGAGAATGGGGGCTGACGTGAATCGTGCCTTCAGCTGCCGGAAAGCAGCATCAGCTGCCGGGGTCCACTGGAAGGAAGACTGAGGAGAGGTTAATGTATGCAGAGGAGCTGCGATGGTGCTATAGTTCCGAATGAACCAACGGTAGAAGTTAGCAAATCCTAAGAATTGCTGAACCTTCTTCCGGTTATTCGGAACGGGCCACTCTGCAACAGCCTTTACTTTAGCTGGATCCATCTGTATCGACCCAGGGGCTATGATGAAGCCCAGGAAAGATACTGATTCGGCATGAAACTCACACTTCTCCACCTTAACATACAAATGATTTGCCAACAACTTGTGTAGCACCTGGCGCACATGTTGCACATGAGTTTTAAGATCCGGGGAAAAGATTAGAATATCATCAATGTACCCATACACAAATCTGTTCAGGTACTCTTTTAAAACATCGTTCACCAAGTTCTGAAACACCCCTGGGGCGCTGGAAAGACCAAAAGGCATCACTAAGTATTCATAGTGTCCAGACGGGGTATTAAACCCCGTTTTCCATTCATCCCCCTCCCTTGTGCGTACAAGATGGTAAGCGTTGTGCAGATCTAGCTTGGTGAAAACCTTCGCGCCTCGAAGCTGTTCAAAAGCATCTGACATGAGAGGGAGGGGGTATCTGTTCTTAATGGTGATTTCGTTGAGAGGAGCATAGTCAATGCAGGGCCTGAGAGACCCATCCTTCTTACCCACGAAGAAGAAACCCGCTCCCAGCGGGGAAGAGGACGGCCTGATGATGCCTGCCTGTATGTAATTGTCCATGGCCTCTCTTTCCGGGCCGGAGATGGAATAGAGCCTCCCTTTGGGCAGAGCCGCTCCCGCTCGTAGCTCGATGGCACAGTCATAGGGCCTGTGGGGAGGCAAAGAAGTGGCCTTCGCCTTACTAAAGGCCTGGCCAAGGTCGTGATAGCATAGAGGCACAGCGAATAAATCAACATTGTCATCCGTGGAAGTTGTTTCAGGTGAGGATGACACTGACCCAGACTCCACCCCAACACTGCCCGCTAGAACTCTCTTGCCACTGCTTAAACAATGTTTCTCACATTCCTTAGACCACCCCCTTACCAACCCTGATTTCCATTCAATAGCCGAATTATGTCGGCACAACCATGGATAACTCAACACTATGGCATGGTTTTCTGAGTTGAACACGTGAAATCTTAACTGTTCTTTGTGGTTACCAATCATTAGCGTTACCGGTTCCGTGACATGGGTTATCTTAAATAATTTATTCCCATTCAAAGCATTGGCCTCTAGAGGACATGACAAAATCTCAGTTTTCAGACCCAACTCCCGAACCACCCCCCAGTCCATTAGACTCTCGTCTGCCCCTGAGTCAATGAGCACCCATTGAGGCAATACCTGGTTCCCCACTGAACACGATACCTGTGTCAGCTGGCGAGGAGACCCTTCCGGGGGGCCTGACTGGATGGTCAGACCTCTTCTATTCGCAGGAGAAACGGGAACCTTGGCCGGACAGTTGTTGAGACGGTGTCCGGGCTGCCCGCAATAAAAACACAAGCCCTGCTGGAGGCGCCGCTGTCGCTCCTCAGGGGTGAGTCGGGCCCGACCAACCTGCATGGGCTCCGTCTGGTGATCCGGGGGCCTACGCCATCCACTCCCACTGAATACTGCTGGTCCTGCCTCCCGTCCGGTGCTGGTCCCGGGTGCTCCACGCCTCCGGTAGCGACGGTCCCGTATCCAGTTGTCCATACGGATGGCCACCTCGATCACCGCCTCAAGGTCGTCTGGCAGCTCCTGGGGTCCCAGCTGGTCGTGAATCTGGTCATTGAGTCCATCCAGAAAAGCATCTATCAGGGCTGGTTCCCCCCAGCCACTGTCCCTAGCTAGTGGACGAAACTGAATGGCATAGTCCGCAACTGTCCTGTTGCCTTGTGTAAGTCTCTTAAGTGCTTGAGCTGCCTGCCTACCCGGCCGAGTATGGTCAAAAACCCGGCGAAGCTCTGCAATAAACTGCTCTGGTGATGAGCAGAGCGCTGAGTCCCGAGCCCACTCTGCTGTGGCCCAAGCTGCCGCTCTTCCTGTCAGGTGGGATGTTATGAATGCAACACGCGACTGGGGAGTAGGAAAGGCATCTGGGTTCATCTTGAATTGCAAGGCACATTGAACCATGAACGGTCTACATAGTTCAGACTCACCAGAGAACTTCTCTGGAGGTGCCAAGCGAGGCAGTGTTTGAACAACCACGGGTGCGGCAACAGCAGGTAGACTCTGGCTGGGGGTAGCAGGAGGCAGGGGAGCTGATGGCTGAGAATGCAGATAATTAAGTAGGTCACGCATGCTGTGAGCTAGCGCGTCTACCTGGGCCGACATGGAGTGTCTGAATTCCTCTTGACGTGAGGACAAAGTAGCTAAATTGCAGCCCAAAGTAGCAGCCTGCTCCTCCTGCTGAGTGAGTCTGTCATCATGGGACACGACTAGGTCTCTGTGCTGACGAGTCGGCTGGGTTCATCCTGGCCAGTACGTTCTGTTAGAACTCGGCAGAAACACAGGAAGAAAAGAACCCAAATGCTCGACTCAAAGCAAAGTAACAACAAAAGCTTTATTAACAGAACAGAAAACAACAGTACAGGGAGGGATTGACACTCTAACCTGCCTACCTGGAAATACGACACAAAGAAGCAACACGGCTATCAAAATTACAAAATAAACAACAGAGCAAGCTATGAAAATTGCAACTGAAAATACCCTGGTTCTGGCTACTCTAGCTACTAAAACTGCAGGGGAAAAAGAATACTAAAGACGCTCACAAACGGTGAGGAAAAATGGCAAAAATACTAACAAAAAGCGCTCACAGACATGTGAGGGAGAACCTAAGTAAATAGCACACTAAACACAGAGAACTAACTACACTGACAGACAAACACGAGGGAGACAATCACACAAAACGAAGCAACAGCTCGATGAACAGACAACACTCTGACAAAGGAAGGGGAAACCTGACAAGAAGCGATGACGTGGAAGATGGTTGGTAGACTTGGTTCACGGACACAAGATGTACTGGCACAAAACAAAGGGAGACACAGACATATATACACTAGGTAATGGGGAACAGCTGGAAACAATCAGGGGCGGGGCTGACAATCACCAGACACGGGAAACACAGGGCAGGAAGAGTGAAGCTGAAACACAAGGGAAGACAATTAATTTCAAAATAAAACAGGAAATGACAAGACCAAATGACAAGACTGAAATAATAAACACACTTAACTGGACAGATATGACACAAGGTGCAATATCTAAACTGAAAACACACACAGACACACACAAACAGCACCGCGGACAGTGTCTGCCTTCTCCCTATCTCTCCACTTCTTCATAAACAGCTGCCTGCCTCGCCGCTAGTCGCTCGCTACACAGTACAGCGCACACGTATGCACACACACACACCTACCACCTGCCTACCCTGTCAACTGAGCAGTCCTAGTGCCCGTAGATACAGCTGGCCATGCAGACAGGCAGACATACAATGCATGGCACACAGAGAGAAAAAATATATGCATCTTCCCTTTACCCGTGCGGCCGGGACAAACAGCGTCCCGTCCAGGATGCGCCTCTTTTGGCTCAAACACGTGACGTCCCGGCAAATACGGGATGGTTGGCAACCCTAAAAGCACATAGAGAAAACTGTGGGGAAATGTGAAAAAGTAATGAATGTATTGAGGTGTTTGTCAGGGACTGACTGGGGGGCTGACAGAGAAACCTTGCTGATGATTTATAGAGCAATGATCCAATCGAGTATAGACTATGGGTGTATGGTGTATGCAGCTCAAAGGAGGAAACTCTTCAGAGATCTGGGAGCGGCTGGACAGACTGTTTTTAACATGAGCACACTGCTGAATGGGGAGGACTGGAACAATACAAAGAAGTTGCTTCCCTTTACCCGTGCGGCCGGGACAAACAGCATCCCGTCCGGGATGCGCCTCTTTTGGCTCAAACATGTGACGTCCCGGCAAATACGGGATGGTTGGCAACCCTAAAAGCACATAGAGAAAACTGTGGGAAAATGTGAAAAAGTAATGAATGTATTGAGGTGTTTGTCAGGGACTGACTGGGGGGCTGACAGAGAAACCTTGCTGATGATTTATAGAGCAATGATCCAATCGAGTATAGACTATGGGTGTATGGTGTATGGGTCAGCAGCATGCACAACTCTGAAAGCACTGGACGTTGTTCAAGCAAAAGCCTTGAGAGTATGTAGTGGAGCATTTCATACTACTCCAGTATTAGCCTTATTGGTGGAAATGGGGGAGATGCCACTGGAAATAAGGAGGGTCAAGCTTGGTCTTCGATATCTGATGAAAACAAAAGGGCAAGATGAGTCTTTTCCAACTAAACCTCTGTTAGACCAGCACTGGGAATTTGAGGAGAGGGGAAGAAGGACCAAAGCCAATTTCAGAAACAAGTTGAAGGACGATGCAGGGAAAATAGGCATTCTGGAGAAGAGAGTGTGTCCACTAGTCTGTTGGGCAGCTGTTTCTCCATGGATGTATACAGCACCTGAAGTTGATTTGAGCTTTTTAATTAGTAAAAAGAGGGGAAAAGATGGAAACCCTGTTAATACAGTCCAAAACCATCTGAAGCAGAAATGGCGGACACACATGCATATTTATACAGATGGCTCAAAAGAAGCAGAAAGTGGGAAGGTGGCGATCGGCATAGTAATACCCCAGCTAGAAAAAAGAGAAGGCTACAGGATATCAGATCACATGCCAGTATACACAGCAGAGATGATGGTAGTGTTGAAGGCTCTCCAGTGGGTGGAAGACAATAAACCAGGGTAAGCAGTCATATGCAGTGACTCGGCAGCAACTATCCAGACTATAAAAGAGTCATGTTCCAAATCCAGACCAGACCTAATAGCAGAGATGTGCTTAATAATAAAAAGACTCAACAAATTGGGGTGTGAGATGGGGTTCATCTGGATACCAGCACATGTGGGTATACAAGGTAATGAGGAAGCAGACACTGTGGCCAAACATGCAATAAAGCAGGATCAAGTCGAATTGGAATTGGACTACGGACCACCAGAATTTTCATTTATAATAAATCAGGCAGCAAAGGCAATATGGCAGGACTCATGGGCTAAGGAAAGCAAAGGCAGGATGTACTATAATATACAAAAAAGCGTTGGGGAAAGGAATCATTGCTTTGGATGTAGCAGGAGAGATGCCGGGGTGATCACCAGAGCACCTGGACACTGTGGTCTCAGGAGTGGGCTGGCTCTGATTGGGAAACACCCGGACGGACAATGTGACTGTGGAGAACCAGAGACTGTGATGCACGTAATCCTACAATGTAAAAGATATGCAGCTCAAAGGAGGAAACTCTTCAGAGACCTGGGAGCGACTGGACAGACTGTTTTTAACATGAGCACACTGCTGAATGGGGAGGACTGGAACAATACAAAGAAGTTGCTGCAGTATCTGCATTCCATTGGAGTATACAACAGAATATGATTAGGCACTAACAGGAATCGCATGGAAACAGCAGAGGGCAGCGATACGCCTTAGATGCGTCTAGTCTGCCAAAACCGAAGAAGAAGAAGAACCCTGAGTTTATCCTGTCTCCTCCTACTGCTGAGCCTTCAGACAGACATGGTGCCCGTATTGTAAAATATTGCCAGACCGCAGACATGATTACGAGTTAGCTGCAGATGGCAGGACAGCGCAACTGTTTTAAGAGCAGCGAAGAACTGTGTCAGAGCTAACAATGCTAAACATTAATTGGTTCCTATTTTAATAATTTACATGGTATCGGATCAGTGACTGGACTCCACTACTCACCGATACCGATAAATCTATAGATGCATCTATAAATACAGTATGTATCACTGATCTATGGATATAGTGACGTCCCTCTCATTTGAACAAGCTCCACCCACATGAAACTACATCTGGCACCATGACTGATACTGCTGTGAGTCACATGGGGATTACACTGTGACACATGAAGGAAGCAGGAACTAAAGCTCTTTTAGTATTTTTCCAGCTGGATTTCTAAATATGAAGTCCCTCTCAATATGTTAAAGTTAACTATTTTCTAATAATCCTGTTATACCTTAGTGGTACATTTCTTTGTTTATGTACAGATGCATGTGATATTAAATAAAAAGTTTAGTTTTCTTCCATTGTTGCTGTTTTCAAGAGCCTGCTGCACACATGCTCAAAGAACAATTATACTAACTGAGGACTGAATTTCTGTCAGTTGGGATTTTGTAATTCAAAACAACCTCGAGACTTTTAGGTTCATACCTGAGTGCAGCTCAGCTTAATGTTCCTGACACTCTATGAGAGAGACAGTGTGTGGAAAGAAACTAGTATACAGTGCTCTCTAACAGCTCTAGAGGAACCATGGGAAGGCAGGCTGGTGCCAAAACCGAAGAAGAAGAAGAACCCTGAGTTTATCCTGTCTCCTCCTACTGCTGAGCCTTCAGACAGACATGGTGCCCGTATTGTAAAATATTGCCAGACCGCAGACATGATTACGAGTTAGCTGCAGATGGCAGGACAGCACAACTGTTTTAAGAGCAGCGAAGAACTGTGTCAGAGCTAACAATGCTAAACATTAATTGGTTCCTATTTTAATAATTTACATGGTATCGGATCAGTGACTGGACTCCACTACTCACCGATACCGATACCAGCATTTTCAACAGTATTGGAGACATTTCCAATACTGGTATCGGAATTGGAACAACTCTAGACTCAGTATTGATGTTAAACTTGAGTTGAGAGTCAAATACTGTTCCAAGGTATTCATAAGACTGGACTCTCTGGACCTCTACACAGTGCCGCCCCTCCCTAAATGCAGATGCGCAATGGATGCACATATGCACTACCACGAGACAGTACAGCATCAAATCAGCTCGAGGAGAGAGAGAAGAGAGCTGTAATCAGCTGCAATGATTGACAGCACTCTGCATCTGACCAATCAAAGCGCCTAATTGAAGTGAAAATCACCAAGGGACACGTAACCAAATATTAGCATTGCTGTATGTATGTTTTTGACCCAGCAGATTTGGTCACATTTTCAGTTGACCCATAATAAAGTCATAAAAGAACCAAACTTCGTGAATGTTTTTTGTGACAAAGAATTACTGTACTTTGAACAGGAATGGGCAGCCTTTATGGAACCCAACAGTAACTCAGATATATCTGCAAGCACTCTCTGGGAAACAGCAAAAGTAGTACTAAGAGGCAAAATAATTTCATATTCCACATTTAAGAAAAAAGAAGAGAATGCAAGAGAACACTTCTTACATCAGGAGGTAAAGAGACTAGACATCTTGGCTTCTCAGACACCTTCTAACTTAATCAATAAAGAGCTACTTAAAACCAAACACGACCTTGACAACCTTCTTAACAAAAAGACAGAATACAACCTCATCAGACTACGTCAACAGCACTTAGAATTTGGAAATAAAACTGGTAAACTGCTGGCCAACCAATTGAACAAACTGAAAAATGTAACATCACATCAATCAAAGATGACTCAGGTAACACTACACAAGACCATCCAGCAATAAATGAAACTTTTAGAAACTACTATTCCAAACTATACACCCCAGACCATACCACTTCCACAGAAGCTGATGCCTTTCTGAGGATTGTTTCTTTGCCCAAACTTTCTACAACCCAAACAGAAAATTTGGACATCACACTCACAGCAGAAGAACTCAAGAAAACATTGCTACTCATGCCTAATAAAAAGTCCCCAGGATGAGATGGCTACCCAACAGAATTCTATAAACATGTCTGGCCTCTGCTCTCACCACTGTATCTCCAAAATCCTCAATAATTCTAAAATGCCTCATCATTTGAACACAGCCTTAATTACACTGATCCTAAAACCAAACAAAGACTCAACACAATACTCCAGCTACTGTCCCCTATCTTTAATAAATACCGATGTGAAAATAATAAGCAAGGCTTTAGCATTAATATTAGAACTCACAATTCCATCGCTTATATATCCGGATCAGACTGGATTTATTAAAGGGAGACATTCCTCAGAAAATATGTGAAGATTATTAAACATAATACACTTATATCAGTTAAAAATCAACAAAGAAAGCACACATCCTTCCTTGATACTAACCCTGGATGCTGAAAAAGCATTTGATAGGGTACGTTGGACATGTCTCTTTTCTTCCCTTAACCACTTTGGCTTTGGCTCATATTTCACCAACTGGATCAGAATATTGTATAGCACACCCTCAGCTTCAGTAATCACCAATGGACTAATATCTAAACCATTCAATCTAGAGGTACCAGACAACAATGCCCGCTATCCACATTGCTCTTCGCTCTCTTCATAGAACCACTAGCCGCTGCCATAAGACAGACAGCATCACGGGCATTCAAACCATCTCACACCATCACAAAATAAGTCTATACGCTGATGATATCCTACTATACATAACATCCCCCTCAACCTCTCTTCCAACACTCTATAACCTGATAAACAGCTTTGGCAGGGTCTCTGGATATGCTATCAACTGGTCCAAATCTGAAGCACTTGTCCTATTTCTTGTCTCCTCTAGATGACGCTCTTGGTTTAAAGATGTAATGGAAATTTAGTCATTTTCCATTACACTAGCCTTTTTCTTTAAACCAAAAACGCTATCTAGAGGAGTCAAAAATATCACAAGTGCTTCATGAAGCTTCATTTGTCCATCACGACAAAATACATGTTCTTGTGTGAGTAATGAAGCATGTAATGATGAGCTTCTGTATCTCTGAACCCTGAGTGAGAATCACTTTGCAGTGAATGAGATGCAGTTTTCACCCTCAGCCACTCTAAGACTTTACCTTTGTCAGAGCTCATTTGTAGAGTTTCTGACTTAAGAAATGTGTTTCTAAAGTGTTTGGTTTTGCTGTCCACAGTGAAGAGTTAGAATGTCTTTTTTCTCAGCATGAAGTTGATGGAGAATAATAATTTCCTTCATCTGTTTTCTGTTCTTGATGACTGTTCATTACTTTGTTATGGAGTATTAATGAAAGAAACACAATCAGAGTGGTAGCAACAGAAATGAAGTCAGAAGTCATGTTACAAATATAAAAAATAGCTTTTGAAGAGGGAAAGTGATGATCCATTCAGAGTGAGAAAACAGATATTTATTTCATGAATGAGTTGCCAGAGGAGCAGAAGTGATAGTAGAACCATTGTTTTAAGTTACGTGAAGAATATTTAGTTTATTAGCTGAACTGGGAATTAATCCTCCAGGTATCCTTTTAACAACACTGTTGATATCTTGTGTGCTGCTGTCTGTTCCTTTTGTATTTTATGTTGTACTCAGTGAGTTCTGTTAAACCTTTTGTTCTGTTAAGAGTCAAATTTCCGTGTGTTCATGTACCTGATCAATAAAGCTGATGATGGATTTTTGAGATGGTGCAGTTTTAAAATTCTCTTCCTGTGTGTTGCTGCATACATCAGTGAGCATCTATAAATACAGTATGTATCACTGATCTATGGATATAGTGACGTCCCTCTCATTTGAACAAGCTCCACCCACATGAAACTACATCTGGCACCATGACTGATACTGCTGTGAGTCACATGGGGATTACACTGTGACACATGAAGGAAGCAGGAACTAAAGCTTTTTTTTTTTTTTAGTATTTTTCCAGCTGGATTTCTAAATATGAAGTCCCTCTCAATATGTTAAAGTTAACTATTTTCTAATAATCCTGTTATACCTTAGTGGTACATTTCTTTGTTTATGTACAGATGCATGTGATGTTAAATAAAAAGTTTAGTTTTCTTCCGTTGTCGCTGTTTTCAAGAGCCTGCTGCACACATGCTCAAAGAACAATTATACTAACTGAGGACTGAATTTCTGTCAGCTGGGATTTTGTAATTCAAAACAACCTTGAGACTTTTAGGTTCATACCTGAGTGCAGCTCAGCTTAATGTTCCTGACACTCTATGAGAGAGACAGTGTGTGGAAAGAAACTAGTATACAGTGCTCTCTAACAGCTCTAGAGGAACCATGGGAAGGCAGGCTGGTACCAATGAAACTGTACTGCTGAGATTTGAACTCATGAGCTCCTGTTTACTAAACAGACACTTTAACCAGCTAAGCCATAGCACCACATGTAGTGCATAATGAAGGCTACTGGTCCAAACAACAACAAACAACTGCACTACAATGCTTCACTTCATCTGTTCCATGTTGTTGATCACTGTTCTCTGAGTCTTTCTGGAGCTTTAATGAACAGAATATCATTGGAGTGTTGGCAGTAGTGCAGAGAATATATCAATATAATAATAGACAGTTTAAGTTCTGTTCTAGTGTGGAATCTTTACTGGTGAAAAGAAGTCAACTGAAACAGAATTATTAGGGTAAAAGCATGTGTTAGTTTTCTTAGAAAGCAAAATAGATGTTCTTGTGTGAGTCATGAAGCATGTAATGATGAGCTTCTGTACCTCTGAACCCCGAGTGAGAATCACTTTGCAGTGAATGAGATGCAGTTTTCACCCGCAGCCACATTAAAACTTTACTTTAGACTTAATTTTTAGAGTTTCTGATTTCAGAAATGTATTTCCAAAGCGTTTGGATTTACTGCCCACAAAGATAAGTTATGTTTTTCTCTCAGCATGAAGTTGATGGAGGACAATAGTTTCCTTTGTCTGTTCTCTGTCCTTGATGACTGTTCTTTGCTTCTTTATGGCGCATTGATGAAGAAAACGTTATCGGAGTGGGAGCAACGGAAATGTAAGTCATATTACAAATATAAAACATAACCTTTGAAGATGGGAAGTGATGCTCCATTCACACTGAGAAAGGAGATTGATCTTTATTTCATGAATGAATTGCCAGAGGAGCAGAAGTGATAGTAAAACCATTGTTTCAAGTTACATGAAGAATATTTATTTTATTAGCTGAACTGGGAATTAATCCTCCAGGTATCCTTTTAACAGCACTGTTGATATGGAGATTGGATAGACAGAGCAGGGTTTCTCAGAGGGCACCTCTAAAATTTGGGAGTAGGATGGGATGGCCTGCCAGCAGTCCTGACCTCAACTCCATTGAACTCTTGAGGGATCACAGCTTGGGCTGGTGACCAGCATGAGGAGGAGGTGCCAGGCTGTTGTGGCTGTGTTCGCTTCTACCACACAGGCATGTAATGCTTGAGTCACGAAACATGTGAGGACTCAACATTTATTTTGTTTTTAAAGAAGAATAACATGAAACATTGAATTCAATTTTCAGTCCTTGTTTTCCCCAATAATTCAGTTTTAGCTGACAGTCGTCTCATACTAGAAAAGAACTTAAACAAGATTTTATTGTCACTCTGATGAACACTGAAGACCAGTCACAGAGTGTCAGGAACAATCCCTGTGATAACAACTCCTGAAACAAGATCTATAAACCATACAATATGTTTTAATTGTAATCATCTCAACTTATTTTATTATTTCTGTACCTTGTATGCTGCTGTCTGTTCCTTTTGTATTTTATGTTGTACTCAGTGAGTTCTGTTAAACCAGAGTCAAATTTCTCTATGTGAGCACATACCTGATCAATAAAGCTGATGATGGATTTTTGAGATGGTGCAGTTTTAAAATTCTCTTCCTGTGTGTTGCTGCATACATCAGTGAGCATATATAAATACAGTATGTATCACTGATCTATGGATATAGTGACGTCCCTCTCATTTGAACAAGCTCCACCCACATGAAACTACATCTGGCACCATGACTGATACTGCTGTGAGTCACATGGGGATTACACTGTGACACATGAAGGAAGCAGGAACTAAAGCTCTTTTAGTATTTTTCTAGCTGGACTTCTAAATATGAAGTCCCTCTCAATACGTTAAAGTTAACTATTTTCTAACAATCCTGTTATACCTTAGTGGTATATTTCTTTGTTCATGTACAGCTGCATGTGGGGTTTAGTGAAGCGTTTTTTTTTTCAAATGTCTGCTGGACACAAACTAACAGAGGGTTGAATTCTTGTTACAGTTTTTTCTGATAGCTTAGATGCAATTTTTGAAACTTTTGGCTTTTTTTGCAAAACTCTACACACAAATCACAAAACCTTTCACCCAAATAGCAAAACACATTAGATTACTTGCAAAAGCTCGTTTTTGCACTAATTGCATAAACACTTTTTGCTAAACTGTTCACACTCTTTCAAAAACAGTATTTTTGTATCCGATGGTGCACACAAGCCATAATATCAGTAAGCACACAAAGCAGCCACTGCACACTGGCAGTAACAATGAAAAACTCATTTGGCTTTTGCTTATCCTGTGTGCAGGGCATATCGGTTTTCAGTACCTTATACAGTAACACACAGGGGTCAAAGTGTATGGATATTTATTTACACACATCAAAATACGTAAACATAAAGTGTGTTTTTCAAGTCAAGGCACAAAAAAAACATATAATGGAGAATATCACTGAGGAAAATCAGTCTTGTCTTCTTACGGGGTCTGGCCACAAAATTTCATCAACATCACATGCAATGTCTTCCATTGCTAGGCAGCGGGGATAATATCTCCTCGAGTGTCGTATCCAGGCCTGACATGATACCTGGTCAATGTCTCCGCATGCCTCCTCCATTGCCTCTAGAAGGGCTATGCGCTGATGGGGGCGACGGTCATAGACCTTCCAGCGCCAAGAAGAGAAGAACTCTTCAATTGGATTCAGGAATGGAGAGTAAGGGGGGAGGTAGACCGCAATGAAGAGCGGGTGATTGATAAACCAGTTGCGGACCAGAACAGCGTGGTGGAAACTAACATTGTCCCATATGACGACATACCTGGTCTGCTCTGGTCTCTGAATGAGAGTGAATATTTCATGCAGGGTGTCCAGGAATGTAAGAATGTGTGCAGTGTTGTATGGGCCCAGATTTGCATGATGGTGAACAACACCGTTTTGGCTGATGGCTGCACACATGGTAATGTTTCCACCACGCTGTCCTGGGACATTGATTATGGCACGTTGTCCAATAATGTTCCTTCCCCATCTTCTTGTTTTGCTGAGGTTAAAGCCTGCCTCATCCACAAAAATCAGCTCATGACCCATGGCATCTGCCTCTAGCTCCATCACTCTCTGGAAAAGACAAAACAAATGCATCACAGCAGGCCCATGCACAGCACACAGTATGCACTTCCAGATTCAGTACCAATGATAAGCTTACCTGCACAAATTCATACCGCAGTTGTTTTACACGTTCACTGTTTCTTTGAAATGGGACCCTATAGATCTGCTTCATCTTTATTTGGTTGCGTTCCAGTAAGCGAGATAATGCAGAGATGCTGACATTATTTATGTCCTCGAATGTTGTGTCATCCTCTAGTATGTGCTGCTGTATTTCTCGTAGCCTTATTGAGTTGTTTGCCAACACCATATTCACTATGTAGGTCTCTTGTTCAGCCGTGAATAGTCTTCTTCTGCCCCCAGCTACAGGTCGTCTAACAATTCTATAAAGTAACAATTTCAGTATTTTTACAGTAAATGTACAGTATTGTTTCTCAAAAGAATATGACACTACTGTATTACAGTATACATAATGTAAAACTTAGTATGAAGAAGATACTGTACTAACCGATTCTCATTTCGAAATGTTCTTATGATGCCTGCTACAGTGTAGCGGCTCAGGTTGGGTTGAACCCGTTGGCCAGCTTCCCTTAGGCTCATGCCATGGTTGATGACATGGTCCACTATTGTAGCTCTGATGACATCAGTGATTCTATTTCTTACTCGTACTCCTTCCTCTCCTCGTTCTCCTTGTGCTTCTGCACCTCCTCGTCCTCTTCCTCTAAGCACACCTCGTTGTCCTCTTCCTCTAAGTGCTCCTCCGCGTCCTTGCTGTCCTCCTCTCCCTCTTGCTTCTGCACCTCCTCATCCTCTTCCTCCAAATTCATTTCCTTGTCCACGTCCACGTCCTCGTCCTCCTGCTTCTTCACCTCCACGTCCTCTTCCTCGCCCTCCTCTTACTCTCACTCCTCTTACTCTTCTTTCTCCTTCCATTGTTCTCCACACAAAAGGCTTACCTGTGGCTTATTTATAGTGCTCAGGCTGATTGCAAAGTCAAATAATTATAGATAATAGTTTTCACATGTGACAGTGTGGCCTGACAGTTGGCAAAATTGTGTAAATAATAGCCATAAATATGTATAGTTTTGACAGGAGTGTGTAGATCATCTGGAAATTGAGTGTAAAGCAGTGAGCTGTGTTTGCAGTTTTGCAAAAAGAGTGCTGTGCAGTAAATTGTATTTACACATACACAAAGTGTTTGTTACGAAATTGCAAACTAAGTACAAAGCAGCGTTTGTGCTTTCAGTTTTGCAAACTCGGTGAAGGGTTTTGTGATAAATATTAATGGTTTTAGTAATTGTGCTATAAGAATCAATGTAAGTGTTTAAGCCATCAGAAAAAACTGTAATTGGAATATATAATCTAAAACAATCTCAAGACTTTTGTTGGGGTGTACTCATTTTTGCAACAACTCATTGAGTGTCCTTGGTGTGATGTGCCATCTGTGCCTTCTCCACAAATTCAGTGATATTCCTGTTAAGAGGAGTGTTAGTTCCTCTGATATTTTGTCAACCTGGGTTTTCAGGAACAAACAGGAGAGAGGAGACAAACTGAAACCCAGTGTCATCCTCTATGTTGCAGGACGATGAAAAAAAATCAAAAGACTTGTCAATAAACACAATATTTCCATGGACTTCACACACTGAGCCAAACCAGCCAAAGGACAAAACACCACGACACAAACACAGTAATGTAGTGTATGTTGTTCAGTGCAGTGAGGAAAACAAGAGCTCCACAAGCATATGGCTCAGAACAGGAGAGACAAGACTCAGCAGTTCACCTGCACCTGAAAGACACCTGAAGACACTCTTTTGAAGACAGTAATGTCCAGGTTTTAACCGGGGAAGACAGATGGTTTGAAAGAGAAGTTGAAGAAGCCGTTTTTGTCAAACTGGAGACACCGTTTCTAAACAGAGGAGGACTGTGTAGCAACCTATCAGCCACTTATAACAGTATTGAGCTCCATCCCCAGAGACCTCAGCAAACATTCATACCTGAGTGCAGCTCAGCTTAATGTTCCTAACGATAAGTGTTCATCAGAGAGACAGCCTGTGGAAAGAAACTAGCATACAGGGCTCTCTAACAGCTCTAGAGGAACCAATGGAAGGTACTGCTGAGATTTGAACTCATGAGCTCCTGTTTACTAAACAGACACTTTAACCCGCTAAGCCACAGCACCACATGTAATGTAGAATGAAGGCTACTGGTCCAGCAGGTTCACATCATGTGTTCCATGTTGTTGATCACTGTTCTATGAGTCTTTCTGGAGCTTTAATGAACAGAATATCATTAGAGTGTTGGCAGCAGTGCAGTGAATATATCAATATAATAATAGACAGTTTAAGTTCTGTTCTAGTGTGGAGTCTTTACTGGTGAAAACAAGGTGGTGGTGGAAGTGGTGGGGTGGCTGGGGGTAGGTGTTGGGTGGCGGGTGAACCCTCTTGTCCCGGACACCTGGGACTTGTTCATGGTGCTGTGGGGGCACCAGGCGGTGCCTCCTCTTGGTCCCTGGGCTTGTGGTTGTCACTTGGAGAATCCCTTGGTTCCAATATGTATTAAAGCTACAGCTGGTTTCGATGTGAAGCTGTCTCTGTCCATGGTGCTGATGTAACCCTGCACACAGTTTATATGAGGGACTGTGGAGCCTGACACACACACACACACACACACACACACACAAAACCTGTTTTACACCCAACGATTGACAAACTCAGTGTGGTTTGCAAATACAAAACATCAGTCACAAACTAATGCATTTTGTTTTGCAAATAAGAGATGTACCTAACAAATACAGTATATTTTACACATACAAAGAAACATATTTCTTCAATGACAAAAAATATCCTCCAAGTACAAAAAATATCCTCCAAGTACAAAAAAAATCCTTCAAGTACAAAAATGAATTCTACAAGTACGTAACACTGTCACGTGACTTTTGGCACTAAATTTCCGCCCTGCTGATCCACACACAAATTCCTTCAGAGGCACACACACAAGCACACAGCACTTCTGGGTTTTGGACCGGGACGCACTGTAGTTTCTGGTCACGTTCTTTGCTTTCTGTTGACAGAAATAAAACAGCTCACCTAGCTACAGCTACTGGATCATTTAAAAACGAAAGAAAAAAAAAAAAAAAAACAACTTTATTTTCTTTCTGATTTTTTGTATTTTGTAAATTGTTGTTTTTGTCATGCCACTGAAGAAAAAACAAAAAGTGGTTATGGACAGTAAATGTGTCTTTTTGCTAAAGAGGAAGGACAGCTCCACAGCCTACCACTGCTGTGTCCCACTGTGTACAGTCTCGACCACTTTCAACTCTGTTGTCTCCTTTCACCGACTTCCCCAGGATCGTGAATCACACAAGAGGTGGATTTCAAATATCAAACGCGACTAACTTACCCCTACGGAGCATACAAGTCTGCAGCAGACATTTTAAGGCCCTGTTTACACGAGAACGCTTGCGGGTAAAAAAAAACAAAATACTTAATTGTTAGTGCCTTTTGTTTAGACGGTGATGGCGTTTTTAGGGCTTGAAAACACAAAGAAATGAAAAGGGCCTCCAGAGTAGAAAAGTGGAATACAGAATTAAACCTTTCCTAAACCTCTGGTATGATATTATTTGGTAGTTAGTCAAGTCAAGTCAAGTTTATTTGTATAGCCCAATATCACAAATTATGAATTTGCCCCATTGGGCTTTACAATCTGTACAGGATATGACACCCTCTGTCCTTTACAAATGACCCTCGCATCGACTAAGGAAAAACTCCCCAAAAAAAACCCTTTTAACAGGGAAAAAGAAACGGAAGAAACCTCAGGAAGAGCAACAGAGGAGGGATCCCTCTTCAGGATGGACAGACGTGCAATAGATGCCATGTGTACAGAATAACAACAATGAAAACACATTAACACTACATATAAATGTAGTGTTAATGTGTATGGAAATGTCCAAATCAATATAACAACGGCTAATATACAGTGTGTTTATATAGAATTATATGAGAGTGTCCAAGGGGATGAAGAGCATCATCAAGCTATCAGCAAAGGATGAGAAGCACGTCTCCCTCTCCACCACGCCAACCAGAAGAAGCCTGGGCAGCAAATCCTCCTCTCCACCACACCAACCAGAAGAAGCCTGAGCAGCACGACTTCCTCTCCACCACACCAAACAGGAGAAACCTCCGCAAGATGACCTCGTCACCACCACGTCGCTCAGAACCAGAAGATGAAGCCTGACTGGTCTGCACAACCACTACTCCACCAGGTAGACTGGACCCATAGATACCTGTGAGATGAGAACGCACAGGGACTACGAGGCACAAAACTAATCAGCAGCATGTGTTAAAGGGAGGAAGAGTAAACACATCCTCTTCTCCACTACTCTAACAGATACAACCTGAGCAGCATCGCCTCTTCTCCATCTCACCACCATCAGGACAGATAAAGCCTGGATGACACCACCTCCTTCTCACCTAGTAGCCTCAGCTCACCTGGGAGCTGAGAGCACAGGGGCTCCAGGGAAGAAGATGAGTTAGTAAAATGACTTAATGGAGGCATCGAAATGAAGAAGAAGAGAAGCTCAGTGTGTCAGAGAAAGTCCCCCGGCAGTCTAGACCTATAGCAGCATAACTAAGGATTGATCCAAGGCAGCCTGAGTCAACCTTGGATCAGTCCTAACTATAAGCACTATCAAAAAGGAAAGTCTTAAGCCTACTCTTGAATAAGGGGATGGTGTCTGCCTCCCGGACTGAAAGAGGGAGTTGGTTCCACAGAAGAGGAGCTTGATAACTGAAAGCTCTAGCTCCCATTCTACTTTTACAAACCCTAGGAACCGCTAATAGTCCTGCATTCTGAGAGCGCAGAGTTCTAGCAGGATTATAGGGCACTATTAGCTCTTTAAGATAAGATGGTGCCTGACCATTCAGTGCCAGACTTGTCTATTTTTTTTATTTTGCCTTTCTCATTCTTTCCTTCCTTTTAATGTAGCTTTGTCTTAAAGTTGTGACATATTTCATTGTTTGAACTTCTTCGGTTTGGTTCGTTATAGGAGGTGTGATTCATTGTGGTCTGTGGAAAGATGATGTTTTGTCATCGTTCTTGTTTGTTAAATAAAAAAAAAAAAGATCTGCTCACGTCGCGTACGTGTTTACGTCACATACATGCACCAGTACAGAGAGATAAACAAACATGTCGGATTATTTGGCTGCGCCGGACCTTCAAGCTGCTCTGGCATCTCTAATAAACACACAGGAGTCTTTCTATTAAATGCACACAATCTGCACTGAACAGAGAAGGATCTGTAATTACGTGCAGACATGGTGGTGTTGTGTGATAATAAATCACAGCACCAACTAGCCACCTGGCATGCATACCCAATTGAATTTCACACACTTTTGCGTCACCGTATGCACGCAGATTTCCTACCGGAAACGCTCGTCTAAACGCGGAATAGAAAGTGAAGACGCAACGCCCCTTTTGCATCTTCTGTGCAGACCGTCATCATATGAAGCACTGACCTGTTGGAACACATTCATCTGCAAAGTAAGGCGCCTAAAAAGTGGAGCAGAGCGACCAGAGAGAGATGAGGATCACGAATCCCCTACGAACGTTCGGGAATATCAGGATCATGATTATGATTCCCCTCCTGATTCCTCTGCCTTGGATCTCGCCCTGGAGCGCATCGCTGAGTTGGAGAAACAAATCAGGCTTGCTGCTTCAGATGAGGACATACAGTTTTATTACAGAGGCGCTTGGGTTGAAACAGTGTTTATGTATTTATTATGTCATACATTTATAAAAGAAAAGAACAAAAAAAATAAAAACACAAACGTCCCCAGAGCTTGAATGAAAGGGAGCAGAAAGAAGACTCATCTCAGTCTCTTTACAAAGATAGGTTACACCACTACAGTGTGCAGATCATCCTTCTGCTCTTCTACATGTAGTTTTTGGTCCTGTACCTGGCTCACCGTGGTTTTGGTTGTGCATACAACTCCTCTACCTGCTACTGATAGGTGTTTTGGCCTATGATAGCTTAAATAGCTCTGTCACCTCTTGTACATCATGTTCTGTGTTGTGTATATGTGCATGAACACACTATGAACCTGTTACTGGTATATCTACAATGTGCCACAGCCTATTGACACTTCATCTACATGTTGTCCCACAGGTTTGCAACTCTTGATCACCTGATGGCCTTCTGGAGGTTCACTGAGCCAGCAACATACAAAATGCTCACCTGTGCAAAAGGTCAGCCTGCGGCGAAGTCGGTACATCTACAGTGTCTGAAACCCATCCATGAGTTTCTTTTTATGAACTACCTCTCTTTGGGTCTGCTGCAGAGGGATCTGGGCCACAGATTCAAAATCCACAGTCCACAGTCAGCCGCATCATCAAAACATGGGCAAACTTCAAACTTTAAACACTGAGTCTGGACCCTGGACTCACCACACACTCACACCACACACCTGGACACACATGCACTCACATCTACGAACTGGACTCCACAATGTGTAAAGAAAAAAAACTGTATATACTACACTTACTGCACTGTTTATGTCAGACTTTTATATTTCTGTTTTTATCAATCATAGTTTATCGTTAACTACACCCGGTACTGTTTCATACTCTATCATAATTTGCACCTTGTATTAATCTCTCGGACTTAATCACAACCTGCACCTTGCATTCCTGTGTTTCCATCTTTCAAGCTGCTGGAACTGTGAATTTCTCTGTGAGATGAATAAAGTATCTATCTATCTAAACTTTCTCTACACTGTGCTAGGATCTGTGAGTATTTGGATGTCAGAAGCTGTGAAGGCTGGCCTGCCGGATGTTTTCCAGGACTACTCTGATACACAGGTGGTGTTGGATTGCACCGAATGGCGCTCCCAAACACCAAGCTCCTTCCTTCACCAAGCTGCCTCTCCTCACACCAACAATGGCCATCATGGTGGATAAGGGGTTTGTTGTGGAGGACTGTGTGCCCTGTAAAGTGTCCATGCCTGCATTCCTGTCCCAGCGAGCACAAATGTCAGCACCAGAGGTCATGGAGACACAGTCTATTTCAAGACTGAGAGGCCACGTTGAGCATGTCATTCACCATGTCAAGGAGCATAAAATATTCAGCTCAGTGATAGCTCTTTCACTAGCAGGTAGTGTCACTCACCTGCCTGCCTTTTGGTGAACTACAAAAGTGGGCCTTTAGTCAAAGCCTGGTAAATGGTAAATGTTTATGGGTCGGGTTGGGCAGGGATGGGGCTAAAAAGTTGGTTTTGTTTGGTATTTGTAAACAAACCATATGAATTGTGATGACTGTAAATAAACTAACCCCAGCAAATAAATATAATAAAATTGTTCTTTTTTTTATTGGTGAAAGTGATAAAACACAAGGTGGCAACAAGTACAGTTAACATGGGTTACATTGGTATAACTAGACAGACATGACATAATGTTGACACATACAGTGTATTAAAAAAAAGTACAAGTTAATTTGGTGTGTGTGTGTGTGTGTGTACACACCTTAGCTGCAATAATAAATCTGTGCATGTATCGCTTTAAGATTTACATGAGTTCTCACTTGCTAGTTAACTCAGCCATCCTCAACCTGGCATGTAAAAGTAGAAAAGAAAGTCCTCTAATAATCCTCCCTAATGGTTGAAGCCATTTCACAGTCTTTGTGGATGCATTTGATGACAATGTCTTCCTCTGTGAAAACGACAAAATCCCACCACCCCATCCCAGTAAGCAAAAGCTGGCCTTGCACCTGCCAGTAGTAGCTGTGAGACGGCTTTAACTTTAATGTGCCATGCTGTATCTTCAAGTAGCTACAGTCCACATAGCTCTTGGCGTTGGGGCATTTGACTTCCAGCAGTCCAAAAGGTGAGCTAGCAGTGGGATCAAACACCTTACCATCAGGGGATGAACCTAACCAGGGAGCGTTGGGGTGAATCACAAATCCACTAGGCCAGTAGCTTGTGCTCTTCACTTGGCAGTACTCCTGGATGGCAACCGATTCCTGTGTAAGGCCCCTCTTCATAGGCACAGTTTGAACTCTGACCCTTAACATAGCAGACTTCTCTAAATCTGGAAGAGGTTATTCAAGGGTTCCTCACACAGTGCCACTACACAGTGTTGCAATGCTCTCGAGTGGCAAACTCTATTTTCCGTGCCAGGTCTAATTTGGGGCGGGGTGATTGGAGATGGACGTCCTGTTGCTGACTACACACAAACTGGCAGCTTGTACACTCTAGCCTATACCTATCTAGAGGTAGAGGTGGTGGTGGAGGGGCACCTGGATGTTGCACTATTACCTGGCTCACTGGTGTTGGCAGCTGGGAAGAGACAGGACTCCCTTTCTGGACCAAACCATAAGCACACTGTACTAGTGGGACGTCCACACTTACATGCATGGTGGTGACAAGTGGAGCATTGTCTTTCAGGATGTCCTGGTAGGCCTCGTCCACTTTGAGCACATCAAGATCTGGCAGCTCTCCACTAATTGCCTTGTAATTTGTACTCCTGTGAAAAATTGAATTTCACAATTAGGACTAAGAAGGCTCTATATACAGTAAGTGCTGTCCTAATTACAAAATTTAAACGTAAGAGTCTATAAGACATACTTAACTTTCACCACATTTTACACGTGTGTGGACAGAGTATAAATTGATCACATCTGTGTGTATTACCTGTTCTTGCACCCTTGTTTACATGGAGAGAAAAATTCCTTTTTGAATTCACTTATTTGAAGAGGACTATATCATTATTATGGCAGCCAGACTGACACAGGTGCCATGAATAATACTTGTGAATCTGGGTCCATCCAACAGATGGGCCCAGATTGAAGGGCTACGTCTTGAAAAGTTTGTCAATTAGGCAATAAAATCCATTTGGACTTGGAGTGCTGTTCCTCTCTATTTTTTTTTTCTTAAGTCTAAATTTAATCACCTATTTGTGTGGGCACAATGTGGCAGGAAACCTTAAATGCAAGTCTGACAGATTCATGAGCAGCCCATGAATTGGTCAGGGGATATCAACACTAGATCACAAAATCTGTCAAGATTCACTTAATCATACATTAATAATACATCTGCACACATGATGTCAAATAGTCAAAATCAGCAAACGAGTAACGTTTGTACTGAGCTAGACTAGTAAAGTAGAGCTAGCCTAACGCTAATGTTAGCTGACTCTAGCTTGCTAAATATATAACATTATGGTCAATTTACCTTCAAAGTCGTCAATATAGCTGGAGATTTAACCCCGTTCTCCTTTCTGCTCCGGGGCCTGAGCTTCTCGCATTTACGATCCGGTGTGAATCGCTGATGGTAATCCTTGGCAGGTCTTGAAGGCACAGAGTGTAGAAAGCCAATGTTTGTTTGTACAACATTTTCCGGTTTGCGACCGGAAACTACAGCGCGTCCCACACCTAACCCGGAAGTGTTGTGTGCATATCATGCATTGACTCGCAGTGCCACCTGCGGTTGTGGAGCGCGAATTACAGGACATTTGCTCGAAACTACTGGCTTGTCCATGTGGATCTGAAGGCGGAAATTTAGTGCCAAAAGTCACGTGACAGTGTTTCATACTTGTTGAATACATTTTGTACTTGAAGGATTTTTTTGGACTTGAAAGATATTTTTTTTGTACTTGAGGGATTTTGTTTTGTATTTGAAAGATTTTAGTTTGTACTGGTAGAATTGTTTTGTATTTGAAGGATTTTTTTGTACTTGGAGGATAATTTTTTTGTAATTGAAGAAATATGTTTCTTTGTACGTATAAAACATACTGTATTTGTTATGTACGTTTCTTACTTTCAAAACAAAATACATTAGTTTGTGACTGATGTTTTCCATTTTGCAAACCACACTGAGTTTGTTTGTCAATCGTTGGGCGTGAGGAAAACGTGCGTGTGCGTGTATGTGAAGTTTTGGTATGATTTTACTCCATATATTTCTGCAGTCAGATGGCACATTCAAGAGGAAGCAACACAGCTGACAATGTATTAATAAGAGTGATGCTGATCTTAAGTAGCTTATATTTATTTTTCATACAATAACCAATGAACTACACCTGGACACTTAATGCTGCGGCAGGGACAGTAAAAACATCGTTAGGAGGTAAGCAGAGATGTGAGATGACAGCACTGGATAAACTCCTCTAAGTGTCAGTATGAAGACAAGCCTGACCATCACTGATATAAACAGAGGAAAAGCCCTTAAACACAGGACATTCTTGGATGAATAGTCTCACGAAAACGCGTTGGTCCTTCCTCTGATGGGCACAGCGGTGTAATATATTAGCATCTATAGCCTAGCTACAGCCTCATGTTACACTGTTAAACACAGCGCTGCGCACGTGTTTCTTTTCCGACCCGACATACAGTATTGTGACGTCAATGTCAGCTACTTGATGACACTGGAAACCTCGGGTACATGACAACTCGGATGTGCGTGACGTCATCTCCACTTTGGAACGCTATGAAGTAGTTTGCCTTTGATCTTTGCCGTTGTTATCTCAGCACGTGCAGTGACAGGTGTCATTCAGAGACAAGAGCTCGTCTTTGCAGCGTTCACTCCTACTACCTGCACTTAATACTAATATATCAGTAGATAGTATTGTCTGTTTCATCTGCTGCTATGGCACTCTTCAGTTTGGGCCGATTCACCAGATCTGCAGCTGGTCTTATCAGGTCTGGACTTCATCCTCCCAGTTCAACCCTGGTTAATCCAGCAGCTCCTCCTCTATCTGTAATGCAACCACCTCAAACTGACCACAAGATCAGGAGCTACAGTGAACTCGGGTCACAACATCAGCATCCTGAGAGCCGCTCAACTGGCCTGAAATGTTTGGGATCCCCTGCTGCTGGTCTCATCAGCTCTGGACTTGGACTTAATCGCTCCAGTTCAACCTTGGTGAATCAGGGAGCACAAGTGCTGCACAGGTCACCTCTCTGTGTACCACCCCCACCTCAAACAGACTTCAACATCAGGAGGTACAGTAAACTCAGGTCACTGCATCAGGATCCTGACAGCTGTTCTACTGACCTGAACTCTCCTGCAGACAACCCTGATGTGAGTCACAGGTGCAATTTGGGCACAGAGGAGCTTAGACTTATTCCTGCTGCTTGTCTCATCAGGTCTGTACTGGGACTGCATCCTCCCAGTTCACTCCTGGTTGATCCAGCAGAACCTGTGCTCCATGAATCACCCGAAAATGAGTGTGTACCTCCACCAGCCCTGGATTCTGGCAGTGAGGGTGATGAACTTCCTCCTTGTTCACTTGTGGTTAATGCAGCACAACCAGTGATTTATGAACCACCCCAGCAGGCACCACAACTTAGTCTTGATAAAGTCAGGAAGGGGCCTTGCAACTGTTTTCTCCAGGACCCGAGCAGGCCATGCAGCTGTTTTCTCCAGGACCTGAGCGGGGAATGCAGCCCTTTCCCCGAGGATAATGGCAAAGCATGCAGGTGTTTTCTCAAGGACATTAGCAAGCCATGTAGCCATTTTCGCGAGGACCAGAGCTGGGAATGCAGCTGTTGTCTCATGGACCCAAGCGAGGAATGCAGCGCTTTTCTCCAGGACCAGAGTGAGAAATGCAACTGTTGTCGCCAGGGCAAACCATGCCGTTGTTCTCTGTGAGCAGAGAAGACCTGCTTCCATATTTTAAATGCTAAATAATTTCAGACCACTTATATTTGGGTTTTCTCCGGGTGCTCCGGTTACTCCCAACTTATACCAAAAAAAAAACAAAACACAGATTGTATGACAGTGTGTCAGCAGAATTCATCACCCCATGTCCATGACTTTAGCACTAAACACATTCAGTCCTTTTTTATTTGGTTTTCTCCAGGTGCTCTGGGTTCTCCCAACTCTATAAATAAAAAATATGAAAGTCATTATTCAGTTTAGTTCAAGAGGCTCAATGACTCACTTTCAACACCATATTTAGCTTTGAGTTTATGCCACACACCCTCAGGTCTTTGAACAAGCATTCATCAAGAGGAAAAGTGTTGGGACTTAAAGGGATACTTTGACAAACAAAGTGACCATTTATAGATCAGTTCCTCACACTGTGTTACCTTTTTCACACATTATTTGTTTCGTGTGGAGACAAGTTTTCTTCATAGACTTAAGGTAACTCAGTGTAATTCTTATACAGCAGGTCATTTTATGGATGAAATATTCCTTTCAGCTGGAAAAGGACTGTCAACAGCAAAATGTGACCAGTTCCAAAGAAGTAGCTGTAATGAACATCAAAATGAATTGTTGATATCACTGACAACATTTTGACAATAGTGAGACATGAATTGTAGATCTCTCAAAATTATGAATATGTTTTTGATGTCTATTGTCACTACAGGTGTTAAAAGGGCTTGCCAGAGTGAACTCACATTAAAAATCTAATCTGATTACTGATTACTCCTTCACAAAGCAACTTAGTTCAATCAGTCATTACTTGACTGTGCAATGATGAGGAATATGAATGGCTGTAAATAAACACTTAGTTTTTGCCTTATATCTAATCCTCTTAATTAATGGTAAAGCAGATATCTCTCTCAATGTTCAAAGGTTTTTGAGGGTAAACTAACTGACAATTCATTGATGACCATAGTGGATTGATCATTATTTGAAGAGCCGCATTTTTAGCAGGAAAAGAATGATCACTGCCTCTATCTTTCCATCATTTATATCAACAAAAAATAAATACATAAATAAGTAAGTAATAATAATAATAACAAAGTTGTTGCTGATTTTGTTTGGATTTCTCTTTTGTCTTTATTTGGACCAGATGGACCAGATGCAGCCACATTTATCCAAAATATCTCCATTTAATATATTAAGCAACATCTGAAAAAGAAACTAGCTGCACCAAAGGTGATGTTTTTGTGAGGGAATTTCGAAGTAATCATTTACTTTCTGTCCTAACAGTGCCAGGCTTCTGTACAGTCTCTTGACATGTCCCTGGTCTTTGTGAGGCGCTTTGTCCGTCCTTCATCCTTCAAACTGTGAGCAGAGATTCACACGAGTAAGTTTCAGAGGTGCAAATAGACTCCTTTCTTTGTAGACCTGTTATCTCAGGCGTGCACAGATATATACTGCACAGATAGCCTCCACATCTGTAGCTGCGTTCCAATACGTGTTAAAGCTCCAGCTGGTTTCGATGTGAAGCTGTCTCTGTCCATGGTGCTGATGTAACCCTGCACACAGTTTATATGAGGCACTGTGGAGCCTGACGCAGTGTTTCCTACCAGGGCTACTTCTGCAGTCAGGGGACACGTTCAAGGGGAAGCACCGCAGCTGACTGCAAATTACTAACAACAGTGATGCTGATCCTACGTAGCTTGTATTTATTTTTCATACAATAACCAATGAACTACATCGGACACTTAATGCTGCGGCAGGGACAGTAAAAACATCGTTAGGAGGTAAGCAGAGATGTGAGATGACAGCACTGGATAAACTCCTCTAAGTGTCAGTATGAAGACAAGCCTGACCATCACTGATATAAACAGAGGAAAAGCCCTTAAACACAGGACATTCTTGGATGAATAGTCTCACGAAAACGCGTTGGTCCTTCATCTGATGGGCACAGCGGTGTAATATATTAGCATTTATAGCCTAGCTACAGCCTCATGTTACACTGTTAAACACAGCGCTGCGCACGTGTTTCCTTCCCGACCCGACATACAGTATTGTGACGTCAATGTCAGATACTTGATGACACTGGAAACCTCGGCTTACATGAGAACGACAGCGTCATCTCCGCTTTGGAACGCTATGACGTAGTTTGCCTTTGATCTTTGCCGTTGTTATCTCAGCACGTGCAGTGACAGGTGTCATTCAGAGACAAGAGCTCGTCTTTGCAGCGTTCACTCCTACTACCTGCACTTAATACTAATATATCAGTAGATAGTATTGTCTGTTTCATCTGCTGCTATGGCACTCTTCAATTTGGGCCGATTCACCAGATCTGCAGCTGGTCTTATCAGGTCTGGACTTCATCCTCCCAGTTCAACCCTGGTTAATCCAGCAGCTCCTCCTCTATCTGTAATGCAACCACCTCAAACTGACCACAAGATCAGGAGCTACAGTGAACTCGGGTCACAACATCAGCATCCTGAGAGCCGCTCAACTGGCCTGAAATGTTTGGGATCCCCTGCTGCTGGTCTCATCAGCTCTGGACTTGGACTTCATCGCTCCAGTTCAACCTTGGTGAATCGAGCAGCACAAGTGCTGCACGGGTCACCTCTCTGTGTACCACACCCACCTCAAACAGACTTCAACATCAGGAGGTACAGTAAACTCAGGTCACTGCATCAGGATCCTGACAGCTACTCTACTGACCGGCAGAGCGAGGCATCCAGCCCCTCTCTCCAGGACCAGAGCAAGGCATCCAGCCCCTCTCTTCAGGACCAGAGCAAGACATCCAGCCCCTCTCTCCAGGACCAGAGCAAGGCATCCAGCCCCTCTCTCCAGGACCAGAGCAAGACATCCAGCCCCTCTCTCCAGGACCAGAGCAAGGCATCCAGCCCCTCTCTCCAGGACCAGAGCAAGACATCCAGCCCCTCTCTCCAGGACCAGAGCAAGGCATCCAGCCCCTCTCTCCAGGACCAGAGTGAGGCATCCAGCCCTTCTCTTCAGGACCAGAGCAAGACATCCAGCCCCTCTCTCCAGGACCAGAGCAAGGCATCCAGCCCCTCTCTCCAGGACCAGAGCAAGGCATCCAGCCCCTCTCTCCAGGACCAGAGCAAGGCATCCAGCCCCTCTCTCCAGGACCAGAGTGAGGCATCCAGCCCTTCTCTCCCATACCGGAGCGAGAAATGCAACTATTGTCGCCAGGGCAAACCATGCCGTTGTTATCTGTGAGCGGAAGAGAAGACCTGCTTATTGTAAATGCTAAATACTTTCAGACCACTTATTGAAGAAGAAGAATAATTCCTTTATTAGTCCCTCAATGAGGGAAATTTCAATTTACACCCTCTTAGTATTTTTTATTTTCAGCACATTACACACACAAGTTATGAAACACACATGCACATGCACTAGGGGAGAGGTGTCAGAGTGAGTGGGTGATCCATATCCAGGCGCCCCGAGCAGTTGGGGGTTTGGTGCCTTGCTCAAGGGCACCTCGGCAGTGCCCAGGAGGAAGAACAGGCACCTCTCCAGCTACCAGTCCACTCTCCACACATGGTCCGACCTGGACTTGCTGGACGGCGACCCTCCGATTCCAAGCCCAAGTCACTACAGACTGAGCTACTGCCGCCCCAAATATGTTTGGGTTTTCTCCGGGTGCTCCGGTTTCTCCCGACTTATACCAAAAAAAAAAAACACAGATTGTATGACAGTGTGTCAGCAGAATTCATCACCCCGTGTCCATGACTTTAGCACTAAACACATTCAGTCCTCTTTTATTTGGTTTTCTCCAGGTGCTCTGGGTTCTCCCAACTCTATAAATAAAAAATATGAAAGTCATTATTCAGTTTAGTTCAAGAGGCTCAATGACTCACTTTCAACACCATATTTAGCTTTGAGTTTATGCCACACACCCTCAGGTCTTTGAACAAGCATTCATCAAGAGGAAAAGTGTTGGGACTTAAAGGGATACTTTGACAAACAAAGTGACCATTTATATATCAGTTCCTCACACTGTGTTACCTTTTTCACACATTATTTGTTTTGTGTGGAGACAAGTTTTCTTCATAGACTTAAGGTAACTCAGTGTAATTCTTATACAGCAGGTCATTTTATGGATGGAATGTTCCTTTCAGCTGGAAAAGGACTGTCAACAGCAAAATGTGACCAGTTCCAAAGAAGTAGCTGTAATGAACATTAAAATGAATTGTTAATATCACTGACAACATTTTGACTATAGTGAGATATGAATTGTAGATCTCTCAAAATTATGAATATGTTGGTTTGGAATTGTTGATGTTTATTGTCACTACAGCTTGCCAGAGTGAACTCACATTAAAAATCTAAAAATTTTAAATTATAATAATAATATAATTCACAAAAAATAATGAACTCTGTTTGCATCGTGTTTTTTGTTGTCTGCACAGCAACTAAATGATCTGGACAGAGCTCCATGTTTATTGGACTCCATACAGTGCTGCCACAGTTACCTTGAAAAAGTAATCTGATTACTGATTACTCCTTCACAAAGCAACTTAGTTCAATCAGTCATTACTTGATTTTAAAAGTAAAAGTTAGGAGTAAAATTAGCTTTAGATATTAGAAAGGTGCAGACTAAACATATCACTTTGATAACTGTTGCTATATCTCAATGCCTGAGCCTGAATGTTTCTAACTTATCAGATTCCATTTGAGTTGATCAGTCAGTCTGCAGGCTCTGATGTTTCAGCATGGTGTTGGTCTGCTACTTAAAGCAACCACAACAAGGCTGCAGGATGGAGAGGCAAACAACAGGAAAGGCAGGCTTTCATGAGATCACTGCCTGGCTCTGGAAATCACATCATGTTTCATGTCAGCCTGAGCAAGTGAAGACTCAGAGAGAGGCATTGTTTGGGTGGAGAGACACTGTTGTCTTGTTTCTCCTGGGTTTTCCAGCCAGCAGGCCAAAACTCTGAACCCCTACAGGATTCAGAGACACAGATCCATTCTCACTGAAAAGTGATGCAAGCATAGCAAGGTAGCACATATGGTATGACTAGACAGTCATCACTAGATCTGCTTTATTTGAAATATCAGTGAGATATTCTGTAGTGCTCCAGTGGTGGAAGTAATTGAATCTTATCTCAAATCAACGTCTTCATTCATAAATAGATCATCTCATTGGTGTAAAATAACATATGCCAACAATCTGACTCATCCTCCTGGGTGAAGAATCAGTTATGTGTCTTTACATAGAGCGGGTCGCTCATACTGAGGCTTCATGTCTTTCTGGTCTATCAAAAACTATGAACTGCAGAGAGACATAAAGCACTACCTGCTAGTACCCATAACTAAATGCATTTCCACGTTTTCTGATTTACTTTTCACAGAGAAGCAAGGTGGAGATGCTGGTTTTACAGCACTAAACTAAAACCTGCACTGCACTTTTGGTCATAATACAAGACCATACTTATGCCACGCCGAATCCTCATCACCAAAAAAGTGTAAAAGGGCCATAAAATGAGTGGAGCTCTGGACCGGGGATCCACAGTGACAGTGGCCGTCCAGGAGTTGACCCATTCCGCTTACCGTAGTTCCAACCATGTTGCAATGCATGCAAAGTCAAATTTAACCACTAGATGGGAGAAAAAATTACATAGTGTCTATTTAAAGGTACCATTGTCTTCTTACGTTGTCTGAATTTCTGCTGGAACATGTTTACATGTTTATGTTTAAAAAAAAACAACAACTTTAACTGGAAATAAACTATTATACATTTACAGTACAATGTATGTATTTCTCTGTGGATTATTATTATTGTTATTAATTCCTTGTTTGTGCAAACTTACTTGGCAGTAAACTTGTTTCTGATTCTGATTAGCACATGAGCTTCAACTATTCAGCATTCTCATTCATTTTCAGCAGGAAATGTATTTTCCAGTGTGACCTTATGGTATTCTGAGGGATAATCACTGCCTCCGTCATGGATTCCAGAGTCAGAATCAGAATAGCACTGGATGACGTCACTGAGGGGTTCCCTTTCTGGTAGAGTGTTGGACTTCTCCTTTGAAACCATGATGGCTACACCGCATACGTGATGGTCGAGGTGCTCAGAGTGTAAAATGGTTCTGCCATCACTTGTCACCTGCCGTCCAGAGCCAGCCCATCGACATTCACTGGTTCCCAGGATGTCCAGTCTGTACCTTTTCATCTTGTGAATGGCCTCAAACATGGAGCAGACATCCCATGTTCCCAGGCCATGTTATCTTTGGGCCCGAGTAGAGTACTTGTCGCTCTCCTGACTTCCTGTGACAGGTTTTCATCAGGAGTTATACTAGTCCGTCATCATCAGTAGTTACTCTTTGCTGGGGATCACAAGGACTGGACTGTTGATGACTGAGCTGAGGTTCTCTTCAGTGATGAATCCAATTTAGAGTTGGTGCCCACTGTAAAGGACAATCTTTTATTTGAGGATGAAGGTTAGCATCAGTCAGTTTTACTGTATTTAGATTTACAGTGATGCTTTTAGACTGTACAGCATGTAGTTAAGATAACATTAGCTGTGTCTAACTATTGGTAACATCAACAAGTACGCGTTGTGAAAAATTCCTCAGCCCTCATGTTAAAACTGAACACAAGCTAAGCCTCGCTGTGGCTTATGTGTTCATAACTTTACAGAACATGAAAGACACAGGCAGTTCTTCTCAGCTAAAGACAACGTCATGTGAATGCAATTTGTGTTTGCTTAAAAATCTAAAAAGATATAAATATGAAGATGCAGGACTTACCAGAAATGACTGAAGCAGTTTCACAGAATCCTGACAGGGAATGATAGCAGGCTGTTAAAAAAGTGCCTGGCAGTATTCTGCTGGTCCACTGTGGAGCAGTGTTGGAGCCTGTTCACACCAGTAGGGGGTAGTAGTGCAGCATTTGTACAAAAGTCAAAGTTTGGAGAGTCAGGGTCAGGATTAGGGTTAGTTGACCAGGACTTATGTGGTGATATCATATAGTGTGTTTAACAGCTATTGGCAAACTCATTCCAAAACACACACGGTCACAGTGCATTTGTATTTTTTATCTTCCTGAACCTTATCAAACACATTCATTGATCTGAAACTACAGATTTCCAAGACTGGATAACGTTGGCTGGGCAGCACAGTGGTGTAGTGGTTAGCACTGTTGCCTCACAGCAAGAAGGTACTGGGTTCGAATCCCGGGGCCTTTCTGTGTGGAGTTTGCATATTTGCACCCGGGGATCTGCGGTGAGTGGCCGCCTGGCTTCCTCCCACCATTAGGTTAATTGGTTAGTTTAAATTGACTGTAGGTGTGAGTGGTTGTCTGTCTCTATGTGTCCTGCCGAGTTTTCCGAGAGAATCGTATTCAGAATTCAGAGGAGAAATCGTCATTTGTGTGTAAATGAAAGGCACAAACAAAGGGAAAAGTCTCTGTTTTTACAAATACCTGTGTATGTGTAAACGGGCCCTTAGGGTAAAAGGCACCCTACACTCACATTCACACCTACGGTCAATTTAAATTATCCAATTAACCTAATCCTCATGCATGTTTTTGGATGGTGGGAGGAAGCCAGAGAGAAACCACACAAACACGGGAGAAAATACATTTTCTGAGAAATACATTTGAAGACAGACACATGCTCAGAATATTTACTTAAGATTTACTTAGCATGTATCCATGTTTCGCTGATGTAATTGATTCTCAAAGGGACACTATGTAATTTTTTAAGTATTTTATTACCTCAAATCAACGTCTTCATTCATAAATAGATCATCTCATTGGTGTAAAATAACATATGCCAACAATCTGACTTATCCTCTTGGGTGAAGAATCAGTTATGTGTCTTTACATAGAGCGGGTCGCTCATACTGAGGCTTCATGTCTTTCAGGTCTATCAAAAACTATGAACTGCAGAGAGACATAAAGCACTACCTGCTAGTACCCATAACTAAATGCATTTCCACGTTTTGTGATTCACTTTTCACAGAGAAGCAAGGTGGAGATGCTGGTTTTACAGCACTAAACTAAAACCTGCACTGCACTTTTGGTCATAATACAAGACCATACTTATGCCACGCCGAATCCTCATCACCAAAAAAGCTTAAAAGGGTTCCGGGCCGGGGATCCACGGTGAGTGGCCGTCCGGGAGCACCCCATGCCTGACCACCGGCTTGCCTCCAGACCGGAGGAAGGCTGTGGAGGTCCGGGGAAAAATGACCGGAGCTCCGGGCTGGGGATCCGCGGTGATATTGGCCGCCCGGGAGTTGACCCCTTCCGCTTACTGTAGTTCCAACCATGTTGCAATGCATGCAGAGTCAAATTTAACACTAGATGGGAGAAAAAAATTACATGGTGTCCGTTTAAAAAGAGAGAATTTAATGTGTGATTGTGTGTGTGTGTGTGTGTGTGTGTTTGTGTGTACAGTATATAAAATATATGATTTGATTTCCAGCCCCGGGGCCTTTCTGTGTGGAGTTTGCATGTTCTCCTCATGTCTGTGTGGGTTCTCTCTGGTACTCTGGCTTCCTCCCACCATCCAAAAACATGCATGGGGATTAGGTTAATTGGTTAATTTAAATTTACCGTAGGTGTGAATGTGAGTGTGAGTGGTTGTCTGTCTCTATGTGTCCTGTGATGAACTGGAGACTTGTCCAGGGTGTACCCTGTCTTTCACCCTAAAAACAGCTGGGATAGACTCCAGCCCCCCTATGACCCTGTGTGAGGATGTGCAGTAGCCTTATAATAGTGGTTAAATTATTTTATGTTTATGTTCAGCCTCTTTAGTTCTTTGTTTTAGAAATTCTCTTTAGGGTGGGTCTTTCTTTTTACAGGCATTTTGTGATTCCTTTGCGTGTCTTTTTGTTTTTACTGTATTGTTTTTTGGACAGTTTTTATCATACAATGATATGAACACTAAATTTTTTTTAATCTGGCTGATTTCTCTTGTAGTCATAAACTCCTTTCATAAACTGTAAACACTGATTGTTGATTAATAGTCTACTCACTGTATTATTTTTAATATCATTGGTAAATCTGTTATCGATTAGGGTGGCACAGTGATCTGTGATTCTGCTGACTCTGATCATTTTTGGATATAGGCTCATACTAAACAATGTGTTAATAAAATCATAATTGGCTCATTTAAATTGCCTAAATCCTTTACAGGTGAACTTAATTTGACCTTTCCTAACTTTTTGAATGCACATGTGTAGCTGTTTGGTGTTTCAGTATTTATTGCATAACATGTTCTCTAACAAGGTGACCAAGACAATATCTAACAATCAATCATCGGTACCTGGGGCCTCATGTATCAAAGTAGTATAAGCCAGGAAATGTGGCGTACGCCACGATCCACGCTCACGTTCTGATTTATCAATATTGAACTGAGCGTGGAAATTGGCGCAGCTCCACGGCAACTTCATAGCTGCGGTACGCCAGGTTCTGATGCTTTTGGTCTGTTGGAGGACGTCATGCATCAGCCTTTACAGGTGGTGGTGTTACAGTTTGGGAAGGTGTGTTTAGTCAATGCAGAACTGCCTTACACTTTGTGAATGGTACTGTGACAAGCAGACACTACCTGAATGAGATCATTAATCCAGTCATTGTGCCTCTCCATGAGTAACCCAGGCCCGATTTCATCGTTCCCTGATGATGTTGGGATATCATCAGGGAACGGCTGCTGGAGGCTGGGGTTTCTCAAATGGAGTGACCTGCACTTTCTCCAGACCTGAAGCCCGTAGAAAACCAATAGGATCAGCTGAGTCATTGTGTTGAGGGTCATAACCCCACACCCCAGAACCTCAATGACCTGAGGGCAGCCCTTCAAGACGAGTGGAATACCATGACTCAGCAGACAATAACTTGACTTGTGAACAGCATGAGACATCGTTGTCATTGTTGTTGTTAGATTTTGTTTCAATAAATTATTTGAGATGAAGAATTATCATTGCATGCTTCTACTTAAATGCTCTACTTTCATGATATAATATCACTGTAGCATAAACTTTTTACATTTTCCAGAAATTTCACCCAAAAGTTGAATATCGCTAACTTTTTGAGTAGTGACTGCCATTCATTGCACCAAGAAAAAACAAGCCCAACATGGTACTACCTAACTGCTAGCTGGTCGAGGCAGGAAACGTCTTTGTGCACCACCAGATGACCATGCACTTTTCTGTTCCTGTGTCAGGAATCGTCATCAGACCTCCAGGGACCATAAAAAGGAGTGGACACTTTCCAGCAATGTGACTCGATGCCTGAGGACAGTTGGTCTGAAGTCACATAGGGAATGGAAGAAGACCTCGGACAGAAGAACAGTGTCAGAAGCTGGTGGAGAGCATTTGTTAAGACACATGGCTGTAGTCTTCTAAAACAATGGTAATGCATCAAGTACTACATCTCCTGTGTGTATCATGTGAGTAAAACATGGAATGTCTAAACACTCTGTTTTGGCTGTACCATGCCACAGCTATTGATGTGAGAACTGAAGTGATTTTGGTTACTATGAAACTCATGGAAAATGGTGAGATATCAACTCTGAAATTAAACTATCATGAGCTATTTTTGTTGTCCAAACAAATGTACCTTTAGTTGTACCACACATTAAAAAGAACAAGAAATTGAAGAAAACAAGGGTGGTCTAATCATTTTCCCATGACTATACGTTTCCCAACACTGTCATCCCGTCAGCCTCAGCTGTAGTGGCAGTACCTCCGGTCTAAGCACAGAGCTGCTGGATGTACAAATTCTGACATTACAATATGCTCAGTTGACTTGCGAAATAGTTATTAGCTCACATGCTGCATGAAGAGAGGACCAGTTATTGCATCAATGAACACTGACAATTAAGAGCTGGAAGCTAAAGAGAAAAGGAAGTCACAACCTTCTTCTCATGATTTCTTAACTTTCACTACCAGTTCTATTTATCCTGTCCTCTCCTGCTGTGACTGAACTCACTCTAATGCACCAATAACTATTATTGCAATAATAGCTATTGCTCCTTGTAATCAGACACTACTGAGACATGAGTGTTCAGTGTCCTCAGGTCAAACAGGAAGTTGAAGGAGGTGTTTTCAGTTCTCCGTCAAACTCTCCTCCACAGTCTGGTCCGGGGGACAAGGTGCTGGGTCTGCCCTCCTCAAGCTCCACCAGGCCCTGCAGGTATTTAATGTACCTGATGGCGGCTCTCAGTGTCTCCACCTTGCTCAGCCGCTTCTCGGTGCTCTGACCCGGCAGGTGGTCCCTCAGCTTGGCGTAGCCCTGATTCACGCACCTCACCCTCTGCCGCTCTCGCTCATTCCTCTTCTGGATGAATGCTGGCTCGAAGGGACACTCGTAGACGCTGAAATGTCCATGGTGGAAGGGGGCCAGATACGGCAGGAGGCCGGGGCCCCTTAGAGTGTCCGAGCTGGAGGGGTAGAGGAGGAAGGGGACAGACCTGGACAGAGAGTGTTGAGACACACTGCGATGCTCATGGTGAACAGCAGGGGGAGACACACTGAAGCTCAGGTAAGATGATGGAGAGAAGCTGGAGCTCATCATGTGGTCTGCTCTGATACCTGCTCAGGAGCAACAGACCTGTGAACACACCACAGACCTGTGAACACACCACAGACATGTGAACACACCACAGACATGTAAACACACCACAGACCTATGAACACACCACACACATGTAAACACACCACAGACCTGTGAACACACCACAGACATATAAACACACCACAGACCTATGAACACACCACAGACATGTAAACACACCACAGACATGTGAACACACCACAGACCTATGAACACACCACACACATGTAAACACACCACAGACCTGTGAACACACCACACACATGTAAACACACCACAGACATGTGAACACACCACAGACCTGTGAACACACCACAGACATGTGAACACACCACAGACATGTAAACACACCACAGACCTATGAACACACCACAGACCTGTGAACACACCACAGACATGTAAACACACCACAGACCTATGAACACACCACACACATGTAAACACACCACGGACATGTGAACACACCACACACATGTAAACACACCACAGACATGTAAACACACCACAGACATGTGAACACACCACAGACCTATGAACACACCACACACATGTAAACACACCACAGACCTGTGAACACACCACACACATGTAAACACACCACAGACATGTGAACACACCACAGACACATGAACTCACCACAGACCTATGAACACACCACAGACATGTAAACACACCACAGACCTGTGAACACACCACACACATGTAAACACACCACAGACATGTGAACACACCACAGACACATGAACACACCACAGACCTGTAAACACATCACAGACCTACGAACACACCACAGACCTATAAATGCACCACAGATATGTAAACACACCACAGACCTACGAACACACCACAGCCCTATAAATGCACCACAGACATGTAAACACACCACAGATCTATGAACACACCACATACACATGAACACACTACAGACACATGAACACACCACAGACACGTAAACACACCACAGACACATGAACACACCACAGACACGTAAACACACCACAGACCTGTAAACACACCACACACGTAAAAACACCACAGACCTGTGAACACACCACCAACCTCAGTGAAGTTTCATCCTGCTGATCTGTGGAGACACAAACATACATGTGAGACAATCTGGGACACAGTGGCATTAATATATTACATACAGACTGTACAGTCACACTGCTCTTGAAAAGTTTAGCTCCTGCCACAAAGCTTGACTGGTGTTTATTGTAATATAATTATTGCTCTGGTATTTATTATACTTACGTAAAAGTACTAATACTGCACTGTAAGCCTTGCATACAAAATGTAGTATTATCAAAAATACTTTAAGGCACTCTTCGTCCCCAGTTCATTGCTCTCCTTTCAATACAAATGGTTGTCAGTTGGTTGTGCAACCTGCATATTCAAGTCAAGTGGAACGATTAAGGCAGACAGGCACACATTTCTTTGTTATTCAGAGAAAATAACTTTCCTTGTACTGTCACGATGCCGATATACCACCAGTGCCAGCCGGCCAGTTAGATACCTGAAGCCTACCATCACTGATGCTAAGATGCTAACATAGCTCTTCAGGTTTAGAGACTGTTAGTACCTGAAATCGGTTGTCACATGTTCCGATGGTAAATATTCACTTATTCTGCATCCTGATGTCAAACTCAGCCATTTATCAATTTTTTTCTACATTACTGGGCTACACATTTAAAACGCTTCCACCGGTTTTGGAATTTTTTGAAATGAGTAATTCACTGTCATGATAGGTTTGGGGAGAAAAAGCCATAGCCCCACACCACAGACCTATAAACACACCGCAGTAAATTTGTTTGAATGCACTTGATATTCAAAGTTGGAAACTATCCTTCATTTTTGGAAACTTTAAGTGAATTTGATGGCTGCAATACACTACAATAAAGTTGGGACAGGGATATTAAAATGCTGAAAAAGTTGTGGCCTGCTCAAAAAACACCTGTTTGGATCGTTCCGCATGGACGGGACAAGGCCAAAAACCAGCACTGAATACTGGTGACCTTTAAGCCTTCAGGCAGCACTGCATCAAGAACCAGCATGACTGCACCAAGGACATCACTGAGTGGGCCCAGGAGAACTTTGTCTGGCAACACAGGGCTTCAAAGCATCTCCATACATAAATTAAAACTGTATCATGCAAGGAAAAGGCCATATATCAATAACATCCAGAGCAATAGCTCATCTGAGATGGTTTGTTTTGGCAAGTCAATGTCCCCTGGATGAAAGAGGAAAAGGACAACCCAGACTGCATCCAGCATCTGTGACGGTCTGGGAGTGTGTTAATGCCTATGGCATGGATCATTTTCACATCCATGAAGATACCATGGATGGTGAAAGGGTCATACAGGAGCTGGAGCAACACAAGCTGCCATCCAGGCAACGTCTCTTTCAGGGACGCCAGTGCTCATTTCAGCAGGACAACACCAAGCCTGCACCGTCAACAACAGTGTTCCAGTCACAGCATTTGAATTTATATCATCCCCACCCAAGAGGGTTGTATTGTATTGTTATTGTTATATAATTATTGATGAATCAATGTGAATTAATCACTCTAATGTTGCAGCTCATGTAAATTCATTTTTATACTGCTGGGTAGTCTAATCTGTCATACAATACATCATGCCATATTAGTGGATTATATTTTGAGTTATTAATACAAATGTTCAACTAATTAAATATGTCAGATCATGGAGTAAAAAGTTCAAAAGTTGAGATGTAGTAGAATAGAATGGAGTAGCAATGAAATAATAAAATAAGTAATAATAATAGTAATATTACAAATATATTTACAAATATGCACTAAGTAAAAAGGAAGAAAATGCATATTTTTGATTGAAATGAAATGTTAATTAAATAATTCTTAGATAAATAAAATGTATTTTTACTATTTGTAAAGTGGATGTGACCTGTAGAAAATAGACATAAAATAAAAAAAAAGCAGTGCAAATTTGCGTGCAACTTATGGAGTGGAGGTATAAAATAGCAGAGAATGGAAATATTCAAGTAGAGTACAACTACCTGAATACAGAATGTGACATCTTTGATTTGATGAATTAAAATACAGTATTAGTAAAAACTGAGAAAGGCATTAAATAGAGATTAAAACAACAACTGAAAGCCATAAAGTCCATGTCCAGCTACTCAGTGCTGTGTGTCTAGAATATCTAAATATGAAATATGATGAAGTGTAATACGATGCAGCGTTATCGCTGTCTCACCTTCAGATGCTGCTGCAGTGCTTCTTCCTGTCTGAGGCTGCAGGATAAAATGCTGAAGCTTTACCTGGCTTTACTCTGTGAGGCTCCGCCCCTCCAGGTGTGTGACAGGACGTCACATAAGGAGACAGGAACAAACACTTCCCATCAGTATTAAACATCAGGTGCTTTGACTTTTTAACTGAAGGGACATTAAGGGACACAGTATGCTGGGACTTCTGAGCACTGATTTATTCATGAAGCTTCCTGTTTACACTGTTTCCTGTATTGTCAGCTTCACATCAGACGTGAGTGTAAATGTGCTCCTTCATATTTGTTGCACCAGTTGGTTGAGAAACATCAAAGAGCATCAACAGATAGAAATGAGTGTTTGGGGTTTCCTCTTCTTAAATCCTGTGTTTCCAGATGAAAGGCATCAGCAACTCACACCCTTCCTGTCAGCCTCTCATCACACAACACACACTGATGACTGTTTACACACACACACCTGTAACCTGAGAGTTACCTGCTGTGAGCTGAACACTTCATGCACATCAGTTTCTCTGATGCGATTGAGAAAAAAAGACATCACAAAGAAATCACACTTAAAAACACTTCACTTGTCACAAACATATTTTGTGATCAATAATAAATGTATTATTTATTATTTTTCAGTTCACTTTCAACACAAATATTTATCACTTTAAAGGTGACCACAATATCAAGCTTACAATATCATGACCACAACATTTGGACCACATTATGTTGTTGCTCATGCTTTGACTGCTCTTGTTAGGAGTGACCATAGCAGATTATAGAACTGCATATTGATTTGTTATAGGTCTAACTCTGGACTCAAGATGACGACACATGTTACCTGGGATCAGCTCCAGCCTGCCAAAGACTCTGAGTGGGACAAGCAGTCACAAAGGACGACTGAACTTAAAACACGCTGTGAAAAGGTGCAAACATAGACTGGAAGCGACCTGTCAGTCAGCAGGTAGCTCCTCTATAAATCATCCTCTGCTTATGGTCTGCTTGTCTCTAAATGGGACCATAATTTACTGAATGAACATCATGCTGTATTGAAGAAGACTAGAAACTAGAGTCTGAGATCATAAACTCATATTTACAATGTTTACTGAGGGAGTAAATCCACAGAGAAGTGGAATCACTTTCTCATAGATTTTAAATCAACCGGAGGAGTCGCCCCCTGCTGGCTGATATGTTAAGTGATATGATGATAGCGTCACTGTTCAGACCCTGGAGTCTTATGTCTCCTTCACACGAAACGATTTTTGGCCAATCGGCACGTCGGCAACTTTTTTTTCACACCCCTCACCCAGATCGGGGTGAGGCAGTCGTCAGCTCGGCAAGCTTTTGTCGTTAAGTGTGAACACCTCAGAGACGCCAGTCATAAGCTTGCCGACATCTCGACTGTTTATCGCCGACGAAAACATCTAGCCCGCTAAATATCCAGTCGAGTCACACTGACGTAAAAAGAACTGCAGCCGATGAGAGCAGACATGGTTGAGAGGAGCAGTGGCTGCAGCAAGCAACAACATCAACAACAACAACAACAACTTTTCTCTTTTTGTTCTTTCACTACGTGCTAAAACACAAACATGGCTGAAATCCATCTTCAGAGATAGCAGAAGAGGCTTTGTCCTAGTGTTTGGAAGGCAATATGTCCATATATTCATTAATACTGTCACTCCTATTTACAGTGAAATACAGAAAAAATGCCATTGACAATTTCTTTATCCCACAAGAACACTGCATGCAACAGTACATACTTAGAAAGTTAAAAAAAAAAATGTGGAATTTGGAAAGAAGAAACAAATTCAACGCTGTAAAATACACTGTCCCACTCTGTGTGTGTGTGTGTGTGTGTGTGTGTGTGTCTCTCTCTCTCTCTCACACACACACACACACACTCTGAATAACAAAATACTTGGTGGGGAGATGCTGTTAGATTGCAGGGATGTGTCACTCTGTCTTCAAAAGCTGAAATTGGAAAGAACGTTTGGTCTGTTTTGTTTTTTGACTTTGAAAGGTGAAGTCAGTGTGACGTCATTAGTCACCACCTGCAGACTGAAACACACACACACACACACACACACACACAGCTTCATGATAGAGAAAGAGAATGAAAACTACTGTCTGCATGTGTGAACATCAATCAACCAAACTGTCAAACGAGTGTCAACAAAGTCTATAATAATATCCACAGGCTAACAAACTAGCAGGCTAACATTCACTGAGTCAACTGTCTGACTGTGACACCTGAACTGAGCCAACGGGCCTCCATCACTCAGATGTTTTCTCCTTCATCCTTAATCTCTCTGTCTGTGTGTGTTCCTGCAGGAGGAAGGAGGAAGCTGCAGCTGTGTGTGTGTGTGTGTGTGTGTGTGTGTGTGTGTTTAGTAAGGGCTGCACATATCAGAGGTGTTCTCTGTGTTTATCTTATTTGTCGCTCAACATGCAGAGACTTGAAGAATCATGTCTGCTCTTATTGTCACTTAAATAGAAACGTTGTCCTTCCAGATCTCTGTCTCTGCTGCTGTTAAATGTGTTCTATATGATATCCAAAGCATGAACATAGCAGCAGGCAAATACTTGCTCAAAAAGATATCATAGTTAGTACTGCTACTGCTGCTGCTACTATTACTGTTAGTGCCACTACAAAGAGAAACTGCAACTGAAGTATTGATCGCATCACGCTATCGATCCGATACCAGTACTCATCTTGGTATGGATACTGTCGATAGATTGATACGCCCACTCCACCACTACTACTGCTGTTACTACTACTACTGCTGCTATCGTTGCTGTTAGCAATGCTGCTTTGTTTACAGTGTACTGCCTCAGTTTATATGATTGAAGGCTCTGAAAGAAACATCAATATCAGGAGAGGAGAAAAATATATATTTTTATTAACCTATCATTTATTAAAATCAGTTAATTTTAAATACTATCAGATAAAATGTCTCAATACAGCCCAATAACATCCATCCATCCATTTTCTACCTCTTATCCTCATAGGGTCGCGGGGGGGCTGGAGTCTATCCCAGCTGTCTTAGGGTGAAAGACAGGGTACACCCTGGACAAGTCTCCAGTTCATCACAGGACACATAGAGACAGACAACCACTCACACTCACATTCACACCTACGGTCAATTTAAATTAACCAATTAACCTAATCCCCATGCATGTTTTTGGATGGTGGGAGGAAGCCGGAGTACCAGAGAGAACCCACACAGACATGAGGAGAACATGCAAACTCCACACAGAAAGGCGCCGGGCCGAGAATCGAACCTGGCACCTTCTTGCTGTGAGGCGACAGTGCTAACCACTACACCAAAAACATGCATGGGTTAATTGGCTGATTTAAACTGACCGTAGGTGTGAATGTGAATGTGAGTGTGTCTGTCTCTATGTGTCCTGTGATGAACTGGAGACTTGTCCAGGGTGTACCCTGTCTTTCACCCTAAGACAGCTGAGATAGGCTACAGCCCCCCTATGAGGCCAAGAGGTAGAAAATGGATGGCTGGATGGATGGCCTGCGAAGTCACCATTCCACAGCACTAAATTAGCAAATCACATTAAATTACACATTTCTGTGTATGTTGCCATGCAAAAGCAGCGTGAAACAGTGAAACCACCTAACATGCTGAAAGATTATCTGCTAAAAATGTTGCTAGCACTCCATGAATCCCATCCACGATGACAATAACAGTGATGCCATCACTTTTACGTTTTTTAAGATCATCGAACATAGGTTCTACGATGGTGTGCAAACCATGGTTGACAGTCTAAAAGAGGCTGATGGATATGCTGAAATTCTGTTTCGCCATCAATGTTGCCTACAGTATAACAGAGAGCTTGGTTCACTCTGAGCCTATGGGATTAAAACCACTTCTGATTCATCTTCATAGATATGCAGACCTAAAGCATGCGGATTAACTCTGAAGGATGGGTGTTCCTTGAAGTATGAAGCATCAGAGTAGTCACTTAAGTAATGTGGATCTCTCTGTCTATCAACCTGTTGGTCTGAATTTCATCACCATGTCCTCATGTGAACAGTAGTGTTTTAAAACCTCTGTGACTGGCACATAACACTACATGCTTACTTTGTGTCCACTTTCTGACCTGATGCACAAGTTCAACTTAAAGGAGAACTTCAGCCAATTTCTACATACAACTGTATTGTTCAAGCTATGCTATACTTGTCAGTCAATTTTTGGTGCAACCCTGAAAGCATTCTTGAGTGCCTGGACAGCTAACCCATGAGGGCATTATTTTCATTATGTGTTTTAAACGTCTTAACATACTCCAAATATCACCCCAAAAGATATGCAATATCAGCAGACACCTAACAACACAACACCGTAGCATGTATGTATCAAGATAAATAGAAAAGTGGTTAAATCAGTGTGTTTGTGTAAGCAGTCACATATCGTTTGTTTACAGCCTTGTCTTCCAGTAGTCCAAACAAGTCAATCCATCGAGTTTGCGATTTTCCCTCACACAAACTGGAGTTTTGCAGACAGAAACCGTATTCCAGCATTTTTCGTTTTTCTGTTCATTTATCACTGACCATGTTACAGCCTGTCATTAGCAATGAGCCCAACAGTAGCCTGTTATGAGGCTATTTTCTTTGCAATGAGAGCTAGCTAGCTCGCTCTGCACTGAAAGTATTGATGCAACTCCATCAATGAGGCTACGAGGCACAAACTCTTTCTGTGGAAAGAGTTGTCGGTCGTAGCCATGCCATACTATAAATCAAGCACCTGAAACACAGCAGTTGTGTCAAGGACTGTCTCTGGCCTCTAGGGGGCCTCCAAGAGCACCGAAAAAGGGAGGAATAAGGAGAGGGATTCTAGATTCAGATTCAGAAAGGCCCCAGATACAAACATAATACTGACAAAATAATCAGCAAACTTGATGATGGAGTTGGAGAGAAGGGTTGGTGTAGCAGAGTTAGTACAGGAGAGGATGCAGTACACAACCCTGAGTGGAGCCAGTGTTGAGTGTGATGGAGGGGAAGAGGTGGAGGCCAATTCTGACAGTTTGTGGATGGTTTGTCAAAAAGTCCTTAATCCAGCTGCAGATGGAAGTAGTCCAAGGTGGAGAGTTTGTCAGCCAAAATATCTGAGCTATAGTCAATGAAGAGCATCCTCACGTAGCTCCCCTGGTGTTCCAGGTGGCTCAGTGCAGAGTGAAGAGCTACGGCGATGTGGGCCAGGACCTATTATCAATGAATTATTATTTAAAATTTGACAGGACACTTCTATTTTAAGCAGCACAGCTTTTGTCATTGGTTGAGCTGATCAGGAAACATTTACAGATGGGGGATTGTGAAGAGTGCCTGAGTGCAGCAGCAGAAACCTTGTTTGAAGGAAAACAAAAACAACTTTGTTACAGAATAAAGCAAATTTAAAAGTGACATATTAACCACTTTTATTCAATAATATTATTCCTATCCACAGTATTATGTTTTTCTTTACTTAAATGTTAAGTGACAATAAATATGGTCAAAGTTTGATTTGACAGTCAATTATTGATTACATGCAGATGTTGACGTTCTGTCACCTGACCTGAAGAGGGCGTTACAGTGTTTGAGCAGTGCCTGGACTTCACGGGTCATCCAGGGTTTTTGGGGGAAAAACCTGGATCAGTTTATTGACTTTAACAGTGTTCACATGGTTTATGATGGAAAACACAATGTTTGTTTGATTATGATGTTCAAATAAGTGCCAGATCATTTGAAAAAGTGCTGACAATGTAAAATGGCCCATTACAAAATAATATATATTACATTATTGATGCTTTTATGTGTTTAAAAAGGTGGAGCTCATTTTAATTTATATACAGTATGTTACTTTATATCTCAGCTCATTAATTATACCCAGATATAGATATATAATGTTTATATAATATTTGTTTGTTGACTGATGAAGTGTCTTTCATGTGCTCACACTCGTCCCTGCTTGTCTCCCTCCATCTGTCCCAGTGTCCCTCCTCTGAGCTCCCACAGCTCCCAGCACAGGGCTGAGCTGCCCCAGTCTGCCCAGTCACACCCGCCCTCCCCATGGAGCCACGGCGACACACGTGTTCCCACACTTCTTCATCACGCACACACAAAGGAAGTGTGTCGGCTCCCACAATGCCTCAGTGCTGCTCTGAGGACAGACGGTCCCCTTCACAGTTTATTGCTCCATCTGGGTCCAGGCCTGTGCTCAGACCACAGAGGGCTTTTTTTACTGCTCTTTATGTCATGAATAGAGACACACTGCTTTATTTTTAATGGGTCCTGCAAACTTTTAAATCATTTCCACAAAATAGTTTCACACAAGAAAATTGTAATAATTATAACAATGCTATTTTATTATAAGATAATCTCCAAATTATTTTTTAGAAAATTACAAATAATCAGAGGGGGAATTCAAGCACATATTCACACTGTAGACTGAGGAAGAAGGATAATAAATAACCAAATGAAAGCACCTGTTTTTTTATAATGTCTGAAAAAATGATAAATAAATAAATGTATGTTACTGTGAGTTACTGTGCTCTATTTTCACTATAATTCAAACTAAATAAAAACCATCCATTTATCATTAGCATAATACAGTATTTTTTCCTTCATGTAATTATTTGGTTTTCAGTACACAATAGAGGTAATTTTGTTATGTACACAATGACAAGGAAGGCTTTTGATTTTATTAAATTTAATATGCAAAAAACCAAGAAGACAAATAAATGATATATTGTAAATAAAACTCTCCAAAGCTTGTGGTTACAAAGTCACATTTTGAATATTTTTATTTTTTGTTTTTACTTTGCACACTGCTGAGTTTTAATGAATTCGATGAGAACTCTGACAGCGAGCAGTCCTCACGCCTCAAAATCCTTCCCAGGGAATATCTCCTGCATCTCTTTGACATCTGGCCTCCTGCATAACCTCCCACCTGTTCTGAGTGACGGCCACTCAATTCAGCCTATTGTCCTGAGCTGTGAGCCTCCTGATTGGCTGAGCAGGCAGGAAGAGCTGCATAAATACAGAGTGGAGCTGCGGTCATGAGCAGAGGCATCCTGTGAACCACAGAGAAGACCAGCACCACCAAAAGCCCTCTTGAAACCCCTGAAACACACCTGGAGATGGCTCAGTACCTGGACCTGGACCTGCAGGACAGCGTGAAGGAGCAGCTGGTTTTCTGGTAAGTCCATCCACTTGTCTTTAGGTGGAAAGCTAAACTTTACATTTCACTCACTTACACTCCTACAGACGTGCTGATGTTAACAAAGCCCTTTGTGTGTCTCAGGTGTAAACTCCACCTGTTGGAGAGGAAGTGCAGCAGTGGGGTGGAGAAGCTGAAGGCTCTGATTGGAGAACACCTGCAGAACGGCACCTCCTGGTCAGACCTCCTGGATAAAACCACGTCCTTCCTCACTGTGAGGAAAGCTCTGCTGTCACAAAGCGGATACTCCAAACACTCGAGAGACATTTTACGTCTGTTTCCTGACGCAGAAGAAGACGTGGCTCCACTCTGCTTTTAATGAAGAAAGAAGGGATTCTGTGGAAACTCAAGTTTCTTCAATAAGATACAACTGGTTTATATATTAATATATATTAATATATGTGGTGTCCTTTTCAGTTTACTGGAAAGCCGCATGTTGTCTAAATGCATTATATGCATTAAGCAGCTGTACTGCTGAAGAAGAGTCATATACTGCTCTGACATGAACAAATTATATCTAAAAGTACTTTTATTACATTGTTCTCACACTCTTTGTGGTGTTATAAAGGGAACAACAGATGAACACTGAGCCTGTGGATAGTATTATACTTTATTATATTATATTAGAGATGCACAAAGGCCTCTGCTACATGACACAGAGTGCTGGACTCTCTGGATGTCACTGAATTATTAAACCTGACGCTGATTCAGCTGATATTTGTTGGCATGGATCGATGATAACTCATACTGTGTTAACCCTTTAATTACAAGGGAAATGACTGTTTTGTTGATCTAAGCATATTGTTTAATTTGATTTTAGTTGTAATGCTTTATGATGGTGCAGCTTATGTACCAGTTCTGTTCAAATAAATTTTAATTTTTTTACACTATGTGTTGAGTTTGGTTTGTGGGACTTATGCACAGAAGCAGATGGAAAAAGCGACATCTGTCACTGAAAGTTAAGTGTTTTGGCTGTTATCCTCATGACAGATAGAGATCAGTTAGCAGGTGAAGTACCTGACTAAACACAGGTATTTGAACAGAGCCACACTGTGGTCACTGTGTGTTAATAACTTCAATAACATCAATAAGAGTTAATAATAAAGTAAAATCACTAATAGTTCTGTTTGAATGGTTCAGAAACTATAATTATTATAATTTATGTTGTGTAAATATAGAGTATTGCATCAACGTTGTATTCTTTCCTTTTGCTGTGGGATGTCTTTTTGAGCCCTTTCAGTTTAATAAAATCTCTCCAGAGCAGGTCCTTTGGTTCACTATAAGTATTAATATCACACTGTGAAAATATACCCTTACTTATATTAAAACACCTGTCAGTAAAAATATGTAATTATAATCAGGAAAAGTAGTTAGAATATGAAAACTGTGACTATTATTCTATTACATTAAATCTTGCATTAATTATTAACATAAGTTTCAACTTGAAAAATGATTTTAACAATCAAAATGTTTTCCAATTCATTTTCTGTCAGTTAACTAATTGATTAATGGACTGATAGTGCAGATATAAACTAATTATAAGGCCCATATAACTGACCTGTATACAGTATATAGTGTTTATATATTTCTGTAGAAGAGAAACTACTAAATGAGTTTAGTAATACACATGAATAATATTTAATACAGAACCAATAATAACATGAGCGGTAATGACAGGGTAACACGCCTTTATAAAAGGCAACATTTTGTCTACATGGTAGAAACTGTGCAAATGTTGCACAGATGCGCCTCAGCCTGCAGATGTTGTCCTCCACCAGAGACCAACAGAGACCACTATAGTCCACCTTACAGTCCACCACACTCCGTGGTCCAGCCTGGTCCAGCCTGGTCCAGCCTGGCAGCTGCTACCACGGCCTCCACAGAGAGCTGTGACACCGCGACGATGAGCGGGAGGCCGGCCGCTTCCGTGCGACTGTCCGCCGGCCCTGCTGCCCGGACATGTGGCCCTGCAGGGCGGCTCTCTGGAGCACGTAGAAGCGCTTGATGTCCTCCCTCTCTGCGGGCCGCAGGGGGGCGTGCAGGGACAGGTGGCGCAGGGTCTCCTGCAGACACTGGGAGAAGCCCCGGGAGTAGCTGTGGCCCACCCGAGCCAGGGCCCTCTGCCGCAGGAAGCCCACCGCCAGCTCCAGGATGTCGGCCTTCTCCAGCTTACAGGGGGGCTGTCCCTGCTGCTCCTCCCGGTGCAGAAGCGCTCCCAGCTGCTCGATGCTGTGGTTGATCCGGTCCCTCCTCACCTTCTCCACCGAGAGTTTCCTGAGCTGAGGAGGAAGAGGAAGAAGAAACATTAGGCTGACTGGAGGAGGTTAGAGTCTGCTTCACAGGTGGAGGAAGCTGCTGGAGATGGTCACCTTGGTGGAGCTGCGGCTGTCCACAGATACGGGTCTCTCTTCAGGTTTGGACTGTGTCACAGGAGCCATGTCTTCAGTCTTCAGTGTCCTCTGGTCTTCAGCGGCTCTCTGCTCTTTATAGGCCTGGAGGGGCCCCTGTGCGTGGGCTACTCACACCTGACACTTTCCCACAGTCTGCAGCCTGTCATAAAGGCTGACTACAAACAGCGTCCTGTCTGCACCTCCTCCTCCTCCTCCTCTTCCTCTTGGTGTTCACACAGCAGAAGTGTGCTGTCACACCTCACTGATGTTCACACTCAAAGTCATTAAACCTGCAGGCACAGCGCAGGGCTCACAACCTGGAGACATTTATGTCATAAACAATAACAACAAGAGATCATCTGGCCACAGGGTGTAAATAAATAATAATAATAATTATAATATTTTAAATGATTATTACCAGTGCAGCTTCTCCAGCTTCTCCTCTGCAGGGTGGACTGCTGTGAGCTTCCTGTGGGTCACGAGGGGAAGCCTCTCGTGCACACGTCTCTTCAAAGACTCACAGCCTCACACCGAGACACGTCCACGCGCCACACGGCGGGCGTGCTGAGCGTGTGTTCAAACGCATTCAAGCATATGATGACATCACGCATCAAAACTGAGAGACCCCCCCACTGACGGCTTAATGTAATATATGAATATATTATTATTATTATTTATATTTTTAATACTACTACAACTACGACTAAAATATTCATTCATCATTTAGATGATTTTATGGGACATGACTGTATGGCAAACTGATATGTTGATATTTTAATATTTATTTTAGTTTATATTTGATTATCATAAAGATATATTTTGACATGGTGCTTTGATTTCATTTTAGTTCAGTAGGTCAAGTGGTAGACAGTCATGAGCTCTCCATCTTTGATTGATGTGTTAAATATTAACACTGCTGCAGAATATAGAAGCTGATATTTGAGGCTTGTTCCAGCCTCTTAACTCTTCACTGTGACTCTGTCACAGTGGGCTCACCTTTAGAGCTGCAGTGAACACACTGGTCTCTCGTGAAACTAGAAAACCTGAAAATGATGTGGTCATTTTACAGGAAGAAAGAGAAGTGATGCAGTGATTTTCTACAGGAGTCATACCTGCTTTATGATAACATCGCCTGTCATAAAAAACAGTCTAAACACGCATGAATTAGTTTGGCTGGAAAGCTGATATTAAGCTGTGTTCATGTGTTATGTGGTGATGTGATATGTTTGTCCCCATGGCAACCATTTCATTATAGTGAGAGCATTTATATTAAAACTTGAAGTCCCTGTATAAAAAGTATTCAGAGGATGGATGGTGTTTCTTGCAGAAATTCCTAAACATTAAAAGTTTTTAACACCAAATCACATTGTGGTATTTTGGAGAGGTTCTCAAGTGGTTAAAAAAAGAAGATTATTTAGCATCAAATCTGTGAAAAAAAATGGTATCAGCGCCTAAAAATGATGCAACAACTTATGAAGCATAATAGAACCCTTCTACACTTTAATAAGTTAATTAAGTTCATTCATTCATTAATGGACAGAGAAGAGTGTCTTTATTATTATTATTATTATATACCAACAGCTTGTTTCTGGTGGAGCTGTATGAAAACACACAACACTGCAAAACACACAGAGATAATAAAGTATGAAAACATGAAGCTATGCAGTGTGTTTTATATCTATACTTGATGTTTGCTCTTATTTCCTGTATTCTGACTGTTATTCAATGTGCATTTGAAGCTGCCTGACAGTAAACATGTGTGGTTCTCTGTTGAGTCAACACACTGATCCAGTACCTTCACTGCTAACAGCAGCTACAGCTGCTGCAGTGTTTGACTTTGATTTCCTTGCTGTCAATATTTCACTTCATGTTTGCTTCAGTTGTTCTCAAAGCAAACAGTGAGCAGCAACATTCAGCGTGTTCACTAATTATTGTGTCTTCTCTCTGAGACTTTTGATCCTGCAGCTCTCAGGTCAGTCCACCTGCTCAGAGCATGTAAACTGACCTGGTGTCAGCGCTGAGTGGCTTATCTTTATGTGTTTAGTGGCCCTCATCAGGCTGGCTGTCTGTGCACATCTGCAGCAGCCTGATCCCATCAGACAGCAGGAAGGTTCTCAGGTAATAAAAGCTTCACATCTCTGCAGCAGCACTCGCTCCACTGAGGCCATGAGGCCAGTTAACCAGCAGATAATTGATGCCTCTCTCCTATTGTTGTGTGGGCCTCGCCCACTGGCCTCAGAGTGTGGGAAAGCTAATCCTGCCTGGGACTCATGGCTTTGTAATGCTAATGTGGGCCTATAAATAGAGGAGAGGGCTCCTCAGTCCCATCACAACTCACTCTGCTCTGCACCAGAATGGCTCCAAGCAGCACCAGACTCTCTCCCATCTCACTGCTGTCCACCAGAGACAGACACAAAGTAAGTCCTGCTTCTCTTCAGCTCACTGACATCTGCCTTTTTTGTTGTTGTTTTTGTGTGGCTTCACTGCATCTGAATGTGTTTCTGATCAAGCTTCCTCTTTTGTTCCACAGCTGAGGAAGCCGGCAGTGGAGAAGATGCGCAGAGATCGCATCAACAGCTGCATCGAGCAGCTCAAGGTCCTGCTGGAGAAGGAGTTCCACAAGCAGGATCCCAACGGCAAGCTGGAGAAGGCCGACGTCCTGGAGATGACAGTGGCCTTCCTGAAGCAGCAGCTGCAGCCTCTGAATCCAGCCAATCACACGGCTGCTCACAGCGACGGCTACTCCCACTGCTGGAAGGAGACGCTGCACTTCCTGTCTGCCACCTCACTGAAGGAAGTGACGCTGCCGCACCTCCGGCGCCTCCACGCCGTCAGTGGCAGCCAGGACGCCGGCCCCGTGCCCACCGTGTCCTCCCACAGCCACGTCCAGGCTGCAGGGAAGCAGCTGTCCAGTCCTGGCAGGGCGGTGTGGAGGCCCTGGTAGAAGCTGGATGGAATGTTTCCATGTTTTTCCTCCTCTGAGGAGTTGATGTGTTTTTGCTATGTGAAACTTTTACTGTTTGACTCCTGTGGAGTCGTCTTCATAATCCTGAATCAATGTGCTGCATATTGTAGCACCGTGTCTTAACTTCCATGTGAAGTGATTGTCACCTTTTATAAAGGAAGTCACTATATTCATTTACTGAAACTATGTGAATAAACTGATTTTATATCTTTATATCTTTGACTTTTGTCTGTTTTTAGTGCCAGATTTACATCATATAAATGATTTATGCTTTGTATAACAGCTGAGGGACAGTAACACACAGCAATGTTTCTTCCAGTTCACTACACTAAATCATGCTATTGGAAATTCATATCAACTTTTTTTTAACAGTAGATCAGTAGTGTTTGTTATTTACTTACACATTAATAACACACAAATACTTATACATTTATAAAGCACACAAATTTAAGTATGTGTATGCTTGCAAGTGAAAAGTGACTTAAAAGTTGTGTTACATTCACATGACAGGTCTTAATGTCCCATTTTGCCAGAAGTAGGAGCCAAATGACAGATACCTTCAACAGTGACGAACAAAACATTGCATTAAAAAGTATTTAGTATCATTATTATTATAAGCAAAGTGAAACTTTACTTGGGCCCTTTCTCAAAGATTTGTTAAAGTGTTTTTTAAATAAGTTGCTCACATAAAATCTTAATAATGTAATGTTTATGTAAAAACTGACACCCTTATATGGCACATTTTCAAATAAAATCAAAAGTGTTTATTATTATTATTTGACATTGCGCTGCTCCACTTGGTGATCAGTAAAAAACAGTCAAGCTATATATATATATATGTATAATGTAATGTATAATATAAATTTACGACATACTAAATGTATCACATCACAAAACTTGTTCTGTATACGTTGTGATGAATATAACCATAAACTCAGCAGGCTGTGTGTGTGAAGTGTGCAGCTGATAAACAGATAAACAACATATAATAATCTCCTGTGTATTCAGAGCAGACAGTAAATGGAGGGCATGCTGTCACGCGTGCAGCAGCTTCTATCAGAGGGTTTTATGCCTCGTGCTCCATGTTAAGCCCCCGGCGGCCGTTGAGGGTGGTGGTCTCTGTCAGCTCTGGTTTCCCCACACAGCTGCAGGGCTGAGGGATGAGGGGTGCCTCCCCTGTGTGGAGTCTGCCGCTCCACAGCTTTCCCACACTCCTCAGCCATTCTCCTCCTTCATCCCCAGGACAAAGGAAGTGTGCCGTGTTAAATTACTACCCCCCACCCCCCCTGCTGCCCCCTGTCTCTGCTCACTAATCTGCCCCCAGATCTGGAGGGAAAAGTTCCCTCCATTCTCGCTGCCTGTTGTTTATCAGAGTTGAAGGATCAATGCAGTGCATTTACTCCACTGCTACTTTATACTGTCCACTGCTACTTTATACTGTCCTGCATGACATTTGAAAATATCAGTGTACAGTAGTTTCTGTTTTCTTCTAAGATTAAGATCAGTTTATAAAATGCATAAATATATGAGATATAAAAGTTTAAACCAGTTTTTATATAAAAACAGTGTGTACTTGTGAGCTCTCATTACATGAGAGAAATGTACCTTTCACTGCACCACTGTGACTACTCGTACTTCTACTCCGATTTTTATGTAAAATCATGACGTGAAGGCTCAGTATTTAATAACACTGGGTCACAAAAATACACAGAACCAGACAAGTGCAGCAGTGGAAGAAGCATGTACTTTAATGTAATGATAAGTATTTCTGCATTAATGGAGAAGCATTTTTTCATCACAGAAAACTATATCTATCAATACTGCATATCTTGAAAACAACCGAAACATTTAACTACATGTCTATAGTGTTTTTCTTTCAGCCATATACATTTAATCCACTATTGAAGGACACAGTGTGTAGTTCAGGAAGCATGGGACATCTCTGCTCTGCGTCAGGTGTTAGCAGGTGACAGTCAGACTGCAGGTGAGTCCTCCCAGGTGAGACACAGAGAGCACAGGCCAACAAAAACACTTAAAATATTCATAAACAATCTAAAGTTTGTTAAATCTGAACCAGGAACAATTAAAGCTTTTTCACCATTGTTGGTTTTCAGCCTTAAAAATCTGCTGACCTCATGTTCTTGCTCATTTTTGAGACACACACACACACACACACACACACACACACACACACACACACACACGCACACACACACACACACACACTCACACACACACACTCAGCATTATCTGTCACAATAGGGCTCATCTCACTTGAAGTGTGTGGGAAAGCAGGAGGAGCTGTAAACCCACGGGGTCAGGAGCTGCTTCACTCAGATTACACAAAACACCTCCTGTTGTCATTGATTGATGAGATCAATATCTCTCTGATAAGCAGAGCTGGATAATTTTCCACAGCAAGTCAAAAATGATGCAAGAAAACACAGGAAATGTAAAGATTGTTTTTCAAAAACCAGAACTTTTATTTTGAAACTTGTCCTTTGAGACTACACATTATGAAGACTTTGGCGTTTCCACAGGAAACATGTTTGTTTTCACATTCAGCCACTAAAACAGGTAATCAGATCAACACACAGTGTCAACACTTTATCTCACAGAGCAAAATGTCCAAACACACCTTTATTAAAGGCACTCAGACACCAGTAGAGACGCTTTAAGGCTTCAGTCCACATGAAGACAGCATCTCTACCAGCAGTCCTCTCAGGAACAGGGAGATTTAACAGAGCACAAAGTTATAGCTCTATGGCTTCAACATGAAGCAACATAAAAGTCTCCAGAATCAAAGATCCGCAGTCAGATGTGGAGATCATTCTCCTACAGGCCTGATGATGGTGATCATCCAGCTTCTACCAGGGCCTCCACACCGCCCTGCCAGGACTGGACAGCTGCTTCCCTGCAGCCGGGACGTGGCTGTGGGAGGACACGGCGTCCTGGCTGCCACTGACGGCATGGAGGCGCCGGAGGTGCGGCAGTGTCACTTCCTTCAGTGAGGTGGCAGACAGGAAGTGCAGTGTCTCCTTCCAGCAGTGGGAGTAGCCGTCGCTGTGAGCAGCCGTGTGATTGGCTGGATTCAGAGGCTGCAGCTGCTGCTTCAGGAAGGCCACTGTCATCTCCAGGACGTCGGCCTTCTCCAGCTTGCCGTTGGGATCCTGCTTGTGGAACTCCTTCTCCAGCAGGACCTTGAGCTGCTCGATGCAGCTGTTGATGCGATCTCTGCGCATCTTCTCCACTGCCGGCTTCCTCAGCTGTGGAACAAAAGAGGAAGCTTGATCAAAAACACATTCAGATGCAGTGAAGCCACACAAAAACAACAACAAAAAAGGCAGATGTCAGTGAGCTGAAGAGAAGCAGGACTTACTTTGTGTCTGTCTCTGGTGGACAGCAGTGAGATGGGAGAGAGTCTGGTGCTGCTTGGAGCCATTCTGGTGCAGAGCAGAGTGAGTTGTGATGGGACTGAGGAGCCCTCTCCTCTATTTATAGGCTCACATTAGCATTACAAAGCCATGAGTCCCAGGCAGGATTAGCTTTCCCACACTCTGAGGCCAGTGGGCGAGGCCCACACAACAATAGGAGAGAGGCATCAATTATCTGCTGGTTAACTGGCCTCATGGCCTCAGTGGAGCGAGTGCTGCTGCAGAGATGTGAAGCTTTTATTACCTGAGAACCTTCCTGCTGTCTGATGGGATCAGGCTGCTGCAGATGTGCACAGACAGCCAGCCTGATGAGGGCCACTAAACACATAAAGATAAGCCACTCAGCGCTGACACCAGGTCAGTTTACATGCTCTGAGCAGGTGGACTGACCTGAGAGCTGCAGGATCAAAAGTCTCAGAGAGAAGACACAATAATTAGTGAACACGCTGAATGTTGCTGCTCACTGTTTGCTTTGAGAACAACTGAAGCAAACATGAAGTGAAATATTGACAGCAAGGAAATCAAAGTCAAACACTGCAGCAGCTGTAGCTGCTGTTAGCAGTGAAGGTACTGGATCAGTGTGTTGACTCAACAGAGAACCACACATGTTTACTGTCAGGCAGCTTCAAATGCACATTGAATAACAGTCAGAATACAGAAAATAAGAGCAAACATCAAGTATAGATATAAAACACACTGCATAGCTTCATGTTTTCATACTTTATTATCTCTGTGTGTTTTGCAGTGTTGTGTGTTTTCATACAGCTCCACCAGAAACAAGCTGTTGGTATATAATAATAATAATAATAAAGACACTCTTCTCTGTCCATTAATGAATGAATGAACTTAATAAACTTATTTAAGTGTAGAAGGGTGCAGGGCGTTATGATGTAAGCTTGTGATATCATTCTCATCTATCATGCTTCACAAGTTGTTGCATCTTTTTTTTTGTAAAAATACCACAATGTGAAAACTTTTGGGAAGTATCTTTCTCCTTAACCTCTGCATTGTCTATATATATATATATATATACTTATATATATATATATATATATATATATATATACGTATATATATATATATATATATATATATATATATATATATATATATATATATATATATATATATATATATATATATATATATATATATATATATATATATATATATCCAGCTTTCATGCAATTCTGAGAGTATTTTATACTGTTTTTATGACAGGTGATGAATGGGATTATCATAAAGCAGGTATGACTGCAAAGGGGAGACTTGTTGGTTCCCATAGTTCCCATTTTCGTTCACATATCTCAAGGGCAGAAGTTAAAGAGGAGACCATCTACCTACAGGTACTTTATTAATCCCAGGGGAAATTCAAGATGCAGGATCAGGATTAAACTAAAATAAATTTATCATGATAAGGCATGAGAGCATCGACCCTATGCTGCTGCAGGAGAACCTTTACTTTAGGTACTTTCTGATAAGCTATTATTCAAATACACCTTAGTAAAGAGTTATAAAATAAGCTGTTAATGTTTTCTTCTTCACTTCAGACCAAACTAAAAGACTAAAAGAGACAACGAGGCAGGGCTCAGAGAGAATTGGAGGGAAAAGACACTGTCAATTAAACACAATTACCCACAGTCCTCTGGGAAGGCACACTTCTATTGTGTGACACCCCCCACCCCACCCTTCCCCCTCCTAAAGACCCCCCCCTCCTTTTTCACTCCCCTCTTTAGGAGAATGTGTAATAAATGGGATGGAGAGTGTGGGAAAGGAGGCTGGGATCCCACTCACACTCATCCTTCAGTCAATAGACCCTCAGCCCTCCTCACAGCGTCAGATCAGAGGCTCCAGATCAGGGGGACACGTGTGGGACGTCTCCCTGAGTTCACATCAACCAGACCTCGTGAGAGTTTAGTGTGCTTCTGTTCACCTCCTGACGACTGCTCCTCTTCCTCCTCCTGCAGCCTCTCATAAACCTCACATTTGGTTCAACACCTGCTCACACAGTTTACACCATATACAGTGACTGATGATTGAATTCACATTTTGGATTGGTACGAGTTGTGCAAATGCTCACCAGTGCATGCATTTTTATCACAAATTGAGAAGTTTTAATGTAGGCACCTCTTTTATGAGGATGTTTTATTGCTGTGTTAACCTTCTCTTTTATTTGCTGGTTTGGGGCCCTCACTGCAAAAGACAAGAACAATTTGAACTGTATTGTAAATATATGTGGCAGAATTGCAGGGACAAATTTTAAGGAGCTCTTTCATTTGAACAGAGCCTGGAAGGCAGAAGATATCTGACCTCTGACCCCTCTCACCTGCTGGCCTGCCAAAAATTAAAACTGATAGATTGAAAAGGTCATTTGTGCCAGTGACTATTGGCCTTATGAATAAGATATGATGATGATCAGTCCCTGGAACGTTCATTTATTTATTTTGTTTGTATTATTGTGTTTTTCTGCTGCTGTAGAACAAAATCCCCCACGGGAACAATAAAGTTTCAAAGTTCAAAGTATTACCACACTACTATCCTCTTACTGATTGTTGGGATACTTGATCAATTTAATAACTAAAAAGTATTTTTATGGTGAAAACTCCAGTGACTACAGTGAAAAAAAACACTAATTATTGAAGAGGGTTTCATGATGTGATGATAACGACAGGAGGAAGTGCAGCGGTTGTCCTGAGCGAGGCAGGAATTCACAGAGTAATGTGGTCAGTAATGTGTGTTGATGACCATGAAGGTGCAGAAGGAGGCAGATGGTGAAAGCTTTTCTTCTTCTGGTCCTCAGGATGCATTTCTTACAAGTGAGTCATGACATAATATGCAGATGAAAACACATGAACACATTCCAGTGCCCCCCCCCACCCTACACACACACAGAATCCTTTAGAGTGGGCCCTGCCACACACACACTGTACTGCCAGCACACACACACACACACACACACACACACACACACACACACACACACACACACACACACACACACACAGAGGAATGTGTGAGAGCTGCAACCGACTCCTCTTTCCCACACTTCAGCATCCATTCAGGGCTGCGGCCCACCCTGCGGCGGCCGCCACTGATCCTCCAGACCATCATTATGCTGCGGCCTCAATAGGCCATCTGGACGGCTACATGAGACACCCAGCACACCTCCACCTCCTCTGGATTCCTCCAGCTCTGAGATACTTTCACAGTATTCATGTACTCTGACTCGAATCTACTTCAAAATAAAAAGACATCCTCATGTTTTACAATATGAGAGTAAAATGTTGACCCTTTACTTCCATGTTCTACCCCAACTTCTTACTACACTAAATTTATCTGACATCTTTAGTAACTTTACTTAAAAAAAACTTGGGACATGGCATATAATATACAAACTTCGAAACATAGTGCACAGATAAGAGCCAAAATGCAATAAAGTGACTTTGAATAAATATGGGGTGCAAAAACTGATTATGTGTAATATGGCTGATAAACAACACTGTACTGAAGGTGTAAACAGGCTATGGGGTAACTATTACCCATATCATACATTACCAGCTGCACATTAAAGAGGTGATAATACAATAATACAATATAGATTGTTCTAAATGGTGAGTTCTTTTAGTTTTGGTGCTTGAATTATATCATAATGCAAAGATTCAAAGTGTTTATTATCATATGAACAGTAAGGAAATGTGTTCCCTTGTACAATTGAATGCTTCCTTTACCATCCAGAATGGATGCCGAGCAATAAATCAACGTGTAAAGACAGATAAATGAAATATTTTGTACTTCAGCTTACATTTGGGATTATGCTTTTGACAGGGTACTTTAAATTATAGGATGCTTGAATTCTTTTCTTTAATTTGATGTATTAAATTGTGATGTTTTTACTCGCTGGCAGAGCCCAAAGCAGAGAGTAATAGTTTAGAAGAGAGTATTTGATCACAAAGGCAGCGAGGCCAGAGGAAGATGGTGGAAGACGTGGTGGAAACTTGACACAGAGAGATGAGTTTGGACTCGAGGAAGTAGGAAGAGACGAGGCAAACAAGGAGTCTGGAGAGAAGAGGGGTACTAGGTAGGTACAGTTGATCAACCATAATACATGGATTATCTGGCACTGGAGAGGTGAAGAGGCCAGGATTTATGGAGGCTTGATTGCTGGAGAACGTCAGGTGAGCCTGATCACCTCCTCCAGTCCAGCCTGGAAGAAACAAGGACTCCAACAAAACCTACAGACTACAGAAACAACTATAAATCAAAACAGAAGCAACAGACAAGAGCTGCTCGATTCAATACCTGTCTAAAAAAAGCAGAGAATCCCATCAGAAATATGAGCAAAGAAGACTTAAAGTGGGCAGAGGACATTGACAATAGTCAAGTTTTCCCTCCATGTGTGTCTTTTCTGAAGCACAGCTCTATGACATGTGCCTGGATCAGATCCAGGATCAGGGGTCAGGCCACTCCCAGCTCCTCAAAGAGGCTGCAGGGACTGTTATCATCAGGAGGACTGGTGCTGGTTGTTAAGGTTTCTGAGGAAACAGGCAGTGTTTCTGTGACGATCAGCGATCCTCACCTCCTGCTACTACTCTGATATTATATTCAATACTATAATATAATACTCTGATATTATATTCAATACTATAATATAATACTCTGATATTATATTCAATACTATAATATAATACTCTGATATTATATTCAATACTATCGTATAATACTCTGATATTATATTCAATACTATACTATACTACTCTGATATTATATTCAGTACTATACTATAATACTCTGATGTTATATTCAATACTATCATATAATACTCTGATATTATATTCAATACTATACTATAATACTCTGATATTATATTCAATACTGTCGTATAATACTCCGATATTATATTCAATACTATCATATGATACTCCGATATTATATTCAATACTATCGTATAATACTCCGATTTTATATTCAATACTATCGTATAATACTCCGATATTATATTCAATACTATCGTATAATACTCGATATTATATTCAATACTATCGTATAATACTCTGATTTTATATTCAATACTATCATATAATACTCTTATATTATATTCAATACTATAATATAATACTCTGATATTATATTCAATACTATACTATAATACTCTGATATTATATTCAATACTATCATATAATACTGTGATATTATATTCAATACTATACTATAATACTCTGATATTATATTCAATACTATCATATAATGCTCTGATATTATATTCAATACTATCATATAATACTCTGATATTATATTCAATACTATCATATAATACTCTGATATTATATTCAATACTATCATATAATACTATGATATTATATTCAATACTATAATATAATACTCTGATATTATATTCAATACTATCATATAATACTCTGATATAATATTCAACACTATCAAATAATACTCTGATGTTATAGTCAACACATTAATATTCCCCTGCCCGCAGACATCATGTCTCACAACTAATTTATTATTAATTATGTTGATTTGATGTGCGACTGATGACATGATATTTACCTCTGCAGTTAATATATAATATAAGAAAATTAAATGTATCCCTGATCATAATATTTGCAGGCTTCTTCTTCCTTTCGTTGTTGTTGTTGCTCTTCAGACAGACTTAGTCAGACGCTGAATGATGACAGGTGGTGTTATTTAAGTTTTCCTCCTGAGGCAGAGGATGACAGAGGTGTGCAGCAGGTGAGCTCACTAAATACTGATGCTTTTGAGATGATGAAATGATGATTGCTGTTAATGTTTCTGTGACACTCTGTCACCTCCTGCCACTACATTCATATGATATTCAATACATTTATATTCCCCAAACTGCAGTGTCTAACAACTAACTTATTATTTGTTCAGAAGGGAAGGATGTGCAATTGATTACATAAGATTCACTTCTGTGGTTAATTTATTATTATTATTATTATTATTATTATTATTATTATTATTAACCTTTTCCTTACTTATAGCTATTTCTCTTAATTATAGCTTGTTCATACTGTGAATTGGTCCCTCACAGAGTGTGACTTCAAGAAATAATAATAATAGTAATAATAATAATAATAATAATAATAATAATAATAATAATAATAATAATAATGATGATAAGACAGATGAAACTGACTCCATACTTATTGTGTTGTGTTACCTTTGTTCTGTGTGTAACTGTTGTCCACACTTGTTTCATATTAATGAAGAAGGACAGTATTTTAAAGAAGAAAAATCAACATAACAGCCACTGTCTATGACTCTATATGGTTTGTGTTGAATTTCATTTTGACTTTGGATGAATCCAACACTGTGACACTTTCCATATCGGTCTCCTCTCAGATATAACTGAGTACATTTTGTGTTTTTGTTTTACTTTACTTGAGTATTTCTATTTTCTGTTATATTATTCTACATTATTCTAAAAAAGTCTGTTGTAATTATTGGACATTTTACTGTTATTTTGCAGATTCAGATTATATTTATTTATTAATTTGATTATTTAGATCAATACAAAATAAAATCGACTGAGGAATGAACTATCCAGCAGTATAAACAGGAAGTCAATCTCTGTCAGCTAACAAAGTTATGAACACATTAATTCATTAATAATTAGAATCTAATGACATAGTATATGATATTGCATAATGGGCCATTCTGCATGAGGAGGACATTTATTGAAGTAAGTATTGTGCATATACTTTTGTAGCAGAGTACTTCTGTTCTGTGGTATTGTTTTACTTCTGAGCGCTTCATGTACAACCTGTACTTTTTGAAAGAGCAGGTGACCTTAGCTGTGACTTCAGGCACCAGCAGCAGAAAACAAACTGACGTCTGCTTCTGACAAAGTGTCTTTGTGAGTTTTTTGGCGGGAGTTTGGTGTCAGCAGCGAGCCAGTGAAAGGTCCAGCTGCTGCTCGCAGGACAAAGACTCAGCTTTCTCACACTCACTCTCCATTCAGAGCCAACAACTGGGAAGAAGTGTGCGTCCCAGTTTCCCCTCCGCTCTCCCAGCACCTCTTACACTTTACTGCTTGCAAGTCCGGCCATATGTTAATAAGCAGCTTAAGATTTCCATGTGAATGTGGCAGCCGCTTCATTATGACATTAAAACTGTTGGATATCTGACCGTTGAATTAGCGTTGATCTGTTTGCAGAGTTCAACAGTGAGCATCAGCGGTGAGAGCGCTATTTGAAGCATGCAAGCACACTTATGCTTGTTTTGCCTGCATTCACAGAGCATGACAATGCATTCCTGCTCTTGTCTCAGCAGAGAGAGGCTAACAATGAGAGGACCTGCTCTGCCCCACATCAAACACTCTCTGACACTTTGTACTGATGCAAATGAGCATCACAGCCTTTTCCAATAACTGTCAGTCTCACCACAGCGTACGCTCCAGAGCACAAGGAGGATTTGATTAATGTGCAGGGACACTAATATATTAGTAATAATAGTCACTCGACACAAAAGTCCTGCAGTGAAACTCTTCAGCAAGAAGACAAAAGACAAGTGGCTCATCCCAGAGTGAGTCCAGTGAACATATCAACAACTGAGTGAGCAATGAATGCCTCACACTGGATACCACACCTCAAAGAAGTACTTCAATTAATAAAGTGAAAGTACTTATTATGCCTCCTTTCAGAGAGTAAAAGTAACCAGATCCTTTACTAAGGCAAAATACCACAATGTAGACATTTTTTTACTGAAAGGTTGCATTAATTACATTTCATATGAACATTAGTTTTTCGTGAAAATAACACATAAGAATATTAAGACAAGCTGTGTTACCTACCCCCCTCCCCCCCAATAAAAGACATATTGTCAATAGAATAGAATAGAATAGCCTATATTGTTACTGTATACATAAAAAAAATTGTTTGATGGATATTGAGAGTTGTGAGGATAGGACTGATGACTTAGGGGTCATTGTCAATCTGGTCACCAACAGATAAAAACTATGGCTAACAACATGTATGGAAGCAAAGAAAAGCCATAAGATTAATATATTTGGAGGAAATTAATACTTTATTGTGAAATGTAAACAATACAGTATTTTACTTTGAAAGCCATCAATCTGAATTTCCTTCTTTTATATTTCAGTTGTTATTTCAAGGTACTCGACTTCAACGAACTGACTGCATGTCTTTGACACAGACCTCAGGTGACCAGGTTACCTTATGAGGAAACTTCATGTTGGAGGGTTTCAGTATATCAGCCTGATGTTTTTTTCAAAGTAAAACATCTCGTCTTAAGGATTGATGAGTGTGTTTGTAAGAAAATAATTCCTGAATGATGTGTGAAAGTGTTATATTGAACCCAGTCCCAGTAGATTGGGTCACTGACTGATCACAGTCTGAGGTTCAGTTCCCGGCTCCATCTGTCCTTCATAACCAACATTTATATTACTGAATAGAAACAAGTGAGAAACACAATCCAAAATGCATTTGTAATAAATGATTGTAATATGCTAATTAAGAAATATATAAGCAATTTATCAAACATAATTTACTAACCGCTGATAAGTTGTGTGAAGGAGGATGGTGAGGTGTAACCAAAATCAAAAAAACATTGACTTAATTGTAGCGGTCAAATAAATACAGTAAAAATACCTCACTGCTGTAGTGGACTACAGTACTCGGGTGAGGAGAATGAACCATTTAAACAAAAATATAAAACTTTAAATGTCTCTGGAAGGAAACATGTTTTATTGTGTCGTTAAGCAGATCAACGGTGAAGACATTAAACTGGCAGGAGTGTGATAGAGTGAGACATCCTGAAGTTATAAAACGTCTTTGGAGGTGCTGCAGGATTCACACAGACGTGTCCTCAGAGTGTCACAGAGTCCAGCAGCGCTCCCTGCTGGAAGATCCAACGTCTGGACCAAGATGAAGGAGATGGTCTCTTACACTCCTCTGATTCTGGACCCTAACACTGCTGGTCCAAGACTCATCCTGTCTGAAGATCTGACCAGTGTGAGACGAGGAGAGGGACAGCAGCTCCCTCATAACCCAGAGAGGTTTGATTATCACGGCTCTGTCCGGGGCTCTGAGGGCTTTAACTCAGGGACTCACAGCTGGGATGTCCACGTAGGAGACAGTACAGGCTGGAGAATGGGTGTGTTAGCAGAGTCTGTCCAGAGGAAGGGACTCATCCAGTCTGGATTATGGACCATATGGCTCTATGAAGGTCAATACTCAGCATGGTCCCCATCAGATTCATCCACTGATCTTGTAGTGCCCAAGAAGCTCCAGAGGATCAGAGTGAATCTGGACTGGACCAGAGGAAAGCTGTCCTTCTCTGATCCTGACACCAACACACACATAGCGTAGTTAATTATATACTTACTTTCCTCGTAAGTGCTCTTTTGTTTGCACCTATTGTGTAGTTTGTTTTAGATTTCTTTGTCCTTGCAAGTCAATCAAACCTTTGTTTGTTCTTTGTGACATAAATCTTTTATTTCTAAACTTTCTTTGAGTCGTGCCTTTGGGCTCTGCTCTTGTTTGTGCCTGAGTTCTAACACTAGCTGCACTGGACCACTGGCTTATATTTTCTTGTACCATTGTTTGTTGTGGATGTAAAGTGTGAGACTTATTGTTGTGAGGAAGTTGTTTTAATACATGTTTAAAACAAAAATGCAAGAGCATTGGAATAAATATTAAATCATGACGTGATAGATTAAACATGAAAGAGGTGGATGTGTGTAGTCTGTGCATGTAGGCTTGTCGATATATAGTTAATTTGAAAATAAATTTGATACAAAATTACAATTACAGACTCTCTCTCTCTGCCTCCCTACACTTGAATGTTGGGAGTAATTAATTTGCTAAAAATAAAAGATGAATTGGCTGATAGCCTTATGTTGTTATTATTATTGACATTATTGTTATTGTTATTGTTATTATTATTATTTGTAGTAGTAGTAGTAGTAGTGGTAGCGGTAGTATTTCCAAATACTCTGTAGATAACACACAACACTGCTGTTCTTTTGGTTGTGATAATTGTGTTGTGAAACTGATATAAAGTGTTCATTAAGAGGTTTAACAGGTGTAGTCAAGACCAACTTTATGCAGTTGCTACAAATTGAGACCGTTTTTTTAGCCCCATGTTTGTTGACATTTAGTCCAGTTTAGTTCCATTTAAGCCCTTCATGTGTCTCATGGTCGACTGGGCCAGCTAATGGTGAAGAAAAGGTGCACTGACTGGTTTAGTGAATTTGGAACCAGACTGGGGCTGCACGGTGGTGTAGTGGTTAGCACTGTCGCCTCACAGCAAGAAGGTACCGGGTTTGATTCCTGGCCCGGGGCCTTTCTGTGTGGAGTTTGCATGTTCTCCTCATGTCTGTGTGGGTTCTCTCTGGTACTCTGGCTTCCTCCCACCATCCAAAAACATGCATGTGGATTAGGTTAATTGGTTAATTTAAATTGACCATAGGTGTGAATGTGAGTGTGAGTGGTTGTCTGTCTCTATGTGTCCTGTGATGAACTGGAGACTTGTCCAGGGTGTACCCTGCCTTTCACCCTAAGACAGCTGGGATAGGCTCCAGCCCCCCTGACCCTGTGAGGATAAGTGGTAGAAAACGGATGGATGGATGGAGCCAGCAGGAACCCGGTTGCTGAGGTCCATGTCTCCATCTGCTGGTCATCCTGTGTCACTACAGATAGTAGAGTACAGACGGTATTCTACTGTGCAATACACGAAAGACTTTCCTTCTTTAAAATAAGAATATGATGACATAATAACAATAATACAAATACCAATTGCATCAATGTTAATATAATTAATTTATTATAATAATACAGACAGAGAACTATGGTTCACACAATCTATGTTAAATGTATACATTGCATTAACTTCACAGCTAAATTGTATAAAATATCACAATAATAGTCCAGAATGCACAATACATACACTACTAATATATATATATATATATATATATATATATATATATATATATATATATATATATATATATATATATATATATATATATATATATATGTATATATATATATATATATATATATATATATATATATATATATATATATATATATATATATATATATATATATATATATATATATATATACGTATATATTTATAGAGCCCTACTCAGTTTATGTCAGAATAAAAATGTAATACATACTAAACATACACGCATAATATTTTAAAAGGTACAGTGACAGTGGTGTGCTTAATAATAATTTATAACAGTCTCAGCGGGTCTATGTTTACAGTGGGACTGATTGTGGTTGTATTAATTTAGTGATCCAATAAAAATATAATATCGATCGGGGTTTTTCAAAGTGTGGGATAGTGAGTACAAAGAGAAGAGGAGTTCAGGGGAGGTGTTGAAAACAAAAGCGTAAACCTCTGGTTAGCTTATAACAACGGGATGCCACCATGTAAACCCCTGCGTCATATTGAAGCCATTCAGAGTGTGACACACACACAGTAACATTTTCACACCTGACACACTTAGTGTATCTCACGCATTAAAAGTCATTGCGTAACTCCCAACAGGTTTCTCCGCCATATGTGCAGTGGGAGGTGTAGCAGGATGCACACCGGGAGCTTGGAACGCTCCAGCCAACCAGGAAATACCATAATGCTGCACATCAGCCAATCAGAAAACAGCACTGGTGTATCTGGGTGAGATACGGTGATTATTTAAGTGTAGCCTACAGGCATTAATTTATGAGAGATAATGTTGGAGGAGTAAACATGTTTTTAAAAGATCTGTTGAAAAGTGAAAAGTGTTTTTTTTAATGTTTAAATTTATTCAAAAACAACACACAAAGGTGTAAAAATGTGTTTTTCAAATTATGTTAAAAATACACATATGTACAATACAATGTGTTTTAAAGCATATACACAGATAAAGATGTCTAAAATGTTTTTTTTTAATATATTTAAGAACATACAAACATGTTTAAGATGTGTTGTTGGAGCCTGCGTGGGATATACAAAGCAAAAACACTGACAGTAATAGTAGAAATAGTAATTGGAAAATACTAAAGCTTTGAAAAAAGCTAAAATATCAAGAATCAAGAAGAGCTTTATTTATAATTTATTGCATATACAAGAAATTTGACTTGGTGTCAAATGCTTACAGTGCTCACATAAAGAAAGTAGAAGAAATAAAAATACATTAAATAAAATAGTATTTCCAGTTTTATAATAATAATAATAATAATAATAATAATAATAATAATAATAATTGCACATAGTTATGACAAATTGCACATGTTATCAAAGATATTGTACATAAGAAATGTTTAATAGTGTACAGGTATGATGAGTCAGACTGTTTGTTCATGTAGAATAGAATAGCATAATCTCAGGTGTATTATTATTATTATTATTATTATTATTATTATTATTATTATGTTTTATACTGTGTGTATATTATGATGTCATGAATCAGTGTGGATGAATTATTAAATATTTTGCAGTTGGAGTCAGAAAGTTGAGCGGTGATGGATGAAGAGTGACGAGGAGAAGTGACCAAAAGTTCAAGAAGCTCAAAAATAGATCTTTCTAAATCCTTATTCTCCAACTTCCTTCACCTTCCTACTTTTACAACTCAATCCTTTGCAAAGGTCTTCAATCTTGAAAATCTATAGCTCTATTCAGTCATATGATCAATATTAACCACCAACACAAAAGAAACTTGGGAGTGTGAACTAGGCTTGGTTTTTGATGACCATTGGTAGAAATCCACAGTGAAGGTCTTTCACAAAACTTATGTTTGTGCACGTTTGACCTTGATACAATTCAAAATTGTATTCAGATGTTGTCACTGAAAGACGAGGCTGGCACAGATGTTTGTGACAGATGTGGAGGATCACCCTGTAATCTTACACATATGTTTTTTCTCTTGTCCTGCCCTGGCATTTTTTGGGGCAAATTTATTTCAACACAATAACCGAGGTATTCTCAAAAACTACTGATACTTCTGCACACATTGGTATTTTTGGTCTCCCATACCAATACCCTGCTAAGCATGGAAGTGATATAGTCTTTACCTCTGTAATTGCTAAATGTCCCTTCTTTCTAAACTGGAAATCCACAGCAGTTCTGAACAGCACACAGTGGCTTAGTGAGGTTATGTCCGCTTATAGAGACTATTAGACATTCAAGAAGGGGTAACTTGAACAAATTCTACAACAAATGGCAACCGTTTATGGATTTTTTTGCAAATATGTGACCCTCCTTTTTTCCTTTTGTTTTTTTCTCTCCTTTAATTTAATCTATATATTTTATTTATTTCCATGTTTGTGTGGATAGTTTAATTGTTCGTTTTTGTTCTTAAAATATTCAAATCTAAATTTCAAGGTGAAGACACACGTGATGCTGACACGCTTCGGCTCTTCTGGATACACTTCACTTACAAATATGTAACAGAAAAAATAGATTTTTATTCTGTGGCCTGGGATTGGCTGGGGATATTTACTGTTCACTGATTGGCCAGTCGCACCTCGCCTGTGGAAGGTTCCATTTTGCTTGGTGGGGGGAGTTACCTCTCAGGAAAGATAGTGAGGGGTAGAGACGATGTGACGACAAAGGTAAAAAATAAGTGATTTCATTATGTTAAATGACATTTAGAAATAATAAATATTGATTTATCTTCAAATGGACACCAGTTGACGAAGGACAGGGTTACGATATTAAAATGGTACTAAAACCCACCTGTAATAGTTAGTGCTGTCCGGTTTGCAGTCAAAGGAGATTGAGCCAGTCCACACCTCCCATCCTGTGGAACCTTCATCTGACCAGGTATTGGTCCACGGTCAGCAGTGTCACACTCTGCTCCCCCTCGTGTTCTTCTCCACTTCTGTCTGATCCACCTGTCATAGAAACATGCTGCGCGTGAGGGTCGCTGTGAGCCACTCGTGGAGGGGGTAGGTACCGAGCACGAGCTGCGGACACGAGACACTTCACGTCTCCTCAAGACGTCAGCGTGCTGTCAGCTAGCTAATGCTAAACTGAGCTAAACTAGGACAGTAAACTAGCACTCTACAGGGTGTATTAGTGTTCACAATGTGTGCTAATTATGAACCGCTGTCTGACTCTCTGTTAGTGTGGTTTATGGTCATTGCGTCACATGTTATGTGACCAGAAACGCGTTACTGCCCTGACTTGACAGTAACGAATACTTATTAAATAAACACAGTTACCGTTACAATATGGTGCGTTCATTCGTTACTTGTTAAATGACTTCCTGATTGATGAATTCAGATTACTTTCATTGATGCTCTCAGATGGTACTATGGACAGGAGGACATGTCCCCTGCAGATTCATAGAGACACTGATCTGTCCCCCACTTTCCCAGCATAAGGCACACTGCCGGTAAAACAGAGGATTAATGTCACTGCAGCAGCATTGAGGGCCTGGAGTTTGTGTGGGTCAGGTTCTAGTCAGAATTTTAATGAGACGCCCGTGAAGTCAGATCTCCATCTCAGAAAGTTGGAGTAAGTAACCAGATATAGAATTCATGCTATCTGATACTGACGTAAACAGTAGCTACATGTTTTGTTGGCTGGAGGAGCTGCGAGCACTAAGCTTTGAGGTTAAGATGATCTGTGCTCCAAGTTCTGACTTCCAGTGAACACACCACAAGACAAACTCTCACTCCCCAGGGTCCTAAAGAGTAACTAAAAGTTACTTTTAATAGTAACATGTTACTTTTTGATGTGAGTAGTCAACAAAGTAATTGAGTTACTCTTTGAATGAAGTAACTGTAAGTAGGGATCCACATTTTTTCACATTCTATCCATGCCAATATCTCAATTTCGACATCTGCTGATACTATTCAGATACCAGAGCTTTGTTTGCTTTGCTGTTATCATTATAATTATTGTTGATTTTATATGAAGCTGTAATAAACTTCTCTCTACAGGTAAGTATATGTACCGTATGTGTGCATGTATGTCCTAAATGGTAACTTTGAGGTAAGTATGAGGCCAGAAAATGGATAAAAATCTCATCCTGAAAGCAAGTATGCAACTGTAAGGGTTTAAAATTGAATAATATTTATATTTATGTTTCCACACTGCGGCCATTGGAGCTCTCAAGTTTTGATGTTATGTTAGAGAAGGAGGAATCACAGTTTATGAAGTATTATAGTGATCATGTAGGTGTGTGGTTAATCTGCTGAAATTAGCAAGGATTGTTGGCTACAGTTAAACTTGAAAAACTGATAAGCTCGTTTTCCTTTTAGACAGATATTTCATGATTCAGTAGGCTACAAAATCGAATGATGAGATCATTTACTGTACTCACGTGATAAGGCACCCCTGTTGTGTCGTACAGTATGTGTCTTTTCTCGGTAATGTTGATTCACTCAGATCACCTGTATCTTACCAAGATACAGCAGTGCTATTTTCTGATTGGCTGATGTGCAGCGGTGTGTTATTTTTTCATTGGCTGGAGTGTTCCAAGCTCCAGTGAGCTCTGCATCTTGCTACAAGTCCCACTGCCCATATAGCGGTTGGCATACTTGACAGCCGTGGGACATGTTGTGTCCTGTGATGAACTGGAGACTTGTCCGGGGTGTACCCTGCCTTTCACCCGAAGACAGCTGGGATAGACTCCAGCCGCTCCAGGATGATGGGACATACGGTGTGGAAAATTTCACTGTTCAATGCTAATCTGCTAGCTGCCTGGCTGCGAACTGCAGAATGGATTTCTTGAACAGAGGATAGTCTCATCTCTGTGTCTCATTGATACTCTCCTCTGTTCAGGAAATGTCTTCTACAGTTTGTAACCAGCAGAGTGGAAGCCAGAAATCACTGTGGAGTCATTTCAGCAGACAACGTTAAAGCCAGTGGGCAACACCGGGGTCTGTTAAGCCCGTATGGAATAACTTGCATTCTCTCCACGAAGAAGTCTGTTTATATTGATATCTATGGGAAAATGACCATTTTCTCTCCTGCTGTATTACCTCTGTAAACACTATAAATATGAGTTTATGGTCCTAATGGTTAGTTTGAATAATGTTTTAATACATCTGAGTGTCAGATCACTGAATTATGGTCCAATACATTGGTTCCCAAACTGGTGGGGGGTGCCCCCTAGGGGGGCTGCAGAGGCATGGGTGGGTGGAGACATGCAACGTTTTCTGGATACGGCATTGCAAAGAGGCCTGAGATTTTTTTTATTTCAAAAGAAGTTGAGGTTAATTGCAAATTTTAGCTTATTGTTGTTTACTTTTACTTTGTACAAAGTAGGGCTGTCAAAAGTTGCGTGATGGTAACTCTACTGAAATGCGTTGCTAGAGATGTGCTGGCAGGTCATGAAGCAGAACTCCATTCAGAAAATCCTGGAAGCTAACAACGCAGTCATACCTAACGATCAAACATGCTGATAAAGTAAAATTAACCATTTTTTCTGTTTCTGTCTAAGATTCTCCCGTAATTCAGCAAACAAATAATCCACCAAGAGCATCGTTAAAGTATTAATTTGTAATGGGAGATGGATGTAAAGGAAAAGAGAAAGAGATGTTCTTTTCATAAACATATGCTAAAATCAGAGTGACACCACATTAGTGCTAATAAGCGCTGTGTTTTTTAGGGAATATATCTGAACTAGTCAATTTACACCGCCCGCGAAACAACAACGTAACTGTGAGAGATATGCGGCCAAAATGCAACATTCTCCACTAACTAGACTGAGCAAACAGGAAGTTAGGCACCAGAATAAAAGGGTTTCTGGTGGATTTTCAAAGTTAAATGTCATGAGTGAACTCCCGCTACTTCATTTTAGCAGCAAAACCGGCGGAAGGACAAATAATGGACGAGGAACGATTTATCATGGAAGTGGAGAAACACAGCATTATTTATGATGACCAACATGCCTTTTATAAAGCCAGCAACAGAAAAGAGAATGCATGGAGAGAAAGTGCAGAAGTGGTTGGAGATGACAGTGAGTAAATTCTACTGTAGCCTATGTGTACTATTTTCAAAAATGGACAAAGGAAGAACAAACGAGAGATCATCTGTGAAGTAATGAGAGGCTGTGCATAGTAAACAGGAAGTTCACTATGTTATGTTGTGAATCTGGTGAGAGTGTGGAGCAGTCTCTCATGCAGCGCTACGCTGTAAAAACGCTCCCGGTGTAAACTGATGTTGCGAGCAATACGTCTGTAATACGTATGAGAAACGCTGCTCTGCAGTAACGAGGCGATATAAGTTGGGCTTAAGAAACTTCTATAGTACACTATGTCTCTGTTGGTATGAGGATTTAAAGGGCCCAGGATCTTTCCTTTTTCCTTCTCAGGATCTGTGACTGATACTGTTGATTTTTCTGACACCTGAAAAAACAAAATCTCAGCTTGCAGATGTGTATTATCTTTCTCCCTCAGTGGCCAGGCTTCAGTGAGGCTCATGTGTTTTAGGGAACATATGCAGATTCTTGTCATGCCACCTTCTGACACACACACACACACACACACACACACACACACCACCCCTCCTGTGACCTTCAGTTTGAAAGTCTAGACCAGAGAAGTTAATCATATCTAGAAGAGAGGAGGCACTGGAGTTTGTGCTGTGATGAAACTGCTCTGTCTATTTCGACCTGTCACACACAGCTTGTACTAACATGGCAGTGATTACTGAAGCTGAGTCATCCTGAATGTCGACGCCTGGCCTCTCCTACAACGACATGTTAAAATGTGTCAGCGAGGTTCTCAGGATCCAGGTTGGCAACATCCTGGTGGTCAAAATCCACTTAAATGTTGACACAGCAGACAAACATTGATGAGAAACATGATGGAAAACAACCTTGTAATTCATGTTTTGTATTTTGATGATTTGCTTCATTAATAGAATTGGCACTCTGATGTGTAGGGAAGGTGTGAATTGCTTCCAAGTGGAGGACAGGACTGGGACATTTGTGAACCACTGAATAGAAGTCCATGTGATAATCAGATTAGTTTGGGGAAAGTCAGACTGGAACCAGTTCAGGGAGCCACTGTTCATCATCCTCCCACCATGACCGAGGCTGTCACTACCAGTAACATGCTGAACCTGTGCTGTTTCCTGCTGGGTTATAGAACACATTGCACACAGTTCAGCTGAATGAACAGGAATGAAGGCTTTACATTGTGAAGTGGCTTTAAGTACAGTGGTATGTCTGTCTCTGTGAAGGTTCAAAACGTTCCCATGTGCAGCTGTGGAGGTGAAGAACGAGCCGATCCTGGGCTTCGCACAAGGGAGTGCCGAAAGAAAAGAGCTGCTCAAGGTTTGAGCTTGTGTGTGTTTAACCAACAAACACAAATATGTGGACTTAAATACACACACTGAACACTAGTTATTTCATAGCTTCTGTGCTGCCTATTTTAGGCGTTGGACGGCCTGAAGGGGAAGACAGAGGAGATCCCATGTGTGGTTGGAGATGAACACGTGTGGACTAAAGAAATCAGATACCAGTTATCTGTGAGTAAAATCAACAGGTTGTTATGTAACCTGAGTAAACAGCTGCTCCATATGAAAGCTCTGGGAATACATCATTATTCACAGTTTGCTCTGTTAAAAAAGAACATTCACACATCATTAGAATAAAAAAATAGTATAGTTCATGGTAAAATGAGCTGAGCTGAATTTCCATTGAATCTCAAGCTTCATTAGTTTTCATTGCCATGTCATAATATCATAACTCTCTTTGTTTCTCTTCAAAGCCCTTCAATCACTCCCATAAAGTGGCAAAGTTCTGCTATGCTGACAAGGTACGTTCTGAAATGTTCTAGACTGAACCTTTTTCTAATATTCATCATTCATTATGTTGAGGCAGTGCATGTAAAAAATGTTTTCACTTATTTCTCAGACAAAAATACATTTGTGAGGAAGGGTGTAACTTCAAAACACAAACTATACAATGAATGCATATTTAAAATAAAAATAAACTACAAATTATATTTTATTTGAACAAATTAAAGAGAATCCCTTTTTATTTATCTGAAGTAGATAAACTGCAATCCAATGCATGTGCTCTTCTTAAAAGAGCAGCTGAAATTATAGTTCATCCTAAACAACAAAATAAAATAAGTAAAAAACAGTATTTTTTAAAATAAAAACCTGAAACTGGTCCGTGCATCCTGGATTTCATACCCACTTACAACCGCTGTCATGTCTCTCCTGCCGTCTGGATATTTGACAGTAAACTCAAAAAGTAGATTACACCCTCTACTTTAACGATGCATCGTTACATCCCTAGTATCGACCAACCAGAAGGTGTTATCCCTAGTCCCTTTTCTTTGATTCATCCATGTCTGCCTGTTGTCTAAACTTCTTGTTAGTTGTGATATTACTTTTTCTTTGCACCTGTGAAGCGCTGTAGAACAGAAATAAAGCTGACTTATTTAGTATAGCCTCCACCAACCCAACCCCTCCTTTTTGCTTAAATATGACAGGAGCTGATCAACAAAGCTATCCTGGCCTCTGTGGCAGCGAGGAGGGACTGGGACCTGAAGCCTGTCCAGGACCGAGCTCAGATTCTCTTCAAGGCGGCTGATGTCATCAGTGGACCCAAGAGAGCGGAAATCCTCGCTAAGACCATGATTGGGCAGGTACGGTCAGGAGGCAACAAACAGCTGATTAGAGACTGGGGTTGTCTCTTCAGGCCTGAACAATATGGGAATATAATTGAATTGCCATGAATTTATTTATTAATTTTTGATATCTGTATCAATTAAAAAATTCAGATTTATTGATTGCTCTGAATCCATTTTACAGGAATCACAACCTTGTCAATCAATTTCACAGGAATGACAGCCAAGTAAATAAATGTCCTCTTAAGTGTACTTTGACATCACCTGCCGTTCTTTGTAATTCTTTTGCAATTTGAAAATGCTCTTCTATTACAGTGTGTTTGAATTAGTCATTCATTCATTCATTATTCAGAGTTACAAAAAGCCCCTCAGTATCAAATGCACATTTGTCTAATAATGTCTATGTGGAATAAAGCACACCTGGTTCTCTTGTTGTGTTGCACTGCAGGGTAAGACGGTGGTCCAGGCAGAGATCGACGCTGCTGCAGAGCTGATTGACTTCTTCAGATTTAATGCTAAACATGCTGTTGAGCTGGAGAAACAGCAGCCGTTAGATGCTGAGGGAAGCACAAACACCATGCTGTACCGTGGACTGGAGGTCAGAGCATTTCCAGTTGTTCATGCACTGAACTGTTGAAAGTCACTAATACTAACTAATAAATGCTGGATTTCCCTGTTGGGGAAAAAAATAATTTAAAGTTCTTCACCCAGTGTATGTCTTAATTTTTCACATATTATAACATCTACCTGTTGCCTCTGATGTCACTCAGGTTATTCTGCCACCTCTCTGTACACATTATTTCATGCTCAACAATTAGATTATATTAATTGTCAGGGCTGGTCGTTCAAAGACTCATATTTAGCTGTTAATAAATGGATTTATCTACCTTTTCCTTCAGGGCTTTGTAGCAGCTGTGGCTCCTTTTAACTTCACTGCTATTGGTGGAAACCTGGCAGGTACTCCAACTCTGATGGTAAGAGTCAACATGTGCGTCCTCTGTGTAGGAATTTATCCACTAATAGTGACGTACTGAATGTCATTCTTTACATTCAAAGCTTCTGTAGAGGTTTTCTACTGCATCCTATATCATGTCATTGTCACCCTAAAAAAACATTAATTTAGGAATCTGTTAGATTGCTGCTAGACCTTTATGAACACAGTGAATGGCTAAACAGCAAATATGAATGGATTTAAAAAACATTTTTTCAATAAATTTTGACATTTGGACTTTGCCTAAGCTCTCGTGTTACAAAAAATGTTTGGATCACACACAGTCAGAAATCTAATTCCACAGATTGTATACACAGTAATACTAATAATATTAGTGCAGCCTGATCTTTATCTGCAACTAGTACCCAAGTACTGGCTTTAAACAGAATGAATAGGCATGGGAAAAAAGTCTGTGCAGCCTTGGATTTTATAATTTGAATATCAACTGTACAATCCTCGCTCGCTCGTCAGTATGTGAACAGATTTAGATTTAGAAGCAGGCAGGGTTTAGGGGGTAAAAGGTGCAGCTGACCTGCTGTTACAGTCCTCTGATGGTGTTTTCCAGGGTAATGTTGTACTGTGGAAGCCCAGCGACACTGCCATGTCTGCCAGCTACGCAGTCTACAAAGTCCTGAGGGAGTGTGGTCTCCCCCCAAACATCATCCAGTTCCTACCTGCTGATGGACCGGTGTTCGGTGACACCATCACTGCCTCTGAGCACCTGGCAGGCATCAACTTCACTGGCAGCGTCCCGTAAGATTTCTCTCATAGCAGTTGTGTTTCATAGCAGATGTGATTCTCCTCCCTGCTTGGGATTTCTTTTTAAGCTTTAAAAAGTGAGTCAAGCAGCACTCTTTTGTTTGACATTTTCAAATGTGTTTGAGTTTTGGTAGAATGGGAGTCTCACATTACTCCTTTGTCAACAGTAAACTAATTACATGCAGCAAATGTGTAGAAAAAAGAGAGTAATGCTCTAAAACTCTGTCCAGCCTGTAGGTGGAATATGTGGGATGTCTTCAGCAAATATCGAATTGACAGTGTTAAAAAGAGTCTGTCACTGGCTGCAGGTTAATGTTCAGTGTTAATAGTTGAGATTGTTTGAAGGGGGACTGCATGAGATGCCTTCTCCTCCAGTCAGTGTATTACCTACAGTAGGTGATGGTCAGCACTCCTTCACGCTAGAGAACCAGCATGGGAGCAAATAATGTACTGCTGTGGAAAAACCAACTCCTTATAACACCAAAGTTAGACAGAAACTCAAACAAACAATCAAGGCTGCACTTCTGTGTCCGGAGAGGTAAAATTACTGTTTTTGTCAAAGGAGCCTGGTTTGAAGAGAACATAGATAGGGCTGTGTGACAGTAAGATGGAGCTGTGCACACACACCTTAAAGTGCTGTGTGTGATGTTAAAGCTGTATGTTAATGGAGCATTGTAGCTCAAATAACACATTCTTCAGTCAAACAGTACACTCATTGATAACACAAAGATAACACTTTGTGATATCGTCCTTCACTGACCTGCTTGTTACGCAGCTCTGTTGGTCCTGTGTGCATTGCTTATCAAATGGTACTGCATGCATGCTTTGATTGTGTTTCTCTACAGGACCTTTAAGCATCTTTGGAAGCAGGTCGCCCAGAACCTGGACTCCTACAAGACCTTCCCTCGACTGGCAGGAGGTGAGCAGGACCTCTGAAACAGTCAACAGTTAGAAAACTCTTTGTCACATAGACGTGTTCCTCATCATGTGTTCACACCTTTCAGAGTGTGGTGGGAAGAACTTCCACTTTGTGCACAAGTCTGCAGATGTTGGGAGTGTGGTGAAGGGAACGATCCGCTCAGCGTTCGAGTACGGCGGCCAGAAGTGTTCAGCCTGCTCCAGGATGTACGTAGCAGACAGCCTGTGGCCACAGGTCAGAGACCAGCTGCTGGACATCCACCGGCAGATCAAAGTGGGAGACGTGAGTACTGCTAGAGCACCGCCAGAGCACCGCTAGAGTAATGCTAGAGCACCGCCAGAGCATGGCTAGAGTAATGCCAGAGCACTGCTAGAGAGTGGATAAAGCACTGCCAGAGTACTGCTGGAGTAATGAGTAAATAATAATGTTATTAATTAATAATAGTTACATGAATGAAAAAAATTATGATGGACGATGGTGTTAATGAATATTAACGAAGTTACAGATTATTAATGATGTATAATGAATAATAGGTATGTTAATGAATAATTAATAATGATTGAGTTAATGAATAACTAATAATAGTTACATCAATTAAGAATTAATATTAGGTATGTTAATGAACAATTAATAATATGTATGTTGATGAACAATGAATAATAATGGTGCCAGTAATGATTAATAGTGACATTAGGAATAATAGTGATGTTTCTGTCTTTCAGCCTGTTGAAGACTTCAGCAGCTTCTTCTCAGCTGTGATCGATGACAAGGTGGAGCTTCCTTCAGCTGTTCCTTCAAAATAAAGTCCTCATTTCAATGTATTAGAGTTCAGCATTTACTACATTTGCTCTTGTTTTTCCTGTAGTCATTTGCTAGGATAAAGAAGTGGCTCGATCACGCCAAGTCCTCCTCTAATTTGAAAGTGCTCGCTGGTGGTAACTGTGACGACAGGAAGGGTTACTTTGTAGAGCCGACCATCATCCAGACCACGGACCCGCAGGACGCCATCATGAGAGAGGCATGCTTTTCTATACATATTACCACACGCTGTTGACCTTCATACTCTACAGCCAAACACTGGCAACAGTCTCTTTTCACTGATGCACAGTAATATTTGTTCAACATATGTATTATTGTTATACTTATTATTATTATTATCATTGTTATAAATGTGTTTTTGTCTCATGCAGGAGATCTTTGGGCCTGTTCTGACAGTTTATGTTTACCCTGAGAACAACTACAAAGCGGTGCTGCAGCTGATTGACAACACCTCCCCGTACGCTCTGACAGGAGCAGTGTTCGCTCAGGACAGGTGAGACATGTTCAGCTACATGGTCAGTTACAGCAGGGATGCACTGCAGTGGTCCTCCTGTCAGGAGCTAAGAAACGTGTGGAAGTCTTCCATCAGGACATTTCAACCATGTCTGTGCATTTTAACTCTTTGAGTGCCAGCCATTTATTAAAAGAGAAAGTGCTTTGTGCCAGTGTTTTTGACCATTTTGAGTCATTAGACGCACAGAATATTTTGTACTGTGACTCTTAAAACATTGAAGAGGTCAAATGAAAGAAGAGACTCTCTATTTCATCATGAAAAAATGTTTGTTTTTACCTTGTTCCATTCTTGTTTTATCAGAGGTAGAGTAGAGGACACTTTCACCAAAATCACCACTTTTTGTCCAGATTCTATTTGTTTTGCTCTCTGATCTTGATCACCGTCACTTCCTGCTTTGATCTCTGTGACATATACCATCTCTTTATGCTTCACTACAATTCCTAGATGCCCCAAAATCACTCACAGGCTGTGTGATAGCACGATCGGCGACCCGCTGCCAAAAAAACACTTTAAAGTATTATTACGTCAATGGCACTCAAACGTCAGATTTTAAATGATGTGGAAATATGTCAGTGACACTTACCTGAGAACCATCATGATTACTTACTTTAGGTGGAGACAGGTCGACCAAGTGTCAATAAATACTGTACCAAAGCAGGTGTCTGTGAAAAGAACAGAATGACATTAGAACAGGCCATTTGCTCTGTGATGGTTTTAAATTCCATTTGAACTGTGACAAGTTTCTTTGTGTTGACAGGAATGTGATCGACGAGGCAGCTAAAGTCTTGAGGAATGCTGCAGGGAACTACTATGTGAACGACAAGTCCACCGGCTCCATTGTGGCTCAGCAGCCATTTGGTGGTGCCAGAGCTTCAGGTAAGCACACAGGTTCTAATATACAGTATGTAGGTCACAATAATCAATAAATGAAAATGAACTCTGTCATTTTGCCGGGCTCGGTATATTGCCATGAGCATGTGTGTTTGTGATTGGCTGGATGACAGGAGGGTTCACTCTGTGCATCTTTCTCAACACCTGGGAGCGCTGGTTCCACAGAGGATGAACAGAGTGAGCCCTCCTGTCAGTCATAAGTCTCTTTGTCTCAGTGGGGGAGGAAAGGGTGCAGCACTTGTGGTATTTTTTGACTCCTCTAGATGGCGCCCTTGGTTTAAAGAAATAGGCTGGTGTAATGGAAAATTACTAAATTTCCATTACATCTTACATTACAACCAAAAGCACCATCTAGAGGAGACAAAAATACCACAAGTGCTTCATGAAGCTTCATTTGTCCAGCATTAGTGGAGAGAGTTAGGCAAGGAGGAGAAATTAATATGAATATTAAAAGAGATGATTTCAAAGCTGAATGCCACAGCTCCAGTGTGGGAACATTTCAGATTTAAACCGAATGAGCAAAGTGAGCCCTTGTGTCAGATTTGTCCAAAAGTAGTGGCGAAGAAAAAAAGCCAATACAACCAACTTTCACATGCACCTGAACACAAGCATCCAGTCCAGTTTTCTGAAAAAAAACAAACTGCAGCTCAAGATTCAGAGGAGCCTTCGTCCCGACAGTCAAAACTAACAGAGACGTTTGGTCGACTAAGTAAATAAAAACGAAACGGTGCAAAATAGTTTGAGCTCACAGAGTGTAGTTTGCATTACAACGTTAAATACTCTTCAGGAGTCAAAGTTTATTGCTTTTGAAAGGGTGCTCTTGTATTATTACTCCAAATTATCATTACATTAGTGGGAAAGAAAAATCTCAAAATACTGTTGACAATATAATTCATCTGCGATAAGTTTGGGACAGTATATCGTCCAGCAAAATTGGTTATTGTGAGGCCTATGTAGGTAGATATGAGCGTTCTGTTTTTGTTAAACTCAACTTTCCTCCTCAAGGAACAAACGACAAACCTGGAGGGCAGCACTACGTCCTGAGGTGGACGTCACCACAGGTGGTGAAGGAGACCCACGTCCCCCTCACAGACTGGAGGTACCCCTACATGGGCTGAGTCCAGGACTGCTGCATTGTGGTCCAATCGGAGCCCTCCCTGCATCAGCTGATTCTGCAGTCACCATCGATGCGTAAATACATATCTATAAACTTCTGTGAAATGAAATGAGGAGTGTTTGCACTGAACCTGAATGTATCAGAGGAGGAGAATCAGCAGCAGAGCGGACACAGAGTCTTCCATCCATCAAAACTGAAGCTGTGACAATCTTGTGCAGTCTGTTAGCTGTTGTACAGTGATGTTAGTGGACGATAAATAATTACATTTTAAAAAAAGATGGCATCAAATCAGTGCTTGACTGGTAATTTGAACAGCTGGTGAAAATAAGCAGCAGTTCCAGGAGTCGTTCTCTCTGCTTTTCTTACTCTTCTATAGTAATAAACCAATTGTCTTTATGCTCTGAACATTTTGAAGATTTCAGTTGAGATAATACCTGATAAATTAATGGATAATGAAAATGATCGGTAGTTGTAGACCAACTTCAAGTTAAAGTATAATTTATTATTAATTGACTATTAATTTTAAGTCAATATCAGAACATGTTAGGTGTCTGAGCGCTAAATCCATTAATGTCTCATATGTTGTTTTAACTGAAATAAATTTCTAACACAAACAGAGATCATTTTGGAGCTCTCTGTGTGAAACAGGTTGTTCAACTGTTACAAGAGGCTCCTAGAGCAGTGTTTTTCAGTTCAATTGCAGTCAGCTGTGAAGCTGTGTGGAGCACTGAATGCACATGATGTTGACGCACAGATGTTAAAAGGTCATTTAGCATTTTTAAAGTGCTGAAAGTAATTTACATTTCTGCTAGTTTGTCTTTTGTCAAACAGTTGGAGTAATTGATATTTTCTGAGGAGTGTTTTCTATTTGGATGTTTTGCAGCTCTTTTATTCTGTTTTCAGATGATGCCTGCCTTAGTAACTGAATCCAGATTCATATTTCACAATAAATAATAAATTATTATGATCATTTTTCTGTTTCTTGGCTTCTCCTATGTATTTCCATTATGGCTGTATCATAGTAAGGGTAAAATATCATAGTATTAATTCTTTCAAACAGTTGTACTGAATGTGGGGAGAGCTGAAGAAAAGCACTGCAACTTCCATATGAATATTGTTTGTTACAACCATGTGTATATATTTACTTTGTTGTAGGGTTTTTTTTTATTATTATTCCTAATTTGGGGTCTTGGAGCTGTCGATCCATAATGAAAGTCATAATCAAAAATGAAATGGATGCATTTGAGACAGTCTCCAAGTTTAAAACAGCATTAATCTTTTTGGAGCTCCATGAGCCAGTGACCTAAAAGACAATGATAACAGCACTCAGTGGAGTCACCTTCATATCAAACATTCATTTTCAAACTGTTTTGCTCTGTTGTCCCTTTAAGCAGTACCACAGTAAGATAAAGGAAAAATAATTCTTAGTTTACTCATATAGTGTCTGTCATTGGTGAATAAAATAATAACTAACTATTATTGTTTATTGCAACACTAATCTGACCAGAGAAGCTATGGGTGCATGGACAGTTAGACACAGACCTACCAGCAACTTAAAGTAAGACTAGCCAGCCTCATCCACAGTGTCCCATATCATACAGAGTTTCATAATAAGAAAACAAAACAAGGTGTTTAACCCTTGATTCAGACTTCTTGGAGTCAGGTTTATCATAACTGTCTTTCTACGAGTGAAGCATTGTATTTTTTTGACTCCTCTAGATGGCGCTCTTGCTTTAAAGAAAAAGGCTAGTGTAATGTCAAATTACTAAATTTCCATTACATCTTTAAACCAAGAGCACCATCTAGAGGAGTCAAAAAATACCACAGGTGCTCCATGAAGCTTCATTTGTCCATCACTACTTTCTACACACCACCAGATGACAATGAACAAATAATACATTTCTAATGACATTTCATATCTTACAGTGTTACAACAACCCTTGTGTGACTATTTCTATCTCCAGTAATAAGTTGTAGAAACTGTTTAACACTGAGGACAACTTCAAACCAGATTCATTGTTTGTGTTCACATGGCCCGTCGTCAACTCAGTTTTATTTCTATAGCCCAATATCACAAATTATGAATTAGCCTCAGAGGACTTTACAATCTGTACAGGACATGACACCATCTGTCCTTTACAAACAACCCTCACACTGACTAAGAAAAAACTCCCCAAAAAAACTTTTAACAGGGAAAAAGAAACGGAAGAAACCTCAGGAGGAGCAACAGAGGAGGGATCCCTCTTCAGCATTCTAGTAAAACTGGTTTGGGTACAGTTCTAACCATGAGCCTCCACAGCAGAGTGGGCAACACCAGGGTCTGTTCAGTGAAGCCCATACTGAAGAAACTTCCAACAGCATTCCCTCCACCAGCCAGCAGGGGGCGACACTGTTGTTACTGCTGAAAATGACCATTTTCTCTCCTGCTGTATTACCTCTGTAAACACTATAAATATGAGTTTATGGTCTCAATGGATAGTTTAAATAATGTTTAATATATCAGGATGTTCATTTAATGAATTATGGTCCATACCATCAGTGCTGCTCCTCTTCAGGATGTAATGACAGCACAGACCTGTCAATCACACTGTAGCCACACTCCAAATCTTTATGTGTTATTTTCACCATATATTAGACCATAATTCAGAAAATTAACACTCTGATATATTAAACATTATTTAAACTAACCATTCAGACCATAAACTCATATTTATAGTGTTTACAGAGGTAATACAGCAGGAGAGAATGCTGTAATGCACGCTTAGTTACTTACGTATGGGCTTCATTGCTGTTGTTCACAAGGTTGACGTCACAATATCTCCGTCCACTCTTTAGTCTCTGTTATAATATCAGGCCCATTTACTTGTCACACACACCTTCACTGGTAATATCTTCAGTTTATCAACAGTGTTAACAAATGGAAACATCCTCTCAGTGAAAGTGTGTGTGAAGGTGTGTATGTGTGTGTTGGTGTCAGGATCAGAGAAGGACAGCTTTCCTCTGGTCCAGTCCAGATTCACTCTGATCCTCTGGAGCTTCTTGGGCACTACAAGATCAGTGGATGAATCTGATGGGGACCATGCTGAGTATTGACCTTCATAGAGCCATATGGTCCATAATCCAGACTGGATGAGTCCCTTCCTCTGGACAGACTCTGCTAACACACCCATTCTCCAGCCTGTACTGTCTCCTACGTGGACATCCCAGCTGTGAGTCCCTGAGTTAAAGCCCTCAGAGCCCCGGACAGAGCCGTGATAATCAAACCTCTCTGGGTTATGAGGGAGCTGTTGTCCCTCTCCTCGTCTCACACTGGTCAGATCTTCAGACAGGATGAGTCTTGGACCAGCAGTGTTAGGGTCCAGAATCAGAGGAGTGTACGAGACCATCTCCTTCATCTTGGTCCAGATGTTGAAGGTCAGGTTGCCCAGGTGTTTGGCCTCGTCTATCAGAGCTCCTAAGAGCAGCTGTGGATCCAGCAGGGGGCGCTGCTGGACTCTGTCCACTGCAGCCTTGTAGTTGAGCAGGAATGAGATGTCTTTGTCTCTCAGCTTGTCCTCTGTGGCTCTGACCGAGTCTGAAAGAGCTGCTGTCTCTCTGCTTAGAGCCTCCATCTTCTCCTTCATCATCTGACTCTTCTGCTCCTCTTCCTCCCTCAGAGCAGAGATCCTGGCCTCCTCTTCCTCTTCTAGAAACTGGTGCAGCTTCTTAAACTCATCCTGAATCTGCCTTTCTGTGCGTCTGGCCTGGACCTTAATGTGTTCTGCTGTTTGATCAAACTTCATCTTAACTTGTTGAAAAACCCTTAACTTCTCCTTTAAGGGCTCCAGAGCTACTTGGAGTTCCTTCCTGTGTTGTCGTGCAGCTTCGTCAGCGGGTCTGAATCTGTGGTTGGAGTGTTTCTCTGAATCTCTGCACACCAGACACACTGGCTGCTGATGGTCCAGACAGAAGAGTCTGAACTTCTCCGAATGCAGACTGCAGAGCTCCTCTGGACCTCTGTGATCCTTCTCCTGTGAGAAGGCCTCACATAGGTTCTTTAAGACCCGGTTTAAAGGTGGTTCTGACTTTGAAGATCTCCTCTTACAAAGTGGACACTGTGTTTGTTTCTCTCTCCACCAGCTCTTCAGGCAGTCTTTACAGAAGCTGTGGCTACATGACAGAACCACAGGATCTCTAAAGATGTCACGACAGACCGGACAGTGGAGCTCCTCCTCTAATCTGGAAGCCATTTTGTCTCTGAGTGACCCTGAAAGACAGACAGTCAGTCATGGCTCTCCTTTGTGATGGACAAACTCCTGGTATTTTTTGACTCCTCTAGATGGTGCTCTTGGTTTAAAGATGTAATGGACATTTAGTGATTTTTCCATTACACTAGATTTTTTTCTTTAACCCAAGAGCACCATCTAGAGGAGGCAAAAAATACCACGTGCTTCATTTGTCCATCACTAGCTCTCCTCTCTCCTCCACTGATTAAAACTAAACTATTGCTGCGTTCGTGTTGTCCGTTACAGCCTACAGAGTCAGACGTTTTTCCTACACATAATTATGTTAGAGAACAAAAGCACACCCTCCGTGTCTTCTTTGTGCCTATCAATTGTGTTTGAAGACCTTATATTGCTGCATTAGCTTTCTGCATTCTGACAGATCAAGCACAACAAACTTTTCATTGGAGGCGTCCATCTTGGTTGTCCGACTTGGTTACTTGAGCCCCGTCAACTCGGGTGTGACGTCATTCCCAGTTACGAATCCCGACTTCCGATACAACATGAATGCAGCATAAAACTAGAACTCACCTTCAGTGTGCAGAGCGTCAGCAGGGTGAAGCAGCAGTGTTGTAGTTTCCACTGGTCTCTCCAGGTGAAGGTTGTCTGTTTTCAGGGAGTGGAGCATCAAAAAGATCAAAAAAGAGTCAGCTGGACTTGCTTGAGGTTGGTTGAAGATGTTTCTCCTCTCATCATCCAAGAGAATTCTTCAGTTCTTACTGATAGAGAGTCCAGAAACTTATGATCCTGTAGGAGCAGAAAACAAACAACAAAATCCACCAAGACAAAAGGTTTTAAGAGTCGTTACCATTGAAGTGGGAGACGCTGTCTCACACAACTCGACCTGGATGACTGGGAACCTTCACAGGCACCTCTGGGAGTGGAGCTGATAATTACTTCACTTGTATAGCTGGGTGTGTTTCAGACCATAATCAACAACGACACCTCTACAGCTCAGTGGTTAACAGGTTATACCGCATTTTTTTAATGGGAAGCAACAAATATATCAAATATCATTCAGTGATGGAGCTTTTTATCTGTGGAGTTGAACGACTTTGATGTCCACAAGGCAGGAGAATATTATTTCCAGCGCAAATCAGTGTGCATGCCACCCAGTCATTTTTGCTTTACAGTCATGGTCAAAAGTTTACGTACACTTGTAAAGAACATAATGTCATGAGTTTGAGTTTCCAGTCATTTCTACAACTCTGATTTTCTCTGATAGAGTGATTGGAACAGATACTTCTTTGTCACAAAAACATTCATGAAGTTTGGTTTTTTTATGTTGTACTTTATTATGGTTCAACTGAAAATGTGACCAAATCTGCTGGGTCAAAAATATACATACAGCAATGCTAATATTTGGTTACATGTCCCTTGGCCATTTTCACTTCAATTAGGCTCTTTTGATATCCATCCACAAGCTTCTGGTTGAATCTTTGACCACTCCTCTTGACAGAATTGGTGCAGTTCAGTTAAATTTGTTGGCTTTCTGACATGGACTTGTTTCTTCAGCATTGTCTACCTCTATTATAAAAAGGGGGAAAAACAGAAAACCACACGCAAAAATTGTGAGGGAAAAAAAAACACTGAACAATAACCTGGAAACTAAACCACTGATCTTGAAGGCTATAAAAATTAACTAAACTATAACTACTCACAACGAGGCTGAGGGATAAGGGGGAACAACTAAAGAGGAAAAACTAAAGGCACTAGTACCAGGTCTACTAGGGAAAAGCTACAACCAGAAACAGGGAGACTAACAAACAAAATACACCTGCAACTTGTGCTGTACAAGGAGGGACTTTAAAGATAAACAAAAGGGAACAGTGAAAATTCAAGGTTCGACTCGAACTGAGGATCAACTAGGAAATGGACTAATAAGGCAACTAGAAAACAAAAGTGGCGCTAAAGGCTATTAAACTTAGTCGGGGTGGCACGGTGGTGTAGTGGTTAGCACTGTCGCCTCACAGCAAGAAGGAACCGGGTTCGAATCCCGGGCCCTTTCTGTGTGGAGTTTGCATGTTCTCCTCATGTCTGCATGGGTTCTCTCCGGTAGTACGGCCTCCTCCCTCCCACCATCCAAAAACTTGTATGGGGATTAGGTTAATGGACTAATTTAAAATAGACCCTAGGTGTGAATGTGAATGGTTGTCTGTCTTTATGTGTCCTGCAATGAAGTGGAGACTTGTCCAAGGTGTACCCTGCCTTCCACCCCAAGACAGCTAGGATAGGTTCCAGCCCCCCAAGGACCCTATGTGAGGAAAAGCAGTAGATAATGGATGGAAGAAACAATTGCTGGAAGAAACAGGGACGCTGGGAACACGTGGAGTGTTGACAGGGAGACAGGCGCAGGAACATGACAATCTCGCAATGAGACAGGGGAGACGAGACAATTTATACACAAGGAGATGGGGAACAGGTGGAGACAACTGGGGCGGGGTTTGACAATCACCAGAACCCAGATGCACGACTCACAGACAAGCTCCAAGTTCACGCAAAAGTTTTTATCGATTTTCACGGAGCAGTAGAGCATGAGTTCCAGCAGGGAGGTGGACGACAGTCACAAGCCTCCAGGCAGGTGGAGACACGCACCAGGAATCCCTACATTCAACTATAAACGGGGGATTAAAAAAAAACAAAAAAAAAAAACACTTCCAAAACCGAGAGGGAGAACAGATTATCTTTACCTAATAACAGAAACATCACTCTAACTCAAAGGCGACAAGAGTTACCGCTGGGAATATATAACAAGGGAAACAAGAGGGGAATGAGCTAAGGGGCCTAGGGAGAGGTAAACTAACTACAAACACAAGGACACCTGCAACTCTACTCTAGAGGAGGAAATTAAAGAACTCAGGATAATAAACTAAGGGAACAGAAACATTAGGCTCAACTCAGATGAGGATTCTTATAATAAATTAAAAAGGGCATGGGATGCTAAACAGAAACCAGGAAGTAAGGGAACAATAACTAGGATCTACTCACAGGGAAGATTTTTTTAGTTACAAAAAAAAGCGATCAAAATTACAACAAAAGATTAGCGCTAAAACAAACAGGAAGCTGGAAACCGAAGAGAGCAGACTCTGAAGATCAAGGAGCGACGAACACAGGGGACACGACAATCACGAGACAAGACTACTTATACGAGAGGTGATGGGGAACAGGTGGAAACAAACAGGGCGGGGTCAGACAGTCACCAGACACCGAAACAAGGGGAAGAGGATGTGTGAAGCTGAAAGAGGGAAAACACAGTTACTTCAAAATGAAACAGGAAATGACAATACAACATGTAAGCACAAGTCAAATATGGATAACTTAACCAACCAGACAGACGGCTCATGACAATCACCAGATGCGGGAAAAACAGGAGAGCAGGAAGTATAAAGCTGAAACGAGAAGGAGACAGGATTAATATCAAAATAAAAGACAAGACAACATGAAGGCACGAGACAAAAATGTTTAACTTAACCAAAACAGACGGACGGGTCTTGACAGCGGGTGGTCAAAAACTGTCAGCATCTCAGCTTCAGATGAATGGAAAGTCTGCTGTGGCCACTGTCCAAGTTAACATTTTTTTGACAACAAATTCATGACAAAAGCTACTGATGGTCTACATCTGAAGAGTGCGTAAAAACTGAGAGGAAACCTGGTTCAAGTGGCTGCCAGGAGAAGACTTGATGACTTGACCATTCCAGCCTCTGCGGGGTCCATGGTGGTCGGATAAGTCTTTGGATCCCACAGCACAGGAAGGAGGCAGGCTTGTGTCAAAATGATTGTTGTGAACAGAAAAAGGACAGGCAAAGGCACTGGTGGTGGAAAGCTGGCTAGTTAGCAGGGCAGGACAGCTGTGACAAGGGTCCATGTCAGGGAACCCAGATGCACGACTCACAGACAGGAATACAGTTCTCACAAAAGTCTTTTTATTGACGAATAGGCAAAGCAGCAAGGCACGGCGTTCCAGCAGGGAGGTGGATGACGGCCACGTGCCTCCAGACAGGCATAAGCGCGCACCGGAGATTCCCTACTCTTGCTACTCTTAACTATAAACAGGGGATAAACAAAAACCACTTTCAAGCTGAAAGGGAAAACCATTTATCAGTACCTTGAAACAAAAGAGGGGAATCTTTCTATCACAGGCTAATCAAAGTTACAGTTAACAAATCGGCAGGAAAAAAGAAGAGAACTAACCAAGGGAACTAGGACCAGTGAAACTAACCATGGGAGCTAAGGTGAGGGAATCTAACAAAAAACAGGGGAACACCTACAACTCTTCACTAGAGGAGGGAATTACAAAAACTAGGGATGGGACTCTAAGGAACAGAAAACTACAAGGATCTGCTCCGGAGAGGATTCTTCTTGTAAGCTAAGGGGAAAGCGGGGTATAACCAAAAACAGAAGGGGGAACCTAAACAGACTAGGATCTACTCCGGAGAGGATTCATCTAGGAATAAACAAAAAAGCAGAGGCTATCAAAATTACAACAAAAATTACCATAACAAGTCATAGGAGGCTGAAAACTGGAGAAGGCAGAACTCAGGAGCGACGGACACAGGGAACATGACGATCACACAGCGAGAGAAGGGAAGACAAGACTATTTATACACAAGGTAATGGGGAACAGGTGGAGACAATCAGGGCGGGGTCAGACAATCACCAGACTCGGGAAACGAGAGGAAGGGGAAGTGTGAAGCTAAAACGAGAGGGAAGACAGTTACTTCAAAATAAAACAGGAAATGACAATACAACATGTAGACACGAGACAAAAAATGGATAACTTAACCAAAACAGACGGACGGATCATGACAAGCTGAGGAATAAACTGGAGAAGAATCCCTGGAGTCGCCAAGAGAGTTTCATAATTAAGACAATTACAACATGTTTTACACGAACACATTTTTAAAGCATGGTCTGTATGCTGAAGTGTATTTCTGATGGTATCAATGACCAAAATTAAATCAACCTAAAATTAGCAAGCGAATGGAAAAACAAGCACTACAGATGTGATGATCAAACATGTTTCTTTGGCTCTCTTTAATATATGCTCCGACATGGATCATTTCATGACTATCTTCTGACATAAACTTCAACTGTGGTGTTGACACACACATACCATAACTGGTTAATGGTCCCTGTTGGAGACAATGAGACAGAGGCAGAACTCATCAAAGATAAGGCATTGCTTGAGTCTTCTCGTGGCACCCTGGTGACTACCTCTCTGACTGAGAAATGGTGGCATAACAAGTGACACAGTGATGGCTGACAGTAGATTGCCTGTGATCATGAAGTGTTTTGAGAGGCTGGTTGCACGATACATCAGGGACCACGAAGTGTCAGACTTGGCCTCCACCTCTCCCCCTCCATCATACTCAACACTGGCTCCAATCAGGGTTGTGTACTGAAGTCCTTTCATGTACTAACTGTACACCAAGCCTTCTCTCCAGCTCCATAATCAAATTCGCTGATGATACCACCGTGGTCTGGCTCATCTCAGGTGGAAATGAATCGGCCTACAGAGATGAGGTTCCCATTAGTGGGAAATGTGTTGAGAGGGTCCACTCCTTCAGATCTCTGGGGGTCCACATCACCAGAGATGTCTCCTGGACTGTGAACACCATGGTGACGAAGAAGAAGGTCCAGCAGAGACTCCACTTCCTTAGAGAAGCTCAGGAGGAACAAGTTGGAGGAGAAACTACAAGAGACTTTCTACAGAGAAACCATTGAGAGCTTCCTGCTACTGCATCAGTGAGGTAGTAGTACTGCATCACAGTGAGGTAGCAGGACTTCATCACAGTGAGGTAGTAGTACTACATCACAGTGAGGTAGCAGGACTTCATCACAGTCAGGTCGTCGTACTTCATCACAGTTAGGTGGCAGTACTTCATCACAGTCAGGTCGTAGTACTTCATCACAGTTAGGTAGTAGTACTGCATCATAGTGAGGTAGTAGTACTTCATCACAGTGAGGTAGTAGTACTTCATCACAGTCAGGTAGTAGTACTTCATCACAGTCAGGTTGTAGTACTTTATCACAGTTAGGTAGCAGTACTGCATCATAGTGAGGTAGTAGTACTTCATCACAGTGAGGTAGTAGTACTGCATCACAGTGAGGTAGTAGTACTTCATCACAGTGAGGTAGTAGTACTTCATCACAGTCAGGTAGTAGTACTTCATCACAGTGAGGTAGTAGTACTTCATCACAGTCAGGTCGTAGTACTTCATCACAGCCAGGTCGTAGTACGTCATCACAGTGAGGTAGTAGTACTGCATCATAGTGAGGTAGTAGTACTGCATCACAGTGAGGTAGTAGTACTTCATCACAGTCAGGTAGTAGTACTGCATCATAGTGAGGTAGTAGTACTTCATCACAGTGAGGTAGTAGTACTGCATCACAGTGAGGTAGTAGTACTGCATCACAGTTAGGTAGTAGTACTGCATCACAGTGAGGTAGTAGTACTGCATCATAGTGAATAGTAGTAGTAGTACTTCATCACAGTGAGGTAGCAGTACTTCATCACAGTCAGGTAGTAGTACTTCATCACAGTCAGGTTGTAGTACTTTATCACAGTTAGGTAGCAGTACTGCATCATAGTGAGGTAGTAGTACTTCATCACAGTGAGGTAGTAGTACTGCATCACAGTGAGGTAGTAGTACTGCATCACAGTGAGGTAGTAGTACTGCATCATAGTGAACAGTATTAGTACTTCATCACAGTAAGGTAGTAGTACTGCATCATAGTGAATAGTAGTAGTACTTCATCACAGTGAGGTAGTAGTACTGCATCATAGTGAGGTAGTAGTACTTCATCACAGTGAGGTAGTAGTACAGTGTCATAGTGAGGTAGTAGTACTGCATCATAGTGAATAGTATTAGTACTTCATCACAGTGAGGTAGTAGTACTGCATCATAGTGAATAGTAGTAGTACTTCATCACAGTGAGGTAGTAGTACTGCATCATAGTGAGGTAGTAGTACTTCATCACAGTGAGGTACTCTGGTGAGCTCTGCAGACAGCGATCATCACTGGCTGCTCTCTGCTCTACCTGAAGACATCAGCAGCTCTCTCTACCTCAGCAGAGCTAGAAACATCATCCAGGACTCTTCTCACCTGGTCTCCACCTGTTCAGCCTGCTGCCCTCTGGCTGGAGCTCCAGGTCTCACTAAACCTAGACAAGTAGATTCAGAGCCATCAGTGCTCTGAACACAGAGCAGCACAATAAAAAAGTATAATTAACACGTGCAATAATATGTGCAATAATCTTCAACTCATCTTAACTTAAATAAATGCAATTTTTTGTGCAATACCTGTGAAATAGCTGCTATCACCACTGTAATAATTGTAAATATCATGCAATATATATATATATATATATATATATATATATATTTATCCTAACTGTTTATGTATTATACTACTGTTTTTCCTTTTTTTAATCTGTAAACTGCAAAGTTCCGAGTTGGAGCAGTGCTTCTAATTTTGTTGTATTCCCTGGAATACAATAACAATAAAGACTTTTGATTTTTGGTTTGATTTTATCCATCCTCAAGCAGTGACAGGATACCAGTCTCTTTCATTATAAAACTGTCAGAAATAGACAATTGATCTTTGATACACATATGCGTCTATGTTGTCCAATTAAATTAAATTTAAAATTATTAATCATAGATACACTGATACTGCACTGTGAAGTTATGAAATAAGCATTAGTTTATTGTTGATATTATATTCTTTACCCTGAGCGGCACTTAACAGATAATGAATGAATGTATTATATCCTAGATGTATATATAGACCGTGTTTGTTGCACACCGTTGCTTTAAATGGAGGCTTTGAATGTTACTTACTGTATATCCAGTCTATTAGTGATGTAAGTTTCAGAGAGCTGGCTCTTTTGACTCGAAGAGTTGACTCTTTCGACTTTTGTATGGCTCTTAATGTTTAATATTTTGTATCCTATATTATACCCTACCATCACAAAAAATAAAAATTTTTGACACAAAGTATTATTTTTTGCGAAGTTAAGGTAAAATATGGGGCTCAAAATGATAAAAAATCAAGAGCTATTCAGGAGCCGGCTCTTCTTCAAGAGCCGAGTCAAAAGAGCCAGCTCTCTGAAAAGAGCCGAATTTCTCATCACTACAATCAACGCTTCCTCTCCACCACAGATGACTCGGTTTTGCTTTCGCGTTTTCTTAGGCGACGTTCTCTATTTAGTCTCATCTGGCGCTCCGTACCGTGAGAGGCGTTGACTGTTGTGGTGTATTTGGTCTTTTCAGGCAGCTGCCTGTAAAACCCTGATTATCTTCATTATTGTGGACAGCAGCAGACAGGAGCGGGCTCGAGCTGCTGCAGAGGGGGCTTCACACTGAAGGGAGCGCTAGGTAGGTGCTGCCGGGAGCCCGTCGTGTCCAGTTAGCTCTTAGCTGCTAGCTGCTAGATACTGCTTAGCAAACCAGTGTGTTTCTGTCACTGAGCCGTTAGCCAGCTGCCTACATATAGCACACTGTTGCTATGCGATGCTGTAAACTGTCACGGATATGTCCTTTAATTCGGCCTCTCTTGACCTAGCTGACTGTTCACTTCAACGACAGGACACTTACTTTTAATACTGGAGCTAGCTAAATGACGCGCGCTGTTTGGCCTCTGTGGCTACCTAATTATTCACTATTCTCTGATCCTTCACTCACTAACAGTAGCAGCTGTGAAGTAATGTGAACTAGTGTCCTTACTAACAAGATTCCTAGTATGTCAGTGGTATCAGCTTCATGTGTAGTTAAAGCAGCAGTAGGAAAGTACACAACTGTTTCATGTAGTTAAGTACCAGTATTCTTCATGTTATTCAAGTGTCAGCTATAAAAAGCCACAAGTATTGTCAGCTGCGTGCAGTTTAAAAACAAGCAGTAAAAGTACACAAGTATTGTCAGCATATTCCAGTCAATGTATTAGAAGTAACTAAAACAGCCTATAATATACATGTAGGAAACTTAAGTTTGCACGGCTGGACTCATTACTGTCATAGCCATTTCTTTTAATTCAACTAATTTGTACAACAAATTTGCACCATCCATTATTTTTTGTCTTCTTTTGTAGTGCAAAACACTACACTTGCAAAAAGCCTTTGCAGGTGTAGAAAAGAATAAAAATAGACATCAAAGAACAGTACAGTGTTAAGTCTGACATTGGCTTATTACCTCTGCCAAGGAGGTTATGTTTGTTTATTTGTTTGTTGGTTTGCAAAATAACTCAAAAAGTTGAAATAAGCTGCCAGCATTCATTTTATGTGGTTTGTTGATCCATTAACATCCATAACATCGCCTCCCTCCTCTGGTTGTCAGCAGTGTTAGACCCAGGTGACTCCAGTCAGAACAGCATGAGCTCTAAAGGAGGCGGCACTGCTCTGACCCGCCGCAACTACAGGCTGGCCTCAGATACAGACAAACCTAAAGCCACAGGTAATACCTGCTGCGACAGAGCTCCACAGTGCTCTGTGTACATGTCACATACACACAAACATATCATTGACATTGGTATTCAATAATAAAATGGACTGACTGCAAACATAAAAACAAAATAAATGTGTATAAATGTGCTATGATAGGATTTAGAGCAGCTTATGAATTATCATTTCTCTGTCAGGTATCGTCAATGAGAAGTTGCTGAGTGACTACCTGCACCATGTTTTTCCTTCCACCAAACAAGGACCTGCACTGGCTTCCCTCAGGTAACACAGTCCATCACTGATTAAACCTCAATGAACCAATATCAGCACCATTTCAGCTTCTTCTGACAGCTAAGACAGTCTGATTGTATAGATTTATTCCCTCAGTAAATGCTAGAAACATGAGTATATCATCTCAGGCTCTAGTTTCTAGTCTTCTTCAATACAGCATGATGTTCATTCAGTAAATCAACGTCCCATTTAGACAGACAGAGGATGATTTAGGGCACAGCTATCTACTGATTGACAGATCATATCACAGTTTTGTCCGTCTGTCTCAGTTTTCTTCTTTCGACTTGAACCCTTTCAAAGTGTGTTTTTAGTGTGTTTCAGCTCAGTTTCACTTCATTTGATATGAATAGTTGTGTTGCTGATCCCGATTTGAGGTTTTGAGTGAAACTTGTCAACAAACAGTGAGTGGAAACCAGCCAGAGAGGCAAATGTGTTTGAAATGTCAGTGAGATTTGAGAGACAGGTCACTTCCCAGTGTTGCTAGATTGCAGAAGATAATAACTTGGTCACAGCTGGTGAAACAGAGTACATGACGTATTTGTGTGTGTGTGTTGTAGCCTGACCTGGCCTCAGACAGGTTCATGTTACCACCAGCAGCTCTATACATAGACTCACACACATTCAAACTCCAGTTAACTATTGAGTGACTGTTCACTGGGTAAATGTTCATTCCTCCCTTTATAGACCAGCAGCACTCTTTGAAGGCCACACTCTGTGAACAGCAGGGGTTTAATGAATATTGATCACTGTGGAACTGGCCTCATGCCCACTCCCACAGTTCATCATAAGTGGACGTATTAAATGCCCTCAAACATCTGCTCCCCTCTCAGTACACCTGCCAAAGAGAAATAGGGCAAAGAAAGTGCTTTTTCACGGACTGTGTTACATCGACATCAATCATTGCTATTGAACACCAGAAGAATGGTCAACATTTAATTCATGTTGAAACTGAATATACACTGAACAAAAATATAAAAACAACACTTTTGTTTTTGCTCTCATTTCATGAGTTGAACTCAAAGATCTTAAATATTTCTCTGAACACTAAATGCCTGTTACTCTCAAATACTGTTCACAAATCTGTCTGAATCTGTGCTAGTGAGCACTTCTCTGCCGGCTGGCCAAAGTAAAAAGCCACTCTAAAATGTGCTGGGGGGTTCAGAAAAACAGTTAGGATCTGGTCTGACAACCACTTGCCTCACACACTGCAACATCTGCTTTACATAGTGTTGATCAGGTTGTTGGTTGTGGCCTGTGGAATGTTGGCCCACTCCTCTATGGCTGACCCAAGTTGCTGGATATTGGCAGGAAGTGGAACACACTGTTGCATACGTTGATCCAGAGCATCCCAAACATGCTCAATGGGTGACCGTCTGGTGTGGATGCTGGTCATACAAGAGCTGGGACATTTTCAGCTTCTATGACTTGTGTACAGATCCTTCAACATGGGGCTGTGAATTATCCTGCTGCACCATGAGCTGATGGTTGTGGAGGAACGGCACAACAATGAGCCTCAGGATCTCATCATGGTACTGTATCTCATCAACATATGCCTGCCCATACTATAAACCCACTGCCACCATGGGCCACTCACTCCACAATGTTGACATCAGCAATCTGCACACGTCTGCCATTTGCCTTGTACAGTGAAAACTGGCATTCATCTGTGAAGAGAACATCTCTCCAAAGTACCAGACACCATCCAATGTGAGCATTTGCTGACTCAAGGCGGTAATGACGATGACCTGCAGTCAGGTGGAGACCCTGATGAGGACGACGATCATGCAGCTTTCCTGAGATGCTTTCTGACAGTTTTTCTATAACACTGATTGCTGCAGCAGCTGTAGGGTGGCTGGTCTCAGGCCATTTTGGAGACGAACATGCTGGTGCGGTGTGGTTACTGGCTGGAAGGCCAGTTAGATGTACTGCCAAATTCTCTAAAACACCTTTGGAGACGGCTTATGCTTGAGAAATGAACTTTGAATTCAGGGCAACAGCCCCGGTGGACATTCCTGCAGTCAGCATGCCAGCTGCACCCTCCTCTAAACATCTGTGCTACTGAGCTGTGTGATAACTACACATTTTAGAGTGGCCTTTTATTGTGGCCAGCCTAAGGCTCACCTGTGCAATAATCATACTGTCTTGATCTGTCACACCTGTGAGGTGGATGGAGTATCTTAAAGTAGAAATGTTCACTGACACAGATGTATACAGATTTATGAACGATATTTGAGAGAAACAGACCTTTAGTGTTCATAGAGAATGTTTTAGGTTTTTGAGCAGGTCATGAAAAATTGGAGCAAAAAAGTGTTGCATTTATTTATACATATATTTACATGTACTGTATGTGTTCACATTGTTTATACGCCTAGAGACCTACAGAACCAAGACCTCTAAAACCTGCTGCAGATCAGACACTGCTGTCTATTACACACTTTGACCAGGTCATAGAATCATTCATGTTTGACATAAAGGTGCAGCATGTACCGTCAGTGTTTGTATTTGTTGTAGTATTCTTACATTATATACATTAAATATTTTCAGCAGTGTGGAAACCCTGAAGAATCCTCACCTGAACGGTGATGGTGCATTACATTTGGTCACCTGTCTGTCCCGTCATATCTCCTTAGAGTGTTCAGAGCGAACATGGTGAGAGATGGTCCCTCTAAGACATCCTGTCCTACGGAGGCATAAAGAAGCATTTTATGGAGCTAATTTATTCCCTCATTCTGGGAAAGATGATCTGGTGCAGGCGGAGTTGTTTTTGTTTGGGTTGTTTGGGACAAACTCTGATTTTCAACGTGAAACTGCTTTATTTAGTGTTTTGACTGGTTTGAAACACCAGGAGTGTTTGTAGAGTAGAAGACCTCTGTAGTTCTTTTAGCTCCTGAATGATGAATGCTAACTGGGAGAACCTGTCTCCAGTGAAACAAACACCATGATCCCATGCTTAGTTACTGTTGTGATTAAGACCTAATTTTATCTAATTTCATCAATTCATTTATTATTTTTGAAAATAAATTAATATATAGTAAGAAATCAATTTCAGGTTGAAATGAGTGTGTTTCTTGTCCAATTTTTTTCCACAGAACCTCTTTAAATTAAAACCTAACACAAGACAAAAAGGGTGTCAGCTGATATTTCTTCTTTGTCTGGTGAACAGGAAGCCTCTTGGTTTCCAGGATCTCGGTGCTCACCTGGAGAGATTGATGTCAGAGGGAGAACCCACTGAGGACAGCAGAGGTGAAGTTAAAGGCTCCTCATTGTGTTTCTGAGCACCTCAGTGCAACATGTTCTTCTTAGTTAAACATTTTTCTTTGTTTATTGTCAGAGAACTGAACAAAGATAAACACACACATTTACCAGCTGTCATTAACAATCTGCTGCTCAATCTTAGTTTTTGATTTGAGGGATGAAATGAAGAAACAGAAACTAATCTGCTGCATGTGGACTTGCTCTGACACACAGATAACAGCTTCTTGAGTCGTACTGATGCTTATTGATGCGTATTGATGCTTGAATGTCTGTCTGCAGATCAACCTGTTGAAGGTCGTCTGGGCCCTCAACCAGTCGTCCTGGATCACACCAGCGGCTTTGAAGGACTTCTCTTTGTAGATGATGACCTACTAGGGGTAAGAAGTTGAAGCGTATGGTGTTATCATATCTTCATCTGTCTTGGGGCAATTGATTGACTGTTTTCCCAGCACTTATGTAATATTTCTAAAGACCAAACCTCTGCCTGGTCTGAGGCCTGCCTGTCATCTCTGCCCTGCATGTTTTCGATCATCATCACTTGAAATAATAACAATTATTGACAGCAGCTCTGTACATGTGGACGCACACATTGTGAAGTGTGAACATCAGTGTGAGAACAGTCAGTGTGGTGATTTGTCAGAATAAAAAAATACCTCTGACTGGTAGCTTAAAAAGTATTTTGCTGTAGGTTATAATTTTAATTTTGATGACTATATTTTAAGTCTGTATTCAACAGGATCTTCTGTTCATATGTCTTTCTTTGTAAAACTGAACAACAAAACTTGTGATGTTTTTAAATGTAACTCAGTGAAACCATCTAGGACCTGCAGTTGACATTTAAACTCTTCATCCAGGAAGTGCGTTTTTATCAGTGAAGCTCGTTTTTTCTTTCGGGCTCTAAAGGAGATATGTCTGTACTGCTCTGGGTGATGTTGTGTGGCTGTATATGTGTGCATCCCTGCAGTGAGATATCCCAGCCCCTGCTTACATGTCTGAACCTTTGGCCTATTGTTGTTTATAAGGCGATCCTGATTCTTACAGTATATCCCATAGTATGGGAGCCGTGATGAGGAGATAATCGGTGTCATTCACTTCACCTGTCAGTGGTCATAATGTTAGGCTTGATCAGTGTATTTATAATATAGGTAGAGTAAATTAATTTGTAATTAAATAAATGTTAAATAAATGAATGCATTAACAAATGATAGTAAAATGCTTTCCTCTGTCATGTTGTTATTATGCAGAATTATAATAATAATAATAATTGAGGTTCCATTGCAGTGGTGGTGGCTGGATTTTTCTGCCTCTCTTATTTCTGGACAGATATTTAATGTTGTTATTTCTAATTATGCTTTTTCTCACTTCAGGTTATTGGCCACAGCAACTTCAGCTCCATCAGAGCCACCACCTGTGTTTATAAAGGTAAAGCCTCTCAGCTTCAACATCGCCTACAGATGTGAACCATAACAAATAATGGTACAATTAATAATAGCTATTGTGCTGATAATGTAGGGAGTTCAGTGTTTCATGTAGTATTCTGTATGTCCGTAACGGAGCAGAGACAACAATAGGCTCTAAGGCTGTTCCCATGTCAGTTTTGACTGTTTAGTGTTATTTTGACTGTTGGCTCCTTTTTACCTCCGCCAAGAAGGTTACGTTTTCACCAGGGTTTGTTTGTTGGTTTGCGAAATAACTCAAAAAGTTATGGACGGATTTTGACGAAAATTTTCAGGGTTGGTCAGGAGTGGCCTAACTTAAAACTGATTCATTTTTGGTGGTGATCGGATCCGATTTTAGTGTCAACACCAGAAATTAATCAGTTTTAAGTTAGGCCACTCCTGACCAACCCTGAAAATTTTGTCAAAAACTGTCCATAGCTTTTTGAGTTACTTTGCAAGTCAAATGCAACCCAGTGCCACAGTTTCATAATGAACCAAAAGGTTTTTGCAACGTCTTTCATTTTAAACCGCTGTTTCAATGTGACACAGTGACAGTATTGAGGCCTTACACTGTCACTGTCATCATGTGATCAACACAGATGACTATGACAAATAAGCACAGATGACAAAATGTAAATCCTCCATGTTAATGTCACCTAAAAGTGGTGCTCCAGGCAGGGATGATAGAAATAGCAGTTTACCATAAATAACCTTATTACTGAACATATAATTAGTTACACCTACAACACTTCAATGATTGGAATTAATATTTTATATATCATTAATTCATCCATCCATCCATCCATCCATCCATTTTCTACCGCTTATCCTCACATAGGGTCGCGGGGGGCTGAAGTCTATCCCAGCTGTCTTATACCGCTTTCACACTGAAATTAGTGGGTCGATGAGGGATTTTCTAACCCGCATCAACATGGATCAGATCGGCATTTGGGCTCTTTCACAGTGCCAGCTGAGTGGCTCTGACCTCCAGCTGTGAGAGCTGCTGTCTGTTTTTTCCTCCCTCCCATATGTCATGACGTTGACAACGTCATCATTACAGATTTAAGAGCGCTGGAACACAGCGAGGTAAACAATGGACAGCAAGTACATGAGTGAGTCACATGTTAATGTTGTTGTTCCGTGTGTTGCAATTTGTGTACAAGTGTACAAACCCAGCGCAGTACTAATATTAGTACTAATGCATACTGCCATGATCAATAAAAAAGGTGTGTCAGATCGCTGTACAAGCTGTATATAAACACGGTCACATACTGTTCACACCAGGATTCCATGATCGATGGGATCTCTCCAGAATGATGTAGGACTAAATCACATATGTGCTTCTATTAAAGATGATGTTGCTACACATTTGATTTGTTTGATTATATAAAATCACTGTCCTTCAGAGATCGGTCTCAAGAGATCTGATCTTATGAGTGATCAGCTCTGCAGCTCTGGAACTTCACAGTGACAGCCTGACAGGATGCTCAGTGACTAAAGCAGAACGCGACAGGCAGATACATCAACGCCATCTGGTAAATAGCGAGTCGACGCGGGTTGACACGGCTCGACTTTCACGCTGTAGCTGATCCAATCCGAGCCAATAAACTCACGGGTCGATTGCCAAGTCCTTGACCCGCGTCAAAAAGCCGCGTCGACCCTTTCACAGAAAAAAAAAAAAACACGTAAAACCCGTGTTGACACGGGTTGACGTGGGTTTTTTGTACAGTGTGAAAGGGGCTTTAGGCTGAAAGGCAGTATACACCCTGGACAAGTCTCCAGTTCATCACAGGACACATTACGCAGTAGTGGCATTAGCATCAGCATTATGAGAAAAGGAATCAGAGAAGGACACATTATGACTGATTTGACCAATCAGGAAGCAAACATGGGTGTTGTGTGGAGCAAAAGTCTTAAAACGTTAGTGTGGGTGGGAAATGACTGTCAAAGAAACCAACATACAGTCACTGTCTTACATGAAAACAACATTGTTACAATGCCCACATATATACTAGGGCTGTCTACTTGGACAAACAGCCTGAAATGTGTTGCCAGAGATGTGCTGGCAACTCCATTAAAAAAAAATCAAGGAAACTAACAACGCAGTCGTACCTAATGATCAAACATGCTGATAAAATTAGATTAACCATCTTTTTTGAATCTGTCCAAACTTCTCTTGTAATTCAGCAAACAAAAAATCCACCAAAAAGCATCATTAAAGTATTCATTTATAATAATGAATGGACGAAAAGGAAAATTCAGTGCTTATTAGACCTGATGTGGTGTCACTCAATTTAGCCCGTTATCACATTAACTTCGACAGCCCTAGTATATACCTAATAGTATAAAACTACATCCAGAACATAAGTGACTGCAGGAGGAGCAGGTACTGAGCTGACAGCAGAAGCACTGCTGCATCAATATTTTGATACAAGAGAAACATTTCCATGTTGTCATTGTTGTGTTTGTGTCTGCAGGGAAATGGGCCTACGAGGTACTGATCTCCTCCCAGGGTCTGATGCAAATTGGGTGGTGTACTCTGAACTGTCGCTTCAACCAGGAGGTACACAGTGACCTTTCAAGTGTCAGAGGACTCTATCATAAAGACACACTTCATTTATGCCTGAGCGTCATCTTGTGTTTTTGTGTGTCTGTGCTCAGGAGGGGGTCGGCGACACTCCCGACTCTTATGCTTACGATGGAAACAGAGTGAGAAAGTGGAACGTGACGACCACTAACTATGGAAAGGTGAACATCGACACAGAGCTTAGATTAGAGCTAGAGGTCCTTGGACTTTATCTGGTTCTGTTGGGTCACTACACCTCGGTGCTGATAGCAGTTTATCTGTCCACAGTCATGGGCGGCTGGAGACATCGTGAGCTGTCTGATAGACCTGGACGAGGGGACCATCACCTTCTGCTTGTAAGTAATAATGTATTAAGCTCTGGTGACCAGCTGTTTTTACTATGTCTAGGTATTTCAGGGTTTCCATCTTAATCTAAAGAGCAGCCCACACCATGAACAATAACTTAACCATTTAACTAAATATATTGTTTTAAAAATGATCAATAATCAATTAGTAATCTGTGCCAAATTATCCATACAGTTTATTGGCCGTGTTGCTGTTTTAACTGTCTGAGTGCTAGTCGCTTTTAAAATAGAAAGTGCCTTTTGCCAGCATTTTGGCCCATTTTGAGTCACATTTGAAAACCCACAGAATATTTTTGCTCTGCCTCTTAAAACACTGAGTAGCTCAAATGAAAGAAAAAAATGTTTGTTTTTTACCTTGTTCCATTCTTGTTTTATCAGAGATAGAAGCCAGTTTCACCAAAATCACCACTTTTTGTCCAGAATCCGTTTGTTTTGCTCTCTAATCTTGATCGTCTCCACTTCCTGCTTTGATCTCTGTGGCGTATACCGCTCCGACTACAAATCCCTGAAGTTCCAATATTACTCACAGGCTGTGTGAGAGCGCTCTTTTATCCCTGCTGCTGAAAAAGGAAAGATGTATATATGCCTTTATGGCACTCAAGCATTGTATTTTAAAAGATGTACATATACGTCTTTGGCACTCACAGAGTTAAGAGTTAAGTTACAGTATCTAACTATAGTTTGTCTACACATTTGGGGACTGATGCACGCATTTGCAGATTTGCACATTTACAGGTTGTTTTACACATTTACGCCCACAGATTGAGATAAACATGTTTATATTGTGCTACAACAATGGCCCCATAGTGTCCTCTGTGTGTCTCCATGCTGTGTCCTCAGGAATGGTCAGTCTCTGGGCACAGCGTTCACCAACATTAAGATGGGTCCAGGCGTCGCTTACTTTCCTGCCATCAGCCTCTCCTTTAAAGAGTCAGTGGCTTTCAACTTTGGCAGCAGACCTCTCAGATATCCTTTGTCAGCCCGCATGAGACTTGCAACATCTCATCGTCGGTGATTTCTTTACATGTTATGAATTTGAAAAGAAATCTGAAAGCACATGTCAGTTTGTAATCTTATTATTAGTTTTAATGTGTGTGTGTGTGTGTGTGTGTGTGTGTTGTGCCATCATCACAATCTCTGAACTGGTCAACAAGTTTAAGTCCATAGTTTCTGTCTTTAACCTGAGTGTGATCACGTACCCTGTGGACGGTTACCTACCTCTCCAGAACCCCCCAACCGCAGACCTGATGAAAGCTCAGAAACTGCTGGGCTACATGAAGAACGTCCTCTCCACCACCATCGATGCTCAGGTAAGAACTGTGATGGTCTCTGTAAGAACAGCTGCTGATAGCAAATGGATTTACATTCATCTGATCACTCAAAGCTCTCTACACTCCATGTCAGCATTCACCCATTCACACTCATTCATTCACTGACAGTTGAGACTGTCTTACAAGCAGTTTGTGGTTCAGTGTCAGAATGTGTTTTGAATGACAGCTGTTGTGTTTGTGTCCTGGCTGCAGGAGGAGAGGGTGGTGGAGACGGACTGTGCCATGTGGAGACTTAATGGAGAACCTACAGTCCTCATCACTCTGGCTCACATCTTCAACCACTTCGCTCCACTCATGGTGACGCATCTTTCTCTCTTTGTGGTGTCAGAGTAAAAAGTGTGTGTATGAAATCATTTTTTTTTCCAAAAGTAGGATTTTGATATTGAAATTGTGCAAAAGTCTGTTCCTGAGTTTCCATTTGAACATTTCCTGATGGTTACAGCAACACTATGTAAGTCTTCAGAACAAATAGTTACAGATATGTGGTTCGTTGATGAAAAATCAAAGCAACAAGAATCATGTGGGTAGAAAACCTGAAGGCCAGAGCTGCAACTGAAGATGACCAGTGATTTTGTGATCTGCAGCTTCAATTTTAGGCTCATCTTTGAATTCAGCAACTACTCACCTCCTTCTAGATTCTTGCCTCTGACTGTTTTTCATGGCAGTGGCCTCTGAGGCTCATGGGTAATGTAGTGTTGGGGAGCAGATAGACCCAATGAGTCAAATAAGCATAAATTACTAAATACTATGTTGTGTTGCACCACAAAGATATGAGATTCATCTTAGTTTATCAGGCAGCATGAAGTATCAATTTAACAGTGTAAAGTAATGACAGTGTTGTGTTTTTTACAGTGTAAAGTAATGACAGTGTTGTGTTTTTTACAGTGTAAAGTAATGACAGTGTTGTGTTTTTTACAATGTAACGTAATGACAGTTTTGTTTTTACAGCGTAAAGTAATGACAGTGTTGTATTACAGTGTAATGAGAGTGTTGTGTGTGTGTGGTTTTTTTTTATTTATTTTTTTTACAGTGTAAAGTGTACCTGGTGGAGGACGTGCTGATGAACTTCCTGTTGGGGATTCTGGAGGCAGGAGGTTCAGTGGATGAACACCCGCTCATACAGCAGCTGCTGGATCTCTTCTGGCTCCTGATGGAGGTAAAAGCACATCATCCAGTCAGAGTCCCTTTCATCTGAAGAAAATGAAATGTCTGTCCCTCCTGACAAAGTTCAAAGGTCACTGTGTAAGGTCATTGGAGTAATTCAGCAATTTTACTAATCATCAGCTGTCAGCCCAGCAACAGATAGCCCTTTCTGTATTTCTAAGCAGGTGTCTGATCGGCTTGTATGCCAATGAACATCTATCAAAGTCTTTCAAGTCACTTTTTATTGATCCTGCTCACTAATGTCACAAGTCACACATTTACCTGAAGAGGCCTTACGACACCCTCTATTAACCCTTTTCCACCAAGGTGGTTCCAGGCCTGGTTCAAAGCCAGAGCCTGACTTAGCACCAGTTCTTAAGTCAGTCAGTGCTTAAAACTGGGGCCAGACAAGCACCAAGTCTTTGCTGGTCCAGAGCTAAGCACCGATTACGTCAGGGGCTTGGGGCGGGGTTATTGACCAACAAGACCAGAGTAAATACTTCCTGGTTTGATCGCAAATGTATTACAATGACTTCTGGGACACACAGAAGTTTTGCAAACTGTTGCTCACTGAAATCTGGAACAATAGTGTCCCACCAGTACCGTGATCATCGTTGAGCCCAGGCAATAGGAGACCCCCGTCTCGCTGGCAGCCATGATACAATCTGTTCTCAGAGTCGCTGCTCAAAGCGATTAGTAACAGTTATATGGTGTTATATTGATGCCACATTCCCAAGCGAACAAAGACAGACTTTGAGCGAACAAATGCAGATTTGAGCACAGAAATATATTCTGTGCTTAGTAAATTTATTGCCACAATCACTGCTGAGTCTCAGTGTTTCTCCTGCTCATGCATTTGCTCGCTCAAAATCTCTTTCACTCAGGAATGTAGCACAAATATAACACCATACAGTTTTGTCGGCTCTGGATTTTTTGCAAAGCCTTGTTTTGATTTTGCACCACTCAGGCTTTGCTGGGTAAAAACGAAAATGCAGTGACGTACTGACGTTTTGCAGTGACGTAAAGAGTGCTAAAGAGGAACACAAGTTGAACCAACTAAGCTCCAGCACTGAACTAGCACCAGGTTCCTTTTGGTGGAAAAGGGTAGTGATGGACAAATTAAGCTTCATGAAGCACTTGTGGTATTTTTTGACTCCTCTAGATGGCCCTCTTGGTTTAAAGAAAAAGGCTAGTGTAATGGAAAATTACAAATTCCCATTACATCTTGAAACCAAGAGAGCCACCTAGAGGAGCCAAAAAGGGTTAGGCTTAGTGATGTGTGATGCGTATCATTATAAGAACTTAGCTCTGGTTTCTGCTCCTGATCTGATCAGATCCATTCACATATGCCGTTTTCATGCAGGCCAGAATTGTGCTGGTGCCGGTTCCTGCACCAGTTACACTGCGAACCAAAGTGCTTACTGATGAACGACCCGCGCTCATACCATTTAAGTGAACCCATGGTGCGTCATCATTTGCCACCAAATAAAAACAAGGCCTTACGAAAGCCAATGTCACGGCAAGGAAATAACAATCATGGATCGAACTACCAGCGAGCATTTCTACTCATACAAATCAGCAAAGCTATGCTACAACATCTGCTGTGGAGAAGGCGGCAGCGATGCCTCCACTAACTACTGCACAATCTTGTCACTTTTCTCCGCCATTCCACACACGTTTTCTTTGCTTGTTTATTTTACCGCCTGACCCAGATGAACCTGCTGTCGTCTACTTTGCCATCACGGTTCTTTGAAAAACCAAGTTTTACTTGGCTCCTATCGGGAACCAACATTTCGATTCATGAACGCTCTGATTTTCGGCGTCAACACGTCAGTGGGTTCGAGATTAGGTGCGGGAACCGGCACAGTTCTCAGTCAAGAGAGTCTCAGTTTTCTGACCCCTTTGTTTAATCTCTCTGTCTGTGTCTCTGCAGGACTATGAAGTGAATGAGTGTCTGAAGCAGCTGATGATGTCACTGCTCAGAGCCTACCGCTTCTCCCCCATCATCCCTGACCTGGGCTTCCAGGTAGGACCCAGTCCTCCTGTCTGGAGCTGTCCATGTAGAAATAACCCTGAGGATACACAGTCCTACGCGGTTTTCCTATAAACTGATATATTTTTTATAGTAGTGAAAACTGTATATAGATAAGGTATTAAAGAACACGTCCGGTAAACTTAAAGGGACACTATGTAATTTTTTAAGTATTTTATTACCTCAAATCAATGTCTTCATTCATAAATAGATCCTCACCGGTGTAAAATAACATATGCCATCAATCTGACTCATCCTCCTGGGTGAAAAATCAGTTATCTGTCTTTACATAGAGCGGGTCGCTCATACGGAGGCTTCATGTCTTTCTGGTCTATCAAAAACTATGAACTGCAGAGAGGGACATAAAGCACTACCTGCTATTTGCCCATAGGACAAAATGCATTTCCGCGTTTTGCGATTTACTTTTCACAGAGAAGCAAGGTGGAGACGCCGGTTTTACGGCACTAAACTAAAACCTGCACTGCACTTTTGTTCATAATACAAGACCATACTTATGCCACGCCGAATCCTCATCACCAAAAAAGCTTAAAACGGCCATAAAATGAGTGGAGCTCCAGGTCGGGGATCCGTGGTGAGTGGCCGCCCAGGAGTTGACCCATTCCACTTACCGGAGTTCCAACCGTGTTGCAATGCATGCAGAGTCAAATTTAACCACTAGATGGGAGAAAAAATTAAACAGTGTCTGTTTAAAACAATATAATAAAAGTGTTCCAGAGATGTGGATGACATCATTACTGTGTTTCTAAGTGTAGCCAAAGAGTTGAGGATGTGTTTTTTTTTTTAGAAGATGGGCAATGAATGGTTTCTTTTTTTTTATTTTTTTTGTAGCAAGAGATCGATATGATGAAACCCTCCATTAGAAAATGTTCTCGTATAAGTTGGATGTTCTCGTAAAGGCAAACAGTCTGGGGGTCATATACTGCTTTACAATGTGTGTGGACAAATGAATCCCCCCTGTGTTTTTTTTTTTTTTTTTTTGGGAATAAATTTGCAACTTTTATGAATTAAATGAGTATTTAGAAGTGTTTTATTAAGATGTTTTGTGTGAAAGAAGTAGTTTTTTTACTTGTTGTTTTTGAATTGATCCTGATAGCACTAAAGTGTCTCCTCTAACATTCAGTGTGCACTGATCTGATGTCTGTTTCAGATCCACTACCTGCGTCTGACCACAGCCATCCTGCATCATGAGAAGTCCAGGAAATACCTGCTCAACAACGTCTTATATCCTTCTGCTGCTATGAAGTGAAAAATACTTTGTGAGAATGGGCAGACGCAGGTCATGAAATAATATACATAAAACTTCACCTACAAATGAACAGATTTAATAAGTTACAGTCTGAATGACTTTGTTTTGTAAAACAGGACGCACTTTATATGAATCTGCTCAGGCCGTGTCATAAACACAGGGTTTCCACGCATCCTGGAAAACCTGGAAAATTATTTATGTTTTTCCAGTAATGGAAAATGAGAAAAAAAAAAATTATCAAAATGATCAAATTCCCTGGAAAATTATTTATGCATTTGCTCACAAGGCATGAGAAGGATATATATATTTCCAATTTTCCTTTTTTTCCTAATTTTCCACGTTTTCCATGACTGGAAAATTGGGCAATCATTTCCCAGGTTTTCCAGGATGCGTGGGAACCATGAAACATATTACAAATACCTGAGGGAACTCCTGGAATACCTTGGAGATTAATTTAGTTACCTCAGGGCAATCATCTTTATCTGTACAGAGATGCTTTACTAAAGCGGGGAAGCTTGTTGGACAGAATTAATGCAAACTTCTGTGATGTGATTACAGAAAACAGTCTGGAATTTCAAATCAAATCAAACTTTAGATTGTCTTTGCACGACTTTCAGTAACTCCAAGTGTGATTCTGTTCTTATAAATTAGTCTTCTATGTACAGGGTAAATTTTACTTGTTGTTCATACATTTTTGATTCATAAAACAGTTTAACAGTTTATGATCGTTAGCACATTCTCCTTAACAGAGCTTCACATTTGATGTTTTGCGCTCCGTCGTGTTTTTTTACATCAAGACTCCTCTGAGAGTGAAGGAGGCGGGGCTGGAGGAGCTCATTCCCACCACCTGGTGGCCCACGCACTTCGACAAGGAGGTAAACCTGACTCACCTGGAGCATCTCATTCTGCTCAGTTGACCTGAAAAGTGATTTATCAGACAAAGTCAGTCCCAAGTGTTTCATTAAGTTTATTACCTGGTCATATGACTCATCTCTGAAGTTTATCGTCTCTGTAGCAGATAGAGGTCACATGGCAGGGGGGTGTTCATTGATCAATAGGAGCTCATTAAAAACTGTTTCTGCAAAAATTACATATTATTGATGGCCCTGGTACACCATTAAAAACTCATGTATTTCTTTATTTTAACGTTTTGTCAAAAACATTGATTTCTTCATTTATTTCAACCACTTTGTTAAGTCATGGAAAAACAACAAGCTGCATCGAAGCAGATTGTGGTTTTAATGATTGAATAATTCATTTGTTATTTAGGAGATGTTATTTATTATTGTCATGCATTTTTCTCTCAGGGGAAAGATGAGCGGGAGCCCAAAGATGAAAGTGCGGATGAACGATTGCGACGGAGAGCGTACGAGAGAGGCTGTCAGAGGCTGAAGAAGAGGATTGAAGGTCAGGCTTTAGTTTAACCAGCTGTAAGGCCCTGATGTGTTTAATACAGAAACATCTGCCATGTACATGTCTCTATTCATAGTTTATGTTAGAGAGCTTCACATCATATTACGTTGGACTGGATTTACAGCAACATGTCCGAAATCCAGTGTATACTTATATGTTGGTAACTACCTACAAACTTGAGGTTTAGGATAGTGTGGAGTGCTGTTGGGGTGCTTTTAGGACAGCGTGGGGTGCTTTTAGGACAGCGTGGAGTGCTTTTAGTAGTGTGGGGTGCTTTTAGCACGGCGTGGAGTGGTACTTTGGGCATGGCGTGGGGTGGTACTTTTAGCACAGCGTGGGGTGCTTTTAGGACAGCGTGGAGTGCTTTTAGGACGGTGTGGAGTGGTACTTTTAGCACGGTGTGGAGTGGTACTTTTAGCACAGTGTGGAGTGCTTTTAGCACAGTGTGGGGTGCTCTTAGGACAGTGTGAGGTGCTTTTAGCACAAGTGTGTGGTACTTTTAGGACGGCGTGGGGTGCTTTTAGGACAGCGTGGAGTGGTACTTTTAGCACAGCGTGGAGTGCTTTTAGGACGGCGTGGAGTGCTTTTAGGACAGCGTGGGGTGCTTTTAGGACAGTGTGGGGTGCTTTTAGCACAGTGTGGGGTGCATTTAGGACAGTGTGGGGTGCTTTTAGGACAGTGTGGGGTGCTTTTAGTACAGTGTGGGGTGCTTTTAGTAGTGTGGGGTGCTTTTAGTACAGTGTGGGGTGCTCTTAGGACAGCGTATGGGGTGCTCTTAGGACAGCGTGTGGGGTGCTCTTAGGACAGCGTGTGGGGTGCTTTTAGGACAGCGTGGGGTGCTTTTAGGACAGCGTGGGGTGCTCTTAGGACAGCGTATGGGGTGCTCTTAGGACAGCGTATGGGGTGCTCTTAGGACAGCGTGTGGGGTGCTCTTAGGACAGCGTGTGGGGTGCTCTTAGGACAGCGTGTGGGGTGCTTTTAGGACAGCGTGGGGTGCTTTTAGGAATGCGTGGGGTGCTTTTAGGAATGCGTGGGGTGCTTTTAGGAATGCGTGGGGTGCTCTTAGGACAGCGTGTGGGGTGCTTTTAGGAATGCGTGGGGTGCTTTTAGGAATGCGTGGGGTGCTTTTAGTACAGTGTGGACTGCTGTTGGGGTGCTTTTAGGAATGCGTGGGGTGCTTTTAGGAATGCGTGGGGTGCTTTTAGGACAGCGTGGGGTGCTTTTAGGAATGCGTGGGGTGCTTTTAGTACAGTGTGGACTGCTGTTGGGGTGCTTTTAGGACAGCGTGGGGTGCTCTTAGGACAGTGTGGAGTGCTTTTAGGACAGTGTGGAGTGCTTTTAGGACAGTGTGACTGTCTCTGTTCTCTTCTCAGTGGTGGAAGAACTGCAGGTTCAGATCCTGAAGTTGCTTCTCAATAACAAAGACAAAACTACGGTACGTGCACTTCATATTCTTATATATTATTTCTATATAATTTGAACATTACACTGTTAAAGCTGGGTTTTAGGTTTGAATAAGTGGAGTCACATAGGTCACATTTCCCAGAAATAACGGTGAATTACAAACTACCACTGAATTATGCACTGTGAAATGCATTTCTTGAGGCAATATAACTTCTCAGCTCTGGAAGAGCTTTTGGCTGACATATATAATACAAATGTATAAATATTGTTTAAATCCTCCTGTAAACCTCTGCACATAAGAGATTTTTATTCATCCCTTCAACTTGAACCTGTTTTACATATGTTGTCTTCACATAGGATTTCTACTTCAAGTGTCTTATTAGTTGTTTGTTCATGTCGTTCATTTCGGACTTTATTGATCTCCAGAGGGAAGGATCTTATCTAACATAATAAATACATTATTTTACAAAAAAGAAAATGCATCTTATCCCTGGATTATGGCGTCTGTCTTGATACATGTCAGTGTCAGTGCTTTAAATCTAAATATATCTGGTTGTGACTCTATTTAAATGTTGTCTTTTAATAATATTCCTAATGTATGCTCAGAAATAGCTCAAGTTGTTCCTCTCTGTTTGACTTTCAGGGAGAAGCCTCACGTTACATTTTTCTCAATAAGTTCAGGAAGTTTCTCCAAGAAAATGCCAGCAACAGAGGGGTAAGGGGGAAAAAAAAGTCATTTCTGTTCACACTACACAGCTTTTGGTTTGTGCTTAACGTGTGTGTGTTCGCTTTCTGTTTTTGGACTAGTGTATATAAATGTGTGTTTGTCCAGCTTGTAATAATTTGTGTTTGCTGTGTGTTTGAGCAGCACCCAACAGCTCTGTGTCCTCCTGAGTACATGGTGTGTTTCCTCCACCGCCTCATCTCGGCTGTGAGGACCAGCTGGGACGAAAGCAGCAGGAAGAGCCCGAGCAGCATCAGCAGTGAAGGTACAATGTCCAGTTTGTTTCACAGATGATCTCAGGTAGAGTAGCATAAAACTAGATGAATATTTCAATCTGTCATTGCATGTGGAAGCTTAATTTAAGAACGAGGGAGGACAAACCCACCAGACCTGAGTAGAAATGAATCCACAGTGCTAAACACCAGGCCAGGGGTGGGCAAACTTTTTGACTGGTGGGCCACAATGAATTTGACAGAGGGGCTGGTGTGTGTGTGTTCATGAAAATTTCTTCTTCTTTTTTCCTTTTTGTCCGTTTCATGTTACAAATGAATACTTAAATGATGCGCTCTAGTGGATTATTTGTTTGCTGAATTACAGGAGAAGTTTGGACAGATTCAGAAAAGATGGTTAATCTAATTTTATCAGCATGTTTGATCATTAGTTATGACTGTGTTTTTAGTTTCCTTGATTTTTTTTGAATGGCGTTCTGCTTCATGACCTGCTTAAATCTTCTTTAGCTGTTGCGCATTTCAGGCATTTTGTCCAATTTAGACAAACTGTAGCACATGCCGCAGTAGATCATGTTAATGCAGCAGCAGCCCTAAATATAATGTAATTGAATTTGATAATGTAATTTGTACAAATTCAGCAGGATGGATTGGAAAGCCCAACGGGCTGTAAACTAAGGCCTGTGGCCTCCTAATCTCTTAAACTATCAACACGGATGATGAAGCTCTTCCTAAATCCAAACTGTCTCCACAGTGTTGAGCTCTACGCTGCTCTGTCTCCACCAGAGATGAGTCCAAGAGGGTAGTATCCTCTGCAAGCTCTAGGAGTTTATCTGACTGGATGACTGTGCAGCTGTTAGTGTAGAGGAGGCAGGCTGATGGTTCTGGGGTTCCAGTTTTGAGGTGGGACAGAACAAGGCACTCAAAAGCCACACAGGTCAGGGGGACGGGTCTGTTCTTGGTAAATCCTGTGGGTTTTTGGTGGACTTGGATGATGGTGGAGGTCTTGAAGCAGACTGGCACTTGACATTTTTAAGTGAGGTGTCGAACATGTCTTGACCACACTTGAATTTTAATAAGATAGTTTGTGATGACTTCTGCTTCAGTGACATTGTCCCTCTGATTTTTCTTTTCTGTCTCTTTATCAGGGTTTTTCCTGCGTTCAAATTTGCGTGGCGGCCGCCTCCAGCTATTTTTGTACCACCCCTAGCCAGAGCGATTGATATTGCTCAACACAGCTCCAGCTGTGTTGATTGAGCGATTGATGTCCCTCTGCAGCAGCTACGTATTTTAACTGCAGTTGCAGCGTTGCGCCACTATTGAGACGCTATATCAACAACAGTGCACCCGAAAGACCTGAAGCAACTACCGAAGAAGAAACAGATCGAATCGTGTTTTTCCCAGTTTTTTTCCGCTAACTAACTAACACGATTCGATCTGTTTCTTCTTCTGTAGTTGCTTCAGGTCTTTCGGGTGCACTGTTGTTGATATAGCGCCTCAATAGTGGCGCAACGCTTTAACTGCAGTTAAAATACGTAGCTGCCGCAGAGGGACATCAATCGCTCAATCAACACAGCTGGAGCTGTGGCTAGGGGTGGTACAAAAATAGCTGGAGGCGGCCGCCACGCAAATTTGAACGCAGGAAAAACCCTGTTTATATCTGTACTTTTAATTCTTCTTATTCTTGTTCTGCTGATTTTCATTCCTCACTTGTGTCTCTCTCTGTGTCGTCATCCTCCAGAAGCCTATGTCCCCCCTCAGCTCTTCTACAATGGGAAGGTGGACTACTTTGATCTGCAGAGGCTAGGGGGGCTCCTGTCCCACCTGAAGAAAACGCTCAAAGGTTAGTGTGGTCGAGTTTAGGTCTTCTGTTTACCTAAACCACACAGCTGTTCATTTCACATCCAGAGATGTTCAGTAAAAACAATGATAAAGCACAGCCCACAGTATCAAATCTGACACATTTATTCACAAGCTACCTGGTTCAAAAACTGAGGGTCCTGATTCAGAACTATTGGAAGTTTGACTGGAAGATGTGACTGAGCTGAGATCCTCTAGCATGAAGACATCTCACTCTGTAGGAGTTGTTGGAACTGTAGAAACACTGAGGTGGAGCTTCTTCCTCGTGATCTGGATCGAGTTAAGAGACACAAACCGAGAAAATAAGTTTCCTCTGTCATCAAGTTCCTGACTAAATTTACATGAATTACTGATCTGCTGATGCGACGATTGTCTTTTTAACACAAGCGTCTGTTGAGCGTGAGAATCTGCGCCAGGGGCGTGCCCCAGGCATTCGGGTCTGACAATAACAGTTACCCGAATGCCTGGGGCACGTAAACATACCCAGCAGACCCTGCACAGACCTGCCTGATCACGCCAGCAGCACTGACTCAGATTTTATCCGTTATTTCCACATCTGTCTCTGTCTTGGAGGGGTCAGTTGAGTTTTATGACCCGAGCTTGGTGCCGACTGTGATTCTTTGTTAGTATGATAATTTAATTAGTTTTGGAGTGCCAGTGATTCATAGCTGGTGATGAAGGGTTAAGAAGAGGTTCTATTGAGTGAGAGTGTCTGATTTATTAAAAAAAATGTAACAAATGAACGTGAACTAGTTCATTTTTAGGACTGTGAACTTAGTTCATTATTTAAAAGTGAACTTTGAACATGAACTTTGAGCTGGTTCTTTTTTTTTTTGTAACTTTGTCTTTATTTCAAAATAGATTGCACATATAAATTAGAATATAAAAATAGTCAACTTATAAAGTATTGAAACAATCAAAGAATAAGATGAAATGAAACAACAATCAAAACAAATAGATTAAAAAAAAAAAAAAGAAAAACACAAAACAAAAAGTTCGAACAAATATTCCAGGGGTACACATTTTGCATAATTCACAAAATCAATTCTCCTTTTTTGGACTTATACAATAGCCATTTTCCCATCTTTTTTTAAACAACTCTTTTTTCATTTTCAGTCTGAATGTTAAACATTCCATGTCTTGAATATTGTCCAGGATAGTCCTCCATTGTCCATAGTCCATAGTTTTTGGTGATTGCCTTTTTCCCAGCTATCAAGAGAATCTTCACCAGATATAGGTCTCCTGAGTGAACGGCTCCTTTCAGATGACCCAGATACAGGACAAGGCACGAGTAGGGGATTACATAACCTATAACTTCATATATGACTGAGTGCAGATTTCCCCAGAAAGGCTGAATTTTGTCACAACCCCAGAAGACATGGGCATGATCAGGGCCAGTTTGGTCACACTTCCTCCAGCATGATTGTCGTGTCTTAGTTAGTTTACCTTTAATTTTGGGTGTGATGAAATATCTAATTTGGTTTTTCCATGCAAATTCCCTCCAACCTTTTGACTGAGTTTTTGTCTGATGTATGTCCCACATATCATGCCACATCTCCTCTGGAATTTCCACACTCAGCTCCTTTTCCCACTTCTTCTTAACATATATTGTTGAATCCTTTTTTGAGCCCATCAAACCTAGATACAACTTAGACACTGCTCCGGGTACAACCGCCTGATATGCCAGAGAGAAGAGTTTTATTATCAGGTGTATTTCATCTTGTTTTCTTTTGATTTGTTTTACATAATAATCTCTCAGCTGTAGATATCGAAATTAATCTTGATTCGTCAATCCGTAGTTATTTTTCATTTGTTCAAAACTCATCATCTCACCATTAATAGTCAGTAGACACATGGCAGTTACACCCATTCTAGTCCATTGTTTAAACCTCATGTCTAACCTTTCTGGTTCAAATGGCTCATCATATGCAACCCATTTCAAAAGACCAAGTTCTTTTCCCAACTTTAGTTGTTTCACAACCATATGCCATGTACTCAGAGTATGGGATGTTATCAGATTTAACTCCACCTCACTTTCTATAGTTGTTGATACTTTTCGTTCCCCTATATATGTTTGGATTGGAAATGTGAGGTTTGAGGCTTCAATATCCTTCCAGCGAGCCCCGTACTCACCACTACACCAGTTCAGGAGTGGACGGAGTTGTGGTGCATGAAAGTATTCCCTTAAATTTGGGAGCGCCATCCCCCCTTATTTTTGTTCAACTGTAATGTTCCATACCTTATTCTAGGCCATTTCCCTTCCCATACAAATCTTGATATTAATCTATCCTATTTGGAAAACTGTTCAGATGGTACAGGCAACGGTAGGGAGAGGAACAAGTATAACAGACGTGGTAAGACATTCATTTTTACAGTGTGTATCCTATCACTAAATCCCATTGGATAAGTGGACCACCTTTCTATGTCCTTCCTTATGTTACTCTCAATTTGACCATAACTATTGTTGTACAACTTTGTTAAGTTTTTAGTAATATTTATACCTAGATATCTAATCCATTTAGTTTCCCAATTTAATCCTGTCTCTGTGAGTTTTTGGATTTGGTCTGCAGTTAAGCATAAGAATTTGAGTCTTAATTTTATTTAATTTATATCCAGAGTACAAACTGAACTGATCCAGGGCTTGCATGAGCGGTTCAAACGTGTCAATCGGGTCTTTCAGATAGATCAATACGTCGTCGGCAAATAAACTTATCTTATGCTGATGATTATTAATTTCTATCCCTCGTATTGCTCCATTTTCTCTTATCATTTGAGCCAGTGGCTCTATAAAAATCGCAAACAGCGATGGACTCAAGTTGCAGCCCTGCCTCATGCCCCGTTCTAATTCGAACCTGTCTGTCAAAGATCCATTCACTTTTATTCTAGCTGTAGGATTAGTGTGGATAGATTAAAGACATTGAATCGCCTTCTCTTCAAATCCAAATCTTTCAAGTGTTAAAAACAAGAAATCCCAAGAGACACGATCAAAAGCAGCTGCTGCATCTAAACTTATTAGCGCAGCCAGTGTCTTATTCTTGTTTATCTTATGCATAACATGTAGTGTTCTTCTGATATTGTTCTGCGTCATCCTAGAAGTGACAAAGCCACACTGGTCTTCATCTACCGCTATGAATGACTGAAGTCTACCAGATAATATGGAGGTGTACATCTTATAATCTACATTTAACATTGATATTGGCCTAAAATTTTGACAGTACTTGAGCTGGTTCTTTTTAATGAAATGGAACAACACTGGTGATCAGGTATTAAACAGGTGGCTCACCTGTTCAGACAGGTAGAGGGTGGAACTGCCATTGATCAAATGTGAAATAGTCATAAATACTGCTTTCTGAATATAGAAGTGTTGTGTTGTATCCAGTCATCAGGGAATGGATTTCAGTCAAATATAAGTGAGTGAAAGTATTCGCCACACAGCGAGAAAAAGAACCTCTTAGGCAGAGCAAGTAACAATTTAGACAGAGCAAGTGAATTTGAGAAAAAAAACCCTGAGCTGGCAGGAAGGAGAGATGGTCTTTTGGTTCCCACACTTTGATTTTCAGAGTGCATTAAAGAAAAATAATCTGCTTCCGAGAGTTAAAGTGTCTATTTTCAGCTTTCAAGACTTAATGTGACTGTGGTGAGGAGGATTGTAACCGTGGAAACACAGCCCTGCAGTTGTTTCCTGCTCAGTGTCGCAGAGCTCCACTAGAGGGAGGAATGGCTTTGTGTTACAAACAGCTTCATACCCTGACATACAGTATGGATGTGAACTGGGTTGTGAGTTTTATTCAGTTTATCTAGATTCTCTTCTTGAAATGAAGCATACTTCTGGTTTAGTTACATAAACTTGTGTAACCAGGAAGTATACTGAAGCTGACTTAATTGCAAATGATTCATGTATTTTTAATGGAGGCGTTGTGTTCATCCAGAGGCTGGCAGCTGTATAAATATTAAATAAAGAAAAACGCAAACACACTGGCTGAAGGGTTTTGTGTTTTGCTTGTCATTGACAGCAGATGTGGGCGGCAGGTGTGTAATGTGGATGGATACTCCCTCAACAGGCTCACTGTACGAGCAATATGCTGCTCATTCATCACCAAAAAGGACTGAGTGGCACAACAGGAATCAATTACCTGCTGCACAGCCTCATTCGTTTCCATTTTCCCTGAGAGTGAGAACTGCTCTTCAGCTTCATTCAGAGGAGCGATGAGGGAGGTCGCTTTATCACAAGTCCTTCAGATGTCCCTCATCAGAGCACTGAGGAACTTTACTGCTGAGGTCATCAACAGATTCAGCCCAGAGCGTCCTTTAAACAGTCACACACACACGATATGTACCATGATGGTTCAGCACAAATTCTTGCACTGTTCCAGCTCTGCTGTATGTAAATGTAACACATGACCGAATGATTGAGGAAAATAATCAGCTGATTTATTCACAGTGAAAGTGATTGTTTGTCTAGAGCTTGATGTGTGTTCAGATACAGTACAGGGCAGGTGTTAGTTGTTGCTTTGGTTGCCGTATTATTGTTGTTCAGAAACATGTATTTTATCAACCCTAAATGTGGTTGAAGTTCCCACATGCCCTGGAAAACCTGGAAAATTATTGACCAATTTTCCAGTCATGGAAAACATGGACAATGACAAAGAAGGTCAAATGTCCTGGAAATTGTGAAGTTCACCTCGAAAATCACTTATAGAAATGTGTGTGTGTGTCTGTGTGTGTGTACATATATATATATATATATATATATATATATATATATATATATATATATATATGTATATACGTATATATACAGTATATATATATATGACCTATTTACTTGATTTCTATGGGAGCATCCCTCTAGATTTTATGCAAAATCTGCACAGTGACACCAAATGGTATCTGATGACGCTTATCTTCTGGTGGGAGGGGACAACTCTGCTCTCAATCTACCTGCTTCACGCTTCATTTTGCTCTTCTTATCTACCTTTCCTCCCTCCTCTCCGTACCCTCTTCCTTTTCCTCTCTCTTCATTAGTCGCCCTTTTATTCCTCCCTGCTCTCTCATCAGTATTTGTGTCCAGCCAGCACCTCTCTACCTGCATTTAATCAGGGGTTGAATCACAGCCCCCATCATTTGGCTCTGTAAATCACAGCACCATTCATCACCCTCCAGTTGCTCTCATGATGTTGTGTCATCTGTTGTTAACCAACTGTGACCTCATATATTGATTCACAGACTAATTTCTTTGATTGAATGCCAGGCAGGATTTCTGCATACAGTACACATGAGAGGAAGTTTCAGTTAGCAGCCTGACTGGAAATACCCCACACAATTATGAGATGGACTGTGATGAAATGTGGCTCCCAGACATTTATGTTCCGCTCATGATGGGTTGAAATAAATAGTGATCCTCTGACTTTTCATCTAGCGCCATCATAAGGTCAATATTTGTATCTTTGGTGTCCAACATGAATACATGTCCATCAAGCTACTACAGAAAATGTAGAAACAACACAACTGATCATCAAATTAAATCAAATTAATCCAGTCATAGTTGTCTCTCTATCTGATTGATTTAATTCATATAAGCTGTATGATATCGTATATGATAGATACTGAAACCTGTGTAGCAGAATGATGTTTTTCTGTTCTTTGATGTGCTTTCTTTCATGCTCACTGTCTGAGCCATAGTGATGCAATAATGGTTCACACCTGCTCTGTCTGCTCTAAAATAAGTCCTTTTCTCTTCACGCTGAGGTCAAATCAAACTGTTATTTTAATAAAAAAAAAATGATGAGGTTTTTGTATCTTTCAGATGACTTGGCCAGTAAAGCAAACATCATCATCGACCCTGCCGAGATCCAGGCCACCTCTATGGACGACCTGGACGAGGACGAGGAGAGCGGAGCAGCTCAGGTTTCCTGTTTCTTTTCTCACCTTTTTATCATATAAATCAGCTTTTCAACAGCAACAAGATGAAGAAATACTCTCATGTAGTAATACTAATAACAATAATGATAATACAAGTTGAAGTATTTCAAATAAAATCCACAGAGTTTTTAGAAGGTGCTGAGTGAAAGTTTTTATTGCTTTTCTTAAAAAAACATAGCACATGTTAATTGTCTATTATTAATTAGCTTAACTCTCTGAACAACAGTAACCCATACAATTATAATCCAACATATTTAAACAAAACCGAGCGAGAGTTACCAACAGCTAACCTGACTCTCACCAGCTGGATGTACACTATATTACCAAAAGTATTTGCTCACCTGCCTTGACTCGCATATGAACTTAAGTGACATCCATTCCTAATCCATAGGGTTCAATATGACGTCGGTCCACCCTTTGCAGCTATAACAGCTTCAACTCTTCTGGGAAGGCTGTCCACAAGGTTTAGGAGTGTGTTTATGGGAATTTTTGACCATTCTTCTAGAAGCGTATTTGTGAGGTCACACACTGATGTTGGACGAGAAGGCCTGGCTCTCAGTCTCTGCTCTAAGTCATCCCAAAGGTGTTCTATCGGGTTGAGGTCAGGACTCTGTGCAGGCCAGTCAAGTTCATCCACACCAGACTCTGTCATCCATGTCTTTATGGACCTTGCTTTGTGCACTGGTGCACAGTCATGTTGGAAGAGGAAGAGGCCAGCTCCAAACTGTTCCCACAAAGTTGGGAGCATGGAATTGTCCAAAATGTCTTGGTATGCTGAAGCATTCAGAGTTCCTTTCACTGGAACTAAGGGGCCAAGCCCAGCTCCTGAAAAACAACCCCACACCATAATCCCCCCTCCACCAAACTTTACACTTGGCACAATGCAGTCCGACAAGTATCGTTCTCCTGGCAACTGCCAAACCCAGACTCATCCATCAGATTGCCAGATGGAGAAGTGTGATTCTTCACTCCAGAGAACATGTTTCCACTGCTCTAGAGTTCAGTGGTGGCGTGCTTTACACCACTGCATCCGACGCTTTGCATTGCACTTGGTGATGTATGGCTTGGATGCAGCTGCTCGGCCATGGAAACCCATTCCATGAAGCTCTCTGTGCACTGTTCTTGAGCTAATCTGAAGGCCACATGAAGTTTGGAGGTCTGTAGTGATTGACTCTGCAGAAAGTTGGAGACCTCTTCACACTATGCTCCTCAGCATCCACTGACCCCGCTCCGTCAGTTTATGTGGTCTACCACTTTGTGGCTGAGTTGCTGTCATTCCCAAACACTTCTACATTCTTATAATACAGCTGACAGTTGACTGTGGAATATTTAGGAGCGAGGAAATTTCACGACTGGATTTGTTGCACAGGTGGCATCCTATCACAGTTCCACGCTGGAATTCACTGAGCTCCTGAGAGCGACCCATTCTTTCACAAATGTTTGTAAAAGCAGTCTGCATGTCTAGCTGCTTGATTTTATACACCTGTGACCATGGAAGTGATTGGAACACCTGATTCTGATTATTTGGATGGGTGAGCGAATACTTTTGGCAATATAGTGTAGTTCAGGTCTTGCTCCACACACCCATCTGGACTCTCACCCCATGGGAAGGACTTCAAGGGAGAAAAAAAATGACTGAGCCAATCAGGATCGCCGGGCAGGATTTTCATAGATGTGACATAGCTGTTTTGGTTTTCCCTGCATTGCTCTCGTCAGCATCACGGGTTGGTTTCAATGTGAGTGGTTGAAGTAGCACATCATTAAAGATGACGGACAAGTGGTTTATCCAATCACATGCAAGGATTTTTGATAAGGCCCCGCCTTCTGAAATACATCTCCAATGGAGCAATCCCAGATGGATGTGTGGAGCTAGACGGAACTACATTCAGCTGTCAAGAGTCAGGTTAACTAACAGCTCTAGTCCATCACAAAAGTGACTTTGAATCTATGCATAATCGGACATTTTAGAAGTAAAATCTGCATTAATACAAATTCATTTCAAAAGATGATTTGGTCTTTAATAATTATAATAATTTTAAAATAATTTCTCAGAGAGTTTTCTCCTCTGAGACTCTGATACAGGTGTTTCAAGTTCAAGGAATATCTTGTAAATTTTAAGCAAACATACACAGTTTAGTGAGGGAAAACACATTAGTTCATAATAATCTCATAATAATTTAAAGTTTTTGCTTTTAATGACAGAGGCCATTTGGTGCAGCAGCGATGGGCGGAGCTCTGGCGAGGCCCAGCTGGTTGAGTTCTCCCACCCTGGGTCGAGCTAATCGCTTCCTGAGCACGGCCGCCGTCAGCCTCATGACCCCGAGACGACCCCTCACACAGCCGGAGAAAGTGAAGGTTCGCACCCTCGCTGTGGAGCAGAGGACCGAAGAGGACAGTGAGTCATCAGACACATGACGCTGATTAAAGGAGTGGTCCTCTGATTTAGTGTTGAGCCTGAAGACTCAATTAATTATAGTCAGCCAGCAGGGCTGGATTTATCCTGACTTTTTAGTCCATATTAGGGATGAACTCTAAAATACCATTATCCTACATTTCCCTCAATTAAATTTTGCCATGAATGGTATCTGTCATTAATGACATCACTATGACATCATTTTATCCAGCTGTAATCATGACAGTAAACTGAACTTCATGTGTGAAATACAGTATGTGGTGCTGATTAGACCTTCATTAATCAATTACTCATATCTACCCCTGCTTTCTTTTGTTCATTTGGAATCCCAGACAACAATCTTTATAAACAGATATCTGTTTATGAGGACAGAGTCAGAGTAAACAAGACAAGATGTTAGCGTCAGAAGCATTCTGGTTTCTGTTTGTTGTCAGAATTGTTGATGATTTTTCTTTTTACTGGCTCAAAACAAAGCAGTTCACTGAATGTAAACTAGTTACTTGTGAACCAATGTGGCTGTAGATGTCATACTGAACAATTATTAATGTTGTCACTTCCTGAGAGTCTCCTTGGAGATCAAGGATACCACGGTAACCTTTGCCAACCTCATATGACCAAAACAAGTTAGTGAGAATCAAAGTATTAATTTCCATATACATATACCACATATATTACACTTACCAAAGTGAATTTGAAATGTTACTGATGTTACAGAGTTGTCTGTCAGCACCTATTATGAATGTTGTCCCGCAGGTGTGTCCAGGTGAGCATACCATAATATTTCACTGGAAACAATCTTGTGATATTATTAGTGTCCTTGTGGGGCATTTGTATGTTATACTGTATACATTATATTATTATAATATTCTATTATTATATTCCATCTGTTGTCCTCATCTTGCTATTGGCTGGCTACACCAGAACCCCAGAAATGTTGGCCGTTGCCCCTGGAGACCTGTGGGCTGTGTCTGAGGAGTTTCATTTACAGCCTGGATTCAGAATGACTTTTCATTATGCAGCATAATCAGCCTCATAATCATGAATAAAATTGTTGTGTGTCTTTCTTGAATTTTAAGTTGAGGGGAGCCACGGTAACGATGGCCTGTTGCTGGGGCGACCGCTGGAGGAGCCCGACCAGCCAATAGCAGACAAGTCCCTGCTGGAGATCATCGACGGGATCGTGATGATGTACAACCTGAGTGTCCACCAGCAGCTGGGAAAGGTGAGCTGGCGTTTGTACTGTCTGTTTTCAGATCAGGGTTTTATTCACACTGAATTCTGGAATATTCTTCATCTCAAAATACAAGAGGTGTCTCATGACTGTAAAGTGTTTGAGAGTGAATGACACTGTGTGAGGCTGAATCTTTATGGCTGGTTCCTGTCTGATAGGCTTGTATTTGAACACTGCGTATGTGTATTATATTATTTGAAGTGAGCGTGTGTCAGGATATGAACACAAAATGTTAATATTGTATATTTTATTCATATGAGCGTCTGTGACCTTCACATGGAGAGACTGTGATTGTCAGGTCATTGTGTCCTCATTCTGTCTTTAACCAGGGTGACCTTCTTTTTCTTAGAACGTCTTACATTGTGATTGTCATCATCTTTTCACCGCACGTCCTTTCTTTGTAGACAATATTTACCCACACCGGCTAGTTCTACTGTCCACACTTGTGTGGAAAGATTGTGGAGTGCTGCCTCTGGCTCATCCTTCATGCTTCATGGACCATTTAGTTCACTTGAATGTAAGAAACTGGACACTTTTCAGTGCAGGGAGAGGGCACAGGAAGACAGCTGCATTTAAAAGCAACATCAAATTTACGATGACAAGCCATTAATCAACAGGAGCAAAAACATGTTTAGTTGTCAGACAAGAAAGCAAGTCTATAAAAATGTATGAGTCTCAAAGAGTGGATTAAAAAGCTGATAGAGGGCCCCTCTCAAACCCACTTCCACTCTGTTTGTGTGGAGGGTCCACCATGTTAAGTACCATCCCATAGCAATTAGCTGGGCATGAAAGTGGTTTGTATGACACTCCAACAGCGAGTCTACATTGATGAGTAGGCCTCTTGAATATTGTTATTTTAATTTTTCTATTCGATATTTCTGTTTCTGGTTTCTGAACCAAAGCACCAACACACATTCCTTTCATGTGAAAACCTACTTGGCAATAAACCAGATCGTGATTCATATTTTTCTCCACAGGCTGCAGCCTATTTTTAGTGAATGCGATGAGTCTGCCACCTCACTGCCCACTCATGCAGCTTATTATTGGATAGAGGGATGTTCGCCCTAAAACCTTACCCACACCTTACAGAGAGGTGCTTTGTTCACTAACTGAAGGCTGATCCCCTGCCAAGAAAGACAGTGATCCATCACAAGAACGACTTAAACCTGGGCTCAGTGAAAGAGCCTGAACCAGGTGATCTTTGCAGTGTTTTGGGACTGTAGGGTTACTGCCCCAAAACGTGTACTGTTATAATTTTAAAATGGATTGTTACAGAAATGGTAACCAGTGCAAAAGCTGAGCTGCATAGTTCTGCCATAGACTGTATATAAAGAGAGTTCTGTACAGTGTGAAACAATAGTCTAGATCAGAAGATATAAAGGTGTCATAATTAGGTCATAATTCCTAAAAGACGCTATCACTCAGATCATGGATTTATTCCTGAATTGGTTGGACAAAGTACTTTTTCACTGCTTGGAATTAGGTGGTCAAACAGTGGCTGGATTAGTTCACAGATGTGTTCAGGGTCAAATGATCAGGACCTTGTCAGGTTAAACTATAGGATGCTTTTTGACAGCAGCTCAGAGGATTTGCAGTTTCGCCAGAGCAATGAAATGAGATGTTTTAATTAATGGTTATCAATGAAGTGACCTAGAATTAGCATTTACAGTGAAAACAGAACTCCTTCACCATCTATTATGTATTATATTCCCTGTTGAAAGAAAACACAGTGATGTGTGTGTGTTATTTTTCTGGCATCCCAATAAATCCTCACTCTTGTCAGTGATAACTCTTTCTTTCTCTCTGTTACATGATGCCACTCCCATGTCTGCATGCTTAATGTGAAGCTGGACAGTAAAACCGAACATTAAATCTCTGCACCGCTCTGTCATCTTGCTCTCTAACAGAAAATATTTAACACAGTTGCTCTCGTGTCTCTATGGTTCCTCAGTTAAGGCAGTGATTTCATCTTATTTTATTCTTATTTTTTTATTGGGCTTATACCAGGACCAGGGAATCCAATTTTGTTCACCTCATGTTCCTACCGTGTGATGCAGCAACAAATAAAGCTCCTTGAATCCTTGATTGGTCTTTACAGTCTTTATCTTTATATGTTGTGTCACACAGAGGAGAAAACATGGTTATGATGAGTAAAGCTTTAAAGCTTAATTATGTCTCTGCAGCTGTGCCGTGTACATGAATAATGTTTGTGCACACCAAACAGGTCTGCTGTCTTGTGTCAGTGTCTCTCTGTGGATTTTTTCTTGTTAAGGATCAGCAGATTCTTAAGGTGAATCTTAGTTCTCTTGAATGTTTTTCCTCTGACCTTCCTGCTGTCTGGGATTGTTTCATTTCTTTTTATTTTGCTCATCTCAGAGTAATACTCCCATTTTCGGCTCTGTTGTTGATCTGAGATTGTTCCGACCTTTCACCTCTCTGTTATTGTCACATCCTTTTTCTAATTTAAAAAATACCACCCACCATTACTGAGCATGGCCACATATATAGCTCCGGGTGGTGATGCGCCTCTATTGTTGCTTGCAAATGTGCTGCTCTGTGTTGAATTTTATGTCTGTTTTTACTAACAAAGGTAATTCATTCCAAATAGTGGTTTAGTTTTTATTAATTTCGTTGGTTATAGAGGTGACGTTGCTCCTCTGGTTTCTGGTCGGAGAGGTGATGTCGCTCTGACGTCGCTCTGGTTTCTGATTGTAGAAGTGATGTCGCTCCTCTGGTTTCTGGTTATTGAGGTGACGTCGCTCATCTGGTTTCTGGTTATAGAGGTGATGTCGCTCCTCTGGTTTCTGGTTATTGAGGTGACGTCGCTCCTCTGGTTTCTGCTTATAGAGGTGACGTTGCTCTTTTTGTTTCTGCCAATAGAGGTGATGTTGCTCCTTTTGTTTCTGGTTATAGAGGTGATGTCTCTCCTCTGGTTTCTGGCTGTAGAGGTGATGTCTCTCCTCTGGTTTCTGGTCGTAGAGGTGATGTCTCTCCTCTGGTTTCTGGTCGTAGAGGTGATGTCTCTCCTCTGGTTTCTGGCTGTAGAGGTGATGTCTCCTCTGGTTTCTGGCCGTAGAGGTGATGTCGCTCCTCTGGTTTCTGGCCGTAGAGGTGATGTCGCTCCTCTGGTTTCTGGCCGTAGAGGTGATGTCTCTCCTCTGGTTTCTGGTTGTAGAAGTGATGTCGCTCCTCTGGTTTCTGGCTGTAGAGGTGATGTCTCTCCTCTGGTTTCTGGTTGTAGAGGTGATGTCGCTCCTCTGGTCTCTGGTCGTAGAGGTGATGTCTCTCCTCTGGTCTCTGGTCATAGAGGTGATGTCTCTCCTCTGGTTTCTGGTCGTAGAGGTGATGTCTCTCCTCTGGTTTCTGGCTGTAGAGGTGATGTCTCTCCTCTGGTTTCTGGTTGTAGAGGTGATGTCGCTCCTCTGGTCTCTGGTCGTAGAGGTGATGTCTCTCCTCTGGTTTCTGGTCGTAGAGGTGATGTCTCTCCTCTTGTTTCTGGCCGTAGAGGTGATGTTTCTCCTCTGGTTTCTGGCTGTAGAGGTGATGTCTCTCCTCTGGTTTCTGGTTGTAGAGGTGATGTCTCTCCTCTGGTTTCTGGCTGTAGAGGTGATGTCTCTCCTCTGGTTTCTGGTTGTAGAGGTGATGTCGCTCCTCTGGTCTCTGGTCGTAGAGGTGATGTCTCTCCTCTGGTTTCTGGTCGTAGAGGTGATGTCTCTCCTCTTGTTTCTGGCCGTAGAGGTGATGTCGCTCCTCTGGTTTCTGGTTGTAGAGGTGATGTCTCTCCTCTGGTTTCTGGCTGTAGAGGTGATGTCTCCTCTGGTTTCTGGCCGTAGAGGTGATGTCGCTCCTCTGGTTTCTGGCTGTAGAGGTGATGTCTCCTCTGGTTTCTGGCCGTAGAGGTGATGTCGCTCCTCTGGTTTCTGGCCGTAGAGGTGATGTCTCTCCTCTGGTTTCTGGTTGTAGAAGTGATGTAGCTCCTCTGGTTTCTGGCTGTAGAGGTGATGTCTCTCCTCTGGTTTCTGGTTGTAGAGGTGATGTCGCTCCTCTGGTCTCTGGTCGTAGAGGTGATGTCTCTCCTCTGGTCTCTGGTCGTAGAGGTGATGTCTCTCCTCTGGTTTCTGGTCGTAGAGGTGATGTCTCTCCTCTGGTTTCTGGCTGTAGAGGTGATGTCTCTCCTCTGGTTTCTGGTTGTAGAGGTGATGTCGCTCCTCTGGTCTCTGGTCGTAGAGGTGATGTCTCTCCTCTGGTTTCTGGTCGTAGAGGTGATGTCTCTCCTCTTGTTTCTGGCCGTAGAGGTGATGTCGCTCCTCTGGTTTCTGGTTGTAGAGGTGATGTCTCTCCTCTGGTTTCTGGCTGTAGAGGTGATGTCTCCTCTGGTTTCTGGCCGTAGAGGTGATGTCGCTCCTCTGGTTTCTGGCTGTAGAGGTGATGTCTCCTCTGGTTTCTGGCCGTAGAGGTGATGTCGCTCCTCTGGTTGTAGAAGTGATGTCGCTCCTCTGGTTTCTGGTCGTAGAGGTGATGTCGCTCCTCTGGTTTCTGGTTGTAGAGGTGATGTCGCTCCTCTGGTCTCTGGTTGTAGAGGTGATGTCTCTCCTCTGGTTTCTGGTTGTAGAGGTGATGTCGCTCCTCTGGTTTCTGGTTGTAGAGGTGATGTCGCTCCTCTGGTCTCTGGTTGTAGAGGTGATGTCTCTCCTCTGGTTTCTGGTTGTAGAGGTGATGTCTCTCCTCTGGTTTCTGGCCGTAGAGGTGATGTCTCTCCTCTGGTTTCTGGCCGTGGAGGTGATGTCTCTCCTCTGGTTTCTGGTTGTAGAGGTGATGTCTCTCCTCTGGTTTCTGGTTGTAGAGGTGATGTCGCTCCTCTGGTTTCTGGCCGTAGAGGTGATGTCGCTCCTCTGGTTTCTGGCCGTAGAGGTGATGTCGCTCCTCTGGTTTCTGGCCGTAGAGGTGATGTCGCTCCTCTGGTTTCTGGCCGTGGAGGTGATGTCGCTCCTCTGGTTTCTGGTTGTGGAGGTGATGTCGCTCCTCTGGTTTCTGGCTGTAGAGGTGATGTCGCTCCTCTGGTTTCTGGCCGTAGAGGTGATGTCGCTCCTCTGGTTTCTGGTTATAGAGGTGATGTCGCTCCTCTGGTTTCTGGTTGTAGAGGTGATGTCGCTCCTCTGGTTTCTGGTTGTAGAGGTGATGTCGCTCCTCTGGTTTCTGGTTGTAGAGGTGATGTCGCTCCTCTGGTTTCTGGTTGTAGAGGTGATGTCGCTCCTCTGGTTTCTGGCTGTAGAGGTGATGTCGCTCCTCTGGTTTCTGGTCGTAGAGGTGATGTCTCTCCTCTGGTTTCTGGCTGTAGAGGTGATGTCGCTCCTCTGGTTTCTGGCCGTAGAGGTGATGTCGCTCCTCTGGTTTCTGGCCGTAGAGGTGATGTCTCTCCTCTGGTTTCTGGTCGTAGAGGTGATGTCTCTCCTCTGGTTTCTGGCCGTAGAGGTGATGTCTCTCCTCTGGTTTCTGGTTGTAGAGGTGATGTCTCTCCTCTGGTTTCTGGTCAGAGACATCACCTCTGGTTTCTGGTTGTAGAGGTGATGTCGCTCCTCTGGTTTCTGGTTGTGGAGGTGATGTCGCTCCTCTGGTTTCTGGCTGTAGAGGTGATGTCGCTCCTCTGGTTTCTGGCCGTAGAGGTGATGTCGCTCCTCTGGTTTCTGGTTATAGAGGTGATGTCGCTCCTCTGGTTTCTGGTTATAGAGGTGATGTCGCTCCTCTGGTTTCTGGTTGTAGAGGTGATGTCGCTCCTCTGGTTTCTGGTTGTGGAGGTGATGTCGCTCCTCTGGTTTCTGGTTGTAGAGGTGATGTCGCTCCTCTGGTTTCTGGCTGTAGAGGTGATGTCGCTCCTCTGGTTTCTGGTCGTAGAAGTGATGTCTCTCCTCTGGTTTCTGGCTGTAGAGGTGATGTCGCTCCTCTGGTTTCTGGCCGTAGAGGTGATGTCGCTCCTCTGGTTTCTGGCCGTAGAGGTGATGTCGCTCCTCTGGTTTCTGGCCGTAGAGGTGATGTCTCTCCTCTGGTTTCTGGTTGTAGAGGTGATGTCTCTCCTCTGGTTTCTGGTCAGAGACATCACCTCTGGTTTCTGGTTGTAGAGGTGATGTCTCTCCTCTGGTTTCTGGTTGTAGAGGTGATGTCTCTCCTCTGGTTTCTGGCCGTAGAGGTGATGTCGCTCCTCTGGTTTCCGGTCGTAGAGGTGATGTCGCTCCTCTGGTTTCTGGTCGTAGAGGTGATGTCGCTCCTCTGGTTTCTGGTCGTAGAGGTGATGTCGCTCCTCTGGTTTCCGGTCGTAGAGGTGATGTCGCTCCTCTGGTTTCTGGTTGTAGAGGTGATGTCGCTCCTCTGGTTTCTGGCTGTAGAGGTGATGTCTCTCCTCTGGTTTCTGGCCGTAGAGGTGATGTCTCTCCTCTGGTTTCTGGTTATAGAGGTGATGTCGCTCCTCTGGTTTCTGGTTATAGTGGTGATGTCGCTCCTCTGGTTTCTGGTTGTAGAGGTGATTTCTCTCCTCTGGTTTCTGGCCGTAGAGGTGATGTCTCTCCTCTGGTTTCTGGCCGTAGAGGTGATGTCTCTCCTCTGGTTTCTGGCCGTAGAGGTGATGTTTCTCCTCTGGTTTCTGGCCGTAGAGGTGATGTCTCTCCTCTGGTTTCTGGCCGTAGAGGTGATGTCTCTCCTCTGGTTTCTGGTCGTAGAGGTGATGTCGCTCCTCTGGTTTCTGGTCGTAGAGGTGATGTCGCTCCTCTGGTTTCTGGCTGTAGAGGTGATGTCGCTCCTCTGGTTTCTGGTTGTAGAGGTGATGTCGCTCCTCTGGTTTCTGGCTGTAGAGGTGATGTCTCTCCTCTGGTTTCTGGTCGTAGAGGTGATGTCTCTCCTCTGGTTTCTGGCCGTAGAGGTGATGTCTCTCCTCTGGTTTCTGGCCGTAGAGGTGATGTCGCTCCTCTGGTTTCTGGTCGTAGAGGTGATGTCTCTCCTCTGGTTTCTGGCCGTAGAGGTGATGTCGCTCCTCTGGTTTCTGGTTGTAGAGGTGATGTCGCTCCTCTGGTTTCTGGTCGTAGAGGTGATGTCTCTCCTCTGGTTTCTGGCCGTAGAGGTGATGTTGCTCCTCTGGTTTCTGGTTGTAGAGGTGATGTTGCGCCTCAGGTTTCTGGTCGTAGAGGTGATGTCGCTCCTCTGGTTTCTGGTTGTAGAGGTGATGTTTCTCAAGTGTTATTATAAACGTCAGGTCTGTTAAAGGAATATAGTTTAAGTTTGTTTCCGTTTCTTTTTCCAGATGGTCGTGGTCTCAGATGATGTCCATGAATATGCTGTCGCACTGAAGGACACTGAGGAGAAGATCGCACGATGCCCTGCAAGAGTAAGCTCGGTCATATTTTCCAGTTATTATTTTATGTTTTTAGAAAGTTTTGCTCGGTGACAATGAATCCCTGGTTTCACTTGTTTTGTCGACCGTCATTCAGCAGTGTTTGCATTGATGTTCTTCAGCTGAAAACTTATTCTTGTATTATCTTTTTTTCTGAACAGTTTTTAAATATTTGATGCTTTTGCCCAACAGTATTTTTGTAGTTTTGTGGGCTACTTATGAGATCGAACATTTATTTTTGTTTGTTGGTGCACATTTTCATATAATTGGCCATGCTCCATTCCACACACCTGTCAGCCTATTGTGATAGCTGGTCTCATTAGCTTCATGCAGGAGACAACTGTCACTGGCAAACAAACAGTAGCATCATTAGAGGACAAAGTTCTACAATTATCTGTCAGACTGAAGTTTAACGATCTGCTGGCAATAGTAAATAGTCTGGGTACATTAATTATATAGTTTTCTTTATGACGTAGTGTGCAAGTTTTTCACTGGATGTAAGAGTAAATATAGTCATTTAACCCTCAGACAAGCCAGCTGACAAAGAATAGCTTGCAGCCACTGATCAGGCTGTGAATTGCACTTTATTTTCAGCCATCTGCCTCCTCTTGTCTGTCGTTTGCTGGCTGCAAAAGCCGTACAATCCATTTGTGAATTTGGCCCTGAGGCTTTTGTTCACACTCGTGTCAACTTCCTCCACTGTTCTCACACTGTGTTCACTGTGTGTTGTGCTGATATGATGACAGTGTTTTCTGTCATTCAGAGACCAGACATCCTGGACGAGCTCCAGAAGAGCCAGAAGGTTTTTGCAGAGAAGCTGAATCACCTCAGCAGGAGACTGGCGTGGATCAATGCCACCATCTACTCCAAGGTGATCCACATGCCTGGTGTTTAGCTCATTACTTCTTGTCATTTATCATCTTTATCTGTTGTTTATCTCAAACACAGTTTTTATTTTTTTTCCTGTTGTTGTCCTTTTGTTATCTATTATGACATCTGTTAGAATGTTATTTTTTTGGTTTGATTTAAAGACCTTTTCACAAATTTTCTTCTCTTTAGTGTAAACTTGGCTTTTTCTTGTTTTTCTAAATTGTTTGTTGTTGTGTAAATAGAGACTAATAGTCTTCCTCTCTGTGTGTCTATCCAGGAGAAGATGCTGGATGTGTACTGGCTGCTGTGTGTTTGTATTCGAACCATTGAACATGCAGACAACACCGACTCTTTGTTCGCCTTTGCTCCAGAGTTCTACCTCAATGTGGCCATGAATGCATACAGTGCCCTCAAGAACTACTTCAGCCCTGCAAACAGCATGGAGGAACTACCAGGTAAACAGAAGTCTCCTAAAAGAGCTGCTGATGATAATAATGTCATTATATGACATTGCATACAGCAAGAGGAGAGCTGTTCCACTTGGTAGTTATGTGAAAAATAGCCAATCTTTAGAAAAAAAATAAAGACAAAATAAGATTTGTTAGAAAATCAGCTAATATTTACAATAGTAAGGCACAGTTATTGCTACAATAAGGTTATTTGCAGAAAATAAATTATTGCACATTACCTTTAAGGTGACATGTATTTATTATATGTACATTTAGAACAGACTTAGTGTGTCATATTAGTTGTATGTTGTCAAAGAAAGCATGGGAAGAGTCAGGACTCACTGGTGGGTTGTGGGGGTGGTTGCATGTGTGCTGAGTGGGGTCCCACTCCATTAATCACCTGAAGCACCCATTGATTTATCGACGCAGGTCTGTGGAAGCATTTGTCTTCACATTGGAAGCACACACCCTCACTGTGTCATCATTACCTGTATGTCACAAGCAGCTCGCTGCTGTTTCAGCGCTTCTGTGTGAACTGAAGCAGCTTCCGGCTTGCCTCTAATGTGTTCTGTCAGGTGAACAATTTTATGCTCATCAGCACAAATTCATGTTTTCATACCCACAGGCTACGAAGAAACCTTGACTCAACTAGCTGCTATCCTTGCCAAGCATTTCGCAGATCCACGTATAGTAGGAACAGGTAACACACACAAACACACACACTGGCCAGAGTCTATCCATCCCCCCCAGTGTTCCCTTTTGTTGAAATCACACACTGACAGGGAAATGTCTCAAACCTTTTTGCACATCTGGAAAAATCCTAGAAAGTTTCCTGTTTCTGACCTTAAATATTGTCAAACCAGCAGATGGCGGTAATGCAACACGCATGCCAACTGCCATGAAACTCAACAGAAGAAGAAGACAGAAGACGCGAAAGATTTTTTTTTCAGGAGCATGGTGTAATGTTTATAATATTTAGCATGTTTAAATATATTAAATATGATCAGCAGATCGTTTTGTGATTGGTTCCCTCAGTGTTACTGCTCTCATTCACACAGATTCACTGCTCCCAGTCTAACATGGTCTCACATAGAGAATATAGACTCCATTAAGATTTCAACTTTTCCTGTCACACTGTGATGTTTATGACACGTTTCATCTTGTGTTTGTCGTTGTTTTAAAATAATTCTCCTCCTCTCAGATATCAAAGACTCTTTGATGCAGGCCCTTGCCAGCTACGTCTGTTACCCACAATCCCTCAGGGCAGTGGAGAGGATCCCAGAGGAACAGTGAGTGAACACTTAGTACTTAGTACTCTACTCAGTTACCTGGTATTTTTGATGGTGGAAAAAAGTACTCAGGTTTGTTATAAAGTGCAACTGAAATTATATTTTATCTGAAATAACAAAAAAATGAATTAAAATTGAATTTTTTATGGATCACTTGAGACCGCCGCCATGTCTCTCGTCTGAATACCTGACAGTCGGTCAAGTGAAGTCAAAAGTAGATTACACCCTCTGCTCTTTAAAAAAAAAAAGGGCATTGTGATTCACTTTTCATCTCAGCCGATTTGACTCATCACACATTTGAATGGATCTTTAACTGACTAGTGATGCAGCATTACGTCCCTACCGATACCGTTAAATAACTCTTTGAGTGCCAGTCGTTTTTTTTTTTAAATCGAAAGTGCCTTGTGCCAGCATTTTTGCCCATTTTTCAGTCATATTTCAAGACCCACAGCATATTTTGTACCATGTCTGTGAAAACACAGAGAAGCTCAAATGAAAGAAGAGTCGTGCTGTTTCATCATGAAAAAAAATGTTTGTTTTTACCTTTGTTCTGTTCTTGTTATGTGTGGAGGAGCGTAGAGGACACTTTCACCAAAATCACCACTTTTTGTACAGAATCAGTTTGTTTTGCTCTCTAAATGTGATCGTCTCCACTTCCTGCTTTGATCTCTGTGGAGCATGTCAACTCTTTATGTACCAACTACAAATCACAGAAGCCCCAACATTACTCACACTCTGTGAGAGACTGTGATCAGCGACCAGCTGCAAAAACAAAACACTTAGACGTAGTATTACGTCAATGGCACTCAAAGAGTTAAGGAAACGTACAAAAAGTATTGTCAGCTATATGTTTTTAAACAACTTCTTTCAAAGTAGCTAATATATGTTTGAGCATTTCAGTGTCATAGATACTCAGTAAACTGCTGGGTAGATCAGAAATATAGTACTGCATCATATCATATACGTGAACAGAGATGATATTTTCCTCTGAGATGTAGCGAGGTTGAAGAACAAAACAGATATTTTGAGGTGTTTCTCCATATCGTCGGTAGAGTATTACCTGGAGTAGATGATGGTCAGCATGCACCCTCTTTAGAGAAACAAACAGAAGTACCAGCATGGGAGCAGAGCTGCTGTTGATGGAGGCAGCTGAAAAACAGTGGATGCTATGATTAAAATATTTTTACTGCCTTTGAATTTGGTCTTTGCTCTTTTAAAGAGTTACTTTGAATTTACCAAAGTCACTCAATAACACAACAGAACTGAGCGGGCGCCTAGTAAGCTCACCTATGTTCCCTGGTGTCTCTAAATAAAGACAAAAAGATCTGTGATGATGTTACGTTTGTTTCAGACGTGTTGCCATGATGAGGAACCTGCTGGCCCCGTACGAACAGAGACCCTGGGCCCAGACCAACTGGATCCTGGTCAGACTGTGGAGGGTGAGCACACGCACGCACACACGCACGCACGCACACTGGTCACATCCACGTGTTGTGCTTTATCATTCGTGTTCCTGTAATGATGCATTGATTCACATAAAGGGTCCATGTACCTTCTGAAGAATATGTTTTTGCACCATTTTTTATCAGGGTGAATCTTATCTCAATAATTTGGCAGCGCTCGACTTAACATAACAGAGACGTCTGTGGCTGTGTTGTTTTTCAGGGCTGTGGTTTTGGCTACAGATACACTCGTCTTCCTCACCTGCTGAAAACCAAACCTGAGGATGCCAACCTACCCAGTCTACAGAGTAGGTTTTTATTTCCCTTAGTTTATTGGATGTTTGTGTTGCTGCCTGTCCATTTCCTGCCTGTATCGTCCTGTTTGTGGGCAGCAGAGAGTTGAAACTGCCTGCCAGTGTGAATGAGTGCATCAGCTGTGTGCTGGATCAGTGAACAGTGAATGTGAACGAGTGGACGCTGCAGCAGGAGCTTGTTCAGCCCTGAGAAGAATTAAGCTGAAATGAATGAGTCATTGTGTTTTCCTCAGATTTCCCTCAGAGTCTTTTCTCACTTTGTTTCTGACTCTCTGTCCTGCAGTTTTTTTTCTGTCTATCACTTTCTATCAGTTTCATTTTATTTTTGCGTTTATGTTTGTGGTTCAGGTATTTTTTTTTCATGAATTTCCATAAATAAATTGAGGCCATGACTGGCCTCCTACACCAGGTTTATTTTTACTGCGTCTCTGCTTGATTTACGGCTTTAATTATCAGTGTGTGTGCATGTCAGCGCACAAAAGCAGGTTTAAAGTGTATTGTGAAGGTAAATGGTTGTGGGGAGTTTCGACAGATTGATTGAAGAGACAGAGAGGAAGCATGGAGGAGAGAGACCCTCATTTTGTGAGACCATTATTTTAAAAAGTCACAGCATCAACAAAACAACATGTTGTTTTATTTTCTTGTCTTTGACAAAGAAAAGTGGTTGTTGTGGATGGTGCAGTTAATCCAGATTTAATATGTGATATTACACAGTACATTGACTACAAGTGAAATTTCAACATTGAATCACAGCAAAATGATAAATTTAGTTAATTTTTTTTTTCTAGTCTGAGAACACGATCATTCCACACCAATGATCTTGGAGTCATACATTTGTGTCATTACAATACAATAAGAACATACTTGTTTTGTTTTGTATGGACAAAACAAAAGTGATATAATATGTGCTGGTAATTTGTTTCCTTTGGACAGAGCCAGGCTTGAGGTTAGAGAAAGACATAAAGAGGATTTCACTCCATGTTGAACTTTTCTTTTTCAGCAAACCAGATGAGGTCTGATGCACCCCAAGGACCAGTCCTGGGTCATTTTTATTCATTTGTTTGCTCATTCTTGGTGATATTATTTGCCACCATTGACACCTCTTTATGCTGATGATATGCAGGTTTATAATAAAACTACTGATTGCAGGATTGTTCTTGTGCAACGCTGAACTTCATGAACTCTTTACAACTGAGGAACATTGCAATATAATGTAAAGGGTAATGGTTTCAGTGTCAATGGGTTTCAGACTACACAATACATTTTTTTTTTTCACAATATTCACTGTGCCAGATAAGGGGACGATAGATGTGTTGGTATCTGACCAATCAAAGCTTGTTGTCTTTCACTGAAAGGAGATGCTGAAGTCTGTCTTCCATGGACAAAAGTATAAACTAACACTAGCGGTGTGGATTGTGCTGTGTTGTGTTTGGAAAAATCTCAAAGAAGCAGATGCTAACCCCTCACATTTTAGCTGCCTAGCTTCTTTGTGTTGACTGCCTGTTCAGTGAGAGTTATGCCACATTTTACTACAAATGTTCAAAGCGTTGCTCCTGCAGCTACATCATTAAGCTGTTGAGTCCTCGAGCAAAGGCCTCTTACCGCAGACCTTTTTGAAGCTACCAACAACTTGTCTGAGAAAGTCTCAGTTTAGTCAGTGGAATGTCCTCTTTTTCTAGTTTCAGTTTTTGTTGAACATCATGTCAGTTAGTTAAGCATGTTGTATTGTTTTAGTCTGTATTTCAGTGCATTCTTTTGCACTCCACTACACCATGCTCTGTTCATTAACACCCCAATGAAGGCAAAGCAGCTGAAGAAGGGGATTTGTTTCCTGCTGCTTGCAGTCTTTTTGCTAAGCTAGGCTAAACACACCCCTGGTCTAGAATATATTTATATTATGCTGACCTTAAATTTAACATACACTATATTGCCAAAAGTATTCGCTCACCTGCCTTGACTCGCATATGAACTTAAGTGGCATCCCATTCCTAATCCATAGGGTTCAATATGACGTCGGTCCACCCTTTGCAGCTATAACAGCTTCAACTCTTCTGGGAAGGCTGTCCACAAGGTTTAGGAGTGTGTTTATGGGAATTTTTGACCATTCTTCCAGAAGCGTATTGGTGAGGTCACACACTGATATTGGACGAGAAGGCCTGGCTGTCGTCTCTGCTCTACTGCATCCCAAAGGTGTTCTATCAGGTTGAGGTCAGGACCATAGACTGTAAAAAGAATGGATGTCGCACCGTGACATCACCCTTTGGTTTGGGGGAAGTCTGTTTTGTGCTCCTATCATGGGCATTTGAACTGCGCCATCTTGGATTTTAGTGGGCGTGTACTTTCTATATTTGGAGGAGAGGCAGTAACTTTACGGGTCAGCCGGCCGAGATCCCGCCCACTGAACTCAAGTTAACCGCGCTGAACTGAGCTAGCCCTAGGCTATTCAGCTAGGCTAGGCTAATAAGCAGTTACCGGCAGCTAAAACAGATCATAATGCTGCTGCTGTGTTTTCACCTCAATCACCTCTTCAGATTGAGACATTTTAGGTGGAGTTGTGGGGGAAATTCATTTGTACTAATTAACTGTGAAACAATCGTTAATATGTTATTTACTGCGTTTCAACACTGCCTCCATCCACTAACGGCACATCTCTGTCTATGCAACATCTGACTTTTTGAACAGAACAATGATATGAAATAAGGTTGTATTCCCGCATGAAACAGACTCAACATGCCCTGGTCATCTGTCTGTATCAGCAGGGACCATGAGTCAGCAATAAAGTCATTATAAGCCAGCGGCAAAATATGCCGATACATGCCAATAAGTGCCAGCATCCAGGTAAACTCTATTTCATAAAATCTATGGGTAAAATAGTGCTATATATAATATCTGGTGTGTAAATTTACACCCTGAAAAAAATGCAACACAGGATCTTTGACGGTCGGTTAGTACAGTCAACAGCACAACACACCATCTGTCCATCTTCTACTGCTTATCCTCACATAGGGTTGCGGGGGGCTGGAACCTATCCCAGCTGTGAAAGTCAGGGTACACCCTGGACAAGTCTCCAGTTCATCACAGGACACACAGAGACAGACAACCATTCACACTCACATTCACACCTACGGGCAATTTAAATTAACCAATTAACCTAATCCCCATGCATGTTTTTGGATGGTGGGAGGAAGCCGGAGTACCAGAGAAAACCCACACAGACATGAGGAGAACATGCAAACTTCACACAGAAAGGCCCCGGGCCGAGAATCGAAACCAGTACCTTCTTGCTGTGAGGCGACAGTGCTAACCACTACACCACGTGCCACCCACAACACGCCATATTGCCGGAAAGAAACTACACGACAATAGGCAAACAAACATGGACACCGCAGTGCCTATTAACCACTTGATGTTAGCCACGGACCTCTGGGTGTAGCCTAATCTAGCTCAGCCGATGCTTTAGCAAAGAGCTAACTGCTGGTAGCTGTCTGTGAACCTGTCACTCAACGTAACCACGCCCTAATTTATGCAAGAATTTTTAGCCGAAATAACACTAAAACAGTTGTGGTAAAAAAAATTCACCCCCCTCACAGTGTTCACGGAGGTGGAAATTATCGGTAGAGACCAAAAAAATTGAAATGTACCAGGCTGTAAATATGTTTTTATAAAGCTGTAAAGTCGGCTATTTTAACATGGTGGTCAATGGAGAATTGCTCCCTTCCGGAGCCAGCACCCAGCGGCTGGACGGGAACTGCAGCATTTTTAACGCGGAAGTGGTCGTCACTTGGAGAACCCACAACTGCCCCCTTGGTCAGGACTCTGTGCAGGCCAGTCAAGTTCATCCACACCAGACTCTGTCATCCATGTCTTTATGGACCTTGCTTTGTGCACTGGTGCTCAGTCATGTTGGAAGAGGAAGGGGCCAGCTCCAAACTGTTCCCACAAAGTTGGGAGCATGGAATTGTCCAAAATGTCTTGGTATGCTGAAGCATTCAGAGTTCCTTTCACTGGAACTAAGGGGCCAAGCCCAGCTCCTGAAAAACAACCCCACACCATAATCCCCCCTCCACCAAACTTTACACTTGGCACAATGCAGTCCAACAAGTATCGTTCTCCTGGCAACCGCCAAACCCAGACTCGTCCATCAGATTGCCAGATGGAGAAGCGTGATTCATCACTCCAGAGAATGCGTCTCCACTGCTCTAGAGTCCAGTGGCGGCATGCTTTACACCACTGCATCCGACGCTTTGCATTGTACTTGGTGATGTATGGCTTGGATGCAGCTGCTCGGCCATTTAAACCCATTCCATGAAGCTCTCTGTGCACTGTCCTTGAGCTAACCTGAAGGCCACATGAAGTTTGGAGGTCTGTAGTGATTGACTCTGCAGAAAGTTGGTGACCACTTCACACTATGTGCCTCAGCATCCGCTGACCCCACTCCATCAGTTTACGTGGTCTACCACTTCATGGCTGAGTTGCTGTCGTTCCCAAACACTTCCACGTTCTTATAATACGGCTGACAGTTGACTGTGGAATATTTAGGAGTGACGAAATGTCACGACTGGATTTGTTGCACAGGTGGCATCCTATCACAGTTCCACGCTGGAATTCACTGAGCTCCTGAGAGCGACCCATTCTTTCACAAATGTTTGTAAAAGCAGTCTGCATGCCTAGGTGCTAGATTTTATACACCTGTGACCATGGAAGTGATTGGAACACCTGATTCTGATTATTTGGATGGGTGAGTGAATACTTTTGGCAATATAGTGTATTTCCTAAAACATGAGAGTGTTGCTTTAATAGTGTAATGTAGTGTTAAGCATGGTTTGCTGTGTGATTGTCCTCTTTGCTCTGCTTCTTTCCCACTTAACTGATTTTCTGCTCTCTCCTGCATGATAATTGACTTTCATCTGTGTGCCTTGTCATTTGCATGCCTTTCAGGGGATCTGTCCATTGCTAGTTTCCAAAGTAAGTTATTTTCCATCACTCCTGTTTCTGTTTTGGCTCTCACTTGTGCCATTTATTTCTGCTTTTGTTTCACTCCCACCTGGAGCTCCTCAGTGTGATTTTAGGAGCACTGTGCCAAATCTACAAGCAGAAACAGACAACTAATATAAAATAATAATAAAAACTTTATGCTTTATGCATACTCCATTGCATTTGCATCTATGTACGTATACACTCACCAGCCTCTTTATTAGGTACACATTGCTAGTAAATGGTTGGACTCTTTTTCCTTCAGAACTGCCTCAATTCTTGGTGTCACACTTTCAACCAGGTGTTGGAAACATTCCTAACAGATTTTGCTTCATATTAACATGGTAGCATCACTCAGTTGATGCAGATTTGTCGGCTGCTCATCTATGATGAGAATTTCTGTTCCTCCACATCCCAAAGCTGCTCTATTTGATTGAGATCTGGTGACTGTGGAGGCCATTGGAGTTCAGTGAACTCATTGTCATGTTCTAGAAACCAGTTTGAGATGATCTGAGCTTTGTGACATGAAGCATTACCTGCAGGAAGTAGCCATCAGAAGATGGTCCACTGTGGTCATACAGGGATGGACATGGTCAGTAACAATACTCATGTAGGCTGCAGAGTTTAAACTATGCTCAGTTGGTACTAAAGACACTCTCTCCCACCATTAGACCAGCAGCAGCCTGAACCATTGATACAAGGCAGGATGGATCCATGCTTTCATGGTGTTTACTCCAAACTCTGACCATCTACCATGTGAATGTTCAGCTGAAACGGAGACTGGTCAGACCAGGCAACGTTTCTCCATCTTCTATTGTCCAGTTGTGGTGATCCTGTGTGAACTGTAGCCTCAGTTTGCTGTTCTTAGCTGACAGCAGTGACTCCAGGTGTGCTCTTCTGCTGCTCTAGTCCATCTTCTTCAAGGGTCCAGTGTTGAGCTTCATAGATGATATTCTGCTTTCCTTGGTTAAAACAGTGGTTATTTCACTTCCTGTTGTCTTTCTATCATCTCCAACCAGTCTGTCCATTCTCCTGTGACCTCTCATATCAGCATCTTTCTCACTGGATATTTCCTCTTTTCTGGACCATTCTCTATAAACACTAGAGATGGTTGTAGTGAAAATCTCAGTAGATCAGCAGTTTCTGAAATTCTCAATCCAGCCCGTCTGGCACCAACAACAATGCCACATTCAGTGTCACTTAAATCCCCTTTCTTCCTCATTCTGATGCTGAACTTCAGCTAGTTGTCTTGATCATGTCTACATGACTAAATGCATTGAGTTGCAGCCATGTGATTGACTGATTAGCTATTTGTGTTAACAAGCAATTGAACAGGTGTACCTAATAATGTGACCATGAGTGTGTGTATATACAGTATATATTTAGTGAAGAGGGGTGAATTTTATTATTCATTAATCACACGTTACTTTTATTTGGGACAAACTCCTTTTTGTCCTCTACATTCAACATCCACAGATATTCAAAACAAATATTTCTTTGGAATATTGAGTGAAGCTGCTTGAAAAACTTTCAATGACATGCTTAAGCCAGACACTCCATATATGGAGGACAGTTTGGTGTCTTTCCTGAAAATAATCACCTTTTCCATGAGGCTTCAGGAAATTCAACTTGAGTGAATTTTTAGTTTTGAAAATAATGAAAGTAACATACTCTCACTTTAAGAAGAAGTATAAGTACTGCAATATAAAGGTACTCTATTAAGAGTAAAAGTGCTTCACATATAGCATGTTTTATATTGTGAATGGATGCAGACTAGTTTTATCTTCATACACAGTTGACTAATTAATGAAATCACATCATCATCAGCAGCTCTTAGGACACTGAACAGTGTTTCCCTGTGAAATGTAGACAGTAGAATAGGATGACGTCCCTCAGAGGTACAGTATACTGCACACAGTGAACATTATCATGTGGTGCAGTGAGTGTGACCTCTGTGTTTGTACCAGCAGGATCATAAATAATCCTTCATGCCTCACGTGAACAGATGTGATCCTTGTGGGATGCAGCAGCAGAGTCAGAGGGCAGAGAGGAGAAAACAGGGATTATTAGACATAATGAACACTTGACTCCCACCGGAGAGCTTCCCCTCATCTTCTCCATCCTCTCCTGTTTGTCCTCCTCCTCCTACTAGGCTGTGTCCTTCCTTCTCTGTCCCTCTCTCAGCTCCTGTTAATCCTCTTCCTCCCAAGTAGACCCTATTTTCTTTCCTCATTTTCCTCCTGGCTTTCTCTTCACCTCTGGTTTCTTCTGTGGGCTGACCGGTGAAGATGGGGATATTTTAAAAAGTCCTGACATGATTGATTCTCTCCTCAATAGTTCATCTCCTATAGTCTGCTGCTACCACAGTGAATCCCTTCTCTGTTGTTCTGGACTAGACTTCTTTGTGATCCTGGCTCCTTCTCATCCCTGTTCTCCTAACAGATGATACTCTATGAAACAGAATACAGGAATATATTGACAAGGCGATTGAGATCATTCATAAACATGCAGAGCAACAATATAAAGAAAGGAGAATATGAATGTTTAGAACAAATATTAGGGCTGTCAAAGTTAGCACACCACATTAGCTCTACTCAGCGCTGTGTTCATGAAAAGAACGTCTCTTTCACTTTTCCTTTTTGTCCATTTCACGTCACAAATTAACACTTTAACGATGCTCTCTGGTGGATTATTTGTTTGCAGAATTAAAGGAGAAGTTTGGACGGATTCAGAAATGATGGTTAATCTAATTTTATCAGCGTGTTTGATCCATAGTTACCTGCGTTGTTATCCATCCATTATCTCACGCTTATCCTCATAGGGTCGCGGGGGCGCTGGAGCCTATCCCAGCTGTCTTAGGATGAAAGACAGGGTACACCCTGGACAAGTCTGCAGTTCATCACAGGACACATAGAGACAGACAACCACTCACATTCACATTCACACCTACGGTCAATTTAAATTAACCAATTAACCTAATCCCCATGCATGTTTTTGGATGGTGGGAGGAAGCCGGAGTACCAGAGAGAACCCACGCAGACATGAGGAGAACATGCAAACTCCACACAGAATTCGAACCCGGTACCTTCTTGCTGTGAGGCGACAGTGCTAACCACTACACCACCGTGCCGCCCACCTGCGTTGTTAGTTTCCCTGATTTTTTTTTTTTTTTAAATGGAGTTCTGCTGGCACGTCTCTGGCAACGCAGCCCTAATAAGTATCTGTCTGGACTCCTTGGTAGTATAAAGTCAGGTACTATTTCCATCATCTACCACAGAGGCTCCTAATAAAATACAAGACACACACAACAACGAAAAAGGGATATTAAAAATATGGAATAAAAAAAACAACATTTTGTCCTACAATAATTTCAGCTCCAGTCTTCTCAACTTCTGTCTTCTCAGGAAACAACTTAGCTATGTGTAGTGACTGTAGTTAAGTTACTCCACAACAGAAGAAGAGGGGTACCCTATGCACAGAAGTCAGATTTTATCGGCTGTATATGAATTCCAGTGCATTTTCTTTTTTTAGGTGTAGCTACGAGAGATTACAAATCATTATTAGACACTGTGACACAATAAAAGACAGATTGGTGACATGCAGACAGATGGACTGACAGACAGACAAGCTTCACTGTGGTCTGTGTTGGTCCATGTTTTAGTGTATTGCTGATGCTAAGGAAGGACTGTTTGCTAAATATTAAACTAGACTGGTGAACATGTGACCAATTAGTTATCAGATCATGAGCTGATTTTTCACACTGAACTGGATCTTTAGCTTTTAGTAATCTGTTTTTTAATCTTTTACTGGATGTAGTTATAAACATCTGCTCATAAAACCATGTACCCTGGCTGCTGTATTTATCAAGTATTCTGTTAAACAGTAATAACAGCATTGTAGCTTTTGGGTCTGTTTTTTAATATTTTTAATATTGGATCACAAACTTTCTCATTTTGCAGCTATATCGTACACCAAGATATGTTTCTGAAAACATTTTAGTTGAGATCTATGCGATAATTAACAGAGTCTTGATTCATAGTTGACAGCAGCACTACAGACTCAACAGCACAGTGTGTTGAAGTCCTGTAAATGCTGTTAAGAGCACCAGGACGGCATGACAAACATGATTTATTTTACAGATTATCTGTCTCATGTGCTGCTGGCAGGATACTGACATAGTTTTATGCAAATACTTTTATCACATCTGCTCAAAGTTACCTCCTGCAGCTTTAATCTACAATGAAGTAAGTGACACCATATTAAAGAAAAGCATAGAATGAGACGTTTTGAAGGTCTTTTACACTCTGCTTTATATATCATCTTACTGACTGACTTGGCTGGTCCAGGATGTTCAGTTAACTCATCTTTTAAAGAGCGTCACTCTGGGAACCATCCAGGGCTTTTTTCCACGTGTCCCAATCTCCATTGGGGCAGATTTTGAAGATGTAGTTAGGACTTCGTGTATGTTCGTTTTGGTTCACCTGCCTGTTGTTTCCCCTCGTCTCATTGGTTCAGAGCCGTGTCCCTCGTTGCTGCTGCAGAGACATATGGCAGAGCTGCTGATCATGGACAAAGACATGGCTGCCTCTTTCCTCAACAGCGTCCTGAACCAGCTCAACTGGGCTTTCTCCGAGTTCATCGGCATGATCCAGGAGGTGAGAGGACACAAAGTGTGACGTCAACATTATATGCTCACATATTCAAGTTCAAGTTCTTTTATTGTTGTTTCTGCATACAAGTACACAGGAACGAAATGTCGTTTCTCGCAGTCCAAGGTGCTAAATAATAAGGTATTCAAAAGAGATGACATAAACAAAACAAAGAGAAACGTGTGGAAGCAATGCTAGAGTTTAAAAATACATGTCAGGAGCAACAGGTGTGGCACAGGATCCAGCTACGTCCTTCTCATGTTAACTATAATGAATAAAACTATGGCGATTGTTTTAGTTAAAATCACATTTATTAACAGACTGATAACTAGGAACCAAGACATGAATGACAGTCTTTTTCTTTAGTATTTCACTGGAGAGCATTAAAACAACCACTGCTGTGCTAATCACCAGCAAACCAAAATAAACACGAGACTGGACATTTGTGAAGAATGATAAGTGCATGGTTAACTCGTTGAGTGCCAGCTGTTTTATAAAACAGAAAGTGCCTTGTGCCAGTGTTTTTGGAACTTTGTACCATGTCTCTGAAAACACAGAGTAGCTCAAATGAAAGACGACACTCTGTTTCATCATGAAAAATACTGTGGTCCGTTCTTGTTTTGTCGGAGGTAATGGCCGTTTTCATAAAAAAAACACACTTTTTTCCAGAGTTCGTCAATTTTGCTCTCTAAATGCGATCGTCTTCACTTCCTGCTTTGATCCATGGCGTATATTAACTCTTTGTGTCCCGACTACAAATCACAGAAGCCATGAAATTACTCACAGGCTGCAGGAGACCATGATCAGCAACCAGCTGCAAAACAAAAACACTTTGATGGCGAAACACATCAGTGGCACTCAAACAGTTAATAGAAAAATGTTTTTTCTACAAAAAATGGAAAGAAATAGATCTGCTCATTGAAATGAAGATCATCAGAGGTATCAGGGATTCACTGATCACTCGTTATTTTTCACCATTACAACTTTAACAAGACATGCAGACATGTTTTCATAAGGATGCATCACAGCATGTCTCAAACCTGATACCAACTGAAACATAATTGTCTGCCTGAGTATTATTTGGGGTTTTAGCTGATTCCTCAGTAATATGCTGTGAGTCTGACTGACTTAGCACTACTCAGCATTCTAATTGATCTGATTCCTGAGGGAACATCAGCGCTTCATTTCTGGTTCCCTCAGTGATGCACTCAGCTCTGCATTGCACACATGAACTGGTAGGAGTGCTGCTTTGTGTTCAGTGTTTCTTTTCTGTCTGTCAGTCCACCACTTATTATGGTGAATTATTCTCACCTGGAGGTGAGATAATGAGCAGGGAGTACTGGAAAAAACTTTTTACACCAAGATTTCTGGCTTGGTCTGTGGTTTTTAACCATGCTGATTGTAGCTGACCTTGACTCGCTCCTCCTTGCTTCAGAAACAATTATCTTGTTTTTTTTCTTTGTTTAACTGAAGAAAATTCTGGCACATCCAGTGGTTGAATTGCTCGATACACCAGCTTATATTATACTGTCTTTATTAAACTGAGGGTGAATACAGGTCTATTCAGACGGAGTATGGGGAAAATAATGTGCGTTCCTAACATGAGAGCATAGAAACCCAAAACAGCAGCATGAACCTGGAAATGAGCGTGATCCGTCCCCTTTAAAGTCACAGAGCGTCTTCATGTTCAGCCAGGCTGGGCTCAATTCCCAAAGAGATGGAAATCAAATCCTGCAGATGTGATTGGATTATTGAACAAAGTCTCAGACTGTCAGCCGCCACACACATTAAACAAACACATCAGACGTCACACACACACATTCTTTGTTTTCCCAATTTGAGAGAGATCAAGGTTATTCAAGTTTAGTCTGACAGTGTGATTTCATGGGGAGTCATCATGTCAGGAGAGATCAGTGAATTATCAACATTTTTGTTTCTACATGACAAAAATATCTGTGTCCCAAAACTGCCATAAAATTATATTTTATTTTTTTGAACAACATTGAAACGCTTAAGTGCTCCATGACGGCCCGAGTGGGGAAATAGACAAGTAAGAAAATATGTTGAGGTTTTTAAATGTCTTGAAGCTGCTGTGGTCACACATACATATTAGATGCGGATTTATTTTTTTATGTTATTTATTTATTTAGATATTTAGATGCAGATTGTTCTACTTCCTGTCTCAGATCCAGCAGGCTGCAGAACGTCCAGAGAGGAACTTTGTGGACACTCGTCAGCTGAAGGTGAGCTCAACAAACATCCAGTTGGGAACAAAACCAGCTGCAGTCTCTCTCAGGTTTATTAGTGACTGAGGACAGGAGGGTAGATAAACACTGTTAGGATGTTCAGAGGAAGCTGTAGACTGTAGCTCACAGTGATGACACAACACAGTCTGCACTTTCATACCAGTACGTCTCCACTTTGATGACATTTTTCCAGCAGCATCAGCTCCTCTTCTTGCACCATCATCTGCCTCACAGCTGAGCTTCTCTCTGATCAGAGCAGCTTTGTTCAGTGACGTAGATCTGAACTCAGCTCAAATCTTCTTACTGTGCCACAGACTAAGATGACAGGCGTGAGAGACTGGGCCTTTTTTTTTGTTACTAGGGCAGTGCTTGTGGGTTCAGGAACACACACTGTTTTCTGTGCTGCTACATCCGGTCACATTATGCTCTGTGCAAGCTGTTTCTGTTGTGACTCACATTTTTCTATGCAGTGTCATAGGATCAAGATGCTCATCTGACCCAGTTGTATTCATACTGCATGTAACTGTAACAGGATGTGAGTTGGAGCCCAGCTAATGACCAGGATGGATAGACACTGTCATGTTAAATAAAGACATGTTCATTTGATGAAGACTCTTTACTTTTTGAGCCCATACTCACCCTTATTGGTTATATATATTCCACTGTATTTCTCTATAGACTGAATGATTGATCATAAAAACTACTGAGCATTCTGTGCATCCCTCCATGCTTCACCTTCACCTCCAGCTTGTAAACAGTCCTTAAAACCAGAGCAATATTCTGGAGGTCACCTGTGAATGAACCTGTCAGTGTGTGTGCTCTGTTGCTTCATGATGTAAACGTTGTGTTCAGGTGTGTGCCACCTGCTTCGACCTGTCGGTCAGTCTGCTGAGAGTGCTGGAGATGACCGTCACCTTGGTTCCAGAGATCTTCCTGGACTGGTCCCGTCCCTCTGCTGAGCTGCTCCTCAGGCGTCTTGCTCAGGTAATTCATTAGTTTGTCACTTGAAATGAGAGAGGATGGACTGCCATCCTAAAGCCTTAGTGATGAAGTGTTAAAATGAAATGGTGATGGTTTCCTGAAGGTTGCAGTGTGTGTTTTAGTACAGCAGTTTGAGAGGAAGTATGAGTCTGTAGCACTAACCACCTCACCAGCTCTACACACTCTGTGAAACCTCTTCAGAAAAGATGATGATGGACTGACTGCATGGCTAGTAATAGAAATAGACACAGATCAGCCATAACATTATGACCACTGCCAGGTGAGGTGAATGTTAAATACCATCAGAGTTGATGTTAGAAGCAGGAAAAATGTTCCAGTGTCAGGATTTTTCAGGAGTTTGACAACAAGAATCAAACAGTGATGTCTAGAGGTCTGGATCAGAGCATCTCCAGAACTGCAGCTCTGGTGGTCTGTTCCTGGTCTGCAGTGGTCAGGATCTATCAAAAGTGGTCCAAGGAAGGACCAGTGGTGAACCAGAGACAGGGTCATGAGAGGACAAGGATCACTGATGCAGGTGGAGAGTGAAGGCTGGTCCTGGTGGTCTGATCCAACAGAGCAGAGAAGTTAATGCTGCTGAAGATACACTGCTCGGCCCAAAAAAAAAAGTTGCCGCCTGGATTTAACTAAGCAAATAGGTACGAGCCTCCTATTGGATAATTACTGCAGGTTCAGCAACAGTATGTGCTCAAAGAATGAGGTCAGCTGACTACCGGAATATACTGAATGACCAGGTTATTCCATCAATGGATTTTTTTCTTCCCTGATGGCACGGCATATTCCAAGATGACAATGTCAGGATTCATCGGGCTCAAATAGTGAAAGAGTGGTTTAGGGAGCATGATGCATCATTTTCACCACAGAGTCCAGACCTTAACCCCAAAATCACCACTTTTTGTCCAGATTCTGTTTTGCTCTCTAATTTTGATCATCTCTACTTCCTGCTTTGATCTCTGTGGCGTATACCGTCTCTTTACTTCAAATCCCAGAAGCCCCAACATTACTCACAGGCTGTGTGAGAGTGCTGTGCTGCCAAAAAAAACCCCTTTGACGTACAGTGGGAGGATAAAGTAAGTACGCCCTTTGTAATTCCTTACATTTCTCCCTAAATTGTCTATGAAATGTGGTCTGATTTTTACTAAAATCACAAGAATGAGTGAATGGTGTCTGCTTAAACTAATACCACCCAAACAATTCCATGTTATCATATTGTTATTGGCCATAAGATATAAATATTCACAGGACAGGAGGAATAAGTAAGTACACCCCCTGGCTAAGGATCCTCCAAGAGCTAATTAGACAAATTTATGAGTCAGGTGTGAGACAACCTAGAAATATTTCCTCCCTTTATGCATCTGGGAGAAGAAATTTAATTATCAGAAGTTGAAAAGAAATGCAAGAAGGTCACGTTGAATGGCCTATGACACAGACTTTATGCCAGCTAGGCTGGATGACAGATTTACACTGGATGATCAAGGGCCTCACTTCATTCAGTTTAATGTCCTCAAGTCAAGGGCGAAATACTTTTCAACAACTCATAGAAACCTATAATTTGGAGAAACAAGATTTTTTTTTTTTTTTTTTTTTTTAGATATCTTCAATTAACAACATACTTTGACAAAAATATAAAAACTGATGAGGAGGCAGAGTTACGCCTGATGAGCATATTTATTATGCTCTTAGAAGTAAAATCAATAAGAGACTGATTTCTAGGATCTATTCTTCCTTGCAGCTTGAGAAGGGTCTTTCCACGATGTATATTGAATTGAGATGGGAAAAGGATGCTAATATGAAGTTAACTGAGGATGACTGGCTAAACATTTGAAGGACACAGTCCTCCACCTCCAGCTCACATTTATGGAGGGGATTCACGATGACCTCAAGAAAGCTTTTCACACCAGACATCCCAGGAATCTTGCTGAACTGCAGCAGATTCATCCTGATTGTTGTGCATGTCTAATCTGCAACTACAGGAAATGTCTGGTTGAAGTTATTGCCAAAGGAGGGTCAACCAGCTATTGAATCCAAGGGTGTACTTACTTATTCCTCCTGTCCTGTGAATGTTTACATCTTATGGCCAATAACAATATGATAACATGGAATTGTTTGGGTGGTATTAGTTTAAGCAGACACCGTTCACTCATTCTTGTGATTTTAGTAAAAATCACAACACGTTATAGCCAATTTGGGCAGAAATGTAAGAAATTACAAGGGATTTTAGAAATTTTAAATGATGTACAAACAAGTCAGTGACACTCAAAGAGTTAAGAAGAAAGTGTATTCCTTCAAGAATTCCAGGAAACATACACGTCAGAAGCACCAGCATCACCTCCTCCTGCAGGAGGTACACCAGGAGCTGCTGCACCTCCTGCAGGAGGCTCGTTGTTTCTTCTTGTTTTTATATTTCTCTGAAGGATCTTTAATAAGCTGATAGAGAGAAGCAGGACATGAGTTACAAGTTCACATTTCTGCTCCTCTGCAGCTCTTGAACCAGGTGTTGAACAGAGTGACGGCAGAGAAGAACCTGTTTGATCGAGTCGTCAACTTGAGACTGCCAGGTACACACACACACACACACACACACACAGAAGTTTCTCAGTGATTCTTTATTTCATGGTTTACATATGGATTTATTTCTCTTAACAGATGATCATGTTTCCCTGTATAATTAAATATGTCCTTTGCTATCCACAATGAATGTCAAGTAGTAAAGTGTAAAAGATAAAAAAACAGATAAATGAAGGCAGCTTAAAGACAAATAAAGCAGCAACATGATAAAAATGACTATACAGTAAAAAAAAATTACAGGCTGTAAAAATTGGTAGTGCAATTGAGCTAATATGTTCAATATTTCAGCACAAGTCATTAGAGTTTAATTAGTTGTGTACGTTTTATGAGCAGCTGTGTAACAGACCACTTTTTCCCATTTTACCATATTAACCAGTATAAAAGCAGAGAGGCCTGCAGAGATCAGGACGTGAACACCATCAGCAAATGAAGCTGTTACTCAGTTTAACGGGTGGATGAAATGATTCTTATAAGCACCCCCTGATGTGTTGTTAGGAAGGAAGAGGTTTACAGGATCAGAGCAGCCCACTTCACTGCAGGAAAACAACTTTTTATACATGATGCCTTGATCACGTGTTTACAGTGATCACTGAAACGGCTGAAATCCATCCTAAAAGATAGCAGAAGAGGCTTTGTTCTAGTGTTTGGAAGGCAATATGTTCATATATTCATTCATATAGTCATCCATATTTACAGTGAAATACAGAAAAAAAATTGCCATGGAGCTTTTCTTTATCCCGCTAGTTTAATAAATGATGTTTGTGTGTTGCAGGTCTGGAGAGTGTGGACCACTACCCTATCCTGGTCGCTGTTACAGGCATCCTTGTTCGAATCCTGGTAGATGGAAACAGACAGGGGTAAGTCACCATTTTCTATTGGTCGTGGGGTTTTATTACCCATGGTGCACCTGGAAACAGCAGAAATCTTATTGGTCGGTTTGTTGCAGCTTTTCACTTTAAGATGAGAAGACAGACTGATGTTTGTTGTCGCTCATTACTGAGTTTATTTAGCTGTTTACTAAATAACTGTCAGACACAAACTGACTCTTATTTAGACGTTGTTATTGACACTTGAGTGCAGGCTGATGTGAACAGTTTTCTGAAGTACTTTCTTGTGTTTATGGAGTGAACATGACATTTCTTAAACTTCCTAAAGCCTGCTACTTGGTACCATTAGTTTGTCTCGTTAGTTATTGTCGGCCTGTGGTTGACAAATTCTTCATAATCATAATTTAAGACTCTACATTTTGCCTGCAAAGGGAATTATCAGATATAAATGGTGTCTATAGTTCGGCTTCTGTAAACCTGCTGCACCGAGCAACAACTCATCAGCTCTTTCACTCCTCTTCGAATGGGAAACTTTAACTCTACATTTAGAGCTGAAACAACGAGTCCATAATTGTTCTTCTCTTTAATTTGTGCTTCTTTTGTCACTGAACTGAGATCTGAGACAGTTTTTCTCAGTAAATAGTGTCTTGAAGGAAGTTTAAAAATGCCACTTTTATAATGGTTATGGATGGTTGGTCCAGATCACTCTGTGTGAAAGCAGAGGTCAACTGCTGGGGTAAAGTTATGCTGTATGCATGGAAGGAGAGGACTAAAAGCATTGTGAGCTGTCAGAGCTGCTGTGTGAGCAGGAGGTAGACTTTCTGCAGCAGAAATGTCTGAGGCTTCAGCAGACACTCTAATTAGAGAACAGATTTCCATGTGTGTGATCCGTGACCGCCGGCTCTTCATCCACATTTGATTGAGCTTTAATTAACAGGCTGTTCCTCCAGTGAATCCAAACATGAACATGAATCCAAACTCATTATGTCTCAATTACTCTGCAGTCACCTGACACTGTGAAGGCTCACAGTTTTTGGATCAGCAGGAAGGAAATAGAAAGCAGCTTTGTGAAATGTTTTGGGAGATGGACCCTCCAGGCCACCATACTTTAAAGGGTGTCCACTCGGGCTGCCTTAAAGGTCATTAAGTGGTGTCTCTGTCTCTGTCTCTGTGGTTAATTATTTTTTTCAAACTCTGAAGAATAACGTTTGACAAACCTTTCACTGCAGCCACACAGGAACTACAGGAGCTGAAAGCTCACTATTTAATTTCTGCACATTGTGTAGTCAAGTTAAAGGAAAGTAACTCACCTTCTCCCACTTTAAATACTGTATAACCTGTCATGGAATCCCTCACATTCTTGGAGCTGACAAACAGGAGACATAGATATGAAGACCGAGCCTTGAACCACAGACCTGACAGGTTCTTACAGGTCCAGGTCCTCAAGTCATTTTCAACAGGATTGGTATCTTTTCGGTGTGGGTGGTCAAGACAAGGCAATACTATTTGTATAGCAAAATATCACAAATTATCCTCAAAGGGCTTAACAATCTGTACAGGATATGACACCCTCTGTCCTTTACAAACAACCGTCACATCGACTAAAGAAAAACTCCCCAAAAAAAACCTTTTAACAGGGAAAAAGAAATGTTAGAAACCTCAGGAAGAGCAACAGAGGAGGGATCCCTCTTCCAGGATGGACACTATTCAAAGAGTAACAGCAATGAAAAACACACACATACACTCTGTATAACAACAGTTAATACACATGAAATCGTATGGAGAGAAAGTGTCCAAAGGGATGAAGAGCAGCATCAAAGCTGGATGCTTTTATGTGCCAATGAACGATGTTTGGCTTCCGTCAGTGTTGCTGGGGTTGAATCGCTCAGGGCCCTGGAGCTGGAGGTTGAACGTTGTTCATTTGCATATATACCACCCAAGTTTCCCTTTATGTTAGTGGAAAATAGCTCAAAGTGCCTCTAACATTTACAGTCTGAATATTCACAAGCACACACACACACACACACTCATGTAGTGAGGGCCACAGCGGGGAGCATCACAGGGTGTTGATGGAGGAAATTGAATCAGCAGACGATAAAAGCTCTGGCTGGTGCCGACTGACAGGAATCAGATCCAGGGACTGAATCTCCTTTGTTGTCTGATCTGAGACCATAAAGTGCTCTGCAGGATTCTCTGTTAGACAGGATCATCTTTATGCTGAAAGAAGACCAAACTGAATGTATACTGACCTGTGCAATAGCACAACACCATGAGAGCATTTATTCGTGATATACTGTATACCTGGCCTTAAAGATCATGATTTCTTATTGTTATTACACAATAAGGGATTGAACAACAAAGTAGTTATATTAAATACAAAACATATTTTATTATACCTCCCAGCATAATAAATGATCAAGAGAAAGATAAAAATACCGTAATAACACTACTAGGTAGATTAGTAATAAAGCACTGTGTCATATCATGTTTTTTCTTTAAAAGTGAGCAGTAACTATAAATGTCAGTAAGTGTACTGCAGTAAAAAGTCCAGTTCATTGTGAAGTGTGTGTCTTCACATCCAGCTCTTCACAGCAGGCTGCAGAGCTGAAGGTGGATAAACATGATCATTTCTTTCTCTGTTTGTTTCCCTGCTGTCTGTCTTCCAGTACAGTTTGTCTCGCAGTTCAGGGAGACAGCAGAGGTGCGTTTGTTTTGATGGAGTGGATCTCCCTGCATGTGGAAACTGAACACAATCCCTGATGCAGGGAAATGAAAACTGCTCCTGCTGGTCGCTCTTATCTGCCATCATAATCTGCCTACCGACAGCTTTTAATCATGTGTTTGTTGTGATCGTCTGCAGGAAGTTTTCTTTGCCACTCTGCTTCATTTCTCTTATCTCACCATCGGCTCCACCTGTTTTAGTATTCTGCCATGTTCTCTGAACGCTCTTTCAGGAAATTGATTGATTATTCCCTGCTGGTTAATCTGTGCTGTGGATCAGCAGTTTCCATCCTTTTTGCTGATAGTCAGAGTAACGTCACTCATAGTGAGTCACAGATTAGTGAATGTGGGTAAATAGAGTGGTCTGACCTGCTGCTCTTCTATCAGCAGTGAGCTGATTCCTCTCATTTACTCTGAAGGCCTCTGTTTTACTGGACGTCCACATTTAAACACCCACAAACAGACAATAACTGACAGTCAAAATGTGCTGTTGATAAGTTGCATTGTTTGATAACGTGCCAATGACTCAATGTATAGAACAGAATAAAATATTTTTGTTTTTTTATTTTTTTAAATTCACCTGCAACAGCAGCATAGACAAGTTACAGTAGTAAAGAAACAATAAAAAAAACAAGAATAATCCAGAGCAATGAAATAATAGAATAAGTAGTAATAATAATAGTAATAAATCTTTATATGTACTAAATAAAAAGGAAGAAATAGATTTTTTTTTTATTGCAAATGAACTTATAATAAAACAATTATTTGATGAATAAAATGTATTTATACTATTTATAATGTGGATGTGACCTGTAGAAATAGACATAAAAAACAGTGCACATTTGCTGTGCAAAAATTAGTGCAAATTAGGCAATGAGTGCCAATGACAGAAATGAATGAATTTATTTAATAATCGAACTATACAGCGAGGTGACTCTACTACTGCAGAAACCCCTTGGAGTGGAATTTTGGAGACTCTACATGTTCAATATTAATAAAGTTTGAATAAACAGCTGCTCTGTGGTGGGGGATGAGGCTTCAAGCCTCAGTCCTGCTCTGTATCAGCAGAACTCCATTTAAAAAAAAACATAAAAATAACAACGCAGCTCAAACTACCAGTAAAAACACGAAAACACAAATATCACTGATATTGACAGAATTGTTTTTGACAGACTGTCTGTGGCTGTTTTGGGTCCTTATCTCTCTATTTCATCATGAAAAAAACATTTGTTTTTATCCATGTCTGTTCCATTCTTGTTTTATCAGAGGTAGAGTAGAGGACACTTTCACCAAAATCACCACTTTGTCCAGCATACTGTCTCTTTTTAGCCTGGACCCGCCCATATTTCCTGTGACCCTTCACAAAATTTCACGACCAAGTCAGTCTGGCCAAGCTACCGTTCTCTTCGATTTCAGATTCACATAGAAATGGGGACCAATGAAAATCTAGCATTTCCAACAGCTTGAATGAGGCGCGTTCAAGGCAATGACGCAAGCAGAACTGGATCAAGCAGTTTACGCTACGCATACGTCAGAGGAAAAAGTGGTCTGATTGGATGAAGCTTCATAACACTCAGAGGCATTTGATAGACGAGGGTTAAGCCCGCCCTCTGAGAAATCAGTTTACAAGGCAGCTTGGCCAGACTACGCTTGCAGAACAAGTAGTCGCGATAGCCAGGCTAGTCTCTTTATGCTCCGACTACATCTCCCAGAAGCCCCAATATTACTCACACGCTGCAGGAGACCTTGATCAACGACCAACTGAAGAAAAAACACTTTGAAGGCGAAACTCGTCAATGGCGCTCAGAGAGTTAACAAGCAGTTTCTGCTCTTTTTTTTCTTTTGGCTTCTGTCACATTTTGTGGTCTCATGTTTCAGTGTGGGCCCGGGGCCTTTCTGTGTGGAGTTTGCATGTTCTCCTCATGTCTGTGTGGGTTCTCTCTGGTACTCCGGCTTCCTCCCACCATCCAAAAACATGCATGGGGATTAGATTAATTGGTTAATTTAAATTGACCGTAGGTGTGACTGTGAGTGTGAGTGGTTGTCTGTCTCTATGTGTCCTGTGATGAACTGGAGACTTGTCCAGGGTGTACCCTGTCTTTCACCCTATGATAGACCCTATGAGCATAAGCAGTAGATAATGGATGGATGTTTCAGTGTAAAGTGAAGTCAACCATGGCTATAGGCTGATGTGACTCAATTATCTTCATGCAGTGTAAGAAGATTAAAAGTTATAAATCATTGGAAAAAAATGGAAATTGGATTTCTCTCCTTTCTTGATTTTGGTTTTGTAAATGCAAGTCATTTAAAAAATAGATTAGTATTTTGATCCTGCCAGTGGGCTCTGGGACTCAGAGGCTTAACTGCTGTTTTCACTGAGAGTGGTTGTGACTGGGAGGGTAAATGATTCAACTGTGTGACAGGTGTATTGCCGAGGGCCTAAGGAAGCACAGTGTTGAGTGTTAATTGTCATTTGAACAAACTGTGTGTGTGTGTGTGTGTGTGTGTGTGTGTGTGTGTGTGTTATTTGATCAGATGGCATCCTAATGAATCATCAAATTGCTCTGCTGGATGTGCAGATAAGCAGCAGAGTCTTAAATAGATTTAGGTTAAGGTAAGCAGTGAAAAGCAGCGCTGCTGCTCACTGCTATGAACCACATCCACCCATTTAACATGAGCTGAAGGAGAGCACGCCATTTATTGTGTGCTCATAAAAATGCTTCCCAAACATTCAGCTGCCATCATCATTTCCAGTGAGTTCACTTAAGCTGTTTGCTCAGCAAGAGGTTTTCTGAATAGCAGGTTCAAAGGAATTCATCAGCCACGGTTCAGGACATTAGAAAAGTCTATATGAAGGTCACAAACAGCAAGAAAGAGTCAACTAGGCTTGCTTGTGGTTGGTTGAAGAGCTTTCACTTTTCTTCCAAAAAGTTCACCCTTTTTTGCTCTTTTTGATTCAGCTCAAACTGGATGACTGAGAACCCACACAGACATATTTAAAAGTCAGTTTTTTTAGTGTGTGTGTGTGTGTGTGTGTGTGAACCAGATATCTGCAGAGGGAAATGTGGAGAATAATGTGCCTGAAAGCTTCTATTTAGGTCAAGAAATATTTGGACCACCATTTGCAATATAAATAAGCACACTGTCTCTTTATGTGAACATTAGACACTTAATAAGACAGGGAAAGTTGCCTTTCAGACTGCTTTTGTCCTCCAGTAGTTACAGTTTATGAAGGGGCTGTCTGTTAAGTTTTCTGTTTGGCTGCTCTTTAGTTTCCTAACTAACCATTTAGAGAAATCTGGGTCAGATGTGTTGCTGTGTGTTTTTTCTTTTTCTTTGTTAAAAGCAGACTGCTGGAGAGACACCTGGTGCGTGAGCAGTAAATTGAGAGTCTTACTGTTAAATCCAGGTCTAATTAATCCCATGAGTTCACACATGAGGCATGAAGTTAAACCTCCATCCTGCTGCATCTCACCTTTTCTGTCTTCATTTGTTCCTCTGCCTGCTGTCCTCTTTCTGTCATCCTGCTTCTCTCTGCTCGTCCTTCATCAGACAGCCCATGAAAATAATGGTAATATACTGTAATGAATGTGTGGCATACATTCTCACATTTCGTTTCATATTGTATTAAATGATGTTATCAAATGTCTGTGTGAAAATGTGTGGAAAAATCTCTAAATCACTATCCTACTTTCACTCTGTATATGACAGGAAGTCTCTCTGTCCTCTGTGTGACCAGTAACATGGTGTTTAAATGAGTAAAGTCCTGAGAGTTGTCCACATGGTGATTACATGACCCACCTGTGTAAACCTGTGGTCCATTGATTATGTATCTATAGCTGAGCTCAGCAGCAGCATGTGGAGAACATCATGTTCAGCAGCAAACTGATCCACACTCATTAATTATTGAATACTTTTTCTGTTTTTTTTCTCAAGTTAACAACAAGACATATTTTTTCTTCACATGATGCCACTTCAGCGACACTGCAGACTCACAGTACACACATCATAATGATGAAGTCATTAGTCAATGGAGAAAATGAAATATTTATATGCTATATAAGTAGTATATATACTATATAATGTCTGTATACTATATGCAGCTATTTTCATAATTGATTAATTGCTTTTATTTTGCTTTTTTTACACATTAAAGACTCACAAAATTGTATTGTACCGGGAAATAGTTTTCCTATTTTTCAAATTTATACTTTAACATGTAAAATTCATAGAATAGAATAGAATAAAATAGAATTACTTTATTGATCCCAATCTGGGAGATTACTTTAATGTTCAGTTAAATTTTCATGTTCAGTTGCATTGTTTTTTTTTCCCCAAATGAAACTTCTAGATAAGCAGAAAAGGTCCAGACAGAAAATGTGAGGCTCTGGTGTTAAAGGGTTAATAATATATGTTTTGTGAAACATATAATGAACTGAAAAGAGTGGTTGTGTTTTCATCACGTCAGGATGAGCTGTTTATAGTATCTACATAGGCAGCAGGTCCTCTTCACAGAGCTGGCTGCCATCTTTCTACAAAAAAAACCTTGTTTGCTCCAGAGAGGGACAATCACCTTTGGTGTCGGCCTCTATAGTTCGACTTGAGTTATTTCAAAATGTCTGCACAGATATTAGAGCCAAAGTAAAACGAGAGATGGATTTTTATATTTGCATAGAGACATAATGTCTCACATTAATAATTGATGAGACTTATTTTGTTTTCTCTGCCAGTAATTGCAGCAGCTCATGTAGTGACAGGGGAAAGATGGACTGTGATTGGTTCATTGCCCAGCAGCACTGTCTGTCATTAACCCTTGAACAAGCAGTCGCGCTGGACGTCCCTCCGTCCTTCTGAGCCGATGCTCGACCTCCTCAGGACTTTGCAGCCCACGTTGTGTTTTTCTCATATGTAAATTTGTTCTGTTCTGCTTCACTGAAGGTGATCACACTGCTGAACCCTCTGCTCTGAGATACTGAAATGTGTCGTCTGTGTGACTAAATTAAGATAATAATCAGGAGTTTGGTAGAGTTCTCTTCTTCTCTCCCTGTGTGAGAGTGAGATGTTCACATTGGTATCACTCTCACAGCAGCTTGTTAGCTTAGCTTCGCATAAAGACTGGAAATGGGGAAACGGATAGCCTGGCTCTGTCCACAGGGAACAAAATCCACCCACCAGCTTCTCTAAAGCGTCCTGATAAACATGCTCTATCTGATGAACACTGTGATTTATGGGGGTTTATTTGCTGCACTAACACAGTGCATTGCACAGATTCACATATTAAACTAACCAGACACAACATGTTTAGCTTTAGACTAGCCTTCTCCTCTGTTTCCAGTCTGAATGATAAGCTAAGCTGCGGACTGTCCCTTTAAATATCACTCAGTGTTTCTTGCTTATCCATTTCTTGCTTATTTAATGTTCATGTCTTACATTCTTTAAATCTCTCTGGTTAATATATGTCCTGTCTTGTGATGAGTGAAAGTGTTTATAGGGGTTATTTGCTTACAATGCTTTTCAGGCTTTCTGTTACAGATTAAACAAACCAGATATAACACATTAATCAAAGAGCTTTACAGAACACATCTAGGCTAGCTGGCTAGCTTTTCCCTCTATTTCCAGTCTGTGTGCATAGCTAAGCTAAGCTAAATATTATGAGAGCGCTATCAGTCATACTCTCTCACAATGTTAAACTATTCCTTTAAATACCAGCCCATGTTTCTGATTGATCATTAATTCATTTTAACATCTTTGCCCAAAAAGTCACACAGTTTATTTAATATCATAGTGTATCTGAGGAGACCGCCTATGTGTTGAAATGATCTTCTAGTTACAGCATATCCAGATGGTGTCAGAAGGTGTGATCTTCTTTCAGAAAAGTGCTGGAACAAGTACATCCAGAGTACTTAGGTATGACACTGTCACACGGTACAGATGCTTGTTGGGGATTGAAGGGCAGCATCAGTAGATAAGGCCCCCTTGTTAAAAGCATAAGTCTCTATGTTGTTGACCTCAGAGGTTCACTGAGAACATCAGGAGCAGACATTAGTTTGCTGGTCGAATCACTCCGGCCTGTGATCCACTTCCATCAAGGACTCTTCTTTAGTCTCTCCTGCACTTTTTCACTCCCATTATGGTGTCCACACATAATGGTATGTATTGACCACTGTGTATAGAACGCATCAGCATTGTGTTGATGGTATCGATGTGCTACTCGACCTGCAGTCCTCGCTGCTTAAAACCTTTTTTATCGGCTTGCTGACTCCTGCATTTTAATCTCTTTATGCTTCACTGCACAAGTGTATAACTTCATCACTACATACAGTACATCCATCCATCCATCATCTACCGCTGGTCCTCATAGGGTCACGGGAGGGGGGCTGGAGCCTATCCCAGCTGTCTTAGGGTGAAAGACAGGGTACACCCTGGACAAGTCTCCAGTTCATCACAGGACACATAGAGACAGACAACCACTCACACTCACATTCACACCTACGGACAATTTAAATTAACCAATTAACCTAATCCCCATGCATGTTTTTGGATGGTGGGAGGAAGCCGGAGTACCTGGAGAGAACCCACACAGACATGAGGAGAACATGCAAACTCCACACAGAAAGACCTCCTCCAGTCATTTCATTTAGCCTGAATATTTATTACAGTCCGACGAGAGCCTTTTTTGTCAGAGCATTTTGTTTGTTACTGTCTGGCTGTAATGACGATTTCACGAACAAAAAATGTTTCTCAAATCTTTACCAATCCAGACATTTGAGGTACTGATTATTTCTATTTTCTGGTGCTGTATACTTTTTTTTTTGTTCTTCCTTTTTTTATTGTTTTCATAGCAAAGAAAACATATTAACAACAGTTGGTGGCATAGAACATAGAACAGTACAGAACGTTGACAGGTGTTATGACATACAATAGAGTACATAATACATACATAATGACACAGCATCAGGAACATCATCAAACAAGCTTAAGACATTAAGTCAAGGACGGGTTGCCAGATTTTGGAAAAGGTATCCTCTTTAGCAGACATCATGTACCTGATTTTCTCCAAGTGCAGGACGTTACCCAACTCTCTCAACCACATATCGAATGTCGGAGAATTTTCAGATTTCCAGGACTTTAGAATTAGCTTCCTGGCTAATAATGTACATAGGGAGAGAGCCCTAGCCTCGTGACTACTCTTCACCTCATCAGGATTAGCCACCCCAAATAATATGGTGAAAGGAGCTGGTTTGCATGGGTGTTTAAAGGCCTTAGTGAAAAAATCAAATACAGCGCCCCAGAATGATTGTATCTTATGACATAATAAAAATTGATGAGATAGTGTCCCTTCTTCATGCTGACATTTGATACATGGGGACGATATTTGTGGAAATATTCTCTGCAATCTGGAGGGGGAACAATGTAATCTATGAACTGTTCATGAACCTTGAACTGTATTAAATTGTGTCTTGCATTAATTGAGCTATCGTGGATGTTCTTAATACAATTCTCCCACGTCTCATCTGAGATTTCCCTCTCCAGTTCTCTCCCTCACGCCTCTTTAAATGGAGCTGATGATGTGCTATTCACATTCTGTAAGATTTTGTAAAATTTAGATATTGCACCTCTTGTATATGGTTTAAATTGAGAGAGACTATCCAATGCCTCATGCTGAGGTTTTTGTTCATATTGTGGAATGTGAGCTCTCAAAAAATGTCTCAACTGTAGGAAACAGAAAAAATGGCTAGCTGGAAGCTGAAATGCCTGTTGTAACTGCTGGAAAGAGGCCAGCTGGTGCTGTATACTTATAGTATACTATAATATTTATACATTCAACAAAAATATAAACGCAACACTTTTGTTTTTGCTCCCATTTTTTATGAGATGAACTCAAAGATCTAAAACGATTTCCACATACACAATATCACCATTTCTCTCAAATATTGTTCACAAACCAGTCTAAATCTGTGATAGTGAGCACTTCTCCTTTGCTGAGATAATCCATCCCACCTCACAGGTGTGCCATATCAAGATGCTGATTAGACACCATGATTAGTGCACAGGTGTGCCTTAGACTGCCCACAATAAAAGGACACTCTGAAAGGTGCAGTTTTATCACACAGTACAAAGCCACAGATGTCGCTAGATTTGAAGGAGAGTGCAATTGACATGCTGACAGCAGGAATGTCAACCAGAGCTGTTGCTCGTGTATTGAATGTTCATTTCTCTACCATAAGCTGTCTCCAAAGGCGTTTCAGAGAATTTGGCAGTACATCCAACCAGCCTCACAACCTCAGACCATGTGAAACCACACCAGCCCAGGACCTCCACATCCAGCATGTTCACCTCCAAGATCGTCTGAGACCAGCCACTCGGACAGCTGCTGAAACAATCGGTTTGCATAGCCAAAGAATTTCTGCACAAACTGTCAGAAACCGTCTCAGGGAAGCTCATCTGCAAGCTCGTCGTCCTCATCAGGGTCTCGACCTGACTCCAGTTCGTCGTCGTAACCGACTTGAGTGGGCAAATGCTCACATTCGATGGTATCTGGCACGTTGGAGAGGTGTTCCCTTCACGGATGAATCCCGGTTTACACTGTTCAGGGCAGATGGCAGACAGCGTGTGTGGCGTGGTGTGGGTGAGCGGTTTTCTGACGTCGATGGATCGAGTGGCCCATGGTGGCTGTGGGGTTATGGTATGGGCAGGCGTCTCTTATGGACGAAGAACACAGGTGCATTTTATTGATGGCATTTTGAATGCACAGAGATACCGTGACGAGATCCTGAGGCCCATTGTTGTGCCATACATCCAAGAACATCACCTCATGTTGCAGCAGGATACTGCACGGCCCCATGTTGCAAGGATCTGTACACAATTCTTGGAAGCTGAAAACGTCCCAGTTCTTGCATGGTCAGCATACTCACCGGACATGTCACCACTGAGCATGTTTGGGATGCTCTGGATCGGCGTATACGATAGCGTGTACCAGTTCCTGCCAATATCCAGCAACTTCGCACAGCCATTGAAGAGGAGTGGACCAACATTCCACAGGCTACAATAGACAACCTGATCAACTCTATGCGAAGGAGATGTGTTGCACTGCATGAGGCAAATGGTGGTCACACCAGATACTGACTGATTTTCTGAGTCCCCAGACCCCCCCATAAAACAAAACTGCACCTTTCAGAGTGTCCTTTTATTGTGGGCAGTCTAAAGCACACCTGTGCACTAATCATGGTGTCTAATCAGCATCTTGATATGGCACACCTGTGAGGTGGGATGGATTATGTCAGCAAAGGAGAAGTGCTCACTATCACAGATTTAGACTGGTTTGTGAACAATATTTGAGAGAAATGGTGATATTGTGTATGTGGAAAACGTTTTAGATCTTTGAGGTCATCTCATGAGTGTATACAATAATATATAGAATATATGACACGTATAAATAAGTAATCTTTAGATAAATAAATTAGATAATTCAAGTTCTGTAAGTTTACTGTTTCACAGCCTCTTTCTTATTCTTCTGTATATGTGCATATACACTATACGTACATTTATACTGTATATGGTGTATATACATAGACATATATTTTTGTACTTATCATTATGCAGATATACTACATTCCTGTTTACATTCACTTTATTCAGTTGACACTGCTGTCTAATTAATTTTACCTTTTTTTGGATTTTGCCTGCACTAGTTCATGTTTACAGTCTGATTTTAGTTTTTCCTTGTGTGATCGTTGTCTGTTTTATTCATATTTAATGAGTGCTGTTGCAGGCAACCTGACACTGAAGCTTTTTTATTGCCATGGGTGCCTCTCTATAATTAATAAAAATGATAAACAAGGAAGCTGAACAAATGAAAACAGGAGCCAACAGTGGCTGCAGTGAAATATGAAGTCTCTGTTATGAAGAATGCTGAAGTACATTTTTATCATTTATTAGGCAATCAATGCAGAGCACCAGCCGCACTGATTGCACATTTGTTTTTCTCCTCAGTGTATGACTGTAGCACAGCACTGCTCTCTGTGTAATTGAATGGGAGAGCGCTCCAGCCTCCAGCTGTGTGTTGAACTAATTTCACGTCCTGATACAGCTTACATGCAGCCAGCTTTACTAATAGGTTTGGGCCACTCGTGGGTGTTGAAGTGTTAACATGTAATAAATCAGAGGCAATGTTTCATTTATGCAGAGCTCCAGTGAACCAACACAACCAAGTGACCTGCTGCAAGGCTGCTGCTTGTCTTCATGTTTATTTAACACTATCAATGAGAAGTACAGCTTGAATATTCAGGTCAAAAACACAACAGAAATTTAAAGTTCCCATATTATAAATAATGAGATTTTTGTTTTTTCTTTTTATTACAAAGTGCTTTATAAACTTTTTAAACACTGTGAAGCGCTCATGGAGAACAGCTACTATTTAAACAAAAAGTTTCTAATCATTTGCGTCTAATAAACAAAACACTGCTGCGGCCAGTCAGCACACGTTTACACCATTCTTTGTCTTTTTTTTGTAGTGTTCTGTTAGTAGGAAGTTGAAACAGTTTCATGTAGAGTCTACTGTATGGTGGTGTTTTTGCATCATTTCATTTCCTCTGTTTTGCAGTGTGGCAAGCATTGGGTCTTGTGTTCAGAGTAGCTGCTGGAAAGTTTTAATTGAATACAGCCTCTGTTTTCGCAGAGTAACATCCACTTATTGATAGTATGTTTGTATGGATATCCTCTCACCATGGTACAGTTCAAACACTGCTCATAGACGTTTTCCTTCTTCTTTAAACTACACTTCCACAAAGGCAGGCTTATGCCCAGTCCAAACACATGATGCAACTTTAAGCCAAAAGCGGAAACAGACAGCTGATTTCATATTAATAACCTCTATTCCCTCTTCTTTAATTCATTATCTAAAATCTCAGGTGCAGATCCAAACCAGTGATACTGCTGGAAGCCCATTGGTTCCTACTGGAGCTCTAAAAGTTTCCTGTTCATAAACTAATTGGTAATATCCTACCAGCTGCTCACTGTAGTTTTCATCAGGTAAACAGGAGGAAATGGTGCATTTGTTGGGGACTATTTTCAGTGGTAGCTTGAGATCCAAACCTCAGAATCAGAAACAAGTTTATTGCCAATTAAGTTTGCACAAACAAGAAATTTAGCCTGGTAGTGCAGATATAAGAACAAAAAGATAATAAAGTGATGATGAGGAATCAATAATAAAACAGACAATACAGTGCAATATGGAAGATGAATGGAGACAAAAACTGTACTCAAAGGTGTAATGTGCAGAAATTTGCAATTAGGCCAGTGTTCTTATGGAGGTTCTGGTCCTGCTGGACCAGCCTGGACCCATTGTCTGGACATACTGTACATCACAGTGATGTGATCCATCTGTAGTTCCTCCCACAGTGTGTTGTTAAAACCACTGGTTCTTATTTTTACTGTTTGGATGATTAAAACCTCACAGTGGCATCGTCTTCATCCCTCCTTTTCTCAGGCTCTCCATCAGCGCTGCCACTCTGTGACGCCACTGATTTATTCGAGCAGTGATCTTTGCCAAAGGTTTCATGTGTTCATCCATCATGCCTGCCTCTCCTCACATCAGTACTATTAACAGCTCTCTCCTCCCTCCACGGTGGAGAAAATCAATGGTGCTAATTATTGTCCATTACCTCGGGCTCAAAGACATCAGAAGCAGCTCCCAGTCTCACACAGATTAGATTGAGGCCGAGGCTAATTAGCTTAGCAGCTTTGGACCATGAGAGGCCTGGGCTCTGGGGATGTTGTGTTCCAGCCTGCTGTGAGTTTTATTGCTCCTCACGGCTGGGAGGGTTGTTTCTCCATACGTTACTACGTCCCGCTGAGCCTGCGTGGGCGGATGCTCTGGGATGTTGATGAAGTACATACAGTAGATCTGAGACATGGTCCTCACTCAGGACAAAATCCTGTCAGTTAAGATACTGAAAAGTCTGTCCAAGAATGATTCATTGTTGTAGTGCTCCACAGCAGTACTGAAAACTAGTTCCCAATGTTATGTGGTTACATGAATAGGACCTGAATAAGCAGCAGATCAGTGGTGGGAAAACATTTGTTCATTTGTTCATTAAGTTTGAGAAGAAGTTTTGGCAGAAGTTGTCACTCCAAATAATCCCTTCATATAACATCTATGTGAGGATTTCCCACAACCTAAAAGTATGAAAGACCATTCATAGTTGTCTCAGACATCTGATTGGACCTAGTCATGCTCTGTGGCAGCAGATTATTCACCTTTCAACAGCAGTGTAGTATGATGTATATTCTGTATACACTCACCGGCCACTTTATTAGGTACTTAGGTATCTGAGCTTTGTGACATGGAGCATTATCCTGCAGGAAGTAGCCATCAGAAGATGGTCCACTGTGGTCATAAAGGGATGGACATGGTCAGCAACAATACTCATGTAGGCTGCAGAGTTTAAACTATGCTCAGTTGGTACTAAAGAAACTCATTAGACCAGCAGCAACCTGAACCATTGATACAAGGCAGGATGGATCCATGCTTTCATGGTGTTTACTCCAAACTCTGACCATCTACCATCTGAATGTTCAGCTGAAATGGAGACTGGTCAGACCAGGCAGCGTTTCTCCATCTTCTATTGTCCAGTTGTGGTGATCCTGTGTGAACTGTAGCCTCAGTTTGCTGTTCTTAGCTGACAGCAGTGACTCCAGATGTGCTCTTCTGCTGCTCTAGTCCATCTTCTTCAAGGCTCCAGTGTTGAGCTTCATAGATGATATTCTGCTTTCCTTGGTTGAAACAGTGGTTATTTCACTTCCTGTTGTCTTTCTATCATCTCCAACCAGTCTGCTCATTCTCCTGTGACCTCTCACATCAACAAGGCATCTTTCTCACTGGATATTTCCTCTTTTCTGGACCATTCTCCATAAACACTAGAAATGGTTGTAGTGAAAAAAGTAGATAAGCAGTTTCTTGTTCTTTTGTCCATGTCTGCATGACTAAATGCATTGAGTTGCAGCCATGTGATTGGCTGATTAGCTATTTGTGTTAACGAGTAATTGAACAGATGTACCTAATAAGGTGGTTGGTGTGTGTGTGTGTGTGTGTGAGAATTTGGACACAGTTATGGTGATGGAAACTGGGAGCTTCTGGGAGGATTTGCATGTATTTAGTGCAGCTTTAGTCAGCAGAGCAGACCATAGCAGTGGCCTCCTGGCGCTCCTCTCTGTCTCTCTGGTTAGACTGGCAGCAGTGCTACTTCCTGTGGAGCCCTGTATCTAAATCCATGGCTTGTTCCTTCAAGATATCACTGCATACTAACAGTGCCTGGAGGACTTATTGATAAGACAAATGAAAAGATGATGGTGGTGATGCAACATGAGTGAAAGACACTAATAATGTCTCACTGGCTTTATCTTCAGCATGTATGATGTCCTACAGGATCAGAGGGATGATTTGTGGCCAGAGGAACTGAAAAGTATAATCAGTTTATGTTCATTACAGTACTGATATGTGGAATAAATCACAGTATACACTATTTTTACTATTAAATGTTAAAAATTGAAGATTCATTATTAAAACAGAGGATAAAGTTAGAGACACATTGTAACGTGTGTCAGCTGAAGACAGGGACATCCATCTTGTTTTGTCTTTTCCTCTGTCAGACCTTCGTCCTGTCTGTCTCTCTCAGCACATCTTCTGTCAATCTCAGTCACAAACTGTCTTCCCATCATGCTCTCTGTCACACCTGCAGCTGTGGCACAGAGACGCAGGTGTTTGAATCAATGCCCTCCCACCCAGCATGCACTGCGGTACAAGGGAGGAGGGGATGTCTCTGCCAGGAAGACAAAGATCACTACAGATCTGCTGTCACAGTTCATGGAGTGATCCCAGAAAGGCTCTTAAAGTGGACGAGCTGCAGTGAGATGTTGTTACTGTTCTGGGGATCAGATGTCCTTCACTGGAGACCGAGGGAGCTTTTTACACTCTAATAACATCACCAGCTCAGTTTGATTTATTTTTAAAGTTTAGGAACATGTTACATCTCATCACTGATTTACATCTTTTTTTCTTCTCATTTGCTGTACTACTAAACACGCCAAATAATTTTTCTTGCATATGCAGATCATCAAAAAAAGCAAATAATCCCTAGAGATTGATGGAATTCAATCTGTAACTCCATTACACTGAGTGGGAGGATAATGCTCTACAGAGTTCTCAAAATTGTTTTAAGCAACTTGTTTCAGGTGACATTAGTAGTATTTCCATTCAATAGTCATCCACACTGAAAGCAAACTTTTGAAAGAAAGCAAGCATGAGTTTGCCTCATCCATCTATGAGAGAGAAGAGTCAGCAGTTTAAAATTCAATATATTGATGTAGAACTCCAGCATAATGTACAGTATATAATCACAGCCCTAAATCAAGATTAAATATATGAAGCATCTCAAAATAGATAAGATTTGCATAAACAATTTGCATAAAACTTGTTCATTTGTGACCAATACTTCAGTTTATGACAAAAAAAAACCTACAGAAATAATGAACTTCCCATAAGCCTCAGCTGTGCTGAAGGTATATCTGTTCAGTTTGTAATAAGTGGGTAACTGCTGTGGTACTCCCATAAATATTCCAGCCTAATACTCAGTTGGCTGTTGTTTTGAACCTGATGGCGCTGTAGTAGGGCAGCACCATTATGGCCAAAATGATAACCACGATTATTTTTATCAATATTGAAATCACGATTAAGCACGATCATTCATTATGTTAGGTAAAACATATTTTTATTACACTTTATTTTTTCAACAAACTGTATGTAAACAAGGCTAATGTCGATCCCTTGGCACTAGCTCCTCACCTCCAGATGCTGCCGTACTCTCACTGTCTGCATTCGACATTGTGTCAGGACAATTTATAGTTACTCCGTAAATTTCTGTACTTAGACATGGAGAGCCCTCTGCCTGACGGAGGGCCTCTCCGGGCGCAGGAATTTTTTTAACTGTCCGTCAATCTGTCAAGGGAAAACGGAGATGACAAGGGCTGTGATTGGTCCTCTAGTTGCACCTTGCTGTGAAATGCAGCATCTCTCCCTACACAGAAACAGACAGGACAGGAACTAAAGTATTGATTAACCTTGTGAAACGCAGGTCAAATACATTTAACTTGCACAAAAAAATCCATTTAATTCATTCAGCAATCATGGCTGGGGTTGGTTTGTGTTCGCTATTATCCGATTTTGTGTTGAGAAGAATATCTGTTATTTGCACTCTTTAGAGGAGCTCTGAAGACTATAAGCAACTGATGTTCTTCTCTTCTGTCTCCCTCAAAAATTAAATCGTAAAATCGTATTTTCCCGTGTTTGTCTGCGATATTAAGGTGAATTGTGAGGGGGTGCATTTCATGGCGGGGGTGCATTTCATGGCAGGGATGCAACACGCATCACTACGGACAACTACGAGGGCTCGACGGGAAACCATGAAGTATATTCAAGCCTGTTGAATATAAGTTGAGGCTGCTGCTACTGCAGGGTACACTCGCTTAATGAAGCACTAAACTTTCGTTCACCCTGTGATGGTTGGCTGACTACTGGGTTGAGAAAGTACTTGATATGATATGCAACAGAGCCTGCTTGTGAAATGTTAATATCACAACGATCATCTTAATTTAATCATGGCAGCCAAAATCATGATCGTGATTAAAATTTGATTAATTGTGCAGCCCTACGCTGCAGGGTATAGTCATCTCTGAGCAAACAGCACAGAAGAAGGAGCCGTGACACAGACACAAGTTTGTGAACACTTTTAATGAACATGATATCGTACAGTGCACCGACATCTCCTCACTTCCTCCTCTGTGGTTGGGTTTAGTCACAGTGCAGCAGGTTTAACGGGTCACTTCTTCATGCAGTCAGCAGCAAGTCAAGCAGAGTATTTTATAAGATTTCAATCATTCGTGGGTATCAGGTGGAAAATGATTCATTTGTTTTTGGTAGGACAGTTTAATGATCATTGGTTTCCCTTTGCAATCATAAATAATCCCCATGTTATACCATTACATCTGATTAATGTAAGCACATATAATTATTATCTGCACTCCCACCAGTTTGTGTACAAAACAAACATTTATATTAAAATAAAGTTTTGACAAAAGACACCAATTAGAGTGAAGCAACATTTGAATGAAACAGTTGACAGGTGTAATTGTGACAGTGGCTCTGATATGAACACTTCTCAAGAAAAATAAGATTTAAAGCAAGTTTCTCTTGGCTTTGAAAACACACTATATTAAGATCAACATTATTCAAGCAGTTCCATGTTGCATATTATTTTAAACTATTTTTATGTGTACTTTTAGGTTGTAGCAGACGGACTTCCTTATAAACTGGATTTTGGCAACTCAGTGAGTCTCACAGTGTCTTCAATCTTTCAATGAAAGAAAACAAGAAACAAGAAAACAACTTTGTTTGGCTCTTAATGATGAAAGCCTGTTGGAATTAGCAAGCTAGTTTAGCAAGCTGGGCAGCTGGCTAGCGGGCTAATCTCAGCATGCTTTAATGGTCCACTGGGCTGGAGGGTCTAATGGTCTGACACAGATAACCATCTTGTTAGCATCTTCTTTCTGATCTTACACTAAGAGGCATTAAAAACGCAACAAAGTCAATGTAAAATAAAATTGGATACAACTACTTTGTAAACAAAAGAATGTTTTGTTTACTACCACTCGTGGCTATTGAAACTATGGAGCCACATTTTTCAGCTCAAACAATAAATTAAGGTGGCAGACGGTACCAATCCCTGTTTTTGCATGTGTGATTCGTTAGGACATTGTTTGAAAGCTTTCAATGAGTTCTTTTGGTGATTTGAGCTCAACTGGTCAAGGCTTTAAAAACCCGGAGGAAAAATGCAAGCTGTCACAGACGGTCACCATGCCACGCTTAGCAGCAAACATGAGGGAGCAGGCCATTGTTATGCTGAGATCCAGAATGACTGAAGTGAGGGTAGGCAGGCATTTTGGCGTCCACAGATGCCACAGATCTCACACCTGCAGGCACGTTATGCACAGACATAATGTGCAGGTTATGGACTGGATATGAATCCGATTGAACACCTTTGGGACAATCTGGATCGCCGTGTACGGCGTTGTATTCCACTGCTGGTGATGGTTGCTGATCTCCGCACTGCACTCTTGGAAGAGTGGGAAGCGATTCCAGTGGCTGAAATCAACGCGCTCATCATGTCTATGCCACGACGATCACACAAGATACTGACATTTGTAATCCATGTTGATTATTTTTTCTATTGTTGCTTTTGTTCATTCATGTTCAGTATCATACCAAGTGAAGTGACCCAATAAATTATGAAAATTCAAATTAATATTGAAAAAAATACAATGTTGCATTTTTAATGCCTCTTAATATATTTTATTGAAATCCTCCATGTTAACTATCTTTAACTCTAACTATAAAAAGTTGTTGACTGTACCATCTGACCCACAGTTTGTTCTGACCAGTATCAAGGTTCAAAGTTCAAGTTTATTTACATGTCCCAACCTGGCAGGTAATAAAAACACCAAAATTACAACAAATGTACAAAAAACACAAACAAGACAAATACATCATCACAAGATCCAGATAGCAGCAGTTAAAAAAAGACTAGCAATAATAAATAAGTAAATGAACAATAAATCAATAACACAAAGAAGAATGAATGGCATCAGTTAATGTTTCTCACATCTGGATTGTATATTTGGTTTTCTTTCTGTTTGACTTTGTTCTGTATTGTTATGTTATATCTAGTATGAAGTGTTCTGTGTGCTTGAGTAACAGTTGGCTCATTCATTCATTTATAAATTCACAATTTTGGTTGCATTCCTCTCTGATTATATTGCATTGGTTTAAAAGTGAAGTATCGCTAATTGGTCATGCATTCTTTTTTAATATTAGTGAACTTTCCCTGTGTGAAATACACACAAACCCTGATCACGGTTGGTCTTTGTGTTTGTCGTGTGGTTGTGATAGAAGAGTAGATCTTGTTGTGGTGTGATTGAGTCTCAGGCACATGCAGTAATTGGGCTGGTTGCTGCTTCAGGTGTGAGTGTTTTAGGTGTGAGTGGATCGCTGGTTTTCTCTCTGTCCTCTGTTACGTGATGTCAGCAAAAATAACATAGCATCATTACTATAGATGCCAGCTAGTGTCTGTGAATCCTAAAAACATTCAGGTGACAATTGTTGTGTTTCCATTCAACTGCCTTAAGGTTTTGCAGAAAGGAAGTGCAAATAGGCATGTTTCCATCACCTGGTATGACGTAAATTAACTAGTGGAGTCACCTGATGCACTGACATGCATTTCACCATTTGCTAGTGCTTTGAAAATTACATGCGTCCTTTTTGGCTTCTTTGTGCGTCTTTTTGTGAATTTGTTCTTCAGACTCAAAAAAAACTCTGTGATGAGTGTTTATTATTTATTGCTAACAGTTTTTTTAAAGTCATGCTGTTGTACTGACAGTCCATGAGGGAAAACCTAATAACAATAGTAATAACGATACAATAAAGGCCCTGCAGAACATGCATGTATTATTAAAAATTCTCTTCCACATGAAGACCTAAAATATATTTTTCAGTGGAAAACACAAACAAGATGTTTAAAACATGGAGAGACTTAAGTATCCTCACGCAGTGATGAGTGTTTGCATAACGTGTGTGTGTGTGTGTGTCATTGTTGCTGCTGAAGCTGATTTCCTGTCTTCCCCGGTGGTCTTCTGTTACCGTGGAAACGACAGAGCAGCTTGGATGGAGGGTGGGAGGCAGACAAGTTCTGAGGAAAATAAGATGGAGGAGAGGAAAGGTGGAGGATGTGAGGAGGGAACAGATGTGGAAGGTCAGGAGGACTCTGAGAGGAGCATGGAGGCACAGAGAGCTTTAGGGCTGAAGGAGAGAATAGAGGTTTAATGGGTAGACCTGACAGACAGGAGGTTGGAAGGATTTAGAGGAAATAGAAAAACAAGGAAAGTAAAATGGGGGAGAGGGAGGGGTAGGGGGATTCATCATGAATTAGAACTCTCATGTAGTTGTTGTTTTTGAAGTCAGTCAATCAGTTTGGTCCGTAAAACACCAGAAAAGTCAAAAAGACCCGAAACAGTTAGTGATCATCTGAACAACTGTCCAGAAATCAAATCATCAAAAATCGTAAACACAAGGAAATACAGTAATATCTCAATTGTGAGAATCTGAAACCATCAAATGTTTCCCAGAATGACTTAAATATTTAACAAGGCCTGTATGTGATGCATGTACTGTAAATCCATTATTTTCTCTCTTTGACCACGGTTTTTGGTCTCCACCAACTCCTGAATATCTATCCCTTCAGCTGCTGAATGCTCCACTTATAGCTGTGTGACATGGGCAAAATTGTATATCCTGACATAGCCTATTTTATATCCCAAAAGATATAGTATTTTTTTCTCTGATGTAACGTTATTTTTGCTTTCCTCCTCCGTCTCCTCTCTGTGGTGTAATCAGTGTTATATCCCCAGTATTTAGTCTGGCTATGTTTGTGCTTTACACATATAAACCACAACCAGAGTAACGTTAATGTTAGCTTAGCAACAGAGCTAACTAAGTAACTACATGTTCAAATTACAATATAAAAACAGGCTTATATCGTACGGTAGACATTTTTATACCGCACTATGATATATATCGTAACATTGCACAGCTCTAGCGCCACTGTGTTCACCTGAGAGGCCTTTTTCTCTGGAAGCAGTGCAGTGATGATGCTGAGCGTAAACCAGATCCAGAAAGCTCTGGAAAACTGAGAGGAGCTGCACATTCAGCTTTAATGTCATGATCTTTATAATCTAATATGTAATATAACTGGCCCATCATCATCACCAGCTGACACCACACTTCCTGTATGTACCACCAGATCAAGACGCTGATGAGAGTTTGGCACAGCAGCAGCAGGAACTTGGTTCTGCAGTGGTCTGCACAGATGGAGCCAGACATCAAGCTAACATGCTACATAAATGAGCACTGGAGCCCAGTCACACCGACTCTCATAAATACAACTTAATTTAATTCATTTGTTTACTGATGTGACCTTTATTTGATTTACAGCAGTGCTGTGCTGTCGCAGCCCACAGGACCTTTCCCAGAAAACAACTGGATGGAAATGAAACATTCATTTGACCCAGCTACTGGTGTTAGTTTTAATATTCAAAGATAAAAAGGACGTTGTCATGTGCATTAATTTTATCTTCATAAAGACAAATTAAGGCCTTTGTAAACAGAATTAGGGTGGCACGGTGGTGTAGTGGTTAGCAATGTTGTCTCACAGCAAGAAGGTACCGGGTTCGATTCCCAGCCCGGGGCCTTTCTGTGTGGAGTTTGCATGTTCTCCTCATGTCTGTGTGGGTTCTCTCTGGTACTCCGGCTTCCTCCCACCATCCAAAAACATGCATGGGGATTAGGTTAATTGGTTAATTTAAACTGACCGTAGGTGTGAATGTGAGTGTAAGTGCAGTGTCTCTAATAGTACTTTTCTACAGGCTTGGTACGGCACAGCTCTACACAGTTGTGGCGCTTTTCCACTAGTACCTGGTACTAGGTACTTTTTTCGTACCTCCTCAGCCCTGGTTCCAAGCGAGCCAAAGTTATGCTAAAACGTGACGCCAGCTGACTACCTCCCACTGATTGGCCAATGAGTGTCGTCATTGGAAGCGTCATTGGATGCAGGACGTCTGATTGGACTGTAAAAACTAAACACAACTAGACTCCACCATTTTTAAAACCGGCAACTGCTTCACTATTTTTACACTCCCTGGAGTCTTTTCTGTCTCTCTTCTTTCACTTTGTGCGTGACAAAAAGTCACAGAGCGAGCAACAAATACATGACCGCTTCCTTGTCCTCCATTGTTTGTGTTGTTGTTGTTCTTCTTCTTCCCGGTTTTCTGAGTTGCATGCAAATGAAGTTACAGCAGTTTCGCGGTGCTGTATGACGACGACCCCACCCATGCCGAGGAGGTACTCAGTTGTAATGGAAAAGCAACAAAACTGGGCAGTGCCGTGCTATGCCATTACTGTGTAGTGGAAAAGCTCCATATGTGTCCTGTGATGAACTGGAGACTTGTCCAGGATGTACCCTGCCTTTTACCCTAAGACAGCTGGGATAGACTCCAGCCCGCCCGTGACTCTATGAGAAGATAAGCAGTAGAAAATGGATGGTAAACAGAATTTTTTTTCTCACTCCAAATTTGCGTCTTATAGGGCTACAACAAATAATTATGTTCATTGTTGATTAATCTTGTTATTTCCTCAATTAAGTGACTGTTTTTTGAAGATGTCAGAACGTTGTGAAAAATGGGCTTTATAATACTCCACATCCCAAGGGAATGTATTGAAATTACTTATTATACTGTTGAATTTAAGCCAAAATCTGTCCGAAATATTTTCAGTTTATTCTCACATATGCCAGAGAAAAAGCAGCAGATCTAAAAACTTAAATGTTCCATTATTTATTAAAATAGTCACCAATTATTTGATGGACTGTGTTTCCAAACTGTGAGGGAGAGTGAGGAAGGGAGAGGAAGAGAGAGGGGTGATGTCAAGATGCTCTGTGACTAGGGGTGGCAGAAACGGTATACGATATTAATTTAGCCAACAGCAGAGATTTTGGGTTATACCTGCCGAATGCAGTAGTTCATTGTGGTTGTGTTTGTTTACATACAGTGGAGAGGAAGGGCTGTGCTGCCTCTTCTGGTATGCACACCTTCACCTGAAGGTGGCAGTATTGTGCTTAGAGGCTCAGTGTTTTGATTTTACATGTAGAAGACAAGCAGCAGCTAAACTGTCAGAGGTGTCATTGTTCTACAGAATTAGCGGGAATATATGCCTGTAAGTATTGTTTGTTGTCATATGTTTTACTCTGTGTGCTGCTGCACTGTTTGTATTCAATATAGCCATTTGTTTATTAAGTTAAAATGATCGCAGTTGGATGCTAATTTACATTAGCCCATCTATGGCGTTTTCCATTATGTGTTAGCATTAAGCTAGCAGACTTTGTGTAGGGCTAATACTGAAGGCAGTACTATTGTGTTACTACTACTACTTTGACAACCAGTAAAACATTGTATATGTGTTTTAATTCTTCTTTGTTTATGTGTGTTTAGTTGTATAGTTAAACTTGCCTTGTAGTGTACCACTGATTGGCACTAAAGCTACTTGTTTACAGGCTTGGATCTGCCTCTAAAGTTGATTGTTGAGTTTGCACTTTTAAGTAATTTTCAGTTTTTTATTTATATGTTTGGGTAAAAGTTACCTGTTGTACTTTGTTGTACTTAGTTTTTTTTATTTAAATATTATGCATGTTTATATTTTGTGAAATTTATACTGCTTGGAAGTGAAGTTTCTTGATTTTTATGTTATTTAATAGTTTAAAAACAACTTCCTGCTTGGATGCTTTTACCATGTGCTATGGTAACCATTAGGAAACTGTTATCCTGTAAAAACCAAAGAATTCCGTGATATATGTACCGTCTACCGTCTGTGGGTCAAATTATACCGCAATATAAATTTTAGGCCATAGCGCCCAGCCCTGTGTGAGAACAACAGCAAGTTAGTTATTACAGTTTGTCAGCAGAGACAGTGACGCTCATACTTTTAGTGACTTTCACGTGCTGAGGGTTATCTGTTTACTTCCATTCAGAGCAGAAAAGAGATGCTGCCTGAGAATCATCATGGCTTCAAGTTTTCTTCAAAGTAAAATCCAGAGTAATCCAGTGAGAGTTGTCTATGCATCCATTCTCTCATTTTCAGTGTTGCATTCAGTGTTCATGTGGAAATAGTGAGTGTAGTGTGTTAGTAACCACTTCTTAAAGCTACAGACTTTTTGTTGATACCAGAGAAACAATTGGACTCGGCTCTTTATGTCTTTATGGACCTTGCTTTGTGCACTGGTGCACAGTCATGTTGGAAGAGGAAGGGGCCAGCTCCAAACTGTTCCCACAAAGTTGGGAGCATGGAATTGTCCAAAATGTCTTGGTATGCTGAAGCATTCAGAGTTCCTTTCACTGGAACTAAGGGGCCAAGCCCAGCTCCTGAAAAACAACCCCACACCATAATCCCCCCTCCACCAAACTTTACACTTGGCACAATGCAGTCCAACAAGTATTGTTCTCCTGGCAACCACCAAACCCAGACTCATCCATCAGATTACCAGATGGAGAAGCGTGATTCGTCACTCCAGAGAACATGTCTCCACTGCTCTAGAGTCCAGTGGCGGCGTGCTTTTGCATTACACTTGGTGATGTATGGCAGTCTGCATGCCTAGATGCTTGATTTTATACACCTGTGGCCATGGAAGTGATTGGAACACCTGATATTTGGATGGGTGAGCGAATACTTTTGGCAATATAGTGTATGTTTGAGATCATCCTAAACACTCAGTATATCTCCTCTTTTCTAGTCTTCTTCAGTGACAGAAAGAACAGGAGCTATGGAGAGACGTAACTCTATTTACTCTGGTCTTCATGAATAAATGATGCGATAGGTTTTAGTAGAGAGAATCAGAGTCAGGTGGGGATTCCTTCTTAATGGATGTTGGGAGTTTGTTATGATGCAGTCATATAAAACATTGTCTCTGTGCTGTGGTGTAGTTTCTTTCTTCTCAGGTCAGACTTGAAATCACTGCTTTGGTAAGATACTTGAAATGCAAATGTCGGAAGTAGACATGCACAGATTGCAATTTTCTTGGCTGATTACTGAATTACTGAAGATTACATTTGAGCACATTAAATTAGCATTACAATTTTACCTTCACACAAAGCTCATTTTTACTGAGTAGAGCTTCAACACATCATGATGTCAATTCAACCTCCTTTGATGTTTAGCTGTTCACTCCATAAGCAGGACGTACAGAAATTTCTGTTTTTGATAGCTGCCCAACATTTAAAAGCTAGATAATCATCTCTCCACAGAGCAATAAAAATAGCCTAGTGTATGAGATCAGGATGAGCTTAAGATTGGCTTGTAGTTTCCATTTTGTCAATGACAGAGAAGATGCTACTATGCAGACATATCCAGGATTCAGACAGGAGTAGACGAGCACCTATAACACTGTAACCTTTCGTACGCTTAAAACAGTCATCAAATGGCTTTAAATGAAAGAAAAATAGTATTCTGTTGTGTTGGCAGCTACTCCAACAATACACTGACACTTTGAGAGTAATAACATGGATGTGACACTTCTGTCCTTCCTCAACAGTTTGACTCGTTTCTCTCTGATGTTTGAGTCAAAATTATTTTCAGATGAACGTATAGAGACAGAATAACTTCCATTTTCACACAGAAAAGCTTCAGTGTTACAGTCAGTCACAACCAGAATTATCTGTACAAAACTGTATCATTTGCATAAAAATACTGAGTGATTATTAAAAGCATTTTTTAAATGTAAAGTGAGAACTGCAGTAGCCCAAAAATGGAAACTGTGCAGATTTTAAACTGGCTTTGTATGGTGAAGGTGTGGGGATGTGTTCTTCCCCTCATGTTACCGTGGAACAGAGCTCCCTGATCACTCGCCACTTGTTTGCTTTTATCTGTCATCTTTGTGTTTTTGTTCCTTTCATCACTTTCCCTGTCCACAGTCTTCTTCACGCTTGAGTAAAGTAGCGGTCAAAAAAAAGGATTTATCTGGTGTTGTTCAGTGTTCAGGCCATTTATCTGAGATTTATAAAGAAAAACATTCAGCTAACAACCCTAACATTTTGACCTTTAAATTAGTTTTTTACTCTCACAGTAGACGTGTCGACTCTGAAAGCAACAACAACTCTTCCTCTCCTGTTGGAATCAGATCAGCTGGCTGGTCCTGTTGAACATGAGCTCATAGACCACACAGTGTCGTGGCTCACTTTGAATCTCTGGCTGTCTGAGTGGGTGTCTGCATTTCTTTTGGTGTGTCCACAGTAAATGCTTCAGTGTATACACAGACACTTCCATACATACTAGTCAGTGACACATGTACTCAGACACGTTACATATGTGCATGCTAGAAAACAAGATGGTGATCTGCTGATGAGAAGAAGATTAGTCTTCTTTTTCTTCCAAGGTGAGCCTTGTCACTTTTTTAGGGAGATTTACTATTTAAATATGATAACAGAGTAAAACACTTCCAAACCAATGGTTCCTCACATTTCACAGCAGCTCTAGGTACCTATTTAAGACAGTACATGTGACAGTAGTATGCCACCAATACATGTCTTACAATTGGGTCTTTTAATTTCTGGTGAAATGCAGAGAAAGTGAACATTCATGTTGGTCTTGGTGTGAAGGGATTGAATGTGAAAAATCTGAATGAAAAATTATTTAAAAATATTTCTTGGTTTTGTTTTCACTTTATATATTCATATGTTCATTCTAAGGTATAAAAACAGTTCGTTAGACATGCCTGTTGTTTTCTAAGTAAAAAAAAATCAACTTCTTGCTTACTCGAATTTTGTTGTGTGGTTTTGGGTCCAATGTGTCAATACAGTGTGTCAAAATGAAAAAAAATCACTGTTTAGTGACAAAGGTGAGGTTGTGCTGAAGAAAATGACACCAAGCAAGGCAAGGTAAACAGTTTTTAAGGTGAAATATAAAGGAAAATCAAAAAGAGGTAAAAAACAGCTATACTAGTTAACATTAGTTACGTTTAATAACGTGATACAGAGCTTAAGCTAACATTATTAGGGCTAGACTAGCTAACATTAGCTACTTTTAATCACGTAATGCAGAGCTTAAGCTAACATTATTTGGGCTAGACTAGCTAACATTAGCTACGTTTAATAACGTAGTACACAGCTTAAGCTAACATTATTAGGTCTGGACTAGCTAATATTAGCTACGTTTAATAACGTAGTACACAGCTTAAGCTAGCATTATTAGGGCTAGACTAGCTAATATTAGCTACTTTTAATCACGTAATACAGAGCTTAAGCTAACATTATTAGGGCTAGACTAGCTAATATTAGCTACGTTTAATCACGTAATACAGAGCTTAAGCTAACATTATTAGGTCTGGACTAGCTAATATTAGCTACGTTTAATCACGTAATACAGAGCTTAAGCTAACATTATTAGGGCTAGACTAGCTAACATTAGCTACGTTTAATCACGTAATACAGAGCTTAAGCTAACATTATTAGGGCTAGACTAGCTAACATTAGCTGCGTTTAATCACGTAATACAGAGCTTAAGCTAACATTATTAGGGCTAGACTAGCTAACATAAGCTAAGTTTAATAACGTCTGCTGATTACTAGTCGCATAGCGAAGATTTCTGATCTATTTTCTCTGTCCTAGGTGTGATTAAAACAGAGGAGCGCCACTTGGCTGAAGTGTGTGCAAGGCAGTTACTCAACGTCGCTAATCAGTCCCTTGTGTGTAAAGACATTTAGAACAACAGGAAGTATTATTTAATTTTAGTTTTTTTTCTATTGACTTTAATTCAGCCATCTTTCTTCATGTCTGCTCTCTGATGTCTGCAGTCGTTTTACAAGCTTCAACCAAATGTTGACTTGTTTTGAAGTGGAAGCTGAGCACGAGGAAAGACCTCTTACATATTTAATGGCTGCTTTGCCCTCCACTTCACATAAGTGCATGACAGTGAGAGCATGGCTTTACTTTTCCTCTGCATTAACCCTTTCAGCTCAGGCTCTGATTAGAAGTCTGTCCTCCTGTAAGTGTGGCTGACAGGAAGGATGGACTGCTGGTCACAGTGTTGACCTCAGCTGTTCACAGGTCAAACCCAGTTTACTTTCTCACCTCCACACATCTGACCAATCACTGCATGAGATCTGGAAGTCAGAAGTTATGTTGGTATTATTATTCGGTGTCTGAACATTATGGAAATATCCTAGAGAGAAAGAAAAGGTTTTTCTTTACTTTTTTTCTTGAGCTTGATGTTTTTTTATTGTCTTGATGGAGGAGAGGCCTTGTTGTGAAATTTGTTTTGCAAATTTATCAATAATCCTGATGAACAACCTAAAGTTTGAGGCTACAAACAAAATAAACACAACATCATAATGTAATTATTTACTTCTGTCCAACACTCATTTTTACTGAGTTGAGCTTGAACATATCATGATATGAACTCATGCAACCTCCGTATGTTAGCTGTTAGCTCTGTTTGCAGGACTGTGCTGCCTACTGGCCGCTAATTAGTAATGCAAATTCAACCAATCACCATATTTGTGGTGGCTTGCAAATATCCTAGAGAGAAAGAAAAGGTTTTTCTTTACTTGCAAATATTAAAAATTCCTGCAATTTCCCTGCATTATTTGGAAAAACTGCGAGGAGATTGAAAATGATGGAGAGGGACAGGACATGGAGCATGATGCTGTGGACATCATGAGATGTAGTTTGGCCCAAACATAATGAATGGACTTCATGAAGGTCCACACTGATTCAAAGTGGACATCTACAAGGTCCTTGTGTGCAAAGCTCAAAGTCTGTGAGCACCTTCTCAGTTTATACTATACATGTTTATAGGTGTAGGTCTGAGATCACACTTTGTTTTTTGTGTTAATACAGGTATATAGTGTATGTGTTGAATGAATATTATTTAAAAAGCGTATAAAGCACTTTTTTTTACCGAAGATGTTGCTGTGTATACTTGGAGCCACAGTCTGTAAAGTTAGCTCATTTTTATGACTCAGGGATGTTTATGTTTATGTATCTTTGAGCTCATGGTTCTCATCAGTTCAAAAACACAAAAAGATGAGAAATAATTTCCAGCTAGTTCTGTGTGTGCAGTATACTTATGATCATATATATGACTCTTTTTTTCACAAATACTTTGTTTTTTAAAATTATTTTTTGCAGTTTTTGCCAAATACTGCAAATACTACCAAATACTTTTTTTTGCAAAAAAATTAAACTTTTTGATCACTACAATCAAGAAAACTGTGAAATCCTGGAGGGACTGATTTGTTTTTTTTCATTTTTTTGTAAATAAGGCAGACGCTGTGTTATTCAATAGAACCTCTTCTTAACCATTCATCACCAGCTGTAAGTCACTGGCACTCCTCTACTAATCACATTATCATACCAATGAAGCATCACAGACGGCTCCACCAAGTGTTCTGCAAAACTGGCTTCAGCTCTAGCCATGCTGGACTGTCATAATGTTTGCCATAAACAGTGTCGTAAAACCTGAAAACTGCTTTCTCTTGTGAGAGTTTTCAAATGAACGTGAACGGTGCGTGCCGCTCATTCTCTTGACAGTGAGAGCTGCTCATTATTTGAAAACCGATCCGTTCAGTTCACCGAAAATATGAGCGTGGTCAGTGACCGATGTTCATTGACTATGTGAAAATAATACTGAATGAACTCCTGTTTTCCTGAGTCAAAGGCAGTGGTACAGTATCTGGCGAGCACCAGGTAGTATCTCATGCTCACCTGATACCAAAAACACATTGCTCATCTGTACCGATGTGATGAGTCTCAGGCAAGTTCTGCAGTGTTTTTCTGAGTGGATGTTTGTTTAAACCACTTTCACTCACAGTATCTTTGAAAAAGGGGGAGTCATCACCAGAGGGGCTCACAGGTGTGTTTGTTTCACCTGTGCAGCAAACTGATGTGTAGAGCTTCTTAATAAAGTGTGAATGCACCTGGAGGAAGTGACTTCTCCTGCCTCCATGTTTCAGATCTGCCCTGTGTGGGCTGTTAGACTGGAGCGTGATCGACTGTTCTGTCCTCATTCTCAGTGCGTTTATTTATGGCTGCTGAGGATCTTTTATGACTTTCAGTGATATCTTGTTGATTATCATGATCAGCATGATGGCAAAACAGGAAATGGAGGAGCTTAATGATCCGTGGTGTGGGGGGGTTATATTTGTTCTGTGTATATGCACTGTATTATATTTTTGGAGTGAACAGTGTTTGCTCGTGTGAGTCTAAAGGCAGTGTTTCCCTCCATTTTAAAGGTGTTTATGTCCCCATCTTACATCATTTCAGACACACTCGGAGCGCTTTGTGATGCATTCAGCAGGACTCCTGTCTATACTGTGAACACCAGGTGATGCATTTGCTCATGTCAGATCATCTGCGTCGGAGCAAATGCTTCACCGGACAGGTTGCTGTTAGATGTTACATTTTGTTGTTGTTTCTGAGTTGAAACGAAATCCCTGCGTTCATTGTCTTGCATGGATGTGTTCTGTCTGGATGCAGTTTAGAGGAGTGTGTGACACGAGGCAGTTTAAAGTCAAAGACGGTTTATAATGTCCTCTTTTGTCTTCAGAGCTCCTGTTTTTATCCTTATCGCTTGGTTTTGTTTCCACAGTCAGCAGCCACTAAACACATTTCCTCCAGTCTCTCACAGGCCATTAGACATTACAGTTATAGTCAGTCCCCACACACACATAATGTATAAAATTAATAAGTGGCTTTGGAGGCAGGTCTTAAGGGACTGGCTGTCAGTGTTGGAGTCACGTTAGATTAGTCATGTTACATTCAGTTTTGGGACTTTTGGAGCTAATGCTGCTCACTGCTTGGATTGGAAAAGGGTTATGGTTAGCATATAGTCAAATGCTGTTTGTGTCCCTCTGCAGCGTTTAGTAGCAGTTTTCTTCTTTTTAATACGCTCCCTCTCGACTCCTCGTGCACCGATTTGCCAATTATGAATGAGGGCAGGATGACAAATTGTCTGAAAGTACTGAATCTGCTGTTGTTGTGTGAGACCCAGTGAAATAACTAAATAGACTTGGTATCAAATTTAGAATTTATACACAGCTGGACTCACAGCTTTGGAATGAAGTCATGTTTTTCTTGTGAGAAATCTCTTTTTTTTCGTGGATAAAATGACAGAGGCGCCCTGACACTGTGGGTGCACTGTGATGATGGTGATGATGATGATGATGATGATGGTGTGACAGCAGTGATGATGGCAGTGAAGCGACCAAACAGGGAGGTGTTGACATGGATGAGCAAACATGATTAATCCAGTTTTGTTCTTCACTTCACCAGATATCAAGACATGACACAAAAGATTTGATCTGCTGCTCTGTGTTTATGAGAAATAAAATATTATATGTCCTTTATGACCCAGCTGTCTGTCTCTTATGTAAGGGAATGTGCTAACTCCGTCAGGGTTTATTTCACAACAACGACCCACCAGCTGCACAATATCCTGCTTATCAAGAAAGCAATCATTTTATTTTCCTGCAGTTTTTTTTTTTTTTTTTTTATATATTTCCATGAAGTTGTTGTTGAATGATTGGAGACTTGCTTTGTGTGAAGGATGTGTGAAGGTTGTGCATGAAAGGACACATGCAAACACACTGTCACATTTTGTCCAAATGATGAAGTCAAACGCTCAGTAACAATAAGAAGGCAGACGTTCACCTGGACAGTCCAGATACACAGGTTTATTAACACACAGGTAAAGACAGGAAGGAGGAAGAGGGGCACTGTGGGAAAGGGAGATGCAGTGAATACAGCAAAGAAGACAGTAAGAACTGAAACATGTCCACCCTGATGGTCCCTCTCACAAACACAAATCTTCCCTTTGCATTGATTCTTTTCCACATTATTGACAGAGTGAATAAAAAAAGAGCATTAAAACATCCCACTGTGTCCAACTCACCACACAATGGTTCACCTTCTGCAACATAAATCATTTCAACTGATGCTTTATTTTTTATTTCCCTTTTTTCCCTGTTTTTCTGCTCTGACTGATGATGACAGTGATCAGGTTCCAAGGGAGAGGAGGAAGAAAGGAAGGGCGGACAGGAGGAGTTCAAACCTTATCCTTTAAAACTATTTCTATTTTTACTTGCTAAAAGCTCCTCTCCTCCTCCTTCTCGCTTATCTACTCTAAAAGGTTTCACGTTGTGACAGAGCTACGCTACGCAGATTGGTTTGGCTCTAATCAACTGACTGAGAAAAAGAAACACCAAAAGCTCTACAAAAAGTTTTTTTTTTCTCACTACATCTCTGTTTGAGACGAGAAGGCATCTGCAGCAAATGTTTATTAAAGGTACAAGCCGTGCTTAAAGGGACAGCCGCTGTCCATGCTCATCAGCAGCAGGAAAACATCCCTGACGTCCTTTGAGCTGCATCTCAAACACAGTTTCCTCGCTCAGACTTTGAGGCAGTTTTCACAGCTCCTCCCCGAGTTCACAACCTCTCTATTTATGGTCTGTTTTTTATTCTGACAGGTTTTTACTGCCCTCCCTATGTCTTTGTCCTCTCTTTTCTGTTTCTTCTCCGTGAGCACCGTGCCTACCCTCGAGGGACTGCCTACCTGAGCCCGTCCCGTCACAGTGCATTGGTTCATGGCCGTCTGTGGGCTGAGTGCTCAAGACCTGGGCAAACAGCAATATGTGGGCATTGGGTTAGCAGTGTTCAAATGCTGTTGCTCTGTTTTTTTCTATGAGGTTATTACAAAAAAAAAATGCAAGTCAGTATTGGATTACCAGTTTGCTCAGGTCTGGTGCAGTGGGAGGAGGTCTGGTGCTGGGTGCAGTGGGGGGTGGGGGGTGAGGTAATGGAGGAGCAGAGGAGGAGGCGAGTGAGAGGTGATGATAGTGCCAGTTTATCTCTCTCACTCTCTGTTAGTCCCGTTGCTATGGCAACATGATGGGAGTGTCTGAGAGCATGGACATGATGGAGTCTGTCTCCCCCGCCCTCTGCTGCGTCTGGTTGTGGAGATTTGAGTGCTGCTCTGCCCCTAGCAGTAAACCTGGACCTAAATGTCCTCCCGGCCCCGCCCTGAGTCTGCCATTCTGCTGCTCTCTGATCGGCTCCAGAAAGACCACATGCTTGTTGGTACTGACCTTGCGGCCCGGGCCCTCAGTGGTCGCCGGTGGGGTGGGGGTCAGGATGGAGGACTGGACGCTCCCCACCCCAGCCTCGTTCCCCTGGCTCAGGGTGGTGGTGGCCGGGGTCGGGGCCCTGGGGCAGGGAGGACAGCGGCAGGGCGTCAGGTAGAGGTACATGAGGACCAGCACCAGGCTCACCACGCAGCCCAGCAGGGTAGTGAATCCGGTGTTGAACGGCTCGTGGGGCTCGCCGTTGTGGAACATCACGGTCACGTTGACCTCTCGAGTCTCATTGTGCTGCTGCCGCTGGTCCTGAGACATGCACCAGTAGATCCCAGAGTCCTCTGCCCTCGCCGCCACGATCTCCAAGCTGCCATTGGCGTACATCTTTAACGATCCGTTGTTTCCTGGCGGCACCACGTACTCCTGATTAGGTGACACCCAGAAAAAGGTGACGTGCTGGCCGGTGAGTGTGGTCACACAGTGCAGCAGCACTGGCTTTCCTGCCTTCACTGAAACGCTGCTCTCCTGCTCCTTCAGCCCCTGACTCATCACAGTCAGGTTGCATTTTTGAAAGTACTGGCTGTGTTGAAAGAAGCGCACAGTGCCTCTCTGCATCCCGTACACCAGACAGGTGTGCTGTTGTCGGAAGTCTGTCACGGAGGCAAAGCCTCTCTGTTCCCAGAGCCGGAACAGTCCATACATTGAGCACTCACACACCAGTGAGTTGTTGTGAAGGTAGAGTCCCCTCTGTATTGAGATGGGTAAGTTTGATATATCCTCCAGGGGTAGCTTGAGCAGGCGGTTTGAGGACAGGTCCAGCATGGACAGGTGGCTGTGCTCTTGGATGGAAAAGAAAGGGAAGTCGGTGAGGCGGTTATGACTGAGGTAGGCCTTGCGGAGGCTGCCCACTCCAGCCAGAGCTCTGCTCTCCACCTGGACGATGCGGTTGTTGAACAGCAGCAGTTCTTCCAGTCCAGGCAGATCTAGGAAATAATGCTGCTCCAAAAGACGAAGCTGATTGGACGATAGGTCCAGGTGTCGGAGCAGAGTCCCAGACGTGTTTCGAAATGCCCCCTGATGAATAGTAGTCAGCTGGTTGTGTGCTAACCGTAATGTCTTCAGTCGATAAAGTCCTTCAAAACCACCCCCCTCCAGCTGCACTATCCGGTTGTGGCTCAGGTCCAGAGTGACAGTGGAGACGGGCATCTCCTCGGGGACCTGAACCAGACCTGTGGCGGCACAGCTGAGGATGTCCGAGGCACAGAGGCATCTGGCCGCCTGGGAGGAGCCCTGGACGGGGCTCATCTGGGAGAGCTGGAGACAAACGAACAGCACAACAACAGACCACCAGGATGGAGACGCTGCTGCAGCTGCTGGTGTCACCACACCCTGCAGAAACCCACAGCTCCCAGCAGCACTCAACATGATGCCACCAGCAGGCATCAGCAGCCACATATCTGCTTCTAGTCTTCTCTGGATTATCACCTCTTTCACTAGCTACAGTTATATGTGTGTTTCACATTGTTCATGCTGCAGAGCTCATCTCATTTTCACTTAATTTGCTTATTAAGATAAACAGACTCCTTACAAACTAACACATGGGACTGTACATGCTCATTTTTCATTTTTACCATGTTCCAGTCTTTTTTACACATGGAGCTAAAGTCCCTTCTGCTGCAGACAGATAGGTATTCCAATGTAAATGTTTAAACCCTCACACTCTCATCTAAGACAGAAAGCTTATTTGCATTCAAGCTACAGGGCAAAATCACATCACTCTGATGCACGCTCGCTCGTCTGGCTTCATTTACGCTTCCGGCTTGTGCTCCGGCGTGATCGTTTGTTTTGCGAAACACGCATAATGTGGAATGAGGCAACTGCATCCACATCCACCTGCCAGCATGGCAGCCATCTGGAAAGAGCAAACGGGAAAAAAAAGAGGTGGCTACATAACAAAAAGGCACAGTTTGTGAGGCCCAGGTGTACACTGTGCGCAAACAAATCCCTTCTGCTCTTTCATTTGTGAGTAAGCAGGTTGGAAGTGAGCCAGCAGACCAAGATCCAGCTCTGTTAGCTATCAGAGGTGTTTGTTTTAAAATAGAAATAAATATATCATCATGAATATACGATGGAGGATGAGCACAGTTAAAGTTTATCTTTGAACCTCATCCAGGTGTTCGGAAAAATGAAAAATAGATGCTCTCCTTTGTTGACAATTTCATCCCAGTCAGAGAAAACATTGTGCAGAGTGTTCACTGTGACTTCCTCTCACCTCCTGGTGATTCATTCATTCTTTCAGCCCATAAATGTACCTCAGACAGAAGTCCTTTCCTGACTGATAGATCCAGATGACTTTATGTCCGGGTCCACTGCTTTTTTCGACTCATTGACCGAAGACGCAGCAGAGCAGGCTCAGGATGTGTTATGCTTCAAGTTTCCCACGTGAGCCTACTTTCCCTCCTCTTCACTCAGCAGCTCATCTCGTGATGGAGGATCCTCGTCTTAGTTTCCGTGCCAAGTCGGGCTTTTGTGAATTGCGGCGCCCATCTGTCTGCCGCCCACAGGCCGCCCTGAGCCGCAGATCAGATTTTCAAAGAAGTCAGCATCCTGTCCACTTCACTTCACTTGTCTTCACTCCACTCGCAGGCAGCAGCAGACACTTGAAGCTTTCCCACACTGCTCCATTGCTCTCTGTGTCTCTCTCTCACTCCTCTGGCTGATCCGAGCACAGCCGATCCCTCCCCTCTCTTTTTCCACAGCAGTGGGAGGATGAGAGATGATAAATGAGTGAAACATGCAGCTGTAGGCTCTCCTCGTTCCTCCTCTCCTCTGAGGCTCACACCAGTTATTCCTCTCCACATAGATGTGAGTGTGCTGGAGGTTGAGCGGTGAGCTGCTTCCCGTCTCTTCACCTCTCAGCTCAGTTGTGAGCTGTGTCTGCCTCCTCTGGTGCTTTCCCAGCTCCACCTCCTCTTCCTCCGCCCATCTCCAACCCTCCTCCTCTTCTCCTCTTTCCCTTTTTAATGCTCCACTCGCTTTCTGTTTCTTTCTGTCCAGGCTGTCACACTTTGTTGTTTTCATCCTCTCGTCTCTCTCTCTTTTCTATCATCTCTCTCTCTCTCACTGAGGCTTATGCTGCCACAGTGTGTGGGGGGTTTTGGAGGGAATGTGATTGGCCAGAGAGAGATGCACATGGAGAGAACATGTTGCAGCAAACACTACAATCACTTATTTAAATCTAAATAGACATGTTAATCACAGCAAAGGTGTCATTTATCTGTAACAGTCTTACATGCTCGGTTGCACATCACATAAGAGATGAAATGCAAACTTACTTCTGTATTCATGATTATTGTTATGGAGATCATTCTCATGTCAGCAGCATGTCAGGGCAGGTAGGATTTTTGTTCTCCAGAGTATGAATCCTCCTAACTTTAGGCACAATGTTGATGTGTTTTCTGCTCAAAGGCTTCATCAGGGTCATCATAAAACTAAAAATAGTTATGGAGCAGAAACAATATAAAGTGTAAAAGACCACCAATGATATACATTATTCAGGTCAATCACCAGGTCTTAACCATATTTATTGTGACTCTTCTTATACTGAGCACAGTCACCAGATATTCATGTTTCATAACAGTCTCTCTTCTACAGGCAAAAGCCTTTTATTGAGTGTCTCTTTGTATTACTGGCCATTGTGAAAATTATTAATCCATGAATATATTATGGTTTATTTTTTGATTATGCAATTTTAAAACAGAGTGTTATATAACTTCTCGTGTTTTGTAAATGTCTCAACATGCATGCTTTTTTGCATGATTATTCTTTCTAACCTTTATGTAACCTTTAGTTACGCAGTGAAAGAAACAGGATGGAGTCTCAGACTCAGTTCAGTCTCAAGCAAGAGGAATATATTTAAATCCTCTTTAGTTCACCATTTCAAAGGATGGGTGGGAGCTGAATGGCTGCTCAGTATATGTTGCACTGAAGACTTATTAAACACATGAACACGGTTTTGCTGCTGCATTGTTGTCCCATTTTTCTGTGGACACTCATTTTCATGTTGTATGAGGTTAGTAAGGATGAGTCTAGTGATGCCAACATAATTGTGGAATGCAGAAATACACTGATCAGGCACAGCATTATGAGCACTTGCCTCATATAGTGTTGGTCCCCCTGTGTGACCTCTGACCCCTGAAGGTTTACTCTGTGGTATGTGACTCCTTTCTATCTTCAGCAGCATTAACTTCTCTGCTCTGTTGGATCAGACCACCAGGACCAGCCTTCACTCCCCACCTGCATCAGTGATCCTTGTCCTCTCATGACCCTGTCTCTGGTTCACCACTGGTCCTTCCTTGGACCACTTTTGATAGATCCTGACCACTGTAGACCAGGAACAGACCACAGAGCTGCAGTTCTGGAGATGCTCTGATCCAGTCCTCTAGACATCACTGTTTGATTCTTGTTGTCAAACTCCTGAAAAATCCTGACACTTTAACATTTTTCCTGCTTCTAACATCAACTCTGAGGACTAAATGTTCATTTGATGCCTTATATATCCAGGAGTCTTTGTTTGTGGTCACCTGAGTAATATAAATCAGTCCATTATTCACTGATTTTGCTTTAGTTTTTGGTCTTCACCATCTCCTGAGGGAAATATCACAAATGACTCTGTGATAGTATTGCTCCAGCTCTGTAGTAAAGGTAACATGGCCCAGACTTGCTAATTTTGCTTTTCTGATGCGATGCTATGTGATGTGCATTGAATTAAGTACATCATAGATTCAATCAACAGTGATTTGGACAGTCATTATAAATAAACAAACAAAACTTACAATTACCATGCTAACCTCAGAGCCAACAGACTCCAGTCAGAAAACATTCATTTCCCCTCACTGGTCGTCCCAAAACTCACTTCATTGAAAGTGGAACAGGAACAAAATACAGCTCATCAAAACCATCTTTATCAATCTTTCCTTTGTTTGGACAGTACAGTTTTTTGCTGATGTTCCCTCTAATTTTTCATGTGTCTCAGCAAATACGCAGACTCTCTGAAAGTCCTTGGACCACTGAGCAGCATCAGATCTGCACACTGTGGCCACACCAGGATCACACCTGTCCAAAACCTGAGAGGGTCCCGCTGTGCTCTGGCATCTTATAAATTTTTTTTTTTTTTTTTAACGACACCCAGCCCTACTAGGAGTTTCCACATGTCACATCAAAGGCATGCTTTGATGCTTTCCAGGCATCATCGATTCCTCTCTATGGACCATGCAGTACTGTTCTGTTTGGTGTGGTATTTGTCACGTTAATAAAGCTGCAGCACTATTATGCTTTCCCAGCATGACTGAGGCATCATCAGAGGTCAGCATCACCATTCTCTGCAAGTCCAGTCCATGCTTGGAGTAAAACTGAGTGATTGTCTGCACAGTGTCGTGAGCAGTGCATGCTGTCAGCTCGATGATGCCACAGTTTTATAGTTGACGTCATTTTCCTCCCTCTATTTAATATACAACATTTTGTACACTGTTGTGTCTGTGCTGTCATCTACTATCAGAGTATGCCAGGGTGCATTTTTCACATTGCACATCGTCTCATTCTGCATTCTCATTGATTGAGTTCAAAAATTGAAAGGCCAGCTTTCTGGTCTCACATGTTTTGCTGTATGATTGAGGTAATCCAACTTTCATTCAGTCCACACTACCCCCCCCCCCCTACCCCCCAAAAAAAAATTCACTTGCTAATTATCACCCAAAAACCATCACCCAGTTTCACGTCTTGTTCTTCTGTTCCCACATACTCCGACAGCCATTCCGCCTTCAAAGAACTGCGTTTCTTTTTCACTTTGGCTTGGGGAGTGGATGTGCTACAGGCCTTCGTTTAGCCTTAGTTAGAGGTTATTTAGCAGTGTTAACTACACCGAACAGTTAGTTATATCTAGGCTAACCTGCCAAACAGCAGCGTGTACACATAAAACACTGTTACTGACATTGATAGGCTGTGTAAGTAAATATGTGTGAATCACTTTATATCATTGGCTGGACAGTGTTAGTCATTGTTTTATCTGTTGTTACCACTTGGATTTTATGTTATGTGTTGGATAGATGTGCTGTGTGTGGTGTCCACTGCAGATTAAACATGCTACTCACATTCAACCAAATAAGGGACCAACTCAGCTGGATGGCACACGTGGTCATCATCACATGGTAGACAGGAAATATGATCACTTGGTCAGGTGGACAGGGTTGTCTTTATCTTTGCTTAGTAATGATTTATTCAAATATCCATTTTTTTATGATTCATTCATGTTCAAGTAATTTTCCTGTGCTCTGTGTATAATGAACCGCGTCAATCTAACCAATTTGCCCTTTTGTTGGATTGTAATTAAAGAGGGAATACAAAGGACTTGTGTTGATTTGAAACACAGTTGTGACATTTGCCACAGCTTTTATGCTGTGACTCACTCTGCTCTTTACAATGGTTTCCATCACAAGTTCTCATTTTCTGTTTTGTGAGGAGGAAAGAGGAGAGATGAGGTAGAGGAGGGACACATGAAGGCAGGATGAAGAGTCTCTCTGTGTGAAGTGTCATGGCTGCTGTAATGAAAAGGTCAGAGTACATTTTACTGGATAATGTCACAGTGTTCTCATCACAATGTCTCCTCCTCTGGATTCCTCCAGTGATGGACATGGATGACCTATCAGCGACACATCCAGTACTCTTCAAAAGTCACCTGTTGTCCTTCCACAACAACCATTTTAACTGAGGAAAAACTCTCTAATTCAGAATGCATTATTTCCATTTAAAAAAGGTTTGGCCCAAAAAGAAGAATGGATGTGAAATATAGGTGGGATAGTGATTTAGGCCTAGGCATAGGGTGGTTCCAGGATTAATGCCAACACAATGGTTTGTCCGCTCAGACAGGGATTCCACTGAACTACTAGCATAAATGCATTCAAATCAAAGGAAACTTAAGCCCTTTTCACACTGCACAAAAATCCACGGTCGACATGGCATTTTCATGTGGTGTGAAATGGTTGTCACGGCCCTCTAAATGACCTGAAGCCATTCTGAATTTAGTCCCTGGGCAGCCTGTCAGCCTGTCAGTGTGAAGCTCCAGAGACCAGTCTCTGAAGAGCAGATAAAACAAATCAAATGTGGAGCTACACTATCTTTGTTGGAAGCACATACGTGAATTAGTCCTACGTCATTCTGGTGAAATCCCAACGATCGAGGTATCCTGATGTGAACTGCACACGCTCAACAGTGTTTCTATACTACCTTTTATCGCAATCTGGCACACCTTATTTATCGATCATGGCAAAACACTGGTGTGAGGTCAGTGAGCTGCTCAGCATCCAAGGTGAAGGAGAGGGAGATCAGACCTATGACTGCTGGCAGTGTGAAAGGTTGACTTGGGTTGGAAAATCCCACGTTGACTTGCTAATTGAAAGTGAAAGCGGTATTACCCAGCGGAAACTACTGAAATGCGTCCATGAGGGCTGCCTTTATTTCTTCTGTTGCTCCTCCCATGCAGGAAGTAGAGAGGCAATTTGGGGGAAAGGAAGGAAAGACTGGGATTATCCTCTATAATGAAGAGAGAATAGTGTAGGAACTTAAATGGAGAATTTGTTTTCCAATCCAGGAAAGCATCAATGACTCTCAATCAATACCATCTACTGTATTTGTATAGAGGACTTTCTACACCCTAAAACATGGAAGACTAGTCCTTTACATCTTCTGATGTCTCTTTCTACATGGAGCGGCTGTGGCTCAGTAGTCAGCCACCAGTTGGAAGGTTGGTGGTTCAATTCCCGCCTCCAGCAGTCTATGTGCTGTGGTGTCCTTGAGCAAGATACCTAACCCCATTGTGTCTGATGAATGTGGATGATGCATGACTGTGTTTCACCCTAAGGCCTCTCACCATCAGTGTGTGGATGTGTGTGTGAGTAGGTGGATGTGCTTTGAGTGGTGAGATGACTAGAAAGGAGGTATACAAGTTCAGTCCATGTGTCTGGACCCAGCAGACTGTAAACTGAAGAGGTTTCCACCCTCAGACCAGAGCGACTTCCCAGTGTATCAGCTGAGTGATGTTAGATCAGAGAAGAGCGAGACAGAGCCCCACCCCCTCTGTTGCTGCTCCTGTCAATCATCCCCACTCAATGGCAGCAGATTTGAGATATTCTGGTGATTCAGTTATTAAAACGTATTTCAAATAATGTTGACAGTCTATTATTATGTGTCTATTGTATGTGAGGAAACAGAATTGGGGGAGGGAAATTCTGAAATGGCATTTGAGACTGGGAAGGCATCTAACGTCTATGTGAACTGAAGTGAATGTAATATGTCTGCTCCATGTTTGGAGTTCCTGTCATGAATTCAGACAGAGAAAGTGGAAGCTGCTACTTCAGCATGCTAACATGCTAACACTCACTGACCTCTCCATAAATAGATGTCTATGTTGGTGCTAGCATGTTAGCATCTATCAGTTAGCAGTATCTTCACAGTGATCATGTGACAGTGCAGCTGGTTGTATGGCAGTCATTACTTGGTCTGTTATTTAATTGTTTTTCTAACTTCTAAGGTGTTTATGCTGCTGTAACACCAGTTTATCTCTGCTTTCTTTCTCTGACAGTAGACTGATATTCTGCCAATTCACAGTCTCTGTTTATGGACAGATAACATTCTAATCTAGTTTTTATTTCCAGTGATAAATAGACTTCACATTGTGCTATAGTTAGGTTTACTCTTGTTGGTGCTTGGAGAGCAGTGTTACCATTTGTTGATGTGTTTCTGTGTATGTGGAAAACATATCTATAACTTCACTGTCCAGTGAATGTAGGGGACTGAAAAGTGACATTTTATGGAGTATAAGTAGTGGGATGGTGTCAGGCATTCAAAGTACAGGAACTTACCAAGACACCTCTACTGCACCTCCTGCATCACAGCAGGGCGGCACTAAGAAGAGTCCAGAAATAGTAAGAGAGAAAACAAGGGAGAGTGGAGCTCAGTATCAGTCGGGGGGGAGACCTGCTATAAGAGATTGAAGTTGGATTGAGTATTGCCGCAGGGAAGAGGAGAGAGAGAACGTGGAGAGAGGAGACAAGCAAGGTTTGGTTGTCTGAATCCCTTTATTGTTCCAGTGCAGGAACATTCTCACCTCGTGTTAAAACAAGACAAAACAAAAACACCTCAGATCAGAGGGTCTGTCTTAAGCAGTTTAAAACCAACCCTCCATGCTATCCCACAGAGTACAGAGCCCCCCCCAGGGTCCATCATGTGATGGTGGGTGTGCTCCACCCTCAGTCTGGCCACCACCACACTGCCAGTATTCTGGGTCCAGACAGAAAGTTCACCAGTATGTGCACAAATTTCTTTTGAACACAATATTTGGGGTCAAAAATAAACACCTCCCCCAGACATTGGATCCATCCTTTAAGGACCTCACACTTTGCAGACCAATGGTGACACATGGTGGACAAATAAGTGCTGCAGCGTTTCTACCTGAGCACAGAAAACACACCCCTCCCCAGCTCCAGATCAAGGTGCCCCTCTACCTGTTGGCAGCTATGCATCATGACCAACCCTCCACTGGAGGTCTGCTGTCCTCTTGTCTACATGAAGCTGGTGAGGAGAGAGGAAAGGTGGGGAGAATAGAGGGAAGGAGGCGAAAGGAGAGAGTGGAGATGGAGATGAGAGGAGAGAGATAAGGTGTTGATGAGGGAGGGGAGGTGGTAAGGAAGGAGGGGAGAGAAGAGAGGGAAGGAGGTGAGAGGAGAGAGATAAGGTGTTGATGAGAGAGTGGAGGTGGTAAGGAAGGAGGGGAGAGGAGAGAGGGAAGGAGGTGAGATGAGAGAAGGAAGGAGATGAGGAGAGAGTGGAGGGAGGTGAGGAGAGTGGGACTATGTGGAGAGAGATGTTGGCAGTGTGGTGTCAGTTGTTACTGTGTGGCAATAGAAAAATACAGGATGTCTTCATTTCCTCTGGTTCCCAGAACAAACTGGTGAAGCAGCACTCAGTCAGCGTCGGCACCTGGTCTGGTCTTAGTTTTCAACCACTTAATGTGGAGGAGGTACAGTCAAACTTTGAGATGATGAAATATGAAGAAGTTTACAAGTTCTAATGGTGCCTCACGAGACCTGGCGTTCATCTCCTGGTCAGCGTGTGACAGTTCACAGCCCTAATGTGATCCATTATTGCAACTAAATTGCAAAAGTTTTGCGTATTTGTGTTTTTGTCTGTTACCAAACATGCAACATGAGCGTGACAGCTCCTCCCCTCTCCTCCTCTGCAGGATATCTCGGGCTGCCTCCGTCCTGCTCTCTGACCCCTGTTTCCAGCTCCACTCCATCCAGCACCTGTTAGGAGAGGGAGGAGAGGCCTCCAGCTCCTCAGCAGCCGTCACCTCCACCGCCCGTCCAGTAGTCGGGTCCTTGGGGTCAGCTGTGGCCCCTGCAATCCCTTCAGCCGCTGGAAACGCAGGTTCATCAGAACGCAAGCACTTCTCCCTGCACGCATGTGAGTGAACTCCACTGATTTTCCAAGTGCTCAGTGTCTCCACAGGAGCTGTGTGAACGCTGATAAATGTCTGCTGTCAGTGCAGGTTGATGCTTGAAAGTAAAAAAGCCCAGAGGTGTGGAGACTTCTATTGCTACCGCTCCTCTCTGCTCAAGGTTACATTAGCTGCTAACACACCATGATCTACCACACAGCTGTCAGAGGTAGAGGTGCATTGTGAGCTGTCCTTCATGAGTCAGGAGTTCAGATCAGTAATTCCTGCTCTGGATTGATCAGAACTTCTCACTGTTTTGTCGTTAGACTTTTCCTGCCCATTTCCTGTGGACTTCTTGGATCTCTCTCTACAGTTCTTTTTTATATTTCAGCTCTGTGGATATGCTCTGTGTTTCTAGTGTTGTTTCATCACTGGAACAGTGTGTTGTCTTAAACCTCTTTGACACTGAAATTAGTGAATTTTCTAACCCGCATCAACATGGCTCAGATCGGCATTTGGGCTCTTTCACGGTTCTAGCTGATGCAGCTCTGACCTCCAGCTGTCAGAGCTGTGTGCCTGTTTTTCCTCCCTCCCATACGACATCACGTTGACAACGTCATCATTACAGAACACAGCGAGGTAAACAATGCACAGCACGGACATGAGCGAGTCACATGTTAACGTTCTTGTTCCGTGTGTTACAATTTGTCCCTTTTGCAAAGTGTATAAACCCAGCGCAGTACTAATACTAGTACTAATGCATACTGCAATGATCAATAAAAAAGGTGTCAGATCGCTGTACAAGCTGTATAGAAACACGGTCACATACTGTAGTTCACACCAGGATTCCATGATCGGTGGGATTTCCAGAGAATGATGTAGGATTAAATCACATATGTGCTTCTATTAAAGATGATGTCTCGTTGACCCACGTCAACACAGGTTTTTTGTGCGCTGTGAAAGGGGCTTTAGATGTATTTTATAGGACAACAGCGACAGAATAGATGATCCACTTCATGAAACCATAAAACCCTTCCCCGTTGCTCTCTTCAAACTGACTGATATCAGCTACATGAATGCGTCGCTCCAAAAGTGTTTGTGTTTGTACTCGCATGATTTTTGGATATTATGCTCCCCAAGGTCTCAACTACAGACTGGAGGAGAAATAAGAGCTGTCATGATCGGCTCAAAGGCATGACAAATAAAAAATGGCAAAAAGTTAAAGCAAAAGACCAAACGTTCATTCAACATAACATAACCAACTCAAGCAGCAAACTACAAAAAAACACAACAGGCAACCATGGGGAGCGCCGCTCACGGGAATGTAGCCTCCCTCTGATGTCAAAAGTGAGTCAGGCATGGGGCTTAAGTAGTGGGAACACTGGGCCCAGGTGTTCCCAATAACATCACCCCGACCCCGCCTACTAGGCACCTGCAGCAGAGAAGAAAAGAAAAACACAGCAGCAGGCAGCCCAGCAACCTAGACACAGCAAACTTGTAAGTTGATTGCTTTGGAGGATGCCATTTATACATTATGGAAAGAAGCACTACTTTTGTTTGAGGAGGCTCCATTGCCAAACCAAACCTCCAACCACAAACGTTTTAATGATTTTTAAACTACTCTAGTGTGGGTACCTGTGGCTGGAGGTTCAGCTTGCTTAGATCCCTAGGAGGAGTATTAAACTAATACATGTTTAATGTTAAGAGTCCTGGAGAGTCACAGAGGTTAAAAGTGGACTCACTGTCTCCTTCAGCTTCAGTCCAGTTTGGCTGAGTCAGTGTGCCTTGGAAACAAGCACCTTTTGATCTTAATGTGATTTGGACTCTGCTTTCATTTGCTTGAGAGCTGTTGTCTCATTCATCGTGGCCACAGTGCTTGTTCTGATACATGGTGATACTGGTGTGCAGAACATGCACTTCTTTTTTCTTTGTTGCCCTTGTGGAACCTTTCCATGTTTGCCGCCCTCAGACTGACTGTGTGTGAATGTTTTCAGTGGATGGCTGGAAGTAGACATATCTGTCCACCTTCATTTCCAGCAACAGCTTTGCTCCAAGTTTACTTCCTGTCAGCTGCTGCATTCATGAACAGTGAACATTGAAACATGATATAGAATTAAAATGGTTATGTTGTTAAAGGGGAGTGCTGTTTTTTTTTTTTTGTTTTTTTTTGTTTTTTTTTTTACAAATTGGACCATATTTTTGAGATAAAATACTGACATTTACTCACCCATTTCACTTTGGAGTCATTTGGAGTATTCCTGACGATTTTGGATTTGATGATATCCATTTAACAGGAGTGAATGGGGCACTGAAATGCAGCCAGTAAATGATACAAACTTGACCATTTCTCAAATAACAGACATTTAATAACATGGGCTACACTATTACTGTTATCATTTGAGTCTGGAGTTGTCTGTAACTTGAGAAAACTTGAGAAATTTCTATCTGCACGAGAGTATTTTATCACAGAAATAAGGTCCAATTTGTAAAAAACAGCACTTCCCCTTTAAGTTTATTTTTTTTCCTTTGTCTGCATTGGTTCTCATTGTTTAACACCACAAAAAGGGTGTCAAGTTTAAGTTTAAAAAGAAGTGAAGAACATCTAGCACAGAAATAAGTTAAACAGGTGAAACTTTTCAGCAATCAACTTCTTTTTTCCTTTAGTTTCCCATTGAACCTTTAAATTAATATTGACACATCTTTTGACACTTGTTTATATTTTCCAATCCATATGGATGGGCTGCGCTAAACCCACTGCCACAACATAACATAACGTACACCAACGCACCGTCAGATTCCTTGTATGTGCAAATGTCCTTGGCATTTAACTTGATTCTGACATGGCGAGGAAAAATCAAGAAAATGAAGAATATAATCTCTTTTCCATTGACAGATGTTTTCATAAGTCCATAAATCCCTTCCCTTCAGCGTGACTGTTGGCAGTGTTCGCAGCTGTCGAGCTGGCAGCTTGTGACAGACTTTTTCCAGCAGGTCTGAACCAAAGACTGATGATAACAAATTGATACAAAGTCTCTTAAATCACTCTTATGTGACGAGAAATCTGTTCGTACGACTGATTCTTACACAAATGATATGATAATGAAAAAGATAAGCGTGGGCCTCGTGGAGTTTTGACAGACACAGATGATAAAGATGAGAGGAGTGAAAGACAGACTGACAGATGGAGGGAAACCCAGACACATACATCACTGCAGTTTTCTGTGAAATCTGAAGAAGGAGACAATGACTTGTCATCTGCAGACGTGGACCTGCTGTGAAACATTCACACTGAACAGTTTGAGCTTCACAATATTGCTCCAGAGTGTGGAGGTCTGCAAAAGGACTCGGTGTCCTGGGGTTGAATTGTCACCATGGGAGATGTCTTGGTCACTCACCACAACATCCTCCCACGTTGCCTTGGGAACGCAAGCCGTTTCTATGACCACCTTACTTTGCACTCTGTGGAGGATTTGCTTTGAGTGTGGAGGTCATTCTGAGCTGATGCCCCCCCACCCTCCATTTATAGCAATTATAAACATGATATTTAGATGCCTGTTTTTTTTGACATATGTAAGATTATGATATTATTTATATCTAATATTTGTATTGGTGGTGAAAAGTATCATTACTGCTATTTTACTGAGTATTTTCATTTTCTGCTGCTTTATACCATTACTCTATATCTCACAGGCAAATATTGTACTTCTGTTTCACTGGATTTTCTTCTACCACAGCTATAGTTACTAATACATAAAAACCATGTGATCTGTTTATAAAACATACATTCTCTTAGATTACCCAAAAAGTACATAATACAAAACATTTGCTCTCTAACTAACCAATAGTGGCCTAATATTACAATAATATGACACTGTCATGCATTGTATTTTTACTTTTGATACTAATAAGTGTTGCTGGTAGTACTTTATAATATTAATAATTATATATCACTTTTCAAGGTAAAATTAGTACTAATTACTTCTTTAGATTGAAACCAGCAGAAAAGGACTGCAGTAATAAAACATAAAAAATAAAACATGTTGGAAATTAAATTATGTGCTCACATGAATTACATTTGCAGAATGTATTCATGTTTTTTGTACTTTTCTATGTATGAGTCAAATTTACTTGTAACTGGAAAAATGGAAATATGTTCACTGAACAGTTTTATATCCGTTATATGTTCTCTCACTTCTCCAGCTGGCACATGCTGAACAGTGAATGGCACTTAGAGTTATTTTGGTCATTGCATATGTTTCTGGGTGCTGTGTTTGGTGTACCTGGTGTCGCCTGTGATGTGCTCTGCTGAGGCTTTTTGGGATTTAATGTTCCTCCTGCTCCGATCTGTTGCCAGTCTCATTTTATTCCCTTGCTGCCCAGTATAATAGTCAGTACATCCCTTTTTAAGACTTTAAATTAACTTGTGTGTCATCGCTTTTGGACAGTGTGCTCTTAAAGATGATGTCTCCTTTCTTTCAGTGTTAGGAAATATAATTAATAATTATTTCCACCTCTCATATTTGTGGAAACAGCATTTTTAGCACCCAGACTTATTTTAGAATCAGCCTTCTGCCAGATTGGTTGTTGTTTGACATTCGGTTTGACGTTCATGATACCTGATTAGTAACCTGACTGATAAGCAGTCTGACTGAGCGCCTATCAGATGATTTCTGGTCATCCGTCTGCAGTTTGCACTGCTCTCCTGCTGTCTAAACATCAGTTATACACTCTAGTCTTTGTTTCAATATTACTGTGGTCACATTTTACTTGTGTCATAAAACTGAGCTCCATGTTGACGCCATGTCGTCTGCATCTTCCTTTTTTCTGTATACCTAACATTCGAAGTACAGTAACATATTAATGCTTTCTATTAATTTGTCAACATTGAGGACACAGTCATCTGGTTTGAATAAACTTTATTGAAATTGGAAGTAGGCACAGCTGTCCAGTTTACGTTGACTGAAATTTCAAGGCATAGAAATGCTACAGTCTTTAAAAAGGAGTGGTGAGTGTGACAGACTTTGACGACAGAGGAAAGTGAGTGCATGTAGCAGCTGGAAGCAGAACTGCAGAGCTGCACTTTGGTTGCTTCTAATCAGTTTCCACTGCATGTTAGAATAACATTACATTTTTCAGTGACTATATCCTATTTTAAAAGCTTCATAATTAGCTCTGAATTACATTTCATATACTATTTATTCTTTCTGCATTTTGAGTCTTCTATGCCTTTTATGTATGTACATATACATTTATATACAGTATATGCATATATAAGTTTACATGTATGTGTGTGTGTGTGTGTGTGTGTATATGTATGTAAATATATGTAAATCTACATATAATAATAAATGTGCCTTTAATTAAAAGGCACTCATGAGTGTGGGGAGCTCTCTTCGGTCACCAGGGTGACGACGGAGCTTCCTGAATCTGACAGGCATATTTCAGCACCGTAGACAGCTCCCAGTTGTTGTTAAATATCAAAAGTTGCACTGTTTTAAAATTAGAGTAAAGTCTGATCGACATGCCTCTGTCTCCTGTCTCACTGCATTTTACACCTCCACATATGTACTGTATGTACTGTATGTGTATGTTTATATATATATATATATATATACATATATATATATATATAGATATATATATACAGTACAGGCCAAAAGTTTGGACACACCTTCTCATTTAATGTGTTTTCTTTATTTTCATGACTATTTACATTGTAGATTGTCACTGAAGGCATCAAATCTATGAATGAACACATGTGGAGTTATGTACTTAACAAAAAAAGGTCAAATAACTGAAAACATGTTTTATATTCCAGTTTCTTCAAAATAGCCACTCTTTGCTCTGATTACTGCTTTGCACACACTTGGCATTCTCTCAATGAGCTTCAAGAGGTAGTCACCTGAAATGGTTTTCCAACAGTCTTGAAGGAGTTCTCAGAGGTGTTTAGCACTTGTTAGCCCCTTTGCCTTCACTCTGTGGTCCAGCTCACCCCAAACCATCTCGATTGGGTTAGGTCCAGTGACTGTGGAGGCCAGGTCATCTGCTGCAGCACTCCTTCACTCTCCTTCTTGGTCAAATAGCCCTTATACAGCCTGAAGGTGTGTTTGGGGTCACTGTCCTGTTGAAAAATAAATGATTGTCCAACTAAACGCAAACCGGATGGGATGGCATGTCGCTGCAGGATGCTGTGGTAACCATGCTGGTTCAGTGTGCCTTCAATTTTTAATAAATCCCCAACAGTGTCACCAGCAAAACACCATCACACCTCCTCCTCAATGCTTCACAGTGGCAACCAGGCATGTGAAATCCATCCGTTCACCTTTTCTGCGTCTCACAAAGACAGGGCGGTTGGAACCAAAGATCTCAAATTTGGACTCATCAGACCAAAGCACAGATTTCCACTGGTCTGATGTCCATTCCTTGTGTTTCTTGGCCTAAACAAATCTCTTCTGCTTGTTGCCTCTCCTTAGCAGTGGTTTCCTAGCAGCTATTTGACCATGAAGGCCTGATTCGCACAGTCTCCTCTTAACACTTGTTCTAGAGATGGGTCTGCTGCTGGAACTCTGTGTGACATTCATCTGGTTTGTGATATGAGCTGCTGATAACTTGGGATTTCTGAGGCTGGTGACTCAGATGAACTTATTCTCAGAAGCAGAGGTGACTCTCGGTCTTCCTTTCCTGGGTCGGTCCTCATGTGTGTCAGTTTCGTTGTAGCACTTGATGGTTTTTGCGACTCCACAAGGGGACACATTTAAAGTTTTTGCAATTTTCCAGACTGACTGACTTTCATTTCTCAAAGTAAATAATGGCCACTTGTTTTTCTTTAGTGAGCTGATTGGTTCTTGCCATAATAATAATTTTAACAGTTGTCCAATAGGGCTGTTGGCTGTGTATTAACCTGACTTCTGCACAACACAACTGATGGTCCCAACCCCATTGATAAAGCAAGAAATTCCACGAATTAACCCTGATAAGGCATACCTGTGAAGTGAAAACCATTTCAGGTGACTACCTCTTGAAGCTCATTGAGAGAATGCCAAGAGTGTGCAAAGCAGTAATCAGACCAAAGGGTGGCTATTTTGAAGAAACTAGAATATAAAACATGTTTTCAGTTATTTGACCTTTTTTTGTTAAGTACATAACTCCACGTGTTCATTCATAGTTTTGATGCCTTCAGTGACAATCTACAATGTAAATAGTCATGAAAATAAAGAAAACGCATTGAATGAGAAGGTGTGTCCAAACTTTTGGCCTGTACTGTATATATATACACGTATATATGTGTGTATATATTTATATATATATACACATATATCCATATATACACATATGTATGTATACATATACATACATATGTGTATATATATGTATATATGTGTGTGTATATATATGTGTGTATATATGTGTATATATATGTATGTATATATATATATATATATATATATATATATATATATATATGTATGTATATATATGTATATGTATGTATATATATATATATATATATATATCTATATATATATATGCACGCGCACACACACACAGTCAGACAGCAATGTTTGTGTTCTAAGCCACTGCAATAGCTTCTTGCTAATGCTATTCATTCATTAGCCCCATTTGGAACTATCCATTCTCACGCTGTACATAATAATAAAATGCATCAGACTGTGCAGGGCTGCTTTGCGTAGCGATTTTTACCACTTGAATAAAGTAATGCATCAGAAAGTACAAATTGGTACACAAAGGCCATTACTGCTCACAACCAATAAACAAACAGCATCCAGACTAAAATGTATGGAAAGGGTGTTTTTTGTGTGGCATGTGTGACATAGTTTACATGAATAAAGTCTCATTCTGCTCTGTGACATAATGCTAGAAAAATTAGTTTGTTATTTGGGTGTGTGTGTTGGAAGCACTGAAATCCCTGCAGCCCTAAATCTATTATGGATGAGATTCTCTGATGTAGTAGAAGCACAACATTTTCTTTCCAAGCTGAAGGAGAAGAGAGGCAAAGACTCCCTCACTCACTGAAACCCTACAATTTAGATTTTCCTCCAATCTATGCAGATGGGTTATTTACCCAAATAAAAACTACGGATCATGACACTGGAATTCATGGTACAGGACATTTTCCCTGTTTCGGCTGTCAGCTTGGCTGATTTGTCTCTTTTTCTGTATGGCTCTTGTTTGGATTCTGTTCGTTTAAAGCTATAGTCTACGATTTCAGAGAGCTAGCAAAATTTGAAAGTGGCACCTCATCTCAGCGTCCTTTAAGCTCCACACTCTCTTCCCCCTTACATCAGTGCTTCGTTCAAAGCCACACCCCCTCAGACTTGAACAGTAGGATTCAGCAGGGAGAGGACAGCCGTTATGCTACATCACCACAGTTGTAAAACATCCCGTTCAAAGCCAATATTCACTATATTGTCAAAAGTATTTGCTCACCTGCCTTGACTCGCATATGAACTGAAGTGACGTCCCATTCCTAATCCATAGGGTTCCATATGACGTCGGTCCACCCTTTGCAGCTATAACAGCTTCAACTCTTCTGGGAAGGCTGTCCACAAGGTTTAGGAGCGTGTTTATGGGAATTTTTGACCATTCTTCCAGAAGTGTATTTGTGAGGTCACACACTGATGTTGGATGAGAAGGCCTGGCTCTCAGTCTCTGCTCTAATTCATCCCAAAGGTGTTCTATCAGGTTGAGGTTCAGGACTCTGTGCAGGCCAGTCAAGTTCATCGACACCAGACTCTGTCATCCATGTCTTTATGGACCTTGCTTTGTGCACTGGTGCACAGTCATGTTGGAAGAGGAAGAGGCCAGCTCCAAACTGTTCCCACAAAGTTGGGAGCATGGAATTGTCCAAAATGTCTTCGTATGCTGAAGCATTCAGAGTTCCTTTCACTGGAACTAAGGGGCCAAGCCCAGCTCCTGGAAAACAACCCCACACCATAATCCCTCCTCCACCAAACTTTACACTTGACACAATGCAGTCCGACAAGTATCGTTCTCCTGGCAACCACCAAACCCAGACTCATCCATCAGATTGCCAGATGGAGAAACGTGATTTGTCACTCCAGAGAACGCGTCTCCACTGCTCTAGAGTCCAGTGGAGGCATGCTTTACACCACAGCATCCGACGCTTTGCATTGCACTTGATGATGTATGGCTTGGATGCAGCTGCTCGGCCATGGAAACCCATTCCATGATGCTCTCTGTGCACTGTTCTTGAGCTAACCTGAAGGCCACATGAAGTTTGGAGGTCTGTAGTGATTGACTCTGCAGAAAGTTGGTGACCTCTTCACACTATGCGCCTCAGCATCCGCTGACCCCACTCCATCAGTTTACATGGTCTACCACTTCATGGCTGAGTTGCTGTCGTTCCCAAACACTTCCACGTTCTTATAATACAGCTGACAGTTGACTGTGGAATATTTAGGAGCGAGGGAATTTCACGACTGGATTTGTTGCACAGGTGGCATCCTATCACAGTTCCACGCTGGAATTCACTGAGCTCCTGAGAGCGACCCATTCTTTCACAAATGTTTGTAAAAGCAGTCTGCATGCCTAGCTGCTTGATTTTATACACCTGTGGCCATGGAAGTGATTGGAACACCTGATTCTGATTGTTTGGATGGATGAGCGAATACTTTGGCAATATAGTGTATCAATGTCGTTTTAGCACCTGTATAGTAGGGACACTGACAACTATGACTGTGCAATATGGTCAAAATGTCATCCTATAACCTCTTCAATACAAGTGGCAGTGACGACCAGTTTACAAGCACAGATAAGCTAGCATGATAAATTAGCATTTGGCTAAAGGCCCAAAGATAATCAGCGGAATGGACACGAAGTGCGCAAAGCTCAAATTTTACGACCACATGGACTCCACTCTGTACTGTTGTCAGAAAAAAACACTGCTCGGCATCTATTTTTCACATAAAACCGCTTTAAATGTGACATTGATCTTCTGATTCACAGAAATTTAACAGGAAACGGCTAGCAGCAGAGCGCTCCACTATGGAAGCTTTGAGCTGAACGGACATCCAGATCTGCTCCGTTCACAGTCTGCTGGAGTCTGTGATCACCTTTATAATGCAGACACTGAAGACTATGACTGTAGAATATGGTCAAAATGTCATATCCTATAACCTCTTCAATATAAGCTGCACTTACAACCAGCTTACACCCACAGAGAAGCTAATGTTAACATTGGGCTAAAACGCACTACAAAAGTAGCTAAGTTGGCATCATTCCATATTTCATGAAAATAACTCCTCCCAAAGCTAAACAAATACATGACCTTGGACTGAAATACTGGGATGTGACCTGAATTTTAGCTTTGAAACACAATTTTATATTGTCTTTAATTCCCCTGAAACACATAAATAAAAGCTTTAATGACAAAGTGGATATTGTCCAGGTCATCAAGACTCAGCTTCAGCTCAGATCTGGGATCTGCCATGGCTACAGCTGGATGCACATTTTGTGTAAAGAGCATGGCCTGCATGTGAAGAAGGAGGATGTATGCCTGGGACGTGAGCAGGACGAGACATGAAGGCATCCGATTGGTTCTTTCCATTGGGACCTTTTTCTGAACACATAATGTATTGACTGCTCTCAGGGTGGAAGGACCATTTCACCCAGTAGAACAAAAAGTGTTTCTGAACAGAATGACAGACTATAGCTTTAAGTACTATTTTTAACTACCATTTTGATGCACTTGAGTATTACCATTCAGTGCATCTTGGTACCCCACTAAATTTCTGAGGGAAATATTGTACCTCGCTCTCCACTACATTCATATGATAGGTCCTGCTGCCATGACTGAGTTTCACTGCATCAAATAACAGAAAAACAATTTGCTCTCCTAATAATTAACAATGTATGAGAGGAAAGAGCAGAGAAACCATACTTAAAAATGGCTGAGAACAGTGGATCTCCTCATCCTCCTCAGACTGACCTGAGGAGTAAATGAGTAGGAGTTTGTGTTAATGAAAGGACGTCTGTGGTGTGGGAAAGCTGGTGACCTTCTGACAGATACTCATGCTGAATGCTCATTAGCATCACAAAGCTGTGACCAGCAGCCATCACTGACGCCCTGTCAGAAAATACAACCACCATAACAGACAACATTTAAGAATCCCATCTACTCACGTATACTGTAAAAGACTGTTTAAAACGTTGATTACCTCTCATTAATTCAATTAAGTGGCAACATTGGTGCACCTCAAGAAACTGTAACATCTCAACTGTGGTTCCTGCAATCTCTAAAAATGTATCTATGTTGGACCATCAATAATAACTATATATAACTATAATAATAACAGTTTCTTCACAATCCATCCAATAGTTAATTGTTAAAATAGATTTAACTGTTATATATAATTGTGTTGGTCTAAACAATACAAGTGTGTGTCAACATTATTACCATTCGTTTCAAATGTCACACATCTTTTAGCGGCATGTGATGCTCCTGTTTTATTATTATCACTTGATATTTAGACTAAACAATGGACAGAAATGTGAGATCTGTGAGCATTCAGCAGCCTGCAGCTGAGGGTGCAAACTGAAATGTTTCTCACTCAATCCGCTTTTTGAAATTGAAAACATGAATTTGTTGTTATTGCAGACAGACAGCGAGCGGGGTGTTAACACACTGCTGAGCAGGAGTTGGTCCAGTGAAACCAAGGCTTTGTTGTGTGTGATCCTGTCACCTGCCTGCTGGCGTGGTCGTCCACAGGGACATCTGTGCTGTATGCCTTATAGCTGTGCTCTCTGTTTCTACATGAAATAAATCCCTCTCTTGACTCACAGCACCACTTTTATTATGTTTCCTACATCCGTATCAATCACTGTAGATGGAATAAAGACATGTTTATATCATGTTTTGTATCAATAGTTCTGCATTTTGACTGATTTTCTAGCCGTGGTATTTGTGTTATTCTCTGATTAATGGTGAATATCTCAGCTTGTTAGCATGATGTTAGCACATTAAAGGGGAAGTACTGTTTTTTTATAAATTGGACCTTATTTCTGGGATAAAATATTGCCATTTACTGACCTATTTCACTTTGGAGGCATTTGGAGTATTTCTGTAGATATTTGGATTTGATGATATCCATTTAACAGGAGTGAATGGGGCACAGAAATGCAGCCAGTAAATGACACAAACTTGACCATTTCTCAAATAACAGACATTTAATAATATGGGCTACACTATTACTATTTACTATTTACTATTACTATTTACTATTAGTATATATTTGAGTCCAGATTTGTCCGTAATTAATGCGTAAACAGACTCTACTTCCTGTGTATCATAATTTACTGAGGATCCCTAGTGCCCACCTATGGGGCCGTCACATACATGATTTGTTTTAGTTCAGTTTAGTTTAGTAGTGAGAGTAGTAATAGTGTAGCCATCTTATTAATAACATCTGTTATTTGAGAAATGGTTATGTTTCTGTCATTTACCGGCTGCATTTCTGTGCCCCCTTCACTCCTGTTAAATGGATATCATCAAATCCAAATATCTACAGAAATACTCCAAATGACTCCAAAGTGAAATGGGGTAGTAAATGTCAGTTTTTTTTATCCCAGAAATAAGGTACAGAACTGTCCCTTTAACACACATTCGTTACAAATCTGTTGAGTGATCGACTATGGAGTTGAACAGGAAGGTTTGAAATATGACTTGCTCATTTGTGAACAATCCAAACTTCTCTGCTCGTACCACCACTGGACGTGTTCATCTGTGTATGAGTGATTTTTACAGCAGTTTCAGGGCATGTAAATTTGATTTTATTTCGCATGTTGCCACATTGACTCTTGTTCTCTCAGTAATGTTCCCTGAATCTCTCTGAATCTACTTTAGCTTAATAGCTATTAGTCATTGGCAAATGCCAAGAAGAAGATTTCTGTGTATTCACAAAGGTTTTTCCTGGAACCAGGAGAGGAGAGACTCTCTGTCCATCTTCTCTTTCAGTCTTTTCTTATCTGTTTCTTGCTCCATATGCTTTCAGTTCACAGTGTACTAATTTCCCTCTGTTTAGTCTGGTTTTATCCATGTGCACATCACCCTCTCTTTTTGTATTTGTCTCGCTTTTGTCTCTCCCACCATAATCCTCTGAATGTCACGTGTAGCAAATGTAATCTCCCACAACAGATCAACATGGCAGCTGTCCAACAAGCCAATATCACAGCCCAGTCTGTGCCACCACTCCCTCTCTGAAAGAAGAGCTGTCTACATGCAGGAGGAATGGGGGGGCTGGGGTATAAGGGGAGAAAATGGAAAGGCAAATCGAAAGTCATCAAGTGAGAGGGTGAACGTGAAGAGAAAGAGAGGAGGGAGGAAGAGTGTAGCAGAAGAATAAAAGCAGCACAGACGAAACCCTGAAAAGAGAATAATGGTTAATATATCCTCATGTTCTGTTCATCTTGACTGTATGCTGCTGCCTGTGACTTGGTCTGACAGCTTTAAGCAAAAATATCACAAGAGGAGAGAATTAAAAATATAAGGAAGGTAATACAGAGTGAAAAAGATTAAGACTAAAATTAAGGAAACCTATGTTATACTGTATGTGTCGTCACATATGATTCTGCTGCTTTGTAGGATAACAGATGGAAAACATTCATTTACACGTCTTGATTTATTAATTTTAGCAGCCTCATCTGCTTGACTCAGTACTTCTGTCTTATTCCTGTGAGGATGTGAGAACAAATTGGAAGCCCTAGGATTGATTGCAGGAGCGTTGCATCATGTCTGAGATAATTGGCACAGATAAACAGTCCTATAGTTAGTGCAGAGGATGAGCAGCTGTGTGCTGGACGGCTGACATCATGCACACAGTCTGGATCACAACTCTTCATTATCACACTGGTGCAGCTTTAGAGACAGACTCTGTCATGTATAAAAATATGGTCCATTATTTCACATTGAACTACCAGAGGTATATAAAGCTTCAGTCTGACAAGTTACAACATATAAGTAGCTTGTAGCGTAGCATATCAAATCATCCAATGACTGAATAACCACCCTGACAGTAGCTAGTGCATGAAGAGTACTCTTACTTCTTTTGATACTTTAAATGACTTTTCTAGTTTAACCTGTAATGGAGTATAGTTTTACTCTTTTATACCACTACAGTACTTGAGTTAAAGATGCAGCGTATAACATGTAGCCACATGCAAACAAATAGGGGTCAGCCTTACACCTTGACTATTTCTACTACAGGCTCCATGCCATCTGAATGTACAGGTACTTTTTATATACACTCAACAAAATTATAAACGCAACACTTTTGTTTTTGCTCCCATTTTTTATGAGATGAACTCAAAGATCTAAAACGTTTTCCACATACACAATATCACCATTTCTCACAAATATTGTTCACAAACCAGTCTAAATCTGTGATAGTGAGCACTTCTCCTTTGCTGAGATAATCCATCCCACCTCACAGGTGTGCCATATCAAGATGCTGATTAGACACCATGATTAGTGCACAGGTGTGCTTTAGACTGCCCACAATAAAAGGACACTCTGAAAGGTGCAGTTTTGTTTTATGGGGTGGGGGGTCTGGGGACTCAGAAAACAGGTCAGTAGCTGGTGTGACCACCATTTGCCTCATGCTGTTCAACACATCTCCTTCGCATAGAGTTGATCAGGTTGTCTATTGTAGCCTGTGGAATGTTGGTCCACTCCTCTTCAATGGCTGTGCGAAGTTGCTGGATATTGGCAGGAACTGGTTCACGCTGTCGTATACGCCGATCCAGAGCATCCCAAACATGCTCAATGGGTGACATGTCCGGTGAGTGTGCCGACCATGCAAGAACTGGGACGTTTTCAGCTTCCAAGAATTGTGTACAGATCCTTGCAACATGGGGCCGTGCATTATCCTGCTGCAACATAAGGTGATGTTCTTGGATGGATGGCACAACAATGGGCCTCAGGATCTCATCACGGTATCTCTGTGCATTCAAAATGCCATCAATAAAATGCACCTGTGTTCTTCGTCCATAACAGACGCCTGCCCATACCATAACCCCACCGCCACCATGGGCCACTCGATCCATCGACATCAGAAAACCGCTCACCCACACCACGCCACACACGCTGTCTGCCATCTGCCCTGAACAGTGTAAAACAGGATTCATCCTTGAAGAGAACACCTCTCCAACGTGCCAGACGCCATCGAATGTGAGCATTTGTGAGCGTCAAGTCGGTTACGACGTCGAACTGGAGTCAGGTCGAGACCCTGATGAGGACGACGAGCATGCAGATGAGCTTCCCTGAGACGGTTTCTGACAGTTTGTGCAGAAATTCTTTGGTTATGCAAACAGATTGTTTCAGCAGCTGTCCGAGTGGCTGGTCTCAGACGATCTTGGAGATGAACATGCTGGATGTGGAGGTCCTGGGCTGGTGTGGTTACACGTGGTCTGCGGTTGTGAGGCTGGTTGGATGTCCTGCCAAATTCTCTGAAATGCCTTTGGAGACGGCTTATGGTAGAGAAATGAACATTCAATACACGAGCAACAGCTCTGGTTGACATTCCTGCTGTCAGCATGCCAATTGCACGCTCCTTCAAATCTAGCGACATCTGTGGCATTGTGCTGTGTGATAAAACTGCACCTTTCAGAGTGTCCTTTTATTGTGGGCCGTCTAAGGCATAACTGTGAGGTGGGATGGATTATCTCAGCAGAGGAGAAGTGCTCAATATCACAGATTTAGACTGGTTTGTGAACAATATATGAGAGAAATTGTGATATTGAGTATGTGGAAAACATTTTAGATCTTTGAGTTCATCTCATAAAAAATGGGAGCCAAAACAAAAGTGTTGCGTTTATATTTTTGTTGAGTGTAGTTTCCTGGGTTAGGAGGGAAATATCATTCAAAGGTACAAAGGATAAGAAGAATCAAAGATAAAGCTAACATGTTGATATTTAGCAGGTGTAATGTTCGCCATGTCCACCATCTAATTTTGGTATGTTAGCTGAATGTCATTAAGTAAAGTAAAGTATTTACTTCCATTAAGCTCCCTGCCTTCAATCAGGGAGGATGAGTGAGTCCTTAACCTTCATCACTGAGCTCAGTGTCCAGAAGGGAATTGACCCTCCATTCTCTGTTCCCTATTGAAGGCACAAAGTGGGCTCTTTATCGTGCTCTTTCCTCTTCCTCTCCACAGCAGCTTGAGGTTAGCCTATCGACATCCACTGGGACAAAGACAAAGCAAAGTGGTTGCTCTGTTGCTCTGTACTTCAGTGGTGCTATCCTGAATAGAATCGGATCCTGAAATAAATAGTGACCGTTGGATTATTTGTGTAGTTTTGTGTAATTGGAGAGCACTGACATTGTTTTTTTTTTTTTTTACATCACCTTTTGTCTTGGTGGTTTATATTTGGTGCTCCAGCTGAAACAGGATCTCTGAGTGTTTCCCAGATGTCAGTATTTGTAGACTTGGTGTCTTACACTGATCCTGTATCAGCTCTCAGCTCATCTTACATGGGAGCGATTACAGCAGCGCACATGCAGGAGCAGCTTTTGTCAGATATGGATCACACACTCACACTGTTTTATTTTGAAAGTAAAAATGGTCTGACATCGATGTGCAGATCACACGTCATCAGATGTTTAATTACAACACCCACAGTTCACTGTTTGTCTTGAGACACTAAAAGAAAGATAATAAAGCAGTAGAGTGAAATAAAGTAAATAATGATATGGTGGTTTCTAACAGATATGTGTGTTTTGGGCCCCAACAGACACTGACTACATCAGTGAGGAGGAGAAACAGAAGGTGGAGCTGATGTTGACGTTTCTCACTGAAGAATCCAAGCAGGCTGCAGCCAGCACAGCTGTGAGTAAAACACCGCTGACCTGCCTCCTTTCTCTGCTCGTTAGCTCCTCAAATGGGTTTTCTGCTGCAGTAAACACAGGCTTGTTTGTCTCGGCAGAAATGGAAAAGCTCACGTTTCAGGTTTTGTTGAGAGGAATCTCAGATTGCCAGTTAGTAAATTTGCAAGTGAAAGTAAATAGAAATCATGATCCTCTCATGAGGAGTAAAGGAAGAGCACTGGAGTGACTCAGAGAAACTTTCTGCTGTATACAATAGTCAAAATACACATTGAGGATCACAGACTGGTATTTGTTTACACTGAATACTTAGTTGCTGCCAAGTCTGTTTTATTATTTATCACAAAATGTCACAGAGAAAAGAAAACAAATTTGTACTGATTAATAATTTATGGGAACTCGTCACCTTGGTGTTTTCCTTGCAGGTTGCCTTTTTTAATTGTCTCTAGATGTCTTATATGTAGTGATCTATCACGTGTTAATATTTGACTTGACTTATGAGGAAGATAAGGAGTGTGATCTGTTGTATTTTAAACCTGTCTATCACACCTCATAAACAAAATGTTCCAGTTGTGGGAATAGGAAAATGTTGCATGAGTCTGTGAAGTTGCCAGTTTGCACAAACTAATCTTGACGTCCTTGACGGTGAAGCTGGTCAGGAGAAAACCATTTCCTCCTCCGCAGTGGAAACCTGATCCTTGGCTCTGCCCTTTAGTCTCCACCACAGAGAGACACCGGCCGGAGAGGGGATTTATTATTGATAAAGGAAGGAGGAGGAAGAAAGAGAAGGAGCAAGGAGGACATGGAGGGGGAGAAGAATGTTGTATAAACCACTTTCTGAGGTCAAGCTGATGGTGTTATGGGAAATTTTGTCATTTTTCTGTTGAGCTTCTTCTGCTGAGGAGAGAGTTTGGATGTGGGAAATGGAGGAGAGAACAAAGCCAACAGTCAGAGAGTCCAGAGCCTGAGGTGAACGTCCACCAAGCCACTAATGGTTCACTCCAGAGAGGAGCTGTTCTCTGCCCTCACTTGGCTCTATGCAGGAAATTACTTTCCCTTTAATGTCAGGTCTCTGCACATGATTGGGAGGTATGCTCAAGTCCACTCTGACTAGCAAACAACATATAATATTATATATAACTGTGAGGCAGCAGCCATTTATTCCTGCACAGGGGGGCAGGTGCAGTTCTGTTTTTTTTCTGTCTTCTGCGTGATTAATACACAGTAAAGACAGATGTCCACTTGCATTTTGAAGATAACTGCTCATATTGAGTAGGGCTGGGTGTCCATTCAGATTTTCCAGATCGATTCAGTATTACAAGGTCCCAATTCAATTCAATTCACGGTTCAATCTGCTTCAATGTCAAACATTTCAGTTAAAATAATGCTGTAAATTTAACAAGTAACCTTTTGGTCTGATACATCGGTAAAAATTGTTTAGAATTAAACCAAACCAGTTACATTAGTTATGTACCTTTAGTCAAACATGACCACCTGACAACACAAAAACATAGAATAATCCAAATAAAATTAAAATAAATACAAGGCAGACAATGTAAAAAAAAAAGTCACTACAAACATAGTAAAAACAGGACACTCACTTACAGTAGCTGCCTGCAACCGTCTCACAGCTTTTGAGCAATAATACCACAGTGGTTGTGAGACACAACAACTGTCTATCTTTGACTCAAAAATAAATGTAACTGTGCAATAACTCAGTTTTTTTACCACATGGTCTTGTAAATTGTATATGAACATCCAACGTAATGCTGAGGGCGGCACGGTGATGTAGTGGTTAGCACTGTCGCCTCACAGCAAGAAGGTACCAGGTTCGAATCCCAGGCCTGAGGCCTTTCTGTGTGGGTTCTCTCTGGTTACTCCGGCTTCCTTCCACCATCCAAAAACATGCTTTAGGTTAATTGGCTAATTTAAATATGTGTCCTGTGATGCACTGGAGACTTGTCCAGGGTGTACCCTGCCTTCCACACTAAGACAGCTGGGATAGGCTCCAACCCCCCCACAACCCTATGAGGATAAGAGGTAGAAAATGGATGGATGGATGTAATGCTGAAAAACACACTCAGAAAAAAAATAAGTGGTGAGATTACAGCTTGCTTTTAAGGCATTCTTAACTATGTGTTTGGTTTCTGCCATTTTTCCATGCATTAAAAAATGAAAATAAGTGATTACAAGTTCAAACAGCTCTGAATTACTTCTGAAAATAAAAGTGTTTTCTGAGCCATTAATGAAAAAGATCTTGTAAACCTCTCAACAGTAATCACAAACGAAAGTCCATCGAACTAAAGGCAGCTGTCATCAGTTTTCTTACTTGTTGGCAAATGGTCGCGGACATTCAAGGTATTGCCGCTGTATTTTACCTTCCCGTTGCATATTTTGCATGTCTCTCGTTTTTTGGCCAACTCATCGTTTTCTTCCTACTTGTTAAATCTGAAACACATCCAAACTTGTCGGCGGTGCCTTGAGAGGTGGACTCGCTTCCGCCATGTTTGCTAGCCTCCTGGCACTAACATCTCATGAGATCTTGTTCCTGATGATCGCACAAGACGAGCAGGGTTGATACTTCAGGCTGCTTCTCCGCATGTCCAATGAAGAAAAAAAATACTCAAGTTAAAAGATCGATCTTTGGATTTTATGACTTGATTATGAGACGTTTAAAGGAAAATCGATTAAAATCGATTGAATCAATTTTTTGAACCCAGCCCTAATGAGTGTAACATATGAGAACAGACTCCACAGATTGAGTTGCTGCTGAAAATAAAACATATTTTGTGTGGTTATGCGTGTAACAGCCAAATAAATCACTTTTTCCCATCAGACATCACTTGATGAGGTGCTGCACTTAACGTTTAGCCTCAGTGTTAAAGGTGTCCTGTGGCGCTGCAGACCTTTTGTCCCTCTATGGAGCCATGTTATTCACTGTGTTTTATTTCAGCAACATGGCGGCACATTCCCGCCAGTGGTGTTGCACTATCACACTGATCAACAGGCTCCAGTTCAACCTTTAACCACTAGTTACTCCTCGTGTTTCATGCCATTTGCTATAAATTATCAGAGCCAGTATGTGTTCCAGTCTTTCCTAAACAAATCATTTTATCTTCACAGGTTACAACTTGGTCAGGATTAGGCAAGAATACCATTTTGTTAGGATTAGAAGATTATTGTGGTTTTGATCACTAGAATGGCATTACTGAAGTACAGAGGTTACGAGATGTTCGCTGCTCTGCATACTTCCTTCTTTATAATGACTTTTACTGTACATTCAAATTGATTTTGTGGGATACATACAGTTCATTTCTTGTATGTAGTTAGCTAGTGATGGTGGATGAGAACAGCCTGCAAACACAGGTAAAGGCGGAAACTGCAAGTAAACGATGCAGTTTTTTTTGTTTTGTTTTTTTTTTTAATCAGCTTTTCAGTGATGAAGGAAATGCACACAGGATTGCATCAACTGTTACCAAGGAAACTCCACGGGTAGCTGTAGTATTGATTTTTTTTTATCTTCAGAAGTCAGAGAACATCTTGTGTAAAGAAAGAGAGGCAGGATGGGAGCTGGTCCTGGAACAGTTTCCTGATGCCACCTTCAGCTTTGTTATTAAATTAAATCATTAGACTGTTTGAAAAGCTGTCAGGCATCTGAATGTTTCCATAGATAATTAATACCTGCACACACACACACACACACATTAAGTACACAGATATGTCCAAACACACTGAAGCTTCACAAATTCATCAACATACCAAGGACGATGCTTTTAAGTTTGCTTATGTTTGCCAGGACAACAGCCCAGGATGTCAGGGCAACCAGATCTGCAGCATTAGAGCTCTAATGATTTTCCTTTAAATGGAAGGGGGGAGGAGGAGGAGGAGAAAGAGAGAATGAACAGAGAAACAGGAGGAGAGGCCAGTGTGTACTGAAGAGCAGCAGCTGGTGTCTGATGACCAGTGTGTTGACCTTTCTGTTAAACCTGCTGAGCTTACACCTGGATATGAGTCATGAATGTATAATAACATGCACTCACCAACCACTTGATTAGGTTCAGATCTGAGCTCTTCATGGCATCGATTCAACATGGTCCATATTAACATGATATTTGTTGGCTGATCTGGTGATCGTGGAGGTCATTGGAGTCCAGTGAACTCTTTGTCATGTTCTAGAAACCAGTTTGAGATGATCTGAGCTTTGTGACATGGAGCATTATCCTGCAGGAAGTAGCCATCAGAAGATGGTCCACTGTGGTCATAAGACATAGTAAGCAACAATACTCAGGTAGGTTGCAGTGTTTAAACCATGCTCAGTTGGTACTCAGGGACCCAAATTGAGCCAAGAAAATACAGGGCATTCACAGCACTTCACTTTTTCAACAGCTTGTTTTGTTGCAAAATAATTCTCCTCACAACACCCCATAATGACAACACAAACATTATTTCAAATGTTAGCAAATTTATTAAAAATAAAAATCCAAGAAATCTATGACTGCAATTAAAGATTATTTTAATGATCGATTAATCTGTCAATTTTTTTTTTCGATTAATCAATGAATCGGATTAAATAAAAAAAGCATTTATTTCAATAACAAAACAGGACATTATTTCAAATTGACAGTGCATAAAAGTGCACAAACAGGTTGTTTCATGAACATCCCAGAGCACTTAAAGTAATATGAATAATTAAAAAAAAAACTCAATGTAGATGTCAAATAGCTTGTGAAATGGGTCCTTGAGGGAAGAGTGTAACCAGAGATCAAGGTGTGATCATTGTAGTGAGGCCATCATCTTGAACCATCGATAGAGTGACAGTGACGAGCGTGTCGAGGACGCTCGCTGTCAAGACTGAGGCTTGCTCTGGTGAACATGCTGCATTTTTACATCAAGAAGCCTCTCATGGTTTGCTGTTTTTCTCTGGAATCAGAAATATACTATGAGTATATATAATAGCACATTTATTTAAATCAACCCAGCACATGGCTTGTTATTTTGGTGACAAAGAGCCATTGCAGACAAGACGCTCAAATGTGTGTCATAAAGTAATTTTTAGCATAATTGTTTTTGAGTGTTGTTTTTTGAGAATATAAATGAAGCTAAATTAAAAGTAGCATTAAAAATGTTTTCCGGGGATGACTCTTAAAAATCCACAGAGATTTGTCTGGTATTGTCCATTTTTCTGCAGAAATAAGCTGAATGGTCATGCCCTGTGAAAGGCAAGCAGCTAAGAGATGGTCATACCCTATTAAATGGAAATCTCAGACATTGTTAGAGGTAGATGATGTTATAAATTACATGTCTGGAAACTGTATTTGTCGGCCTATGTGTTGGTGTGCATAGTGACCTACAGACCACGGTCTGCAGGTCCTTAATGAAGCATCAGCTCTTCTCCTGACCTCTGGTTCAGAGCAGCTTTCAGCTTCCAATCAAAACATGACGCATGTAAACAGGTTTTCAGCTGTGAGGTGAAGGAGCTGCTGCTGCGTCTGTTAACTGCCTCCATTTATCTCTCTGGTCTCTCACTGTGGACACTCTCAGAGATGTTGCGCACTCTCCATGTTGAGTCACTCTGGCAGCTTTATTGGCAACCCATAGGACCAAATAAATCCTCCTGCACATTTTAAGTCAGCACAGCACACATTTATATTAAACATGTCTTGAGATACAGTGTAAGGCATTGTAAAAATAAGCACATTTATTATCTGCAAGGAAAATAGATGTATTTAATCAACACAGAAATGAAATTGAGGCCACTTACAGTTTAAGAAGAAATATCCCTCTCCCAGCCTGTTATGTTGGATAAGATTTGTTTCCATTAAATAGCTTCATCTTGTTGTACTAGATACAAACGTAATACATAATATATGAAAGTATCTTATCACATTATGAGACCCAGCAAAGTGCTTCAACAGGAGTTAAAGGTCCCATATTATACACTTTTTCTGCAATTTTATACAGGTCTCAGACATCCAACAATATTGTATTCAAAGTGTATTAGCCCAAACTCAGCCCTGGTCCTGAATTGCAGCCAGTTAAAAATCACTGTATCGATCTCTGCTGAGAACAGACTACTTCTGTGTCTGTACCTTTAAATGTTCCTGAGCTGAGCTGGCTCTCTCTCTCCCCTTACTGTGCGCTTATGTTTACTTATCGATGCATACTGGCACTGACAAAAGAGGCTAACGTTACTCTGCAGTGCATGGACAGTACCGTTAACAGTAGTCAGAGTCACCCAAATTACAAATACGTTTGTAACGCTAGCTTCAAATGAGCTTTATGTTTTGCATGTGTGCGCCCATCATTTCACAGAGGACTGCATGTTAACATGGGCCCATACAAATTGGGCTTGGCTACATGGCTGAAGTTGAAGCATAGATCGGTACCAACTGTCTGGGTACAGCAATAGCTGCAGTTCTAACTGAGCTCTGAGCTAACCCGAAGTCTTGAGCTCCGGTTAGCTACAGTGCTAATCGAGCTCCAAGCTAACCTGAGCAGTACTAACTGAGCTCTGAGCTAACCGGAGGTCCAGCGCTCCGGTTAGATGCAGTACTCACCAAGATCGGAGCTAACCGGAGCAGTACTAAGTGAGCTAACCAGAGCGGTGGTTAGCTCATAGCTCGGGTAGTACTGCAGCAAAAGCTCCGGAGTTCTGGTTATCACTGCAGCTATTGCTGCGGTGGCCGCAGCTATTGCTATCTCTCTGGTTCTCTCTTGGATCTTTCTGGTTCTGTCTTGGTTTTCTGTGGTCCTCTCTTGGTTCTCTCTGGTCCTCTCTTGGTTCTCTCTTGGTTCTCTATGGTCCTCTCTTGGTTCTCTCTGGTTCTCTCTGGTCCTCTCTTGGTTCTCTCTTGGTTCTCTATGGTCCTCTCTTTGTTCTCTCTTGGTCCTTTCTGGTTCTCTCTTGGTCCTCTCTTGGTTCTTTCTGCTTCTCTCTTGGTCCTCTCTGGTCCTCTCTTGGTTGTCTCTGGTTCTCTCTTGATTCTCTCTTGGTTCGTTCTGTTTCTCTCTTGGTTCTCTATGGTCCTCTCTTGGTTCTGTCTTGGTTCTCTCTGGTTCTCTCATGGTTCTCTCTTGGTACTTTCTGTTTCTCTCTTGGTTTACTATGGTCCTCTCTTGGTTCTGTCTTGGTTCTCTCTGGTTCTCTCTTGGTTCTCTCTTGGTACTTTCTGTTTCTCTCTTGGTTTACTATGGTCCTCTCTTGGTTCTGTCTTGGTTCTCTCTGGTTCTGTCTTGGTTCTCTCTTGGTACTTTCTGTTTCTCTCTTGGTTCTCTATGGTCCTCTCTTGGTTCTTTCTGGTTCTCTCTTGGTCCTCTCTGGTCCTCTCTTGGTTCTCTCTTGGTTCTCTATGGTTCTCTCTTGGTTATTTCTGGTTCTCTCTTGGTTCTCTCTGGTTCTCTCTTGGTTCTCTCTTGGTTCTCTCTGGTTCTCTTTTGGTTCTCTCTGGTCCTGTCTTGGTTCTCTCTTGGATCTTTCTGGTTCTCTCTGGTCCTCTATTGGTTCTGTCTTGGTTCTTTCTGTTTCTCTCTTGGTTCTCTCTGGTTCTCTCTTGGTTCTCTCTTGGTTCTCTCTGGTCCTCTCTTGGTTCTTTCTGGTTCTCTCTTGGTTCTCTCTGGTTCTATCTTGGTTCTCTTTTGGTTCTCTCTTGGTTCTCTCTGGTCCTCTCTTGGTTCTCTCTTGGTTCTCTCTGGTCCTCTCTTGGTTCTATCTTGGTTCTCTCTGGTCCTCTCTTGGTTCTCTCTGGTTCTATCTTGGTTCTCTCTTGGTTCTCTCTGGTCCTCTCTTGGTTCTCTCTGGTTCTATCTTGGTTCTCTCTTGGTTCTCTCTGGTCCTCTCTTGGTTCTCTCTGGTCCTCTCTTGGTTCTCTCTGGTACTCTCTTGGTTCTGTCTTGGTTCTCTCTGGTCCTCTCTTGGTTCTGTCTTGGTTCTCTATGGTTCTCTCTTGGTTCTGTCTTGGTTCTCGCTGCAGGTCAGGTTAACTGGTGACTCTAAACTGGTCCTAGGTGAGAATGGTTTCTGTCTCTAGGTGATGGTCTACTGATCTGTTCAGAGTGAACCACCTTGACCACCTGTGGGACATGTGGAGCCCTGAGATCTGAAGCTTTTCTTCTTCTGAAAAATACCAAATCTCTAATCTCAATTCTCATTTTCCTTATGTCCAGAAGCAAAAGGAACTAATCAGGCTAATTGCTGTTTTAAAGGGGCAGACCCCTCGTTTACAAAAATTGAAAATATAATTTTTGTACATGTTGAATTGTTCCTTTAATCACAGTGACCATTGTTGTTCAAACACAGGACAAAACTCAGTGACTATGTAACCAAAGAAATAGATGAAGGAAAACTGAGTGGTGGTATGCCCTGCAGTCACAGTGGCCTTGATGCCCTACCTGCACACCCCAGCGTGTTTGATGTTGAGTCTGCTGTGAACCGCTGGAAAAGTGGACCATTTCTGATAGTTTGACACTGAATGCAGCTGCACCATGTTCCAGCTGTGAATCCCTTGCCAGAGTTGTTCTCAGCCAAGATTCGCCCCAGAGGTGTCTCTCCATTCGCATGGCTCACCACTAAAAATAATCTGTTTTTGACAGAACAACAGCATGTGAGCGTCTCCTCTGCTGGTTGCGAGCGTAGTAGTCTGGCCAAGCTGCCTTGTAAATGGAGTTCTCAGAGGACGGACTTAACCCACGTCTATCAAATGCCTCTGTGTGCTACTGGACGAAGCTTCAACCAATCAGACCACTCTTTCCTCTGATGTATGCGTAGCGATGGAAAAACTGGTTGATAAAGAACTAGTGCATCATTGCCTTAAACACGCCTCAATCGAGCAGTTGGAAATGCTAGATTTTTATTGGTCCCCATTTCTAGGTGAATCTGAAATCGACTGTTGCTGCTGCTGCAGATGTGCATGTCTGACAGAGTGATGACGCAGGATCGCTAAGAGCTCGCTACAGGAGGTCTTTACTGCCAGGGAAACACTCAATGGTGACAGCTCAACAAAAATAGGTTTCATAATTATGTTTCATACCAGCTTTGGATCACATTTGCAGAAAGACACAGTGCCACATGGTTAATCTTGGTTAGGATTAGCCAACAAATCAACTTTGTTAAGGTTAGAAAAACATAATAGTTTGTGTTAAAAATATTTTTTTGTTCTCAACAGAAGAGTAAATAAGCACAAAATATATCTTTCAGTATCTGGGTTGTTTTTTTGTTTGTTTTTTTAAATATTCCAATAAATCATATATTTCTGGTTTGATGGCTGTCATCCTGATCTGGAATAATCCAGTCAGATGGTGAGGTTATCTGTATCCAACAAGTCAGCAGCGAGGACACAGTCTGTTCTTAATGAGCTTATCTTTTACAAATGTTCTGCCATCTGTGAGAAAATGGCTTCACATCTTTAGCACTTGGACAGTTTTCTGTGTTGTGTTCAGGAATGTGTGCAGTGGACATTTCTTCATCGTTTTATTAGTATTATTTACCCATGTGAAGACATTCACATGTATGGGTGATCTTAGAGGTAATAACACATATACATATACAGGAAGTTGTGTGGGGAAACATTTGTATGAACACAGTGAAAACTGTTCCAGGTCTTTACTGGACTTTTAGCTCTCTGTCTTGACTGATAATTAAAGCCATCAGGAGTCAGCGCTGCAGTTAAAGACTTTTACATCAGGTGTTTTGAATTGTATGTGGGAGGTTAAATATGGAAATCTGTTTTGTGGTCAGTAGGTCTGAAGTGTCTGCAGTGTTTTGCTTTTATATGACCAGTTTCTGCCCACTCAGCTCTGAATGTGACAGCTGCTGCTGGACAGAGCGCTCACATTCAGGAGAACACAGAGTTTCACTGTGAACACCTCAAACCTTCCTGACTCATATATCTCAGCCTACACAGTGTACAGCCTCCAAGCACACACAGTTACACCCAGACTGCCTTCATCCACTCACCTGGACAGGTCCTGTGTTACTCTCTGCAGCCCTCAGTGCAGACATTAATCCTCACGTCTCTCTTTCACTCTGACTCTGCAGTGGTTCGTTCCTGATGTTGCCACTGTGGCTCTGTGAAGGTCTGTAGTCTGTGACGACTTTTCTTTCAGCATCAGTCAGCAAATGTTAACAAGGAACACATGTTCATTTTCATTTAGTCTTAGTTGTAGTCTTTTGACGAAAATGCTGTTTAATTTTAGTCGTATTTTAGTCATCTGAGTTTTATTTAGTTTTAGTTCAGTTTTAGTCAACAAAATATCATTAGATTTTTTTTCTAACAGGTTTAGTTACAATTTAAAGCATTATTTAAGAGTTTTTATAGAAATTTCAACCTCACACACTCTTTAAGGAAATGTGCAATACACAGACAGATTTAACTGTTTTTATGTTAAAATTAAAGACGTATCTCAGAGAAAAAAAATAAATGTCATTTCTTTCCATGAAAGACCAAAGTGGGGGATTTAATGTACTTGTGGTATACTTTGAAATATTTTCACTCTCTCTTCGTGCCCCCGATAATACCAAATGTGGTTTTTATGAATTGATATTTTAATATGACAATAATAACAACACTGATCTGACAAAGCCACTGGGTTCCCAGTACCCCATGGTGGGGCGCCTGTGCTGTCTGCACCGCCCTGCACGACTGGACCTCCAGGTGGAGTCAACCATGTGACCTGCTGGCCTTATCCATGAAGGCCCCCCTTAATATAGTCTATAATTAAGTAGTAAGCAGAGCTTAACTGATCATCATCCCACCAGTAGGGCACTATGTCATGTCAAATCACATGACATCTTTTTGATTGGATTTCAATTCAAACGTGTTCACCAGGTTAGTTTTTATTGGATCACTGACCGATTCATCCCTCCTTAACATTTTGTCTCGTTTTTATTCGTTGATGTGTCAATTGTTTTTGTCATAGTTGTCATAGATTATTTTCTCTTTAGTTATCGTCTCGTTGTCTTCAGAAAAAAAAAACTGTCATTTCCAAAGATTATAATTAAAAGTTTTCGTCAATGGAAATAACACTGCGAGTAGGTCAAACGAAGATGTCTCAACATTTGTGTCAAAGCTCTGCTGCTCCTCAGCAGAATGTAGGATGAACTTGTGTTTGCCCGTTATCTTTTTGAAGTTGTGAAATTACACTATCATTCACTCTGTGAATGCGTAAATGAACTCTGTGAATCCTCTGTGGTGCTTTAGTTTTGAAAACAACTCAATCGTCTATCATTTTTCCAGGCAAACATTTGCTGCTTCCAGCTGCTTAAATTTGATGATTCATAGCATCTCGGTTGTCATTTTATAGCAAAGTAAACTGTGAACTTTGTAGACTAAACTATTGTGAAAGATAAGTGATGAATAATAATAATAATAATGACAGGCATTATCTTTCTTTTAATGCTTATGTTGTTGCTTCTTGAAAACACTCCTCTCCTTATATCATTAGCCTCAGCCTGTCATCTGTCCCTCTCTGTTGATGTTTGCCCTCCTCTCCTTCACAAGCTGTCACACTTATTTATTTTTGGCATCCCTCGGCTCGCCTGAGACCAGACACATTTTCCTCTCAGTGCTGGTATTTCAGTATTAAAATGATCATTGGCTCCCTGAGCTCCTGCACCAAATCACATCCCTCCTGTCCTGCTCTGGACCCTGTGGACCCTCTGGACCCTCTGGGCCCTCCTACTGTCAGACCATCAGGACCCAGTTCTTGGCTCTTACATGTGCAGTCTGCAGGATGAGCATATTTATTGTGATATTTATTTTATTCCTGCATTTGACAGCCTCTCTCAACTCAATTTTGACTGTTCTTTAGTCTTCTCTCTCTGTTTCTCATGGTTTTTATTTATGATTGAGCTGTGATGCTGCTGATGCACACTCTTGTGCCTTTCTAGATGCTTTTGCTGGGGCTATACTCTTATTTTTTACATTCAAAGCTTATATTGAGGTCATATTTCATGACATAATCACTCAAACAAAAATGATCCTTCAACAAAATCTTGGAAGATATATTGAAGAGCTATAATTTGGCAGTGTGTGTGTCAAGCAGGAGAGCAGACACTTTTTTTGAGTAAATGCAGACAAATTGGTTAAATTTATATTTAAGTCAAACAGCTGGACTCATTACTGGCACAGCCATTTCTTTCAATAACTAATTTGCACAGCAAATTTGCCCTGTCTTTTATTTTTATGTCTGTTTCTATACATCATAATTTAAAAGTCACATCCATAGTACAAATAGTAAAAATACATTTTATTTATCTAATTATTGTTTAATTAACAATTCATATGCCGTTGAAAATGTATTTCTTCCTCTTTATATGGTACATACTGTAGACATGTATTACTATTATTATTATTATTATTATTATTACTGATTCTGTTATTTCATTGCTTGTTTCTTGTTTCTTCTTACTGTTACTTGTTTTACACTGTGATGGTGCATGAATTTCCTCCAATGGGATGAATAAAAAATATTCTATTCTGTCATACAGGTTGGAAATAATTTTTAATTCACTCGGAATGTCCCACTGAGGAAATAAACTTGTGACGACACTGGTGTTATATCAGACATTTTACAATATAAGAAGACAACATAAGTATACTGTATGTAGAGCACCTACTGTTCTTTACCACTGAATGGCTTAAGGCCAATTTATAGTTCTCCGTAAATTGCTGTACGTGGACATGGAGAGCCTCTCCGTTCTCTCCGGGTGCAGGAAATATTTTTTTATGTATCTGTCAAGGGAAAACGGAGACGGCAAGGGCTGTGATTGGTCCTCTAGTTGCACTCCTGCTGTGAAATGCTGCCCCTCTCCCTACACAGAAACAGACAGACAGCACGGACAGGACAGGAAATAAAATATCGATTTGCCTTATGAAACGCAAGTCACATCCAGCTTCCTCAAAAAAATCCATTTAATTCATTTAGTAATTATGGCTGGAATATTTTTCCACAGAACATACTGAAAGGTGTTGGTTTGCATTCACTATTATCCAATTTTGTGTTGAGAAGAACATCTGTTATTTTCTCTCTTTAGAGGAGCTTTAAAGACTGTAAGCAACCAATGTTCTTCTCTTCTATCTCCCTCACGAATAATTAAATAGTAACTTTTATCTGCGATATTAAGGTGAATTGCGAGGGGATGTATTTCACAGCACAGGTGCACAACACGCATCATGACGGAGAATTGCAAGGTCTCGAGGGGCCTCCATAGTTACGGAGTTGGATAACATATTACGCCGTTGGAGAAGTACAGTCGTGGTCAAAAGTTTACATACAATTGTAAAGAACATAATGTCATGGCTCTCTTGAGTTTCCAGTTATTTCTAATACTCTGATTTTTCTCTGATAGAGTGATTGGAACAGATACTTCTTTGTCACAAAAGCATTCAGGAAGTTTGGTTCTTTTATGACTTTATTATGGGTCAACTGAAAATGTGACCAAATCTGCTGGGTCAAAAATATACATACAGCAATACTAATATTTGGTTACATGACCTTTGGCCATTTTCACTTCAATTAGGAGCTTTTGGTAGCCATCCACAAGCTTCTGGTTGAATCTTTGACCACTCCTCTTGAATTGGTGCAGTTCAGTTAAATTTGTTGGCTTTCTGACATGGACTTGTTTCTTCAGCATTGTCCACATGTTCTCAATGGGGTTTAAGTCAGGACTTTGGGAAGGCCGTTCTAAAACCTTAATTCTAGCCTGATTTAGCCATTCCATTACCACTTTTGATGTGTGTTTGGGGTCATTGTCCTGTTGGAACACCCAACTGTGCCCAAGACCCAACCTTCAGGCTGATGATTTTAGGTTATCTTGAAGAATTTGAAGGTAATCCTCCTTCTTCATTATCCCATTTACTCTCTGTAAAGCACCAGTTCCATTGGCAGCAAAACAGCCCCACAGCATAATACTACCACCACCGTGCTTGACGGTAGGCATGGTGTTAAAGGCCTCACCTTTTCTCCTCCAAACATATTGCTGGGCATTGTGGCCAAACAGCTCGATTTTTGTTTCGTCTGACCACAGAACTTTCCTCCAGAAGGTCTTATCTTTGTCCATGTGATCAGCAGCAAACTTCAGCCGAGCCTTAAGGTGCCACTTATGGATCAAGGCCTTCCTTCTTGCACGGCAGCCTCTCAGGCCATGACGATGCAAAACACACTTGACTGTGGACACTGACACCTGTGTTCCAGCAGCTTCTAATTCTTGGCAGATCTGCTTTTTGGTGGTTCTCGGTTGACTCTTCACTCTCCTAACCAATTTTCTCTCAGCAGCAGGTGATACACTCTGGTGATACACTCTGAGTATTCACTCACCCATGGAAATATCCAGAATCAGGTGTTCCAATCACTTCCATGGCCACAGGTGTATAAAATCAAGCAGCTAGGCGTACAGACTGCTTTTACAAACATTTCTGAAAGAATGGGTCGCTCTCAGGAGCTCAGTGAATTCCAGCGTGGAACTGTGATAGGATGCCACCTGTGCAACAAATCCAGTCGTGAAATTTCCTCGCTCCTAAATATTCCACTGTCAACTGTCAGCTGTATTATAAGAACGTGAAAGTGTTTGGTTACAACAGCAGCTCAGCCTCAAAGTGGTAGACCACGTAAACTGATGGAGCGGGGTCAGTGGATGCTGAGGTGCATAGTGTGACGAGGTCACCAACTTTCTGCAGAGTCAGTCACTACAGACCTCCAAACTTCATGTGGCCTTCAGATTAGCTCAAGAACAGTGCACAGAGAGCTTCATGGAATGGGTTTCCATGGCCGAGCAGCTGCATCCAAGCCATACATCACCAAGTACAATGCAAAGCGTCGGATGCTGTGGTGTAAAGCACGCCGCCACTGGACTCTAGAGCAGTGGAGACGTGTTCTCTGGAGTGATGAATCACGCTTCTCCATCTGGCAATCTGATGGACGAGTCTGGGTTTGGTGCTTGCCAGGAGAACGATACTTGTCGGACTGCATTGTGCCAAGTGTAAAGTTTGGTGGAGGGGGGATTATGGTGTGGGGTTGTTTTTCAGGAGCTGGGCTTGGCCCCTTAGTTCCAGTGAAAGGAACTCTGAATGCTTCAGCATACCAAGACATTTTGGACAATTCCATGCTCCCAACTTTGTGGGAACAGTTTGGAGCTGGCCCCTTCCTCTTCCAACATGACTGTGCACCAGTGCACAAAGCAAGCTCCATAAAGACATGGATGACAGAGTCTGGTGTGGATGAACTTGACTGGCCTGCACAGAGTCACAGAGACCTCAACCCAATAGAACACCTTTGGGATGAATTAGAGCAGAGACTGAGAGCCAGGCCTTCTCGTCCAACATCAGTGTATGACCTCACAAATACACTTCTGGAAGAATGGTCAAAAATTCCCATAAACACGCTCCTAAACCTTATGGACAGCCTTCCCAGAAGAGTTGAAGCTGTTATAGCTGCAAAGGGTGGACCGACGTCATATTGAACCCTATGGATTAAGAATGGGATGTCACTTAAGTTCATATGCGAGTCAAGGCAGGTGAGCGAATATTTTTGGCAATATAGTGTAGCTTGCATTTTCTTCCTGATCGTGGCAGTGACAAAACAGTGCCATGCACTTTATACTTACAGTTGTTTGCACTGTTGCTCTTTGGACCTGCAGCTGCTTTGAAATGGCTCCAAGTGACTTTCCTGACTTGTTCAAGTCAATGATTCACTTTTTCACATCCGTGCTGAGCTCCTTTGACTTTCCCATTGTAGTGTTTGTGGGTGTTTGTATCCAATGAGCCCTATTTAAATGGCCTCAGAGAAGTCACCAGCTGTAGTCACTCCTGATCACTCACAAGAAGTTAAGAGGCCATGCTATGAAGCTCATTTCATTGACACAACTTTCTAAGTCACCAAAATTGCTAATTCATGTTGTTATATGTATATTTTTGACCCAGCAGATTTGGTCACATTTTCAGTTGACCCATAATAAAGTCATAAAAGAACCAAACTTCATGAATGTTTTTGTGACAAAGAAGTATCTGTTCCAATCACTCTATCAGAAAAATCAGAGTTGTAGAAATAACTGGGAACTCAAGAAAGCCATGACATTATGTTCTTTGCAAGTGTATGTAAACTTTTGACCATGACTGTATATTCCAGCCTTTATTTAAGCTACAAGACTACAGCTTTCCCCACATGACTCCTTCCCCCTCACAGTTAACATCACACTTCTTTTCTGTTTATTGTTTCATCTTCACTTCTGACACCTGGCCTCATGAATCAGTTATTCTGTCTGTCATATCTCTTCTCTCTGAATTCATCAGCGTTTAAATGACCTTGACCTTGAGAAGCACATATTTTTAATTAAAATAAAACAGGATCTTGTATATTAAAATATTAGAAATGAAACCATCAGCTTGGACACTTTATGCTCCACTGCTTCAGAAAAAAAATGCTAAAAAAAACACTCAACACTTTCCTGTCTCAGGCTGTCAGTGGTGTCGATGCTGAAGTCACAGTAATAGAGAGGATTGATTTTGAGATTGCAGTTGATTTTGTAAAAGAAAGGTCATATGGTTTCTGACAGCAGATCATTTCCTGGTCAATATAGTGTTCAGTCAAACTGCTGCAGATGCTGAATGATTACCTGCTCACACAGTCAGGTGGTCTGGTTAGAGCGATCCATGTGAGCTGATGATCGATCAGGTGTCAGAGGTCCAGCTGTTCAGAGACTTAAGTGAACAATCAACAGGAAATCAGCTGGAGTGAATGTAGAAAAGTGAAAGCAGAACGAGGGAAAGGACATGAGGGATTAACAGAGGTGAGGAGAGAAGATGAGCAGGAAGGTCGAACACAGAGCGTGGAGCTAATGATATGACAGGAAGACAGTGAACTCCTCCTGAGCTGGTACTGATGGAGGACAAAGGGGGAAAAAACAAGAGGAGGACAAGGAGACAGACTGAAGTCTCAACTGTGGTTTCAGTTTCTGTCAAGTGAGAACCCTGAACTGTGTCAAGACACTTAAATGTCCTTGTCTTCATCCTCTTGACTAAATCATTACTTCACTTTGTCTTTAAGATAAAGGTTATTATTAATTATTGGCCTCACATTTCCTGGACATATTCCACAAGCTCTTAGCTAAAGTGTGATTGTTCTACCTGGTGATTTGAATGTAATGATCTCTTGTCTTTCTGTTGTAATGTTCCAGCTCCACAGCAGTTTGACAGCCAGTCTACTGTGGGAGCTGAGGAGTGTAGGAGGAGAAAGGAGAGGTGGTGCATTATATGGAGGAGGAATAAAGGAGAGAATGAGGAGGAGGAGATGGGCTAGATACAGGTGTTGATAGGTTGGAGACAGCATGCTGGTTGAATATGACAGAGACAAATGAGACAGGAGGACAAAGACAGACAGTAGAGGTGCAGGATTGTGGAGGAGAAACAGGAGTTTGTGGTCCAACAGTAGAAACACATTAAATCTGATGCTAATTAAACCCACTGGTCTCTAAGATCCCTGTAATCAATATAAATCAATATCAGTTAGTGACCATGTGCTTCCCTCTAGTGACAGTCTGACAGATCAGATCAGTTTGTAAAAACTATTTCCCTTTGGGATGCGATACACAGTATGTCTCACCGGCCACTGAATCAATGATATAATAATAATAGTTCATTGTTGGAGACCTAGACTGTAAGATGAATTCCTAATTAATGAACAAACGGTTTTCTTTCTCTGTCATAGCCAACCAGTGAAGAAGACCTCTGCCCCATCTGCTACGCTCACTCCATCTCTGCCATCTTCAAGCCCTGCTCCCACAAGTCCTGCAAGTGAGTACACACACACACACACACACACACACACACACCAGCAGACACAGGTGCTCTCATGTGTAGCTCCCTCTCCACACACATATTTCATTTCCACTATTCTCCTGCCTCCTCACTCTCAAACACAAGTCCTGCAGAATCTGGGGGAAGTTTCTAGATTCTCATCTGATGCAAGAATCATGGTGTTGAAAACAAATTATTTGTTTAAATATGTGTTTGTGTAAATACACCAGTCAGGGATAACATCATAACCACAGATAGATAGATAAATAAATAACCCTGATCATCTCTCCATCATGGCTCCTGGATATATAAGACATCAAATGAACATTCAGTCCTCAGAGTTCATGTTAGAAGCAGGAAAGTCACTACACTAAAGTGCGTATCGATCCTTTTTGGCTGTGCTGGTTGGTCGCTGCATCTCTAATTCTGCATGGCTGCTGGGGCCCTGCTCTGAGGCTGCAGCTTTCAGGGTCATGGTGTTGGTGGGGCCTGCTGGTTTGTGTGGGATTTCCCTGGCCCCTGGCCTCTTGATCCTGTGGGGCCCAGTGCTTCAGGAGCTATGCCCATCTCGTCTACTCCCCTTGCGGCTCTGTTCCCATGGGCCGGGTCCACACCAGACTGCCTCTTAATGTGCACTTCACATATCTTGCACCTCACTATACATAGTCACATTTAGGCACATATAGGGACTCAACACATAGGGCTTTGAAGACAGGTGGGGTGAGGACGGTGGGAGATTTGATGAAAGTGCGTAATTGCAGTGCTCCAGGGCACTGTAGTCTTCCCCTCTCCCACCCACTTGCCCCCTGCTCTTCAATTTTAATACAGTAAACACACTCACGCTTTTGGGGGTTTGGGGTGGCTTGGGGATTCGGATTAGGTTGGCTGCAGGTACCCTTTATCCTGCAGCCCTCTGTTCTTCCCTGCAGCCTCTCCTGCCCTTCCAACTTTTAATGCACCACATTACACACAGGGCAGCACGAACCACGTTTTGGGTGATAGGCTTCCTCGCCTGGAACCGGGAAGCCCATAAATAGGTTGGGATCACTAAATTAAATTAATGGCCATTCTGGTGGGACCCAGGCCCTCAATCTCGGGCTGCGAGGGAGGTTGGGGCCTGGGGGTCCCTTGCAGCTATGGTGGGCCCCTGATGCTGTGGCCTCAGTGGCGGTGCCACGCAGCTGTGTTTTGGGGATGTGGCGCTGGTCAGTATGGTCGGGGCTGGGTGGTGGGCCTTGCTGGCCGGGGTTGGGTGAGTGGGTCAAGGCGCCGCGCGGTTGCTGCTCCCTGATTGGTGGATCTCGCCTGCTCTCGCCTCTGCTCTCGGTTGTCTCTGTGTGTGGGGTGGGGCTCCTGTCGGATTCATGGTGGCGCTGGTCCGCTCCCCCGCTTTTTCTCCTTCCTCCTCGCCCACACTGGCCCCATGGTTTATGCTCGTCTGCTTCGTCGCCTTCTGATGCCGCCTCGGTGATGGCCTGCTGCGTGCGGGCCTGGTGCTCCTCGCTTCATACCCCCTCCTCGGGAGGAGCTGCCGGTTCGCTGGTCTTGCCTCATGGGCGGTGGCCTCCTGTCTCCCCGGGTGTTGGGGTGGCTGGGGGTGTGGGCGGGGGTGGGGTTGGGGATGGGGTGGATGGTGGGGTGGTTGGGGTTGGGTGGGCCCTCGTGTCGCTGGCCCTTGGACCCTGTCCTGCACTCCTGGGAGGTGGTGGCTTCTTTCTCCTCCTGGTCGCTGGATCTGCGTGGTTCTCGGTGGCCCGGTGGCTCTCTGGGTTTGGCATCGTCGATGCTCCCACTTCCCCGGGTTGTTGTGGACACCTGGCCGATCTGGCCATGAGGGGTCGTGGTAGACGCTCTGGGTTTCGGTGTTCTACACACATGCATGTTTTATCCAGACCTTATTAACTCCTCCCGAGTCACATTGATGAGTACTGATGTGAACTGCTAGTATGTGCCAAATCATTCGTCCGACTTCTCACTTCTCACTTCTCAAGGTCATGTTTTCTCCACATACTTCTTTCATTTGTGTTCTTGGTAGCCTACTTTATACGGTTAGGTCCTCCACTACTCTGGTGTTCAATACTGTTGGGTGTTGGGATGAAGGTGTTAGGAATGACACAGTAGCTTACACGTTTTTTTTATTCCAATAGAACTGCCTGTCTGTAAACTTCCCTTTTTGTTTTGTCTTATCTCCCTGTCTGTCATTTATTTCCCCCTCTTATCACCCAGGTGTAGCACGTCCCTCTCTGGCTTATAACAGGAAATTCCAATAAATAAAGTAAGATTAGATTCCAGGGAGGGCCGGTGATGGTCACATACACGCACCAAATATTAATTGCTTTTGCTGCAAGACTAAAATATGCATAATCTCATAAAAGGTCGACACTCTTTTGTGGTGTTGAACAATGAGAACAATGCAGACAAAGTGAAAAAAAAAAAAAAAAAAAAAAAAAAAAAAAAAAGCAGGAAAAATGTTAAAGTGTCAGGATTTTTCAGGAGTTTGACAACAAGAAGCAAACAGTGATGTCTAGAGGACTGGATCAGAACTGCAGCTCTGTGGTCTGTTCCTGGTCTGCAGTGGTCAGGATCTATCAAAAGTGGTCCAAGAAAGGACGAGTGGTGAACCAGAGACAGAGTCATGAGAGGACAAGGATCACTGATGCAGGTGGGGAGTGAAGGCTGGTCCTGGTGGTCTGATCCAACAGAGCAGAGAAGTTAATGCTGCTGAAGATAGAAAGGAGTCACAGATACCACAGCGTAAACCTTCAGGGGTCAGAGGTCACACAGGGGGACCAACACTATATGAGGCTGAAGGTCATCATGTGATGGCAGAACTGTTCTGGTCTTTTATTTCATTTTATTTTTTCTATGCCCGCTTCAGTGATTATCATCATATTTGTAGAAATGGAATATGTTTTATTTATTGTGTGTAGTCACGTACGATCAGAGTTTCCATTAGTTTATAATGAGCCTTTACTTTGGCGGTCTGTGTGGACAGACATATCAGCAGCATATAGAGGAAGGTCAGACGTAGAAAGGCAGGAGGACAAGGATTGAGGAATCTCATACATGGGAAACAAGGACTCTTCTAAAGGTTTAATTCTTCCTGTCGAGGGTTTTTGTTCAGGGTTGTGGTGGTCGGCCTCCTCACTCATTATTGCTCTCAGATGCACGTGTTGTAGGAGATGAATAAAGTCCATCCTGTACACACACACGCAAGAGCTTGGCTGTATGTTTACTTGCTGTCATTCACATAGGTACACTGAGACACATTAGGAATGTGTGAAACAACAGTACCATTGTTTTCACACAAATCAATCAACTTTTAGAAGACTGCTGGTACAATAACATCTTTGAGCTGATGATGTCTCCTCACCTGAAGGCCTCATCAATCAGTGTGTGTGTGTGTGTGTGTGTGTGTGTGTGTGTTATGGTGTGAGTCAGCTGTTTGGAGCTGCTGATTGTGGCTGAAATCCTCTGCAGCTCTGTGGGCAGCAGACCTTGGTTCAATTCATACCTCAATACATATTTCATGTTATCCTGGAGGTGCGCTTGATTTAGCTTAGCTGGCACGCCAACTCAGCAGTTGTATGGATTATTCTGGTGCTGATTGAGAGTGCTGTCACGAGGAGTAAACTATACCGGCCTGAGAAGATTCTCATCATCTCCAAGGCCAAACTCAGGCTCGTTTTTCCTGCCCTGGACTACAAGGACCATGTCAGCCATATTTCCTACAGTTCACTAATTCTGTCTTTTAATTTATTTCTTCAGTTGCTTCACATTTTAGGTGAGCAAGCACATGTTTTAACCAGGAGGGAGGGGGAACGCTGTTCAGCTGTGCAGCAAGCAAATCAAAATAAATGATTGCAGATTCCCAAAAAAAGATCATTATTTTGCCTTATTATTGGTCTCCATCTGTGATGCTCTTCAGAATAATTTTGATTTTCTAACTTGCATAAATCCTCCCACCTCATATTTACTCTATGTACATTTTGGGAAGGTTAAATAAATTTCAGTATTTAAGCATAAAATGATGCTTAACTTTCAGAGTTTAGGACTCTAATCTGTTTGCTAATTCTAGTTAATGGTGAGGCGTTACTCTTACTGTTTCATTTTTATTAATCATTTAACTCATCAAGAATCACAAACATGTTAGGTGTCCACACTCAGATTATGTCTGGTTTATTTAATCTGTCCACAGATCAGTTCTTGTGTAGATTACAGGAGCTAATAGGTGGACAGAGTCAGGCCAGCTGTTTGCCCTTGTTTCCAGGCTTCATGCTATGCTATGCTAAGCTAAACTAAGCCTGAGGATCAAAACTCAATTCAGTGAAATGAGTAAATGGAAATCTTACCTGCAACTGATGTGAATTTAGAAACTAAAACAAAAAGGAGTAAACTTGCACACGTTAGGCCTGAACCACACCGTTTCACTACACACTTGCTCATTTCGGCACACGGCTGTCGTCTGCTTTTAACCTCTTAACGCTGAATTTACCATTAATTCCTGTTGTTTTTGCATCATACCTAACTTTATGTTTATTCTACGTGCTATAGACAAAATAGACGATTTAACATCTCCACTTAATTAGCATTAAAAGCAAAAACTTTTTTAATATAACTGTTTATAAATTCAGATGTCAAGGGAATAAGGATAAATTTGGTTATGTGGTTTCTTTTTTTTCTATATTCCATTGTCTAAAACAATTGGGGAAAAAGGTTTAATAATTCATAATAAATGAATGAAAGACATTTTGATGTTTTTCTTTGTTTCCATACTGAAGCGAACAGAACATGTTGTAGTATGGATGTATGAGACTGCTCTGACCTCTGACCTTTAGTCACCTCTGTGTTGTTTCTGTGCAGAGCCTGCATCAACCAGCATCTGATGAACAACAAGGACTGTTTCTTCTGCAAAGCCACCATCACTGGAGTGGAAGACTACAGCAAGCCTGCCTCCTCCTAACACACACACACACACACACACACACACACACACACACACACACACGTTAGCTGTAAAGATTATCCCTGAGTATAAAACTGTTTCCAACATTCTTCAAACTTCAGACCACATAAAGGAGTGAACCCAAAGATTTGTCACAGAGGTGTGTTTCCTGTGTCAGCGTGAATGTGTCTTTTTGGGGAAATAATCCACAGAACTTTGTCTTTCTCTAAGAGCAGATGAGGTTGGAGTGGAGATGTCACACTAAATATGTTTGTCTACCTTCATTTGTGGTTTGAGAGGAAATTAGCTGAAGTTTGATGTGATGTGAAAAGAGCAAATGAACAGAGTTACAGGAGGGGGATTTTCATAAATACACTCAGTATATTCAGCCTGACAGTGTTGGCCATAAATACATATCTGGCTAATGTAAAGCCATTTAAAGCAGTGGTTCCCAACATGTGGGAGGTACACTAACTGTCCTTGTACTTGAGTACTTCCATGTTCATGTGATTTTCATCTAGAAAAACCAGGACGTAAAACACTGACAGAGAACACTTTACTGCAGCATCAAGTACATTTTGCTGATCATATGTTTATGTAGGTAAGGTCTGAACGCAGACTGTGTGGTATTAGTACTTTTACTGCAGTAAAGGATCTGGACACTTCCTCCACCAGGCACTGGGTTAAAGAAACATATTTCCATGGACACATGTATTTCCATGTATTTTGGTTGAACTCCTCACCAAGGGATCATTAGTACACGGTGCTTCAGGCTGACGGTTGGAAACCACTGTTTAAGATCATTTTTAGGTTTGAGTTTACTCATTTATAACATTCTGCTCATCAGTAAGATTTAAGGTACGGACTTATACTGTATATAAAGGAAATACTTACCCTCCCATCAGTTTTCTGTACTCACTTATCCTGTTCAGAGTCACCATGGGATGGAGCCTAGCATCCCAGCATGCATTGGGGGAGAGAGGGAGGGCATCCTAAATAGTTTTCCAGTCAGTCACACACATGATGCCAGACAGAAACTGTACAGCCTGATTCCAGGTCAGACTGTGGATGAATTTCTGCACAGAGTAGCTCTTTGGCTGCTCAGTTCAAGGTCATGACGCTGAAGTTTTGAAGTTGTAGGTTTTGGCCGTGAAGAGTGAGCGAACGTAATATAGAAATAATTAATAAAAGTGCAGTGTCTTTGCAGCACAATCCATTTAAGAGGAACACACGTTCTCACCTGCAACTAATTTACTGTATGAGGAAAAAGATGAAGTTCACTTTCCAGTCTGAGTCACCGTAGTGTCACATGTACAGCTCACAGATTTCAACTTTGAACAGAGGTTATAATGCAGTGACTGGTGTACAAGAGGAGGCGTGTATACACACACACACACACTTTGATATAGTGGGGGGTAAAAAAACAGTCATGGTGCAGACAGGACACTGTGGCCTCCATTCTATTAGACTGGGTCCTTGATGGGGGACAGCAGTGTCCTTCAGTGTGAGAACCAGTTGTCATATTAGCACAACAATTCACCTCTACCTGTCAGAGCAGGTACACCACACACACACACACACACACACACACACCTAACAAGCTCTCACAGGGTGGCAGGTGTGTGCGACACAGACACACTCACAGGCAGGAACAATGGAAAACATACCTCACCTTACCTCTGGATGGATTACTGAGCGGACCTATCAGGTTGAGACCCCCTCCCCTCAATGAATGAACATTATGGTCAGAAACGACCACAAAGAGACGAAATGACAACAAAGACTAAAAATGACTTCTCTCTACAACTAGACTGCGTTCTTCATTACAGCTTTGGGGAAACCTATTTTTTTTCCCCAGGTTAAGGTCACAGTTTTAAACATGGTAAACTGATACAAAAACAATTATGTGAAGAAAATGAATTCAACAAACAAACAGCAAAACTGCATGGCACTTGAACAGCCTTCTCCTGTGTTTATTAATTATCTTTATGAACATACTGTACAGTGCACTTTCACTGTATGGGACAGTGATCTCTAGGAGCCAGGGCCGTGTTTCATGTCTCTTGGCCTCTGTGGAGCAGCAGTGGGGTGCCCAGGGGCCCCTCATAATCCATCCATGACCCTACCTGCAGGTTTCATGCGTACCTTCACACCAACGTACTGTAAACACGATCAAACACACACTGTTTCTATCAGCACTGGTGCAGGGAGTAGGTTTACAGCCATTCTAACTTAAACTTAACTATTTTAAAGATGTGGGGGTATTTTTAAGACTTTTAAGACAAATGCAGATGTAACATTTCAGCACACTGTACTGTACAGTTACACACTTCAAGCATTGTCACTCATGATCTGTATGATAGAAAACTATGATTTAGTGGTAAGACCTTGGTTTCTCTTTCATGGCTGCAGGCTGCAGTTTCATAATATTAATGAACTTGATATTCGATTGAAACTGCTCTGCTGTAACTGTACTTTCCACTGTGGAAATCAGAGACATGCTGTGATAAAGAAATGTGAATACTGGGGTGACAAACCTGTATTGTGAAATTTAATCCTCAATCCTAAAAAGTAAAACACATACAAGAAGGAGAAAATGATTTAATAAAAAATGGTTTCAGTTTTTTTTTCTGAGTACCAAAGTAATACTTGTTTATTTTTCATTTGCACACCATGAATATTAAAAAAAATAAAAGACATTAAGATCTTTGTTTTCATATTGTATTGGTATTTAATATTCTTCATTAGCTTTTCAAGCAGTCTGTCAATCATAAATTTGTCATTTTAATATTCGAGTTTTCTCTTTTCTGTCAAACATTAAACTATGACCTGGTAATTCTACCTGGAACTAAAGTTTTTCAGTGTAAATGAAAAAAATGCCCACTATTTTAGAGCTCAGAAAGCAAATTTAACCTTGTCTTGTTTTCTGTCAGATTTGTGTCTATTATGTATGTGTTATTTTCCTTGACCAGAACAGTTTATTATCATTTCTCCTTTGAATTTTAAGTCTGATGAAATCATCCTTTATAATATTGCAGCTGGTGGAGTGAAAACATTTGAAATGCTATTAAATGAATGTGAACCTTTCACATCACATCTTTACACAGATTTTTTTTTTAAATTTTCATCTCTGGTGTTTTTGAATATTATTTCAATTAATAGTTTTTATTGTCAAAAACATTACACATAATGATAATAATAATGTGATGACAGATGAGATCATTTCCAGTGTTTGTGTTTGTCTGGTGTCACACTGACATATGAATGATAGCCCAAATATTGAACATATAAAATGCTGTTAGCTCAAAGGTTGAATGTGAAGAGCTTTCTGGAAGGTTGATGGGGATGTGGTCATTTTAAGATATCTGTGTGTGAGCTGGTAGCAGTGCTTCTATTCAAGGCATGCATTTGAGTGATCATGGTGTTTGTTGTGCAGGTTTACAGAGAGCTTCAGTGGTGCTGCTGAAGGGATTTTAAAAGGCTGCACTGAGTAATATTACACTGAGTGTTTTAATTTGTTGTTTCCTGTTTACCTGTTTATCTTATTTGGGGGATGAGGGAGGGCAAAGAAGATGTTTGGGATGGATGGGCTCATTGCTTTCTATTTCTCCTTTGTGAGTGAGAGTGCACATATATTGACATTGTAACTGCATTAAATTATTTATCCTGAACTGACGAGCTGTGAGCGTGTCTGATCTGTGTGCTGGATGGAAACAGGAAGAGAGAGGGGGGATGTTAAACTGGCCATGAAATGAGTGTGAGGTAAAACAAACTGTTCATAAACAACACGATGCACAGGTTTAAAAGTGCACATCAGTGTGCAATTGAGAAAATGTATAAAAACCACAAGAAAGAAAGAAAACCTGCAGTTATGCCAACAGCTCTGTGAGGTTTGGTCTGGTACAGTAACATGCAGAAAACACCAAGGAGGTGGACGCTGCAGCTTGGTGATGCTCTACATCCCTTTAGACATTTTCTCTCCACAGTTTCATACATATTAACTGTTGTTATATGGCTCTTCCAGCTAAATATGCCTGCATAAATTCAACTTTCTTAATGGCTCTCCATGGTTTTAGATTGTAGAAGTTCTTGAAGCAAAACTTTCCAGAGTACTGATCATACTCCAGACTGACAAATCCCAGTTTAAAACATGTTAGTCTAAACACTGTGTAGACTGCAGAGGACCCAAAGAAAACATCAGGATTACAATCCTGTGGGTCAATAATGATCAGGGTTTTCTGGACTGGAAGACAGCTGGATTCAACATCCAGTATGCTCCCATCATGCAACACTGTGAGGATATTGATTAAATAGAAATTTGAATATTTTCATTCTTCTCCCCTCAGGGCTGAAACTATTTCAAATGTAAATAACCTGATCTATACTGCTTTTATTTCTGTTATAAAAGGCTGTCATTAAAGGAAAAAAAGATCAATATTAGAGCTGACCAATGACTTTTTCACAGGAGTGCACATACACACTGTACATACACATTCTTGCAGTCATACAATGATAGATATATACACTTATATTGCCAAAAGTATTCACTCACCCATCCAAATAATCAGAATCAGGTGTTCCAATCACTTCCATGGTCACAGGTGTATAAAATCAAGCACCTAGGCATGCAGACTGCTTTTACAAACATTTGTGAAAGAATGGGTCACTCTCAGGAGCTCAGTGAATTCCAGCGTGGAACTGTGATAGGATGCCACCTGTGCAACAAATCCAGTCGTGAAATTTCCTCACTCCTAAATATTCCACAGTCAACTGTCAGCTGTGTTATAAGAACGTGGAAGTGTTTGGGAACGACAGCAACTCAGCCACAAAGTGGTAGACCACGTAAACTGATGGAGCGGGGTCAGTGGATGCTGAGGTGCATAGTGTGAAGAGGTCGCCAACTTTCTGCAGAGTCAATCGCTACAGACCTCCAAACTTCATGTGGCCTTCTCGTCCAACATCAGTGTGTGACCTCACAAATACACTTCTAGAAGAATGGTCAAAAATTCCCATAAACACACTCCTAAACCTTGTGGACAGCCTTCCCAGAAGAGTTGAAGCTGTTATAGCTGCAAAGGGTGGACTGATGTCATATTGAACCCTATGGATTAGGAATGGGATGTCACTTAAGTTCATATGTGAGTCAAAGCAGGTGAGCGAATACTTTTGGCAATATAGTGTATCTACAGATACATATTAAACATACTGTATACACCAATCAGGGATAACATGACCACAGCCAAGTGAAGTGAATAACACTCATTATATCTTCATCATGACTCCTGGATATATAAGACAACAAATGAACACTCAGTCCTCAGAGTTGATGTTAGAAGCAGGAAAAATGTTCCAGCATCAGGATTTTTCAGGAGTTTGACGTCTGTTCCTGGTCTGCAGTGGTCAGGATCTATCAAAAGTGGTCTAAGGAAGGACCAGTGCTGAACCAGAGACAGGGTCATGAGAGGACAAGGATCACTGATGCAGGTGGGGAGTGAAGGCTGGTCCTGGTGGATAATGCTCCCTGTTTCAAAGCAAAGGTACTTCAGGAACTGTTTGAGGACCACAACAACCAGTTTGAGGTGTTGACCTCCGAATTCCCCAGATCTTCATCCAATCGAGCTGAACCATGAGTCTGAGCCATGGAGGCCCCACCTTCAACTTCCAGGGCAGCAAAAGGGGGACCAACACAATATGGCAAGGTTTGATCTGTGTCTGTATATAGTCATTAATCCTCTGGTAACTGCACTTCCTTATGTGTATGACAGTAGAAGTGTAAATAGATACTGAGATAATCTGTAATATAATAATTATTATTAGCAGTCAGAAAGTCTAGTATATAAAGTATGACATGCATACACCAGAATTACACATGATGTGATTAGTTACGGATACTTTGTGATGTCTATAATTATATGTATATTAATATATAATGTTCACAGTATCCATCCATTATCTACCTCTTATCCTCTCATAGGATCATGGGGGGGCTGGAGCCTATCCCAGCTGTCTTAGGGTGAAAGACAGGGTACACCCTGGACAAGTCTCCAGTTCATCACAGGGCACATAGAGACAGACAACCACTCACACTCACATTCACACCTACGGTCAATTTAAATTAACCAATTAATCTAATCCCCATGCATGTTTTTGGATGGTGGGAGGAAGACAGAGTACTGAGAGAACCCACACAGACATGAGGAGAACATGTAAACTCCACACAGAAAGGCCCCCGGGCTGGGAATCGAACCTGGTACCTTCTTGCTATGAGGCGACAGTGCTAACCACTAGACCACTGTGCTGCCCCATGTTCACAGTATGTAGTGAGATATTGCAAAGCTGAACCTTGAATTACAGGAAATACATGCAAATACAGCAAAATGTTAAACAGACGCAAAGTGACTTAATGCAGCCTGATTTAAACAGAAGTCTGGCCTCAAACAACAGCCAGACACCCACATGTACAATGAGTCAAACAGTGCATACATGTGGACCCCTCACTGTTGTTTGGAGCAGCAGCCTCTGGTGCTGAGAAACACAGTGCCCAAAGCTGCAGTTCCTCAGAAATGCTCCATTGCACAGCAGAAAAAAAAACTGTTGGTACAAAACATGGTTTGAGCCTCAAACGAAGAATGACTTTTTAAATATATAACTCTTCCTTTCAAATGACATCAAAGTTAGGCATAAGTGAGGGCCTGGCTGCTTTGAGTGACAGGTGGATGCTGCCTCAGGTCTCCACTGCCAGGTCAGAGTCCACCACATTGAGCCTCTACAGAAACCTTTGGGCTACGACCATGTGTCATACAGTCTTTGCAGGAGACTGACTGGAACGAAGCTGTTCGGAAGCCAAAGTCAACTGTCTGGTCTGTTTAAAGTGGGATCAGAGGAGTGTTTCTGGTGTCACTGTTTGGTCTGTCCAGCAGCTGGACACCAGGCTACATTACCAGAGCGAATCAATCGAGACAGAAATAGCTGCACCATAGAGGGACAGAAGGATGGAGGACGAGGAGGTAAAGATGGAGGAGAGCAGCACAAGGTCACTGAGAGTATTTATAGTAGAACAGGAGCTTTCTTTCTCCCACTGATCGATGGAGGCAGACCAGCACATGACCTGTCCACTAATGGCAACCTGCTGTGTGTGTGTGTGTGTGTGTGTGTGTGTGTGTGTGTGTGTGTGTGAATACTAAATGGGTCAGTGAGAAAGGCGAAGCAAAGAGAGAAAGTTTCCACAGCAGCTTTAGCCTGCAAGAAATGACACAATGGCTCTCAGGTTATTCCTGAATGAGCCTGCCTGTGTTCACCATTGTTCACTCAGTACATTTCCGTGTGATTGGCCACCACAGCTCCATGTTGTGCTTCTGTCTTAGCCAGTGGCACCTGCTGGTCTTTCAAAGAGGGGAAGCTCAGTCTGCTTACGTCATAAAATTTGATAAAACGATCTAACGAAACAATATTAAACTTGAACTAAAACAAGGAAATACCATGAGTGTGTTTTATTTACACGTATTTATCCATTAACTGTTCCATGCAGTCCCATTGAAGTGCATGTGCGCGCAGCTTCTACGGGCAAATTCATTGACGATAGAGCGAAAAAGACAACTGAGCTATGGGAATGTATGAGAAGTTAAAAACATGGACTCAGTCAATTTGTGTTAGGTAGCTAATTCTGAACGAACTCGTCTTCGAGATGAACGTGTTCTAATGTGTTTGTAGTTAATGAAATGTTAACATAACCGCTCTTTTGATCTGCTGGTCTGTTCTGAAACCTCCAGACCTCTGAAGTGGAGCTTCTGTCTCCAGGATCTAAGTCCATGTGGCTGAAACTCAGACCGTCAGAGGGCTTAAAACTTTCTTTTTATTCTACCTTTGCATACTTCTTCTAATTATTTTTACATGAATTTAAAAATTACTTTTTATTCTGTTTTATTTTGTTTGAAAGCCTTGCATCTCCAGTCTACTGGCGCTTTTCCACTACACAGTAACGACATGGCACGGCACGGTATGGTACAGCACGGCCCAGTTTTGTTGCTTTTCCATCACAACTGAGTACCTCATAGTTCCTCGGCGCGGCTGTCATACAGCAGCGTGAAACTTCCATGATATCATGTAATATCAGTAATGTCACGACACAATGTGTCCTCAATGGAGGACAATCTATTTGTTGCTCACTCTGTGACTTTTTGTCCTCGACTGACCATGGCGTTGTTTTCTGTGATGTCATTTTCTCATGTAACAATAGTGAAGCGGTTGCTGATTTTAGAAATGGTGGGGTCGAGTTGTCTTTGGCTTTTACAGGCTAGTCGGACATTTTCAATGACGACACTCGTTGGCCAATCAGTGGAAGGCAGCCAGCTGACATCACATTTTAGTATTGCTTCGGCTCGCTTGGAACCAGGGCTGAGGAGGTACGAAAAAGTACCTAGTACCAGGTAATTGTACTAGGTACTAGTGGAAAAGCACCACAACTGTGTAGAGCCATGCCGAACCGTACCGTACCGCTTCTGTGGAAAAACACCATATGACTCCATCTGTGTACTCCACCACATCGTTACTTTCCCCTGATGCTGCTCACTCCTATAATAAAAATATTTGAGTTTGAACTGTTTTCTCTCTCTGGGCTCTGGTCCTCCTAGACTGGCTGTTTCAGGTTTTTGTTGCATTTGGACCCCAGAAGAAGCAAACAGGCTGAACCAGTTTAGAAGGGATCGTTCAGGTAGTTTTTATTTGCAAAGTGCAGTAAACGGTGAAGTAAGGAGCCAGTGACAAAGTACTTTGTCATGATACTTTTACTTGAGTATATTTGGGCACTTTATCAGTACCTTAACAGAAGTAAATCAAATTCTTCCTCCACCACTACAAGCAGAGCACAGAGTTAGCATTAGTGGCTAACTAGCCAGCTAATTATCTACACAGAAAATGGCTTTGCTTCAAAATAGCCTTAATTGTTCAAAGTGAGCTTACCACCAATGGGACAAGTGACGTAAAAGATGTTGAAAGTCACTCAACACTGAAGAAAAAGACGGGTGTTTTTTCTGTCTCTAGAGCAGGGGTGTCAAAGTCACTTTCATCGAGGGCCACATTAGCGTTATGGTTGTCCTCAAAGTCCGGTTGTAAGTGTAAGACTATATAAATACAGTGTATTGATTATTATTGGCTTTAGTAATAACTTATATAATAATAATGACTTTAAACTATCCATATATTTTAAATATAACTAGGCGAAATGTTTCTAATCAGCAAGGTCACTATATAAACTCATTAATATCTCATAAATAAAATGTTAATAAAGTTTATAAAGACTAAAGATTGAACACAGATATCAGTCAGTATTAGTTCTCCCTCCTGTCATGTTCTGCTCTGTATGTATGTTTAGCTTGTAAAGGTGTTGCTCCTGTAATTAACGAAGATAATAACTCTATAACGGCTCTGTAGTCTGCACTTTGTCACACCAGCATATTTACTCATGTCACTTCTTCCGGTTAGTCCTTCAGAATAAATGCTATACATCACGATAACTCATTGTCTATATAAAGCTAGTCAAGCTTGTAGTGAGGATTTATTCTTATACATATAGTATGTCAAAATAAAGGCATCATGTCAAGGCCACTCTTCCTCCCATTACTGGACAGTCGGGTGTTGAGTCCATTTGACTGAACTACTTCCAGTCCTTTCTATTGGACCCACTCCAGCCGTTATGGTCCCTGATGGTCCGTAAATCACTTCTGAGTTTCTTTACCCTTTCTCGACATTGTTTTAATGTGTGCTAGCACTCATGAGTGGCCATCAGCTTGAAGACCTTTTCATTTTGAATCACTCCATCCTGATCCCTCTGGATTTTGTCGTCAGCCTCTAAGCACAGAAACGTCTGCACCTCCTCGATGGAGCACAGTGTTGAGAAATACACAGAAATAATAAAAATAATGGTCACCAGGTTTTCAAGATGGCAGCAAGGTTATTATAGTTTTGGATTTTTCATTATTGTTTAGTATTTTTTAAGTTTTAACTTTTTCTTCCTCTAATTCAGTTAGTTTTAATTCGTTTTTAGAGCGGGTTTACTTGTTTTAAACAGTTATTATTCTTGTTCTAGTCAACACGCAACATTTTTTTCTCTCAATCATAAAACGCTGAAATCCAAGTACCTGACAAATGCAGCATATTGTAATATTACTTCCCAACACTGCTAAAGATACACATGAGCAACAGAATATGAGCCCATTCATGAGACACACATCACATTTGTTGTCAGCCAGGAGGCTGAAAGGAGGAAGCTAAGAAAAACATGAAGCTTAATCTAAGAAAAACATGAAGCTTAATCTAAGAAAAACATGAAGCTCAATCTAAGAAAAACATGAACAGACTCAAAAACTCTAAAAAAGAACAGATCGTGAGGTGCATCAGCTCACCTAAAATGGTGAAATAAATTGCTTTTATATCAATGAAAAGACAAAAACAAAGGGCTTTTTATGTATAATTTTTAGTTAGTTTTGCAAACACACAATATAGTTTCAGTAAGATATCTTTTTTCTTTCAGTTAGTTATCTTTTAATTATAGTTTTTATTTACAGTATTTCAGTTAACAACAAAGTGGGAAAGTGTCATTACTCAGATGAGGAAGAACATCAGGAGATCTGAACAAGGAGAATCAGAGAATCAGGATAATCAGGTAAGGGTCTGATTGTATTCTATCAAACATTGATGGAATTTTCTGGATAGAGACTGGAGCACATGACAGGGTTTTTAGGAGTGGAGGGCTTTAAAGTTTGTCTTGTCAGAATTCCTGAGGAAAAACCACATGGAGCCACATGTCCCTGCCACCACACACCAAACCAAAAGAGAGGAGGGAGAGGAGAAGAAACACAAAAACCTTCCAGCCAGAAGCAGGATCACCACAGAGTTAAAGTCCAGTTTCCCTCTGAGCTCATTTAATATTCATTAACAACTAAATTCCACATCTTTATTGATGTTCCAAGTTTGTTTCTAGTTTACTTTGATGTAGCTCAGAGGATTAACTTAGATGTTTAAAAAAGAAATCATGTTTAATGAAAGTAATAAAGTCAAGTTAAATTTATTTATAGAGCACATAAAAGATGTCAGCAGTCGATCACAGTGCTGTACAAAGGACACATTAAAAAATGAAGCAAATCAATAAATAGATTGCAATAACAACAATAAAATTAAAACAGAAAAAAATGAAAAGTAAAATTTTTAAATGCAACACCATTTAAACTGAGAACTACAGTGCCGATCATCATCGTTTATGAAACGCCAGGGAAAGAGGAGAGTTTTCAGATAGATTTAAAAGGCTCTAAGGTCTGGAGACTGGTCCAGAGTCCAGGGACAGCTCCATGAAGGTCCTGTCACTTCCAGCCTCCACGGAGGCCCCGTCACCTCCAGACTCCACGGAGGCCCCGTCACCTCCAGACTCCACGGAGGCCCCGTCACCTCCAGACTCCACGGAGGCCCCGTCACCTCCAGACTCCACGGACTCCACGGAGGCCCCGTCACCTCCAGACTCCACGGAGGCCCCGTCACCTCCAGACTCCACGGAGGCCCCGTCACCTCCAGAGTCCACGGAGGCCCCGTCACCTCCAGACTCCACGGAGGCCCCGTCACCTCCAGACTCCACGGAGGCCCCGTCACCTCCAGAGTCCACGGAGGCCCCGTCACCTCCAGACTCCACGGAGGCCCCGTCACCTCCAGAGTCCACGGAGGCCCCGTCACCTCCAGACTCCACGGAGGCCCCGTCACCTCCAGAGTCCACGGAGGCCCCGTCACCTCCAGACTCCACGGAGGCCCCGTCACCTCTAGACTATAGAGTCTAGCTCATCAAATTTAATAATGACTGTCAAAAATAAAGCTGACGAGTGAAACTGATCATTATCAGAAAGTTTATGTTTCATGGTCATATTTAGTTTGTTAACATAATTCTACACAGTACTGAAGTTGAAGTCCCGTTTCAACACGGCGGCACAGTTTAAGACGTGAAGACAGAAGAGACGATCCTTTCTGAAATGTCATAACCATCACTGTGATGCAGTGCTCTCTTTAAATGCCAATAATTTTAATCAGCCTGATTATTTGCATAATTAGATTGTATATGAAACTCTGAAATGTCATTCATTACCATAATACTCAATGATCACAGAGAAGAGCACAAGTGAATGTTTTCATGAAAAAAACAAACAGCAGTAAGAGGTTATGCATATAAGAAGTATACATACAGATGTGTAGTTTGTATATAATATAATATAATATAATATAATTGTGTTGAACCACTGGTTCAGTGGTTGGAAATCTAGTTATTTTTAAGGAGTTTTCTATCTCCTTTGATTGAAAAAAAACACATTTTTTCCTCTTTTAAATCATATTTTCAGCAGTCAAACATGAGCAGTTCTTCAGAGTGCTGCTGCCCCCTACAGGACAGTTACACACAACACACTGATGACAGATGTGACCTGTTCAGTGCAGAAACCTCAGATTATGACAATTTTATAAGTGAGGATTACAGGAACCAAACACCTGCCAAGGAGCTGTTTTTATTTTGAATTTATTTGATGTATTGAGACAAAATATCAGACTGAAGATAAAGATAATACTAATAATGTGTGTGATTCTGTGGAGGCTGTCAGGCTGCCTGATAAGAAACACATCAGCTGTTGTTATGATCGAAATTTATTAACCATCATTCTGCAGCTGACTGTCTTTAGCACAACCTGACTGCTCACATCAGTTCAGATCTCAGGACATCAGCTCAGTCAGAGGGATAATCGGACTTCAGGCTCTTCAGGGAACCAGAACATGGTTTACTGTTTGTTTTTCCAAAATGTTTTCTTTAGTCCTAAAGTAATATTCACATAGACAATGTTTCATTTTCATCTGTTAATTTCATAATAATAATGATAATAATAATAATGCCTTTCTGTGTGGAGTTTGCATGTTCTCCTCGTGTCTGTGTGGGTTCTCTCTGGTACTCCGGCTTCCTCCCACCATCCAAAAACATGCATGGGGATTAGGTTAATTGGTTAATTTAAATTGACCGTAGGTGTGAATGTGAGTGTGAGTGGTTGTCTGTCTCTATGTGTCCTGTGATGAACTGGAGACTTGTCCAGGGTGTACCCTGCCTTTCACCCTAAGACACCTGGGATAGGCTCCAGCCCAAAATGGATGGATAATAATAATAATGTATCAGTTTTATATAGCCAAGTGCTTTTCATAAAAACTCAAAGACGCTTTACGTAGAAAAATGCATAAGACAGACTAAAGAACAGGTGAAAGGATAATGGAGGTTAAATGCTTGCTTAAAGAGGTAAATATATATATTGTGACTACAAAGCTCTGTGAGCGTAGTCTGGCCAAGCTGCCTTGTAAACCCAGTTCTCAGAGGACGGGCTTAACCCGCATCTATCAAATGTCTCTGTGCTACTGGACAAGGCTTCAACCAATCAGATCACTCTTCTGACGTATGCTTTGCGACGGAAACTGCTTGATCCAAAGAACTAGTGCGTCATTGCCTTAAACACACTCGAGATGTTGGAAATGCTAGATTTTTATTGGTCCCCATTTCTAGGTGAATCTGAAATCGAGGAGAATGGCAGCTGGGTCAGACTGACTTGGTCGTGAAACTTTGTGCAGTATGGGTGGGCCCAGGCTACTGACAAGCCAGACTATGACATCAAATGTATAGTCTGGGGGCAGAGTCGAAGCCTGTGGGTGGGACCAACCGTTGTCATTCAAACTGCCTCTGCACATAATAGGCCAGCGCTATGACCAATCAAAGCAACGAACAATGTGTCGCTACCAGTGGAGCCAGCTGGTATATTAGACTTTTGCCGTAGATGGGGGGTTTCTCCTGAAGTCCACTATCATGTCCACAGTTTAACAGCATTCAGCTCCAGGTTGTTCTGACCACACCAGACAGACAGCTGTTCCACTTCCTGTCTGTATGCAGACTCGTTGCCGTTACAGTCACCATAGACAGTAGGAAAAAGTAAGGTGATTTAGAAAAAAATTAAAAGTATATACAATGCCGAATAGCGCAGAAATGCAATACAGTGCAAAAACAACAATATACAAGAACATCAGAAGTAGAGACTTGATACATGACTTCCTGTGGCGTTCTGTTCCTCACCTTGGTGCAATCTGTGGCTGAAGGAGCTCCTGGTGAGAGGCACTGACCATGATGCTCTGCAGCTTGGACAGCATCCTCCTCTCTGACACCACCACAGAGTCCAGTTACACCCCCAGGACAGATCCAGCCTTCCTGATGATTTTATTAATCCTGTTGGTGTCAACTGTCCTCAGTCTGCTGCCTCAGCACACCACAGCATAGAAAATGGCGCTGGCTACCACAGACTGGTAGAACATCCTCAGCATGATGGTGCAGACGTTGAAAGACCTGAGCCTCCACAGGAAGTAGAGGCGCCTCTGGCCCTCCTCGTACACTGCCTCAGTGTTCTTCAGTCCAGTTTATTGTCCAGGTGCGCTCCCAGGTATTTATAATCCTGAACAGTGTTGATGGAGATAGGTGTAGGGGGTGTTTTCCTCCTGCTAACTTTTGTTGACTAAACATAACCAAGCAGTTTTATTGAATTTACAACAGTCACCTCGTGTTTAAACCTGACACGCCAAAAGCTTAAAATATGTTGCATGACACATGAATTGGGGTGGCACGGTGGTGTAGTGGTTAGCACTGTCGCCTCACAGCAAGAAGGTACCAGGTTTGAATCCCGGGCCCGGCGCCTTTCTGTGTGGAGTTTGCATGTTCTCCCCGTGTCTGCGTGGGTTTTTTCCGGGTACTCCAGCTTCCTCCCACCATCCAAAAACATGCATGGGGATTAGGTTAATTGGCTAATTTAAACTGACCGTAGATGTGAATGTGAGTGTGAGTGGTTGTCTGTCTCTATGTGTCCTGCGATGAGGTGGAGACTCCAGGCTCCAGCCCCCCATGACCCTGTGAGGATAAGCGGTAGATAATGGATGGATGGATGGACACACGAATTGTCCTTGAAAGTGTCATACTATTTTGCTATGCTTCCATTGAGATCACATTCTTACCTAAACAGATAAAAAGTCCTTATAATGATTATAAGTTTTGGATTTCAACTTGATGTTTGGTAAATTTCACATCAGGGTTACCACTGAGCTGAATCCTTTGTGAGACAGGTTTGTATTTATCACCTGAGAGGGTTTAAGAATGAGCCGTCACTCCTCTTCCCTCCATCATTGATCATTCCTCTGTGCATCTGTGTTATGTTCCACCAGCTGTGCTGAAACAGCCTCAGGTCTCCAACACATTACAGATATTTCTCCTGCAGTGTGTTGAGCCGGATGCATCATGCTGTATTTTAAATGGAGGTCTGACAGTGGAAACACGACACATTGATATGATCCTGCAGCTAACATTTTTATACAGATAAATCATCAAAAAAAGATCCACAGAGCTTTTGGAAAGTTGCTGAATAAAGGTGTGTTTTTTATAGAAAAAAAAAAAACAATGACTGGTACACCTAATGATTGTGAAATGATAGAAATGATAGAAAATACTAGATTTTTTTTTTTTATGTTTTTGTGTATGTCTTTATTTTAGCAATTAATTATTCCGTGGCGTGGAGATGAACTAAGTTCCTTTTGATCAAAAACTCACTTATTCATCACTCTGGCACCTACTTCACTCTGAGCCAACCAACTTCACATTAGTGATGCTGGAACAATGACATTTTTTATATATAAAAACCAAAATTCAACCAAATCAAAATAATTTAGAAATTGTTTTCCATCAAATGACTGGGTTGATGGACTAGTCCTTTCAGCTGCACATTACTGGGGAGTTTAATTTGAAACTAAAATTATCATATAAATGAAGGAGCATGAAAAGTAAAGTACCTCAGATGTTTACTTCAGTGTGCAACCATGGAAACGATCCTCCTTCCTGTTTGTGTTCTGACACCAGATGGAAGTGTCGAGCTTCACTGAGGCACAGAAACTCTTTTCTTCTGAATGATTCATCACTGCCTCTGGTTGAACCTCTTCTCTCTGGGTGTACTATACCCAGTACATGTGTGTACTATACGTGTACACGTGTGTACTATACGTGTACACGTGTGTACTATATGTGTACACGTGTGTACTACACGTGTACACATGTGTGTACTATATGTGTACATGTGTGTACTACACGTGTACATGTGTGTACTATACGTGTGGATGTGTGTACAGTTGTGTCTGCAGACGTGACACTGTCAAATCAATAAATCATCTGATGATCCTTGTTTTAATCGTGTGTCACACTGAGTTTTATGCTTGTTTACGGCTGCCTTCCTTCCTCCACTAAGCATCTTAAAATGACATACTGACAACTCATTTTATTCTGAAGAGGAGACAGCATCTCTATGACTGAACTGTGTGTGTGTGACTTTGTGTTTGTGTGACAGTTTGTGATTCATTTTGAGTTCTGAATTTTGATTATGTTCACCAAGGCCACTGAGGTAATGAGCACACACACGCACACACACATGCACACACACACACACACACACACACACACACACACGCACACACACGCACGCACACACAGGATGATTGGTCACCTCTTTGAGCTCTGATTTCCTGCTTGTGCTGCAGAGTTTACCATACCAAGGTCACGCCTGCGGCTGCTTCACTGTGTGTGTGTGTGTGTGTGTGTGTGTGTGCTCACACAGTGGTGGATCAAGATTTTTTTTGTGGGGTTAAAAGAGGTTTTGTCAACAGTGGAAGAAGTACCAATACAACAATGCAAAATTACCGTAAAACCACAATTAATAGACCAGGCTTATCACATAAAACTCACAAAAAGACAGACACATACTTATATTAAAGGAACAGTATGTAGGATTGTGGCCAAAACTGGTACTGCAATCACTTTCAAATTACTGTAGAGTGGTGTCTCCCCCTGACTAGAGGTTGCCAGCTCAGCTGCAGGATCCAACAGGAACAGAAAGTGTTACAGTGAAGCCACCTTGGGCATCACCATGGACACTTAGAAGGAGTGAAATACGGTGGCAGACAGCTGTGGAGGGACGGGGTAAAGTGAGCAGAGCTTCCAGGTGGTGGCCGGGGGTATGCGGTGAGGAGTGCTGCTGCCCGGCCGCTTTCAGCCGTCTTCATCTTTCAAAGGCATCTCCTATACAAATCCTTGTTTTATTTCAGTCTTTGTCATGACGTATTTCAGATTCATAACGAGGTCTTTTAGGTTTTGTAATGTTATACATTATTTATCCGACACGTTCGTAGCTGCAGCTGTGGTAACTAGAGCAGAGCTGGAAACCTGGATGCTGACACACTACTGACTTGGTGATTGGGAGATAGGTGGAGGGTGGAGCATCAGACCAAAACACAACATGACAACATCAACATCAGTTGAGGGCTGCAACTTGGCTTTTTAAATGAGAATATCCTGGCTGGACTACTGTTGTCAGTGAAATAAGTATTTGAAATGAACATGATTTCTTAATGTCTGGTGACATATCAAGGCCATTTTATGATTCATTTAAATACACGTCTTACATATTGTACCTTTAACATCGCCTTAAGCAGTAATTTACCAGCTCAATAAATTACAAAATAATACAGCATAAAATTAACAAAAAAAAAATTGAGTATAGCCCTATTGACTATGCCGGTAAATCTGAATTAATTATACTTTGGTCCACATGGTTTCTGTAGCATGACTGATTGAACTGTGGAGAGTCAAACTGATCTAGTGATGTGCATCCTGTCCATATCCATAAAGTTTCCTGGCTTATAAATTTATGCTCTCAAAATACGCGGTGAGTAAAATGTATTCAGCTTTTGACTGAAGTCTTACGGTCTCTGTTACAAGTGAAGTCCTGTGTTCAACAGCACATCAGCTAAACGTACAAGTATCAAAGTAAAAGTAGTTGGATGATAATAAAACACTAGGTAGTATTTAAAGCCGAGCGCCTCTGTACACTAACAATAACCGCTACTTTTATATTCACCTCGATCGGCTCACCCTGAACACAGCTGTTTCCACTCTGTATTGCTTGCCTATCGAAAGAGTGTGATTATGAACTCTCTGCTCCCTCTAACATGTAAACGTCTCCTCAGTTGTGGACCTATTGATTTCCCAAAAGCTTCAGCTTGTTCTCCAGTTAGCAGCCTCCTAATGAAACAATCGATAGTCCTCACTAATGATGTGTGCAGTGGGCTTCAGCTGTGCCTCACACTGAGGAGACGAGAGACATTTTGAAGAGTGAAACGATGTGGTAAAAACAAGGAGACAAGAGCTCATTGATTTTAGTGTTGGTTTTAATCAAGAATTTATGTACAACGAACACACAACAGCACATTTCAGTCATTTTTTTTCTTGCAGGTTGCAGGCGAATGTAAACAGTAATGGTTGCAGCCTATCTATACTGCTGGATTGTCAAAAGTCTGGTCAGGCTATGAAGACATGGAATACACCGTTTGAGAGGTGAAACTGTGAGGATTCATCCACATTTTAAGGTAAGTGGATCGGACTTTTCTATCTCACGCGTTATGTTATCGTGAGCCACCAGAGATGGCGGTTAGCTAACGCTAGTTACGTTAGCGCGATAACATCGTGAGATCTTAATGACCTATTTGAATTGTAACTGTGATGTTTCACAGAGCACTAAGTGTGTATTTGCGCACTAGTTACATATTCAGGACTTTGCCTCCTTTTCTCTTCAGTATCTCAGTGAAGAGGCTTTGAAGCAGCCATGGTCAGGCAGTATTATTGTATTGTTAAAAGCTGTTACAGCCAATCGTATGATCGTGTTTGTTTACCTCTGCGTTCCTCCAAAGATGGTGCTGACACCCAAAATGCACAGCGAGGTGACGTCACATTCACATTCTCTATTACCACTAGTTGAAATGGGCACAATGCCACCTATCGTACCGGGGTATGACATGCTTTCGGCCAATGATTTGATTCATTCACTGCCATATACAGTGGCTCCAATAAGTATTTGTACACCTCTGAGAATTGTGAATGTACACACCTATTATGTAAAATTAGTTATATGAATCACTTGGATAGATCTGGATGTTCCATCATTACAAAACATAACCATATTTTTCATGTTATAAACAACACAAAGAAATTAGTGAAGTTTTATCATTTATTGAAGTCCAAAAAGTATTTGTACAGGTCATTCTCAGTACTTGGTTGGCCCACCACGTGCTTTAATGATCGCCTCACACCTGGCAGGCATACTATCCACGAGTTTTTGACACACCTCTGGGCCGAGGCCATCCCACGTCTCCTGGATCAGTGTCTGGAGCCCAGCCTTGTTTGTGGCATGCTGACCATGACAACGCCTCTTGACCTCCTCCCACAGGTGCTCTATGGGGTTCAAATCTGGGCTCTGTGGGGGCCATTCCAGCACCTTAACCTTCTTACGTTCCAGGAAAGCCTTCACCCGCTTAGACGTGTGCTTCGGATCACAGTCATGCTGGAACAAGGACCAAGGAGCCTCCGAGCTGATGGCAGCATGTGCTGGTTCAGGATGTCCTCGTACATGGCAGAGTCCATAATTCCATCAATGAAATGAAGGGATCCGACGCCACTGTATGACATACAACCCCAGACCAGGACATTTCCACCTCCGTGCTTGACTGTAGGCTGTATACACTCTGGCTTGTACTCTTCACCTGGCTTTCTCCACACCGATTTTTTGCCGTCTGATCCAAACATGTGAAATTTGGATTCGTCAGACCACAGGATGCTATTCCAGAATGCAGAAGGTTTGTTTCTGTGTTCCCGAGCGAATCTGAGGCGTTTTCGGCGATTCCTGGCGCTTGATGTAGGGCTTCTTACGGGCCACCCTCCTAGCCATACCCACTTGATGGAGGCGGTTACGGATGGTCTGGGCACAAACATGGCTTCCAGTTGCTTCCTCCACTTTGGTGGCAAGACTGGAGGCCGAGGACTGTTTCTCCCTCTGTACCAGCTGGGAGATGTACCGGTCAGTGCGCTGGCTGGTCTTCCTGGGACGTCCTTTCCTGGCTGCATTGGCTATGCGTCCAGACTGTTTGTACTTCTTGATGATGTACTGCACGGTCGTGTGGCGTAACGATACCCGAGTTCCAGTTTTTCTGGTGCTTTGGCCTTCTTTATGTAGCTGAATGTTTTGCTCCCGCATTCGACGGGGTATCTTGCCTGTCTTAGCCATATCACAGGAATACATTATGGGCATGGTCAGGCCATTTATATACAGTCATGGAAAAAATTATTAGACCACCCTTGTTTTCTTCAATTTCTTGTTAATTTTAATGCCTGGCTCAACTAAAGGTACATTTGTTTGGACAATTATAATGATAACAACAAAAATAGCTCATGAGAGTTTAATTTAAGAACTAAGGATTATTCATTTTCCATGGTTTTCTTGATAATAACCAAAATTACTTAAATTCTTACATCAATAGCTATGGCATTGTACCGCCAAAAACACTACTTTTAAGCATTCCATGTTTTCTTTTCTGTTTGCTTTAAACACATGATACACACAAGAGTTAATACTTGATTGCATAACCATTGTTTTTGATGACTGCAGCCATGCGTCTTGGCATGCTCTCCACCAGCTTCTGACATTGTTCTGCTGTCACAGCAGCCCATTCCTGTTGGACAAATTCAAACAAATTTTCTTTGTTTTTGGGCTTGTGGTTCTCCATTTTGAGTTTGATGATTTTCCACAGGTTTTCAATTGGATTAAGATCTGGTGATTGAGCAGGCCAAGGCATGGTGCTTGAATGTTGTGGTTCTCCATCCAGGCTTTAACTGACCTTGCCGTGTGGCAAGGGGCATTGTCTTGTTGGAAAATCCAGTCATTCAAGGCAGGAAAGAGTTTTCCAGCTGATGGAAGAAGACTGTTTTCAAGGGTAGTCCTGTACTTGACCTGGTTCATTCGGCCTTCACACAATTGCATTTGCCCTGTTCCACTCAGACTGAAACAACCCCAGATCATGACTGATCCACCCCCATGTTTTACTGTAGGGGCAAGACAGTCTGGGTTGTAAGCTTCTCCAGGCTTCCTCCTAACCAGTAAGTTGGCTGGAGTGGGCATCAATTCAAAATTGGATTCATCACTGAAGAGAACCTTAGCCCAATCATCAACAGTCCAATCCTTGTGGTCTCGAGCAAAGAGTAACCGGGCCTTCCTCTGCCTTTCATTGATGAAGGGCTTCTTGCGTGCTCTGTGTGACTTCAAACCAGCTTCAACAAGTCGGTTTCGAACTGTCCTTGCCGAGCAAGTCACATTTCTCGACAGTGCCCACTCATTTTTAAGGTCCCTGGAGGTCTGACGACGATTCCTGACACAGGAACGGATGAGTGCACGGTCATCTCGTGGGGTAGAAAGACGTTTCCTGCCACGGCCAGGTAGCAATTTGGTAGTGCCATGTTCAGCTTGTTTTTTGTTGTAATGAACGGCTGTCTTGGAGATCTTCAGTTTTTCGCTACCTGTCTCTCACTCATGCCAATTTCCAGCAGTGCCAAGATGGCTGCCTTTGTTGCTTCACATAATTCTTTTGTTTTAGGCATTATGTGAGAGCTGACAACTTCTGAGTTGTGCTACGGCTTGAATGTAAGCAGGAAACCACTCTAGGCCTTTGCATGTGCAGTGCTGCTTGTGACATGAAATGGCCTCTTATATAGCCTGGGAATCAATTAAGCTTAAGAATGTCAAATAGGACATAAAGTATTATGTGACCAGCTGCATTTTTTGTTGTGTTCATTGTATTATACGTTTAGTGGTACCAGATATTAGAATGAACAAGAAATTGAAGAAAACAAGGGTGGTCTAATAATTTTTTCCATGACTGTAGGCCAGTCTGTGTACAGAGAGAGTGTCCAGTATGGTCATGCTTGACCAAATCAGACCAAGTGAGTCAGCCATCTCCTGTAAACATCTCGAGTCAATTTTAGGTGAGTATTATAGGTTTTGTGACTCACTAATGGAACTGTACAGATACTTATTGGGTTAGATAATCGCATTTCTGACCAAATATGCCATTTTGACATTAAGGATTTGTTTAAAACATATTGATTATCAAATATTTTACTCACTTTTACACACAATAGCAAGCATTTAGCCAAATATACAAAAGCTGTTATGTAGTCGAATTTTCAAGTAGTGTACAAATACTTATTGGAGCGTCTGTATATTTAGGACAATTGCTGTTACCCCCCCCCAAAAAATAGGACAGACCAACTGAAGTTATAATCGAGTTACTGTCATCATGTAAACACACTGAGATCGTATAGGGACTGGATTCGCAAATCCGATAGGAACCCCTGGCTTAAGCCGTTCTTAATCTGCTTCATGCCTCTTGTGAACGGGATCGTATCATATTCGCGTCCTGCGTCCTGCTGGAGAATGTCCACTGGGGATTTCAACCGCAAGTGGAAGGAAGCGCCTAAGCCGTCATAAATAGTAATGTTGTTGCCGGAAAAGTCAAACGATACCATGGCTTCAAAGAAATCAACAACTCACTTTTGGACAGACGAGGAGACAGAGTTTATTATTTATTGTTGTTGTTAAGTAGTCGTCAACCGAAGTAGTTCTAACACCACTTGTTGAAAGGGCTACAGCACCACCTAGCATAGTCAGCCAGGTCACTGATCACTATCTGAATTAAACAAACTCCATGTGCACATGGATTTTGGGACAGACCACCGACCGAGTTGCAACATCATATTTGGCGAAATCCAGTACGATCCTACCATGTGACCACACTAATTGTTGTGTCCTTGAGTGAGTTTCTCCGTGGGCACTTTGCTGCTTTGTATAGCAGCTCACTGCTCCTGTACAGGATGGGTTGAATACAGATTTTTCATGTACGTATGTACATATGTTAACTCTCTTCTTAACAGGCCTACAACACAGAGCAGAAAAATAATAATTACAAAGCAGCCAGAGAGAAACTTGGGGGATCAGCATCTCACCCAAGAACACAACGACATGTAGACAGTGGGGGATTGAAGCTACTACCCACTGAGCTCCCACCCAGTAACCTTGTACAACCACACTGTTGAGCCTGCCAGGTGATGGAAAAACCAAGTTAGCACCATGCTAACTGAAATAGTGCAGGCAAAGCCAAAGCTTTCCCTCTACGGGCGCATCTTCTGCCCTTCTACCTGAACACACAAAGGTCAGCATTTGACACAAGGAACCACAGCTTTACTAGCTGGTTCCTTTACCAAACCAGTGGAGCTGACACTCAACAAGCTAAGTGCTAATGTAGCATCTCTCTCTGTTAATGTAGCATTACCTTGGTATTAGCATAATGTTATGGTACAGTTAAGCACTGGACTGTTTAACACTGTACATGTGAGGCGAGCCTCCCCTGGGGGGCGCCAGAGGGCTTCAGAGGAGGTGAGGAGTGAAAAATTATACCTGAAAAAAGTGTTAACATCTGGTTAGCTAACTACAGTACAAGAGAGGAGCAAAATGGATCGATTTTTAGTACCTCCAGTTAAAGTGAGAGAGGACACAGAGTCTGGGGTGAGCAGAAAGAGGAAGTATGAGTCTGATTCTTTAAAGTCTTTTCACATGTTTGTCCTGATGATGCTCCACTGCCACAGTGAGTTATTAGCAAAGAGCTGCTAGCTGTAAACTCTGGTGACATACTGAAACCATCTCATCATTTAGAGTGTCAGAGTTTTTCTCACCTATGAAAATGTGTTATGTAACTCTGACCAAGTTACATCACAGAGTTCACTAACGCTTCAGCAGCTCAGAAGATAACACGCCGCTACACATCAGCCAATCAGAAAATAGCACTGCTGTAACAGTGGGTAACATATGGGTGATCATGTTAAGTGTAGCCCATAAGAGTTAATGTGAGATAACGTCAGATGAGTGAACATGGAAAAGTTACATAATGTTTGCTTTAAAAGTGAAGATCTTTTTGTTAAAAAAATGTTTAAATGTATTCCAAAGATGTTGAAAACACAAAGATGTTAAAATGTTAAAAAAGGTGTTAAAAACAACAGATTTTGAGTTCTCGAGGGGAGGCTCACTATCCCACACTTCGCAAACCACTGCTCTACATGGTATTTATCCGGAAATGTGATTTCTGAAATCTTCCTGAGCCACATTCAATATGGCACTGCCACTTATGTAGAGAGAAGGTTCCCAACAAAGATGTAACACTGATTCCAAAATCAGTAGTGAATGCAAATATATAAGGTTACAGGTCTATCCAGTCAGGAGAGGTTCACATTTTCATATCCATCCTTAAACCATTGAACTGATCCGGTCAGAGACATGAGATGAGTCTTGAATAGTTCAGACACACTCCCTCTCTCTTTTTGATTTGTTTAGTTATTTTGTTTTTGATAAATATTGTGTTTTAAACCTGCAGTAAATTGTGAAATATGCATGCTGGCCTCTTTTAATATTGCATAAGAATGAATAATAACCTCTGCAATGTTAAGAACTGTGAAATGCTTCACTGTTTACTAGCGATTATTGATTATAGTTAATCACTTCATTATTAGTCCACGCTGACACTTTAGTGAAAGACATTATCTATCATTTCTTCTTTGTGTCATAGACTGTAGATGCAATAATGCAGGCTGGTCTCATGAAATATTTGTAAAAATTACAACAAAAAGTTTTGCACGATAAATCATATATAACCCACATAATTCAGACCCAGAGCTGTGATCACGTGACGTTCGATGCAGGCTGCTCTTCCTGTGAAAACATGTTGGACATTCCTTACGTTCTCAGTGGAATAGTTTATGAATTCAGGTGCATTTTGATGCATTTTATTTCCATAAGCCTAACCCTGTAACCCTATCCCGAACCATGACCATCGCTGGAAGTGTTGTCAGGGCGTATTTCAATGCGTATTGTAATGTTACAGTTTCAGCTGACAGTGAATAGCCTGACAAACCAGACCATGACATCAGATGTATCGTCTGGGGACAGTTTATAGGCAGAGTTGACCAACCGTTGTCGTTGTCGTGACTGCCTCTGCACATAACAAGCCAGTGCTATGACCAATCAGAGCAACGGACAATGTGACACTACCAGTGGAGCCAGCTGGTATATTAGAGTTTTGCCGTAGTCGTCTTGTATTGGTAGAATCTGTTTTCCATCTGTCAAGCTCTTGAACCCCAAAATAAGAGCCATGTTTCAAGATGACCTAACTTCTATCCCACCAGCAACTTCCTATTATATTATTGATATTGAGTGGGAGAAAGTCTGGACATTATCACAAAAATTCTTTTTAACAAACAAAGTAAAAGAGATCTCATTCAGCTGCTCTTTCTGCCAAAAACATCCTGAAATTTGTACTCATTTGTTTTGGTCTTGTGAGTTAACCCATGTATTCTGGAGGAACTTCCGCGAGTTTATTGCTGAGTACGTCCAAAGTTTCATATACACAAATGCAAATTTGTTAAAAGAAAACCTGACTTCCTCATATTTAAAAAAAGAATTTGAACTGTATCTTAGGGCAATTTCTTCATCCAAAAAGCAAAGGCCTTAAAGGCAGTTATTAGACTTATTTACAGGAAATGCACTCTCGCACACTTGAATTACTTTCTACTGTACTGTAGTTTTTTTTCCCGTCTTGCCACCTTTCTTTTTGTCTTTTTGTTTCTCCTGTTTGTGATATTTTTGTGGATGTTTCTATATTCTGTTCTTGTTAAAGTCTCAAAAAAGGCTTATTGGGAAAAAAAAATCTTCTTATCTGCCCAAGATATTTGTAACGCCATCTTGTGGCCACGATCAGTAACTGCATTATGACACTTCCGGTCATCAATCACAATAAAAACTTTAAAATAAAAAAAAAAAAAAAAAGACTTTTGCTGTAGCCAGTTGCAAAACAGCAAATACATCCTTCTTTAAAACGGATGACTTGAGTGCTTCTTTCTGCTCAACTTTCAAAGAAAAGCCAAAGTCTAACTCTTCCAAAATAAATGACAGAGCAGATTCAAACAACCGCTGTTCGTTTGCCACAGCCATCTTGGTTGTTTTGCTATCTCCAGCGTCACACAACCCTGTCATGATCGAGCTATGCCCGCCCCAGCGACTCGCTACACAGATAGAGCGTTGTGATTGGTCCGACAGTATGGTGCGCCACTCGACCATCCTGCTTGGCAAAAATATTTCCTGCCGCTATGGTGCATCTAGATTTCTCGGCTAGACAGTGAAAGGAATGTTCGGCATTTTTAAGGCTGTCGCTTCCGGGTTTGCTTCGGGACTCGCGCATACACTGATCGCTCATGTTGCTGGTCATTTGTTAAGATATGCATGAAAATCTGTACCTTACTTTTCGTATGGTATCATACGAACTGCTTCATGAGACTACGTTGAATAATGATATAACACACATAAAATCATTGTAATCACAGGTATTTTCATAGCTATTTCAATGCTTTTTGAGCTTATGGACAACCGTCTCAATGTGTAACATATACAAAGCACATAGCTCAGGAATAACACAGTGTATGTCAAGGACCTTGCAGTTCCAATCAATCATGTTGATTGACAAGCTGACCCCCAGTCGACCAGTCAATACTGCAGCTCACCCTGGCCTCTGCTGCAAAATGAGGTGGAAATGTCTTTTTGTTTTTCAGAGAAAATGCTGGTGAGTCATGTCAATTATTTAAGAAGGTACAGAGGGATTCACAGGATGGATCGATCACAAGGATCCTGGAATCCTCCTTAAACTCCTGTGTGTCTGCATTTGGTGTGTCACTGGTTCTGATCCTGAATTATCTGCCTCAAAACACATCGAATGTTTTTTGTAAATGCATATATTTGCTATTTTATGTTTAGTTATTAAATCAGAAAATGCAGAAAATGTTTCCCCAATAACACATATGCCTTAATTAAAAAATATGAAACTGATCACTGACAATGCAAAACAGTGTCACAGTTAAATATCTCACTTCATCCTAAAAAGTAGTGATGGACAAATGAAGCTTCATGAAGCACTGGTGGTATTTTTTGACTCCTCTAGATGGCGCTCTTGCTTTAAAGATGTAATGGAAATTTATAAATTTTCCATTACACTAGCCTTTTTCTTTAACCCAAGAGCGCCATCTAGAGCAGTCAAAAAATATCACAAGTGCTTCATTTGTCCATCACTAATTATTACATAATGACACATCTAGATGAAACCAACATTATTTTCTGATGCTTACGTTACTCACCTGTAAACTTTACGGTTAAGTTACTTTTCTTTACACTGATACTTTTTGGCCTACTTTTTTCAGGCTAATATTATTTTTGCTTTGACTTTATTAAGATAATATTACTTTTCTTTAGAATTATTTTCTCTTTACTCTAACATTAGACATACTTTTTTTAGCTGACATTATTTTTCTTGATGCTAATGTTACTTTTCTTCACACTGTCCACCACTCTGAAGATAAAACCGCTCCATCTAATGAAAATCTGTTTAAAGATTGTTGGTCAAGCCCTTCAGAAACTCTGTGGAGCAGCCTAACATGACAGCATACTGTCATCATGTCTACATGGTTTCATCATCTGATAAGGTTACTGAGGACTGACTCTTTTGTGCACCTGATCAACACTGAAGGGTTGGGATATATTGTTTGCAGTAATTGTAATAATGTAATAATGAAGTATCTGAGATGCAAGAATAGATTCTGACTTGGCTTGACAGATCAGTTTCAAAATGTCCAACAATAAGCTATCATGTGTTTTCACCTCTCTGCTCCTGTTTGCTTCATTATTCTCTCTAGTTCTATCTTTGCTTGTTTCTAAAATGCATGCTTTAATGCCACTTGTTTTTCCTCACTTCTCTCACATTATATTACCTACTCTTCAAAGAACAAATCAATCCACAGTGCAGCATTACGTAGCTGCTGCTGTCTCATCACTGTTCCACCACCACGCTCTCAGTGTTACTCTTTAACACACTGGTACACAACATGATTGAGGATAATGAACTGAATCGTCTTAAAAAAAGCCTTGAACCATCAGTCAGACTGCGATACTTTCAAATCTCCCTTCATAATCTGCATCTGTTAAACCAGACAACACAACCACATGACTCCTGATTCTGTGAAAACACAGCAAAGAGAACTGAGTGACACGTGTGTGTGTGTGTTTGTGTGTGTGTGTGTGTGTGTGTCAGTCTTGTGTATTTGCAGGATTTGTCATTACTGCTGTGATACAATGAGGACAGATTTATTTAGGCAACAGAAAAACACAAGTATGTGTCTGTAATTCAGTGTATGTACAGCGTGTGTATTTGTGTCTCTCATACACTGAATGAAGTCAAACTGAAAAATATTGTTACTGTGTGTGTTTTAATGATACTACACTAAAGAAACATGTTGTCAGCTTGGAGCTGCACACGTCACAGAGCATCATGGAGCTGATAAAAATACTTCTAAAATCCCCCTCCTTTTCACAGATGTGTATGACATCTGTACCTTCTCTCTCTGATATTCATCAAGAAAAAAAAAAACTAAATCCAACTAGAAAAGCACTCAGAGAGCACAGACCTCGGCCAAGGCAGCCTTCTGCTGTAATTTTGTCCTCTATGCACAGTTTTTCATGATTATCATGGAAAATATTAACATTTGACCATAAGAATGTCTAGGATTATAAAGTGAGAATTCTTTTCTTATTTTGAGACCAGTCACATTGCTCTAGCTCCTTCCTACATGAAGTTATGGTTAAAAATGCGTATTTGACCTTGGTGACCTTGACCTTTTACTGATCTTGACCAAACTGAATCTGTGACTTCTTGATTCCTATATTAGTTTATAAACCTAATTAGGTGATGATTGGCTGAAAATTGTATACCCTGAAGTGTTCAGAAATATACAAAATCTCCCATACATTACTATGTCGTGACCTTTTATTTGACCTTGATGACCTTGAATTGGATTCGATCACCACCAAAAATTAATCAGTTTTAAGTTAGGCCACTTCTGACCAACCCTGAAAATTCCATCAAAATCCGTCCACAATAAAGTCTAGTCACAGAAAAGATGTTGCTGCAGAACTTGCTTGAGTATCATCATGTTATTTAATGTTTCTGTTTAGTTTTCTTCAGTATCAAAGTACTGCAGTGACTACACTACAATCAGGAGCAGCTGATGCATGTTTTAAAAGGAGACACAGCTTGACCTTACCCCATAGCAGCATTATACTGCCTGTTTACATCACCCAAAAAAGAGCATGATTATCTCATAAGTAGAAGGAAGACAAAGAATGATAATATAGTGACAACAAACAGTCACTGCATGGATTAAATTTCTCCATGATAAAATATTTTATTCTAAAAATATTAAGCTTTTAATAGAGAATTACTTGGCTGGCTAACAGAATGCAACATGCAGCTTTGAATGAGAACCATCCAGCAGCCAGACATCATCAGAGGTCTCCTCTCAGCCTCATGATCCTGCAGTAAAGAGTTTCACTCTCCAGTCTGATTTTGCTACAAAGCTGTTTTCACTTTCTGCTGACCTGACACTGACCCCAACCCTGACTAACTGCTGACCCATAATGCCCCTTCACTCACTCCTCTTCTCTCTTTAAAAGCAGAGGCCCTCTCGGTCCCTATCGAACTCTTTATATATGTCATATGTACACGAACAACAACAACACACACACAGAGCTGCATGTACACACAGAAAAACACGATGCAATTATGATGCTGCCACAACCAAGGCTGAGCTGTGATTCACAGCTGCAGGGTGCTGGAGAGTTAAAGCAGCAACACTTTCCCTCTACAGTACACTGCACGCTGACATGTCTGAAAAACTGAATGGAAATGTGAGGAACATTTTTTAAACAGGACTTATCATGTCTTCTCATGTCGTTATCTCTGCAGGTATTTGCTCATAAACCAAGGCAAACGAAGCTCCATGAAGCACTTGTGGTATTTTTTGACTCCTCTAGATGGTGCTCTTGGTTTAAAGATGTAATGGAAATTTAGTAATTTACACTTGCCTTTTTCTTAAAACCAAGAGCACCATCTAGAGGAGTCAAAAAATATCACAAGTGCTCCATGGAGCTTTGTTTGTCCATCACTAATATTGGACACTTGATGATGCTAGATGAAATAACATAAGCATCGAAATAAACTTGAAAGAACAGTGTATAACATTCAACATATATTATATATTCAATGGAATACTGTTGAGTATATTTTCTCACAAATTAAGAATGATTTTATTTCTGTTCTGGACTGATGAGAATAGATAAATTTTGAATGTGGCTAAAACTAAAAGAATGATGTTCAGGAGCAAACAAACTATTAATGACAGTCTTATTGTTGAACAGGTTCGAGAGGCAAAATGACTTGGTGTCACTTTAGATGGGCATTTATTATGGGACATCCACATTGTTAAGGTTGTTAAAAAATGAGTGCTAGTGTCTCTCAGTACGTTTACATGCACTTAGATGAATTTGACGTATTGCCTTAGTCCAGCTAACATCAAAGATTTAAAAGCCATTTATACACCTTCATCAGACTGTAGTCAAACCGAACTGGAGTTTTTATACTCAGACCAGATAATGCTAAGTTAAGCTTTTCCAGCATGTACATGTAAACCACGGTTAGCCGGGCTATTGACTAGCTGCACTCCCCCTTCCAGAAGTGACGAGACCACGGAAGCAGGATGACAGCACCACAGTAGTAGAAGAACTGGAAGACTGCCAAAGCGAAAGGGTGTGTAGCGCCACCTAGTGTCTCGGAGGCGAATGTACCTCACTCAATAATTTGATTCTCTTGCCGTGCATGTACACTCAGATTTCTCTGAAACTCCAGTTAAATCCTTAGTTCGGTTATTGCCAATAGGTCGTCTTAGATGTGCATGTAAACATACTGACTGGCATCAGAAGATCATTTCTCACCCCTGCCTCTCCAGTACTAGTGACACAGGCATTAGTTTTATCACACCTTGATAGCTGCTCTGGCGTCTGGTCGGGTGCAGCCAAAAAACATCTGTCCAAGCTTTAAATAGCCCAGAATAATGCTACTAGACTAGCATTGCAGGGTGTGTGGCCTCGTACAGAGAGACTGCATGGCAGTCTGTCATGGCTCAGAGGATGGTAACTTCATGTGATTCTTACACCACCAGGCACTAAAACCTAGGGCAGACACTTTACCTGCAGTAAAGTTTCAAAAACTTGATGAGAGAATATTAAAGTACCAGCGAACAACTTCATTAACTAAAAGGGAATGAGATGATTTTTGCTAAACTTCTCATGGGAATGTTTTTGATTTGACTGTTGGATCAGCTTACATTTCTGTTATTTGTTTCATTTTTCTCTCAAAAATGGTTTTAATTTGATTTCTTGGATCAGATAACCGATATCTACTTGATATAATATGTGGTGTTTTTGTAAAACGTTGTAGCATGCAGACCCTAGCGAGAGAAGCTGCCATCTTAGTGGCAGCTAAAGGCGATCTGAATAAACAATAAACAATAAAGAATAAAAATCTGTACAACACTTGTATGTTGTCCCAATCAATAAAGTTCCCTTTGGCATCACTTTAGATTCAGGTAAAAACACCACTACAGTCAGGTCCCTTGTCTCTGCTCACATTAAACATGATATCAGGAGATTCAGCTGGTCGCAGAGGGTGAGAGCAGAATACATGCAGCTGACAGGATCTCCTCATTCATCTTTTAGGCTGACTTTAGCTTTGATGTAAAAAAAAACACTTTTCTTCTTTTAGGTCCTCTAACCTTCACAACTCACTTTATCCCTGCCTGAATAGAAACGTCCAACAAAAGATAAATGTTTCAACTCCTGCTTTAAAGAAACTGTGCATAACAACTAGAGGATCTACTTGCAGAAATGGAATATAATATTATCAATAATAGGACTGTCAAATGAATATTTTAATAAAATTGTGATTAATCACAGAAACTTCACATTTTTTATTGTATGTTTAAAATTCTATTTTTGTTGCATTTCACAACAGTTTTAAGATCATATTAACAATGCAAATGAATTATTTCCGGCAGTCAGGGAGTTTTTTTTTTCTTTCTTTTTTTTAATAAAATGAGGCATTCAGGAGCATATTCCTGTTGTTTTTCCCCATGACTGCAGCAGGAAGCAGGAATCTGCTAGTAAGTGTGATTAAATATATATTTTTATTTTATTTTTATATGCCATATATTGTATATTTTATGTGTGTTCGGCTGCTACTGTGAAGAGCTGCTCAACTGCCTTTCACTGTTTACCAACAATAAAGATCTCCTCTATTCTGAATTAACACCTCATGCTTAGACTCCAATCTAATCATGACGAACACATTAATGCTGGCAGCGCGAATTCATAAGTATGTAACGTGTCCTCTCTTCATGAAGCCAGCCTCCATGTTTCTACAGAAGCCCAGAATGGACAAACCAAGTGTTAACAATTTCTATAACAATGTTCACTCAGTAGGTAAGCATAAAGCAATGTTCCTGAGGCTCAAAGGAAGCCTTCACCAAGTCTTTGAGCACCAGGGGAAGGTCCCACACATCACCGCATGCAGCTTCACAAGTAGACAAACCAAACACCAGTCTGTTCATAAAACCCTTGTGACAGGAAGAACTAGAAAAGAACTTTACCTTATTCTTACAAAAAGCTAAATTTCTCACGCTTCCTGGCTGATTTGTCTCATACTTCCTTGTGCTAATGTCTTTTCTTTGGATGCTCGAGCAGTGTGCGACAGCGCTGCTGCTCATAAAGACTGTGATCATTACATTTCATTAAAAAATCGATTTATTTTAGCGGGAAAAAGATTTAGAAGTGTGTCGGTGATAATGATAATAGTGGGTTTTAAACTTTTCATTACTTACTTTCATACCTCTTTATTCCATAACTGTCTGTTACCCATCAGACTCCATCAGCTACACCTTTTACTGGAGCTATAAGCCACTGGTACACATCCATCCCAGTCTCTCTCATCTCTAGTTTTCCATCTGAATTTTTGACATCAAGCCACATCTTTTTAGTTACCGATCACTTTCACTTGTCCCACTTCCTTCCTCTCACTATGACTCAATGAATCCTCTCCTTCTCTTCTCCATCCCTTCCTCCCTCCATTTTGTTGCCTGCTTGCTCCTCACTGCCTCCTCTTGTCCTCCTGTGGTTTGTCACTGCCCTCTGTAGGATGAAACATGAATTACTCCACTCACAATGTTCCTGTTCTTAGATCATGCGGAGCGTCTTTATTTCAGTGTTGCAGTAAAAACATGCTGGACTGTCACACTCTCAGATGCCACTTAGATTCTACCCACAATGTTCCAGCTTCTAAATTACTTTTCTCAGGTGGAGGGAGAGTTTAAGGCTGATTGTGAAATGTGCTCATCCTCAGCAGATCCAGGGTCAGCATGACATTTTCAAAACTCTAAACAAAAATGATAAAGAGCTCACTAAAAGCTCACATGGAGCTTGTGTGCGGTCACTCAAGTTCACGTTTCAAGAGTCCTGCTTTCTTTGTTTCATACAAACTTTGTCTGCATGAAACTATTGTTCCCATTTTTCTTCAGTTTCTACACAAGCTGCATATTATGTTGATGTCTCCACTGAGCCGTCTGGGAGTTTTTCAAAATAAAATGAGCCATTCAGAAGTGTATTTCTGTCGTTCTCCATTACTGCAGCAGGAAGCAGGAAGCTGCTAGGAAGGGTGCGTCATAACAATAAATAAAAGCGCCTGATTAACACAATTAAAAAAATTGCATGTTATGCTTTGACTTTAATCATGATAAATGCATGGAGGCACTGAAGACAAGCTTCTCTCTGTTCACTGTGTTCCTCATAACTTCCACTCACAGTATGCTTATGCCTATATATTGCTGTATAACGTGGAGTGTCCTAAAATTAAGGGAATCTACTTTATTTGACATGTGAAAACATCCTCTTTATTGGAACAATGTGATCCATCCTTCCAGCTCAGGTTGCATCAGGAATAGCAAGCAGAGTGACAGGTGGACTCATCGAGCAGCTTATCATTAGTAGTACAGTATGTATCAACTCCAGTTTAGAGAAACAGAAAACCAGCATGGGAACAAAGTGCTGTGTAGGTGCTGTGCTGTGTAAGGTTCACCTTACCACCAAAAAAACAACAACAAATAAACTTTTTTAAAGTTATATATGTATGTATATATATACAGTCATGGAAAAAATTATTAGACCACCCTTGTTTTCTTCAATTTCTTGTTCATTCTAATATCTGGTACCACTAAACGTATAATACAATGAACACAACAAAAAATGCAGCTGGTCACATAATACTTTATGTCCTATTTGACATTCTTAAGCTTAATTGATTCCCAGGGTATATAAGAGGCCATTTCATGTCACAAGCAGCACTGCACATGCAAAGGCCTAGAGTGGTTTCCTGCTTACATTCAAGCCGTAGCACAACTCAGAAGTTGTCAGCTCTCACATAATGCCTAAAACAAAAGAATTATGTGAAGCAACAAAGGCAGCCATCTTGGCACTGCTGGAAATTGGCATGAGTGAGAGACAGGTAGCGAAAAAACTGAAGATCTCCAAGACAGCCGTTCATTCCAACAAAAAAAAACAAGCTGAACATGGCACTACCAAATTGCTACCTGGCCGTGGCAGGAAACGTCTTTCTACCCCACGAGATGACCGTGCACTCATCCGTTCCTGTGTCAGGAATCGTCGTCAGACCTCCAGGGACCTTAAAAATGAGTGGGCACTGTCGAGAAATGTGACTTGCTCGGCAAGGACAGTTCGAAACCGACTTGTTGAAGCTGGTTTGAAGTCACACAGAGCACGCAAGAAGCCCTTCATCAATGAAAGGCAGAGGAAGGCCCGGTTACTCTTTGCTCGAGACCACAAGGATTGGACTGTTGATGATTGGGCTAAGGTTCTCTTCAGTGATGAATCCAATTTTGAATTGATGCCCACTCCAGCCAACTTACTGGTTAGGAGGAAGCCTGGAGAAGCTTACAACCCAGACTGTCTTGCCCCTACAGTAAAACATGGGGGTGGATCAGTCATGATCTGGGGTTGTTTCAGTCTGAGTGGAACAGGGCAAATGCAATTGTGTGAAGGCTGAATGAACCAGGTCAAGTACAGGACTACCCTTGAAAACAGTCTTCTTCCATCAGCTGGAAAACTCTTTCCTGCCTCGAATGACTGGATTTTCCAACAAGACAATGCCCCTTGCCACACGGCAAGGTCAGTTAAAGCCTGGATGGAGAACCACAACATTCGCACCATGCCTTGGCCTGCTCAATCACCAGATCTTAATCCAATTGAAAACCTGTGGAAAATCATCAAACTCAAAATGGAGAACCACAAGCCCAAAAACAAAGAAAATTTGTTTGAATTTGTCCAACAGGTATGGGCTGCTGTGACAGCAGAACAATGTCAGAAGCTGGTGGAGAGCATGCCAAGACGCATGGCTGCAGTCATCAAAAACAATGGTTATGCAATCAAGTATTAACTCTTGTGTGTATCATGTGTCTAAAGCAAACAGAAAAGAAAACATGGAATGCTTAAAAGTAGTGTTTTTGGCAGTACAATGCCATAGCTATTGATGTAAGAATTTAAGTAATTTTGGTTATTATCAAGAAAACCATGGAAAATGAATAATCCTTAGTTCTTAAATTAAACTCTCATGAGCTATTTTTGTTGTTATCATTATAATTGTCCAAACAAATGTACCTTTAGTTGAGCCAGGCATTAAAATTAACAAGAAATTGAAGAAAACAAGGGTGGTCTAATAATTTTTTCCATGACTGTATATATATATATATATATATATATATATATGGCTAAAATATGATTTTCTGCCATCCACATCACTGTATTTCTTTGCTTTGGTGCTCCAGAAACACTATATACTACTACTGTGGCTAAAACACCTCCTGTAGATAAGTACATTATTCAGCACTTCAAAATATCCCTTTACGATTAGGATCCTTGTTTCTGCTCTGATCTGTAGCCATCCACACATGATTTCTGCAGTACAACAGGTCTAGACCATTACAAATGATCATCATCACTGACACTGACAGACAAACGTATATATATATATATATATATATATATATATATATATATATATATATATGTTATGGTAATAATATTCTGTCAATGTTGTATGACTAAACATGGCCTTATTTATCATGTCTGACAAATGAAAGTTCTTTTCATGTATAGCAGGGAAACAGATGACACCTTTTAATTCCTTTGTTGTTGCTTTGTTCATGTTGTAGGAATAAAAAAAGATGGAAAGTATGATGACAGTGTAATAAATGATGTTTTATGTAGAGTGTCTTTTGACATCTTCAGAAAGCAGACTTTAAGAAGATGGCTGGCAGTTTAAATGTACCTTCTCCCTGCTCCCTTTCCATCATGAAATATGTATTTTGTTGATTCAGATTGTATTATATATATATTTTTTTGTCTTTAACTCATGAAACAATACTGAGTCGCACACATTTACATGTCAGCCAGCTGCTTCAGTGGAGTTACCAGCTGTTTGTTCACGCTGTCAGAAGTGAAAATGAGTGTGTATTGATCGTTACCTGAGTGACAGTCCGCTGCTGAGAGGGTCACACATAACTGATCCTGAATCCAGGATAAATGGCCACACATTGTGATTGATTCTGTTTTTAATTTCACACAGCAGGTTTGCACTGATTGGTTTCACTCTTAACTTTGTGATATTATAAGTTTCACAGATTCACCCTGCACCCCCCCAGCAGCAGCATATGGTGTCCCCAAAGGGTCATATGATGTCATGGAAATATGTAGGTGAACAACATCTCAACAACGCTGTCAGCACTGTATTTAACTAAGGAGGAGGAGGAGGAGGAGTGTCGTGTGAGAGGCCTATTTATTCTCTATCTATTTTTTTGGCACAACCTGAATCTGAACTAAATCAGCAAAAATGTAATTGCACTTTGAACATAAGCACACGTACATAGCTACCACAAAGAAAGTGATGTTTGTGTGCTTCAAGAAGAAGACTGTGTGTGTGTGTGTGTGTGTGTGTACAGAAAGGTCTGACGGTGCAGATAAGTTTGGGTCTGTCTCGTTCTGCAGACGTGGTATCTGTTTCTTGGATCACCTCTGAGTCAGCTCATTGATCCACTGCAGAAAAAGACCAGCAGAGTCAATCCTTTTATTTCTCTTTCTCTACCTGGCTGTCCCTTAACTGACAGGACGTTAAGCCATCACAGGCTCCTTCAGCCCAAATACACAGCATTTAGGCCATTGTTTGTCTGTGCTCCGTCACACTTGTTACCTTAGTAGTTTATTCATGATTAATGCAATGTGGAATAAGTCCTGATATTCCTGATTTTGGATGCATAGAAGAGTAGTGATGCATAGAGACCCAATGAAATCATATCATTTACACAAAGCAAAAAGCATCGATGCAAAATGAGAGGAAATCAATAGATACAGATTACAGTGTGCCTCAGATGAACAGTCTGAAAACAATCAACAGGAAACAGTTAAACTGTATGGATCCAAAATAACACCAGTAACAGTCAACAATATGACTTTCACTTTCACCAAACAGGCTACTGTCATCTGGCAGTTTTATTTATTGGTACATGGTACCAATAAATTAGAACTAATTAAGTCAAAAACTTGCTTATGCCCATGACAATGAAGATATGATTATGATCACTTCCTGTGGTGAATGTGTCTGGTGTATTACTGTGTTTTCTGCTGGCTGTACAACAAAATAACAATAAAGTTTTCAAAGTCAGAGTCAAAGTTCACATCTAAGGAACAAATGGTAAACATAACAGTCCTGTGATCTCAAAGTAAATTAAATCACAGCAGAAAGGTTTACACTGTTGCTGAGCCTCATGTGTCTCATATACCCTCCATACCCTCTCAGAAACCTAAGGCAGGGCTTGTCTGCAGGCTCTGCAGCCTGTAGTTAAAAAGTTATGTTCTTGCCATATGGCTGCACGCTGCCTGCCGACAGCAGTGTCAGACAGCTAGCATGGTGCTGCTGTTTGGTCTCTATATAATCTGTTTCTCTGTGGTGAACAGATGCTGTGCTGCGCTGCACTGACCTCCAAACCTGCTTCTTTTTCATCATATCTTTGTATGTTTATGTACACATCATACATATTTCACTACCTCTGTACGTATGCTATGTGCCACTGTCAGTGTTTCTTTATCCATATTTATATATTTAATATGTGTAATTTTCATCACCTCCATGTGTAAAGTTGATTAGCACAGATGTTAATGTAGTGGTATGAGGTACTACTGCCATATTGCACTTCTCTGGCTGGCTGAGCCGATCATTGTTTAGGAGAGGGGATAAAGGTAGGCCCTGTGCCACCTTCCTGAGCTTCCTGCCTCTTCGGCCTGTCCACTTCCGGGTCGTCGTGTCTGCTGTGTGCCTCAGAGTACAGGTAGGCATACCTTAGCGTGTTGTCCGTGTACATTCATTAGCATTCTTGTAACTCAAACCGTAACTCTTTCATAGTTCCGAAGTCTCCATTGTGGTGGAGGTAATATATTGCGTCCACCGGAGCACAGGTGAGTTATAGAGAGCTTCTGGCGTTAATTATTGTTAGCCAGGTGCTAAGCCCCTTTTTGTTTTCTTTTGCTCCTCTTCCTCTAATAATCTGCTGGTCGTGTTTCCCCCGCTGTGCTGTTCCTCTTCACCCCTCTCCCTCTTTGGAAGGAACGACAAGTAACCAGGTTGGGAAGTGAAGTTTATGGACGTTGACGTCAAGTTAAGAGCATATTGAACGATCAAGGCTCTTTATCCACGGATACTTTGTCTCGCTGTTACTCTGCCACTGTTGCTGCTGCGCGGCCGGGAGCTTCGCTACTATTGCTGCTGGTCTGCTGCTGCTACTTTATTACCGCTGCTACTTCATTACTGCTGTTACTCCATTATTGTTTCTACTTTATTACCGCTGCTACTTCATTACTGTTGTTACTCTATTACTGTTGTTACTCCATTATTGCTGCTACTTTATTACCGCTGCTACTTCATTACTGCTGTTACTCTATTACTGTTGTTACTCCATTATTGTTTCTACTTTATTACCGCTGCTACTTCATTACTGCTGTTACTCTATTACTGTTGTTACTCCATTATTGTTTCTACTTTATTACCGCTGCTACTTCATTACTGCTGTTACTCTATTACTGTTGTTACTCCATTATTGCTGCTACTTTATTACCGCTGCTACTTCATTACTGCTGTTACTCTATTACTGTTGTTACTCCATTATTGCTGCTACTTTATTACCGCTGCTACTTCATTGCTGTTGTTACTCTATTACTGTTGTTACGCCATTATTGCTGCTACTTTATTACCGCTGCTACTTCATTGCTGTTGTTACTCTATTACTGTTGTTACGCCATTATTGTTTCTACTTTATTACCGCTGCTACTTCATTACTGCTGTTACTCTATTACTGTTGTTACTCCATTATTGCTGCTACTTTATTACCGCTGCTACTTCATTGCTGTTGTTACTCTATTACTGTTGTTACTCCATTATTGCTGCTACTTTATTACCGCTGCTACTTCATTACTGCTGTTACTCTATTACTGTTGTTACTCCATTATTGTTTCTACTTTATTACCGCTGCTACTTCATTACTGCTGTTACTCTATTACTGTTGTTACTCCATTATTGCTGCCACTTTATTACCGCTGCTACTTCATTACTGCTGTTACTCTATTACTGTTGTTACTCCATTATTGCTGCTACTTTATTACCGCTGCTACTTCATTACTGCTGTTACTCTATTACTGTTGTTACTCCATTATTGCTGCCACTTTATTACCGCTGCTACTTCATTACTGCTGTTACTCTATTACTGTTGTTACTCCATTATTGCTGCTACTTTATTACCGCTGCTACTTCATTACTGGTGTTACTCTATTACTGTTGTTACTCCATTATTGCTGCTACTTTATTACCGCTGCTACTTCATTACTGTTGTTACTCTATTACTGTTGTTACTCCATTATTGTTTCTACTTTATTACCGCTGCTACTTCATTACTGCTGTTACTCTATTACTGTTGTTACTCCATTATTGCTGCCACTTTATTACCGCTGCTACTTCATTACTGCTGTTACTCTATTACTGTTGTTACTCCATTATTGCTGCTACTCTATTACTGTTGTTACTACTATTGTTATTACTATTACTGTTACACTGCTACTTTATTACCGCTGCTACTTCATTACTGTTGTTACCCCATTATTGTTGCTACTCTATTACTGTTGTTACTCCATTATTGTTGCTACTCTATTACTGTTGTTACACTATTATTGCTGTTACTGTTACCGCGGTTACTTCATTATTGCTGTTACTCTATTACTGTTGTTACTCCATTATTGCTGCCACTTTATTACTGCTGCTACTTAATTACTGCTGTTACTCTATTACTGTTGTTACTCCATTATTGTTGCTACTCGATTACTGCTGTTACTCCATTATTGCTGTTACTCTATTACTGTTGTTACTCCATTATTGTTGCTACTCTATTACTGTTGTTACTCTATTATTGCTGTTACTCTGTTACCGCAGTTACTTCATTATTGCTGTTACTCTATTACTGCTGCCACTCCAGTATTGCTGCTCACTTTGAAATCTTGTCGGTGGCCTCTGGTCGGCTTGCTTTCTGGTGCTGACCCTGTTTCTCGCTGCTGCTGTGTGTGGTGTGTGTGTGTGGTGTGTGTGTGTTGTGTGTGTGTGTTGTGTGTGTGTGTGTGTGTGAATGTTTTAAAGGTAATCTGTAGGTGTAGTGTAGTTTTGTTTACTTATTTCTTTTAGTGATAGGATTTCTTTTGGTAAATTTTGTTTGTATTTTGGTTGTTTATTGTTTTGTTTTGGCGATCTGTTTACTTTGGGGAGTTTATTGTAAATGTTTATTTTTCATTATGGAGGAGAATTTCTCCATTTGAGCCCCCTGTATTTGTGTTTATAAGGGATTATGGTTAACCGTTGAGTTAATATCTCTGGCCAGAGTCTGTTTAATGTTCTGTTGTTAGGTTGATTTAAATTAATATTTTGCAGTTCATTGATTGTTTTTCTTCTTCTTTATTAGTTTGTTAATATTATGGGATATTGTTTGGTTGTATTTGATGGTGAGTCCTTTTAACTGTGCCCCTTATCTTTTCTAGAGCTGAAGGTTGCAGGTGGTGGTGATCTCCCTGTGTGAGCGTGTTGTTCGTTCCAGATTTTCTTTGTGTGCACTTCAGATTTCGTTGCTGTGTGAGTGGGGTGCTCTTTTTGTTTTTGACGTCACCGTCCCCTGTCGATACTTCCCCCAGCCGGTAAGCCTCAGCATGTATCCCCTTTTCCTTTTCCAGTTGGGCTCTTTTATTTTTTTGTGCATATCATACTGTGAATTTAGTGAATAAAATGTTATCTATGGTAATTGAACTCCATCTCTTGCCCTCCCTGAGTGAACGAACCTGAACGTCCTTTTGTAAGAGCTGATAACTGATTGCTAGTACGGGTCCTTGGGCCCTAACCCGAGGTGGCGTTGTTGGTAACCTTAACTTAGTATTAACCCTCGTATTGCTGCATTAATAATTTCTGTCTCTATTAGTGAGTCCTAATATCTTAGATGATTATTTACATGTGCAGTGTGTCTAACTGTTACTGTCACACAAAAGCAATAAATATCAGCAGAACAAATGAAAAAGCGGCTCACCGAGGATGAGGTGCATCCTTCACTGTGTGGATTTAAACATTCAAACAGGTTCAAATAGTCCAAAGCACAAGTTTGTTCCAGTAATCCTGAAATAAAACCACCACCTTAATTCAGTTTATTCAATTTAAAAACAATAACTCAAAATGCCACCGCCAATCACAGTTCAACTAATAAATTTGCAACCGTGTGTGTGTGTGTGTGTGTGTGTGTGTGTGTGTGTAATGACTCACTATACCATGAAACAGACAGCTGGTCGCTGTGTGCAGCAACCTGCTGGAGGAACGTCATGCCGGCTCGTGCTGTGATGGAGGTTTTCCTGCTCACACTTCAGCTTCACAGACACCACTCACACCTAGACAGTTCCACTACAAACTATACAACACACTGCAAGACAGAGTCCAAGACTCCATCAACTGTGGGACATGGATTCAAACAGATAATTTGATGACGTTTTCATCATATGATCTCTGAAGCAGGACTGATGGGGGTTTTCATCACACAGTTTTGGACAAGTAATAAAACGTATCTTGCTTTGTCCCTCAACCAGACCAGACCAGTGTGCAAAGAAGAAGAATTCCTTTTATTGATCCCTCAATGAGGGAAATTCCATTTTCACTCTGTTGCACATTGCACACACGTCATGGCACAAACACATGCACATGCATTGGAGGAGAGGTGTCAGGGTGTTTTCACACTTGGTCTCTTTCAGCCAGTCCCTTTTGAGTGAATAAATGTAGTATGCATCTTTTCCGACGCACTGCTTAGTGCGGAAGTGACGAGACCTCTTGCCGGTTGGATTGGAGACGCGTAACCATGGTAACCCATGCCAACCTCACCTCTAAGCAGTCTGCGATATTAGTACATCTAATAATAATAATAATCTTATAATACATCCTTGATATGTTATTATTATATATGTTAATAACAATAATTGTCTGTGTTGTTGTTGTCGTCACCGCTGCATTGCATTGTGGGACATTTATGCCGGCATAGCGTCCAGTGTTTTCATACTGTAATATTTACCGGATATAGTCTGCACCTCACGTACTATTGAGTTCATACTAAGGTTTCTGACATACTAAAAAAATCTCACATACTGTTTTAGCATAGTCAATAGTATGTTAATATGGAATTCGGTCTGTACATCAACTACCTGCCCAACGGCTGTCCATCAAATGTAGCCTTCCAGATGTATGCTGACGATGCAGTTTTCATGCCAAAACAAAATGCCAAACTGCACAAGAGTTATCAGCAGCTACGTATGTCTAATGTGTCCAACTGGCTGAAACATGACCAATTACATCTCAACGTGTCAAAAACTGTTTGCATGTTCTTTTCAAAAAAGGCAAAAGTGGATTTGACCACTGATGTGCTTGTCCATGGAACAAAACTTAAAGTCGTACTGGAATTCAAATATCTAGAAATTACTATCGATTCACAGGTATGCTTTAAACAAGTTAAAAACACTGTGAATAGAATAAGATTGAATCTGTCAAATTTGACATTATTTATATTATTATTATTTTACATATTCAAAATAACTTAACTACTGATTCTGCAAAACTATACCTAAGTGTGATGATCATGCCATACTCTATGACCAACTGTGTAACAACTTGGGCACTGGCATGCAAATCCACACTGAGGCCTGTAGTAATCACATATAAGCAGGCCCTTAAAGTCTGAGACAGAAAGCCCAACTCACACCTGAGTTGGGAAAATATAATCACATATGGAGATTCTACCCTAGTCTACAAGACTCTCCATGGACTAGCACCACCGCCCCTAAAAGAATTCATAAAAATAAATAGAAACAGGTCAACCAGAGCAGGTTCCAGAGGTGACTGTCTGGTCCCCTTTAGGAAAAGTGCATCTGGGCAGGCATTTTTTTCACATTGAACGCCTCACTCATGGAACATGATACCGGGTGACATATCTGTGTGTGCAAGATATGTGCAATTGGGCAATGTGCAATATCCATTCAGCACTTTAAAACTCTAGCACTTTAGCACCTAAGCACTCTAGCACTTACATCACTTTAGTACTCCAGCACTTTAACATTTAATGGTCTTTTTTTGTTGTCTTGTTTTTTTTTGTCTGTTTATGCCATGTACTGTACCTGTCATTCCCATTGTTATTGTACCTTACACCTTTTTACTGATAATGTATCTTTGTTTCATTAACTACATGTTAACATCAACCTGCCTAGGGACAAAGGATGGAAATTAGCTGCTCGCTACAATTCTACATATTTACACGAAAATGTCTATTAGTATGTGTTGTCCTTGATTTCTTTATCAAATAAATAAATAATAAAAAAGAAATAAGAATTTTGGATGCAGCCATGGCAGCTTTTTGTTCTCATATGTAATCTGGAGGGCAGGACAGTGGTGTAGTGGTTAGCACTGTCACCTCACAGCAAGAAGGTGCCAGGTTCGATTCCCGGCCCGGGGCCTTTCTGTGTGGAGTTTGCATGTTCTCCTCATGTCTGTGTGGGTTCTCTCTGGTACTCCGGCTTCCTCCCACCATCCAAAAACATGCATGGAGATTAGGTTAATTGTTTAATTTAAATTGACCGTAGGTGTGAATGTGAGTGTGAGTGGTTGTCTGTCTCTATGTGTCCTGTGATGAACTGGAGACTTGTACAGGGTGTACCCTGCTTTTCACCCTAAGACAGCTGGGATAGACTCCAGCCCCCCCACGACCCTATGAGAGGATAAGCGGTAGAAAATAGATGGATGTAATCTGGATAACTCTATTTTCCCGATGAATATGTGCAAATCTAACCAGAAAACACAGGAGGGCAAGCATGGCAGCAGAAATTTTGTTCCAAGTGAAAACTACCCAGAATTCAGTGCATTGGGGGTCTGAGAGCTCTAGAGGACCAGGTGTGAACAGAAAGGAGGCTGAGACCCCATCAAAGCTGAACTGGACCAGAAAGAGAACCCGGTCCTCTTTGTACTAAACTCACAATGTGAACACAAAAAGAAGGGAGATCTTTTTCGGTTGGTCCACTTTTTGGTCCACTTCCAGAGGACTGAGTTCAGTTCGCTTGAAGGGGACTATATGTGAAAACACCCTTAGAGTGAGGGGGCAGTGCCCAAGAGAACCAGCACTTCTCTAGCTACCAGTCCATTCTCCAGACTTGGTCTGACCTGGACTTGAACCCTTGACCCTCCGACTCCCAGCCCAAGTCACGACTGAGCTACTGCTGCCCCAAACAGAGAGACAAGTGGTATATCACCCCTCTCCTCCTCCTAGTGAACTCCTGTTCACTACATCTGTCTGCATGTGTTTCTGTTATTTGTGTAATAATTTTCACAACTCAGACATTTAACCTTTAAGAACAAACTTCTTTATTGCTCTGGCTTGCAGACAAGCATAATATAGATGTGAAAATGAAGGGTTTGGAAAGCTTGCAACAACATCCTTGACCTTCTCCCTCAATACTGTGCATTAATATACTTTTCTAATCCTCAGAAGAGTATACTGTCGAGATTAAAATCAATAAAAACAGGTCATGAAATGACACAAAGAACACAAGGATTTCATTCAACACCTTTTCTGCTGTAGCAACATCCCAGGTTCACTACAAGTATGAGTCAGATGATTAAAAAATATTAATTGATCCATTCATCTGGAAGGCCAGGCTGATATTGTGGTTAATATCATCAGAGTAAAATATCATTTAGAAACACGGACTGTATATAGGTGTGTAAGTAGTGCATGTTGTCACCCATTGGTTTGTAGATTAAGGTTTTGAAGGCTTGACTTGTACATTTTGATGTCATCATCTGGGTGTTTTCCAACCAGAAGAAAGGGTGCTGCTAACCTGAATGCTGAAAAAGACATTCTTAGGCAACCGAAATATTATAATTGACTTTCACTAACAAGGACCTCATCTTTAACAACATGCATTTATTATTTTTTACAGAAAAGTACAACTGATATGCGAGGCTTGAATTGCTTGGAGCTGAAAGTCATGTATGACTTGGTTTAATATTACAGACCCAGAGGTTATCCAATCTAGAAGAGAGCACTTATTTGTACACTGTAATATATACACAGATCAGGCATAACATTATGACCTTCAGCCTCATATAGTGCTGGTCCCCCTGTGTGACCTCTGACCCCTGAGGGTTTATTCTGTGGTGTGTGACTGCTTCCTATCTTCAGCAGCATTAACTTTTCTGGTCTGTTGGATCAGACCACCAGGACCAGCCTTCACTCCCCACGTGCATCAATAATCCTGAATGCAACACAGCCATTTAGAAAATAAAGAACCCCAGTCACACCAGGGAGTGGACAAACACCCTCCACACAAACATTTCTCAGCTGCAGCTCTGGTTCGAGGCGACACACTCTCCACCCTGCCTGAAGCCTCCTACTATCAGCAGACAGACCATTAGCTCTCTCTATAAAGCCGGATCTTTCCCTGGACTCCACTGACACCTCTCTGACATCAGTGACGAGGGGTTCTGGCACCGAAGTGGTTAAAAAGCACCGCAGGCAAGTTAAAGGAGATAAATACGCCTGCTGCCCAGTGGACAATAACTGTATTTCTTTTCTTACCGTAAATACCTCTGTAAGAGAATCAATACGAGGAGGACCTGATAACTATCCGTCTCTGGGTGATGTGTGTGTGTGTGTGTGTGTGTGTGTGTGTGTGTGTGTTTTGCTTCTCCCTTTGGTGCCTATTATTGAGGATTCGTGTTCAGGACTCGCTGTGAGGCTCTGCAGACCCCATCGACCCACACATCCATCTGGAGCATGAAAATGATTTTCTCTTCTCTTTGGATCTCCATCCTCTTTGTTCTTCTCCATCTTCTCTTCTTTGTCACTTTTCTTCATGCATCCACCTCCTTTATTCCTCTAATTTCTCAGTTTATCAGACTTGATTTTCCACAAAACATAAATAAGGTGTACTCCTTAAGTATGTACAGGGGTTGGACAATGAAACTTAAACACTGGCCAATGTAGTGTTGGAGGTTTCATGGCTAAATGTGACCAGCCTGGTGGCCAAACTTCATTGATTGCACATTGCACCAGTAAGAGCAGAGTGTGAAGGTTCAATTAGCAGAGTAATAGCAGTTTTGCTTAAAATATTGCAATGCACATTATGGGTGACATATCAGAGTTCAAAAGAGGATAAATTATTGGTGCTCGTCTTGCTGGCACACCTGTGACTAAGACAACAAGTCTTTGTGATGTATGAAAAGCACCCAGATTGTTTCCAAAAAACATAAAACCACAGCAGCCCAACTCACTGCAGAATTAAATGTGCACCTCAACTCTCCGGTTCCATGTCAAGAGACATGTAACCAAATATTAGCATTGATGTATGTATATTTTTGACCCAGCAGATTTGGTCACATTTTCAGTTGACCCACAATAAAGTCATAAAAGAACCAAACTTCATGAATGTTTTTTGTGTCAAAGAAGTATCTGTTCCAATCATTCTATCAGAGAAAAATCAGAGTTGTAGAAATAACTGGAAACTGGAAAGAGAGCCATGACATGATGTTCTTTACAAGTGTATGTAAACTTTTGACCACGGCTATAGCATTTGCATTGCTGCTTAATGAGCGTATTATAATTGTGTGGAAATACTATCCATAATTTTTTTTATGTTCACCCAACAAATGATTATTTTGAGTCTATGTTGTTGACCTAAATGGTGGCTGTGGGTCTCACTGTGACGTGTGTCCACTGATAGATGGTTTTGACCTTTAACAAAACTCTAAGTCCGAAATTTAGCAACCACTCAGAATACGTTATGAATACATATGGGCTGCTTAAATGGAAAAAAGTAGCAAGTAAAGGTTGAACTGCAGCTGAGTCTTCTGAAAGGATTATGATGGCGTTCAACATATCTTAACTGCTTAGTGCAATATCAAAAAACAACACTAACAATATATCTGTTTTTTGCAGCACAAAACAAAAATGTTTATCTAATCAGTGTTAGTTTTAGTTGCGTTCAGTCTGAATTAAGTTTGTGCGTGGACAGCACAGAAACATATCCAAAGACACAGAGACATGATTGTAAACTCACACTCTGATCATATTATACTGTCTTTGGTGATTTAAATGGTAAATACAGTAGTTGAGCAGCTGTGGCTCAGTAATAGAGCAGGTCAACCACCAGTCAGAAGGTTGGTGGTTTGATTCCTGCCTCCAACAGCCTATTTTTTGGCAAGATACCTTACGCCAAATTACTCCCAATGATGAATGTGTAGTTTCCCCCTGCTATCATGCTATGTGTATGAATGTGTGTGTGAATGAGTGAATATGATATATAGTGTAAAATGCTTTGAATGGTGACATGATAAATAAGCAGTCCATTTACCTTCAACAGATGTAATAAATTTAAACACATACTGTAGACTGAACACCCTCTGTTCCTCATTCTTGTTCCTTTCCAATAGACAGAGCTCCTATTTTTGTCAGCGACCGAGCACAATAGCAGAACAGATTGTGCAGCACATCCAGTGTTCGCAGATCGAATAATCAGCAGAGAAGAAGTTGGGTCAAAGTTTTTTAGACGGCTTTTAACACCATGGGTGAGGAGATGCTGATTGTTGAGGTCCAGAGTAGTATGATAACAACATAATATTATCTATGATCTCATTAGTATTCATGATTCCAGCTGTCCGGAGCCGTGGCAAACAGATCTGGTGGGAACTGAAGGACTTTTCTGCAGCTGAAATCCCAGAGTTCCCTTCATCTCAGAGGTAACTAACGTCAGTTGCTCCGACAGGCGACGTAACCAGCTGGGCACATCTTTATCTTCATTATTTATATAAGAATAGTGTTTGGAACTACTTGTTAAAAAATAAATGTGGTAAACCCTCCAAATGTGCAGCTGCAGATTCAGAACAGGGATTCATTTTGCTCCACTCTTAAAGAGATCAGGCCCTCAGCAGCAGAACACAGCTTGTGTGCGTTGCAACACTTAATTTTCAAACTTTCGCTGTCATTTATTTTACTGCCCACTTTTGACAGGTACATCAAGCTTCCCTGTGTTACTATTGGCGAGACGCTTTAATCTTGGGGGAACAATGACTGTTTCATTTGAAATGTATGGATTTCAGTGGCCTGTCTGAGCCATGGCTTTTCAGGAGCTGGTGACGGCAGAGATTGGTGGCCAGCTGGGATCGAGGTGGCAATCATTTATTTCTTGACATCCTTTTTTCCCCTTCAGTTTTCTTTCAGAAGGTGAACTTGTTGTGACAAACGGTTTTCACTACCATTACTAGCAAGCACACAGGAAATAACAGCAAGCAGCCCCGTTCAATAAGTCACAAAGGACAGATGGCTGAGTAGTTCTTGGGTGGACTACCGGACACATGGAACTTATTACTCAATTACAATATTCAGAGAAGGACATCAAACTTTGGATGGAATACACGGACTGTTTTGGTATTTGGTCAAAGCAAATGCAAGAGTATGTTAAGTGTATGAAGCTACATGCTCCAATAAGAATGCATACCATTTAATGTTAATTTATGGTAACATTACAGTAGAAAATCTGCTGGGTTGTTGTTGTTATCAACACCTCATCATCCTTAATCTTCACACACCTTGGCATCACTGTAGGGTTAAGCAACAAAACCTCAATAAAGTGGTAAAACTACTGTTTGGACTGTGGAAATAGCTGTATTTGATGCTACGAAACCTATTTTTGAAATATGTTTTTGGTGTGAGTTCCACCGAGAAGCTTCAGTGGTTCAATGTAAGGTTTATTTGAAGGCTTAAACTCAGGAGTTTTCACATGCAAACAAGAACATGCGAACTCCACACACAAAGGCCCCAGGCCGGGAATCGAACCCAGCACATTCTTGCTGTGATTCTTAAAACCACTGCACCACTGTGCTGAGCAAAAGAAAAAAAAATTGCGATTCCAGGGATCCCTCTAAGTACCACTGGCAGGGGGTGCAAGTACCACCGGTGGGATGCGCACCACAGGTTGAGAACCACTGCTTTAAGAGATAGATGGAAAGAAAAATACGTGCAAACTGTGTGAGTGTACAAATTACAATAATTTTTTTTTGATTCTTGATTCTACTATTATAATATTTCTCATTAATATCTGTATATAATCTTTGCATGTAGTGTGTGTACCATTTATTATTATTAACTGTGAGAATGAAAGTGGAAGGGTATATAAACTATGTGAAAGGAGCAGCACGCTGACAGACATGAGCTACAGATAAAATGGCGTCTTGAAACACAACAGAAATTAATTTCTGCTGTCAATTAATTTGCTATAAATTAATGAACAACACAGGACAATCGCTGATGGAATTAATGAACCGTGGAAATCACAAACACAGTCTTCATACAATCACCAGCACTGTGTAAACATTATAGCTGTATTCTGCACCACATAACAAACTGTTGTTATGGGAACATAAATCAAATATGTCAAGTTTTCAGGGGTTTCATTTTGTCCAAGGTGTTTCCATATTACCCAGCACAGTGCAGGGTGCAGCTGTGTTTGCTGGTTTCAACGCTGGTGTCATTTTCACAGTGTTGGTTGTGTAAGTTGCAAATACACCTGTGCCCTCCTGTGTCCTCATGCACGTGTTCGTTTTCGTCATCAGCCTCATTATTGACACATCATCATTGATTCAGCTGGCAGCCCTTGTACTATTGACTCCAGAGGTGAAGCTCCCAACCCCATATGGGTTGCTTTGGAAAGCAATCCAGTCTTCATTATTCATCAATAAATTTACTGTGACCACTAATTATAATTTAATTCACTTTTGCAGGGCACAAACATTCTCAATGTTGCACTGGTTAAATAGGTTATTGGTGCATTTGCTCATATGCGGTCAAATCGTGCTGTTAGGAGACAATGGAGGCAGAGGATCCACCAGCTGAGAACCACATGCATCACTTCAGATCAATCCCAAACCCTACAAACAGCCCTCTACACACTGTCCCTGTACACTCCCCTCCATTTGCTCGTTGTCATGGAGGCTCCTCCATATTAAAAGCTGTCCCAAACCACATAGGGCGGGGGGCGAGTGGACTGTGGAGCCCTTAAATAGCGAGTCTGCATTGATGCACACTTAAGACGGCTTTAGCAGGAAGCGTGATGGCAAAATGGGGGAGGAAACAACAGAAAAATTTAAGTTCCACACGTATCCACTATTACCCTTTTTCCACCAAAAGGAACCTGGTGCCAGTTCAGTGCTGGTGCTTATTTGGTTCAACTCACATTCGTCCTTAGCACCGGTCGCTTTTCCGTTGACAAGGAGCCCAGTCAGAGCCACGTCATTATGTCAGTGCAAAACGTGAGTATGTCACTGCATTTTCGTTTTCACCCGGCAAAGCTTGTGCTGTGTGAAATCAAAACAAGGCTTTGCAAAAAATCCAGAGCTGACAAAACTAACTGTATGGAGTTTATTTGTGTCACATTCCTGAGTGAAAGATTTTGAGCCGGCAAATGTACGAGCAGAAGAAACACTGAGACTCAGCAGTGATTGTGTCACGTGCAGATATAAATTTACTAAGCACAGAATATATTTCAAAATCTGTCTTTGTTCACTCAAGGATGTCGTACAAATATAACTCCATATAACCGTTACTGCCTACCATCGTAATCACTTCGAGTGACGACTCCATTTTAGAACAGATTGTATCACGGCTGCCAGCAAGATGGAGATCACATATTGTCCTATTGATCTCGATTTTGTTTGCAACAGTTTGTGTAAAATTTCTGTGTCCCAGGAGTGCTTTCCGTACATTCCACTTTGCATGCAAGCAGATCTGCCTCCTCAGCAAAAATCACTGGCTCCTCTAATTTGCAGAATCTGAATTTTAAATAGCTGAGGTATACCTGGTTGGTTTCCTGTTATGCACAAACCACACCAATGATTCATTAATAGACTAAATACAATCCCCTTGAGTCTTACTTTACACCTAGATTATGCACCATTTAAAGAGCAAGAGAAGCTGGACATGTCCTAAATGCACTACAGTTTAAATAAGAGCATAAATGAGTCAGTCAGTTCACCTGCTTAACTGAACCATTATACTGTATGTAATAAATTAACCAATGAGTGAACATGAGTCTGTCTGAAGTGGTATGAAAAGAGGCGTACACATGGTTTATAAATCTCTGAGCTGTATATATAATTCTCTCTTATGTATGTTGGCACAACTTTCATAATATAGGTGAGCAGCTGGAGAAGCAAAATATCTTTTGGAGGTTATATTTTTCTCTGATGTCCATCCAGAATAAGCATCCATAGAGAACTTGCCTGAGAATAATAATGGGCTCTCCATGTTGTTCGGAGCACCACATCTGCCTCCATCTTTACATTCAAGGATCTTCAGTGGAATTTGAATCAGCAGCTTTCAGGTCAGAACCCCATCACTGTAACCTTCAGGCTTTTATTTGTGCCATCACAGAAACACTTAATGAACTGCAGGCCTGACTGCCTGCTCACTGTGGAAGTATGAAAGTTAAACCTTGGCATTTCCAAAGAAAATGTTAACACATTCTTACTTTTTACATCCTGAGGAACAAAACTTAAACAGGCAGACATGCTGTCAGGCATTTTGCACTTGGACTTATGTTGTTTTTATGTAGTTTGTTCACTGTGTGTGTGAGAGAGGCCATGAATACAGAATATGCATGCACTCTGGGCCTGTGTGTTTTTCTGTGTGTGCATAGCCTCCAAACTCCCCGTGCTGTAGCAGTCAAAGAGAGGCTGATATATCTGCAGTGACAGGCCTTAAACAACAGGCGAGGAAGATAAGTGAGGTCGGCGTGAAATATGATTAAAGCACTGCCTTCCCCTCGCCTTTGATTTAAAGGAGCATGGCACAAACAACTCATCTCTTCCACCCACACACACACACACACACACACACAAACACAAAGTCAGCTACTTAAGAGGAAACACATGGGAAACCCAGAAGGAGCAGAAGAGGGAGGAGGAAGATGATGATGATGGTGGAAAAAAGCTTCTTCAGCAGGAGGGCAGATTTGATCTTCTTTGATGCCTCTAAAACTGAAAGAAAATGTCCTGCAGGAATTATTAATAACAGCTTGAACAAATACTGTGTTTGACCAGCTCACACCGCTGGAGCCATGCACAGCAACATGCCGCTTCATGGAGTGGTATTTTTTGACTCCTCTAGATGGCGCTCTTTTTTAAAGAAAAAGGCTAGTGTAACGGAAAATTACTAAATTTACATTACATCTTTAAAGTAAGAGCACCATCTAAAGGAGTAAAAAAATAACACAAGTGCTCCATGAAGCTTCACATTTGTCCATCACAAGTATGAAGTGACCGCTGCCAGGTGTTTCCTGAACAAATTAAAAGTGAGAATGATAACTTGGTGGTGGGTGATAAAGACTTTGAACTGGGAGGCCAGTGTTTCAGATCCAACCAAGTGATTTTCCTTCCTGAATCTGAGTAAGTGATCTTGTTGCCTGAATCTAAGTAAGCAGCTGTGCTGCCTTTGCTGAGTCCAAATAGCATGAGCAAAGCCTTCCAAAATAAAAGCTGGTCTTTTGCTTCCTTACCATGAATCTTCCAGTCATGTGATGATGAACAGTTGCAGACAGCAGCACAGAGCAGAGGTGTTCCTGCTGTGTAGAGTTTTTTTTCTTTATGTTGGCAAATTTCAACTACCCGAGCTATAAATGCTACCATCCCATCTCAGCAAATGTTTTATAAGAAAATATTTTTTTTCCTCCCGTGTTTTTCCATCGCCTCACTTCACCATTTTGTACCATAAATATTGACATTTCTTGTAAACAAGTTCTTAAAATTGTGCGTATCTCCTTCTCCACTCTCCCTCATTTTCCCAGAGACATTTTCAGTAAATATTTCATGGAGACATCTTCCTTCACTGCCTTCTGTGCTTGTTAAAAGACTTCTCAAATCCAGAGTCAGCAGAAACTTCTTCACCTAAAGACGAACTCAGGTATTCTGTTTCCTCATATCATCCTCTGCACCTAAACTCTTAATAATCCCAGAAAACGAAAACAATTATGTCACAATTGTTGCTTCTGTTAAAATGCCCTGACACAACATGTCATATGTGATGCTTGAAGAGTGAAATGTGCAGGAAAAAATAAATGAACACATTTCCTACATCAGAGCTCACCTGTAGAAATAATGTCAGATTTTCCCCCTATAGTATGTCTCCTTTTTTGATTTTTTTCCCCTGACCCATCAGCCTGAAGTTGGCTCTATGTTATTCATCTATCAGTGGAGTGACAAGGCAGTGAATGCTGTCACAATAACAGACATTTACTCATGTACAATAATTCCCTCTCTCTTTTATCAAAAATGAGAAATACTTTATTAATCCCAGAAGGAAATTGTGCTGTTATACAGTAGAGGTGTGATGATACACTTAGCTCATGAGACAAGATGGTATGACTGGACAAATAGTCATTAAACTCTATTTCTTTTATTAAACAGAATTAATTTAACTCTACCTCTAAAAAATACATTAAATCACTTTTTGTCAAATTAGTATTGTAGCATCAGCAGCATGAGAAGAGATGTGTCTGAGCTGATTTGGTGATGCTACAGGTCATAATGTAGAAGTTATTGAATATGATTTGCATAGAAATCAAACAATAATGCATACAAATTGCATTAAATAATTTTTAGTTAAAGTTAGTGTTGTACTTTCAGTCACATGAGGTGAGATGTGTTTCATTTTTCGTTCTGGTATTGCACTTTGTAGATGGTCCCTGCACTGCCGGTGCTCATTAGGAACAATGTTTACTGTGGAGTACCAGTGACGCATCATTTCAGTAAAAATACAGTTGTAGCTCATCATGTGTCTCACAAACTTTACAGAAATGCATCGTTTGCATCTTTAGATCATACTGTATTTGATGTATTGATCCAGGAAGTTCAAATCTGCTAATATCTTTCTAAAGCTGATTTCACACTGAACCCGGAAAGTGCGGCGTGCTGTGTGGACGCCATAAGTCACTATTATGCAAATAACACAGTTAAATATTTAGTGGTTGTTTCTCCCTCTGGAGTAATCATCTTTATTTCTGACGCTTACGGTGGAAAATGCAGTGACAGGTATATAACACAGAACTCAGGCTTTCTAGAATGCTTGCATGCTGGAGATGAGGTGATGGGTGATCGCGGGTTCACTGCGAGGGACTTGCTGGAGGAACGTAGGGTGAACCTCATAATTCCAGCATTCACACGCAAAGGGTGCCAGCTGACCAACGAGGGGGTCACATGTACAAGCCACATTGCTCATGCTCGCATTCATGTTGAACGGGCAATAAGGCGTCTGAAGGTGTACAAGATTCTCTCACAAACAGTGCCAATCAACTTGGTGCCCAAAATTGACAAGATTCTCAAAATCTGTGCAGGTCTAGTGAAATTAAGAGATGAGCTTATTTCAAGTTCACAGTGAGAAGAGCTGCAGTTGTTGTTAGACTGCTTACCTTGTGATCAAAATTGTTTATTACTTTTTTATGCACTTTATTGTCCTTCCTTATTTTCCTTCATACAGTTTTTTTTTTTTTTTTTTTGTCTGTAAAACAGTGTTAAGTGTTTATTGTGTTTTCAAGAGATTCAGATATTTGGGGCAAAGTAGAACCCTTTTTGCAACAAATTCATCCACTAATTTTGGAAGCATATGTGAAAAGTAGAAATTCTGGAGGTGTTCATGTGTATGTCTGTAAAGGCTTTGTCAAATGAAAGGTCCAACTCCAGGTGCTCACTTGGTGTCCAGATAACCAGCACATCATTGTCAGCTGGACCTGGAGGAATTTTTTAATGAGGGCTCACCAGTACCCAGTCACATTAATTCATGCATTAACAAAATTTATCCACCTGAAGGTAGTATCCACGTGGCCCATTGGGAAGAATGAGATACCTGAGTATAACTCTGTGAGTGATGTGCAGCTCTTCAGTGGACACTTGATCTCTAGGAGCTGTGTTGAGTCCAAAACTCCATCCGGGCTTGCTCCAAACCAGGGATGGTCAGGACACACCACCAGGCCTCTTTGCTCCACAGTGTGCCCTTGAGCCTCCAACGAGTTGTATGGCTTTGCCCTCATTTTCTTTACCATATTTAGTGGCAGTGTTGCCAGTGAAGGTTGGGTGCAAGTGTTCATTGAGAAATTTCTGTGGATTAGTAGTGCTCCGTTTAGGCACTCTCTTTGCCATGCTCGCAGTCAGTCGCAGCTTTCTTGCATCATGCCATAGTTGTGATGCACTCTGTACTTGGGTCTCTTCGCTCAACTTCTCCACCTGAGCTGGGCTTAGTTTAACACAGGTTTCATAAAAACTGAGACAGTTTGTGCAAGTCAGCATTGTGCTGTGCTCTGTGTGGGGCATTTGTAGATCACAGTGGCTCTGAGAGGACTCACTATCTAAATCTAATCTGAAGCACTGTTGCAGGGGGGCGTTATTCTGCAGCTGATATAGTGGGGCCATCACAGAAGAACTTATATAAGTTTTGGGATTTTTGAGTTTAAAATTTATCTGCTTTACCCTTTTCAGCACAGCATTCTTTCTTGTGCCTACATTCCACTTTCTCTGTATGTCAGTGCACGATGTCCCTGTCTTTCCCTGTCTGACTGCATTCTCAACCTGAATTGAAAAAAAAATAATGATACAATGCTTTTAAACAAGAGAATCATACACCATTAAATGCATTGAAAAGTTTTATGAAATCTACCACAACAATTAATATTTACCTTCCAAAGGATGGCAGCAGCATGGCTGCAAGATCTGCCTTGACCTGCAATACCTGTGCACCCTGCTGTTTCTATTTCACCTGCTGTTGACTCTAAAACCCAGGCTCAGTGAAACAGGACTTTAAGGCTTTGGCTGGGCTCTACGTCTGCCTTAAGGTAGAGAAGATTGTGTTCCATCTCTTTTAACATAACACGACCAGCCTTATTACTGTGTAAGTACCGATACGCCTCAGAGCTTTTAAGATTGTTCATTGCCTAATTTTTTTTCTACTACTTTTGTTCAAATAGTTACCTGTTTTCTTCCCTCACATTTCTGAATCTGATGTTTGTCATGGTGGCAGATGTCATGTTCAGTTCAGAAGGCTGTTAATTTTGCTCTGTAGTCATTGTATAGGTATTTTTTTTCTTCTTTTTTTATCATATGATGTTTTAGTTGTTTGCAACACTTTCCCTAAAATTACAATATGTATGAGCATAATAACTCTGCATACACACACACACACACACACACACACACACACACACTTACCCACCCCACACCCTCCCTTTGGGGACAAACTTTGATTTCCTACAAACTCACCCTAAACCTAACTACAACAACTAACCCCCTAACCCTAACCTCAGCCTAATCCAGTGGTGTGGTGTGGGGAAAATTTCCGTGGAAGCCAAGTGAGACACAACCTCTAAGCTGTGCATGTTTTACAGGGGTGGGGGCAGAAAATCGTATATTGCAGTTTATATGTTGCATGGTCGGATGAACTATTAGAGTGCCCAGCATCATTTCACCAGGACTTACACACACTTTTTATCTAACCTACAGTTTATGCACCGACGTGCTCATTCGCACCCTCACACCCTTAGTCCTCTTGAACATCTTATTAATTTATGCAAGCGCCCTCCCAAAAGCACAACCAGCTACTTACCGCACAGCACACATTTGATATTGGAAAGATGCAAATTCATTTACACACTCAATCAGAAGCCATTAGGCTATATTTTACATCCACATCAAACACTTGTATGCTCTATGTGAGATAGAGCTTAAATGCTTTTCACTTTTCTTATCGTTTATAAATGACATAATAATAATAAATGCAAATGTTCATTAAACAGCAACACAACAACTCAGCATATAAACAACACAACTGACAAGTGCATGTACTAAGGCAGCCCGGCCCGTCACTGCCGCTGTCCGTGGTGCTCATTTTCTCCACATAAACAACAACTTCAGTGAACTCACATGCTGCTTAATCAAAGCCAGCAAGACACAATAAGGACTATCATCACATCAAAGTAACACACATTGATATTTGTGCAGTTAATTATTGAGCTACAAAAATGTGTTTTGCTCACCCTATTTGTAGAGGAAGGCCATCGTCCTGTCTGTCATGGTGGCAAAGTGATCGATAATGACCATGTCGAAGAAATACTCCATATCTCCACCCTCCATAATTGCGCTAAAAAAATGTGCTGGCTTATCAAGAGGTGACCACGAAGCAACGAATCTTCCGTTATTTCATTCATCGATGTTGATGATAACATCCTGTGATTTGATTGGCCTGATGCCAACAAGTGTGCGGCTTTCCTTGACACTGTCCTGACCAATCACAGGAGAGCGGTGTCATGACAATAGCCTTACCTGATTAGTCAATCATTCTTTTTTTTCACCAAGGGAGGGCAGCTCAGTTTGGCCTCCTCACAGGCAACAGAGTGCAGTAACATGTTTTCAATACTCATTCACCACGTAACGTGTAGAGGGGCACTGTTTTACTCATCATGAAACGCTCAATAATAAATGAAGAGAGATGAGAAGGAGATAATAGACACACCACAAAGAGATTACTTCAACTGTTAAAAAAAGTTTTTTTTATTAAATGATGGTTATATTCTGAAAAAAGTCTGATTCCCTTGGCCTCTACAAGAAAAACGCTACTGACCTAATCCTAACCCTAACCACTGACCCAAAATCAAGGTTTGAACCATTGGGGACATGAATTTTGTCCCCAATTGCACATGCCGTCCCCAATCAACTGGTATTAAAAGGAGTGTGTGACCCCAATGTGGACATAAGGCAGATCCACCCACACACACACACACACACACATTACATTGTGTATGTTGAATTTATAGGGGAGAAGCTGGAGGATAAAGAGATATTTGAAATTTTGTACAGACCTTCATGGTTGCCAGAGGATGAATCATATTGAATTTGGTGATCCTCGAACTCATACTACCATGACTTTGACATTTGCTGATATTACTGTTGCCATGAAATGTGGTTCAGACCTTCTTCCACCCTTCAGGATGAATGTGTGACTGTTGTTTGTATCCTTTGTTTTAAGCTTCACTTTCACATTTCAGTCACCTCTTCTCGACATTCAATGATATTTTCACCCTTCAGACATAACAGTTTTAAACCAAAATGTGTACTTTCCGAAACTGGTTTGTTTCCTAATCAAAAGTAATCATGGATCACTACAGTAGTTTTGATACCAAAAATAAATTGGCAGTGAAGAGTGTGAAAAGTTGGGATGATGGAAGGTGTTAGCCTATCCCAGCCTCCTCCTCCTACCCCACTGCCTTCTGGGAATATTCCTCAGGATTCCGTGCAGAGTGAGAATGATTGAGATGGATGTTCTGCTGGTTGTCTGATGGATGTAGACACAGATGGACCTCTCTGAGGTCCCTTACGGCAGCAGAGCTGATGCTCTGTTGAGCAGATCAGCTTCTGATTGATGGTGTTTGACAAAAGATGTCAGGTTAGTCGTCCAGCACTAGACCAACACAGACAGCTGCCACATGCTCTGCCTTCATGAAGACATTACAGGTTACGTGTTTCAGCAGTGCATGTTACAGCACCTTATTACCTCAATTAATTTAACACATACACATGATATATTACATCAATCTGTGCATCAGAGCCCTGAAGTTAGCGGTGAATCACCTGACCAGAACAGCTGTGTGCTTCTGACGCTGAAGACCCTTCCTAACTTACTGGGATGGATACTATTGTGCATTTGATTCTAACCTTTTTTTTTTAAACAAATTACTTTTGTATTTTTGTATGAAACGTTTTCTTAAGTGGTGTAATAACAGTGCCTCTTATTGATCTGTATTTTTAAGTTTAAGTTCACTATAATCACACTTCTACAGAGGGTTAGGGTTAGGGGTTTATTTAATCTCTGGGGACAACATGTGTTGAAAAGGTTATTCCATCCAATAACTTCCACTACAACTGATGATGGAGACTCTGTGGCTGACATGCTGTGCCATAAAATATTAAGCTACAGTTTCTGCAGGTGTTTTTCCTCTGCACCACAAACAAAATAAGGCATATTCTCTCCCAAAACAATGTAGAAAAATTAGTCCATGCATTTGTAACTTCCAGGCTGGACTATTGTAACTCGTTATTATCAGGCTGCCCTAATAAGTCTATCAGGACTCTCCAGCTGGTCCAGAACGCTGCAGCACGTGTTCTGACCAGAACCAGGAAAAGAGACCATATTTCTCCGGTGTTAGCCTCTCTGCACTGGCTCCCTGTAAAATCTAGAATAGAATTTAAAATCCTCCTCCTCACCTACAAGGCACTGAATGGTCAGGCACCATCTTATCTTAAAGAGCTAATAGTGCCTTATACTCCTGCTAGAACTCTACGCTCTCAGAATGCAGGACTACTAGCGGTTCCTAGGGTTTATAAAAGTAGAATGGGAGCTAGAGCTTTCAGTTATCAAGCTCCTCTTCTGTGGAACCAACTCCCTCTTTCAGTCCGGGAGGCAGACACCATCCCCTTATTCAAGAGTAGGCTTAAGACTTTCCTTTTTGATAGTGCTTATAGTTAGGACTGATCCAAGGTTGACTCAGGCTGCCTTGGATCAATCCTTAGTTATGCTGCTATAGGTCTAGACTGCCGGGGACTTCCTCTGACACACTGAGCTTCTCTTCTTCTTCATTTCGATGCCTCCATTAAGTCATTTTACTAACTCATCTTCTTCCCCGGAGTCCCTGTGCTCCCAGCTCCCAGGTGTCCGTGAGCTGAGGCTACTTGTTGAGAAGGAGGTGGTGTCATCCAGGCTTCGTCTGTCCTGATGGTGGTGAGATGGAGAAGAGGCGATGCTGCTCAGGTTGTATCTTTTAGGGTAGTGGAGAAGAGGATGTGTTTACTCTTCCTCCCTTTAACACATGCTGCTGATTATTTTTGTGCCTCGTAGTCCCTGTGCGTTCTCATCTCACAGGTATCCATGGATCCAGTCTACCTGGTGGAGTAGTGGTTGTGCAGACCAGTCAGGCTTCATCTTCTGGTTCTGAGTGACGTGGTGGTGATGAGGTCATCCTGCGGAGGTTTGTCCTGTTTGGTGTGGTGGAGTGGAAGATGTGCTGCCCAGGCTTCTTCTGGTTGGTGTGGTGGAGAGGAGGACGTGCTGCCCAGGCTTCTTCTGGTTGGCGTGGTGGAGAGGAGGACATGCTTCTCATCCTTTGCTGATAGCTTGATGATGCTCTTCATCCCCTTGGACACTCTCATATAATTCTATATATACACACTGTATATTAGCTGTTGTTATATTGATTTGGACATTTCCATACAATTTTGTATGTTAGTGTTAATGTGTTTTCATTGTTGTTATTCTGTACACATGGCATCTATTGCACGTCTGTCCATCCTGGAAGAGGGATCCCTCCTCTGTTGCTCTTCCTGAGGTTTCTTCCGTTTTTTTTCCCTGTTAAAAGGTTTTTTTTTGGGGAGTTTTTCCTTAGTCGATGCGAGGGTCATTTGTAAAGGACAGAGGGTGTCATATCCTGTACAGATTGTAAAGCCCAATGAGGCAAATTCATAATTTGTGATATTGGGCTATACAAATAAAGTTGACTTGACTTGACTTGACAAACCCCTAGAGCTTCTTTGATAACATATTTTGCAACATGTTGTTCACAGTCTCAGACATGTCTGTGGTTTTTCTGTCATGTACAGAGAAATCTGCTCTGTTGGATCATAAAACACTGGTTTAAATATATCACATTATCTGACTGAATAAGCTTCTGTAACCAACACTACCAGTTCAAGTTGAATCAGTGTGGGGCACTTTTTTTTTTTTACTATTTTTGGCCCCCTCAATGAGATTTATTTGTTTGTCACAACAATATTAGTCAGTTTTACAATGTATGCAACTTTTGAAGCTTTGAAGAGAAACAGCCCAGGATCAAAGCAATGCACTGCTGTGGATGGAGACAGCAGCAGAAAGTATTTCGGACACCTAAATAAATCAATAGCAGTTTCAGACACAGTTATACGGTTTATGTTTCCAGTGAGGAAACCTGTCCTGGGCTAACCAACCGAGGCAGTGGTAGCAGCTAGCAGCCGCTTAGTTCGGTTTTATGTCTGGGTGAATGGATGGAAACAACTGCTTCATTTCTCTGCTGGAAACAGATGTCTCATGGCTGCAAGGTAAACTAGCAAAATTACTGAAAATACAACATATAGTATATGTATTTTAAATGTCTAAAATACATTTTACAGCTCCTCTGTCCACAGCAATGCATTATTTTGCTCCCATGCTGGTTTTCTGAACTGAAGGTGTGCTGACCATCATCTACTGCACACCTTACCTCACATTAAATAATAAATACCCTTGACAGGGGAGGCACGGTGGTGTAGTGGTTAGCACTGTTGCCTTCCAGCAAGAAGGTACCCGGTTTGATTCCCAGCCGGGGAGTTTGCATGTTCTCCCCGTGTCTGAGTGGGTTCCCTCTCCCATCACCAAGACATGCATGGAGAGGTCAGCTGACTCAATTTAGGTGTGAATGGTGGTCTGTCTCTATGTGCCTGTGATGAACTGAGCCTGACCCTGGATAAATCTGACCCTGGATAAGTCTCCAGCCTCCCTGCGACTCTACATAGGATAAGCCATTGATAATGGATGAATTAAAAAAAAAAAAGAAAAGATAATGGATGGATGGATGGGTGTTCGGTTCAGCAGCATTTTAACATATGAGAGTCAAAAAGTAGTGCTGTTCTGACAACAGGGTTGATTAGATGTGAGCCTCAGCCAGGCAACAACAAGGATTCCTGCTGAACCTGTTTATTGCTGCATTAGAAGGTTTACCCTTGAATTGTAATTTCTGGTAAATTTGAGCAATAAATGATAATTGATCAGACCCACAGTGGTTCAGTGGTTACTGCTGCTGCCTCACAGCTAGAAGGTTTCAGGTTCTAGTCTGACCTGGGTCCTTCTGTGTGGACGGAATTTCCTCCTGGAAAACTCCTGGAAGTAAACAAAGAAGAGCAGACTCCAGAGCGCTATTTTTCAATTTTACAATGGAGGTAAAGCTACGCGGCTTGCTCTTGGCTCTGGTCATCGTGTATTATGTCACTTGCACTTATCACTGTTGGCAAAGGGTACAGTTTGAAAATGAGGCAAGATTGAGGCTGGAAAATACTGTCATGATGCACTGGAGTCGCCAACGATGCATATCAAGACAGTTCAGGTGGAGGCGTGCATTAATCCTCCTGAACTGCTCATCATCCGAAAATGTTATGATGCACAGCCCCGCTGGCTACGGGAGGCGGTTTAGTCCAAAACAGGCAATCCGCCCTGTAGTTGGGTCGGATCAAGGCTGGATCATGTTCTCACCACAATCGAACCGCACCAGATTTTTTTTGGAACCGGACCGAGACCACCTCTTCAACGGGGTCTCGGTGTAGTTGTTTTGGTACGACTGATGTGTTCACACCTTCCCAAACAAACCGCATCAAGGGGGTAAACGCTCCAGGGTTCAATTCAACTGAACTAAACAAAGCAGGTGTGAAAACGCCCTTAGTTCTCTCTTGGTTCTCTCTGGTTTTCTCTTTGGTTCTCTCTTGGTTCTCTCTTGGTTCTCTCTGATTCTCTCTTGATTCTCTCTGGTTCTCTGTCTGGTTCTCTCTGGTTCTCTGTCTTGTTCTCTCTTGGTTCTGTCTTGGTTCTCTCTGATTCTCTCTTGATTTTCTATTGATTCTCTCTGGTTCTCTCTTGGTTCTCTCTTGGTTCTAACACCACTTGTTGAAAGGGCTACAGTGTGACCTAGCATAGTGAAGTCAGGCAAGTCGCTGACCACTATCTGATATAAACGAACTCCATGTGCACGTGGATTTTGGGACAGACCACCCGCCGAGTTACAACATCAGATTGGGTGAAATCCAGTACGATCCTAGCATGTGACCGCAGTGAATCAGCTCATGTTAACTGGTGACTCTACTCTGGTCTGTGTAGATTGTGGATTAATATCCAAACAACAATGAAGTGCACTGAATCATTACTAAATGATTTTAGCTGTTATTAGCAATCTTTCAGTTTACAGGCTCATTTAGCCACCTAACAAAGCAGAGAGGAAGCTGTGAGCAGCTATTTCACTCCTGGCTGCTTTTAGATGGCTGCTGTTCATCGTGTTAGCACCCACATAATCACTTTTTAATGATTTGTGGAGCTGTTGAGGCCCTGCAGCCTCCAGCACCTGCATGTTGTCCATGTGGGACAAAGATAAGTAACAGCATGAGTCGATTTGAAGCCTGTCAGTATGGCCACATAATCACAGGAAAGTGCAGACTCTCATCAAATACTGTTTCAGTCAATGTTTCATGTCATAATATGATAAAAAGTAACATGATACAAAACTAAAATCTGAATCAGAGCCATGACGTGTTATAATTTGTATATGTTGAAGTTGGTCCCTGATTCAGACCAGAGCAAACAAACCATAGGTGTGAAAACGCCCTAAGATAGAACCAAGAGAGAACCAGAGAGAACCCACTCTACCACAGGGAGAACATGTGTAAGTATTTGTATTTATATCTAAAACAACAGCAACGTTTTATATGTAAAGTGTTTCCTATTTTTAGGTGATTGTACAGTAAATCAAAATATACTTTTTGATATTACATCCCTGCAATACATACTCTAACATATAACACACTGTTCTTTTATTTTCTTAATATTGTCTCTAATGTATCCTTAATTAGAGACCTTACTCTACTTACTTGACCGTCAATGTCCCTGTCAATCCTCTATAGAAGCCAGTCATTAAAAATGGAAGAATTTGACCACTGCAGTATTTTTTTTGTTTTTTTTAAGACTTAAAAAAATCTAAACAACATTACATATTTCAACTTGAAATTGACTTTTGAGAACTAACCAGATAAATCCTGACTCGTGACTTCCTTCCATTGTGTCTTCACCTCACCCTGTGAGTGTTTCCATCTGTGCCCCATTAATTCTTGTAACTATTTTATGGTCCTCATCTCCAATTCCAGTCGATTGTTTTTTTCTTGTCTGGTGATTTTGTGCTTTCAGATTCAGACCTTTTTATTTGCACCATATCTGTTTGTGACATTCACAGCATCAGCAGTTAAGGTCACAGCAAAGAACTCAGGGTGAACTGTGAATGAGTCCAGCAATAACGACATGGTCACCTGTTAGATATCAATACTTCTGTAAATGAAAAGTGGCAACAAGACTAAACGCCTGATTTCAAATGGATGTGGATTGACGCCGACAGTTCATCGGAGTCAAAACTGAACACGGAAATGTGCCATCGTATGAAAAAATAGACAGAGCTTCTATTTTTTGTCAACAATAGAGCAGATTTCTTTAGAAGGCATTTAACCCTTCTAACACCATGTATGAGGAGATGATTATGGAGGTCCAGAATAACATAATAATAACATAATATTATCTATGATCTCCTTCATCCTGATTCCAGCTGCCAGGCGGAGGCAGAGCGGTGACAGACGGTGAATGACAGACAGTGATGGATGTTGGACAAGTCTCCAGTTCATCACAGGACACATAGAGACAGACAACCACTCACACTCACATTCACACCTACGAACAATTTAAATTAGCCAATTAACCTAATCCCCATGCATGTTTTTGGATGGTGGGAGGAAGCCAGAGTACCAGAGATAACCCACGCAGACATGAGGAGAACATGTAAACTCCACACAGAAAGGCCCTGGGCTGGGAATTGAACCCAGTACGACAGGCGACAGTGTTAACCACTACACCACCGTGCCACTCTTATCTTGTCAATCATCATCAAATATCACACAAGGTAATCACTCACTTCTTCCACAGTGGTGAAATACATCCACATTCACAGCAGAGCTATAAAACACCCATGTAAAGCTGTATAAATGTACCTTTGTCTGTGATAAAAATCACACCCACCCCAAGCTGTTTGTCCAGGAATAGACTGTAGCCACTAAAGGAGGATTATATAAATGTCAGGTGTCTCCAGTTCAAATAGATATATACGTATATTTAGAGCGATCCAGATCCGGATCTCCACTTACAATAATCCTCCTTCCAACCTCTCAGTGAAGTGTGTCAGCCTCTTTGTGTCTGGATCTATCTCACTCTGCACACTGCAGGCTTTCACAGATAACATGATCCAGCCTCTCATATGCAATTGTTAAAGGTTTAACACAAAAACCAGACAGGGTGACGGAGCAAGTGAGACAGAGATAAGGTACGCCTGCGATATGAAGGAAACAACAGGAGGTGGAGCACCTCCATGTGTCCCTACCTGACAGGCATGCTTTGTCAAGTGTGGGGATTTCAAAGTTAAAGGAAAGGCTTCTGGAAGCTACATGCAACATCATAGTTATTACAGGGACTGACAGCGTTTGAAAATGTATTATCCCACCACCCAGTGGAAGGTGTTTACCACTGCTGGATGTTTCTGTCATGGTTAATCCACCAGTATGTGCCAGATGATATCTTTAATGATAAAATATGATTATTGTTGTTATCCATGGATTTTCATATTTCCTTCCAACAAAAAGCACAATATTTTTGGATTTTCAGACAGCTTGATGCTACTCTTCATCCCCTTTAATTTTCATACAATTTCATATGTATTATCTCTTGTCATATGGAGAGTCCATATTTGTTTTTCATTGTTGTTTCATCTGTTGCATCTGTCCATTCTGAAGGGGGATCCCTCCTCTGTTGCTCTTCCTCAGGTTTCTACCATTTCTTTTCCCTGTTAAAGTTTTTTTTGGGAGTTTTTCCTTAAGGGGGGTACACACATAAGGATTTTATAAATCCTAAGAGAATTTTTTTTTTTTAACTGTACAGCCCCCACACGCGAAGATTATAAAATCAGCTTTAATCGTACTGTGTGTGGTGTGCTCCGATATTCTCAGCACAGGACACCACATCTGTCTCACGGCCGATCTAGAATCTGTCCTTCGAGCCAGAAATATCACGTGATCAAATGTGATCTACAGTAACCGATGGCAACAAGCATCAGCAGGCTCTTCCCAACGGAAAAAGAGCATAGATTTAAAAAAAAAAAAAAGGAGTAAATAAACACTTTAAGACATATGATGGTTCAACCTGGTCTCATGAAATATTTGTACAAATTACTGTGAAAAATATTGCGCTATAATTCGTATATAACCCACATAATTCGGACATCACGTCATGTTCGATGCAGGCAGCTTTTCCTGTGAAAACACGTCGGGCATTCCTTACATTCTCGGTGTACATTCTTTACATTTTCAATGGAATAGTTTATGATTTCAGGTGCATTTTGATCACATTTCTAGTGAGAAATATGCATTTTATTTCCATAAACCTAACCCTATAATCTTATCCTTGATCCTAACCATCACTGGAAGTGTTGTCAGGCTGTATTTCAATGTGAGCTTTATTGTAATGTTATGGTTCCAGCTGACAGTGAAAGGAATGTCCAGCATTTTTAAGGCTGTCGCTTGTTCTCTTCAGGGCTTACACATGCGCTAATCGCTCATGTTGCCAGTCATTTGTGAGATATGCATGAAAATCTGGGCCTTACTTTTTGTATGATATCATACGACCTGCTTCATGAGACTACGTTAGATGGTTAACTGTAACGCGTAAAGGTTAAGTAGAGTCGACGCTAAACACAATTAAAATGTGTAATTCAAACACCCCCATAGGAAAATAGTTAGATCTCACCTCTCTTTGTATTTATGTCTGCTTCCATGTTCTTCAGTCAGCTGGTTGGCTACGTTACATTTCATGTCACATTTCATGGAGTAGTGACTCAGGAGTCGTTGGGCTTTCCCCACACAAATGAAGATTTTTCGTTGTAAATATTGAACAAATTTAACATTTACGATTGTCGGCCGCAACCCGTTTCCGAGCAAATTATCGGGATAAATTGACTCTTAACACACCACAGACCACAGGATAATCGTATAGGATAATCTTATAAGACAAAAGATAACCTTCTGTGATCAGGAAGGTGTAAAATAGGCACAAAATCAGCCCGATTATCCTTATGTGTGTACCCCCAAACAGGTCAAACAAACAGGTCAGGTGGTATATGCACTGCTGTTGAAAGGTTTGTAAAAGTAGAATGGGAGCTAGAGCTTTCAGTTATCAAGCTCCTCTTCTGTGGAACCAACTCCCTCTTTCAGTCCAGGAGGCAGACACCATCCCCTTATTCAAGAGTAGGCTTAAGACTTTCCTTTTTGATAGTGCTGATAGTTAGGACTGATCCAAGGTTGACTCAGGCTGCCTTGGATCAATCCTTAGTTATGCTGCTATAGGTCTAGACTGCCGGGGGACTTCCTCTGACACACTGAGCTTCTCTTCTTCTTCATTTCGATGCCTCCATTAAGTCATTTTACTAACTCATCTTCTTCCCTGGAGTCCCTGTGCTCTCAGCTCCCAGGTGTCCGTGAGCTGAGGCTACTTGGTGAGAAGGAGGTGGTGTCATCCAGGCTTCGTCTGTCCTGATGGTGGTGAGATGGAGAAGAGACGATGCTGCTCAGGCTGTATCTGTTAAAGTAGTGGAGAAGAGGATGTGTTTACTCTTCCTCCCTTTAACACATGCTGCAGATTAGTTTTGTGCCTCGTAGTCCCTGTGCGTTCTCATCTCACAGGCATCCATGGGTCCAGTCTACCTGGTGGAGTAGTGGTTGTGCAGACCAGTCAGACTTCATCTTCTGGTTCTGAGTGACGTGGTGGTGACGAGGTCATCTTGCGGAGGTTTCTCCTGTTTGGTGTGGTGGAGAGGAAGACGTGCTGCTCAGGCTTCTTCTGGTTGGTGTGGTGGAGAGAGGAAGACGTGCTGCTCAGGCTTCTTCTGGTTGGGTGGTGGAGAGGAAGACGTGCTGCACAGGCTTCTTCTGGTTGGCGTGGTGGAGAGGAGGACATGCTTCTCATCCTTTGCTGATGGCTTGATGATGCTCTTCATCCCCTTGGACACTCTCATACAATTCTATATATACACACTGTATATTAGCTGTTGTTATATTCAGTTGGACATTTCCATACAATTTTGTATGTAGTGTTAATGTGTTTTCATTGTTATTCTGTACACATGGCATCTATTGCACATCTGTCCATCCTGGAAGAGGCTCCTCTGTCGCTCTTCCTGAGGTTTCTTCCGTTTCTTTTTCCCTGTTAAAAGTTTTTTTTGGGGGGAGTTTTTCCTTAGTCGATGCGAGGGTCATTTGTAAAGGACAGAGGGTGTCATATCCTGTACAGATTGTAAAGCCCAATGGGGCAAATTCATAATCTGTGATATTGGGCTATACAAATAAACTTGACATGACTTGACAGTAAGTGGAATGGGTCGATTCCCGGGCGGCCACTATCACGGTGGATCCCCAGCCCCCTGCCCAGAGCTCTAGTCATTTTTTTCCCCTGACCTCCACAGCTCTCCTCCGGTCCGGAGGACTTCCTGGAGGGCCCTGGCCGGCCGTGGCCAGGCATGGGGTGCTCCCGGACGGCCCCAGCCCAGAGCTCTGGTCATTTTGCTTTATGTCCCTCTCGGCAGTTCGTAGTTTTTTATAGACCGGGAAGACATGGAAGCCTCCGTATGAGCGACCCGCTCTATGTAAACACAGAAAACTGATTCTTCACCCAGCAGGTGAGATTTTTGGCATATTCTATTTTACACCAATGAGGATCTATTTATGAATGACGATGATGATTTGAGGTAATAAAATACTTAAAATATTACATAGTGTCCCTTTAAAAGAAGTCCTTTCAGTGCCTCTGACCCATCTTATTCCATAACAGAATGATAAGAACTTGTGTAACTTTACACTTTACTTTTAATCTCCACTTCAGAAGGAAAATAGTTGTTTCTGTGTGAGCTAAACTCAGACAGACTTATATGCAGCATATATGCATTTACTTTGTAGAATAACTGGAAAATCTGCAGCAGCATCTGTTTCTTCATTCACATTGCTTTATTCCATTGATTTGATCCGGGTTTTAATGTCATCAAATATCTATTGTGATATATAAACAAGCCATAGGTACGCTGAGGGCAACACAAACCAGTGTTCAATTAAAGATTCAACACTTTCTCAACCATGAAATTGTAACTGAGGGAGCTGAGGCTGAATAAACCACTTTCAGGCTTCAAGGCAACAATCTGATGGGGCTGCTCAATCCTAGTGAACAAAGTATATTTAATAGCTTTCAGTAATTGGTACTGATAACTAGATTACTACAATATTGAATTTACTCTATATGATGAGAATACATTCAGTATTAAATATTTACAGCCATTTATGGCCAGATGATGGTTACTTTGTACAAAATACAACAATACAATACAATTTATAATTTATTTATCCTGTAAATCATCTAACATAACGCAACACATTTGTACATTTCCTGTTTATATTCTCAGTATTTATCCTTGTTGTAAATTCATCCTCATGTTCATATTTGTATATTAGATAATTTTTATACCTATTTTTATACTTATTTTTGTATTTACATTCTAAGATTTATATATTTATTTTTATACTTCTCATTTTTGAAAAGGGAGAAGCTCTGCAATTTTGTTGTACAATAATGAAAACAATGAGCATTCCATTCTATTCTATTCTATACAATAAAAATAGCCAAAAACATGAAATAAACAGCAGATGACACTGTGATATTTGCACGTCAAAGAGACATAGAGAAGCAGAGAATATTTCCATAAAGAAAACCCATGTCACCTCAGTGAAAGGATGCTCAGATGAACTCAAACTAACAAACCAAAAAATTCAACTTCTGTGTTTGTCTCATAACCTCTGAGCTGAAGCTTCAACACAGCACAACAAACAGTCAAGTTTCAATCCAAACCTAAAGTACATTCAGTGAATTTCCCCCAAAACTCATCAACAGACAACATTACGGGCTTTTATATATTATTTTGATGTTTACATATATAAATAAGAAGAAGAGGAGGACACGACCATATGAGATGATGAAAGACTGTGGACCTGACAATGGCACAAGATGAAAAGTCATCAGTGTGACCAAAGTAGTTTGTTGATACCAATAACAATGAAATGACACATTCTATAATTACATACCATGGTAAAAACTGACAAAATGTAAAAGAATACTCTGATGGAATTAAACATACAGGACACTCCTTTATGACCATTTGCTGTCATGCTTGTCAAGTTAAGTGTGTTTATTACGTCAGTCTTGTCATTTTGTCTTGTCCCTTCCTGTTTTATTTTGAAATTAACTGTTGCCCTCTAGTTTCCTACGTCTTGTGATTGTGTGCCTCGCCCCTGATTGTTTCCAGCTGTTCCCCATTACCCAGTGTATTTATGTCTGCGTCTCCGGAGTCTTGTGCCAGTACGTCTTGTGTTCCCATGCCTTCTCCATGTCATCGCTTCATGTCAGGTTTCCCCCGTCAGTGTTTGTCTGTCACCAGAGCTGTGTTTCCTTTGTCACTTTGTTTGTTCAGTGTATTTAGTCTTCTGTGTTTAGTGGTTTCCTGTAATCTAGTTTGTTTTCTCACCCTTAGTTTATGATAATCTCGCCCATAGATCCTCACCTTTGTGAGCGTTTTCGGTCAATGTTTAAAGTCACCTTTGCCCTCTCCTTTTGTGAGCGTTTTCTGTTCTTACATTTGTTACTCCTGCTAGTTTCTGTGATCCCCTGTTTTGATAAGATTTAGTAAGTGTTCTTTTGTCTAACTTTGATAGTCATTCCCTTGTGTTTATTTGTAATTTTGATAGCCTTTTTTTTGCGGTTTTTGTTAATTTCCAGTCAGATGAGAGTGCTCATTCCTCCCTGTACCATTATATTTCTGTTCTGTTTAATAAATCCTCATTTGATACGTTGTTTTTTGAGTCGTGCATTTGGGTTCAGTCTCCTGTTGTGCAGCCAGGTTCTTACATTTGCATCACAAACCGCTCATAATTCTCTCTCAAGTATCTTTTTATATGAATTTGTAAACAACTCCATCAAACAACTGGATTTATTCAAATTACAACATTTAACAAACATGAATTTTGTAATACTGAATAGAGAGTACATCTATGGCACCTCCTCCTCAAAATCTGCAGGATGACAGGAAGTTAGGCTAGTTCTCCTGTTAGATTTCAACACACATTTAATGTTTGCAACATAGCATGATCAGGAAAAAAAAGGGTGTGTCCCCTTGACACATCAATAGTGAGAATAATGAGGACGCCATTTGTCTCAAACTCTGATGGCACCTACGTTTTTGTAGAAAAATGTTCCAAATTTGTTTAATTTTAGCATAAGCTCGAAACCAGAGCATCACTTCTTATGACGTCTGAACCACATTTTATCATAATCCGTCCCGTAGTTGAGCTACTTTAATAATAAACCAACTTCAAAAACAACAACAGGAATCACCAAAGTCTGGAGACCTCATCATCTGGGGACCATGAATGTCCATCCAGTCTATGTTAACATGTTTCACAGGAAAGACTGAATTAAAGCTTCTCTCACTCTCTATCTCTCTTTCTCTCATATCATATCTTTGTTTTTTTTATTTTGGCTGACATGTTTTGCCTTTCAGTAGTTCATTTTACTTTGATTTTAGCTTTAGTCTTTGTATGTTTCCCTGTGCTGCAGCCCTCCAGCTGGGAATATGCGTCTTCCTTGTCGGGACCCTGTTTTGTAGTCAGAACATGGGGATGCAGCAGATCAAAGCCTGGACCAGAATACACCAGCTGCTGTAGCTCATACAGGGGCTCAGTGTGGGGCCTTATCTGGGCTGAGCAGGGACAACTTGTTTCCTCTTCATGGACTACAGCCTGAGCTGTGCATGGAAATACAAGAATGTTTATCTGTAGATGGTTGGCAGCTGCATCACCAATCCTCAGCAGAGGCAGCAGCCCACACAGGTGGTCCAATGTAGAATATTCTTATATATATAAGAATATATACACCTTATATATATAAGAATATATACACCCTTTCATGACCAATCACCTGCAGAATAACAGCTATAAGAGCAGCCTCACAGAGCCTGTCATTCACTGCGTGCACATGGATGAGCTTAACTGTATAATAAAGGCATCGAAAACACAGATCAAATTCATGTGCACAGGCTAAGGATTGTATAGGGACTGGATTCGCGAATATGCTAGGAATCCCTGGCTTAAGCTGTTGTCAGTCTGCTTTGTGCCTCTTGTGAATGGTATTGTATCGTATTCGCATTATGCGCATGCTTGAGAATTTCCGCCAAGGCGCCTATGCCGTCATAACCAGTAATGTTGTTGCTGGAAAAGTCAAACGATACCATGGCTTCAAAAAAATCAACAACCAACTTTTGGACGGATGTGGAGAGTTTATTATTTATTGTTGAGTTAAGTAGCTGTCAACTAGAAGTAGTTCTAACACCACTTGTTGAAAGGGCTACAGCGCCATCTAGCGAAGTGGAGTCAGGCAAGTCGCTGACCATCATCTGAATTAAACAAACTCCATGTGCACTTGGATTTTGAGACAGACCACCAGCCGAGTTGCAACATTGAATTGGGTGAAATCCGGTACGATCCTGCCATGTGACCACAGTGACCATTTCACACATCTGTTTTACAGAACAAGTATTGTATATTGTACTGTATTGTAACATTAATCATATCACATCCTTTCTGCTGCTTCACACTTTACAAGAAATGTGACACATACAAACAAGAATAACTGACATGACTACTAAACATAAATTGTTGGTAAATACAGAGATTTACATGAATTTTAAAGGGAAAACCGTTTTCAGTGAGATAAGAGTGTTTACATTTGTGCAGATGACTCACCTTCCTTCATGTACCACAGATTCCACCAAAGAGCTTTACTGTGGTAAGATGGCTGCCAGTGACAACGTTAGTGACTCCGCCTTAAGACATCCAAACTTTGTTGTATATACATATCTATGGTTTCTGTTACATTCTGTGGCTTGTTGCTTGGATGTTCTCCGTTGGACACTTGGAGTAAAAGTACACTTCAATATGATATTCAGTACTTTCTCATTCCTGAAACACTGCAGATGAAAGACCTGGATGAAAACATTTAGCTCCCACCCTATGCACCTCAGTTGTTGACAAAAAAATTTATTTCTTCATCACTGACAACTCCGTAAATAAGTCCAAAGCCACCAGGCAGCCTAGGCTGCTTTATCATGTTATTCTCCTGTACTGTAAATCTCCTTTAATGCAGCCAAGAAAAATCCCTGCCCATTGCAAAGCTATGAGCAAAAGTGTTATCAAACTTCTGAGCCGCCCAGGCCATCTGTTACCCAAAATAAGTGCTGCAGCAGTCGTCTGGCTGTCTCTCTTCTCCTCACTGATTTTTATTTACACTTATTCACACAGAAACAGGGAGATGGAGAGAAAGAGCTCTTTGCTTTAGTTTGTTTAAAACACAGAGAAGTCATCAGTGGACAGGGCTTTCACACTGCAGCTCATCTGTTAGACCATGAGAGGATACAAGATGAATGGAGAGTGAAGAAATGGAGGAGGGTAGGAAACGATGAAAGGAAGGAGGGAAGGGAGAAAGGGAGGAAGGAAGGGAGGATGGTTGATGGATGGATTGATGGAGGGAAGGAAGGATGATGGATGATGATGAATGGATGAATGGAGGGAGGGAGTGGGTAATGGGGGGATAAAAAGGTAGTGTCTATGGATGACTGATGGATAGAGGAAGGATGGAGGGATGGATGAGTGGACAGGTTATTAACAAATATTAAGGAAGGTTTATTTTTGTCATGTGAGCAATTTTAAGAATCTAAGAATTCTCAGACAACAAACTCTGGCAGTAGTAGTAATCAGTAGCCGGTTTCATACTATCGAGCCAAAGCCGAGCCAGCCCGGGCTTACTGGTGCTAAGTGCTTTCTCTACAGGGCCAGGTGCTAAATGCAGACGACCTCCGTCTTAGTGCTAATGGCCCGCAATTTCTGGCCCGACCTAAATCCTAAATCGACCTAATCTTCTATACAGCCTTGTGATGATGTGATATAGCTGGCATTATGAACAGGTTGTTTTATGGTTTACATACCTCAATTCTTTTGTGTTTCCATGCCTTGGCTCTCAGTCATTGTTCCTGTTGTAATTTGGTTGCTCTTTGCTGTCATATCGCACTTCAAACTTATCAAGCCTATCCTGTTTGCTAATGCATTGCATCAGTGACATTTATGCACACGTGGACATAAACCGGAGGGGCTAGTAGCCCGACAGTGTATGAGGCATGGGGCTTGTGGCACAGGGCTATTAGCACTGAGGAAGCCCCCTAATGGCCCTGGCTCGGTCTGGCTCGATAGTGTGAAACCAGCTAGTAGCGTCACTAGGCCTATTTTGGTGGGGGGGGGCTGAAGCACTCCTGAAATATTTTTAAGCCCCCTCCCCAAATATTTTGGTGTTATTTTATTTTTTTTCAACAAACGTGCAGACTATATCATGGATCATATAAGCTTTTATTCATAAATCACTGAAATGTGTATATATATATATATATACATATGTATATATATATATATATGAGAGCCAAAGTAGTCCCACCTGGGGGCTACGCCCCTGGTAGTAATAGTAGTAGGAGTAGTAATAATTACAATAGCTTTTCCCATCTAACATACACACATTTGCTAATAGAGCAAGATTTAGATGCTGACTGCAGCTAATGGTCACATTACCTCCACACCCACAGCTTTCTAAGTACCATCATCAGTGCTTTGTTGTGGGATCGGGGTGTGATCTATGAATGAGCATGAGCGCAAACAGACAACAGGGAGCAGAAACACAGGAAAGAGCGGAAACATTTCTTGTCGATAAGAATCTGATTTATGATTGAGGCTCCTGAGGCCAAATGAAAGCTGAAGCTGCTCTGAAACCAGCCATCCATCTCTGTGTTCTACAGGGACAGGAAGGAGGCGCTCCACTGACATGTGATCGTACAGAGGACGCACTGAGCTGAAGCTGGGGAACAGTAGTCTGTATAAGAAGGGGGAAAAAGGGGGTGCAAATTCATTAAAGCGCTGGTTCGAATCCCAGTCAAGACAAAAGCAGATAACTGGTATTTTTTGCTTTATTTTTTTCTGTTTCATAATTAATGCATTGACTGATAGTATATTTTATTAAACCTATAATTAATCCTTACTAGTTGTGTTTCTTGAATCCAAAATACCTTTATTTTCATAAATTGGAATGTCTATTGTTTATTAGGGTAATATTTAATAAACCCTTTAATTAACCCTTACTCATTTTGTTTCGTGAATCCAATGTCATGCTGGTCTAGTCAGGTCATGTATTTTATTTTGTATCTTGTCATTTACTCTTGTCGGTTCCGATTTTATTTTGAAATTGACTGTCTTCCCTTGTGTTTCAGCTTGACTCTTCCTGCCCCGGTGTTTCCTGCGTCTGGTGATTGTCAACCCCGCCCCTGATTGTTTTCAGCAGTTCCCCATTACCCAGTGTATTTATGCCCGCGTCTCCCCTTGTCTTGTGCCTGTATGTCTTGTGTGTGTCGCCAAGCTACCAGCCTTTATCCACGTCTACAATCATGCCATCATCAGGTTTTCCCTGTTGTGTGAGCGTTTGTCGGAGCTGTCTCATTGTTTTGTCACTTTGTTTGATAACCACGTCTAGTCTGCTTGTTCTTCGTCATCCCCATAGTGTAGTTCGTGTTTTCCCTTTAGTGTAGTTCATGTTACCCCTTGTTAACCATCACCGTTGGTGATCGTTCTTAGTTTCCGTTTTGTATTTGTAGTTTTCCCATCGTCTTCGTGACCACTCTTAGTTTCCCTTATTATGGTAGTTTTCAGCTGTCTCCTTATCCTGCAGTCCTGCCTGAGCATTTCTGTTAGTTTAGTTCATATAGATTTCAACGCCTTGTTGAGAGTTTCTTTTCCTTGTCTAGTCAGGTTTGAGTGATTATTCCTCCCTGTACTGTTTGCCTTTTTTAGTAATAAATTGTTTTGTAGATACTTTGTCTTGCGTTTGGGTTCTTGCCTGTCAGTGACACATTCTAACATCCAAAATACCTTTATTTGCATAAATTGGAATATGTCTATTGTTTATTGATTCCTATAGTTGTTACATCATTCACACTGCACTGTTATAGTCCTTTACTTTATTCAGCCTGTGGGGGCCATGCATTTCCATGGCTCTTGGATTCAAGTGCAACTCCTTTTAAGAAGGTCATTGCATTTTACGTAATTACACCTGATGGCATGAATACAACACACCAAGTTTTAACTGGGGAAAAAAAATAGATTTTTATTCACCCAACCTTAAACAGGTAACTTAACATCAAACTATAACTGCCTCGTTCTTTGTAGCCATTCCTCTTTTCTTACGGTCTCAGTATTTGGGCAGTAAATCTTGCCTTTGAATTGGCTGTGGCCAGTTTCTACTCTACGAAACAGGCCACATTTTTGGCACAGATTGGTGGTCACAGTACGGGTGTATTTCTGTTTCTGTCTCTGAAGATGGAGGGGGCATGGAAGAAATGGAAGTGGTAGGCAAAACAAACTAAAACCCTTGTGCCGGCTTGGGCAGAAGTAATCGGGGCAGCTGAGGTGCTGTGGGGCAGAGGAAGGCTGGTGCTGAAGAAGGCAAATAAGTTGAGGAAGCTGAGGTAGAGGGCAGAATTTTGGGGAATTTAGTTTTCACCTGGCCAGCTGTCGAAGTGCGTCAAATGTAACTGGCCGAGCCACAGGTAGATCCAGCCCCTGCATAAGCACAGCGACTTCTTGTGCCTTGATGCAGCCATTGTGCCAGGTGATGAGTGTCCTCTGATCAACCTCCACCAGTCAGAGGGTGGTTTGCTGCATGTCAGCATTCATCAGGATTAGCTGCCTGATTTTCCAATAATCTCTGAGGATGAGGTCCCACCTGGACAGGGATGTTGCACAGCCTAATAAAAGTTAATTCCACAAGGTGGCAGCAGTTAGGTCACTGAGCTGGAGAGCCACTTGAGCCCAAAACACATCTTTTGGCGACCTAAACCTTCCTGTGACAAGCCTGTCCTGGTGTCAAGCAGCATAGTTCACTCTATCTTTATCATACTGCTCCATATTTTGCCATAAGCCAATTATTGTTTCCACTTGTTGTGGATTCAGTACCAGGCTGCTTTGGGTCCGCAACGTAACAAGATACTCATCCAACTCATCCACTCTTTCCAATCCTGTGACAGGAGGAGTGGCAGGCGGACCCTGGGCAGAGGGCAGCAGAGTGGCAGGCGGAAAGTACACTCGACAATGGCCTCCTCTCCCAAGGTATCGATGAACCTTCGTCCTCCTCCCCTTCTTCCTCCAAGGTGATGTCTTCCAGCAATTCTGTGGTCTTGTCTGAGCCAGGTGTCATGTTCTCCAGTGGCTGTTGACTCTGTCTTAGCAGGTATTGGACTCCAGTCAGCTCCCCTAAGAAAACATCTTAACAGAAAAAAAATAGAAAGGGAAATTATAAAGGGTGCATTTGTGATCATTGTGAATTCCAATAACTCCAATATTATAATAAATTTGTTTTTTTTACACATACATGTACACATTTATGACAGTATCTGATCTACCTGTGTATACAGAAGGAGGAGAGAATCCAGGGATAAATTTCCTTCCAAATAGTGCTTCGTAGTTGGCGTTTACAGCATACACTGAATTGTCACCATCTGAAAGTGCAGCTGCAGCTTGATTTTTATTCCATCTGAACAGACCTTCCAACAGATAAATCTGGAAATTCAAACTATTGGCACTGTTCCCTGTAAAAGCACAAACAGACATTACATTAAATTTCAGAGAAACACAAATAGTGGAAGACGTTAACAGCAATGAAATAAACAGGAATGAAAAGGGGTGCTATATTCTGTCATGGTATACCTGGAATGAATCTGGCCAGATGGCAGTGAAAGGACTCCAGTGATGTGGAACCTCTGGCGCACCTATAGGTCCTCAAGGCAACTCCACCCTTGGTAACAGTCCCTGTTTCTGTGTAGAGCTGCACGTTGGATGTCCTGAATGCAGCCTACATGGCGCTTTTGAACCCGCCACAGGTGCTGCATCCGCACAGTGTTAAAGAGCGGAACACCCATGGGGCCTTTGCCTTTGAGTCCTCTAAGCTCTCCTATCAGCATGTCCAGGAGCTTGATGGTGTTGTCTGTCCCACGTGTCCTTCTCTTACAGTGGCGTGCTAGCTCTGCCTTGGAAATGTGCTTGTCCACCTCTGTATCTGTCGGAGCGGGACATCCTTCTTGGATAACTGCTCTCTCTTGGCCCAGCGCAGTTCAGCAAGGTCCGAGGCATCCCACTCAAAATGCAAGTGGACAGTGTGGCCATGAAGACTGGATAAAGCTGATGGGCATCTGTTTTGACCCCACCAGCCAGACGTCGCATGAAATGCCAAATGTCAAGGTGGATTATGAGATCTGGCCAGCCACTAAACTGCTGTTTTGTTTGTGCTTCCTGCCTCCTTGCAACAGTGGGAGTCCACATAGAGCAGAGTGGGGTGAGCAACACCTGCCCTCCTGTATCACTCCACCAAGCCTGCAGCCATAGCATCGATTCCACCACCTTTGTTTGCAGTAAGGATGTTGTGCCGTCCTCTTTGCAGGCCCACTTAATTTCTTTGTGATCCGAATGAAACAAATCATGAACATAGTAACAATTATGGCTGAAAAATGGTGATGAATACAATATGAATACAAAATATTAAGGTACAATAATTAAAACAGCTCTGACCTTCTTAGTGGAGTCCATTTTTAAAATAAAGCCATAAGTGGAGGTGATCTCGTCTAGCCTAGTGAGGATGTCCTGGCTGTATGCAGTGAGGAGCCACTTGCAACTTGACACTTCCTCAGGTTCTGGCGGTTTCTGAAAGGTTAGCTGTTGGAGGCCAGGTTTATTCAAAAACGCCATACATTCTGAGGTGTATCGACCCACCCACTGTCACCACTCATCACTGTGGTTCTCCTTCACTTGGCCTATGAGCTGTACCGGTCCATTCCCCAGAGTTCTCTCATGTAACAAACACGTACTGTACATGAGGCAATATCAGAGAAAAGTAATTACTTGCGTGTGAGGATGACCCTGAACTCAGACCGATGGGCAAGGTCTAATTGCTGCAACACAGTGTGTCCCCAGGACAGGTAGCTGGATCTGCACTTGGGGCAGATAAGGGTCTCTGTAACCATGTTATAGTAGCTGTCAAGGTCCAAAACCTCCACCCTTCTGTGGAGTCCACCACCACACAACTGATGCCCCGCACATGCAGGCTTGGTGCATTGGATGCGTATCTTCCACAGCCTGTAGGGCATCCAGACCAGGAGCCTGTGGGAGAAGAACCTGTCTGGAGTGGGAGCCTGATGATATAAGACAGTTGGAGGTGGGGGGTTGTACCACAGCTGCAGGCTGTCCTTCAGCTCCCGCTTTCCTTTTGCAATCACCCGAAACAGGGCTTCAGCCACCCATTTACGGTCTGCCTGCGGCATGGTCTGAGGCCAGCGTAATGGCAGATCCACAGGGCCTGTAATCTTGATTAAAAAAAAAACAAGTTCACACACAACATTACACAGGTTTGAATTATATAAACACATGTTTTGATTAGTAGCTTACTGTGGTCTCTATTGCTGGAGGAAGAAAGGAGGAAGAAGAGGGCTGCATGATGGGCCGGGGAGCTGGAGAGTGGCAGGAATCGATGGAATTCGTTAAGGATCATTACCACCTTTCAAACTACATGTGATTCACTTTTAATGAAATTAAGTGATACTATTTTTTTTTACCAGAAAGGTTTTCCGTTGCATATTCAAATTAGGTTTGGCTGCAGCCATATGAGTGCCTCCAAACCTTGAAAGTTAATTATACCAAAAAGTTAGTTATTGGTAAACAAAGGTTGTAAAATGGATTGGTCAGTAAAAATGCATTATACCTGTACTATCAAGGTAGAAACAAAGTATTTGTGTTTTAAGTAAGAGGTTATTATGGAATAATACAATGTACTGACCATTGATAGTGACATGTACAACAAATAATATTTTACAACCTTTCAGGTATTAATTTATACACTAATACTGCATTCCATGCACTGTGAAAATCTATGATAATCGAAGGTACCTTGTGAAATCCACACAAGCAGGCAGGAGATTTTCCCCAGAGAGTGATCTGCCCCCTGGACTGAAGCAGGCATTTTTCTATCTGTGACCATAAAGAATAATAATAACACTATCTTATTTAAGGTGTCTCAAAGCAGCCAGAAGCTGAATGAATATCAAGTAAGTAACAGTACAGTGCAGTTATCATCTAGTTGAATCATTTACCTTATGGTAGAGGTTGTACCACCTCTTCTGTCGAGGAGCAGGTCTGATGCCTTCCCCAGATGACCACGCACCTGTGCTGGCAAACTTCTGTAAGCGTACCATCCATTCCCCATCACCCATTCCTTTATGTGACTTAGACATGATAGTCCAGCTGACATGGTACAAAGTACAGGGTGAAAATAATTATGACAAGCACCTCAGTGCTTAGGCCCTAATAATCAACATAACATAAAAGTCAGTAACAGCAAGCTTAATTCTTACTGAATCCTAGAGCAAGCAGTTTTACCCTTGACTAGCAGGCTCTTACTATTTGGGAGAGAGCAGCACTTACCTTAACAAATTGATGTGACTAAGTACATGTCATGTATTGCAAAGCTCTAGCTAATGTCAAAATGATTCGAAGTGACTGTCTGTAATGAATAAAGTTATGGCTAGCTTCCAAATAACAAAACTGCGGCTAGCATCCATGAAAACTTCTATGACAAAATTAGATCTTAAAGATGGCATTTAATGTCCAGTAGCTATCAAAACACGCGAACTAAGCCGCAACATTTACAATAAGTACCACATTTAAAACAACTGGCTGTTGAAAGTTTGAAAGCGGAATGTCATTGGACGAGGAGTACAGACTTCCGCTTGTTGGGTACCGCCATTCTAACGTTAATGTGATGGATTGAATAATCAGCAACAGATTAACATCCTCATATGGAGCATCTCCATTTTTATATAATAGTTTAAGGTTAAAAATATTTACTTAATAGTTCCACTGCAGTATTTTGTGTTTGTTGATGCTTATGTTCAGAATGCCACGAGCAGTAGTTGTAGTTACCAGAGGGGGACAGCAGGGGGAGTGTAATGTTGTTGAGCTACCTTAAGGTGCACTTCAGGCGTGCCTTTGGTTACACTCGTGGCCTGAGGAAAGTTTGTGTCCGTGATTTATTCACTCATTACTCCCCTTTTCAGGTATGTGTCCCTCATAATAAGAGCTGTTGTTTATTTGAGTGTTGGTTGAATGTGTAGACATGCTCAGGAGACTGTTTATATTGCAGTATGTCTGTGTATTGTGAAGTAATTAGGTTAGTTTCCTGACGACGAGTAAACGAGTAGCCGCCTGAGCTAACCTGTGGCGATGCTAGCTGCGCTGCACTCTATATGGTGGTCTATAGCGTTGTTGTGTGCGATATTAAGACATCGAATATGTACTGAAATGCTGGACTACAGAATGGGCAGTTAGAGCATGGTTTAAAGTTACAGTATATCATTTGGTAAGCTGAGTATATTTGGTTTGTGTATCTTCTGTGCTATGTTAACTCAAATACCTACTGTGCTTTATCATTTTATTTTATTTTATTTTATTTACCTTGCCGTTTAGAGTTGAAAATGCTGACACAAGTGCTTATGCTGACTGTAAAAACAGACATGTTAAATGAAGTGTTTGTATACATTTTCTGTGGTAATATTTTAGTCTGCTGATGTTCTTAGTTATATGCAGTGCAAAAATGGAAGATGTGACTCTGTTAGTGTTGAAGTCAGTCATTACACTCATGGCCTGAGGAAAGTTTGTGTCCGTGATTCATTCACTCATTACTCCCCTTTTCAGGTGTTTTACATTAACCCTGTGAATTCTGCAGTAAACCAGATATGCCAGTGCCTACGTTGCTAATTTTGCTTACGGTGATGTAGTTTCTTATTGAATCTTTAAATTCCTCAAACAGGCCGTGTAAACTAAACAACAATGATTTTTAAAATTTCATTTATTACAGTGTTACGGCGGTTAAATAATAAAAAAATGGAGATATTAATTGGAAATTTTACATTTAAAGTTGTAATAATGTCACTTATTCATGTGTGGTAGTGAGTATTGTGTAATGGTGTTATTTTATTGTTTAATTCTTTCATATCTTTTAATATTTGTTTATCTATCTATATAGTGCTCAATTGATTGAAAAAAAAGCTGTCAGAAATGTTTAAGGTCAGTGAAAAAGAAGAACAGCATCAACCTGGAGGCCGAGACGATTCGGCCCAAATCCTTTAAATCCTGCCGTCACACAGCTGAGCATCAACAGCCTGTTCTGTGATTGTGTCACTGTGACACTGTGTTTTTAAAACAACATTTCTCTTTTCTTTTCAGGTGTGACGCTGTACAGAATACGTCTGACCTTCAGCAAACCTTCATATGTTAGCTTTCTTTCTCTTTCATCACACAAATATAAAAAGTTTATCACCACAGCACCTCATCTACTGAAGGAAAAACATGCACTAATGATTCTACCCCATCAATGATGCATTGATCAGTGCTTTTCTGCCAACATTACATGACTACGATGAAGGCTAAGTCCCTAAAATATTAACGTAATGTAATTATAAGCTGTCAATCCATCAGTGTCTCGATCCATTCCTCGTCCATCACTGTTGACAACTAGATTTCACCCATCCTGAGACTGTGCCTTCTAGAAGCAGCTTGCTTCTGGAAACATTTGAGGAAAGAGACAGGCATTACAGCAACCTAACAGTGATTCATATTTGTGAGTTTCACAAACAGTGATTGACAGCTGCTTGAAAGAGACACAGCAGTGCTCTGATTCCTTTCAGTGTGGTGTCATCTTGCATATATCATTAGGAGCTATAGGAAGACAGAGGAAGAAGCTTTTTTATCAGTCTCATTAGTTATAATATTTGCTTAAAGTTACTAACTGAAGATTTAAGTGTGTGAGCTGGTACTGTACCTGTCCAGGTGACTAATACATTCCCCCCCAGAGAGACTGGCTGTTCGGTGGTCCTTCACTGGGTCTCCACCACGGTTCTCCACTGACCTGCATTTTACAGTCAGACTCAAAGTCTCTGTTCTGTCTTATAGTCCAGTATCATGTAGTGTTATCCCCCATTTAACCAACCCTTTGCCACTGACGAGTTACGCAGTCAAAGTGTTTTTTCTGCAGCGGGTCGCTGATTACGGTCTGCCACAGCCTGGGAGTAATTTCGGGGCTTCTGTGATTTTACACAAAGGGTTAATATACGCCACAGAGATCAAAGCAGGAAGTGGAGACGGTCGCATTTAGAGAGCAAAACAAAGGGATTCTGGACAAAAAGTGGTGATTTTGGTGAAAGTTGCCTCTGCTTTCCTCCAGACAAAATAAGAACAGAACAAGGTAAAAACAAATGTTTTTTTCATGATGAAATAGTGCATCTCGTCTTTCATTTAAGCTACTCTGTGTTTTCAGAGACATGGTACAAAATGTTCTGTGGGTCTAGAAATATGACTAAAAATGGGCAAAAATGCTGGAACACGCACTTTAGATTTTAAAAAATGGCTGGCACTCAAAGAGTTAAGGGCAGATTTAATGGTCTGGCAATGGACAAAACTGAAGGAAAGCCAAAGAACCTGTCATGCTCCATCTGCCTGTTGGTTAAGTTAGACATTTTTGTCTCGTGCCTGAATGTTGTCCTGTCACTTCCTGTTTTATTTTGTAGTAATCCTATTCCTGCTCTCCTGTGTTTCCCGCCTGTGTGATTGTCTTCCCCCTTCCTGATTGTTTCCACCTGTGTCCCATTACCTCATGTTTAAATAGTCGTCTCCCCTTTGTCTTTGTGTGAGTGTCTTGTCTTGCTTGTCTCAAAAGGTCCAATGTCCCTGTCTCAACTGCAGTCACTTGTGTTCCTAAGTGCTTCCAGTGTTTTTCCCTTCTAGCTCAGGGCTGGCCCAAGGCATAAGCGAACTAAGCGCCTGCTTAGGGCCCCGCAGCCACTAGGGGGCCCCCAAGAGCAATCAACAAAATAAAAGTTATATATTAAAAAAAATATATTTTTTGCATGTATGAGTGATGATTTCTATATCAAATCATATATCAAATATATATTATTGTACAAAAGCGCAATTTTATATCAACAGAGTGCCGCTAATGATATAGGCCTTGTGATTGTGCCTCTCTTTAAATGTCAAAGCTCTGCTGCACGTGATGAGTGGCTCCTGCTGCGCATCCGAAGCACAGGTGTTTACGAGGCAGAATAATGTTGAAAAAAAGGAAATATCCTTCAGGGGCAGAGAAACGAAAGTGGAAGAAAGAGGAAGAGGAGAAAAAACACCAAGCTCAAGGTATGTTTACATCATGGCTTGCTTGGTAATGTTTATCAAAACGATGTGTGTAACCTTGCTATAGTAGCAAATTAGCTAGCTAGTTAAAAATTAGAGTAATGTAACGTTTAACTGGCCCGTTAAATAGCTTAATATTCCTACTAACGTGTTTGTATTTGCGTAATGCTGAGCTTTATCTTTGATTGAGTTAATTCTTGGGGTTGGCCCTATATATTTGTTGTTTTTTCTTCTAAACAAAGTTGTTCCTAATGTTTGATAGCAAACATAAATGCCACCTTGTTTGCTAGCAGTATGTTTTTGCATTAGGCTACTAGTTATAGTTTGGGATATGTTGTTTTCAAAAATTGCTTGTTGCTGCATAGCATGGTAATTTATGTGAGTAAATTTTATTTTTTACATCAACTCATAAGTTATGTGAATCTTCCACAGGGTCATTGTTAAAGTACTTTGGAGGCACTGGCACAGAATCAACCCAGTGCCAGTCTACATCCTCCGGCTCAACTGAGGGTGATGCATCAGATGAGGGAAAGACTGTCACCATACACTGTATTTAAGATGTAAGTATGAGAATTACATCCAACGGGAAATTAATTTAGTCAAAGTATCTCATTAATATTTGTGTATATATGTACATGTGACTAGCTTTTCTTGTTGTTTTTCTTCTAAGGTCCACCCCCATCCTCTGTGCCCTCTGTGTCTGCAACCACAGATGATCTACTTGGTAAGTTAACAGCAAAACATTATAATTGTTAAATTATCTCATTGCAATTTACTTTAAGATATAATCATGTGAGGGACACATTACATTTCAAAATGTACAATTTTACATACTGATATAAGAGATTTTAAACTTGTTTTTATTAAAAAAGCAACATAATTTCCAAGTGTAATACAACATCTATGCCCAAAACTGTAATTTAATGCCCTTATAGGTCCTTCTTTTTTAGTCATTGTCTTTCTTTGTTCACTTCCTCAGCAACTTCCACCGGAGCATCCCCTTCTCACCATGGATCAACACCAGCTCTGCCAGTTGACCCAGCTGAGTGGCCACCTTTTCTCTCAGATTTAGATCGAACTGAGCAGGTGATCGGAGGGCCACTGCCTATTAAGGAGAACTTTTCATTCCCCAGAAGATATGATGGCCGAAGTTTCCATTATTATTATTCCATTATTTTTAAAGTGATTTGAGTTGAATTGAGTTTTGCACATTGCTGTTGCTGTTGCTGTTTTTGAAAGTAAAAGTAAGTAACCAGACGACACATTTACTGTAAGAACTTTGTCTACCTCATTTTTGTTACTTTCAGTAAGACTAGATGATATATCCCAGCCCAGGCCACTCTTGTAGCTGGATGTGCTACCTTTTGAGACCCTGGACACCATTAATCATTCACTCATTGATATTATTGGTGTTGTTATTGTATTGGTATTATTTATGGTTCTACAGTCATGTGTAAAGACAGGCTGACAATAGGATGTAAACAACACTGCCAGAGCTGCATTGAGTTTATTGTAGATGTGTGAATGATCAACAATCAATATTGGCAGGCAGAAAGAGAGGGCCCCAAAATCAAATTTTGCTTAGGGCCCCATGGAGGCTTGGGCCGGCCCTGTTCTAGCTAACGAGTGATTTTGTTTGTAAGTTTCACAGCCTTAGTTTAGTTCACAGAGAGAAGTTTAGGAATTATTTCTGTGAAATATGAAACTCAGTTGTCATTCTGTTGGAAGTGTGTGCCTCAGTAAGCTCTGCCTGCAGCCTCTTGTATTACTGCAGAATGAATCAGTCTGTCGAGGAAGGCAGGAAAACTGTCCACTGTTTCAGGTGAGTAATGAGCTCATGTATTTTAGTAATCTTCCGTTTAACAATGTTTTTTTGCTGAATATCACTTAGGCACATTTATTTTTGTACCGGGTAACAGGAGATACAAAATGAAACTACAGTATTGTTTTGACAATTTTGTCACAAAGGTCATAGCATTTTTAAAGATACAATATGTAAGAAATGTATTTAAATGAATTATAAAATGGTCCTGATATGTCACCAGACATTAAGAAAATATATATATATATATATATATATATATATATAGTTGCGCCACCCTCCACCTATCTCCCAATCACAAAGTCAGTTGTGTGTCAGCATCCAGCACTGCTCTAGTTACCGCAGCTGCAGCTGCAAACATGTCGGATAAATAATGTCTGAAACCTAAAAGACCTCGTTATGAATCCGTAATACGTCGTGACAAAGTTCGAAATAAAACAAGGATTTGTATAGGAGATGCCTTTGAAAGATGGTGACAGCTGAAAGCGGACGAGCAGCAGCACTCCTCACCGCATACCCCCGTCCACTGCCAGGGAGCTCCACTCACTTTACCCCAGCCTTCCACAGCTCTCTTCTGGCACATTTTATTCCTTCTAAGCACTGTTGTGCCAGTTCACACCTTTTCTGAACTAGTTCAAGTTCAGTTCATACATACTCAAAGTGAACTGTTTACGTTCAGAGTTCACAATTTTAATTCTGAACTAGTTCAAAGTTCAGTTCATTTTACTTTTCAGAAAGGTAAGGTTTTTGCCATCCGGGTCTTTATGTGAAATTGTGTAAAACTGACTTAAATATTCATAAGCTGAGTCAGTGTCTGTGTTGTCCATGCCACTGTCACTTCCACTAGCCATTATAAAATTGCAGCTCTTTCTCCAATCTCGACCCGTGGCATTGCCAGCTACGTGTTGCTATGCTTACCCCGCTCTGCTGCAATTCATCAAGGGTAACGTAGTACGGAAGCCAATATATTATTCAACTATTCTCGGCCTGACACTACGTTTCCCGCAACGCATTGCGCGCACAATATTCTACAGTCTCTGGTCTGGTGTGATTTGAGCGGCACCTGCAGGCAGTAGCCTAATGACAACGACATACCAGAGAGAATACGGGGGGAAATTTTCTCTATCTTTGCGTTTCAAAAGAGCGAGAGAGGTAAAACACATTCCAACGTTCATTTACAGTGATGTCTGTTGTTCATGACGCATAATGTGAACAAATTCACGTTCAAGTTCTTTATTTAAAAATGCGCTGCGTTCAGTTTAAAGTTCACGAAAAAATGAGCGTGTTCAATGAACGCGTGCTTTTGAACTCGTTCACGCACAACACTGCTTCTAAGTGTCCATGGTGATGTCCAAGGTGGCTGCTTTTCATTCACTGTAACACTTTCTGTTCCTGTTGGATCCTGCAGCCGAGCTGGCAACCTCTAGTCAGGGGAGAGAGAGAGGGGAGACACCACTCTGCAGTAATTTGAAAGTGAGTCGCAGTACCAGTTTTGGCCACAATCCTACATACTGTTCCTTTAAACTGAACAAAGCTCATTACTGTAAACATAGATGGGAGTATCTGTTTTCTACCTCTTATCCTCACATAGGGTCTCGGGGGGCTGGAGCTTATCCCAGCTGTCCTAGAGTGAAAGACAGGGTACACCCTGGACAAATCTCCAGTTCATCACAGGGTGGGTGGTATTATATGAAATATTTTCATAATCCATCAGTGTATTCAAACTGAGGGTGCACAATGCAAAAAAAATTACCAGATAAAGTTTTTGGTGAATTATGTTTTTTGAATTTATGTTTTTCTTGTTTCATCATTTCGGTCACAGGTGCACCTCTACCCTATGTACTAACACTGTTAAACTATTCACTTTTCAATCAAATCTTTTCCAGTCAGAAATAAGTGTAAAAAGTGTCATGCAGTTATTCAAGTCTGAGCTTGTTTCAGTAAATGTTGAGTAAATTCAGCCTTTGATGCTTTGTTGAGTCAGCTCTAACACTCTCCAACCAGCGTCACTCTTTTCTCCGAGCTGCTGCCTCCTGTCATGTTTCTCCGTCTATCAGCAGTGCTCACAGAGGCTGGATTGACACGGGTGGCTACTGTTTTCCCAGTGGACTGAGATTTATCAGGCAGAGCTCTTGCTGAAGTCAGTGGAGTCGCTCTGTCACATAAACACTGAGTGGAACAGAGTTGTTACTCCCGGTGGGATCGTAGCATGTCTGTCATAGCCACTGTTTAACTTTAGCACAAACACTGTTTCGAACAAACACACACAGACATGTGGTTAAGACACCCTAAATCCCAGAGTTGCCACCAGGAGGAACTTGCCTTTTATCTTTGGCAACAGATGCATCTGACAGAAAACTAATGACCCATTAAAGCGACTGCCAAATTTACTACATACAGCAGGGGTCTTCACCCTTTTGTTTTTTCCTCTGAGTGCCACTTTTACAAAATGAAACTGGTAGAAAACTACTAACATTAATCCTCAGAGCTTATTTCAACTCAAACTAACAGAATAAACCTGTTTTATCTGAACATTTAAACAAAGCCTCTACTGCATAACTGGCCTTCTTCATTGTTCGTCGGTGAACAGAGAGTGTTTCTGTGAAGCAGAGTTTTAATCTAGTCGCACACCGCTGCCTGCAGGAAAGTGCTCCACGTTGCACTCAATAGCCGGTTTCACACTATCAAGCCAAAGCCGAGCCAGACCAGGCCTGCTGGTACAAAGTGCTTTCTCACCACAGGGCCAGGTGCTAACTGTGGGCCATCTTCTGGCCGTCTTGGTGCTAATGGCCCACAATTTCTGGCCCGATCTTGTGCCAAAACAGGACTGAAAGCGATGTCAAGGAAAAGGAAAAGCTACGTCAGTTCCATGCCAAGTCAAGCAGTAAGTCTGTCCTATGTTAGCTGTTAGCTGCGTAACCTACTACTATTGATGTAAACAAATAGCCTATCAGTTAGTGAGCTATCTTCTATACAGCCTCATAATGATGTGATATAGCTGTCATTATGAACAGATTGTTTTATGGTTAACATACCACAATTCTTTTGTGTTTCCATGCCTTGGCTCTGTCATTGTTCCTGTTGTAATCTGATTGCTCTTTGCCGTTGTCCCGCACGTAGCAGCTTCTTTCTAGCTTTATCAAACTTAGCAATCCTGTTGCTGCAAGCATGCAGTAGGGCCTACTGCAAGCATGCAGTAACATGCATGGCAGGCGAAGACACTTGGGGGACCCCCCCAAAAGGAATAGTAATATGTGCCGCCGTGGCACATAATTACAAGTAGCCTAATGAATTAGTAAAAGTATAGTTATATTACTTATTACTTAGAATCAAAGGTAAGAATATTATTTACTTTTATATTACTTTACCCCCTCCCACCCGCAAAAAAATGGACAACACCACAATCTGTTTAGCCAGCTCCTTTCTGAACTGAATCCAATTTAATGGATGATAAAGTGAATAATTGCAAACTGAACAATTGCAAAAACAAAATGGTCAGTCTCATCTTTTAAACTTTGTTTCTGCTGCATATTCCACATTTGGAACATTATCCTTACAGAAATATTCAACATCCACACACAGTCTGAGCTACACACACACTGGCTAGCAGTGGCTGCAGGCCCTGCCAACCTAACGCTTTAACAATGCATCCAACAAAACCTGACAGTCTATAGACACAGACAGCTTTTAGTGTAGCCTATATAAATTAAAAAAATACAGCAGCAGTCTCTGACTTTTTAAACTTTGGTTTTAACAGTGTTACCAGCAAGACCTGACATATACCTGAGTCTGACATAGATATATTATACTGTAGACTTGTAGCCTATAAACAAAATAAAGTGGCAGTCTCATTCAAACATTCACAGTGCAACCTACTGCTTTCACAATGTCACCAACCTGTTCGATGTGGTATTTTTTGCAGTGGAAAGCACTTTTCTTCCCACACAGAGTTTATAACGGACATTTATGTTCTTCTCATCTTTGCCTGACACAAATTCATAATAATGCCAATACTTCCAGCCGTGGACAGTATAAGCGCCGACTCCGATTCGTTCTCCATCATTCGCCATTGCCATGCTTTGATTTGCTTACTGTTTGTAGCAGATGCACATGTCGCATTTACGGCAGTAGACTTACGTGACGTCATAACTGTGCGCAGGCGGTGCGTTCTAAAAGGAACAAATCTACAAGCTACCATGCATCGCTCATCACAGTGTGTTAATGGCTTGTAGATCTGTTCTATTTGTGCATGCAACAGCCCTGCATGAACTCTAAGGTTAACAGTCACTGTAACAAGTAACGAAGTCCGTATTTGCTAGAACAACGAGGCATAATGTTACTTTTTGGCATAGTAGTCTCGTTATACTACTCGTTACTAAAGTAATAATATTACAGTAATATATTACTAAGTAACGTGTTACTACCCAACACTGGTTATGATACAAAATACAGATATAATGGCCCCTCAATGATCATACTTTTGTGACAGAATGGATAATCAACCTGTAAGATCACAAGTCCAGTAGGCTTGTAGGCTATGCATGTACATATATGTACTGTAGGCCTATAGTGTTGTCATTGTGGTGGGAATAGCAGTATTGTAGAGCTTGTGCAGGACCAGAATCAACTGTTAAGTCCTTATGTGCTTTGCTCTGTTCGGGAACAGGCATTAAGTAGGAAAAGCTTGCTGTTTCGGAAAGTAAATTCACTCAGCTGTGTTTACAGTTTCAGGTGTCATCATTATGATGAATAGACAGATGAATTAGTCCCCTAACACATCCTAAAGTTTGACATGTCAGTGTTTTTCAGGTGTTTTTGTTGCTGTTACAGTTGCATGTGGCACATTTAGCTAAAAAATATCCTTATCTGATCCCCAGTGGAGACACCAGCACCAGTAGAGGATTGAGCTGACCAGAGATCGATGACATAATGAAAGGGTGATCGGAACCATCCTCGACAAGTGCACTATTTTGCCAGATAAAATACTGATTCACATGGTGTTGGCGACAGCACTGTCGCCTCACAGCAAGAAGGTACCGGGTTCGAAATCCTGGGCCTGGGGCCTTTCTGTGTGGAGTTTGCATGTTCTCCTCATGTCTGTGTGGGTTCTCTCTGGTATTCCGGCTTCCTCCCACCATCCAAAAACATGCATGGGGATTAGGTTAATTGGCTAATTTAAACTGACCGTAGGTGTGAATGTGAGTATGAGTGGTTGTCTGTCTCTATGTGTCCTGTGATGAACTGGAGACTTGTCCTGGGTGTACCCTGCCTTTCACCCTAAGACAGCTGGGATAGACTCCAGCCCGCCCGGGACCCTATGAGGATAAACGGTAGATAATGGATGGATGGATGGTGTTGCCATGCAAGGATGAAGATGACATTCCTCGATAAGATTGTGTCTGTATGTTGTGCTCTGGCAAACATGAGCCCAAGCGTGAAATAAATGTGTATTAAATACAGCCATAAGTGTCTGTTGCATCCATACCCACAATCTTCACAATAAACATACTTAAATGCATGTGTATTGTAAACGAGAAGCAATAACAGTATGATGTGCAAAAGCAAGAAGTGTCACACAATCATATGTTTTTCAGTGTTTATTAGCAAGTCGTGCAACCTGAGAACGCAGAACAGTGCAGTTGGAATGCTTCAAGGCAAAAGGTTACAAATAAAAAATGGACACAGAACATGGAGTGCAATTTCTTCTATAACAATAATAAATACACATTTTTTATAAATGATTTCAATACTATAAATAAATAGCTATCTGGACATATAGAAAATTGAGGTAGTGCAAATGTAATATGTAAACTAGTTGTAAACATACTCTATAAATATAGTAAACAACAATGTAATAACGAATACAAATGAAAATGGAGTTAGTGCAATTTCTTATGTAATGACAATAAATATATATTTCTTATCATTTCTTTACATGCTATAAATAAATAGGTATCTATACAATGTATAATATATGTATAATATGCAATATAGGTCTTTGGACAGCTGCGGTACTACAGACACGCATCACAAAACCAGGAGTCACCTGCTGCAGTGGTTGCACCTTTGTCTGGATTACTGTGTTCCCACTGTTTGCCAGCTTTATGATCTGCAGCTCACACCACAAACAAACCAAAGCTGAAGATGTCTGTTTATAGTGTTATAGTTTTGCCCATGTAGCGGCCCCTGGCTTCCCTATTTAACCTATTAACAGACCATCAACTTACCTCCCGGCAGCACAGCACAAGAGAGAATTGGGTGTAAAGTGGGGGGTGTAGGTGCAGTGGACTTCACAAGCAAAACTTTTGAACTTGCAAGCAGAGTGCACTGATTTATAAGCAAAATGATTGTATGTTTTTACTCACAATCATGAGTTTTGATTGAAGTTGAAGTATGTGAAATATGCTCTCAATTTTTTTTTTTTTTTAAATTTTTAATTTTCCGTTTTGCTCTCAAAAATATTTTTTGATTGCCACTTATTCTCTTTTGCTCTTAAATGTCTTTTTGGTTTCAAATATATTTTATTTGATTGAATAATAACGAAACAAAATTCTCTTCATATCCCGCTGGCAAGCAGCAACTTTTGTCCAGGAGGGTGAGGGTGAAGTCTGTCTCACCACCTCAAGACCAGATGCTGCGCAGGAGAGTGGGGCCCATTATTGGCAGTTGCTGGTAGACTTGGACCAAAAGCTCTGCATTCCAACTGAGAGCTCGTCCACCAACTTGTGATCAAACCTGGTGCTATGGTCAGCTTCAGGCACATACTGTATATACAGTATATATCATTGAGCTCACAGTAGAGGAGGCCTACGAGTGCAAGCACCTGAGCTACATGGAGCTTGCTGCCGAAAAACAACAGTGAGGCTGTGAGGGAGTGTGAAGGAGAGCCTACTGTCCAGCTCTGAGACAGTCGGAGTGCCATTCTCCAATGATTTTTTTGAACTTCAACGTGAAATTGCTCTTTTGATGAAAACTAAAGGATTTGCTCTAACTGTCAGATCCAAACTGGCGCTGAGATTTTGCCATATTGATAACATAAAAAATGACTTTTTTATTCACATGACAATGTTGATCTTTGATGGATGAGAGTTTCTTAATCTCATATCTTGGTGAAATGTATTTTATAATAACACAGAAAAATGTGTGTGCCTACATACAGTATTTTTGTACTTTATGTACAGTACACACATACAGTATATACCGATTACAAGCTTGTGTTTTTGTTCATGAACCATATTTTAAGTAAATTACACACAATTATTTTTAGTGTAGTTTGGCTTTGTTATTACTAAAACCAGTGATAATCAAATGCAGAGACAATCATGTAATAATAATAAAGAGTATTTTTAAAATCTTAAAACTACAATAGGCCTTTTGAGGGCAACCATCATGCTGATGTGGTCTGGGATAAAATTGAGTTTGACACCCCTGCAATAAGGGATATTAGCATCCAGTCCTCTACAACAGATCTTAATCCTCTGATAATGATTGTGGATTATCTGACTGGTATCACTGTCCTTTGTCTTGCCTTTTTTGAGCACCTCAGGATTGTATTTATATTAATTAGATCATTTACAAGTGAGACAGCATTTTTTTGACAGATAAAATGTCTCTCTGCCATATGAGGACTTTCCCCTGAACACTAAATCCTTCCTGACTCTGTTAATGCGAGCTGTGTCACTTTCTGAAGCATTAACACCGACTGGATTCAGGGTATTTACCAATCAGTTAGTAATACTCTCTGTAATACCCCCTGAGCTCATATGAGGGAAAACATCAGAGGCTCGAAGCCAGTTACCAGCAGACAGCAAGAGACCTCAAAGAACTCAACCACCAGCCACCACATTTCCTCACTTATGTCAACAACATCTGCACAGACTTGATTCAACAATAATTATTATAAATACTATTAATGAATGATTATTTTGTGCTTTTTCATGTCCTTTCAAAAGCAATGAATAAGTAAAGATCACTCACATACAGTATGTATCCCTCACCTTCTGTGTGGGAATAAAACTATAATCATAAAACTATAACTACAATCATGTTTTTCCAAAGAGGATGAAACCTGTTTGAACATATTATTGCTAACATCAAGCCTCTGGGTGGATGTTCCACTTGGCAGCTGTTTACTGAACACATAATTGTATGTACAAGTGCAAACACTGAGAGGAGGAATGTTCGACAACAACATATTTTTGACGTTGTGTGATGTGGAACAAAACAGCACCTTTGACAGCAATCAGCCCATTCATTTTGGTAACAGCAGAATTATTAATTTTAGTTTGTTGTGGTAATAAGCTCCAAAAACAACAACAAAAAGAAATGCCATGCACCTTCTACTCCATATGATACAGCACTTTTAGTTTTTTCTTTATAGATACGTTCTGAGAGATAAATGTATTTGCATGTTTAGTACAAATAGAACAGCGCTTCATTTTTTATTTTTCTCAGTTGATTAGGTGATTAAGTTTAAGAGTGAATCAACATTTGTATCAACTCAAATATCCTGTCACCTGGACCAAGGATGGTCAATAATTTCCCCAAGGGGCCACACTAAAAACTGAGACTGTTGTCGTGAGCCAGAGCAATAAGGATCAGTAAATTGTGTGGTTTCAGTAAGAATTAATGTCACAATTAGGAAACGAAAATGCATAGAAAAATAGGTCAACTTTATGGCAGTACTTTTTGTTTGTTTGTTTGCTCTTCTATTTCTTTTGTTCAGTGAGAAAAATCCAGGCTTCTCTTCATGTTGGCACATGGGTGAGAATGTTTTCTGTAATTTTACCATGAAAACCTTCACCACACTGTATATTTCATGTGCTCAGAGGCCCTTGTTTTGCTGTGTGGTGGTTCTGACAGTAACTAAAACTCTAAGGCATTACTTTTAAAATAAAAATGGTGCGTTTGTCCGTTACTTGGTAATTGATTTCCTTTCATTCATCTCTGTAAAACAGAGCATTAATGTCACTGCAGCAGCAATGGGAGCCCGGTGTTTGTGTGATTCATCTCATGGTGCATTCAGTTGTACACGAATGTTGGAATTTCCATATTCAATTAAGAATTTAAATCAGAACCCCTGTGAAGTTGGATCTCCAACTCAGAAAGTCATCAACCAGACAGAATTCACGCTATCTGCTACTGATGTAAAATGTAGCTCCATGTTTTGTTGTACGTCTGTAAGGCTGGAAGAGCTGGGAACACTAATCTTTGAGGTTAAGATGATCTGAGCTCCAAGTTCTGACTTCCAGTGAACACACCATAAGACAAACTCTCACTCCCCAGGGTCCTAAAGAGGAACTAAAAAGTCAGTACAGTAATGTGCTACTTTTTGATATAAGTAATAAGAGAAGTAATTGAGTTACTTTTTGAATGAAGTAACTAGTAACTGCAACTAGTTGCTATTTTTCAGTAACTAGCACTACACTGGCTAATTCATTAGTACAGTCACATCTACAGCTCTGGGATGTCCTTGCCTGTCTTTTCACCAATTTTTTGATTCTAAGCTCTCAGGTCAGATGCTCTGTTAAGTCCTGTCCAGACCAAGCCAACTGACAGCAGTGTAGTAGCATCTGTCACCATGGTGACTGTCATGCTCCAATGCTCTGGCCCTGATGACATTTTCCCTGTCAGATGTGGACAACCACCAGTTGTAACACCTGCCGGTTTGTCCCATTTCAGTCCCAGCTTGTCCATGCACACTTTTACCACTATTAAGAAATCACTCCCCGTCATTGTCTCTTTCATCGACTGCATTCCTGCCAACTTCTCTGTGACCTAAAAGTCTTTTGTTATCCCACATACAGTATAAAGGTGAGTACCTGAGACATGTTACTGAAATCACAGCGCTCACCCAGAGCTAAGGAGGAAAAAGTCAAAGTTGTGCATTTTGCTTTGCAGCTGCAGCTCAAGATTTCCCACAATCCTTCATGTTATGATATGCCAAGACAGGGGCTCATGTGTTTTTTTTCTCCAGGCATATTGGCACTACAGAGTCCACCAAATTCTTTGATAAACTCTTTGTCAGAGAATGGCTTTCTGTTTTGAATGCTGCAACCCTGGATGTGTGAATAAAAAGTCCTTGGTGATTTTACAGCTGAGCTACGACTTCTTGCTCTGTGTCTGACAGTTTTTTCATTTCTCTGTTAGTAGTTTAGTTTTGTAACATTTTAACATGGGGACCTGTATTCCACCAACTGTGCGCAGTTTATCTTTGACTCCATCCATCCATTTTCCACCGCTTATCCTCACATAGGGTCTCGGGGGGCTGGAGCCTATCCCAGCTGTCTTAGGGTGAAAGGCAGGGTACACCCTGGACAAGTCTCCAGTTTATCCCTTTGACTTCAGTAAATAAATATTTAGAAGTCCATGTTTTGTTAATAATTAATTAATTATAATTACAATCCTCTCCTTTTTTTAACATGTGCAAACATTTTAAGGCTGAACTGCAAATGCTCATGAGTCCATGTGCACAGATGTAGGTAAACTGACAAAACAGCTGCCTTCAAAATAAAAACAATGCTCAGCTGTATTCCTGCATGATGTATATGTGTTTATGTTTTATTCTAGTGTATTTAAGTGATGTTATTTTCTCTGAGCATAATAGGGGATTTTAATAAAAAAAAACAGGGTGAGCTTTTAATTTATACTTTTTCCCAACAAGTCCTCCACATTGAAAGGCAAAATTTGTTGTATGTCCATGCTCTATCGATGTGTGTCATCTCTCAACACTTTCTCATCCCAACTCAAAACATAATGTCGATTTGTCATGCCCCTTTGCCTCAATTTCTTTCTTTTTTGGCATCAAGAACCACCATGCTCACACTTGGCATCACTTTATCCCTTGTTCCTTTCTCACTGAGTTCACCACTCTTCACCATTTTGAACAGGAGTGAGGAATTTAAACTGAATTCACCTTTTTTGGAGCCAAATTTGAGCCAAAACACTGGAATTCTCTGAGAAGTCAGAAATTAATCCAGAACTAGAAAACCGCAAGCGGTTATGAAGGGCCCTCCTGGTATGGGAGGATGAGGAGTTACGGCCATTCGATGGTTTAGTGTGGAAATCCAGCCAAAATGAAGTGTTGAAACAAAATGGCCGACTTCCTGTTTGGAATAGACCATTGGTGCAAGAGAGTTTTTTGTGCGCCTGGTCAACATACACGTGTATACCGATTTTCATGTTGCAACTCCAAAAAAAACATATGGGGAGGGTTTTTTGAAAAAATCAAGGGGGCGCTATGGAGCCATTTTGTCCCGCCCATGGACGTGGCCCCCATCAGATGTTAGAGGTCGCCACCCTTTACCTGTGTATCAACTTTTATGATGATACGAGTTTATTCAAGCCACCAAAATGCCAAAGAACTGCCATGAGTAAGGCATGACATTAATATATATAAATATTCTGGGCAGAGCCCCCGTCATGCTCCTAATATTTGAAGCTGCTAGGATCGAGTATGTGAACGTGACAGTCGGTTGAATTTAGACGGCGAATTCGCCAAAGTTTAGCGAGCCCTAGCGGCCACGCACTTTAACATAATTAAGTGCAGAGCACAACTTTTCCTCAGCTAAGTCTTTTTCAAGTTGATCGGACGAAATCCCTAGGACGAGTTCGTTTTCATCAAAAAATGAAAAATTCAAAAAGGCCCGACTTCCTGTTGGAATTTCAGCTTCCTGCCAAGAGACAATTTTGTTCAACTGGTTATGCTAAACATCTGTACCGATTTTTGTTCAGGTACGACAAAGTCATCGACATTTCCTATAGGAATTTTTGAAGATTGTAGGGGGCGCTATGGAGCCACTTTGTAGCGCCCATTGGCTTGGCCCCCATCAGATGTTAGAGGTCACCATGTTTGACCTGTGTATCAACTTTCATGATGATGAGTTTATTAAAGCCATCAAAAAGCCAAAGGTATTTGGAGGCACCAAAATGATGAGTGGAAACAAAATGGCCGACTTCCTGTTTGGAATAGAGAATTGCTGCCAGAGACTTTTTTGTGCGTCTGGTCAACATTTTCATGTTCCAACTCCATAAAAACCCCTATGGGGAGGGGTTTTTGAAGATTTCAAGGGGGCGCTATGGAGCCATTGGTGTGGCCCCCTCCGAACTGCATTCAGGGCTCATTTGAGTTAAATCAGTGGAAGTAAGCATGTCAGCAGAGCGTAAAGCTAGCAGTTTACCACTACTGTGTTCACTTTCTATTTTCATGGTCTGTTTTCCTCTTGATGCACACGTCGCTTTGACTTGACTGCTTCAGCTGGTTTGCTGTGACGTAAACATGAATGAAACTCATTATAGTCAATGCTGGGAGTGTTTCAGAGAAGGTGGTGTGCCTTTTTATCAAACACAAGATACAGCAGCTAAAAGTTCCTCTCTTCCATCCTTACTAAGGTACCTCACTGTGTTTGTGAGACACAAAGATGTGAAGGGGAAATGTAATCAATATCTCACCTGTGCATCGATCCCGTCTCTGTTTCACTTTAAAGAGAGAGAGACGCTGTTCTTTCCTCGTCTTTTAATATTGTAGAAACTTAATCCTTTGCTGAAAAATGTGACTCTCACTGCATCTAATAAGGATTTAATCTGCCCATCTCCTGACACTTTAGCTGCCCTGCATGAGCAGACGACCATTATCAAGTGTCAGCCTGTGATTAGCTGTGATGACCCCGATTTGAGCAGCAAGTGTGGCGATTTGGGAGTTTTATTGGCTTTAATTACAGGTGGAGCATTGCGTCAGAAGACAGGGAGACACAGCTGGTGGGGGAAATATTAATCTGGCATTAGGATCTATTAGTTGGTGCAGAGATGACACATAAAGTGACAGCTGCTTTAAATCAGTCCTCAACGAGTCGGACTGAGCGCCACAAGCCTGGTAACAACGTGAGCGTCTGTGCTCTGACTACACATGTAATGATTCCTAAGGTAGTGAAGTGCCACATTACATGTTTTAAAATTAGACCATCTTACCTGGTAGTAACAGGAGTACCAAGCTCAATCAGTGGCGTTTAATGCTCTCAAATTAAAGTACTGCAGAGCAGAAAGGAGATTAACACCCAGCAGTGATGCTTTGTCTTCTATAATGAAGACGACTTAATGAAAAAAAAATGATCATTTTGGAACTGCTATCGAAACAAAGGGACTGAAATTGTCATTGGAAATATTTTGAGGGATACCCAGCCCTGCTGAAAGGAGAACATGTCTCAATTCTGGAGCAGGACCTCCACCCTGACCAACAACATCCAGCTCATGAAAAACAAGATCTTTTCTCAGGTGTTGGACAGGTGTGATCCAGGTGTGATCACAGTGATCCAAAGACTTCTCAGAGAGTTTCTGTGTTTGTTCAGACACATTAAAAATTAGAGGGAACATTGGACATCAGTGCAGTGACAGTGAGCTGTTTGAATTTCTTTCTTTATAAATTGATGTTCTGAATCAAACCTCTCATTTTTTTGCTTATAAAGGAATGAAGGAAAGTTCAGCTGCTGTAAATTCCACATATTAACATGAACATCATTTCTTCTTGCTGCTTCTGGACCTGCAGCTCTCTCAGCTCCACTGAGATCACGAGCGACGGTTTGAACAGAAGCATGTGAAAAATGAATTCCCCCAAAACTGATCAAGGCTGCAGGGACAGAGTGATCCTGGGATACCTACCAGACCTCCAGGAGTTTACTGGGAGCCAGGTGTTTTTTGATCTAAATCTGCACCATGAAATATGAGTATCTACTACTTTGTGCATATTAAAGTGTGAACATCTCGTTTATCTAGTCTGTATATGTTTTAGTGTTCATTGAAATCAGATGAAAATGGTGAGAGCAGTGATGCAGCAGAAAGTGACTGAACTGACCTGATGGATCAACTCGATCACTGAACTCTGACAATGAAGGTGAAGTTCTGGCTTCACCACAATATCACACTACAAGAGAGATTTATACCTTGTATATATAGCAAAACACAATGAACATTGATTTATTCATCTTTTATTTTATTTTTTTATTTTGAATTGATAATCATGGGTGTTCCTGATCAACAGATTAGTGACATCATCAGTGCAGACTGAATCCTGGCGATTCTAATTTCTATTTGAATGTAAACAACAGCTCTGTGATCAGTTTAGCACTCTGCAGTCTTTTTGACACATGAGCATAGTTTTTGTTGTTATCATTGTTTTGTTTGTAAACAACAAAGAAAAACTATTAAACTACATTTTTTTCTGAGAAATGTCGTCACATAATACTGCTAATGTATAAATGCTGCAGTACTTTAGTCAAACAGATTTAAATGAAAGTGAATGAACATGACACAATGAACAGTGATTTATTCATTTTTATTTATTTTTTTTATTTTGAATTGATAATCATGGGTGGACCTGATCACCAGGAGAACACCCTGACTGATGGAGCTAACATGCGGCTTATTGTGGGGAAACCTGATCACCAGGAGAAAAGCCACTCTGACACAGGGAGAAGACGCTCTCTTCACTGGCTGCAGTGCTCGTCACTGAGCCACTGTGCCGCCCTGATGGAGGAGCTGCTCCACCTCTCTGTCAGAGGAGCACCTCTTCCCTTTCTTCCTCTCCTCTGTCGAATCCTCCTAATTGCTTCCTGCCGTCTACTTCTCTTTCTCCCTCTCCCTCATCATCTTTCTTTTCATCTTCTCCAGCTCTGCTTCTCTGTCCACAATCTCCTTTCTTCGATGGAAGATGCTCCTCCTCTTCTTCTTCATGTAAAGGCAGAGGTCCTTCAGCTCTTTGTTCTCGTACTCCATCTGTTTTTCCTTTTCCTCCCAGCTCTGGTCTTCTTTGGCGAGGACTTCTGCCATCTCCTTCACCTTCTCAGACATGATCCTCAGCTCTACCTGGAGCATTCCCTGCATTTGGATCAGATCCTTCTTCTGGTCCTCCACCTGTCTCAAGCTGGTCTCCTTGTCCAAAGCCAGAGCCTCCAACTTCTCCCTCCAGTCAGCCACACTTTTCTGAAAAATACATTCTTTGTGTGACATCTGGCTGGAGATCTCTGTGAGCCTTTGAGAGAGCTCCTCGTTCTGATGGGTGAGATCCAGGTTTTGGTCACTCTTGACCTGGATCTCCTGCTGCAGCTGGTCCACCTTCACCTGGATCTCCTGTTGCAGCTGCTCCACCTTCTGGGTGAGATCCAGGTTTTGGTCTCTCTTGACCCGGATCTCCTCCTGCAGCTGGTCCACCTTCTGGGTGAGATCCAGGTTTTGGTCATTCTTCACCTGGATCTCCTCCTGCAGATGGTCCACCTTCACCTGGAGCTCCTGCTGCAGCTTCTCCCAGCTTGGCTCCTTGTGTGGCTCCTTGTCTGGCTCCTCCATCTTGAAGCTCTCCTGGAGCTTTTCAGTGAGCTCCTCTTTCTCCTTCAGGAGCTGCTGGATCTGCTCCTCATAGCGATTTTTCAGCTCAGAGTTGTAGCGCTGAGCTGCTTCCAGCTTTTCTTCCTTCTTCCACACTTCTGCAATCTCCTTCACCTTCTTGGACATGATCCTCAGCTCTATCTGGAGCATTCCCTGCATTTGGATCAGATCCTTCTTCTGGTCCTCCACCTGTCTCAAGCTGGTCTCCTTGTCCAAAGCCAGAGCCTCCAACTTCTCCCTCCAGTCAGCCACACTTTTCTGAAAATCACATTCTTTGTGTGACAGCTGGCTGGAGATCTCTGTGAGCCTTTGAGAGAGCTCCTCGTTCTGATGGGTGAGATCCAGGTTTTGGTCACTCTTGACCTGGATCTCCTGCTGCAGCTGGTCCACCTTCACCTGGATCTCCTGTTGCAGCTGGTCCATCTTCTGGGTGAGATCCAGGTTTTGGTCACTCTTGACCTGGATCTCCTCCTGCAGCTGGTCCACCTTCACCTGGATCTCCTGTTGCAGCTGGTCCAGCTTCTGGGTGAGACCCAGGTTTTGGTCATTCTTGACCCGGATCTCCTCCTGCAGCTGGTCCACCTTCCGGGTGAGACCCAGATTTTGGTCATTCCTGACCTGGATCTCCTCCTGCAGCTGGTCCACCTTCACCTGGAGCTCCTGCTGCAGCTTCTCCCAGCTTGGCTCCTTGTGTGGCTCCTTGTCTGGCTCCTCCATCTTGAAGCTCTCCTGGAGCTTCTCGGTTAGCTCCTCTTTCTCCTTCAGGAGCTGCTGGATCTGCTCCTCATAGCGATTTTTCAGCTCAGTGTTGTGGCGCTGAGCTGCTTCCAGCTTTTCTTCCGTCTTCCACACTTCTGCCATCTCCTTCACCTTCTTGGACATGATCCTCAGCTCTATCTGGAGCATTCCCTGCATTTGGATCAGATCCTTCTTCTGGTCCTCCACCTGTCTCAAGCTGGTCTCCTTTTCCAAAGCCAGAGCCTCCAACTTCTCCCTCCAGTCAGCCACACTTTTCTGAAAATCACATTCTTTGTGTGACAGCTGGCTGGAGATCTCTGTGAGCCTTTGAGAGAGCTCCTCGTTCTGATGGGTGAGATCCAGGTTTTGGTCACTCTTGACCTGGATCTCCTGCTGCAGCTGGTCCACCTTCACCTGGATCTCCTGCTGCAGCTGGATCACCTTCTGGGTGAGATCCAGGTTTTGGTCATTCTTGACCTGGACCTCCTGCTGTAGCTGGTCCACCTTCACCTGGAGCTCCTGCTGCAGCTTCTCCCAGCTTGGCTCCTTGTGTGGCTCCTTGCCTGTCTCCTCCATCTTGAAGCTCTCCTGGAGCTTCTCAGTGAGCTCCTCTTTCTCCTTCAGGAGCTGCTGGATCTGCTCCTCAACAGTAGATAAACAGACTAGAACAGTACGACAACTCGCTTCAGTGTCTTTCAGGAAATAATGAGCATTTGAGAGATTCTGTGTTTCAGAGAAGGACTTTCAAGAGAGAGAAATCAAAGGCACAGAATGTCATGATGCACAGATTAGTGACATCATCAGTGCAGACTGAATCCTGGCGATTCTAATTTCTATTTGAATGTAAACAACAGCTCTGTGATCAGTTTAGCACTCTGCAGTCTTTTTGACACATGAGCATAGTTTTTGTTGTTATCATTGTTTTGTTTGTAAACAACAAAGAAAAACTATTAAACTACATTTTTTTCTGAGAAATGTCGTCACATAATACTGCTAATGTATAAATGCTGCAGTACTTTAGTCAAACACAGATTTAAATGAAAGTGAATGAACATGACACAATGAACATTGATTTATTCATTTTTATTTTTTTTTTATTTTGAATTGATAATCATGGGTGGACCTGATCACCAGGAGAACACCCTGACTGATGGAGCTAACATGCGGCTTATTGTGGGGAAACCTGATCACCAGGAGAAAAGCCACTCTGACACAGGGAGAAGACGCTCTCTTCACTAGCTGCAGTGCTCGTCACTGAGCCACTGTGCCGCTCTGATGGAGGAGCTGCTCCACCTCTCTGTCAGAGGAGCACCTCTTCCCTTTCTTCCTCTCCTCTGTCGACTCCTCCTAATTGCTTCCTGCCGTCTACTTCTCTTTCTCCCTCTCCCTCATCATCTTTCTTTTCATCTTCTCCAGCTCTGCTTCTCTGTCCACAATCTCCTTTCTTCGATGGAAGATGCTCCTCCTCTTCTTCTTCATGTAAAGGCAGAGGTCCTTCAGCTCTTTGTTCTCGTACTCCATCTGTTTTTCCTTTTCCTCCCAGCTCTGGTCTTCTTTGGCGAGGACTTCTGCCATCTCCTTCACCTTCTCAGACATGATCCTCAGCTCTACCTGGAGCATTCCCTGCATTTGGATCAGATCCTTCTTCTGGTCCTCCACCTGTCTCAAGCTGGTCTCCTTGTCCAAAGCCAGAGCCTCCAACTTCTCCCTCCAGTCAGCCACACTTTTCTGAAAAAAACATTCTTTGTGTGACATCTGGCTGGAGATCTCTGTGAGCCTTTGAGAGAGCTCCTCGTTCTGATGGGTGAGATCCAGGTTTTGGTCACTCTTGACCTGGATCTCCTCCTGCAGCTGGTCCACCTTCACCTGGATCTCCTGTTGCAGCTGGTCCATCTTCTGGGTGAGATCCAGGTTTTGGTCACTCTTGACCTGGATCTCCTCCTGCAGCTGGTCGACCTTCACCTGGATCTCCTGTTGCAGCTGGTCCAGCTTCTGGGTGAGACCCAGGTTTTGGTCATTCTTGACCCGGATCTCCTCCTGCAGCTGGTCCACCTTCCGGGTGAGACCCAGATTTTGGTCATTCCTGACCTGGATCTCCTCCTGCAGCTGGTCCACCTTCACCTGGAGCTCCTGCTGCAGCTTCTCCCAGCTTGGCTCCTTGTGTGGCTCCTTGTCTGGCTCCTCCATCTTGAAGCTCTCCTGGAGCTTCTCGGTTAGCTCCTCTTTCTCCTTCAGGAGCTGCTGGATCTGCTCCTCATAGCGATTTTTCAGCTCAGTGTTGTGGCGCTGAGCTGCTTCCAGCTTTTCTTCCGTCTTCCACACTTCTGCCATCTCCTTCACCTTCTTGGACATGATCCTCAGCTCTATCTGGAGCATTCCCTGCATTTGGATCAGATCCTTCTTCTGGTCCTCCACCTGTCTCAAGCTGGTCTCCTTTTCCAAAGCCAGAGCCTCCAACTTCTCCCTCCAGTCAGCCACACTTTTCTGAAAATCACATTCTTTGTGTGACAGCTGGCTGGAGATCTCTGTGAGCCTTTGAGAGAGCTCCTCGTTCTGATGGGTGAGATCCAGGTTTTGGTCACTCTTGACCTGGATCTCCTGCTGCAGCTGGTCCACCTTCACCTGGATCTCCTGCTGCAGCTGGATCACCTTCTGGGTGAGATCCAGGTTTTGGTCACTCTTGACCTGGATCTCCTCCTGCAGCTGGTCCACCTTCACCTGGATCTCCTGTTGCAGCTGGTCCAGCTTCTGGGTGAGACCCAGGTTTTGGTCATTCTTGACCCGGATCTCCTCCTGCAGCTGGTCCACCTTCCGGGTGAGACCCAGATTTTGGTCATTCCTGACCTGGATCTCCTCCTGCAGCTGGTCCACCTTCACCTGGAGCTCCTGCTGCAGCTTCTCCCAGCTTGGCTCCTTGTGTGGCTCCTTGTCTGGCTCCTCCATCTTGAAGCTCTCCTGGAGCTTCTCGGTTAGCTCCTCTTTCTCCTTCAGGAGCTGCTGGATCTGCTCCTCATAGCGATTTTTCAGCTCAGTGTTGTGGCGCTGAGCTGCTTCCAGCTTTTCTTCCGTCTTCCACACTTCTGCCATCTCCTTCACCTTCTTGGACATGATCCTCAGCTCTATCTGGAGCATTCCCTGCATTTGGATCAGATCCTTCTTCTGGTCCTCCACCTGTCTCAAGCTGGTCTCCTTTTCCAAAGCCAGAGCCTCCAACTTCTCCCTCCAGTCAGCCACACTTTTCTGAAAATCACATTCTTTGTGTGACAGCTGGCTGGAGATCTCTGTGAGCCTTTGAGAGAGCTCCTCGTTCTGATGGGTGAGATCCAGGTTTTGGTCACTCTTGACCTGGATCTCCTGCTGCAGCTGGTCCACCTTCACCTGGATCTCCTGCTGCAGCTGGATCACCTTCTGGGTGAGATCCAGGTTTTGGTCACTCTTGACCTGGATCTCCTCCTGCAGCTGGTCCACCTTCACCTGGATCTCCTGTTGCAGCTGGTCCAGCTTCTGGGTGAGACCCAGGTTTTGGTCATTCTTGACCCGGATCTCCTCCTGCAGCTGGTCCACCTTCCGGGTGAGACCCAGATTTTGGTCATTCCTGACCTGGATCTCCTCCTGCAGCTGGTCCACCTTCACCTGGAGCTCCTGCTGCAGCTTCTCCCAGCTTGGCTCCTTGTGTGGCTCCTTGTCTGGCTCCTCCATCTTGAAGCTCTCCTGGAGCTTCTCGGTTAGCTCCTCTTTCTCCTTCAGGAGCTGCTGGATCTGCTCCTCATAGCGATTTTTCAGCTCAGTGTTGTGGCGCTGAGCTGCTTCCAGCTTTTCTTCCGTCTTCCACACTTCTGCCATCTCCTTCACCTTCTTGGACATGATCCTCAGCTCTATCTGGAGCATTCCCTGCATTTGGATCAGATCCTTCTTCTGGTCCTCCACCTGTCTCAAGCTGGTCTCCTTGTCCAAAGCCAGAGCCTCCAACTTCTCCCTCCAGTCAGCCACACTTTTCTGAAAATCACATTCTTTGTGTGACAGCTGGCTGGAGATCTCTGTGAGCCTTTGAGAGAGCTCCTCGTTCTGATGGGTGAGATCCAGGTTTTGGTCACTCTTGACCTGGATCTCCTGCTGCAGCTGGTCCACCTTCACCTGGATCTCCTGTTGCAGCTGGTCCAGCTTCTGGGTGAGACCCAGGTTTTGGTCATTCTTGACCCGGATCTCCTCCTGCAGCTGGTCCACCTTCTGGGTGAGATCCAGGTTTTGGTCACTCTTGACCTGGATCTCCTGCTGCAGCTGGTCCACCTTCACCTGGATCTCCTGCTGCAGCTGGACCACCTTCTGGGTGAGATCCAGGCTTTGGTCATTCTTGACCTGGACCTCCTGCTGTAGCTGGTCCACCTTCACCTGGAGCTCCTGCTGCAGCTTCTCCCAGCTTGGCTCCTTGTGTGGCTCCTTGCTTGGCTCCTCCATCTTGAAGCTCTCCTGGAGCTTCTCAGTGAGCTCCTCTTTCTCCTTCAGGAGCTGCTGGATCTGCTCCTCATAGTGATTTTTCAGCTCAGAGTTGTGGCGCTGAGCTGTTCCCAGCTTTTCTTCCTGGAGTTGGAGACTATCTTTCAGGGAGGAGATTTCTATCTCCTGCATCCTGATGGTGTAATAGTTTTTGCTGTGCTCCTCTCCAAACGCCTTCTCCCTCAGCTCAAGAAGACTCTCCAGGTGGTTGACCCTCACCTTCTTCTTGTGGATGTTGTGCCAGAAGCCCAGCTTTTCCTCCTGATACAGGTCCCTGAGCTCTTTCACGGGTACCTGTTTATTCTGGAGATCATTGATGGCGCCATCAACAGTCTCTGGATAACCACCTTGTCTCTCTCTGTGGTTATTATGGGGTGCTGGTTGACCGTGATGATGGTTCTGATGGGCTCCACGCCCCCATTTTCCTTTGTGCTGTCTTTTGTCCATGATGTGGTCGTCAACAGTAGATAAACAGACTAGAACAGTACGACAACTCGCTTCAGTGTCTTTCAGGAAATAATGAGCATTTGAGAGATTCTGTGTTTCAGAGAAGGACTTTCAAGAGAGAGAAATCAAAGGCACAGAATGTCATGATGCACAGATTAGTGACATCATCAGTGCAGACTGAATCCTGGCGATTCTAATTTCTATTTGAATGTAAACAACAGCTCTGTGCTCAGTTTAGCACTCTGCAGTCTTTTTGACACATGAGCATAGTTTTTGTTGTTATCATTGTTTTGTTTGTAAACAACAAAGAAAAACTATTAAACTACATTTTTTTCTGAGAAATGTTGTCACATAATACTGCTAATGTATAAATGCTGCAGTACTTTAGTCAAACAGATTTAATGACAGCAGTGTTCCCTCTGAGCTGAGTGCTTGAATCTCTCACAGTAAATCTATGCAGCGCATTGACAGGAAACACACAATTGTTGATTCTACATCATTTTTCAAGGAGTAACACCGTCCAGCCAATGATATGATGAGGTTCACACATATTTACTGAAGCAGCCAATCAGTGTCTTTAACAGATCTTCATGCTACGTGCTGCTGTTTAGCAGGTTAGCATGAAGCTAACGGTTCATAGGAGTTAAGAGCGGTAAAAGCTGCCAACCTGTTATTATGGAGAAATGAACGAGCCACAGCCTTCGTACTTTTTCTAGAGTTATTTATGAAGAATTTTTATTCATGGATATAAATCATTAAATGTTGTTACTAGATTATGAGTATCAGAAATGCTAATAAAACACTGTCTAATTATACATTTTACAGACAAAGAATTACAGGAAGTGACACTGAGCTACAAGAAATCTCACTGTGCAAAATGTGAATATTTTAATGTGAACAACATCACATCAAATTTCCAAGCTCTAAGTCAGAGTTGAAAGCAGAATCTCTGTGAAGTCAGATCTCCACCTCAGAAAGTCAGATTGATCAAGCAGACATAGAATTCATGCTTTCTGCTGCCGACGTAAACAGTAGCTCCATGTTTTGTTGTTGGTCTGTAAGGCTGGAAGAGCTGGGAGCACTAAACTTTGAGGTTAAGATGATCTGAGCTCCAAGTTCTGACTTCCAGTGAACACACCATAAGGCAAACTCTCACTCCCCAGGGTTCTAAAGTGGAACTGGTATCAGCTTGTTGATCATCATCAGACCATTGACTTGTATATCTGCCATAATAAAGACTAAATGACAAAAAAATGACTTATTGAGCTGAAATTACAAAATAATAATAGTAGTAGCCTAATAGTAGTATTGGTCATAATGCTAATAATAATACTACTAATAATAATATTGATGATAACCATAATTCAAGCCCTGATGCACAGTGATGTAAAACACCACAGAAGAAGAGCAGTGTGGGCACAGAGAGGGCTGTGACAGTATGGATTTTTATTACCATGGTGATTTTCCACAAATCAAATATATTTAGTTTACTGTCACAGAGGAGGAAAGAAACCAGGAAATATAGTCATTTTTTTAAAAATATGACTCAAATCTATTAATCAATAATTTATTATATCAGTGCAGCTCTAAAGCGGTTTATGTCGTGTGGTGCAGTACGCTCATTTGTCAGGTATTTTTGAATTAGTGAAACAGCTATGCCCTTTTGCTTATCTTAACTGATTATTAGTTGAACTTCACCATCGTGACCTAAAATTTGTGAATCGTGTCCAGACACAGACAGAAAAATGCAAATTGTGCCTTTGATGAAGAATATCTGGGAGCCCATTTCATTGATGGTCAGATAGAGATTAATATCACTGCAAATGTCAGAACACAAAGCGAGTGTTTTGGTGTGTTTCAATAGGTCATCCAGCAACCACGTAACAGTGACTACATTATGATCCAGCAGAGCGTTCATTATGATCAGTATGCTGCCTCATGCATGAACAGTGAGCTTAGTTTGTGCTGAAACGTTTCATCGATTATTATCAACAGTATCCACAATGTAACAATCATCAATGAAACAGTCTGCTGGTACAAGCGGACCTGTTTCACAGTCCGCTCGGGCCCTAATAAATAAACATTACAGTTTCAATAGGTCCCTTGCGGACCTGTTTCACAGTCCGCTCGGGACCCTAATAATCCGCTTTTCAGCTTTTTGTGTGTCATTTAACATCACGTGGCAGTTATGTTTAGTCAATAAAGCCCCTTCATTAGGTGTAGGATAAACATAATTTAGTTTAAAATATGTATTACAAAGAAGTAAGATATGTGAATTTTAGGAAAAAAAAAACATTTGGTGTGAAATAATTATGTTTCAAAAGTTAAAGCAATATTTGAGGCTTTTTGTTGTTGGTTTCACACAGGATGTACAATATGCATTTTGATTTCTTAGCAGAAAAAAGTCAGTGGGTTAGTCATGTTTGTGCTGTGATATTTAGAGCAGTGTGATCATAGTGAGTAATTAAAGGTAACATTATTTATTGTAACATCCTTGACTGCATGAAGTCATTTTAGTATCCTGCTGTGTATTTATCTGCATTATGCAAACATGACTCACATTCAACTGTGTTCCCATTTAAAACATGTGCTACACTCACAGTAACTGCACATTAAAGTGCTTTATGAATGTACTCATATATGTCTCTCTATGGGTTTCATATGGAACAAAAAGCGCATATCACACACCAGCCAGTCTTGTGTTGTCATGGTAACTACAGTTTCTTTAGATGGTGGCACTGGATGGAAAATGAAGATGAGGAAAAAACTGAGGTAGACTTCCTGCCCTATGAATAGTTACATGAGTATCTGCACTCAAACATTGTCTTCAGGTGCTGCTGCCAATGTGCACCTGCAGGAATCTCAAACGAGTGGCATGTGAAACACTGCTGGCTTCATGGAGCTGTCCAAGAGATGGGTGCTTGTGGCTTTAGTTAGACATGACAGGACATTTATGGAAACAACAACAAACTTGTTTGATATTTGTCAGCTGCTATGTGAAGAGAAATGATATCACTGCTGGGAAACGGTGGAATGACGTGAAGGCAAAATGTTGGATTATCCCACAGGCTAAAGCATGTTTTTCACCATTGATGCCTTGATTAATGGCACTTCTGCCCTATTTAGTGAATCCAACACATTTTCATTTCAATTATCATCTGTCAGGTAAGGAATTGTGCTGCATAATGTCCACTTAGAGGTTTCTCACCTCTTCTGCTTAGCAAATCTGTTTTTATAGAGTGACAAAAAAGACAGAATGACTGGCATTGTGATCAAGTGGCATTAGTTTTAAATTAGTATAAATGTAATTTTTGGGAGACAGAATTGAGACTGATGTGTATAATGATGTGAATAATGTCCTTAATGTTAAATCAGTTCATTGTCTCATTGATTTGAGTGATGTCATTTTGTCTAACCCGAACAGATGATTTTATTCAGACAAATAAGACATGCGTTTGATTTCTGCTCCTACAAATATCAAGTTTAACGATGTCCTCATGTCATCGGTACATTCTTTATTTTGCATTTTTCAAATGAAACTTTTTCATTCATCCTTTGGTAATCATTGCTTATCCCATTCAGGGTCTCACATTCACACCTCAGACCAGTTCAGTGTCACCAGTTAACCTGACCTGCAGAGAGAACCAAGAGTGCTGACCACTGCATTTTATAACGTTTTAGGATTTTTAAAGGTCACCTATTATGCAAAATTCACTTCATAAAGATGTTCTAACAGTACTATGCCTCCCCATAGACTGTGAATGAGGCTCCAGGAGTGAAAACAATCTGTCACCTTCTTCCCCTGCTTGCTCCTCTTCTTAGATAATGTGCGCAGAAACAGGCGAGTTGAACATTTTTCGCCTACTAACATAGAACGGTGAAATGCCGCTCCCAGTAGAGGACATTGCCTTTGAGCCAGCCTCCCCTCCACCCCCCCACCCAGATAGACAACCCTCCTCTAAAGTTACGGAGTGGCCGCCATTGTTTCTCCTCGCTAACTTTCGCAAGCAATCCTGACAAAGTTAGGAGTAAAGCACGGCAGCTGCTCTGTGTTTTGGCTTCTTCCATGACCACAGGAGGCTATTTTTACTCTGTTCGTCCTCTGAAGATCCAGTGGATCGATTTATTTTAGCTGGAAATGTAGCGAGAGAGCTTCCCAAAGTTTAGCATGTGTGCGCTCATCATCTCACAAAGCAGGCTTCACTAACCAGCTGAAGATGAAGCATGGATCTGCACCAACTGTCTGGGACACAGCTACAAACATGGAGCGGTAAGTTAATCCATTTTGTGTTGCTTTACTGTGTAGCTCTACTTAGCGTGATGGCCTGTAAACATGTCCCTGTAACTTTAGCACTGCATGTCTATGGAGATCCTCTGTTGGCTTCGGTAGCTGCAGTGTTGCTGTTTACAGGCTATCACGCTAAGTAGAGCTACATGAAATGGATGAAAAGGAAAATGGATTAACTTACAGCTCCATGCCTGTAGTTATGTCCCGGAAAGTTGGTACAGATCCATGCTTCAACTTCAGCTGTGTAGACAAGCATAATTTGTATGGGCCCATGTTTACAAAGCAGTCCTCTGTTAGCACTGCAGCTAACCGAGCTCCAGAGCTCGGTTGGTTAGCACTGCTGCTAACCTAGCTTCTTCATAGAATAGTGTATTCTATACAGTCCAGATCCTCCCAGTACTTTATTTCCTCTGTGGTATACTTGTCATCTTAGCTAGCTCTGTTAGCTGCAGTGCTAACGCTACAGGGACATGTTAACGGAGCTGCGATTGCAGCAGTGCTAATGTGCTATCAGGAGACATTCAACATAAGTTCTGTGAGCACAAGTCTCATTTGAAGCTAGTGTTATACACTTATTTGTAATTTGGGTGACTCTGACTACTGTTAAAGGTAGCCTCTTTAGCCAGTGCCAGTACTCATCTAGAAGTAAACAGAAGCGCACGGTAAGGTGAGAGAGAGAGACACTTCCTCTCTCCAGAGAGGGGGCGTGGTCAGACACAGCTCATGAACATTTAAAGGTATAGACACAGAAACAGTCTGTTCTCAGCTGAGCTCAATACAGTGATTGGACGGCTGAGACCTTTATAAAATTGCAGAAAAAGTGTATAATACGAGACCTTTAATAATTGTGGATTTTACACCAATACAGCTGAAAGAAATGTGATATGGGTAAGATTGGCTTCAGATGCACGTGATGAACAGTATGTCTGAAAGGGGCTCTAGGTTACATCACTCGACGGGTTCGTTAGCGTCATATTCAGCCACAGACCTACTAATGGCCTCTTCTTGTCACTTCCCACCTTCAGAGTGGCCTCTCCACTTCCGAGTGTAAAGTCGTGACAGTCAATTGGTCTTCTGGAAGAATCCCACCCTCTCTTCTCTGTGTGCGGTCCCCATCCATCACCAGCAGCCAGCGGGTGCCCTGGCGACATTGTGTTTATGCAACTTAAAGAGCTTTTCTCTGCCCCGCCACAGTGATATATAGCCCAGGAGCCTAAAACAGATGATGTGTGCACTGGGAGGATAGGAGAATGGATGAGGGGGCAGTGGCCGCCGGCAAGCTGGATGCACCTCGCTGGGACAATCTGTCAATATTCATGTTAATAACAACAACAAAAAATGGAGTGTTGGGGATGAAATGGGGTCAGCTGACGCTGTGGTTTTGTTGTAAGACTTAAAGGCTTTTCCAGGGTATGTGCAGTGTTGGTTTGCTTGATATTGCATGGTGAGAAGATCGGTCAATATTAATGTTGACAACAGAAAGAGTGGAGTGTGTGGAATGAAATAAGGCTGGGTGGTGCATTGATGTGATGTGGGTTTTGTTTGGAATTTCCAAGGTTTTTTGGGCATGTCAAGACACTGATGGTAGCAGTGCTGATGAGAGAATTTCTGCTGGTTCAGCTTGTACATTTAAAGTAGCAAGGTGGATCAAGTCTAAATAATGTTTGTTTGGCTCCAAATCAAATATATAATGCTTGTGAACATTTAAATCAACATGAGGTCATTCATTCATTTTTTACAGCGTTTAATACCGAATTTTTTTGTAATAATTTGTCAGCGTCCGTTTTTCCATCAACAACATTACAATGACATTCTGTGTGACAGGACACATTTTAGTTGAGACAATACAGTATAGCCACTCAGGTTTAGGCAAGAAAATCAGGTTTAGGCAAGAAAATCATTAAGTTAGGTTTAGGAAGAATGCCAACATTAAAAAATAATAAAATATGTGAATTAAAAAAAAAGTATGCAAACATTGCCACAGTTGTAAAACGTCCCATTCAAAGCCAATATATATCAACGTCATTTTGTCACCTTTAAAATGCAGACACTGACGACGATGGCTGTGTAATATGGTCAAAACGTCATATCCTATAACTTTTTCAATACAAGCGGCACTGATGAGAGGCTTACACCCACAGAGAAGCTAATGTTAGCATCAGGCTAATATGAGCCACAAAAGTAGCTAAGTTAGCAAACATTACATATTTCATGAAACTAATAACTCCTCCCGAAGCTAAACAAATAATTAGCTGTTCAACAGAAAGAAAGTAACTTCTACATCACTTTTCAGTCCCTTCAGATGTCTCAGTGTCTCCACTGATGTTCACTCTGGTTTGTCCTCTTAACTTTATCCAGAGTTTTGTGTTTCAGTCTTTTCTGTCTCCCTCTTTCTTCTCTTTGTCTGTTTAGCAGGGTGAGTCGTCAGAAGTAACACTGGAAGTGGTATTTTTGGCTGCATTTTGTCTAAAATTGTTCCCTACAGAACAGATTCTCCTGTTAACTCTGTATTTCTGCAAAGGAGTGTGCTGGATATTTACAGAAACAGAGGGGAGGAGGGAGGGACAGAGGGGGACATGAGCAGGATGAGACATGAAGGCACCTGATTGGTCCGTTCCATTCAGACAGAGTGTCAGTTGATTGGTTTTTACAGTCCTGTAGCTGTAGCTTTTCATTCCTTTATCTGAACACATAATGTATTGACTACTCTCAGGATGGAAGGACCATTTCAGAATTACAGACTATAGCTTTAATACGAGTCTGCTGAAAACAGCTGACCTTTCTATTTCTATATGACCTTATCTATTTGCAGTTGCTCATTGTGTACAGTTAAAATAACAGTACAAACTGTATATTATGGTCTGATTGTGACTGATGCAGAGACACTGTCCATCCAGGCTGACTGATGCAACCTAACGACTGAATTCCCCCACACTAACTTGGATTTGACTATTTTTGCTAAAACCCAGTGAAAGTTTCAGAGAGTCCGGAAACATTAAATAAATATGAAATATGTCAAATGTGTTATTGACAACTTTTGTTACATCAGTCTTAGCAACTTGTCAATGGTGCCTAAAGGACACAAGCATGTCTGTCCATCCTCTGTACATCTTTCAATCTCCTTCCTCCTGCTGTGTCCCTGTCCTCTGAGGAAGTTTTTGTTTCTCTCTGTCAAGCATTTGAAAAAGCAAAAATGTCAAACGACTAATCCTCTGCTTCAACCGCAGTTTGAGCAGCTCAGTCTGGCTCTGCTGTGTCTCTCTCTTTCACTTGATCTTCCCAACACACAGAGGAGAGAGAGAGAGAGAGGAAGACACAATTCTTTGGCAGGCAGGCGGGTTAATAACTTGCTTTGCTCCGGACGCTTTAAATTGGTTTCCATTGACACCTGCTATCTCTCAGCAGATAGCAGAGAGGACCTCATCAAGTGTAAAGACGCTGATGGCGGAGAGCCAAATAACCCACTGAAGAGCAATAACTTCCATTCCATATATACACAGCTTTTATTGTTGCCATGTCAAATCCCTGACTTTTGTTCCTCCTCCGGTGATGATGTTCCTTGGCTCCGTCACTTTTTAGCTATCCTTGATGCCTTGTTAAGATAAACCATTCATTTCCATTCAGGCTTTTTAATTGTCTTGTCAAAAGGTCAGGCTTATCTCAAATTAAATGTTCAAATATTGAAATATTTGTCATTATCAGACTTATTCTTTTGTCAGAATGGAAAGAAATCCAGCATATGGCAGCAGAGGAAGAGACGTGTCTGCTGAGAGAGAAAAATAGAAAAAGAGAAGAAAAATTTAAAGGGACAGGACACTCAACTTCACGGAGTTAATACTACTTTTAATTGCTCGTAGTTTGTTTCTTTACTTACAGTTTATTATCTATTATTTCCTGGTTCAGGCACTAGGATATGAAGCAGTTTAGTTTCATAATATGAAAACTGCCCCACCTCCTTTTTCTGCAAGAAAAAAATGACCTGTAATATTGATTTTGACCTGATCCTTGACATGAACTGTAAATGCTTTGCACTGTTCATCACATGTATTCCTACATATCCCAGGCATCAATAACATCCACATTTTCCTCACATGCGTATTTTCCTTACATCTTAGTCTTTTACACTGAAGAGGAGGGGAATTGATATGTCTTTTTTTCCATCTTAACCATCATCTGGAGTGACGTCAGTGTCTGATGACAGCATGTCAGCTGGACCAGCTCCCACTCAGCTCATCTCTGTGGTGTTAGTTGATGTTTTCACGTTTGGATCTGCAAAGTGAAAAAAAATAATAGTGTGATAGTGTACTGTCCAAGTATAATAAGGTTTCTCCCTGACAGCACTATCAGTCTTCACTGAAGTGACATTTTGTTATGCTCTATATTCACTGTGACCATTGTAGTAGGATGGCCCTCATAAACTAATGGAGGTGAGGTGCATCTGATTTGTTTTTTAAAGGTCAGTCTTCTCCGTGAAAAAAAAACCCTCCAGACTAGTGATGGGCAAAACAGTTCTTTTGACTGAACTGAATCTGTACGAATCGTTCATTAAAAAGATCCGTTCACCAAATCACAGAGATTGCCCCCCCATGACACTGCAGCAAGCAGGACATTCACCACACGTGAACATCAGTCCTCTTTCTGTTACTGCGAAGTTTTCTTACTAAATGTTGTAAACTAGGAAAGCTGGGGATATTAAAAATAAATAGGCTTCTTTATGCTGAAGACCTATATGCATTTCTAGCCTTTTAAAATATCAAATATAGTGTATGTGATTAAATGTTGGGTTATTAAGTATTGTTATTGCTCTGAAATGAAAACAAAAAACAATCAAAGTGGGAAATAATCATTAAAAAGTAAAATGACAATCATAAAGTATTAATTATAAATATAATAAGAATGAAATATCAATGTAAATACATCCTGCGTGCACCGGTTAATCTCACTCGCTCCTCTCCTCTCCTCTGCTCTTCAGTCTGTTAATATGAGCACTGTGATGTGTGTGCCTTTGTGCGAATGAGGCTTCACTTAGCATTTTACTGTTAGCTCAGAGAAACATGTCAGCAACATGAGAGCTTATCCCCCGCTTCTAGTTCCTCCTCGAGGGACTGAGTGACTCTATGGCAAGTAAGGGCTTCCTCGCGCCCTTACTTGCCGCTCTCCCCCCCGTTCCGAGGAGCAACGAACTAACACAATGAACGCTGCAGCTTCCTGGTAGAATCACTCGTTCGTTCACTTGTTCGTTCGCTCAATGAACCAAAGTCGCCCCTCCCCTCGCTGGCTGGGTCGTTCATTGAAGATTCACGAGTCACGAACGAACGAACGAGGCAGTTCAACTCCCGGCCACCACGCTGAGACTGAGCTCAAGTGAACTGAGAAAGGAACGAATCAGTTCAGGAAGTGATTCAGTTCAGTTCGTTCACTAAAAACATTCGTTCTTTCGAACTAACCGTTCGCAAACAAACACTACTCTAGACTGCTTAGTGACCACATACGTCATACTATAATGCTCTAGGTTTAGTCTAGCTTAACTTTGGACATGTCAGGAGTGGCTCAGGTTTATACTGGAGTTCATGCAGGTGTCTCACACACTACAGACTCAAAAGGATGTCTCGGTGTGTCAATAGCAGACACTTATTTGATGAGTTAGGAGAGCATAATCCATTGTGTGATATTAAATCTGACTTCATTATATAGTTTGTGCCTTATGGAAAATATTAGCTGGAGTGTGATCCTCACCTGCTATCAACACATTTCCAATAATGAGGTGAGTTTGTCTGATAAAAGACTTTGGTGAAGGCTGCTCTCATGTAGCTTCTCTTGTCAGAAGACCAGAAGGCTGTACTGGAATAATTTCAGGGCTACCTGCAGATCAAGGAAGGATCAAATAAGGGGATTATAGTTTACCAAAAGACTTAATTCATTAATTGATTCTAAATCAACTTTCTTATAGCTTCAAATGAATAGTGAGAGACAGAAAATATGAGGCCAAGAGACAGATGAAAGGAACAGGAAACTGCAAACTGCCAAATAAGCAGAATGTCAAGGTCATGGAGTGAGAAGTTCTTTATACTTTGCCCTCACGTCCTCCTCTCCCTTACAATTGTTTCTCACCCTGAGATACAATCAAAAGATCTCAGCTCTCTGACAGCTCAGTGTTCAGAGTGAGCCAGCAGAGAGGCAGACAGAGAATGTGTTAGTCGGTAAATGTTTCCATCATTCACAGGCTGCACATGGTGTGAAAGAGACAGGGAGAAGAGGAAGCTCAAACACAGCATCGAGTCCAGAGAGCAATCCTGAACACAGGATTCATTCATGTCTTTCGTCTTGTGTGCTGTCTGCCAGAGAATTTCACTTTTCTTAAATTTAACAGTTACTAAGTAAAGTAATAAGTGAGACACTGGTATTAACCAACAACCCTAACGACCATCTTTAGATTCTGGCAGTGTGGTCCTGACAGGGGAGGAGGCAGTGTGATGGTTAATGAGACAGGAGAGCAGAACAGCATGTATCCTGCTATAGAAAAATGTCTATGTAAGCTTCAACTTAAAATACTAGAATTCATTCACACATTAAGAGAGCCAGCAAAAAATAATACAGCCTGCAACCGAGGTTATGAGTTACAGCTTCGCTATAAGTGTCAAAACCATCCAATAAATCACATTTGTAAATCTGTAAAATATACATATAAATGCATAATGAGACTTGTAAATTTGGAGACAAATCTCCAAATGTGTACATTGATCTGTGTGTAGACAAAAAAAAAAATAAATTAATATATTAATAGCTAAAAGGTATTTTGCTGCAAAAGTTGTAAATAAAGACAAGCCATCAGACAGGCCTTTCCATTGGTCATCTTTCCACATGAGACTTTGCTGCACTTCACTACATACCACCAGCTGGCCCTATAGGCCAATGATTTTAAGCATACGGCCTCTTATTTTCTTTGGTAAAGACAGTAAAGAGTCATACTTCTGTACTCTTGGCCGCTCTGTACCACAGTCACCAGGACTATTTGATGTTTCATGTCAAAATGCATTGTGATTAAACTAGCAATTCCCTTACGAGATCATTTAATTATTCCTGCTAGGCATCGGCCAAGTCCAATCCTGCTTAAAATAAGAGGCTTAAAATTATTGGACGCGTGGCATATAGCGGTATAGCCACAGGGCACACATTTGAAAATCGCACATAAAAGAGTTTTAAATATTTTTACTTCATCAACTCTTACATGAAGCAGAAGAAGCGCTGTTCCATACAATTCATTCATAACTCAGGAAAACGTCCTTGTACTCCTGCTGGTATTTGCACACAGTGGGCAGGTGGGCTGATTCATTTGAGAATTTCTCAATTAAAATTGCGTGCAACAAGAATTTCATTTTTCAAAGCACATGAAGATTACAGAGTGGATACTAGAAATGCACGAGATATAAAGCATGACAGTCATGGGTTTAGATTCTTCTTGGAAAATAGTTTCCATCTCAAACCTGTCAAAGATTTATGCAGAGACCTTTTCACAGAATCTCTGTGTCCCACATTTAAGAGCTTCTCTTGGTAGGATAAGTCAGTGAGAAGTGAGAAGCTCCCAGAAATGGATGAAACTCCTGCAGGGATCTTTGAGTTTGAGACTGACCACGATAAGAATTGGAAAAGACTGGATGCATGACTTCATGTTCTTTGTTTGTAATCTATGTCCTATGACACATCAAGTATGACACTAAGAGGGCAGTGAGCCGGCCCTGTTATGCAGCTATTATTCCAACAGGAGAAATAGGTTGTCCATCTGTCAATATGGTGTTTTTTATATGCATAATACATGAGGAGAGAGACCAACCACTGTGATTACTCATATGAATATACACTCACTAGCCACTTCATTAGGTACACCTGTTCTACTGCTTGTTAACACAAATATCTAATCAATGACATGGCAGAAACTCAATGCAACTAGGCATGTAGACGTGGTCAAGATGACTATTGGTGCCAGAGGGGGCTGATCCACTGAAACTGCTGATCCACTGGGATTTTCACCACAACCATCTCTAGGGTTTACAGAGAATGATCACAGCAAGAAGGTACCGGGTTCGAATCCCAGCCTGGGGCCTTTCTGTGTGGAGTTTGCATGTTCTCCTCGTGTCTGTGTGGGTTCTCTCTGGTACTCCGGCTTCCTCCCACCATCCAAAAACATGCATGGGGATTAGGTTAACTGGTTAATTTAAATTGACCGTAGGTGTGAATGTGAGTGTGAGTGGTTGTCTGTCTCTATGTGTCCTGTGATGAACTGGAGACTTGTCCAGGGTGTACCCTGCCTTTCACCCTAAGACAGCTGGGATAGACTCCAGCCCCCCCGCGACCCTATGAGGATAAGAGGTAGATAATGGATGGATGGATGGATGGATCACTTTGGACCCCTTAGTACCAATTGAGCATGGTTTAAACACTGCAGGCTACCTGGGTATTGAACAAAGGGCATAACAAAGAGTATCCCTGCATTTTCAAGCCCCCCCTCCACCACTGACTTTGAATTGATAAGTCAATGAGCCATTTACTGTAGTGATGGACAAGTGAAGCTTCATGAAGCACTTGTACTGTCTTTACTGTCAATACTGTTTAAACATGTAATGGAAATTTAGTAATTTCATATTACACTAGCCTTTTTCTTTAAGCGGAGTGCCATCTAGAGGAGTCAAAAAATACCACAAGTGCTTCATGAAGATTCATTTGTCCATTACTAATTTACTGGATGGCCACTCATTTGTTACTGTCCTGTTTTCCAACACAGAGCAGTCTCTGACAGTGTAGAATGTTGCTGGAAATCATTTGAAGTTTGTAGTATGTGTAGAGTATGTATGATCGTGAATTTAAAGTTACAATAGGAAAACATCCTCAAATTTCTCTCAAATGCTCCTAAGCTCAGACTACAGCAGGGCTGTACTGTAACTGTCTGTAACCCAACCACACTCACCTAACTACTGTATGTAGTCATACACAAAATGGTAAAACCAGTTCAAATTGTAATTTAGGAGATACCTCAAATACAACTACCTATGTGCATTTTCTAGACATTGTAATGATCATAAAACACTACTTTAATCTGATGAATCCAGTCCAATAAATTTTAATGATGTTGCTTCTTCAAAGTTTTGGAGAGTGTGTGAATTCTTGACCTCAATGTGGGCCATATACACAAATATATAATCAAGTATAACTCTAAAAACATATTAGAGTGAAAAATTGAACCCAATGACAATGTTAATGTAGTGGAACATAAGAAAATACAAACATGTATATCTTTTTAGGATATACAAAAGTTTGTAATTCTTGTAAGTCTTAGAGACCTAAACCAAAAAATAAAAAGACAACGATGAGCATATGAAAGGCGAAGTCACGGCCGGACGCTGTCTCCACATAATCCCCGATACAGCCCCTTTCCTGCAGTGCCAATGACAGGAAGCGCACCATTATTATCTGTCATTTCATTGGTTAAAAGAATGTTTCCGGTTGCTAGTTGTCTGTTTTCTTGTAAAATGTTGTGTGGCAGGGGTCAACCCTGTGTTCTTAACAAAGTGAGTGTTCTTAAAATATGGGCTGAAGAGAAAGGAGACAGCTGTCTTCTATGAAAAGACCGTCTGATGACAGAGAGTCTTCCTTGAAATGCCTGTTTTTATAAATTATTACTTGCAGTCTTGTGTTCATCTCCACGGTTCTCTAAAGTCTGCTGAGGAAGGCCTAAACCTCAAATGACATTTCCACCAGGTGAGTTTTATCTCTGTGAACTCAAACCAGACCATTTGTATATTAAACAACGGATCATTTCCACAGTGACTCAGTTGAGGAACTGGACCTTTCAGTGTGAACCCGACCAAAGAAGTCAAGCTATTGAAAACCATATTTCCCCACACTATGTAAATTGTCAAAGCATCCCTTGCATTAATATAATACAGCAACAACAACAAGCCATGTGGTTATGTATTAACGGCAACAATGGTGAGTCTGTCTATCAGACAAATGCAGAGGATAAATATTGTCAGATGGCATTAATTCAGACAGGCACCAGGTGTGTTCATGAAAGCTGCCCACAAACGTTTTTCTCATGGCTGTCTCTACTCATTGCTGTAAAATTTCTCTCACTGTTCCTCCCTCACCATTCACTTTGGTCTCCCCCTCACCTTCTTTACGAAATAATGGTCCTCCTCTGTCTCTGAGTCTCTTCCTGAGTGATAAGAGCTGTGCTGGGAGGGGCTGGCTCTGTGTGGATTCACATAACTAACCTTCAGTGTCCAATTAGATTAGTCACCACCAAACCCATTAGTGTAACTGGGATGGAGGATGAGATGCCAGTAGTTGTATGAGAGCGCAGATATCCTAGCGGCAAGAAAAAAGTGCTGACAAAGCTCTTCAGTAGTCACTGCAGTGGAAATTGCAGTCTTTTTTTGCTAGCATAATAATGGACAAAAAAAAGTTTTTGAACTTGGAGTGAAAATACAGTGTAGAGAAAATGTGGGTAGAACTGCAACCTTTGGCATTAATTAGTCTGAGGATGTGCAGAAAAATGTGGGATGCATTTCAGTTCTTGGGAAAACAACACTTGTATGCACAAAGTGGATGGAAACAAGAATCACTGTGTACTGTATTAGAACACTAATTATGGTGCTTTTCAAGTCAATTTGGACACCAAGCTAATTGTGACAAAGGAATCTACTCTGTTTATGGTGTTTACTTATTGTCAGCTATGTTTAGATTAATTTTAGTAGCTCATCAAAGCTTTTCAATGTAGCTTGTCACCATTGGTTCATCAGCAGGACTTTACAAAACACAGTACATACTAAAACACAAAACATACTAATACTTTACACTGTAAAAATCACTGGGTTCGGTCAATATAACACCAATGAAATGTGTTGACTTTAGGTTGAACGAATTATTTCAACTGAGAGTTAGAGACAACATGTTAATATTTAACAATAATACATAATACTAGCATGGGCCATGAATATAGTATTGAGAAGCTCCCAGAGAAGCTTGACTTCATTGTCCTCTCACATTAAACTGAAGGCAGACTGGTGTCGTACAAAGTCATCACTTTTATTTTTCTATAATAGTTCATTCAATATTTCCATTCCTCGGCCCCAAATCTCTACAGAAACTGTGAATAAACACTTATCCACAGGTCCATGTTCACGGCCTAATGCATTTTATTTTGTAGCTTAAATGTGCTGTCACATGACATCAACATATGAAACAACCACTCCCCATGTGAGTGTGTGTATTTGCAGGATGCTGCCAGTGTGGTCACATGGGTGCCAGCAAAGAGCTGATTGGTGGTGCTCTCCTCCTCCGCATCAGTTAGAGACACATCCGTCCCCCTGTCAGACTCTGAAAGCCGGCTCCAGCTCATCTTCGGAGCAGGGCTGTTAGTTGTGTAATTCCCTTTGTTAGTTGATAGCTAGCTGAAAACAGAACATCCAACCATTGTTTATGTGTCCAGTAACGACGGACCTTACCCCATTCCCGGCAGCGGCGTATCGGAGTTAACTATAGACCAAAGTATGGACTGCGTGCTCGTAGGTCAGCCTCTCTGAGCTGCCTGCACACTGTTTGAGCACTGATACGGGGTTGATGATGTCCAGGTGTCTCAGCAGCAGTAACGGTGGCAGGAAGTGTCCGGTGTCTGAGGTGGAGAAGACGGATATGGTGATCCTGAATGTTGGTCGTCACACATGGTCTGCCGCTGCGTGGATGATCTGAAATCGGATCTGAGACGACTAATTGTTGATTCATGAACGTTCATTGCCCTTGCTACATCTCGTACACTCATGCCAGCACTCAGCATTCCAATAGACGTTCACGTTGGATTTGCGTCAGTCGTGGCATCTTTACAAAAGCGTGAGAGAAAAGAATTTTTCCCATTTTATGCAGGTTGGATAAACAAACAAAAGTGCTGATCCCATTTTCATACACCAGTGCTCTAGTCGTCTGGGTCGACCACACCTCCGTTAATCTGGCCATCAGAATACGGCGTCACAACACGCACTTATTGCATTTCTGGCACATGTTACCATTCATGCTCAAACTTTTGTCCAAACAAGCATTTTTACATTGCTGCTGAGACAAATGGCAACAACTAGAATTCACTTTATAAAACTCGCATTCTTTTTGTTGCTGAGTATATTTTTGATTTGTTTGGACGCACTAGTTAGGGGTGCTGTCCACTTGCTGTGTTTTGTTAAAATAGTTAAGTTCGAAGCCAGGCTTTATTTTCGTTTGTTGTTTTGTTGCTTCCCCTTTTCCCCAACAAGCTACGTTGTAACACAAGTTCATCCTTATTTTAAAAACATAACACACTCATAGAAGATTTTAACTGAAACACAAGTCTATTTTTACACAACTAATGATACTTTTACTTGTGACAGTTGTCTGTGTATTATATTTTATTCTCCGCCTCTGAACCACCATGTTTGGCAAGTGGCCTCTCCTCTCCATATTTATTCTACTCATGTAACGGCAACTTATCTCAGTGCGGAGGGTAAAGATTTCTAGGGTAGTACAAAGGGCAGGTGAGTTATCTGTGCAGTGCATTCAGAATCTGCAGCTTCTGTTTTATTGATGATATTCAATGAAAAACAAGCGTCTTAGGAACTGAGATCAAGTGGCTCATTTTCTGAAAATCACCCATGCATTCTTTCAGTTTCGTAAGTGCCCATTTTCTCCAAAATGTACCATGTTAAATCTCAGTTATAGAAAAGAAAATGGAGACAAGACATTTTTTCAGGCACAGCTCACACAAGTTTCTTTGTTCTCATGGAGGAGTGAAATAAATCCAATATTTCTCAAGGCAATTAAAGTGATTAAGACACAAGTACCAAACTGCGTTTCCTCAGGGAATGTATATATAAAAAATAACCAAATGTTTTTTTTATTTCATGTTGATACATTCTTGGACAACACCACAGAATAGTTGCATGAGTGGCCAAATGTAAATCTCTCCCACAACATTGGCACATAAGCAGCAAGGGCAACATGTATATACCTAGTACAAACAGTAGAAAACATACATGCTTCCTTTTTTAACAAGTATTTTTTTTAAATATATATCCATATTTTTTTTCCATAATTTCCAGGAAAATAGGAAACCAATCAAAGCCATATTCTGCTGTGCAAAAAAATAGATGGAATAAAGAAACATAAAATAAATAAAAAAAAACAATACAGTTCAGAGCAGACAGGTGTTGTGAGAATTTCATTATTTGAAACTTCTTTTTTTTTCAGATTTCAACATCGAACATATCAGGCATGCATTGACAACCTCGACATCGACACCTTTTGTTGTATCAGTAGTCCATGAGTTCACCAGTGCAGTGAAGTCTGGACCAAAGTAGGTTCTTTTGAAATTGGCTACAACACAGTTGTCATCATCATCATCACCATCATCATCATACACCTACAAATACTGGTCATGATGTACGAGCGTGTGGAGAAGGAACACACATGTTGAGATGGGAATGCTTTCATCATGGGACCACAGACAGACATTTCAAACAGAAAAGGCCTTTAAAAACATGCCTGCTTTTTTTTCTTTTGTGGGGGTTATGGAATGTTAGGCTTGTCATCTCATCTTCTTTTTGGATAGCCATGAGTTCACAGCTCAGATGTATTACACGCTTCCCAGAAAATGGGCACCTTTAGATCTTGTTCCCATTGACATATTTAAGAGAACGCTGCTGCAAGTTCAGAGCCAACCTGGTCTTATGTCCACATTCCTGATCTTATACAGCGAAAGCCCCTGAAAACACGGCTTAAAATAGAGAGAGGTAACGATCCTGTGTGAGGTGAGACAGACAGGTGCATGCAGGTGTTGGAACAACAACAACAACAGGAAGTTGTTGTGTAATTTGTTGGCAGTTGAAGCTGCAGCAGAGACAAGACAGAGAAATTCATCTAAAGAAACAACATAGAAGCAATTATGGGAAGACAACATACATGTAATTAATACGTAATAAGCCACAAATTCCAATTTTTTGAGTTTTCTCTACCTTTGAAACAGATCAGCACCCCAGTTGCTACAATGTACATCATCAATCATCCTTCTTCTTCTGAGTAAATCACACACACTTTCCGGGGACATTGTTATCTCATCTCTGATGTTCACCAGAAATAATTCCACTTATATAGAAAAAGAACTCATAACTACAGTATGAAAGTAATGCAGTGATACTGTATTTGTGTGTACATCCATGGCTCCACTGTAGACAGGACTCTGCTTACTTTAAATGGAGACTATTTAACGTAATTGAGAAATACAGGCAGTGTGTACTTCAGCATTAGACTCTCATCTAAAGTAAGAGACAATAGTGTGTTCTTATAAGATCCCATCACTGATAGCAATAAGCTATGTTTTCAGGGCCTTCAAGGATGTTTCAGTGGCAGAAATCAGATTCCAGGTGACAGCGTGTGCAAAGCCCTCGAAATCTCTAAGTGAAGAATATGGCTTTAATAAAGAACAATGTGCATCCAAGAAGCAAAGAGCAAAATAGATTCATATCAACATCAGTAAAAGAAAAAAAATATATATATAAAACCATCAACCAAAGTAACATATAAGCCATGAAGAACCACACGCAGGAGGACAGGGAGGCTGGGAAACTTGTAGTTTGGAAGTACATTAAAAGACAAGAGGAGGCAGGCTCCGTAGAAAGGTCAGGTCAGGCCCAGACTGTGGCTTTGTTTGACATCAACGGCACAGAGAGAGAGAGAGTCAACATGGAGCCCCATGAGGCTGAAAACTGCCCGCCATGTTTGCTGTCAATACCATCATCATTATCGCCTCACAAACAAAAATAGTCTAGATTTATGTTTTCATTAAGACCCTCACATGTTCTCCCTCTTTGAGTCCTTGTTTCTCTTCGATAGAGTGAACATGTTTGAGCATAAAGTCTTTGTCCAGAGAAAAGTCCCATGAGGCTTTACTTCAGCATCGGACAGTCTGTGGTGGGCAATGAAGCACATAAGACCAAAGAACTAAACAACAACAAAAAATACATACTTTTATATCTCCTTTCCATTGCCTGCCTGTTTCTGTTTGAAGCCAGCGGGACAGGAGACCAGACATCTCCAACTACCACTCTCTGTTCAGTGTCTTGCTCTGATGCCGTTAGATCACAAGGTTGTTGTAGCTCACATATTTCTTCTTTGCTGCTGGACCTGACAGAGGAGAGACAATGGACAAAACAGAGATGAGCTTCAGTGCTTCTGGCTCTCTATTTTAGCTGAAGGTTAATGTTATGATTGAGGTGAAATGAGTGTTAATGGTAGACATAAAGAACACAAAACGATCTGAAAGTTTTAAGAGAAGACTTGAGTTATGAACTCTCAAAGGGAGAGGACGTGAAGTTTGGTGTGTTTGCAGCAGCCCTTTCTCCTCAAAATGACGTTCCCATACGACAAACCAAATGATGGTCTGTGGAAGTCAGTATAGGGAAGACTTTCACCCATAGTTTTAAACTGTGGCTGTAATCCAGGAGAAGAAAAGTTTCCCTCGAAACGTAACTGAGAATACAGTTTAGTTGTATGGGAATGTCATTTTGTAGGAAACAGGGTTTGTGTGAAGTTCCTGAGACAACTGACAGCACAGCTTCATCATGAAGAGAATCATCTTTTCTTCATTGATAAGAAAGTGATGGGATGTTTTCTCAGTTTTGAGAGTGCATAACTCAAAAGCGACAGTATCAGCAACAGAAGATAAAAACAACAAAGAGCATATGACGGTGTATTAGAAACATGTCAGCTTTGGCAGAAAAATATCAACAAAAAATGTCACTTTTGTTAAGGGTCATACTTGAATCATGCATGAGCAACGACCAGCACAGAGTAACCAGAGTGTAGAACAGAGGTGCGCTGATGAATAAATATTCTCTCAATTTGACATCCACATTTCAGTCAGCATTGTGTTCCGATTTCAGAAAAAAACAGAATAATTCTGCTTCAGTGATCATCAGCATAAGCAGTTTTAATTGGATGCTGTTCAATTTAAAGTGATACGTGGTTCAGGAATTTGGCACATAGGGCCTCATTTCCAAGTGAGCTGGAGTGTTGGAGATGTGTGGAGACAGATTTCAAAAATTTTCATTCAGTGCTTCTCGCTGCAGAGTTCACTGGTGCTAGGCTAACACAAGTCAATGGTTCTAGTTTAGCCTGCCATTAAAAACAGTCTTACCCACTCCACAATGCACCTGAGGCAAATCAATTATAACACCAGACTATCGATGTCTGTGTTGATAGAATAATTTTAGACATAAAACCAACCTTGCATTTTGAAGGTAGTAATGGTAGGAAGCTTGACAGTGGCGGACTGATATCACCTAACAGCTAGGTTACCAGATCTATAATAGTTTGTTTACATGCAGCTGTCATTGATAGACGACGTAGAGTACATGAAGAAGCCTGTTCTGAAGACCAGTTTTAGCCACGTTTGGAAGACTTTTTGATGCCTTTGAAGACGACCATGAGCAATTTTTCTCCAATGAACCGTACCTGGACGGGTTGGAATATACAGACAAAGAGCTGAGAGAGATGGATGCTAAAAGGGAAGAAGAGAGAGTGTCTGTAGAGACAGTGTCCACTGGAGCTGCAGAAAACCAGGACAGAAGAACCAGAGACTGGTGGTGACAGTGAGGACAATACACACAAATGCAGACGGAGGAGGAATGCAAGGTAAACAAACTATTATAGCTCTGATAACCTAGCTGTTAGGTGATATCAGTCCACCGCTGTCGAACTAACTGCTGCTACTGAGACATAAATCCTTCAAAACGCAAGGTTAGTCATCAGTAGTCTGGTGTTATAACTGATTTTCCTTCGGTGCATTGTGGAGTGTTGTGAATATTGTGGATAGCCCAATATCATCAATCAGTTAGTGATGTTTTTTTTCTTCCAGTGGGCGGCAGTAGCTCAGTCTGTAGTGACTTGGGCTGGGAATCGGAGGGTCGCCAGTTCAAGTCCAGGTCGGACCAAATGTGGAGTGTGGACTGGTAGCTGGAGAGGTGCCAGCTCCTTGAGCAAGGCACCGAACCCCCAACTGCTCGGGGCGCCTGGATAAGGGGCAGCCCCCTCACTCTGACACCTCTCCTCTAATGCATGTGCATGTGTGTTTCATAACTTGTGTGTGTAATGTGCAACTGAAAAAAATATACTAACAGAGTGAAAAAATGTAATTTCCCTCACTGAGGGATCAATAAAAAGGAATAAAAAAAATATATATATATATATAACAAATCACGGATTTCCCTCAGATTAATTACGGATTAATGCAGGATACAACACCCTCTGTCTCTGCCTGAGAAAAAACTCCCCCAAAAAACATTTAACAGGAATAATATGGTAAGAAACCTAAGCAGCAGAAAACTAAAGCCAAAGATGTAATGGAAATTTAGTAATTTTCCATTACACAAGCCTTTTTCTTTAAACCAAGAGTGCCATCTAGAGGAGTCAAAAAATATCACAAGTGCTTCATGAAGCTTCATTTGTGGATCACTACTAGTCATCATGTAGAATCATATACAGTCGCGGTCAAAAGTTTACATACACTTGTAAAGAACATAATGTCATGGCTCTCTTGAGTTTCCAGTTATTTCTACAACTCTGATTTTTATAGATAGAGTGATTGGAACATATACTTCTTTGTCACAAAAAACATTCATGAAGTTTGGTTCTGTTATGACTTTATTATGGGTCAACTGAAAAAGTGATCAAATCTGCTGGGTCAAAAATATACATACAGAACATGAATTAGCAAGTTTGGTGACTTAGAAAGTTGCGTCAATGAAATGAGCTTCAGAGCATGGCTTCTTAACTTCTTGTGAGTGATCATGAGTGACTACAGCTGGTGACTTCTCTGAGGCCATTTAAATAGGGCTCATTGGATAAAAACGCCCACAAACGCTACAATGGGAAAGTCAAAGGAGCTCAGCACGGATCTGAAAAAGTGAATCATTGACTTGAACAGGTCAGGAAAGTCACTTGGAGCCATTTCAAAGCAGCTGCAGGTCCCAAGAGCAACAGTGCAAACAACTGTTTGTAAGTATAAAGTGCATGGCACTGTTTTGTCACTGCCACAATCAGGAAGAAAATGCAGAGGAATTTTTAGGAGGGTGAAGAATCAACCGAGAACCACCAAAAAGCAGATCTGCCAAGAATTAGAAGCTGCTGGAACACAAGTGTCAGTGTCCACAGTCAAGCCTGTTTCACATCACCATGGACTGAGAGGCTGCCGTGCAAGAAGGAAGCCCTTGATCCAAAAGGCTCGACTGAAGTTTGCTGCTGATCACATGGACAAAGATAAGACCTTCTGGAGGAAAGTTCTGTGGTCAGAAACAAAAATTGAGCTGTTTGGCCACAATGCCCAGCAGTATGTTTGGAGGAGAAAAGGTGAGGCCTTTAACACCATGCCTACCGTCAAGCACAGTGGTGGTAGTATTATGCTGTGGGGCTGTTTTGCTGCCAGTGGAACTGGTGCTTTACAGAGAGTAAATGGGATAATGAAGAAGGAGGATTGCCTTCAAATTCTTCAAGATAACCTAAAATCATCAGCCTGAAGGTTGGGTCTTGGGCACAGTTAGGCGTTCCAACAAGACAGTGACCCCAAACACACATCAAAAGTGGAAATGGAATGGCTAAATCAGGCTAGAATTAAGGTTTTAGAATGGCCTTCCCAAAGTCCTGACTAAAACACCATTGAGAACATGTGGACAATGCTAAGAAACAAGTCCATGTCAGAAAGCCAACAAATTTAACTGAACTGCACCAATTCTGTCAAGAGGAATGGTCAAAGATTCAACCAGAAGCTTGTCAGAAGCTTGTGGATGGCTACCAAAAGAGCATAATTGAAGAGTGAAAATGACCAAGGGACATGTAACCAAATATTAGCATTGCTGTATGTATATTTTTGACCCAGCAGATTTGGTCACATTTTCAGTTGACCCATAATAAAGTCATAAAAGACCCATCTTCATGAATGTTTTTGTGACAAAGAAGTATCTGTTCCAGTCACTCTATCTATAAAAATCAGAGTTGTAGAAATAACTGGAAACTCAATAGAACCATGAAATTATGTTCTTTACAAGTGAATATAAACTTTTGACCACAACTGTAATTTGTATGGGCCCATGTTTACAAAGCATTCCTCCAGAGCATGGTTTGCTGAGCTCTGTCATAGAATAATGTATTCTATACAGTCCAGATCTTCCCAGTACTTTATTCCCCCCGCCGACTCTGACTACTGTTAGCGGTAGCCTCTTTTGACAGTGCCAGTGCTCATCTAGAAGTAAACAGTAGCACACCGTAAGAGAGGGGGCGTGGTCAGACACAGCTCAGGAACATTTAAAGGTACAGACACAGAAACAGTCTGTTCTCAGCAGAGATCAATACAGTGATTTTTAACTGGCTGCAATTCAGGACCAGGGCTGAGTTTGGGGTAATACACTTTGAATACAATATTGTTGGATGTCCGAGACATATATAAAATTGCAGAAAAAGTGTATAACCTGATCTTTAATGCTGCGTGTCATGCACTGAACGTGAAAGCACAACATTTAATACACATGATCCCCAAAACTGTTTATTCATGCATATTCCCAGATCATTACTTTGAGAATATTTTTCAACCTTTTTGCTCAAATATTTGTCTTAAGAAACAAATAATTTGTTTCAGGTGAATTCATTCTTTGAGATTTTAAGCTCACTGCCGCTCTTCTATCTTTCCACAAAAAAGCAAAGGATTTGAAGCTTGTGTCTCATGTGTTCGAAAGACTAATCCCCAAAGAAATAAATGTAGCAGAAGTGCTTCACTGCTGCAGGCACCTGGAGCGACTCTAAGGAAGGAGGTGAGATATGGTGGTGCTGCTTGTAAGGATTGTTTCTGAGTGCAGCCAGGGCTATATGAGTGTTAAGAGATATATAGAAGCCTTTGTTGTATAAGGAATCAGCTTTTGGAGAAGGGCATGAGAGGACTTAAAAGAGCAGAATCCAAGAGATTTGGACTTTGAAGGGCAGATGAAGCCTGAAGAACAGCACAAGATAGATGTCTTTGTTGTCAGGGAATCAGCTGTAGGAGAAGGAGAGAGGGCATGAGAGCAGAGAGGAGATGAAGCCATCATAAGTGACTGAGGGCTATTACAGTGGTAAAAGTGAGGGGGTGGGGACAGCGGCAGGTGAGGGAAGGCGAGAGAGCGAGATTGAAAAGAGAGAGGATTTAAAAGTTGAGTGGGGGGGGGACCGGTAAACCTGAGGCTGAACGAGTGCAGAAAGAGAGAAATGGAGTGAGAAACGAGGGGGGATGGACAGATGGCTCTGCAGGTCTGCAGGGAGTCATGACTGAACTGCAGTCTGCCAGCGCTGCTCCACTGCTGCTGTGTCTCTTCTACCATGAACTGACTCTCAATAGTGAAACACACTGTTGATAGCACACCAGGAAAACCCCCAACAACAACTGATCAAGTGACTGATGAGCCGTGATCTTCAAGACCCCAGAGATGAGTATTTCTTTCAAGGTTGTAAATATTTATTGGTGAATAAACAAGGATTATTGCAGATTTTGTCACTTGAGAGTCAATTTAAAGCACACTAATGATTCACAAGTGCAACACATCAAGTGTACTGGACATCCTTTTGGCAAGTTTCCATCCAATTCATTTCCAGAAAATCATCAAAATAAAATGAATGAAGGTGGCAGCTCTATCCAGGGTAATTTGGCTTCACTTTTGTACATTGCAAGGATGTGGAGACGCATTGTCCATCTTTTGTCTTCTCTTGTACAATGTCGTTCACAAGTGATGAAGAAAGGACTGCCACAGATATAGTTAACATCCTGATGAGTGCAGGAGCAGTGCAGTAAAATCTGACATGTTGGGGGTCAAATTTTCTGCCAAAGTGCCACCCAAAATAGCATGCACGCAGCTGTAGAGACAGACGGTAAATCTGCCACTCAAATAGTCATATTATGCTTATCTCTCCCTCCTCATGTAAAAGTTATGAGTCAATTGAAAGATGGTGATAAAGAGCTGTGGAAGTATACTTAACATTCCCTCCACATACTCCTTCCTCTCTCCCACTCAAATCTATTCCCGTTATCGCTCTCTCTCTTTCTCTCTGGGCCGGTTCTCTCCCCATCCCCTCAAACCTCCAGGAGAAAATGGATCAAGTTCAGGACAGCAAAGCAGAAGTAGAAGATTAATTTGCTCTTACCTCTGATAAATTATGAAATTAGCCTGTCAGGGGGAGAAAAACATTATTTGGTGAGATGTACCTGAGATCCCCAAAGGGAATCCCACTGCGAGGTGGTAATTCAATCACATGCCATGTAATTTCAATTTATGCACTTATTATTTCTGGGAATATTCAAGTTGAAACTTATTTTCTTCTGTTTTATTTCCTGTAGAGCATAAGCAACATGTGCACACATGCTATAATGATGCAATTTTATGTGTCTGTGTTTTGGAAATTCAGCATATCAGAAGTTATAAAAAAAAAAAGTTTGAGCATCACAGAGCTAAATATGGAAGGTTTATAGAGCATTAATTAGATGTCCATCCTGGATGTGCCATATCTTCATGTGATGCTGTTCATGTTCACATCCAAATAACATTCAATACAGCGACAACTGATTTCTCAAATCCTCACTGAACATAACAAATGAGACATGCAGTATATAAAGAGCGAACAACCTCATTATGAGCTTGATTTGACACCTGTGTGGGTGTTTGGTGGAAGTCACTATAAGAGGACAGCTCAATGTCTTTGGTCCTGTCTACATGTACGTAGATATTTTGTAAACATATTTTTCCTCTTAGAGCCTCTTTCACACATGCAATCACAGTTTTACATGATGATACTGACATTAGGATTTTAAAACCTTCTGATGTGCAGATGTTTCATGTTGAGATGTTCGTGTGGACATGTAACATGGACCACCTGTGTCATTTTTGTCTTCATTATTCATGTTGTCCAGTCCATGTCTGGTTTTATTTTGTAGTAACGTTGCCTAACCTCTTGTGTCAGATCACTTTGTTTCCTGCCCCCTTGTTCTCCCACATCTATCATTGTCTTCCCTGCCCTGATTGTTTTCAGCTGTAATACCCTTACTTTAAATTGTCTTAAATCTCCTGTTCAGTGTGAGTTTGTCTTGTCCCATCTGTCCATTGCTGCATCCATGCCCTCGACTATTTTGATGACTATTTTTCTCCATGCCATGTGCAACCTCTGGAAAGAGTGATTTTGAGTTTCTTTGCATTTTGCAGGATTAGCTCTACCGACCGGCTATACGGCAGGTCATATATATATATACACGTATATACGTATATATATACGTATATATATATATACGTATATATATACGTATATACAGTCATGGAAAAAATTATTAGACCACCCTTGTTTTCTTCAATTTCTTGTTAATTTTAATGCCTGGCTCAACTAAAGGTACATTTGTTTGGACAATTATAATGATAACAACAAAAATAGCTCATGAGAGTTTAATTTAAGAACTAAGGATTATTCATTTTCCATGGTTTTCTTGATAATAACCAAAATGACTTAAATTCTTACATCAATAGCTATGGCATTGTACCGCCAAAAACACTACTTTTAAGCATTCCATGTTTTCTTTTCTGTTTGCTTTAAACACACGATACACACAAGAGTTAATACTTGATTGCATAACCATTGTTTTTGATGACTGCAGCCATGCGTCTTGGCATGCTCTCCACCAGCTTCTGACATTGTTCTGCTGTCACAGCAGCCCATTCCTGTTGGACAAATTCAAACAAATTTTCTTTGTTTTTGGGCTTGTGGTTCTCCATTTTGAGTTTGATGATTTTCCACAGGTTTTCAATTGGATTAAGATCTGGTGATTGAGCAGGCCAAGGCATGGTGCGAATGTTGTGGTTCTCCATCCAGGCTTTAACTGACCTTGCTGTGTGGCAAGGGGCATTGTCTTGTTGGAAAATCCAGTCATTCGAGGCAGGAAAGAGTTTTCCAGCTGATGGAAGAAGACTGTTTTCAAGGGTAGTCCTGTACTTGACCTGGTTCATTCGGCCTTCACACAATTGCATTTGCCCTGTTCCACTCAGACTGAAACAACCCCAGATCATGACTGATCCACCCCATGTTTTACTGTAGGGGCAAGACAGTCTGGGTTGTAAGCTTCTCCAGGCTTCCTCCTAACCAGTAAGTTGGCTGGAGTGGGCATCAATTCAAAATTGGATTCATCACTGAAGAGAACCTTAGCCCAATCATCAACAGTCCAATCCTTGTGGTCTCGAGCAAAGAGTAACCGGGCCTTCCTCTGCCTTTCATTGATGAAGGGCTTCTTGCGTGCTCTGTGTGACTTCAAACCAGCTTCAACAAGTCGGTTTCGAACTGTCCTTGCCGAGCAAGTCACATTTCTCGACAGTGCCCACTCATTTTTAAGGTCCCTGGAGGTCTGACGACGATTCCTGACACAGGAACGGATGAGTGCACGGTCATCTCGTGGGGTAGAAAGACGTTTCCTGCCACGGCCAGGTAGCAATTTGGTAGTGCCATGTTCAGCTTGTTTTTTTGTTGTAATGAACGGCTGTCTTGGAGATCTTCAGTTTTTCGCTGCCTGTCTCTCACTCATGCCAATTTCCAGCAGTGCCAAGATGGCTGCCTTTGTTGCTTCACATAATTCTTTTGTTTTAGGCATTATGTGAGAGCTGACAACTTCTGAGTTGTGCTACGGCTTGAATGTAAGCAGGAAACCACTCCAGGCCTTTGCATGTGCAGTGCTGCTTGTGACATGAAATGGCCTCTTATATACCCTGGGAATCAATTAAGCTTAAGAATGTCAAATAGGACATAAAGTATTATGTGACCAGCTGCATTTTTTGTTGTGTTCATTGTATTATACGTTTAGTGGTACCAGATATTAGAATGAACAAGAAATTGAAGAAAACAAGGGTGGTCTAATAATTTTTTCCATGACTGTACGTGTATATATATATATATATATATATATATATATATATATATATATATATATATATATATATATATATATATATATATATATATATAGTCCTGAAGACCTTAACACCTCCTATCCAGCCGTCCCTCCTCCCCTTACCTCCTGGGCAACATTCTCCAGTGACAGTGATGAGTGCAAATCATTCCTGGTCCATTGTAATATGCATTTTGAGATGATTCCAATGGCCTACCCCACGCCATCATCCTGAGTGGCTTTCATCACATCACCTCCCACCTCATAGACCGACAGAGAGAGGCTGTTCAGTCCCATCACCATGGGAGGTGCACGCCTCGGTGGGAACAAACCTACTCTTCTGCCGTCTGGCCCCATGCAACTTGGCAGAGCCAAACTGACCTCGAAAGAACAACGTCACCGCCTACGTGAGGGACTATGTTTCTACTGCAGCGAATCAAACCATTGCCTGGTGGAGTGCACAGCAAAAGGTCAGGCTTACCAGTGAGGATGAGGAGGGTGCTGGTGGTGCATTTTCTACCACAGACATCCCCCCCTGGATTCTCACTCAGGTAACCATCACCACACCTGCAAAATCTGTCGTACACCATGCATCAACTGACTCAGGGACAGACGTCAGTCTGGTGGACTGGGGGGCTGGTTAGGGATCAGGGGATTCACAGAAGGAAGCTGGACCCGCCTATGGTAAAGGCCATGGCTTTAGACAGCAAGTCCTTTTTCACACCCACAAAACAACACCTCTGCAATCGACTATCCAAGTATGGAGGACCAAACCTGAGTAAAAAAGTATAAATGAATAAATAAATAGATAAATAAATAAATGTATAAATAAATACAGGAATAAATAAATAAAAGAATGAATACAGAAATAAATAATTAAATGCATGAATAAATAAATAAAAATATTATTGTATACATTTATTTATTTCCACGTTTATTTCTACATTTATTTATTTCCACATTTATTTCTGCATTTATTTATTTCCACATTTATTTCTACATTTATTTATTTCCACATTTCTGTGTCCATATGCTAATGAGGTAGGAGGGACAAACGTCAGTCTCATTCATGATTGGTCAACTGAGCGATCCAATCAGATCCATAGGGATGGCTAGACGCTACACGTCTCATTGTTTTCCATTGATTTTTGCAAGGCCACTTTTACTTACAGCAGTCAGGACTTAATTTACCTTGGGCTAAGGTACAGTTTGTCCATAACAACTGACTTTCACCACCAAAACAACATGCTCGAGACCACCAGGATCTCCATGGATGGTCAGCCCACCCATCTGACTGAGGCTCAGGGAAAGGAAGCAGGTGTGAGGATGCCAGCTGGGCCCAGACAGAAAAACTAACGACCAGACCACCGCTACTGATTATCTTCCTGAGCAGTGTCAGAGCCATCACCCACAAAATGGACATACTGGAGCTACAGGTCAAAATGCACCTAGTCGTTCATCCACACGTGTCACGTTTCACTGCAACAATGGCCAATGTACCAGAGGGATTTCAAATAAACAGGCATAAAATATGTATAACAGAAGAAATAATTAGTTACATTGTTATGCGATAGTTTACTATGTTACTACCATTTCAGGAAAATAAGCTCACTATGTGTGCTCAAAATCTTCCTCTCTGGTATGTTGTGTATCGATGACATTTCCTTTATCGCCACCTACTGGCCCTAGGTCATGACCTAGAAAGTTTTGGGCAGGATAGTTCATTGAGCAGAGAGTCTCACGAGAGTTTTTTTTTTTCTTTTTTTGCAGCTTGGGGGTTACATGCTACATGACTCTGACCTGACAGAAGCTTGGACTCGTTTTTCATTCATGTGTGGAGGAACATATTTTGTAAAATGAAGGTTGTGTTGTCAGAGGAGGAAAATAACCATGTACGTGTAGACAGGACTTTTCCCTGCATGGTAAAATATTGTTTTATCCAGTGGAATTCCATTTGTACAAAGATGGATGGATTATTCACCTGCAGTAGTCGCTAAAGCTTACTGATGAACATCTTGTTTGTTTAATCTGTACAAAAACTAAAGTGTGATGGACTATTTATTAGATTTTGTTATCTTTGAACAGTCAGACTGTTTCCTCTTGTTTCCAGTCTTTATATAGTGGTAAACGTCTGACTCTCAGAGAGACAACTTTTACTTTAAAGTACTTTTTCAGTCCAGTTCAGGAAATAGGACCCATAACAGCACTTGCTCATCATGAAATATCATCCATCAAACAGCCACATTACGTTGCAGTCAGTCCAGGAGGTGAAATAAATATATGGTTGGGTGAGTAAAATAATAACATGCTTTATTACATTTCAATTGATTTCAGCTCTAGTTTTACAGCTCATTTAACACATGCTATATAAAACTGTAAAGTTAATATACAGTGTTCTCTACTCATTTCACTTCGTTCTCAAATTGCTAATGAAGATCACAGTGACTGACATGAAACAGAAGATCTGGACTTACTGTTGGGGTCGACGTTCTCACACAGCTCCGTCTTGGCCTCTCCGTTGGGTCTGTCGCTGGCCTTGTGGGAGAGTCGGGATGACATGGTGGCGGCTGTGGCGACGGCTTTAAAGGAACGTTTCCTCTTCTGCACGTTGAGCTCTGGGTGGAAGATGATAACGTAGACTTTGGGCATGTAGAGCATCCCAAGGGCCACAGATGCACTCAGGTTCATAGAGATGGTCAGTGTGGTTGTCTGGATGTAGAGCTGAGGGGGAAACAGAATAAATCTGATTGTATGGACGCTCAAAGGTGAGCGAAAATATAGACATAACTTATAGTGCTTTGTGTAGGTGCCACTGATGCTGCCTGTAGACACTGTGAAACAGATTCGTCACCACTGAATGTATCCTCACTTCACCTGTAACAGTCCTCGTCTTCCAAAACAACATTCAAGATCAGATTATATTTCCTGCTGCAATAAGAAATAGTGATTAAATCTGCTTTGAGTGACGATCTCTTGAATCAATCTTCTAAAGACAGAAATTAAGTCTTTAAAATCAAATTTTGTGAAGATTTCAATCAGTTCAAGTTGATCAAGTGGCTTGAAACAATCAGGAATAAGCCATGGTCACTGCACTAGAATTATGGACAGAGATTTGTTAGAGGAACAAATTCTGACACTTTTTATGAGATGATGAAGCATTGTTTTTTTTTTATCCTGTATGTTACCGACCCTCACCTACAGCAGGGAACAGCAGCAGATAGCAGGGACGCTGTGTAAATGTTTTATGGCCGGTGTATATTGCGGTTGCGTCCAAAGCCGTGGCCCTCTGAACTCAATATTGTCCTCAGGATGAATGCATAAAAAGTCTGTAGTGTAATGGGCTTCTCAGAGTGGGTTTCACAGAGTTCAGCACTACTGTCTTTATGTGTTATGGCCCTGTTGTCACAGTCTGATGTATGCCATTTACAGAGAGAAGTCCCAGACCGACTCACAAGAGGTTCAGAGGGAGGCGATGTGGGCATGAAGCTAGCAGCAGTATTTAGACGAGAACAAAGCAGCAGAAAGGATAAGATGCTCTGTTTTCTGTTCATGTCTGTAGATGTTTTGCTAAATGTGTTAATTAAAAGAACCAGTTACAGAGAACTAAGGCAGAGCTGTCTGGAGAAACTGAATTAAACTATACTAAGTGTGTATTTCACAACATTTTCCTACAATAGAGGAGGTCAGGCCCAAGTAGTTACCTACACTAAAGAGGTGTTCGTAAGACAGTGTATTGGCAGACCTTGTATTATGATACATGATACGATACGAGGGTTATGATTCAATATATTGCAAATTTGCAAAACTGTATTACTTTAAGGACTAGGATTTCCTTAATGCCTTATTTTATTTAGTTTTTTATTGTGGAGCCCTTAACTCTTTGAGTGCCATTGACATATTTCAATGTCATTTAAAATCTTACGCTTGAGTGCCATCAACGTAATAAAACGTCAGAGTGTTTTTTTCAGCAACTGGTCGCTGATCATGGTCTCCAGCAGCCTTTGAGTGGAGACGATCAAGATTAGAGAGCAAAACAAACATTCAAACAAAGATTCTGGACAAAAAGTGGTGTTTTTGCTGAAAGTGTCCTCAACTCTACCTCTGATAAAACAAGAATGGAACAAGGTAAAAACAAACATGATGAAATAGTCTCTTCTTTCATTTGAACTATTAAGTGTTTTCAGAGTCATAGAACAAAATATTCTGTGGGTCAATGACTCAAAATGGGCAAAAATGCTGGCAAAATGCACTTCCTGTTCTATAAAACAACAGACACTGAATGACTTAAACTCCTTCCTGTCTCAGACATTGTTGCATTAGAGTTGAAGAGTCAAATGGTGATAAATAGATGGATTACAACTCATCTAACAGTTGGGGTTTAAATACAAATTGAACCATTGCCTACAACTTCTGTTTCAAATATGTAAACTATTGATTCTTCCACCCCATTTGTACGCAATATTTTCATTTTATGCTACTTTACTTTATGCTGCTATACTGTTTATTCCACTATATTTTTCTGACAGCTGTAATTTCAATTTCCTTTACAGATCAAGATTTTGCATAATGCATAAAGCTGTGAAATATGTTCCTTATTAGGGTATGTAGACATACAAACGTCTGACTGGAAGCAGTGTCTTTATTATCAGTTCTCAGCAGCACAATGAACATTATGAATACTGCAGCTGTTTGTCTGTCTGATACAAATCAGTGTGAAAGCACTATGATATGATGACTCATCAGATACAGAAGAAAACACACTCAGGAATACATTTAGCATATCACATCTTTTAAAATTAATAATTTATTCTGCATTTTAATGTGTGAGCCTGCTGGTTTATGGAGGTATATATATATATATATATATATATATATATACTGTATATATATATACGTATATATATATATATATATATATATATATATATATATATATATATATATATATATATATATATATATACGTATATATACTAGATTGGTGAGAGCAAGCATGGAAGAAAGATAAGGAGATAGAAAAGACAAAATAAGTGGAAAGGTGGAAAGTGAAGAGGGAGAAAGAGTCTGTCTCCCTCCCTCCATCATGTCAGACAGAAGTAGATGATCTGAGGGGGAAAAAGAAACCAAATCTTATTGTTTCCTTGTTATCGGGCGATAAAGGCTATGTGAGATTGCAGATGAAGCTGAGAGCTGGACCACAGGCAAGGTTAAGTGGATCGTTTATCTTGTCAGCCTGCTGTGAGTTACTCAGGTCCTTATCAAAAAAACACAGACGAGGACGATGCGGCTGTAATTATTAGATTAAATAACACGCTGTTTCCTGGAAGACGATGGCAATCAATAACATGGATTAAAACCATTCCCACTGGTGAAAGTACTTTTACTCGTCTGTTTTTTTTTTTTAATTTTAGTTAATATGAGGAATTTTTAACTCATCATGAAAAAGTCTAAATTATGCAGAGAAGCCTCGACAGTATACAGTATAAACTATTTCTGTATTGTTAGTGCTTGTCTGTCTGCCTCTCCACTCACCTGCCTCTCTCACCACTCACCTGCCTCTCTCTCTCCCCCCTCACCTGTTTCTCCCCCCTCACCTGTCTCTCTCCCACCTCACCTGTCTCTCTCTCTCCTCACCTGTCTCTCCCCCCTCACCTGTCTCTCTCTCTCCCCTCACCTGTCTCTGTTTGACTGTTTCCATGTAGTTCAGGTGTGTCACCACTGCTTTTGATTTGCTTTAAAAGATAGAACAGTGACATGAGAAAAAGCGTCATCCTGCTGCACATCTCTTTAAAACACCTTTGATCTGATTTCAAAGAAGCCAAACATTTTTTTTATCAGTTAACTGATATTGAAATCAGAGTTTGTACATATCTCACATTGTCAGAGGCTTTCATATCAGGCCTCATCTTTTGTGTTTGAAGAGTTTGTGTGTCAAACCGTCTCAGCAGGAAGCAGCGGCGTGGTGCAAACAAAGTCCATTAATTAGACTTCCCTGGGATCTCTAAACAGGGGGAGGACTCATTATGACTCTGGAGCAGTGACAGATACCGTTCTGTGTGGGTGGAGAAGACACTGCCACTCAGTTAGTTTGCAGCATGCTGGGAAAGTGGGCCAAACAACAGTTTCACATTCTGCCTGTGTTCCATCCACTTTTAGCTGCTGTCAAAATGAATAAGTTATAGTTTTCTTGTGATCATCTATTTTGTTTGAAAACACAATTATTCAATAATTTAGTTTTGGCACTAATGCAACTTGAAGCTGAAGGAATAGCAGAAGTAGTTTTCGATCAGCTCATCAGAGGAGATGTTGGTGCTTCTGTGTCTCAGCGGTTCGGATGTTTGTACTAAATGCAGGGCTGCCAAGTTTCAGAAAATGACAAGAGTGAGACTTTAGTGCCAAGGTGCGTTCAGCCGTCGACCTGTCGTCTGGGCGAAAAAAATTTGGCCTTTTTTAACATTGATTTGGCCTGTTTTAACGTCAATTTATACCTAAAGACTGATGTCCTCACCTCCATGCCAGCGGCTCTCCCTGCACTGGGGCCTCTTAATGCTAGTCTTAATTAACAAGAAATTAGAAATTGCAACAAGAATTTTGACAAACATTTACATTTATTTTTTCATATTTCATTTCAACTAACTCTCCATCATTTAGCTAGGGACATGTCATGACATGGGGACACAGTGGTTCTCAAAATGGATTCCTGTGGGTTCCTTTAGGGGGTCTAAACTGACCCTTAAAAGGTCTGTAACTCTGACCAATTTGTCCACTGTCATAGTTAAGGATAGACCTTGAAATATAGAATTTTGAAAAACACTGCTTTAGTCTGACACACACACATTGAGATGTATGCCTTGTTCACACTACAGGACCCTCCATCAGTAAGTGTGGTCGATTGCCTCACTGCTGTCCAGTCAGCCTCCTCTCGTTATTTCTTTGTTAATAAATGATCAGCTCGTTGTTTTCTAGTGTTTACAGTGATCACTGAAACGCCTCTAAGGCTGAGTGATTTAAGAGTCATTAAGTTTATTTCAGAACATCATTTATTAAACTTGTGGGATGAAGAAAATGTCTGTGGCATTTTTCTGTATTTTAATGTAACAGAATGTCAGAAATGTTATGTAAAAATAATAATAACAGGATTAATGTCACTGCAGCAGCATTTACTGTTGTGTTGTTCACGAACGATTCGTTCGAAAGAACAAATCTTTTGAGTGAACGAACTGAACTGAATCACTTCCTGAACTGATTTGTTTCTTTCTCAGTTCACTTGAACGATTCGCACAGATTCAGTTCAGTCAAAAGAACTGTTGTGCCCATCACTAGCAGCATTGGAAGCCCAGTTTGTGTTTGGTGCCTTCACTTGTATGTGAATGTTGGAATTTCCATGCTCTGAGTCAGAATTTAAATCAGAAGCCCATGAAGTCGGATCTCCACCTCGGAAAGTCGGATCAATCTCACCAAACAGACAGAATTCTGCATTTGCGGGACTCCATGTTTCGCTGTAGGGGATTTCAAAATAAGTGACAGTGCTGGGGCAGAGAGAGAGAGAGAGAGAGAGGTAAGCAGAGTTAGGAAACTGTAGGAGGCAGGCGCAGCTTGAAATTGCTGTTATTCCAAATAGCTTATTTTAAACTTAGCGGTTAACTGGTATTAACAGGCTTTGAGGCTCGGTGGTCGGTCAAAAATATTTTAGTTTTCACCATCCCTAGTATTGAATAGGGAAATATGAGCGTGAGAAATGTCAAGTGTGGTGTGTGGTGTGAGAATGGGTCAAATTGCGTGAATGTCACACTCAAAGCGTGACACTTGGCAGCTCTGTAAATGTGTGCTTGTTAGCTGCTAAGCTAACAGGAATATATGCTAATTGTCTAGCTATATGGTAATCTGGAAAAAAATTGGACAGGTGTGATTATAGCTGTTTTGCAGCTGGAATTATACTTGCAGATATTTGATTGCCATGTACACAGATCAAGTTTAAATACCTGCTATTTATAGTGAGGACACCTGAAAATGACTGAATGCTTGTTGTGTGAATATATATATATATATATATATATATATATATATATATATATATATATATATATATATATATATATATATATACTGTATATGTATGTATGTAAATAGCTGGTTGAGATGAGGTCATTTACAGAGCTCCAGTTCAGGATGATTTCCACCTGCTTTTATCCACCCAGCAGCTTCCACACCTCAGACAGGAAAACATCTCCACTCTTATGCTCACATTGAAGAAGTCCCTTAAAAGTGATGGAAGCAGACTTCATGTGTCACTGCAGGACTGACTGTGAGAGCAACTAACTGAGGAAACAACACAAACACTTCTGCTGCTCACTTCTGTCTGTTATCAGAGAATAAACTAACATTTTATATCCAAATGTATCAAATTTAAAATGAATTTTAAATGAATTTCTAAGTATAAAAACACACAACATTGTCTGAGGTCAGTTTTTGCCTTAAGTGAATGTAGCTTTTGTTATTATTATTTCCACACGTGTGTGGGTTGAATTTGCTCACAGAAGGACATGGGTTCATTTTCTGTGTCTAATAGAAGGAACATCACTTTTGGCCCCATGTGGTGGCAAACAATCTACAGTAAGAACAACGATGTAACAAAATAATATCGTGGCAGCGTAACGATGTGTCTGCTCAGCTGGGTGCCTGAAATATATATGAACCACATAAGAAAGACAAAAGACAAAATGTCTATGTACCAGCCAGAGAAAACTTAATTTAGGCTGAGAATAAACTGCATTCAACAGTGGGTGATTTGGAAAATGTCCCATCATATTATCTTTCTGTCACTGCTCAACATCACAGTATACAGTAGATATTCCATTTAATAAGTTATGTTACTGACTTCACCCATGTTTTGTTTTCTGTAGTTGAGTTAGATTGAGTGAACATACATATTTTAAGCCCAATCATTTTTCCTTAATCTTTCAAGGAGGTTTTCTTGCTTAAACCTAAACACAGACATTTACACAATGTACAAATGAATTACAACAAGAATGAACTGTATTATTCATGACGTATATGAACAATGTTTCCTGTGATACTGGGTTGGGAAACAACATAAGGAAAGGAGTGTAAAAGAGGTGTATGACAGAGAGAGAGAAAGAAAAAACAAAAGATCGCCCCAACATTTCTTAAAACAAATATTAGTTAAACTTCTGCAGAAGCTGCCATGCTCCGTCTGTCTGTTTCTGTTTAGTGTACCATTGTTGTCTTGTGCCAACATGTTGTCTTGTTGGTTCCTGTTTTATTTTGAAAGTAACCCTGTCTCCCTCTCGTTTCAGATCCCTGTACTTCCTGTGTTTCCCATGTCTGTCATTGTGAAACCCCACCTTGATTGTTTCCACCTGTGTCTCCTTACCTCGTGTATAAATAGTCTTGTCATTTGAGTTCGTCATGAGATGGTCATGTCCCTCTGTCCGTCTCCAGTCCTGTCTCCTGTTCCCGTGCCCCCTGATTTTCCAGTGCATTTTTCTTTGTACGTTTTATAGCTCAGTGCCCAACTTTTGTTTCTAGTTTGTCTCTATTTCCCAGTAGACCCCAGTACCTTATCCTGTTTCCTCAGTGAGAGTTTTGCTTTGTAAATTTTGTAGCTTGTTTCAGTCCCTTCTCATTGTGTATGAGTTGTTGGTGTTTCTTTTGTTCAATCCTTTTCACAGCCTGATGAGCTTAGCTTATCATCCTAGTGTGCCTGATATTAGTGTTTTTAGTTTTCTCCCCCTTAGTTCCCCCTCACCTATTATAGATTTAGGTTGTCCTTAATTAGCCTTTTAGTTAGATTCTTTATTTTTTCAGGTATTTGGTTAATGTATTTTTCCCTCTCTACTTTGGAGAGTGGTTTTGATTGCTCCCCTTTTTGGTAATTGAGAGTAGTTGGAGCAGGGCCTCCCTGGCGTGCGTCCCCACCAGCCCGGTGACGTGCGCGTCTCCATTCCCCTGCTGGAACACCGTGCTCTCAATCCTCCCTATGCTCTAAATAAAGATCCTTTTGGTTGCACCCAGTACCTGTCTCTCAAGTCATGCGTTTGGGCTCTCCCCAAAATGGAGCCCTCACAGAAGCCAAACAAATCAAATCTGCAGTGTATTAATTTCATAATGGAAATTGACTCTAACTGTTGTGCATTTATTACCACGATGCAAAATACTCTTTGTGAAGCTTTTAGTTTTGGGGTGAGAGGGTGGCACTACGTGACGAATACATGAGTGCACATGCACTACATGCAGTCACTTATGGATAGACAGCAGTGTTTGGAAGGGGAGCTAAGGGGAGCTCAGCTCCCCCAGGAGGGCTTCAAATCCCCCAGAATGGCTGCTCTGAGACTTTCCGGGGAGCTCATAAATGTTCATATTGAACTGTATTCAACTGTAGTAGAAAGTACTGGAAATGAAAAACATGATCAACATGTTATGATGTTTATTTGCTCATTAATGGTCTTTTTTATGAACATTTGTCTCAATTAATTAACACAATGGCATGTCTCCTGCTGTGGCCATGGGTGCGCTGGACTAGAATTGTCAGATTTACGTCACCACCTGAACTCCTCATTAGTGAGTGAGACACACAGGATGAGTGAGGGGGTGAGGTGGACTTGACGACTGAGTCACAAAACTGACAAAAAAAAAAAAAATCACCCAGGATGCAAACGGCAGGCTCTTGGATGAGAGTCCTGTGATTGACCAACCCACCTGTGGACTATCTCTGTTATACCTGTCTCACTGAGTGCCTAATAATGATGTTGATGAATTAGTATGAGCGTTGGTAGAAAACCACAGGAATAGGCAGAAGGATACATATTAGACAAAAATTATCGGATATTGTTCTGCTTTTTATACAGGAAAAAAAACAATAGCACCTTATATGTCATCAACTGAGTAGAACTCCACATACAGTATTTCCTATCCTGAATATGATAAATAGAGATTTGAAACTCCACTTCATACAACTGTCAAAATGTAAAGAAGCAGTCTGGCCATGAGGACGACAGTTAATGTGGTGAGAGCTTTTGCTTTCTTTGGTAAGTAAAAAAATGACATCTTATTTGGCATTCATAAATTAAGCAAGATGACAAACACATTTTCCTCCTCGTCTTAAAAGCAGGAACAAATCGGCAGCTGGAGACTTTCTGAACAGTTAAATCAGATTTTCTTCTCTGAACAAAAACAGACATGTAGGACAAACCTGCTGTTTGCTGAATATATAATATGAAATTATATGAGCAGTAAAGTATGAGCCTACAGTATGTGTATGTAGTAAGGACGGTGTGTCTCTGTTGTCTATGCTTTGTTCTATTTGGAAGGATTATCTGCTCTATTTGTTCATCTCACCATGTAGCTCTAAATACACCAGCTCCTCTCTCTTTCTGTATAATTTGAGTAAAGGCTTGAGACACCATTAGGATATTGAAACTGCAGCAGAAGGTTTGTTTCTAATATTTTTTTTTTTTAATTATTGCTCAGTGAATTCTGCTGCTGGTCAGCTCTGCGTGCTTTATGGATGTTGGACTGAATTCACATGAACAAACCTGTGCTCACTGACCTACATTCACACAGTCCAGCTGCACATCACTGCTCTAATATGTCACAAAGACATAAGTATGTGTGGGTCGAATACCATGTGGAATATTATAATTCAGACTTAACAAAGCATAGCATGCTTTAAATAAGAAAATATTATGAAACAGGTAGGCAAAGCCTGAAATTAACAATAATTAAACAGAATTTTCCAAATAATATTGTATTATATAGTAAGTATCTTGACATTAAACATCTCTGTCATGTAATTATAAATATATTATTGATGTTTATGGATTTGATTTGATGTTTCAGAGGGTTGACTGAATGATTTGAACTGCATATTAGTATTTAATACAAGTCTTTCTGATCTATTAATTCAACTTAACTTAATCTGACATCTGGAATTGTAGCTGTTACATTGTGTTATATTTTTGATCTTAGTTTGATGAACACTGTAATTCCCAAAATCTGGAAATCTGCATTTGTTACCCCCCTCTCGAAAGGAAGAGATGCAACTATTCTGACCAATTATAGGCCTATTTCTAAACTGTCTGTCCTGGATACACTACTTGAATTTCTTGTCAGTGAACAAGTAAAAGAATACCTGGATACTAATTCTAGTCTATTGATTTCCCAGTCAGGATTTGACAAAAAACACAGTACTACCACTGCAGCCCTGAAGGTTATAAATGATACAATATAACAGAGGCCTTAGATAATAAGCAGTGCTGTCTTGCTCTGTTTATAGACTTTTCTAAAACCTTTGACACCATGGACCATGACATTTTGACTAAACGTCTTACAGCAGTTGAGTTTTCTGTACATGCAGTTGGATGGTTTACAAACTATCTTAAAGATAGAACCCAGGCTGTCCAGTTAGAAGGTATTTCCTCTGTGGTTCAGCTTGTCCACAAGAGGGTACCACAAGGTTCAGTCCTAGGCCCTTTGTTATTTACCTTGTATATAAATAATATTGAAGTGAACGTCCCAAATACAGCCTTTCATTTCTATGCTGATGACCCAGTTATATATTGCTTTGCACTAAGCCTGAAAAAGTGTACTGATCTTTATATGTATGTCGGTTTGGCCATTGGTATGTCTTGAATTATAAGGCTATTCTCCAGATGATTCCATCGTATTTATCATCTCTTTTAATCCTGAATAATAGGACATTCAGTCTCCTTTCACAGGACATTTTACATGTTACCATTCCCAAAGTTAGAACACAAATGGGGAAGAAAGCTGCTCCAACTACATGAAACATTTTGCAGTCAGAATTCAAACTCAAAGATCTGATATCTTTAAGGCTATGATAAGTAGTTTTATCTAGGCTTAATGAGCGCACCTGTTTTACATGAGTGCAAATGTTTTACTTGATTTTGTAAATTCATTTGTTATCTGTATCGTTTATGTCTATGTAAAATGTAATTATGTGTTGTACCGTTCTAATATGAGCTGCCATTTTGGCCAGGTCTCGCTTGCAAAAGAGATCATTGATCTCAATGGGACAAACCTGGTTATACAAAGGTTATAAAAATAATAATAACAATAAATTATTCCGCTTACGATGTTAATACAGCTATTAATTAGGTAAATCTTGATTATGAAACCCTTAACTAACAGTGTTGACTGTTTCTGTTATTGTGCAATGAAACAACTTAGAACCTTTGTAGCTTATTTTGTTTATTTGCATAACCAACACATTTTTTTTTATTAATTTATTTGTACTTATCATTTTCAGTTCTTTGTTTTTTTATGTAAGTTACGTCTAAACTTATTTCTATCTTTGTGCTGCTGCATCATCCATATTCCCCCAATGGGAATCAATAAAGACTTGTCTTATGTTAATTCTTTTTTGTCACAATGCCTCACTAGAAACTTTCAACAGGCAGTGACTTTAAAAGAAACCCTCTTTGTGTGCAGCCTCATATTAGATTTTTACACAAATAAAAGATCGGCGCACACAATTAAAAAAATTACCAAATGTGAATCTGGAATTTCTTCAGATCCATCCCAGACCACCAGAGGGCGACATGCTGACCCTTCAGGACGTGTCTGCCTGCAGCTCTTCCTGTAATTGGGTTGTGAGTTCTGTCCCTGGTGGGTAATGAGTGGGATGATGATGCGGTTGCTGCTGGGCCTCAGGTGACTTGAAATAACTGTCCCTGAAGTACGCGCTGCATGGACGGTTTGTCCCTGAAGTACACACAGAGTGCAGGGGTTGTCTCCGTGGGCTCTCAGCGACATAAATTATACACTGAGTTTCCCCCCCGAGCTGCTTATTGTTTCTGCTCCGCCCTCTGTGGGCTAAGATGGTCATCCCTCTGTGGCCCCTGGCTGATTAATGATTATTCAAGTCTAATTAATATCCCTCAAGACCCGGCCTGGTACTGTCACTGTCAACGTTATGCTACCTGTATTTAGATTTATTGCAGGCATTTAGGATATTCACCATGGATATTTGTCTCTAATGGCTCCACTTTTATATTGTCACTCTCACTCATTCACTATAAAATATAAAGACCACATCAAGTCAAGGGCACCAGCGGTATTAACACATCCCTCTGATCCTGCGGAAAGCGTTACCATCTTTAAGAGCATCTGTGCCAGCAAGAAAGTACAAGAATATATAACAGGCTGCAGAACTTGTTTATGATAGTATGAGCTTATTGCTCTGCGTCACAACTATTAAGAGCTTTACATAGGGTCCACAAAAACATCCAAGCACAGCACAAATGATGTGATCCTGTGGGTACTGACACTGGTGAAGTTTTCACATTCAGCTGGAAGAGCGAGAAACTGCAGAAGCAGTTGAAGACAATGGAGATTCAGACTCTTTTTCCCATTTTTTATCATATATTTTAGTATTTTATCCTTACAAATTTTTGCTCGATTCATTTTCTAAAAAAAAATAACAAAAAAACAAAACAAAAACACAACTTTACAGTTTGCATTGAAGTCCTCTGTGGAACCCATGTACATCTACCCAGACCCACAAATATGCGTAAGCCACAGACTGTAATAAAACAACAGTATAACACTTATCCTTAATGAACATCAACAACCTCGAACCTGCAACCTTCCTGATGTGAGGCAACAGCGCTATCCACTGCACCACTGTGAGGGTGCCTTACACTCTGCTAAAATACAAGCACATGTACCAATCAGTGAAAACATCATGACCACTGCCAGGTGAAGTGAATAACACTGATTATCTCTCCATTAAATGAACATTCAGTCCTCAGAGTTGATGTTAGCAGCAGGAAAAATGTTGTGTCAGGATTTTTCAGGAGTTCAGTCCTAGAGGACTGGATCAGAGCATCTCCAGAACTGCAGCTCTGTGGTCTGTTCCTGGTCTGCAGTGATCTATCAAAAGTGGTCCAAGGAAGGACCAGTGGTGAACCAGAGACAGGGTCATGAGAGGACAAGGATCACTGATGCAGGTGGAGAGTGAAGGCTGGTCCTGGTGGTCTGATCCCACAGAGCAGAGAAGTTAATGCTGGGGTCAGAGGTCACACAGGGGGACCAACATTATATATGGCAGGTGCTCATAATGCTGTGCCTGATCGGTGTATACTTCACACTCACTGCTACTTCACTGCAGTTATGCATTTTTTTTTTTTCAAAGCACTGCACACACATACAGTATCTACATTTTGGCCCAATCAAGGAAAAAATAAAAAGGGCATTCATGTTAAACAGTTTCCTGTTGTCCACTCTGACTCATCATATGGACAAACATGTGATCAGTCTATTACTGTAGCATTCAGAGCTACAGCAACAAAAGGTGAGCTATTGTATGAAATGATCACTCTCTTCTTATATCTTGTTTATGCTGCTGTATCAAGTGAACAATTAAATGTATTATTTTCTATTCTAACTTCAGTCTTTCATCCATCCATCCATCGAGCACATATGAAGGAATGAATGATACAGTTTCAATGCAAGAGCATGGCAGCTGTATAACAGTAGAGAGCTAATACAATGGTGTATAAGAGAAGGCTGTGACAGAAGGAAGATTTGGAAAGAAAGACGGGTGAGAGCAGAGCGATGGTGAGAGAAAGACGAAAGAGAAATGAGGAGGTGAAGAGATGACAGGCATGAGATAAGGAAAGGAAGGTTGGCAGGGCACAGAGAAAGAGTTGGAGAAGAAAGGACAGACAAGTGGGAGAGTGGTGAGAAAAGGTTAAGTGGGATGAGACAGCAATGGAATAGTGAGAGCGAAGGCAGGTGAGGTAAGAGAGCTGTAAATGATGAATGGAACAGAGAATAGGTGAGGAGTGAGAGAAAAGGAGAAGAGAGGTGGGAAAGTTTCTGAAGAGGCTTCGGACAGCAGCGGAAGATTGATGGTGAAGTCACAGAGTGTCGTTTATGATAAAAAAAAGATGTTGGAGAGAGTCGAGAGAGATGGATGAGAGGAGTGGTGGAGGTGTTCGAGGTTGGGGAGGTGGAGCAGCAGAAGAGGGAGATCGTAGAGGAATCACTGAGAGATGGAGGACGATGAAGAGGAATGGCTTCAACACAAAGAAAAGTACTGGAGAGAATGATAATAGATTTAAAGGGAAGACGAGCTCATTGAAAGTCCATCAGGTCATTACTGCCTGAGTGAGTACTAGGATTATATTCATATCTTGCAGAAATGCAATACCACATGGTTAACAATGGGAAATGATTGGTTAGGTTTAGGTTACAAAACAACTGGGTAAGGTTAGAAAAAATGTGGCTGTGTTCAAATAGTAACATAGCAACATCATGTAACAAGATAACAAAATCATGTAACGTTTCCTGACAACATAATGTAATAACGTAACATGACGATGTAACATGACGATGTAACATGACGTAACATAACAACGAAACTTCACAGCATAATGTAAAAAAATGTAACATACAGTACCAACATGTTGGTACTGTATGGCTATGTTGTTTCGGCTGGAACAACATAGTGCTCTCAGCCTGTGAGTAATGCTGCGTTGTATCGGAAGCTGGGAGTTGGGAATGACGTCACACCCAAGTTGACGGTGTTCCACTAAACAAGTCGGAAAACCAAGATGGACGCCTCCAATGAAAAATTTGTTTTGCTTGCTCTGTCAGAATACAGAACGCTAATGCAGCAATATAAGGTCCTCAAACACAATTAATAGGCACAAAGAAGACATGGAGGGTGTGTGTTTGTTAACTCTACTGTAGGCTGTAATGTATAACGCTACACGGCGCTAATCCAAGGCTCAGCCATCTTGGATTGTGACGATGTGGTCAAGTCGGGGTTGGTGGGGTGAGTCCAACTTTCCGAGTTGGAAAAAACTTCAGGGGGCATTTCAGTTGAAATTTATGACATGGAACACAGATATTCTGACTTTCGAGTATAAGACGAACGCAACGTAATATTAGGGCTTCTGTGATTTGTAGTTGGAGCATAAAGAGACGGTATACGCCACAGAGATCAAAGCAGGGATTGGAGATGATCGAGATTAGAGAGCAAAACCAACAGAATCTAGACAAAAAGTGGTGACTTTGGTCAAAGTAGCCTCTACCTCTGACAAAACAACAACGAAACAAGATAAAAACTTTTTTTTTTGCTCATTTTGAGTCATCTTTCATGATGCACAGAATATTTTGTACTATGTCTCTGAAAACACAGAATAGCTCAAATGAAAGAAGACACTCTCTATTTCATCATGATAGATGACTCAAAATGGGCAAAAACACTGGCACTTTCTGTTTTATAAAGGGCTGGCACCCAGTGAGTTAAAAACATCAAGAACAAGCACCTGTGTCACATTATACACTTTACCCAAAGGAACGAGTTCAACACATCTGTGTTTCTCTGACAGTAGTTGTATTTTCATCTGTGGTCAACACTTTAACACATCTGTGTCTCCAACAAAATAAGGTTTGACTCCAAAACAAGGTAACCTTGTGCTTTATCATCACAAAAAACACACATTTTTCTACCTTAGAGGAAATAAATCATGCTACATTGTTTTCCTGTGTTACTCATCACATCATGTATTTTTCCCATTATAATTTTTTGAAAAAAAAACTAACTGATCATACAGTAATTACCTTGCCATTAAACGGATGAAGAAATACAAAGCATACATATCACAGCTTCATTTTCATCTTACTGCGAGAAAAAAAGTCAATTTACAGCACTTAGTGTTTGTTCGTATCGTAACTTTTGCATGATCGACTCCAATGAAAATGCAATAAATTCTGTGTTGGAAGGAATTTACTTTCATTAATGGACCACAGATTTCAGGGATACGTTTGAGCAACTTTTAAGCTCTTGGTAACAAACTGATGAGCTGCTTTTCACATAGCTGTAATGTAGTGATGGACAAATGAAGCTTCATGAAGCATTTGTGATATTTTTTGACTCCTCTAGATGGTGCTCTTGGTTTGACTAGTGTGATGCATGAGGCTTCTGAGCATTACGTGTATCCGATCAGTGGGATTTCCCCAGAATGACGTAGGACTAAATCACATATGTGTAAGTAGCTCTGGAGCTTCACACTGACAGCCTGACAGGCCGCTCAGTGACTAAAGCAGAACATCAACGTCATCGGGTAAATAGCAAGTCGACAGCCAATCCAATCCGATAAAACTCCCAGAATGAAAGGGGCTTTGGTTATGCAGTTGCTTTATGCTACGTAACGTAACTGAGACAAATTCATTGTTTTCAGCATACTTCTCTTTCACACTTGACAAGCAGGAGAAATTTGAGTTGATTGCAATCTGTAACCTCACCACTAGATGTCACCAGATCCTACACACTGAACCTTTGACAGCCAAGTGTTTGACCAACTCTGACAACAGCAATGTTCGAGTAGGTGTGACAAGAAGGCAAAACTGAAATGTTGGTTTAACAGAGATCAGATCGTAAATGAGCTGCAGATGTGTATTTAAACATGAAACATGAAAATGTCTTTAACTTAAAGTATGTAAGTATAGTACTTTAAATGCACTGAGCTGAACACTCTGCCATAACACAGCAGAGCTGGATGCTGTGTGCATTTGAAATACATTTGAAATAAATAAAACACAGATGCATTGGACATAAATGAAATTCCTTCAGTCAAAGATGCATAAATAAGAAAAAAATTACTTTTTAAAAAATGTTTATTATTTCAAGTAGTGGAGCTTTTCCAGTGGAGCCATCAACCTCCACCCCTTACACATCCCTCACTGCTGTCGGAGGGTGAAGACAGTCACAATTGCAGGTTGAGTCTTTAAATCTCCTGCTACTTCCACCCTCCCTCTCTGCTGGAGCTACAGTACCTAACCTCTATCTCTCTCTCTCTCTCTCTCTCACACACACACACACACACACACAGATAAACCTGTTAAAATTGATCATGTCATTAATCACACCACTGCTTGTGCCCGCATGGTGTGTGTGTGTGTGTGTGTGTGTAGTTAGGTAGCTCCATCAGCTTGGATCATCTATTGTGAATTGGGTTTTTTTCCCTTTACGTTTGTGTACTGTGTGCAGTCTTCCTATCCTTTATTACTGAAGTATAACACCAGTAAAACAATGTAAAAATAATGCACGGTTCAAAATGGTGAAGAGCAGGGAACACAGTGAGAAAGAAAGAGTCCAGTTAAAGTGATGCTGGAGGATCTTTCACATAAATAGGTCTAAGACATTTTTAGTAAAACAAGAAACACAAAGCATGTTTGAGTCCTCAAAGAGGAGAGTGAAATCTCAAATTGGTCCCCACAAAGACCTCTGTATAAGTAGAAACAAACACACACGCACACACACACACACACCATGGCACATAATCAATACACCTTAGTTAGAGAAAGTCAGTGGATGATGGTGATGGACTGTTTGATTGGATTACACAGTGTTGGATCGCAGGTCAACATGACACCAGTGGACCCCTGTTCCTGTTCATCTGTGTGTTACAGCAGGAGATGAAGGGCTGCCATACCTGATACAGCTCAGTGAAAGTTCCTAATCTCACATCAATTCTCTGTTCATTAGCTTACATATGACTGACAAAATGTCATTAGGAAGAAATGGTGAGAGAGTCATCACTATGTTGTGTTCCTATAAAATCAGGAAGTCTTCAGCTGTCCCCATAAGACTCAGCATTCCTTGATGTACCTAATGGTGCTTTTCCACATGTGTGGTACGGTATAGCACAGCACGGCCCTACACGGTTGTGGTGAGCCAAAGTGATACTAAACGTGACGTCAGCCGGCTGCCTTCCACTGATTGGCCAACGAGTGTCGTCATTGGAAGCGTCCGACTAGCCTGTAAAAGCCAAACACAACTCGCCATTTTTAAAACAAGCAACCGTTTCACTATTGTTACACGAGAAAGTGGCATCACAGAAAACAACGCCATGGTCAGTCGAGGACAAAAAGTCACAGAGTGAGCAACAAATATTTTGTCCTCCATTGTTGGTAATAGTAGTGTTGTTCTTCTTCTTCTTCCCGGTTTTCTGTGTTGCATGTAAATGACGCCATATGACAACCCCACCCATGCCGAGGAGGACTATGAGGTACCAGTAATGGAAAAGCACCAAAACTGAGCCGTACCATGCCGTTACTGTGTAGTGAAAAAGCACCATAATTCTCTACCTGAAGCACAGATCACAGCAGACAGTTCATCCTGTTTGCGTCTCTGTTTGTGTGCAGCTGCAGAGTGACAGGTTTAAAGGTTGACTTTGGAGGGACTGACACCTCAGTGCAAAAAGTGCTACATCCATGTCTCTCTCTCTCTCTAACCCTGCTTCAGCGCATCTGCTTTTCTTTTTATCTCTGACATCTCCCACAATCCTCTCCATCTCTCTGCCTTCTTCAGTTTTTCCTCTCTTCATTCTGTTATATAGGAATTAATCTTTCTTTCTCTAAGCAGCCCCTCTTCCTCCTCTGAAATCACTCATTGCATTATGAATGGGCTTCTTTAGCTGTGTAAATCTCATCGGCAGGGTGTCAGCTGTAACAATATGTTAAACAGCCATACATCCCAAAACCACATGTTTGTCCTAGAGGGCTTTGCTGTCAACACAGGAGACCCTTGAATCTGTTTCTACAAACCAATCTGTCGTCCCCTGCTGGTGCTGCATGCTAATACAGTGTAATATTCAGGTATTCAGGGACGGATCTATCTCCTGCTTTGGTGTAATATCAGGGTAGCATGTGACAGTTGTTGTCTTATTTTACAGTTTGGGGGTTAGTAGGCGCTCCAGATAACAGATACTAAACATGTGTGAACACAAGCACTGAAAAAAAGTGTGTTTTTCCTGATATGTCCCCTTTAAACAACAGCAGCACGTGCACAGAACAGAGCTCCAGATGTCTGCAGACATGAAGAACCTGTGATTAATGTGAGGCCTCTGGCACAGCTGGGCCCCAACCAAGAGGTCATGTTCCTTACCTTACCAATAATATTAAACACAACCTCAGATCACAAGCAGCAGCTGCATCCTTGTGTGTGTGTGTGTGTGTGTGTGTGTGTGTGTGTGTATGTGGTGTGTTTTCAAGTATCCAGTATGACTGTATGGTGGCCCTAAAAGCTCAACAGACTGCAACTGCAGTGTTTTCTTCTTCAATTGGACAACAAAAAAGGAAAACAAAAGATGCTGTGGCATGCAAGAACATGCCATTTCCTGTATTTGGTTGTATTTTCTGTATTCAGTTTCTGTTATTTTCTCCATTTACATGTGTTTTCTGTATTTGATTTTCATCTTCTATATTTGGTTGTGTTTTCTGTATTTGGTGGTGTGTTGTTTTTAGGTGTGTTTTCTGTATTCTTTGTATTTTACTTTTTAAGTAAAGGGTTATTTAAAGGGTCATTTCACCTTTTAAAATGGTTTATACACACAAAAATACATGGGTGCTGTGATTGCAGTGGCTAATCCTTCAGTCGTGATGTGAAAGGTTGTCATTTTCATTGCCAAAAGAGAAAAAAAGTACAATGTAAGGTCAATGAATAACCAGTGAAATAAATCTTTTTCTGAAATATGGTGCTGTTTTTTTAATTGACTTTTCCTCAATGCTTTTGGCAGCCCAAACTAAATTCCTTTCACTTCTTTTGTGTGGGGGTGAAAGCAGAAAATATGACTAGATACCAGATGATTTGTAACTTAAGTTATCGAAACATTCTTTCAAAAACTGAACAAGTATCAGTGAAGCAGCAGAGGAACACAGCAGCAGCCACGGCAAGTGAAAGAACCAGGAGCCCAGACTGAGAGTGTGCAGCTGCTGAGATGGTGCAGAGACACAGTGGAAGACCACATGAGAGAGGAGAAGACAATAAATAGGGAGTCAGACAAGCGAGGAAAGAGGAGGAGAGGAGAGACGGGTGGAAAGCAAACATTAATGGATGCCATAAAATGCATGCTGCATGAAGAAATGATATTAGCATTGCAAATATTGTTGTCTCCTCTGACCTCCTCCTCTTCCTCCTCCACTCTGCACACCGGTATCTGTCTACACCAGTGGAGCTACCTCTTGAAACATACAGTTAAATCAAGTTGAATGGTGGCCTAAATGACTAGAACAAGTGCCCTCTGTTTGACCTTGGCGTTTCACACAAGGAGATGCACAAGTCTCCTGAGAAATGAGCTATTCTGAGGCTAAGAACACTTTGGCTGCTGATTAATTCATGAAGTTCTAACGTATGACAACAAATTTCATCTTTACATCTCTGTGTAACAGCCTTTTGGAAGTCACTCTATACAAGAGCTCTCCATTAAAATGCCAAGCAAATAAAGGTGATTCTTAAAAGTGTGGAGGTAAATGATGTATGTTTTCATAAATGATGCATATGGATGACATTGTGTTGACATATTTTCAGATTCGCTACAGTTTGAGTTTGACAACAGCTGTTTTTCATTCATCTGAAATACCAACAGATGTCCTCAATATTCATGAAGTTTGTTTATGAGTGTGTGTGTGTGTGTGTGTGTGCTTCTTTATGACTGAATGCAATGTGATGAAGTTGAGAAAGGCTGAGGGAACCAAAGGTCAAAAGTAGATAAACAGATATATAGATTCTCTTCCTCTATAATACATATTTTAACAGAGATAAATTCATCATAATTCAGACGACAAAATATTTATATTTTAAATAGTTTTGGGCCCAAATGAAAAAGCGTCAGTGAGCCTCGATCATTATTGAACCACAGCAGTGCAACTGGGCTGTAAATGTTTATTTTTATTACATCCATTATTGTTTTTTTTGGACCCTCTGCACTCTGTTCAGTGTCTTTTGTCGAGTTTGAAGAGGAGCTTTACTGAAGCAACATGCTGCAGCTCTTATTCCAGCTTGTTGAACCCTGTTGATGCTATAAGCTTCTAGTTTCTTTCACCAAGACTGCTCATTTCTTCTATCCTTATTCTACTGTTGCTCACAGGCATCTCTGTCTCGCTCTGTCTTTTCATTTGTCTGTCAACAAACAACTATCACCAGAGTATTGCATGAGGAGTCTTTATACAGTGGTTCGTATATCATGCAAAAAGTTATTCTTAATTTGAACTACCTGTTCTTTTTTTTTTAACCTTTATTTAACCAGGTTAGCTTGTTAAGATATAGAATCTCTTTTTCAAAAGCAACCTGGCCAAGAGGCAGCAAAGTTTACAGAACAAATAGTACCATAAATAAGATTTATACAATGAATAGAGATTTAAAACAAAATAGATAAAATATTAAAGACAGCTCTGATTTAACAACAGTGACAAAGGCCGATGCTCTCAAGTTTAGCTCTTTAGATTCAAGATTTTCAACAAAGCTACTAAAAGGGATCAGGTCCGACATAGTGAGCAGCATAGTGAAATGAGTTTTTCCCCAGTTCTGTAGAAACATAGGGAACATTCAGGGTAAAAAAACCAGTGGATCGTAGGCTGTGCCTCAGTGCACAATGATACACAGTATGTAGAGAATGCAGGCTTGTAACTGGTGCATGCATGTACAGTACATCACCATACTCAAGCAGTGGAAGAAAGGTTGCTGACATGAAGCATTTCCTGGCCCCGTGAGAGAAGCAAGACCTATCCCTAAAGCAAAAGCCCAATTTTACCTTAAATTTAGATACTAAACTTGAAATATGGTATTTGAAAGTTAAACGATCATCAATATGAAAACCCAGATACTTGTAAAACGAGACTAGCTCAATGGCTGCACCCTGGCAAGTTAAATAGGGAGTTTTTTTTGACCACACAGTAACTCTGGAAAACAGCATGGCCTTTGTCTTTTCAGAGTTCCAGTTCACGGTACAAAATATGAGACTTTTTGTAGACTATGATGTGAAACAAACACACCTCACCTGTCCATTGTACACTGAGCGTCACCTGGGACCCTGAACTCAAAGCCCATTATTTCAGTGTTTAATCCTGAATGAGTCAGCCATGGATGTCACATCATAGAAAAACAGCAAATCCCTGTTCAGAGTAGAGCAAACAGCCTTTATCAGTAGACAAATGTCCCTTAACTCTGTTAAGCACACAGGGACTAATCCCTTTGCATTATTTGATATTTCAAACTCTGCACTATAGCAGACAGAAGCAGATCTGCAAGTGTGCCCGGGGAAAAAAAAAGTTTTTTGTGTGAATAAAATAATATGCAGATGTGTGTTTTAGGCTTACAAAACTAGTCAGGTAAAGTTGAAAAATACATGAGCCACTTACCTAAGATGAAACGTATGCATGTGGGTGCAGGAGCATTACAAATTCTGTTTAAAATTTAACAGATATTCTGTGTGTGACTCAAATATTCACTAACCTCCTGATGCAGTCAAAGCCAGGGCACCTTTCAAATCCTGTGTATCTTAAAATCTGCCTAGTTCCCTCATTTATATTTTACATTTATGGCATTTCCCTAAGAAGTTAAGACCTCTCTCTCTTCAGAGCTATGTAAGAGGTGGTGATGCACATGAGGCTTAAAATTGGGTGAGTAACCATGTTTGTTTTTTTTTGGGGGGGGGCTAGACTCAAACCTGCATTTATTCTTTATTTTATTATTATTTTGTCAAGTTGTTTTTGTACACTTTATGTGCCAATGACCAGATTGTATTCAGAAAATTAACAAAAAATAAAAATAAAAGTAATAAATTATTCACTCAGGAGATGTAAATTCACGCAAAGGTAGATGATGACTCTCTACTGTCTTTATGAGTTCCACTACACATTTTAATTGCACATTTCACTCCAGAATAATTTGCCTATCAATACATTTTTATAGCCATTTGCCATTCCAATACCACTGCCACGCCATTACACAGTGATTGATTACACTGTGTGACTGTATGATCAACTAACGTACATTAGTGCCTCCTATGCTACACAGCAGTAAGTGGGGATCAATCATGTATTATCACCTCCAATCGTGCTTTATATCAAGTTCACATCATGTTTTCTTCCTTTATTTCTGCTCCACTGCTACATGCAAATAACGCAGTAAGTTCCAGCAGATCTGTGATCGATAAATCACTTTTATTATAAGTCATGCTACATTCAGCTTTAATACAGTGTTATAAATGTGCATTTTCATGTGTGTTCATACATGTTGTCTGTGGGTTCTCTCCCATTCATTTGTGTCAGTTATCTGTGCCTCTCTTCCCCTCCTTCTGTTTATGCGTTAATGCTTTCTTCCTTGTGTTTCTCAAACAGCCTCAGTCATCCTTCACCTCTCCTCACCCGTCCTCTCCTCCTCTACCTCATGTCTTCATCACATCCCTCTGTTGTCTGCCTCTTTGTAGCTCCTCTTTCTCCTCTTTCCACCATGCTGCTTTGCGCTCAGCATCGCTGTTTGCCACGGTGAATGTGTACATGTCGAAGTTATGCACTTCAGTCAGTCCATGCATGTGTGTGTGTGTGTGAGTGTGTGTGTTTGTGTGCGCAGGGCATGCAGCATCTTCCTCTCTTCTCATTTGTATTCTGCTCGTCTTGGAGCAGGTAGGTAATGACAAGCAGCAAAGGCCAGGATGTCACCGTTCCACTCAGCTGCTGTTTGGCTGCTGACGTCAAGCTTCTGCTACACACACACACACACACACCTTGCAGCTTACACACACACTAAAACATACATGTACTGTACAAAACATTTTTCATTCAGACACTGTATATCTGTATAGGAACATACTGTACATATAGGTGAGTGTCAGAGCTTCAGGAATATAAGAACCATGACATTCTTTGAAATGCTCAAAAATATATTGATATATGATGACCAGTGTTGAGCAGTAACTATGTTACTTTTGACAGTAACACATTCAAATAAACACAGTTACCGTTACAATATGGTGCGTTCATTCGTTACTTGTTAAATGACTTCCTGATTGATGAATTCAGATTACTTTCATTCATGCTCTCAGATGGTACTATGGACAGAAGGACATGTCCCCTGCAGATTCATAGAGACACTGATCTGTCCCCCACTTTCCCAGCATAAGGCACACTGCCGGTAAAACAGAGGATTAATGTCACTGCAGCAGCATTGAGGGCCTGGAGTTTGTGTGATTCGACTCATGGAGCGTTCAAGTTGAACATGAATGTCAGAATTTCCAAGCTCCAAGTCAGAATTTAAATCAGAACCTCCATGAAGTCAGATCTTCAACTCAAAAAGCCAGATTAATCTCACCAACCAGATATAGAATTCATGCTATCTGATACTGACGTAAACAGTAGCTACATGTTTTGTTGGCTGGAAGAGCTGGAAGCACTAAACTTTGAGGTTAAGATGATCTGAGCTCCAAGTTCTGACTTCCAGTGAACACACCACAAGACAAACTCTCACTCCCCAGGGTCCTAAAGAGGAACTAAAAGTTACTTTTAATAGTAACATGTTACTTTTTCATGTGAGTAATCAACAAAGTAATTGAGTTACTTTTTGAATGAAGTAACTAGTAACTGTAACTAGTTACTATTTTTTAACTAGCACGTCACTGACAGTAACCACACACTTTGTGAACAGCTTCAGTTCTGAAAGTGAATCCAATGAATTTACTAAATTGATGTTCCAGAAAATCCTTTTAGCACAGAACCAAGATAACCAACTACGAGATGAAATGTGACCACAAAACATTTGATTTGAAGTAAAAAGACACACCAGAAAACAGAAAACTGTTAAATGTACAAGACCAAAGATATTTTTAAAAACATGAAGGAACTGCTGATCAGAAATGAAGACATATTCAGCTGAGTACATTGTTTCTCTCAGTCATCCATGTTTGTAATGTAAGAGAAAGTTTCCAAACAAGCTGCCATGTTACTTTGAAATCTGGGACCATACCATGGATCAGTGCTACAGTATGTGCAGTAAACATTTCCATGAAAGCGAGCTCCAACAATGAGACACATTGTGGCTCTACTTAGGACTGTGGGAAGACTAGTACACTACAACTAAAACACACTTCTCCCAAAACAAGCATAATATACAGATCCTGGGCTTCTATAGGAGCAGATACAGTTCCTCGCAAATCTTCATCGGATGATTACGACATTATGGCTAATAATAAATCTGCAATTCAGAATATGAAGTTCCAATAACGCTTTGGGAGCTGTACACAGGATGAATCATGTTTGCTGTAGATTCAGTGAACTATTCTCTGGGCTACAAGCCTGTTTCATCCCATAGTTGGGTTCAGACAACTATCACTGGGTTGATCCCTGGATTTGATACCAAACTCAAGAAACATGATGCTTCTGAGGCGAGTTTTTATCTACGATCCACTCACATTTATGGATGTTTATTCACAAAACATATGCAGGTGAAATAGAGCACACACTCCAAAGGTGGGTCATTGAACACAACAGCACCATCAACAGTCAACAGAGACACTCTTCCACATTGCTGAATCATTAAACTATTCTATTACTTATTTCCCTGTAGTACAGCATCCCTTTGTGAGCGGAAAGAGTAGTTAGATCTGGCAAGCATCCATGCTTCTCTGGCAGCAGGCTCAGTGAGGCCTGTACATCCTTCTTTGCCGCCTCATTATCCTGCTAGTCCTAGAGGATCCCAAGATGTTCCCAGGACAGATGGGATATGTAATCCCTCCATTGTGTCTCCTCCCAGTTGGATGTGAATGGAATACATCCACAGGGAGACATCGGGGACACACAAATCAGTAGCCTGAATTACCTCACTGGCTCCTTTCAGTGAGGAGGAGCAGTGGTGATACTTGGAGTTCCTTCCAGATATCTGAGCTCCTCATCCTGTCTAAGGCTGAGCACAGACACCCTGATAAGGAAATTCATTTCTGTGTGTGTGTGAGTTCAGTATTTCAGTCACTGCTCAAAGCTCATGAGCATAAGTGATGATCAAACGGTATTCAACTGGTAAACCAGGAGCATCAACTTTAGGAGCACCTGTTCTTGATAACACTGAGCAGAGCCGTAACACTGCTCACCGCTGGATCATCCTGCACAAACCTGCTGTTTTTAGAAAGCCAAGCTAATGCCGATGGTGACTGCTGTTTTTAAATCACAGCTTCAAAAAATGACACCAAACCTAGGATGTTGTTGCTGTTTAGCTTTAATGTGATGTGAGCAGATAAAGAACGACTGCCATTAAAAAAAAAAACAAAAAAAAAAAAAACACCCTCTCCTCCTTGAGTGCAGCATCACTCTCAATCTGCAGCTCTGTAGGACTGAAGCAAAAGCCTTGGAGCAATCCGGATATCAGACATATCCACATATATCTCTGCTCTTTCTCTTGTTCTCTGTTGTCTTCTCTGTTTCTCTTTGTCTCACTGTCATTTTCTTCTCCCCCATCCTCTCGTTTCTCCTCCCACCACGGATCACACAGTGCTGCACTTCCTTTTTCTCCCCAGTCTGCCAATTTAGTCCACTGCAGATCACTCTGTACTTTCTTGCTTTATCTCTGGCTTTCCCATAGATCTCTTATCCACCTCCTGCTTACTCTGTAGACTTCAAGGTCCTTTTCCAATAGAGATCCAACTCTGCCTCAATTTAAAATACAATAGCATTTCACATCTCATTAATGCAACCTATTTATTAAGAACACCTGACACAAACAGTAACACCTGCAGTAACTGAACTGCAGAATAAAATGGTCTTTCTCCAGCTTCCTGAAATAACGTATTTGTAATATTAGTAGCAATATTTCAGTATTGACAGAATCTGTTCAGAGACAAACAGAAATATAAACAGTAAAAAAACTCAGAACCACCTACGGTATGTGGCATTTTCAATGATCACTCACACACGTACTCAAAAGGTGCAAACAATACAAGTGTTACTGCTGCAGCTTCAAATATAGCAGCAAACATGCAAATGTGTGATTTTAATATAAATTCAACATCAGAAGCACTATTAATCCACTGGCTGAACTGTTCAGGTTACTATGGTGAGGATGTAAATCATCATGGTATGCATACCAGGACAGGAGTGAAGGGGTTTGTTGTGTTTGTCTCCACTTTGTAATTTTTCACCTCAGTAAGTCTAACAAGTCCATTATAGAGTTTGATCCTTCCTCCTGTAATAGTCATGTACAGGTTGCTGCTTGTATCGGTTTGTCATTAGTCATTTTTTTCTCTGTGACAAAACATAAATAAACACATTAGAAGCACTAAGGTTCAAACTGGTTTGCTGACAGTTACATGATTTAACTCTGATAATGAATGATGATGCATGATGGTAACACTAAAACTGTCCCCCTCCGTCTAATTGGACATTTCTGCAAAGTTTTTGTTCTGTTCATCTTATTCAACGGCCATATTGCACTCTATATCTCACCTCACGTTAAGAGTTTTTGCATCCATGTTGTTATTCTCACTTCATTATCTTTTGCTCTTACATTTAAACGTTATTTACCAAGTCAGATTCCTTGTATGTGCAAACTTCCTTGGTAAAACACTGGAAAAAGTGGCTCACACACTCCTTCCCCTTCAGCATAACTTCTTGTAGCCTCATAAGTCAATGCTAACAGTTAAAAAGTTTCTTGATGCTTCAGGAGCTCTGAGCCACAGGCTCCAGGCTTCCCCTCACTGTGCACTGACAGTGCTGTTAGCTCACAGATTGGGAGCTTATCAGTTGCCTCTGTGGCCTGAAGCAGTTGAGGTGGACATGTGTATCCCTGTGGACAGGACACAAGTCCATCAGAGGGGTTTACTCCAATCCTTGTCTTCAGCAGTGAGTGCAGAGCAGAGAGGCTTATAGTCTTTTAAATGACGGCCAAAGATCAAACCCCAGAGCTCACAGTGCCAGGCCGGACGCTCTTACCTGAGCAGCAGAACCGTCCTAATCTCTGCCTCTGGCTGGTCTTACAGCTCTTCACTAAATTGCCAATCAATTTAGAAAATACATATTTTTTTGTAATTTAAATTAAGTATACTTGTAATACTGGAGAAGTTCATTGTATCAGGGAAAGCATGCAAGCCTCCCCTGATATATGACGTTTTTTTTGTTTTTGTTGTTACTACAAAATGCATTCAATTGTCACTTTATATCACTTTAAAACTACTTGGCAGCTTACTGTGTAATGTTTGCATACTTATATTTACATATATATATATATATATCTATATATGCTCTTTAATTTTTGTAGATTTTTGTATATTGTTGTATTGTTTAGACTGTTAGTTGATTTTGCACCAGTACTGCATTTTTGCATTATTCTGCACTGTGTATGTTTTTTTTTTTTTTTTTAAAACACTGCTCATTAAATAAACCTGCACCCAGAACACACCTGTGAAAACACCTACGACCAATTAGATCACTGAGAGCTTTAACATTATAAATAGGATTCAGGTTGACTTGCTGGTGATCGCTCTTATTAGAATTAAAAAACTGGTTTATTTCCCCACCACATGTATTATTGTTTAAACATTTTGTTAATTCAACATTGAGAAAGGCATGTTATTAATTGTAAAGAGATAATAATAAAGCTGTATGGAGTCAGTAAAGTGTGACAAATTCATCGGTGCTCCAACTGACATCCAGTATTTATGAATTCCTCCAAATCAATTAATTAAGCATCTCAAAATAACAAGCAGAAGTTAAACAGATCTGTGGGGACACAAACCAGTTCAACACTTATTCATTATTCATCTCTGCAGTGCATGATAAGAGTTTTGATAAAGCTTATTAACATGCAAACACTAATTTCATTTAGCAACTGTTTTCCTTAAATTATGATAAGACTTAAAGGTCATGCAATTATGATAAGAAGCTATGAACTTTTGTAACACACTGCCCACATATAACTTTCCTCACATTGTGAGAAATTGCAGTTTGAAACTAGAAAACCACAAGCGGTTATGTAGGGCCCTCGCGGTATGTCGCGGTAGGGTATCAGATGGGGACGGCGGTGCGAGAAGGGGGCAATAAACGTCAAGTGATTTGGCCAATACACAAAGGAGTTACGGCCATTCGATGGTTCAATGTGAAAATCATGCCAAAATGAAGAGTGGAAACAAAATGGCCGACTTCCCGTTTGGAATAGACAATTGGTGCTAGAGACTTTTTTGTGCGTCTGGTCAAGTTACACGTGTGTACTGATTTTCGTATTCCAACTCCATAAAAACACCTATGGGGAAGGGTTTTTGAAAATTTCAAGGGAGCGATATGGGGCCATTTTGCCCCGCCCATTGGTGTGGACCACATCAGATGTTAGAGGTCGCCATCCTTGACCTGTGTATCAACTTTCATGATGATACGAGTTTATTCAAGCCATCAAAAAGCCAAAGAACTGGTCACTTCCTGTTACCATTGGGGGGCGCCATGAGTAATGCATGACGTTAATACATCGGAACGTTCAGGGCTGAGCCCCCGTCATGCCAAAGTTTAGCGAGCCCTAGCGGCCACCCCCTTTGACCTAATTACGCACAGAGCACAACTTTTGCTCGACTAGGTCTGGAGATGATCTGTACCAAATTTCAAGTCGATCGGACAAAATTCCTAGGACGAGTTCGTTTTCATCAGAAAATCAAAAATTCAAAATGGCCGACTTCCTGTTGGAATTTCAGCTTCCTGCCAAAAGACAATTTTGTTCGTACATGTATGCTTAACAGCTCTACCAATTTTCGTTGAGGTACAACAAAGTCGGCGACTTTCTAAATGGGGATTTTTCAACTTTGTAGGGGGCGCCATTCAGCCATTTTGCGTGCACCGTGTACGATCACCCCAAAATATCGAATTTCCGCAGGAATGTGCAAATTTATACAACTTTTTAACTTTGGGAAAGGGGCGAAAATTGGGAAAACAGATGTTCAGGAATAATAATAATAATAATAATAATAAACACTACAGTTTCAATAGGTCCCTTGCGGACCTGTTTCACAGTCCGCTCGGGCCCTAATAGTAAACACTACAGTTTCAATAGGTCCCTTGCGGACCTGTTTCACAGTCCCCTCGGGCCCTAATAATGATGATAATAACAATAATAAGTAAGTAAATAAAGTTGGGCACTAAGGGGCGAAGGTGAGATGTAAGAATGCATAAAAAGCATGAATTTGGTGTGAAGCCCGAAGAGTGATTTCACCCAATCTGGCGGGTCCCCTCAGTACTCAACAATGGGACAAGACAGGCATTCGTACACCCTGAACCAACATGCATGAGTGACTGGCACCGAAGCCCAGAGCAGCTAACATTTCTTACATTCCCATAGGTTTAAGGTATAGCATTAAATCTGCACAAATGCATGCATCAATGATAGATAGTAAATCACTAGTTTAGCCGCATAAAGCTATTCCGGGTATAAAAAAAACATCTGTTTGTCCACCATTCATTATCTGTGGAGCAGCTCCGGACTTTATAAGTGACAACATCACAAGTTTGAGATAGAATTGTTAATTTAGCTGCTGTTCCCCTTTAAGACTTCTGTCCTCTGCAAATTAAATTACATGTTTAACTTGTTTCCAATGACAATTCCCCAAATACAGATTCACATCTTTACAATTAATAAAATGGCATCTATTACTTGAGTATCCCAGTAGTTTAAGGATGTTATATCTTTTCTCAAACTGCAAGCTAAAGTGTGTTTTTTTTTTTTTTTGAAGGTTAATTCATTTATTGCCAGTATTTAATAAATGCAATCATTGAAAACAACAACACAGTGGTTTAAAGAGCCAGGAGAAGAAGCCCTGCTTTTTGTTGGTCGTCCAGTCTTCCTCTGACACCGTAACAACGACCACTGGTTCAACAGGAGCAGTCAGAGGAGCTGAAGGAGCTGGAGCCACAGCAGGGTCTCCTTCTCTTCTGGGTTCTGGGTCCTCCTTCATCTTTGTCTTTTCTCGTGCATCCTCCCAGTCTTGGATGTCAATACTGCTGAGAGGTTCAGGAGGGGTCAGTGGGGTCGGAGTGACAGCAGAGTCTGGTTCTGTGGTTGGTTTCAGGTCTTCATCCCCTCTGGCCTCAACATCAGTGATAGATGGAGGCTCAGCAGGGGGTGTAGGAGAAGCAGGAACGTTATTAGTGTCTGGTTCTCCCTTTGGTTGTTGGTCAATCTGGTGGGGTTCGTCATCTTCATCCTCTGTGGCCTCAACATCAGTGAGAGATGGAGGCTCAGCAGAGGATGTAGGAGAAGCTGGAACAACGTAGGTTTCTGGTTCTCCATTTGGTTCTGGGTCTATCCGGTGGGGTTTGTTGTCTTCTTCTTTGGCCTCAACGTCACTGATGGATGGAGGCTCAGAGGGTTGTGCAGGAGAAGCAGGAACGTCATTAGTGTCTTGTTCTCCCTTTGGTTGTTGGTCAATGCGGTGGGGTTCGTCATCTTCATCCTCTGTGGCCTCAACATCAGTGATGGATGGAGGCTTAGCAGAGGATGTAGGAGAAGCTAGAACAGTGTAGATTTCTGGTTCTCCATTTGGTTCTGGATCAGTTTGGTGGGGTTTGTCGTCTTCATCTTCTTCGGCCTCAACATCAGTAATAGACGGAGGTTCAGAAGGTAGACAAACTGGAGGAGGTGACACCTGCTCCTCAGTTGCAGCCAGGTTTGAATCGTCCTGGACTGCAGGATCAACCGCTGGCAAATGAGGTTCCACTTTTGGGCTCTGGAGTGGGAAGATGCCACAAATCTGTCCTGCTGCAACGTGAACAATCTCCGTCAGCAGCTCAGGCGCAAAGCTCTTCAGTTTGTCCACCAGGACGTCTTGTGTGTACTTCTGCCTGATCTCTGTCAGGATAGACAGGACCATGTCGTCCCTGGTGGAGCGGGAGAAGGTGGCCTGACACTCTGAAGCTGGAAGAGCATCGGAGACTCGGTCCAAGACAGCTTGTGTGACGCCCACCGACATGTGGCTGAGCTTCTGGGATGCCATATTTAAGAGGGAGCGAGGAGGAAGAGTCCAGAAGCCCTGCAGGACTCTGGGCACAACCTCCAACACCACCTCTCTTGGAGTGAGCTGCTTGGAGCTGGGAGCCTCCTTCTGCCTCTGTCTCAGCTTCTTGGCATAGTCTTTGGCCAGCTCGAGAACTCTAGGATGTTGAAAACTAGGAGGTAAGGCCTCTGGGGACTTGAGGAGCGCCTTGGCTTCAAACTCAATGTCCCTCTTTTTATGGCTGACATTTACTGCCATCACCAGCATCAGCAGAGGCTGAGCATCCTCCTCATCAAAATTAGCACGTTCAGGGCTGAATCCCCGCCATGCTCAGAAAATTTGAAGCTGCTCTGATAGAGTATGTGAACGTAAGAGTCGTTTGAATTTAGACGGCGAATTCGCCAAAGTTTCTTGAGCCCTAGCAGCCACGCCCCTTTGACCGAATTACGTGCAGAGCACAACTTTTGCTCTGGGGGTCTGGGGATGATCTGTACCAAATTTCAAGTCGATCGGACAAAATCCCTAGGACGAGTTTGTTTTCGTCAGAAAATCCAAAATTCAAAAAGGCCAACTTCCTGTTTGAATTTCAGCTTTCTGCCAAGAGATAATATTGTTCAACTGGTTATGCTTAACATCTGTACCAATTTTTGTTCAGGTACGACAAATTCATCGACATTCCCTATGTCAAATTTTGAAGATTGTAGGGGGCGCTATGGAGCCACTTTGCACCGCCCATCGGCTTGGCCCCCATCAGATGTTAGAGGTCGCCATGCTTGACCTGTGTATCAACTTTCATGATGATATGAGTCAATTAAAGCCATCATAAAGCCAAAGGTATTTGGAGGCACCAAAATGATGTGTGGAAACAAAATGGCCGACTTCTTGTTTGGAACAGAGAATTGGTGCCAGAGACTTTTTTGTGCATCTGGTCAACTTGCACATGTGTACCGATTTTCATGTTCCAACTCGATAAAAACACCTATGGGGAGGGTTTTTTGAAGATTTCAAGGGGGCGCTATGGAGCCATTTTGCCCCGCCCACTAGCATGGCCCCCATCAGATGTTACAGGTCGCTACCCTTGCGCTATGAGTAACGCATGATATTAATACATCGGAACGTTCAGGGTCCAGCCCCCGTCATGCTCTGAAAATTTGAAGTTGCTAGGATCGACTATGTGAACGTGAGAGCCGTTCAAATTTAAACTGAGAATTCACCAAAGTTTAGCGAGCCCTAGCGGCCACGCCCTTTGACCTAATTACGCGCAGAGCACAACTTTTGCTCAGCTAGGTCTGGAGATGATCTGTACCAAATTTCAAGTCGATCGGACGAAATCCCTAGGACGAGTTTGTTGAATTTCAGCTTCCGGCCAAGAGACAATTTTGTTCGTCTGGGTATGCTTAACATGTGTCCCAATTTTGTTGAGGTATGCCAAAGTTGGAGACTTTCCCTGTGGGGATTTTTCAACTTTGTAGGGGGCGCCATTCAGCCATTTTGCGTGTAATGTGTGCGAACACCCCAAAATATCGAATTTATACAACTTTTTAACGTTGGGAAAGGGGCGAAAATTGGGAAAACAGATGTTCAGGAATAATAAGAGATGTTCAGAAATAATAAGAATAATAATAATAAACACTACAGTTTCAATAGGTCTCTTGCGGACCTGTTTCACAGTCCGCTCGGGCCCTAATGAGCTAATTGTGTGAGCTTCAGGGTGCTTTTATAACCTGTTGTAACCCCAAAACAACAGAGGCAGCACACTCAGCTGAGCCTCTGAGGAGTGTGAATACCTGGGGAATGCAGCTGTTGTCCTTTATTAAATCTCCACACTGTAATTGCTTCATCGGGACCAAGTAGCTAATGAGAACAAACAATGCCTGGGGTCAAAACAAATAGATAATAATAAATATGTTGCTTTCTTACTGCAATATTTTACCACCCACACTAAATTTCCTCTGGATTCCCACACATGAACATCACCACTGAGGTTTTTTTTTTGTCATTTCATGACAACATGTGAATCATCATATCAAAGCCTTCCTCTCTTTGCAAAAATGTGGATATGATTATTTTTGTAGGAGATCAGGCTTGCCTAGAAACCTTTAGGCTGATATAATGGGACTCAACTGTGCTCGTCATCTATTACAAATGAGGCAGTAATGCTCTGCTTGACATGGTTTTAGGATTTGTTGGTAATGTGAAATTGCAGCGTGATAAAATGTGTGTTTGATGCTTTCATTTCGACACTGAAGGAAGCAGGGATGTGTTGTGATATATTATTTTTTGTGGGTGATAATGCGGAACAAAAGTCACTTAATTCAGCTCTGAGAAAATTATCTCTGCCAACTAGGCTAGACCACTGCCAAGGCAGTGATCACAGCTTCAAATGGATTCTCTTTTCTCACAGCTACCACATGTAAAACATGGTTTACAAAACATTTCAGTACCTCATTCATCCAGAGTAACAGCAGTTTGGCCAGAGTTTACTAAAACAAAATGGAAAGGGACCAAGAAAACCAGCTATAATGTAACGAAAGAAATGTGGGGGTATTTTTTCGTTTTGTTTTGGAGTCACTGTGGACAGTATCAGTTTTCATCAGATTGCAGCGCAGCAGTTATCAAGAGTGTTATCAAACTCAAATCCCATTTCAGCATCACAGTCCAAAGTCATAGGCCTGATGCTTATATCCCTGTCACAACACAAAGTGCAGCAGCAACATATCCACTCAAAATGTTTGGTTCTGGAAGCTTGGTGACAGAATGACAGTTTACACGGCCAGTTAGTGAACTACCTTAGCTGCTAACGCTCATCAGTCACAGTAGCTTACTGAGCTTCTTTCTATTTTCTCCATACTGTTGTATTTACTCCCCCCTGACACTTTGGTCCCCATTGTACCATTTGGTTCAATAAACAAAGTGTTTGTAGGAGGGAAATGATGAGGTTTGCTAAAGGGGGTTCACTCAGTTTCATAACTACATGCATAACTGTTATCTTTCTTATTTACTATCACTTTCCACAGTTATGGTGCTTTTTCACTACACAGTAACGGTATGGCACGGCTCGGTTTTGGTGCTTTTCCATTACAACTGAGTACCTCCTACTGTATCTCCTCAGCGTGGGTGGGGTCATCATACAGCAGCGCAAAACTGCATTTACATGCAACACAGACTGGGAAGAAGAACAACACTATTATCACAAACAATGGAGGACAGCGAACCGATCTTGTAAGCAATCAAAAGTGATGTAATTTTTCCTGTACATCTGTTTTCCCAAATTTCGCTCCTTTCCTGACGTTAAAAAGTTGTATAAATTTGCACATTCCTGCGTCCCGCCCTGAAATTTGATACTTTCGGGTGCTTGCACATGGTGCATGCAAAATGCCTGAACAGCGCCCCCTACAAAGTTAAGAAATTCCAATAGGGAAAGTTGCCAAATGAAAACGAACTCGGTCAGCTGGTAGTCAGCTGATGTCATGTTTAGTATTGCTTCGGCTCACTTGGAATGAGGCCAGAGGAGGTACGAAAGTACCAAGTACCAGGTACCAGATACTAGTGGAAAAGCGCCACAACCGTGTAGAGCCATGCCAGACCGTACCATACTGTGCCTGTGGAAATCTCCATTTGTTTGATACATAATTAGAAAAAAAGCATACTTTTGGGAAAATGTGAATCAAACACCAAAACTGTTGCTAACAGAAGATGCTTCAGAAGCTCTTGTGTTTTCATGCCATCAACTGAAATTCAAATACTGGAACCATCCATCTCAACACATCTTTCCACCCTTTTACCACTTGGCTCTTACCTTCTCTGCAGACTGCGCCGTGCCAAAGAAGATGGGTATAAAAGCCAGCCATACGATGCAGGTGGTGTACATGGTGAACCCAATGGGCTTGGCCTCGTTAAAATTCTCGGGGACCCCGCGGGTCTTTATAGCGTAAACAGTACACGTCACCATCAACAAGATGCTGTAACCCAATGAGCAGATGATCTGAAGATCTGTGATGTCACATTTCAACACCCCACGTGCTAGATCTGGATTGAAGGTCTTCTGCTCATCATAGTCTATGATAGTATTGGGTGGATCCACTACAAACCAGATGAACACGCCTAACAGCTGGACTGAGATGAGGCTGGAGGTGATCGCCAGCTGTGAGGTGGGACTGATCAGCCTGGGCGCTGTCACCGACTTCTTTCCCTGCTCGAAGATTCGGTAGATGCGATTGGTTTTGGTGAGGAGGGCGGCGTAGCTGATACACATACCCAGACCCAGGAAAATCCTTCTGAACGAGCACACCCCAACATCTGGCTTGGCGATCATGAGGAATGTGATGATATAACACAAAAATATCCCAGTCAGGAGAACATAGCTCAGCTCCCTGCCAGACGCTCGGACAATCGGCGTGTCGTTGTACCGTATGAACGTAGCCATGACGAAGATTGTAGCAATGATACCGAGCATTGCCAGGAACACTGGAATCACGGCCCAGGGCGAGTGCCACTCCAGCTTGATGATGGGTATAGACTGGCATGCTGTACGGTTGGCATTGGGCCTTGTGTTGTAGGAGCAGAGCTTGCAGGTGAACTCATCGTACTGATACTGGTAGCCGTCGCAGGGCTCGCAGTGCCAGCAGCAAGGCATGCCTTTCACCACCTTCTTCCTCTCACCGGTTTTACAGGGAAGGCTGCACACGGAGCTGGGTATGTCCTGCTCCCCTCGAGGCCACTGCATTTCCTCCATCTGGAGAGAGAGAAGACAATGAACGCTTAGATCAGTGATTCCCAAACTTTTTATATTCCTAACTGGAGAAGTGAAGGGGAGGAAAGAAAAATATTTTCTTGGCATGTGAGTACATTCTATACTGTACACTGCAAAACTAGTTTTAAGTGGTGTCATTGTAAGAAATCGACTCAGAGGGTTCTGTTGTCTCAGACTCAGATTTATAGTGAAGATTTTATCTTGCAGTGTTTAGCGCTGGTGTTAAACAAGGGGTTTGCTTTGGCTCTGGCTTGTTACTGAAGCAAAGGTCTCATTGATTTGACAGTTTGACTGCTGCTAATGAGTAATGAATACTCTATTAGTACAACATCAATATGGATAAATTCCACCTGGATCAAAGCTTTACACTGAGTAAACATCTACTAAGAAAAGATCTAATAAATTCTGCTCAGTACTGCAGCCAGGTGGCATTTAATGGTCACTTTGCAACTGGAGAATCACTTTTTATTTTTTATTTCTTTTGTAATTTTTTTCAACAGAAACCCACCAGGACCCACTTATGCTGACATGACATGTCTTATACGTGTGTGTGTGTGTGTTCCTGCTATGCTGATTGTTCCTTTAAAGGAGAAGTTCCTCTTCTACAGCTTACACATTGTTTATAGCAGTAAATAGAACCATTTACTCACCCAGAATGTTTTCGTGATGCAAGAAGTGCTTTGGGAGACATTTAGAACCAAAATCGAGCAGCGTATATCCATAAAATGGAGTACACATACACACAGCGGCACCTCAAATGCCGCAGTTTCTGTCTCCAAATTCTTTAATTTCACCAATATTCCAACTTGTTCCCCATTGATGTCCAGGGTGGCTTGTTTACGTGACCTGGGTAATCTAGTGTGAGCTACTGACCTCTGGCATCATCTATGGCGACTGCATTAACACCAATGAAGAATACAGCCATGCACATGCACAGCACAGCTCCTAGTTTTAGCAACAATTGGTTGCTTCCAGTGGATTTTGCTGAATGGAATGGCTTAATATCTCTTGGATGACTCAAACACGACCCAAGATTTCTTTTTAGCAGTGCAGAAATTAGCCGGTCGTCCCTAAAACTATGAGCCATACTGCGCACGTGCGTGGCTGTATTCTTCTTCGCTGGTTTTCATGCAGTCTCCACGGATGATGCCAGGCGAGTTCAGAGGTCAGTAGCTTGCGCTAGAGTACACAAATCACATAAACAAGCCACCCCGGACGTCAATGGAGGATTAACACAGGGGAACGAGGTGGAATATTGATGAAATTAAAGAATTTTGAGACAGAATTAGAGGTGGCACTGTGTGTATGCCCCGTGGACGCAGTGTTATGGATATATGCTGCTTAATTTTGGATCTAAATATCTCGCAAAGAACTTTTTGCATCCCAAAAAAGTTCTGGGTGAGCAAATGGTTCTATTTCATGCTGTAAACAATGTGAAAGCTGTAGAAACAGAACTTCTCCTTTAACACAGACATCAGCTCGGTTTGTCTGAAATATATGATAGCACAGGCCGTGACACAGTGGCAGGATGTGACAAATTAGGATGAGAAACACAATAAATACCACAGATTATATGAAACATTGGATTAAGATTATAGGCTGCCTCATGTGCGCTGTTTGTGAAGAGGTGTGAGGTTATGCCATAACTCCCTGTAGACCCATTATAGCTGCATATGGACTGCACTGCATCCCTAGAAGCAGAGAGGAATTTAAAAAAAAAACCTTCACAGAAAGCACTATATTATATTATTAATATTTCATTTGTAAAGAGGCAGATACGATTAGTCAGAGTTTGCCAGAATATTCAATTTTCAATATGTTATTATGTGAAATGGGAAATGAGCTAAGTGTCAAAAGACACAGTAAATCACTTCACGTCCTCCCAACAGTTCCAGGCCCTTCTTGAATCCATGCCCAGACCTTGGAAGGAGCCCCAGTGACTGCCGGTGGCCAAAATCCCTGTTATTGTGTATTGATGTTGATTATCTTGGCAGATAGCTGGTTTGTGTTTGAAGGATTTGAAAGGACTTGGAGAGATTTCAAATGCGACTGTGACCCAGAGCCGATCAATTACACAGCACTAAGGACATCCTCAAACAGATTATCTACAAAGGCCAATCCCAATCAGTCCTTGGTTCCAGCATCTGGGGGCTACGCTTGAGTTTTTCAAAAAATGACACTGGATGTTATCACCACCCACCATCAACCAGACTATCCTCAGGCTCCCTGTGTGCTACCGAAATCTAAGTCGATAACCTGGGATAGTCGAGGATGAAAAGCTGGATGGAGCTCAACAGCTGAAGGCTTGTATTTGGCCATGGTCGGGATTCAGTGCTACAACAAAAAGACAAACACCAAACAGTCCCTAATCTTCCTCCCTCTCAAAGACGACAGGCCTTCTCTGAATAGACACCTCCTCCCTTTCTTTAACTTGATTTCTTTTCTATTATGGTTTTCTGATCATATTCATCTGCGCTTCCACACATCGACTCCCACATTGTGCCCACTTCGCCCTGTGCTTACTGTTGTATGCTGAGCACAACAATGCATCAAAACTACATGACTGGCTGACACAAATCCCCTTTGCTCCTCCTCAGTAATAACTCAAAGCCAGGTGAATATGTTTCCCCATTTAGCATAATGTATTAAAATCTGTCACATAAGAAACAAGTTTTACTACACAGAACTGATGAGTGGCAGACTCTTGCATGGTTATAGAATGACTCAGGGCTTCGCAAATCCAAAAGGATTTCAGACTGGAGGTTCAAATGGGATTCAAAATGCCAGGAGCAACGTCGGGTCAATCATTTAAATGGAAACGCCATCTGTCTTCTCCCTTCATAGCAGTCAGGAGGACTGCCAGCCACTGCTGCATGTTCAATAATTCACTCAGGTCTTTGAAGAAGTGTCACAGCTGGTAGACTGATCCGGACGAGTCTCTCTCTGGTTTTATATCTCTGCTGATGTGCCCATACAAAAGTCCACATGTTCCTTCTCCCCTCCAGCTGAAGATCAGCCTGAGCAGGTGATTAAGTCCCAAGGTCCTGAACTCAGCCAACACTCTGACACTGTTTGTCAAAGACATGAAAATAATGAGGAGAACTGTGTGGAGTCCATCTCAGAGGTTAAAAAAGAAACAAACAAGGAGAACAAAAGAGTTCAATAGCTTGAATATCAGACACGTCGAACAAGTCCTTTATGCTCCAGAAAGTGATACCTGACCTGAGTCAGGATGGGTCCACATTATAATCTATGTCATATAAATTACATTCATGCATAAAGAATGCTGCCTTATTTGTGTTTCATTATATCAACATTATGAGGACATTTTGTTAACGATTTGAATGCTATTGATGTATATGTACATCATTTAAAATCCAATGTTTGAGTGCCATATATACGTCAAAGTGTTTTTCAGCAGCAGCAGCACTTAATGAGTTAATCTGGTAAACGAAATAAAATGCAGGCTGGGCACATCAAGAATCTGGAAAAGCACTCAGAGAGCGCAGACTTCCACCAAGGCAGCATTCTGCCATGACTTTGTCCTCTATGCAAAATATTAATATTTGACTACAAGAATTTCTAAGATTACAAATTGAGAACTATTTTCTGGATATTTTGAGACCAGTCACATTGCTCTAGCTCCTTCCTACATGAAGTTATGGTAAAAACGCATATTTGACCTTGGTGACCTTGACCTTTTACTGATCTTGACCAAACTGAATCAGTGACTTCTTGATTCCTATATTAGTTTATATACCTGATTAGGTGATGATTGGCTGAAAATTGTGCACCCTGGAGCATTCAGATACATACAAAATCTTCCATACATTACTATGGCATGACCTTTCATTTGATCATGATGACCTTGAATCGGACCCGATCACCACCAAAAATCCGTCCATAACTTTTTGAGTTATTTTGCATAACAACACAAACAAACAAACAAACTCTGGTGATCACATAACCTCCTTGGAGGGAGTAAATATAGTGTGAGTTAAAGCTACAGTCTGGAACTTTGAGCAAATGGTAAATGGTCTGTATTTATATAGCATATACTGTATATACCTGCAACAATACATCACATTCACCCACTCACACACACATGCACACAGTGATGGCGGAAGCTGCCATGCAAGGTGTTAACCATGACCCATCAGGAGCAGTTAGGGGTTTGGTGTCTTGCTCACTGACACATGGACATGAGCACTCCAGGGACTGAAACGGTCACCCTCCGGTTACAAGACAGCCACTCTACCTATTGAGCCGTGTCGCCCCGGCCAACAGGCGCCAAATATAATTATAAAGTTATAATCACTATATCCTGATAGACTTGCATGGCACAGATAATCTGAAGGCTCTCACAGCTGTCATTCACTGTTTGCACTTATTGATCAAACAGTCAAACGAGGTAGCACTGATCAAATATGAATCAAGTTCTTCTCTTCAGAAACATGTTTTACTGTACTATTGATGTAGCATGTACTACTATCACAGAGAGCACAGAGGGAATTTTGAAGAAAAACAGATTCAATTCTTTGAGCAGTATTCTGCAGAGGATAAGAACCATTGTCAATGTTTGTATGACAGTCATCTCTCTCTCTCTTCTGTTTGTGTCAGCCTCTCGCGACTTCCATCCCACTGTTTTGTCCTTATCAGTCCTGGGCAGACCTTTGCCTCTGCTCCGTCGTCAAACTCCTCTGTCGATACACTTTGATGTCATTATAGGTGGCGGGTCAGCTGACTGCTTAACGTGTCCCGACAGTTGCTTCCATCTGAATAAAGACACTGCAAACTGTCCATAACAAACCAACCACCTGTGAGGAAGAATAAAGGGAAAGGCATCCTGCCTCTACAGATCCTGGAAGAGGGACAGTCCTATCACATCTGTCCCATTCTCTTCCTTCTGTTTCTTGTCATGTATACATGCTCCTTTATTTCTCAAAGGATTGTCCAGAGACTCATCGTTTCTGTGCGGACGTCTATCAAATTAAATAATGACAACAATAACAGATGTCTTGCAGTAAGGATCCCTGGGAAGAGACCTAATCAAGCGGGGTTGGTGTTTGGTACACATGGATGGATCTTCTCCACTAGCGTTTAGCTGGGAGCTGTTAATCCATGCGCTCATTAGCAGCCTCCTCCTCCGTTCTTTCCACATCAGCCACCAGGCACCGCAATTCATTATCTTGCCTTTAGGGGGCATCCGCCCCCTGAGTTCATTATGAAAAACTCTGAGGAAACAGTGAGAGCACTGATGCGCCGTTGCCATGGATACGATGCAGGCTCCATCTCGTCTTCATTGCCCCACACCCCCTCACACTACCTTCTTGCTCCGTTTCCATCCTGCTGCTGTTGGCTGTTGGGTCATTACGTTACCAACATGACTGCAGGAAACTGCTTTTAAAAATATGGCTTCTTTCACTTCTGCACCTCACTGGTTTCCTTCTCCTGCCTCTCTTTCTTCTTTTTCTCCATACGTGCTGGAGTACAACCTTCTCTTAAATCGATGTACCATTTCTGTCCCATAATATCCCCTCTTAACTTTTATATAAAGAAACACTTTAAATAATTATTTTGTTCTGAAAAAAAATGGCATTTACTCCTCATTGGTTGACTCAAAATATCTGCATATGTAAATATTATTTCGAAAGTTCAACAGCTGGACACAAGACGTCTAAGACTTCATACTGCATCCTGGAAGCTGATTGTTACTGTATAATTCCTGCACGTTTTAAAATGAGATTTAAGTTGAGCTCAAAAACTCCCCCTTCAGCAGATGAATGTGAGACCAAACAAATATTTCAGTGAGGGAACAGGAGAAACTGTTTATTTTTTAAAGGAATCATCAGTTTTTCCCCTGAAGTTTTCATTAATACCAGTTGAAAAGGCAGAAACTGGACATTTTAAACCATTTTATGAATTATTTTCAGCTCCAGGGACCTGATGAATAAAAGAGCGATGCAAATTTGCACCACTTTTTAACTCTTTGAGTGCCATTGACGTAATACTACGTCAAAGTATCAGCTGGTCGCTGATCACGGTCTGCCGCAGATTGTGAGTAATTTTGGGGCTTCTGTGATTTGTAGTCGAGACATAAAGAATTAACATGCGCCACAGAGATCAAAGCAGGAAGTGGAGACGATCACATTTAGAGAGTAAAGCAAACTGATTCTGGACAAAAAGAGGTGATTTTGGTGAAAGTGGCCTCTCCTCCACACAAAACGAGAATGGAACAAGGTAAAAACAAACGGGCAAAAGTGCTGGCACAAGTCACTTTCAATTTTAAAAAACGGCTGGCACTCAAAGAGTTAAGTAATACAAGTTCAGTGTAATTTGAAAGGATTTGTGCAGAGAACCGACCACTTGCTTCCTGTTGACCCAGAGCATCTGGCGGTCAGTCTGAAGTCAATTGTGCTCCAGCCTGAACAAGGTTAAGCTATTTCAGCTCTGAGTGAATTTGCCTTTGGTAAACTGTTATGGAGTTTATGTCTAGAGCTTCTTTGGGAAAAGCTGCCGTTCTGCACAACATGATTGGTTGATTCCTTTATTCTCTCCACTGCCTGAAAGCTCAGAAAATCTTCCTTGTTCCAAAACAGAATTATGTTGTATTTTTGCCACATAATGTTTGCATTCTGTGTACTCATGTACTCAAGTACTCATGACAAAAACATTTATTTTAATCATACAAAACGTGTAAAGAGCTTATGTCACACATCGTAATGTTAAAGCCCCTGAAAAGGATGTTTGACTTTAGCATTGAATGTTCCTAATGCTATTTGCACTGTTCGCACCATTAGCTGCTAGCACTATGTTGAGAGCCTAGCAGAGGCAATAGAAATGCTCCCAATCTCACATTTGGCACTTCAATTATAAACATTCTCAAAACTCAAGCATCTCTCAACTGAAATCTGACACACACACACAGTCTAGCTTCCTTCTCATTTCGTGTGTGCCACAGTTATTAACGTGGTGACTGTGGATCATGATTAAATTGATTAATTGAATGGAAAAGGAAATAAATCCCCCAGCTCCCTGCGAGGCTGTGTGCACTGGAATGTACACAGTTAGCAGATTAGCAGCAGGTCCGCGAACCAAATGAGAAACAGACTAATCAGACAAGTGTCACTGTCCCAAAAGCATCACCATGGCGACTGCAGCATTGCATGCTTCAACAATACATTTTAAATCAGTATGGCTGCTATGACAAACACAGTCTTCCAGGCTGACGTCACATTTTGATTTGCTGTGAAAGCATTAAATGTGTATGTGATTCAGGGGGGTTGGGAGTGGGAGTGGGAGATCAGGACAGTACAAGAAAAGCCCTCAAAACTCATCCAAATACAATGATTATGATGAACTACAGGTCAGATACGACATTTAGTCACTGTGAAAAGTGAAATATAAATATTATGTATACATATTATTGTGTATATAATATATTGGCTGTATTCTATTTCAACAACAAATGGACAGTAATGAAGGTGTGAGTGCCCTAGAGGGTACTGTACCTTGTTTTGTCCACCGAAAGGATCCCAAGAGAGCATTTTATGATGTCACTCTGTTAGAAGTGTTGTATCTCACCAGATTTGTTAAGTTTCTGTTTTCAGCGTTTATGGTTGTCCTGTGTTTTAGTGGTGTCACTTCCTGTTTGATTTTGTAAATACCTTTTCCCTCTCCTTACAAATACTTTGACTTCCCGCTCTTGTGTGTTTCCCATCAATTTGATTGTTTGTCCCGACCTAATTGTCTCCACCTGTGGTCCCTTAATTTGCCAATAGTCCTTTTATCCCTTTGTCCTGTGCCAGTATGTCATATTCTGCAGTGGTCTATTCAGTGAAGCCAATATGGAAGTAATTTAACTTGCATTCTCTCTACCAGCCAGCAGGGGGCGATACTGGTGGTTTCAAAAAGAAGTCTGTTTGTATTGATGTTTATGAGAAAATGACCATTTTCTCTCCTGCTGTATTACCTCTGTAAACAATATAAATATGACTTTATGGTCTGAATGGTTAGGTTTAAATAATGTTTAATATATCAGGATGTTAATGTAATGAATTCTGGTCTAATATATGGTGAAAATAACACATAAAGCTTTGGGGCGTGGCTACAGTGTGATTGACAGGTCTGTGCTGTCATTACATCCTGAAGAGGAGCAGCACTGATGGTCTGAACGCTCATGTTTTTCCTTCACCATTCCTGGCACCATTTACTGGTAAGTAACGTTATGTTGAACCACAATTAGCATTCCAGTTAATATCACTGTTCATGTGAATTATGGAGGCTTGTCTCTACCCAAGATAGCTTGCTAGTGCTAGCATTGCAGTGCTAATAGTGGTACCATTACTAGGCTGCTAACCAGTGTTGCATGTGTTAATGTGATGCTAACATTAGCTCCACACTCATGAAAAGTAAATGGAACAAACGTCACAGCATACAGTAACACTACTTTGAGGAGGATCAGTTCTTCTCAGACAGGAAGGTAGACAGAGATATACATTACAACGGTACCATTAGCATAGCAAATGTTATGTTATCAGCTAACGCTAGCACTAGTGAGCTAACTTGATTGGCAACGAACCTCCATAATTCACATGAACAGTGATATTATTTGGAACGTTAATTAAGGCTCAACATAATGGTACTTACTGGTAAACTGTGTCAGTGTCTCCTCAGATGAAGGAAACATGAGCTGAGAGTTCAGACCATCAGTGCTGCTCCTCTTCAGGATGTAATGACAGCAGAGACCTGTCAATCACACTGTAGCCACGCCCCAAAGCTTTATGTGTTATTTTCACCATATATTAGACCATAATGCATTAAATTAACACATCTGATATATTAAAAAAAATTTTAACTATACTGTACAGTCAGACCATAAACTCCTATTTATGATGTTTACAAAGGTAATACAGCAGGAGAGAAAATGGTCATTTTCCCATAGACTTAAATACAAACAGTCTTCTTTTTGAAACCACAGATGTCGCCCCCTGCTGGATGGTGGAGAGAATGCAAGTTACTTCTGTATTGTCTTCATTGCTGTTGAAGACAGCTCCATCCACTGTTTATATACAGTCTATGTTTTCTGACATATCAAGTCAACCCACCCTCTTCAAATGTCTCTTGAGTTTTGCAACATTTGTGCTCGTTATCTTGTGATGTTGTGTTCTAGTTTTCTAATTTTTCTAGTGTTGGGTTTAGTTTGACTCATAGTAGCCAGCCTCATGACTTTCATTTGTACTTTGAAGTGCAACAACATTTGGTTTGGCTTAAAATGACAATGTTTGCTTTGTTATTAAGCCTTGGACATAAATTAAAATAAGTCAATGTTGACTTTAGTCTTACTCAGGACATGCACACAGTGAATGTTTCCCACAAAAAATCATTCACAATCACAATCAATGGGAATGTTTCAGTAGAGACGTCTGTCCACTGTGAGACAGCTGGACTACATGGAGACATGTGTGCTTCTTCTCTTTTCAGTTATCTAGCAACAAAACCTGCATCATCCAGTGAGGAACAAGACAGACAGCTGAACAAATGAGCATAAATGAGGTCACTGACTGCAGCTCTGTTTGTTCACTTCATGGTTGTATGATGAAAAACTGTTGAGGAGTGTGGCAGAATGTATTTAAGATTGTGTTCTGTCAGAATAAAAAATACTTGCTGAGTGTCCAAGCACTGTGCTGCCCTTCTGGCTGGTCCTGAGTCCTAGACCAAGATCTAAGAAGATAAAGGACCCCTCAGCTCTGAAAATCTGATAACTAAAGCTATAGTCTGTCATTCTGTTCAGAAACATTTTTTGTTCTACTGGGTGAAATGGTCCTTCCATCCTGAGAGTAGTCAATACATTACGTGTTCAGGAAAAGGAAGGAAAAGAATCAGACCTCTGTGGCAACTATAAAACACTGACCAATCAAATGACACTCAGTCTGAATGGAAAGAACCAATCAGATGCCTTCATGTCTGTCCCTCCCTCCTCCCCACTGTTTGTGTAAATGTCCAGCACACTCCTCTGCAGAAATACAGAGTTAACAGGAGAATCTGTTCTGTAGGGAACAATGTTAGAGAAAATGCATCCAAAAATACCACTTCCAGTGTTACTTCTGACGACTCACCCTGCTAAACAGACAAAGAGAAGAAAGAGGGAGACAGAAAAGACTGAAAGACAAAACTCTGGATAAAGCTAAGAGGACAAACCAGAGTGAACATCAGTGGAGACACTGAGACATCTGAAGGGATTGAAAAGTGATGCAGAAGTTTCTTTCTTTCTGTTGAACAGCTAATTATTTGTTCATCTTCAGGAGGAGTTATTATTTTCAAGAACTATGTAACGTTTGCTAACTTAACTACTTTTATAGCTGATATTAGCCTAACATTAGCTTCTCTGTAGGTGTAAGCCTGTCATGGGTACTGCTTGTATTGTAAAAGTTTTAGTAATCTCCAGTGTCTGCATTATAAAAGTGATAATATGATGTTGATATATTGGCTTTGAACGGGAAGTTTTATAACTGTGGTGATGAAGCATCAGCTCTCCTCTCCCTCCTGAATCCTACTGTCAGATTTTCAGGTTTGGGGGAGTGTGGCTTTGGACGGAGGGGTGGAGCTTAAAGCGCTTTTCCACTACACAGTAACGACACAGTAACGACAGTTTTGTTGCTTTTCCATTACAACTGAGTACCTCCTCGGCGTGGGCGGGGTCGTCATATGTCAGCGTGAAACTGCCGTAACTTAATTTGCATGGGACACAGAAAACCATGAAGAAGGGGAAGAACAACAACACAAACAATGGAGGACACCGAAGCGATCATGTATTTGTTGCTCACTCTGTGACTTTTTGTTACACACAAAGTGAAAGAAGAGAGACAGAGAAGGAAGACTCCAGGAAGTGTAAAAATAGCAAAGCAGTTTACCGGTTTTAAAACTTAAACTTTTGTGTTTGGCTTTTACAGTCCAATTGGACGTCCTGCATCCAATGACGCTTCCAATGACGACACTCATTGGCCAATCAGTGGAAGGCAGTCGGCTGACGTCATGTTTTAGTATCGATTTGGCTCGCTTGGAACCAGGGCTGAGGAGGTACGAAAAAAGTACCTAGTACCTAGTACCAGGTACTAGTGGAAAAGCGCCACAACCGTGTAGAACCGTGCTGTGCTGTACCGTACCGCGCCTGTGGAAAAGTGCCATTCGAGGAGGTACCGCTGTCAACTCTTGCTAGCTCTCTAACATGACAAATTATAGATTTAATATACAGAGAATTGTTTTCAGCCACTCACACATCTCATGGAACAGACATGCTGCTATTTTACCAATCCACTCAACCCATGTGTCTTTAAGCCATGACTCTATTTTTTCTATCATTTAGCGAAGCAAAATCTTCACGTGGCTCTTTAGATCATACAAATATCTTGCTGTATAAGTATAGTATTTGCTGGACTTTATTTAACTGTGATGCTGATTTGCTAAAATGTATTCAGAATTATGCTGAGATGAAGTCACAACCAGCTCACTTATCCTCAAACACATTTCAACATAAATATTTATCCCCTCCAAAGGCAAAGTTTTTCAAAAAGCTCAGATTTACAGTCAGAATACCACTACAGACATTCTCAGCTAATCGGTGGAAGGACTTCTTGCTGATCCTGGATCTGCTCCGGACTGACGGCGGGTCATTTCTCTCGGCTCCAAATCTCTCCATCTGACTCATAATGCAGCCCGTGAGGCTGTGCGGTATCGCTCACATAGAGATCAAGGTCAAATTTCATTACTCCTAATGAGGCTTAGCACCCATCATAATCTCCCCTCTACATCTCCCTCTCTGGCTTTCAGACATGAAAGACAAGCAGCAGCAGCTTCCTGAGCCATTATGCTGCTCACTGTTGCAGCTGCTGCCGGGTCACAATCACCTTTAATTGTCAAATACATTCCAGTGGAGACCCCCTACGGAAATGGTCCCTGGTAGTGATGGATAAATGAAGCTTCATGAAGCACTTGTGGTATTTTTTGACTCCTCTCGATGGTGCACTTGGTTTAAAGGGACACTATGTAATTTTTTAAGTATTTTATTACCTCAAATCAACGTCTTCATTCATAAATAGATCCTCATTGGTGTAAAATAACATATGTCAACAATCTGACTTATCCTCCTGGGTGAAGAATCAGTTATCTGTCTTTACATAGAGCGGGTCGCTCATACGGAGGCTTCCATGTCTTTCCGGTCTATCAATAACTACAAACTGCCGAGAGGGACATAAAGCACTACCTCCTAGTACCCATAGGACAAAATCCATTTTCGCAATTCACATTTCACAGAGAAGCAGCGTGGATATGACGGTCTTACTTACCCAGCACTAAACTAGAACCTGCACTGTATTGTACGGTCATACTGCAAACTATACTTATGCTGCGCCAAAGGAGAAAGATTGCTCATCGCCAAAAAAGCATAAAAAGGGCCATAAAATGACCGGAGCTCCGAGCCGGGGATCCGCGGTGAGAGTGGACGCCCAGGAGCACCCCATGCCCAGCCACGGCCCACCGGGGCCCGTCGGGGGTCCCCTGGACCTGGAAAAAAAGAAAAATAATCTCCAAATGCTCTGAAGAAAATTATAATTTCAAGTAAAAGAGGTTGAGTGTAATTTCAGGAATAACGTGTTTTCTGCTGCACAAAAAGATGAAACATTAAATATCCATGTCTGAATAAACTGCTTCGCTTTCTCAATCAAATCGGGAAAAGCATCTTTGATGCTGTCATTCACAAACATGTGTATGTGTTTGCGTGTTTGCATGCCTTGGGTTGTGTGTGTGGTGTGTCTCTGTATACATAAGTATGCGTGTCTCCCCCGCTGCGCTCCAGCCAGCCTCTTTGATAGATGCTATAATCATCCTGTCAGATCATGTGGAGCATGTGTTTCCATCTGCAGCCATAGACAGCCGTATTACGGCGGCGACTGGAGGCAAGGGTTTGTGTCGTATCCTCTGAATTCACTTTTTGCCTTATGTTTGTTCTCGTTTTAGATACGTGTTGAGTATAGGTTCATAAAGCAGTAAGGTCCTGTCAACCCTTTATTTGTTTTAATGCTTCCTCTATCCAATGCCAGCTCTAAACCTTGTAAAGAACAGTGTTATCAATGTAATAATAATATGCTATATTATATTAATTTAGTATTTAGTATTAATATTACCCAGAATATATAGTAGCTTTATGTTAATGAGCAGCAACCCAAGCATCCTTTTAATGGCAGATTGCAGGGGAATTCTCTCAGTGTGCATTTATTTTAGAAAACAAGGGCAAAATGTTTTTCCTTTATTGCTGTCTGTTGAGAATATTTTCTTTTATTGGATGGTTCAAAGGCTGCAGTCATGTCAAGGAACATGTGAACAACGTTTTAGTGTAAATATACTTCTGTAAGAAATTTGCTTCAATTATACAGAGAATGTCTTTTTTCCAAAACCTAATCAAGTAATTTTGTTGCCTAAACATAACCAAGAAGTTGTGTTTCGCAGGTAGCCCTGGGGCCTATATAAGGGCACCAATAGGAAGCACATCCTGAGTATTTTTCCACTGGCTTACTCTAACTAGAGTAAAACTGCTCCCACCTCTACATTAGCTTTAAATCATGTGTGGACACCCACTACTTTCTCATCTGAAGAGCCTGACCTGTCACACAAGATGGATTTTGCAGTTGTGGGTCATGCGGCTTGGGTTATTGCTCGACCTCAACAACTAGGCGTTCCTCGTTCATTTATCGATGGATACAAGAGATAGCGGCAGGGACGTGATGGAGGAGATCGGAAGTCAAGCGGTGAGGAATAGCTGGGAGGCTGAAATTAGGACATTGCCATGAAGAACCGCAAGGCAGCACGTCCACATGTGCAGAGACCGTTACTGTATGTGGAGGGTTGTACAATGTACCCACTGGTGGAACTCTGAGAAAAGGTTTATAAAAAAAACTGCCTACTGACTTTTTATGAGTTTATGAGTGATGTCATTGGAAACGAGTCTATGGGGCTGATGTTTTAAAATGTAACTTACTTCTGCTCGTTGTAGTTTTAATGATCCACTCTGGAGACATCACACTTCAAAATGTAATTAAACCTTCTAAATCATATGGTTCTTCTATAATACAGGACAACAGAGGTTTGTGATTTCCACCTCCAAAGCATGTAAGGCTTTCTCTCTTCATCCTTCAGAGATGAATACTATAGGGGCAAACAACGTAAAGTGTTTTCTAGTTTAGTTCTAACATCCCGAATCAGGATTTGAATGATATACACAATTATGATTCTCCAGTCGCCCCAGAGGCTTGAAGCTTAGCACCTTGCCACAGAGTATCTTAAAATTCAGAACTGAAATTGCCACACATTGTTTCTCACTGTCTACATTATGGCTCCCATCCTTGATCTGCCTCTCCAAAACTGCCTCTCTGATCTGCTGTCTAAATGTTTTTGCCAAAACTATAGCAAGAAGCATGCAGGCTTCTTGGGTCATAGAAAGGCAAGATCCCACTGCTTCTTGTTCATTTTGCACCATTTCCATGGCTCTTTCATCACTTCCATTTTCCATCTTCCAGGAATATCCAGACAGGACTGGACAAGCTGGGAAATGAAGCCATCATATTTCTATCCCTTTCTGTTCATTTCTCCATTTATTCCCACTTTCTCTTTGTCTGCTTTGTGGCATTTGCTTCCAGTGACCTTTGCCTCTTGAAGTGACACTGATGTGCCATCATGACAGCTTGTGTCTCTCCCAGCTACAGTACAGAGGAAGGGAGGACATATAGGACAGGACAAGATCCAAATAGACCTCCTTCTGTCTGTGTGTCTGATCTTAGCATTAATTTTCTCTTGGACAAAGGCATCAGATTGAGAAAGATGATGTGATTGTCACTATTTTGTACTATACTGTGATGGTTTGGACATTAAACCAATTATTTTAGTTTCAGGTTCAGAGCTTATACTGAAATGAAACCATGTCAGCAGTCAGGCTGTTCTCATCCAATATTTGCAAGAAAGAAAATAGAAAAATATTACTACGAAAATTATTGCACTATAATTCATATATAACCCACGCAATTGGGAGCCAGCGTTGTGATTATGTGATGTTCAATGCAGACTGCTCTTTCTGTGAAAACATGGCGGACATTCCTTACATTCTCAGTGGAAAATGCAATATTTTAAAATAGCTTATGAGTTCAAATGTGTTTTGATAACATTTCTACTGGGAAATATGCATTTTATTTCCATAACCCTAACCCTGTAACCCTAACCATCGCTAGAAATGTTGTCAAAGTGTATTTCATTGCCTAATTTTTATTAAAATATTGCAGTTTCCACTGAGAATGAAAGGAATATCTTCCATTTTTATGGCTCTCGCTTCAGGGCTCACATATGCGCGCTTATCACTCATGTTGCCGGTCATTCGTAGAGAAATATGAACGAAAATCTGTGCCTAACTTCATATGATATCATATTAACTGTTTCATGAGACCACGTTGCAGTAGTGAGTGAGTGAAGAAGTAATTTGAAGAAGCTGAATTATCAAAAGATGTTGTATGTTTGTCAGGCGTGTGACAGTCGTTGTGTCTTCTTGTGTAGAGGTCTACTACCAGCACTGAGGGAACTCATTCTATAATAGAAGCAGATGGAGACAGCTTTATTGCCTTGACTTGATTCGCCCACAGTTTCGTCATTCTTTGTTGGTTTGTCTGCATGGTTTTCTGCATGTTTTGCCTCTCTGAGTGCTCTTTCAAGATTTTGGCTTCCCTCGAAACTGTGATTCCCTCTGTGCTTTTGTTAATAAAACATTTGCTCGGCACCGATCTGCCTGCTGCCTGTGTTCGACTCCTCCCTGCCTGTCCTGCAGTTGTTAGCAACCACCTGCTAATTTGATAAATGTAAATTCATCTGCTCTCTCCTTTAACTGTTTTTGGTCTCCACCAGCTCCTAAGTGGACGATTTTTTTCTCTTTTGCTGTTAAATGCTCCACTGTGTTCACTAGCTAGTCTCTAATTGTATCTGTCTGTTTGTGAAAATGTACTGTAATCAGGCTTTTTCCAGATTTTTCTCTGAAAACACAACGATAACTGTGAGAGCGGATCAGAATAGGAAAGTTGTGGGCTGACATATAAACAATGAGCTGGATCACTGTTAAACTCTGTAAAGCAGAACAGATCTGCGTTCAGATGATCATTCACTGCAGGTTCATCACTACCAGTGTCGTGGTTATTATAAAAATATCTCTTATAGCTGATTACACCATTATAAACTGCATGTATTCAAACCCACAGATGACATGATGACTCCAGTGAGGGAAGGGAGCGAAGGCAGATTAATATGTTACTCATTCAGGGCGACACAGTGGCAACAAGAGCCATGTGGAACACTCCCTGTCGCCCTCGCTGCTTCAGACGACACATGTATATACCCTGAATGCACAAAGTATCACGTAGCATGCATAATCACATTGGCCCTCTAAAGAGACCAACTGCCGGGTTAATACACACAGCGTTTACTGAGGGGGAAAAGAAATTACAAGTGATGAATTGAATTAATCTCAATTGAGGCTGGGAATGGGATGAAACGGGGTCTCCAGCCTGGAGAGGATTAGCAGCAGATGTCAAGAGAAAGGAGGAAAGAGGAATGAGGCAAAATATTGTAGCCGTCCTGTGGCGTTCTTCTCTTTAATGATAAGAAGTAACACCTTCCTCCATTGTGAATGGTTTAAAGACTTCAGGACCAAATTAGCTGCAACTGACACTGTACAAAAACTTGACACATTACATACACAACATTACACATGATGTCTACGTGTTCTACTGGGTCAACTGGTCCTTCCACCCTGAGAGCAGTCAATACATTATGTGTTCAGAAAAAGGAGGGAAAAGAATCAGACACTTTCATGTCTCATCCTGCTCATGTCCCCCCTCTGTCTCTCTGTCCTCCCCTCTGTTTCTGTAAATATCCAGCACACTCCTCTGCAGAAATACAGAGTTAACAGGAGAATCTGTTCTGTAGGGAACAATGTTAGAGAAAATGCAGCCAAAAATACCACTTCCAGTGCTACTTCTGATGACTCACCCTGTTAAACAAACAAAGAGAAGAAATAGGGAGGAAGAGAAGACAGAAAGACAAAACTCTGGATAAAGCTAAGAGGACAAACCAGAGTGAACATCAGTGGAGACACTGAGACTGAAGAGAGATCTGAAGAGTTTATAGGATATGACATTTTGAACATATTGCACAGTCATAGTCTCCAGTGTCTGCATTAAAGGTGCTCACAGACTCCAGCAGACTGTGAACGGTGCAGAATCTATATGTCCGTTCAGCTCAAAGCTTCCATAGTCGAGCGCACCGCTGCGAGTAGTTTCCTGTGAAATTTCTGTGAATCGGGAGATCGAAGTCACATTTAAAGCGGGTCAACGTGAAAAATGCCGAGCATTTTCAGTGCAAAGATCCCGAGGAGCGTTTTTTCTGACAACAGTGTGGAGTGGAGTATGCACGATTGCAAAAATTTGAGCTTTGCACACTCCGTGTCCATTCCACTGAGTATGTTTGGGCCTTTAGCCCAGTGCTAACTTATCATGCTAGCTTATGGTGCTTGTAAACTGGTCAGTACCGCTTGTAATGCATTACAAAGGTGACAAAATGATGTTGATATATTGGCTTTGAACAGGACATTTTACAAATGTGGTGATGTAGCATATCGTCTCTCCTCTCCTTACTGTCAGATGTTCAAGTTTGAGGGGGTGTGGTTTTGGACGGAGCACTGACAGGAGTGTGGAGCTTAGAGGAGGCTGAAAGGTGGTGCCACTTTCAAATCTTGCTAGCTCTCTTGCTTGCTCTCTAAAATGACAGACTATAGCTTTAACACACAGTTGACAGGCTATTAAATAGATATGGGTCATAAATGTTCTATTATGCCTAATATGTTGTAGAAATGAAAGCAAAATTAAAAACAGCTTGAAACAAAACACCTAGTTTAAATTTAGGAAAATCCTGTGTTGGCTTAAATCAGTATGTTTCAAATTAATGAAAACTTCTGTTTTGTGTCCCATCCATTTCCCTTGACTGCCATTCTATATTGGCTGTTTCAGGCTGTCATACTCCTGATTACTATGGTCACTAGAGGAATGTCATGTTCTTTTATGCCTTCTTTCAGTGAATGACCATGTAAATAGACATTGAAACTTAATTTTGGATGTAGTAGGCTCCTCTTGACCTACATCTGTGATGCTTATAGCAACCAGTAACACCTATTCAATGGCCTGACAATAATCTATTCAACATTAAACACAATCTGCAGGAATTTTATTGTGTCGTGGCAATGTGTAGAGTCATCATCTGAATCTGCCATTTTCTAAATTAAACTGGTAATCCTTTATTGTGAATATGATCAATTTAATCCAACCATAAAAATTCCACAGTAAAGGAGATTACATGGCGACTTTGATGAGGTAATCCATTGTGTTCCTAGTTTCATTGTCAGTTTGATTTTTCTTATTTTATTTATTTTGCTGATCATTATTTTCATCTTGACTGTGATGGAAGGACAGTAACATGACAACCACAATGATCTGACACACCTTATTTCTGTTCTACAAATGAGCAAAAAATCCTTCTCAGGTGATTTGTTCCAGACCTTCAGGATGACTCAGACACAGGTATCAGCCAGCCTGCCACCATACAATCCAAGATGGCAGCCAAGTCTGTTCTGTGTATAGTACGTCAATAATATATATTTTATGTATCAGATTTTATTATTTGAGCCTGAATGAGTGGTACTCTGCACAATCAGCACATTCTTTGAAGAGTGGGATCTCTTGCGGATATATTGTTGTTAGATGTCACTGGATTACCACAGGCTTTGGCCTACCTATAATCCGTCTATTGAAGTAGCAGCAGTAGACAGCAAACAATTTTAGTGTCATTAGCCTTCCTCTTCCCTCTAGATCCATTTGCGAGTGTACACTTATTAGCCCTGGTAGCCTTCAGTCATTGGCCTTATGTGGTGTCCTACAAAGATCAGCTTTGCCCGCTAACTTCTAGTTACTGGACCTGACTGCTTGCGTTTAGTTATCAGCCCTGCTAACATCATGAAAATGGGTAAAATTATTGTACTTTTGTGTGGTTCTTCTAGTATCCCAAATGGGTCTTGCAACCCCCATTCATGAGCTATATGACTTCAAGATGCAGTTTGACAATTATTACAATTTAACATTTAACAGTTTTATCTGAAATTTGGCTTAAACAATCTGTACATGATAAAGATATTCACATTAACAGCTATAATGTCAATCATACTGATCGACAAAGAAAATATGGTGGCGTGAGTGACCATATAGATGAGGAAGAACTTTGATGTTAAATTAATGTTCTCTAGGTCAGTAAGTGAAGAACTTGAACTGTCCAGAGATCATCATATTATGTTTATGGGTGTTGTAGTCCTTCATCTGCCCCTACTAATTCAAAATTCAAATCTACTATTGTGAAGCTTCTGTCACAACTGAAATACAATTAAATTGTGTTGGTTGGTAACTGGAACTGAGACTGTCTGACCCATTGTGCAACTTGAAACTTTATAAAATTAACTCACCTGCAAGACCAAATACCAAATGCCCTCAGAAATTTACACTCATCAGGTGTTTCCCCAGTGATGTGAGAGATCATTGTTTGTTTGCAGTAGTACGAGACACAAGGATTCCTAAAAGTAAGCCTGATTTTGTTGAAAAATGTAATATGGAATTATTCTCTGTAAGACTTGTATCTTTTTAACTGGGATAAAATGGCTCTTTTCAATAATGTTTAACTGGCTCGGAAATATTTCCACAAAAGCTTCTTGAGTATTGTGAATAAACATGCCCCTTTATGCAAATTTAGAGTGAAAGGATGTGATAATCTGTGGTTTGCAACTGACCTGTCAGATTTAATGCTGAAGCATGATGCTGCGTGGGACAGGGCACATAAGCTAGGATCAGAAGCGGACTGGCTAAACGTTGATAATTGAGAAACCAGTTTATTTCTCTCGTTCAGAAAGCAAAATCTGAATTTTATATTTCCACAAAAAAAAAAAAATCAACCATCAAATCTTTGATTGCTGCCCCTATTGATACATACAATGACAAGTCTGCTGAAGTATAACTAAATCCTGAAGTAGCTATTGACAATACTCAGGATTTTTTTTTTTTTTTAACTGACAATACTCACGTTTTTAACTTTACTCCCTTTACAACAACAAAGGTCATGGGCGCTCTAAATTTAATCCTAGAAAACCAGCTGGCTCAGATAACAGGAAGCTATTCTTCCTAAAGCAGGCAGCTGAAATTATAGCTAGACCACTGCACTGTGTAACATTTTAACCTTACTTTAACTTCAAATGAAAAAAAAGTCCCTTTGGACAGGAAATCTGCCCTTGTTCTCCCCTCCTAAAAGGAGCTGACCCTAGTATTTTAAACAATTACAGACTGATAGGTAAACTCTGTTCTGGCAAAAGTGCTTGAATCTCTGGTCAGTGAACAGGTAAAAGAATTTCTAGACACCAACTCTGTTCTGTCACCATTTCAGGCAAAAAAAATCAAAAGTCATACTACTGTTACTGATCCCATGAAGGTCATAAATGATGGTCTTGCCAAGAAGCAATGCTGTTTGTCCCTGTTTATTGACAGGGTTGATCACATTCCTTTTTAACTTTTCATTTCTATGCTGATGAAACTATCATATACTGTGCAGCACCCACTCCTGCTGAGACCTCTCAGTATTTACAACTTGCGTTTCATAGAGTAGAGGAACAACTTTGAACTATACAACTTGTTCTAAATGCTGACAAAACAAAATGTGTATTATTTACTGCTTCAAAAATAAAGCAGTAAAATAAGCAGTCAGAGAAAATTTTAACAAGAATAGTCAACAATTGACAAGCATTTGTTTTTAAGGAGCTCATTCAGTATGGAAACAACCTTTTTGCCTGTTATTGACTATGGAGATGTGTTTAATGTGAATGTTTCTCCTAATTGTCTTTGCAAGTTAGATAGGGTGTACCATGGGACTGAGAATTGTTACCAATACTCACTATTGTGCACTCTGCTGGACATCTTTATGTGGCTGACGCATCAATCATTGGTATGTGTTTATTTACAAAACCATTCTGGGTATCACTCCTTCCTATTTGTCTTGTCTTTTAACAAGGAAAAATGGAAGTCATTAACTCTGAATATCCCATCTCAATGGATACTCTGCAAGGTGTCATCCCAAAGTATGATCTAAACTGGGCAAGAAAGCAATTAAGATTATGGGCACTTAATGCTTGGAATAAATTGTAAACTAAACTTCGCTGAAGAAGTTTAAAACTGATGAAATCTGCAGTTTACAGGTCTCTGATCTCAATGGGACTGTCTTGGTTAAATAAATGCAATAAATACAAATCTCTATAGATGTTCCACTAAACACAACTGTCAGTGTCGACAAAAGAGCTCACAGTTGCTCTCAAGATAGACTCATCTCAGCACAACGTCAGTAAGGTCAAACCAGTTTACAACAGGAGAGAAGGTGATGAACATGTTCGTTAAGTTGTCTGTCAACAATGTTGGTGACTGTCCTGACACATCATCTCATGAAAAGTTAGGCCTCATTTTTCATAATTTCTCTGATGAATGTCTGGCATCAAGTGTCAACTCAGGTGTGTTACATGGATAAACATACAGTCAGAATAAACTTGTGCCTATACAGGAAAAAAACATTGTTCGGTTTAGGCAACAAAATTACTTAGGTTTAGGGAAGTGTGGGAAGTGACTATGACGAACCAGTAAGGTGTTTATCATTGCTGCCTTAAATTAACAGTATTACTTTTTAACGTTTTTCATGTATAATGATTATCAGTCATGTAGCTCTTATATGTGTATTCCTAAAATATCATAATTGTTAAATTGCAGTAATTTCCTGTCATTCCTGAACAGAAAAATGTGTTTTAGTTGTTTGTTATTCTGGATTCATTTCTGACTTCTCAGTGAATTCCAGTTTTTTGGATCTGGGTCTGGATTTGGGTCTAAAATGGTGAATTCAGTTTAAATTCCTCACTCCTGTTCAAAATGATGAAGAGTAGGGAACTCAGTGAGGAAGCCAGAGTCTAAATTATAGAATTTCATGATGCTGGAGGCTCTTTGAGACAAATAGAGCAGGTGCTATAATTAATCTGTATATGAATTATAGCACATTCTTTTTTTTTATAGAATATGAGAACAGCCAGAGAAATACAAAGGCTTAGTACTGTGATCCCTGTACAGAGGAACTGAGCATGGTCTGCCAGGAGCACTCACCTCCCATCAACTGACGGCAGAGCACAAAGGCGTACAGAGCACCTCTTTTTGTCCATGTCCAGCTCCAGAGGCTAGGGATAACAAAGAAGACCACAGTGGAGAGTAATCTCCAAATGAGGAAAAAGATCCACTTCCACCTGTGCAGCTCCCACTTGGCCATTGGAGGCCCATCTGTCAGCATGATTTCAGCATTGAAACAGCAAACAGCATCTCATTGATCCATGACCAGAGGTTCTCCGTCACCTCAAGTGTCATGTAAATCAACAAGCACCTTGATTACTGACAATGTTGACAATGTTACCCTGTAAGAGGCCTTAGACAAATAACTACAAAGGACATGGTAAGATGAACGGATTAGCAGACTTTATACGTGCACAGAGGTAAATCTGCATGAAAACTGCAGTCACCTGTGCGAACTGCAATCATGTGTGCGAAATAAAACTTAAACTCAAATGAACTACTCTGAAACGATGCATTGCGCTATGGCAATGTGTTGTAAATGTGCTGACCCATTGACTGTGCCCAAGAAATGTTAACAGGCACTTTAAGGGACAACCCTTGATATGGCAGGGCCTCCACAAGAATGCACAGAGAGCGAGTGCGTAGGGGGCCATCCTGAATCACATAGTGCAGAGGGCGAGTGGCCCGTTGAACCCTTAAATAGCGAGTCTGCATCGATGCACACTTACAACGGCTTTAGCAGGAAGTGCGATGGAGAAATGGAGGAGGAAACAACATACATCCTTAAGTTCTGCATGTGTCCACGATGTCCCTCACACCATTGTCACACTGACAAAAAATCAAACAAAGGGTGTGGTTTGGAAATATACAAAAAGATACAACTATCAAATCTTCCTCTGTGCTGACGTTTGGTTTGATTTTGTAGCCCTGGCTCCTCAAAATATAAGAAAAACTGGCAGCAAAATTCATCTAGCTTCATTTGTTTGATTGGAAATGTCACATAGTGCTGGGGTTGAAAGACTTGTGGAATCTCTTAAAATGATTTGAGGTATAATGTAGCTCCTCCTGCACAAGAAGCGTCTTTCTGTTGCCATGGCAACAAGCACTTCCATTTTCCAGTGGAGTGAGGAGGGTGTCCCGTACCTGCTCATCTTATTTATACCCTTCCCCTTCAGTTGAAGTGCCTCCACAGCTGGAGTGAGACTTCATTTACACTCGGTGGTGAAGAGGTAGTGAGAAGGGGGGTTTGCACAAGCACATCTGAACTGATGAAGCCATTGAATAGCTGCATCAGGTCTGCTTGAAACAGGGGGTTGGGTAATTTTGATTCATTGCATCAGGTGTGCTGAAGTAGTAAAAGTAGTATTTTGTGTTGTATTTGGATAAAAACCATGGTAATATTACTTTTGTTAAACTATTTTGGGTGGCACGGTTGTTCGAGTCCCGGCCTGGGGCCTTTCTGAGTGGAGTTTGCTGGTGTGTTCTCTGCTGGGTTCTCTCCGGGTACTCCGGCTTCCTCCCATCATCGAAAGCCATGCATGGGGAAGATCAATTGGCTAATTTAAATCGCCTGTAACTATGAATGTAATTCTGTCTCTATATGTTCAATGAACTGGCGACTTGTCCAGGGTGTACCCTGCCTTTCAGTTTGGATAGGCGGTTGATAATGGATGGATAAATTAAACCATTTTAACTGTTCTTGTCTACGTTGTTTATTGCAAACAGCTGAAAAATTGTACATTTTGCCAATGAGACTAATATGCAATGGGAGTTGAATAATTTTGAACTGTACCTTCCCATGAGTTTGGGTTGAATAATGAGTCAGGGGGGTTTACTCTGGAATTAGCCGAAAGCTGGTGTGTCTCATACAATGCCAGAACATTGAGAGTAAGACAAGCCTGAAGAAAACATTTCTTCTTGCTTGAGTTTTAAATCCTAAAATACTACTGAACATGCAAACTTTCCCGAATTACACAATCTAGCTGGGACCACTCTTGCTGTTTTCAGGCCGGCTAGAAAGATGCCGGTTCCCGCTGGAAACCAACTTTTCAGTTCCCAAACGCTCTGATTTTCAGCGTGAACATGTCAGTCAGTTTGAGATTAGGTACAGGAAGCGGCACGGTTCTCAGTCGGCCTGAAAGCGCTGTGTGCGCGTGTGTGTAATAGATGTGATTTGTCCTGAGGAATTTTCAGCCACAAAGTTAAAACTAGTGGTCCTGGGTGGATTCTAGCCGCAGACTGAAAGAGCTGTCCCTGTACAGATTATGGCCACATAAACCCTGACAGAGACCCATCAGACCGAAACTTAGTCTGATTGACCCATTAAGCCAGAGCAAAGCCCTGCCAGCAGGGAACTACAAGCAGAGAAAAGAAAAAGAAGGGCATGGCAAGGGGAGAAATAAAATGCAGTTTTGTAAAAAGTAAAACTCAGTGCAAATGATTTCATATTAAAGGATTGAAATGTGTAGATATGTAGAAATAATCTCAAATGCCAGAATCACTTGAACATGTGTCTCTCTCTCCTCCCTTCATTATCACCAGACACATGATCTAATCGGACTTGTAGGGCAGATCATGTATGTCATGTGGCACATTGGGATTATTGATCCATACATAACATGGCAGACATCCCCTGAGGTTTCTTCCCTGTTAAGTTCAAACAAAGGTTACTAATCTTCGAAATATGCTGATTGCTCTTCTGTACCTTGATCTCAAACCGCCTCAGAAACATGTACCTTGACTAAATCATATTAGTCTCGACTGTCACGCTTGAACATATAGTTTCTATAAAAGCTCCCCTTTGTAATGTGGAGAGCAGCACACCGCACAAAATACACACAAAGGAATTATGGGGATAGAGGGAAAGGAGCAATAATGGGAGGGCTAATAGCAACAGCTCTGCCACATCTGGCTTACCGGGGGCTATAGAAGTGAATAATTTAGTGTTGTGAAGAAGCAGAGGCATGGCCTTGAATGCAGAAGCAGAGGAATGCTGCAGATCAAATCACAGCTATAGTGTAATTTTAGGAAACATGGCTGCTTTATACCTGCTGAGGACACACCGAGAGGAGTGACACTTGAACAGTATATGACACCTTTTGATCATTAACAGTTGTAAGAAGAAAAAAGCAGTGAGGAGGGTTTTAAAAATATATATTCTATTGTGAAAAAACAGCACTTGCCTACTGTCTGTCTGCCTCATGCACACTGAATGCACTGCATGACTGAGGTCACACAACGTCATTTTCACTGAGAGAAAATGAAATGTAGCAGTCAGGTCAACAAAGAATAATTAAACAACTGTAATAGAGTGAGAGACAGTGTGTCCTAACAGCAAGCCATACATTATGACATGTAAACAAGACAAGTCCCCCCAGATTAGACTGGAGATCTCACCGCCTAAAAGGACAGGCTGTACTTCTACATTTATGTAACAAGTAGAACTATTTGCTGGGACAGAGAGGATGAGTGGACTGGTTATAGTGGGACAGAGAGGATGAGTGGACTGGTTATGCTGGGACAGAGAGGATGAGTGGACTGGCTATAGTGGGACAGAGAGGTTGAGTGGACTGGTTATAGTGGGACAGAGAGGATGAGTGGACTGGTTATAGTGGGACAGAGAGGATGAGTGGACTGGTTATGCTGGGACAGAGAGGATGACTGGACTGGTTATAGTGGGAAAGAGAGGATGAGTGGACTGGTTATGCTGGGACAGAGGGGATGACTGGACTGGTTATAGTGGGAAAGAGAGGTTGAGTGGACTGGTTATAGTGGGACAGAGAGGATGAGTGGACTGGTTATGCTGGGACAGAGAGATGAGTGGACGGGTTATAGTGGGACAGAGAGGATGAGTGGACTGGTTATAGTGGGACAGAGAGGATGAGTGGACTGGTTATGCTGGGACAGAGAGGATGAGTGGACTGGTTATAGTGGGACAGAGAGGTTGAGTGGATTGGTTATAGTGGGACAGAGAGGATGAGTGTACTGGTTATAGTGGGATAGAGACTCAGTGGACAAGTTACAGGAAACTAAAACATTTTAGTGATCTTAGTGTTTTCACTCCAGTCAGCTGCCTCCTTAATTAGGTTTTGGGAGTGAAATGAGGTGTCTTAGTAAAGATAACTGCCACCGTTATACATCCAGTACATGAATTCTCCAGTTAGCAGATGTAAATGTAAATTGACTGTACTTATATAGCACCTTTCTTGTCATCCGATCACTAAAAGTGCTTTACACTACACGTCACATCTACCCATTCACACTCACTTTCATACTGATGGAGGGAGAGAACCATCGAGTTTTTACACATTCACACACCAATGCACAGCACTGGAAGCAATTTGGGGTTAGGAATCTTGCTAAAGGACACCACGGCACATGACGACTGTAGGCGGGAATCAATCTTCCAATTGGTGGTCGACCTGCTCTACCACTGAGCCTCAGCTGCCTCCAGACAGTAAATGAAATTATAATTAAAATATAAAAGGTAAAAGTACTCTAAATATGCCCCCTGCAAGTGGTACACCATTAAATACTGGATCCTCATTACTGATGCATTAATGTGTAAGAATAATGTTATGTGAAACCAGTCAAGGTATATGGAGCTAATCTTAAGTAATTTAAGTACTACACTGCTGAGTAGTTTCATCTATAACATCTATAGCGTTTTTTTTAGGGCTGATGGATCCACAGTAGATCCAGCTGTGAAGTCATTCCATGGTGTCTACTGGTGGGATTAACCTGACTTGGTAGCATATTGGGTTTTCACTGTGCCTCTGCAGGATTTTCATGCTGTGCACACATCCACATATCCACAGTCTGACTATACATCAGCATACATCCTATAACATGAATGTAGTGCTCTTGCACATTGATCTCCTCTGATTTAACACAGTGCAAGTTCTTGCTGGAATCAGACACACACTCATGTCCACAGCAGAAGCATGAATGATGTTCGAGAAAACTGTATTTTCCAGAGCAACATGAGACTTATCGGACCCGATACGCATCCATTCAAATCAATGTGTCAGTTTCCACTGAATGCGGAACGCCACCGACGTGCCGATGCCTGCCGAAAAAAATTGACAAGCTTCTATTTTTGTCGGACGTCGGCAAGCAATGCATGAATTCAGCGCCGTGTGCCGACATCCGACAGCAGGAATCTTGCCATTTCGGCTGTCTTCGAGCAGGTGGATCTGGTGGGTATTGACGGATGATGGCCGACGGACGTCGACAGACATTGGTGATGTTCCGCATCCAGTGGAAATCAGCAGTTAGCCTGACTTGCTGGAACACAGCAGCAGTTACTGGAGGATAACTCTGCTTAATAATTCAACATCACTTTGCTTTTGAGCACACTGCATCTCTGGAAACTAAAACCAGAACTTGCGTAGAATAATCAGACACCATCAGCTGTGAGTGTATGGAAGCTTCAAATGATTTGAAGCAGGACTACAGTAATTCTGACTTTTCGCTGTCTCTTCACTGAGAAATTTGTTTGAAATAAGTGTTGTTCAAACAAATCCAATTGTTCTTTTTAAAATAAACTTCTAATGAACATTTATTTTAGTTTTTAGGTTTCATTGGTTAAGTTTAGGGAAATTCAAGACTCATTATTGACTTGATTCATGCTAGATACTACTAACAGTGAATGTCCTGTTCGTTTGAGCTTCTCTCCGCTAGTATCCAGTTCTAATAGGTTCATGAACTGAACAAGAGAAGAGGATTGGAGGATGGAAGTTCACTTCATAGTCTGTTCCCCCCTGTTGAACACAGTCCTGTAGTGTGGTGCATTTGGCTCCATTGTGCCGAGCTGGATCCAACAGCTTAATAAATTTGTAAACACCTCACACTATCAGATAATCTCTGCTGACTATCTGTCCTGAGCAAGCCTCCAATTAGGAGAGTGTGAGGATGGTCGAATGTGGTGTGAACTGGCCTGATAATCCTCCAGCGTGTCCCAGCCTGGCTCAGATAAAAACACATTACAGGGAGAAGCAAATGTAACACTGGTCAGCATTTCAGAGGGAGTTATTAATAGAGCTGGATGAAAACTCTTTAAATCTGTTGAGAGGGGTGTTTGCACTGTTCTCCTTTAAAACTGCATAACGCTGCTTGACTTCACTGTCTTTCAAAGGCTGTTGCAGGTGCTGGTATCATATGAGACTAGACAACAGAACCTACTGGTACCATATCATACCATAGTCATAACTGATGAGGACTAAAGGCAGGGGATTTTCTCAGGGATAATTTTACCTCTGCCCTCAAGATATGTGAATGCAAATGTTACCAAACGAGTCTGTCCTTTGTACACAGAAATATACACAAATGTATTGTGTATTTTTTTTAAAAATGTGCTTTTGAATATTCCTTCATACTGAGGTGGACTGGTTATAGTGGGACTGTAATCGCATGAATTGATTTGAATGGAAAGCTGAGACTCTTGTGGATCCTATGAGCCAAAGTATTCATGTGTGATGACGTTAGTCCCCATAGTGAGAGCACAATTTTAAACTTCACTGTATAAAATGACCCGTGTTGCATCTATGATAACCATGGCCTTGTGGAAATAAATAACCACTAACAGTAGCCCTAGAGCATTCAGAGGAGGGATGGCTTTTCCAGAGTTTTCTCTGACAATCAGAGGGTTTCTTAGTAGTTCGCAGCAAAAAATGTAGTTCTTGCAGAAATCTTTGTTCTGTGTTTTTCCTTGATGTCTGGTGTGTTAAGTTAGCATTTCTGCTACATTTTTGATATTTTTTATCGATTCTTGAGTCACAAAAATGTTGAATTTGGCACCAAATGTGTGTAAAAGATGGTATCTGTGTATGACCACTTAAAACAAATCCAAACAAAGTAACCTTTCTATTCATTTTCTAATTTAGCACAGCTAGCTTTGACTCAGATAGTGCTAGGATCCACATTACTCATAGCCTCAGTGATTAAGGTCATGATTAAGTGATTATGGTTGAGTGAGTGTTCCCATTTAAAAAAAAAACAAAAAAAAAACAGAAGACAACAAGGATGGACCGCACCTTTAAATAATGAATTTACAAACAAAATATCAGGAAATGCAGCCAAGACTATTCTTGTGCTCCACCTTGTTTTTGAGACACTCCCTGGCTTCAGATCCAATATATGATCTGAAGTTTGTCTCTTCCACATAGTGGTTCCCATTTATACCCAAAGTTACAGTTATTGCTCGACACATCTGACACCATCATCTGAGAAAAACATGAAGAATTGTTTCAGTCTAGTTGAATGTACATGTACTCAGCCATCTGTCTACAGTCACAGACCCCTCTACCCAACCCATAATAACTTTACTTTGTAAAATTAGACAGCTTTTCAGCTGGTCATATTATTTTATGGAGAATATCTACTGTCTGCCCACAGCTTTACAACTCTTATGTTTATGCAATTCACTTATTTGAATGTGATATGAACTCACATTGAGCTGCAGGGTCTCGGTCCACTGTCCAATCACACGGTAGCCTGGCCCAGTGATGTTGTTCCACTGGTACTGAAACAGGTCGTAGCGTCCGGGGGCATCGCCATTACGGTTGAAGGTCACTGAAGTACCAGCACTTCCTGCAAAGAACAAATAGCCACTTAGTTGCCGGGTCACTCAATCAATAAATCAGGCAAACGGTCGATCAATACATCAGTTAGTCAAGCATGTTTTTAAAGGTTACCACATAGATTAGTTACACGGTAAGTGAACTGCATTTCTGTCACTTTTATATGCAAACAGCTTTAAGATTTGCCTCTAATTTTCACACACACACACAAATTTCCAGAATATGGTAAAAATAAAACATGAATGAATGCTTGTTTCCATCCACTCCTGTTGTCTGTTGAACATGAGTTTATTTAATAAAGGCAGGGTCCATTTTTTATATCAGTTAGTTCCTTATATTAAAATCCCCAAAAATTAATTTTGGTTGAAGTAATTAGCATATACTTCAGCGTCAAAACTGAGTTTTTTTTCTTCTAAAAACAAAGGTTTGGACACGATAACATGCTACATATTAAACACAGTATCTTTATCCATTGTGAGTCAGTTGACTACACATACAGTAACTTACAGTAGATGGCAGTCGGCAGAGACACTTTCAAAAGCAATGTACTGCTACTGCTGTGTGTTCAGATCCCAAAACACACAAAATAACTCAAACAGAATAACTGATCGATGCAGCGGTAGAGCAGCAACTCCAGTTTTCTGCGAGGTAAAATGACAGTGAATAAATTCTAAATATAGCATACACTGATATTGATTTTTCTTTGGTATCTGAAATATGATTTTGTGCTGCTCCCATCCACAGCTGCTTCACCTCACCATCACACAGCTCATTTATCATCTTGTTTTTCACTAAATGTGACATGCCATCACTGTCTTTCAGCTCAGTCTGTCTACTTTCCTTTATTGTAAAGCACTACAGTATGTGTGAAAGATGTTCAAATAAAGTCCCTTGTTATTGTTATTTTAATAATAACTATAATCAAAACTATAAACTAAACTAAACTATAGTCACCTGGTATTTTCTAACAGAGAAGGTCATCTTTTGTTCTTATGATTCAACCAGAAGATTTAACTGTGGGTCACACCTCTGTCTATCTAGAAATGAATGGGACTTAATGACTTAATGTGAATGATGTGGCTAAAAGCACTGAATGGATGTACATGAATGAAGAAATTAACACATCCTTAATTATCAATAGCTTGTTTGAATACTAGCCTCTCTCCACTCTGGAGCGTGGTAAACACCTGACAGTAAATTGTTTTTGTCACTTCCTCTGAGACTTTTCTCTCAGGTTGGGTATAGCCTCCCTTCTGGACCTCTCTCTTTCTCGCTTTCTTTTATTATTCTTGTGTCTTTCTACTCTGCGATGCTGCGAGCCCCCTGAAAGACACTGTGTTTATTTGCTTTGGCCTTCTTGGTCTTGCTTTTGGTGTGGGCGAGGAGTCCCTTTCAAGTCTGTATTTAATTTAGAATGAAAGGGAAGAAGATAGAGAGGAAAATAGAAATTTGGTGAGAAAAAAAGAGAGAGAGAGAGAGAGAGAGGACAGATAATGCTGCGCTTCCTCTGAAATAAAAAGTGAAATTTCCTCAGGTTAAACTGAACTGTTTGAGCAGCTTCTGTAGTAATGTTTCTGTCTCTCAGTAACTCTGGAGTTCGAACCCTCCTCAGCAGCTACAATACAGACTAACACCATAAACCCTCTTTATTGTTGTCATGCTTTCAATTTACCTTTAAACATTTCACATCTGTGTTTGCAACATCACATTTATTGCTTTTCATAGAGTCAAGAGAGTATCTGTGTGCATGACAAATATTGCATATCTGCTACAATAGAGTGTATGTGTATGGCTCTGTGTTTGCATGTTTGGTGTCATGCTATTATACTGAGGTCTCTGCATTATATAGGCAGACCGCCTTCTCAGATTATCTGGTACCTGGTACCTTTTTTGTACTTCCTCTGCCCTGGTTCCAAGCGAGTCAAAGCGATACTAAACATGACATCAGCCGACTGCCTTCCGCTGATTGGCCAACGAGTGGAATGGAAGCATCCGATCAGACTGTAAAACCCAAACACAACTTGACCTCATCATTTTTAAAACCAAGAACTGTTTCGCTATTGTTACACGAGAAAATGGCATCGTCTTCTTTCGCTCTGTGTGACAAAAAGCCACAAATAGATGATCGCTTCAGTGTCCTCCATTGTTTGTGACAATAGTGTTGTTCTTCTTCTTCCCGGTTTTCTGTGTCGCATGTAAATGACATCATGTCGTATGACGACCCCGCCCACACCGAGGAGGTACTATGAGCTATTCAGTTGCATCAAGCAACAAAACTAGGCTGTACCATGCCGTACCATTACTGAGTAATGGAAAAGTGCCATTAGTGGGCACAGAGTTGACTCCAGTCTGCTTCCTGTTCCACCTCTTAAATGTCTAATCGATCGGTTGGTGCTGCACTTTGTCACAATTTGTTTTTATTGTGATGCCAACTTCCTGCACCACAGGGAAGGGGCGACAATCTGCTGAGAAAAAGTTCTCCAATGTAAACTACGTTTAGGCATATTTTTTGTACAACAAAAGACAACATCAGCAAGAAAAATCACCAGACAGTAACTTTGCTGGTAGACCAGCAACCACTGTGTTCTGGGAGATACCTGTAAAGTTACTGTTTGGTCAAAGGAATCTGATGGCTTTCAAGATCATAGATGGATATAGGATTTTTCCAGTCATAAATGGCTGTCTGACAGCAAGGAAAATAAAAGTAATAGCATAAACTTTAACTAATATAACCTCATACAGCCCCATAAATTTAAGAAAATGATCAAGTAGAAGTCAAGGAAATAATCAAATTTAACATGGATTAGGGGTGGGAATCTCTTAGTGCCTCACTATTTGATTTGATTCCAATTCAGAGGTTGACGATTCAATTTGAAACCATTCAAGAAAATCAACAGATGAATTAGCTTCCCTAATATTTTATCAGAGAAAAGGCTTTTGTTGTTACAAATACGGCTTTCTATGAATGATAATAAGAATAACAAATGCAGTATGTCAAAAAAATCAACAGATTTTTTTTTCATTTCTTTCTAATCTTTGTTTTTTCCATCCATTTGTCCATATCCATGTTCAGTGGCAGCTGTGCTACTGCCTGCTCAGTTGTCCTCAGGCTTCCATCAGGAACAAGTTGCTTTTCTCCCAACTCCAAGTGGTTTCTCAGATTTGTAGTGTTTTCAAAGCTTTTAATATGCCCTGCACTTTCTCTTCGACCTCATAAAATCCAAAATGCTGCCATACAGCAGCATTTAAAGAAGCTGGTGCAGGTTGTAAACATTTGTTGCAGCTAAAACTTTGTCAACTTGCACTTGGAGCATATGAGTGTAAAGCAGAGGAGAGGCAGGAGAGTTTTCTTTAGCTCTCTGCAGCAGGACAACTAATTTGATGTTTAAAATTCAGATTATCTACTTATCTGCAATGAGACAAAATTATTCTAGAGAGGGTTTGGGATGCATTGAAGAATCAAGTATTTTTCCCACCCCTAGCCTGAATCCTTGTTTCCATCCACTCCTGCAGTGTTAGTCTTGGTATGATATGCTAAATAAACAGCTGGTGGAGCTAACTCTCCATTCAGTGCCATGAAACTACTGCAGAAGAAAAGTGGTAAACATGGTGGAAATATGATTTATCATGATGCTTCTTATTTTGAGGGGGAGGTATCACTGCAGAAACATTTTTGAACGTGAAATCAAGTCATATTACTGAATGCATGTAATAGCTGTACAAATTGAGAGGATGCTGACTATATGTGTGCTCTGTTTAAGAGATGAGGCAAAGGAATGAGTAAATTTCAATGAGAAATATAATGATGTATATTTAAAGAGAACTTAATGTAAATAAATAGTGAAAATATGACTATAATAATATGTTGTATAAAAAAATAAATATTCATCATCATATTCAAACCTGATCTCTGGTATCCAGGACTGGAGATTGGAAGCAATTATGATCCCAGAAGAGAAGCACTTATCTGGGATTTACATGAAACTAAAACAGTGGTAGGTGTCTCTCCCTTTCCATGAGACTCCTACACATTTCAGTACATTTGTGTCCTTTTTTCTGTTCTGTTGACACAGCTACAGCTGACGATGCTGCTGGAGATGGAGATGAACATTATGGACTGCATGTATGAGTGGTTTTTAAAGTGGCCCAGTGAACGTACAGTTAAAGCAAAGTGGTCGTCTATTTATCTAAAGTGGAAGGTTATAATGGAACATGTGAGGAGACAGTATGTGAAGGTAAAGCATGGAGCTTGTATGTGAGTAGGACACAAAAAGCTCCTTTCAATAAGCTTCTATGCCTTCTACTGTCTATCTGTGCTGACCATATTATGACAGTAATCCTTCGAACAGTCACTTGGACTGTCACTTTAAGAGAAAATGAACGTCCTGTGATGACCAGTGTTGTGCTAGGAAAATGGAAACTAGTTACAGTTACAAGTTACTTGATTCAAAAAGTAACTTGACTACTTTGTTGATCACTCACACCAAAAAGTAACACGTTACTGTTAAAGGTAATTTTAGTTCCTCTTTGGGACCCTGGGGAGTGAGAGTGCCTTATGGTGTGTTCACTGGAAGTCAGAACTTGGAGCTCAGATCAATGTTACCTCAAAGTTTAGTGCTCCCAGCTCTTCCCGCCTTACAGATGTACAACAGGGGAGTGTCTATGGGGTGGCCTGGAGTGGCATGTGCCACCCCTGAAATCACTGGCTGTCCCAGGTGCCACCCTGCATGATGGACTGTCTGATCGTCAGACGTGTCTTAGTTTAACCTCTGACGTGGCAGTATTGCACCAGAATACTGTTCAGCCAGAAATACTCATTTGTTCAAGTAATCACATTTCAGGATTTGAAAAGTCAACTTTTGAATTTTTATTTAGTTATTTAGTTTCACTTGGTCAGCACTTTATATGATGATTTATATTTTTACAGTCTTTATTTTTGCACCTTTCATAAAAAATAAATGATTAAGGCTTTGTGTTAGACTTCCATTCTGTTGTGCTGTGATTACAAGTTCTATTTATATTTCAATTCATACTAACATTTAAGATTGTAATTTTAGTAGTCAAATTAATCATAAAAGACAAAAAAATGATGCTATGTTGATGGAGGTGCATGCATATCACCTAATCCTGCTGGCCAACCCTGCATGACTTAGTGCCCCACTTGGGCCACCCCTACGAAAAAGTCTAGACACCCCACTGACGTACAACAAAACATGTAGCTACTGTTTATGTCAGTAGCAGATAGCATGAATTATATGTCTGGTTGGTGAGGTTAATGTGCCTTTTGAGGTGGAGATCTGACTTCATGGAGGGTTCTGATTGAAAATATGACTTGGAGTTTGGAAATTGCTCAGCACGGATCTGAAAAAGTGAATCATTGACTTGAACAAGTCAGGAAAGTCACTTGGAGCCATTTCAAAGCAGCTGCAGGTCCAAGTGCAACAGTGCAAACAATTGTTTGTAAGTATAAAGTGCATGGCACTGTTTTGTCACTGCCACGATCAGGAAGAAAATGCAAGCTATCAGCTGCTACTGAGAGAAGAATTTTCAGGAGGGTGAAGAGTCAACCGAGAACAACCAAAAAGCAGGTCTGCCAAGAATTAGAAGCTGCTGGAACACAGGTGTCAGTGTCCACAGTCAAGCGTGTTTTGCATCGCCATGGACTGAGAGACTGCCGTGCAAGAAAGAAGCTCTTGATCCAAAAGCGGCACCTTAAGGTTCAACTGAAGTTTACTGCTGATCACATGGACAAAGATAAGACCTTCTGGAGGAAAGTTCTGTGGTCGGACGAAACAAAAATCGAGCTGTCTGGCCACAATGCCCTGCAATATGTTTGGAGGAGAAAAGGTGAGGCCTTTAACACCATGCCTACCGTCAAGCACGGTGGTGGTAGTATTATGCTGTGGGGCTGTTTTGCTGCCAGTGGAACTGGTGCTTTACAGAGAGTAAATGGGATAATGAAGAAGGAGGATTACCTTCAAATTCTTCAAGATAACCTAAAATCATCAGCCTGAAGGTTGGGTCTTGGGCACAGTTGGGTGTTCCAACAGGACAATGACCCCAAACACACATCAAAAGTGGTAATGGAATGGCTAAATCAGGCCAGAATTAAGGTTTTAGAATGGCCTTCCCAAAGTCCTGACTTAAACCCCATTGAGAACATGTGGACAATGCTGAAGAAACAAGTCCATGTCAGAAAGCCAACAAATTTAACTGAACTGCACCAATTCTGTTAAGAGGAGTGGTCAAAGATTCAACCAGAAGCTTGCCAGAAGCTTGTGGATGGCTACCAAAAGAGCATAATTGAAGAGTGAAAATGGCCAAGGGACATGTAACCAAATATTAACATTGCTGTATGTATATTTTTGACCCAGCAGATTTGATCACTTTTTCAGTTGACCCATAATAAAGTCATAAAAGAACCAAACTTCATGAATGTTTTTGTTCCAATCACTCAATCAGAGAAAAATCAGAGTTGTAGAAATAACTGGAAACTCAAGAGAGCCATGACATTATGTTCTTTACAAGTGTATGGAAACTTTTGACCAAGACTGTACCAGTGATGTTTGTCTCCTTATGCTGGGAAAGTTGGGGGACAGATCAGTTTCTCTATGAATCTGAAGGCATATCCATTCGTCCATAGAGACATCTCAGAGCATGACTGAAAGCAATCTGAATTAGCAAATCATTTACCAAGTAATGGACAAACACACAATATTGCTAACTGCATTTACTTATTTAAAAAGTAATGTGTTAGAGTATTAGTTAGTGTCCAAAGTAAAAGAGTTAGTAACTTTACTGCCCAGCTCTGATGCTCCTTCTTAATTTCATGTCAATGTTGAGCCAGAAATATTTTAAGCAGCAAACACTTGTTACGTTATAACTTCAGAACATACTGTATGGATAAAGTGCTTGATGAAATGTTTTAATAAGTGGTATCAAGTCTCATGATCAAGCTCCCATGTCTTATCTTCTATCTTTATGTCTCTGGTTCAGTTTAATGGAAAACATGACTGCTTTTAATCAGTGCTCTTAGTTACTGTCAGACACAGAGAGAGATTGATCGACAGCTGGGATCACGAAGAAACAGATCCTCCATGTGAAAGAAGAGCAGAGTCTATCTGGTGAGAGTGTGCTGTTGAGTAGCTCAATTATTAATTCCTGCCATGACCAGACAACTGCTGCAGATCAATACCCAGGTTAATAGCTACCACAGGCAACACAGGCAGACCTCCTGATATAAAATGTATTTGTCTCTCAGTCGATATTTGGCTTGCGTTCATTTCTATATGAATGCAGGAAAAAACAAAGAAAAGAAATCTCCAGAAGAGTTTTATATGAGCCATTCTATTTCTGTATAATAATCATTTCCTTAATTGATTGTGAGCCGACCTAAATACATTGTAATTTTAGAAATAGTCTATTTATTCAGAAAGTCATGAAACATTCAGATGGACTGATTCCCTCTCTTTTTTTTTAGGAAATTCTTAAAACTAATAAATGGTAAGCGAGCAGTTCAACCGCCACTTTCATTTTAAATTAACACACTGCAGGCTTTGCTAATTAAACTCATAAACTAATCTCCCTGGAGGGGCACATTTCCACTGCTCTGTTTCACGCATTAGGACTAAAACTACACAAAGTCTGAATAGTAATATGGGTGAAATAGTAACAAGTGTCATTTCTGACCAGATCTGAGGAGTTTTTCACTTTCAGTCTCTTGTCATTTCCTGTTTTGTCCTGTCCTCTTGTGTCATGTTTGATGTTACTTCCTGTCTTGTTTTACCACCTTTTTTGTATTGTCCTGATCAGTTTCACCTGAACTTCATTTGTTCTCACTCACTTGTCCTACTCTCTTTGCCTCTCAGCGAGTGAACAAACTGTGTGTTACCTTGTCTTGCGTCTTCAAACTTCATGTTAAGAATTTCTGCTTTGCTTTTGTCACTTTGTTTGATAGTTTTTCCCTCCTCCTCATTTGTTGTTCTTTGTAGATTAGTTTCTGTTTTTTTCATGGGTGTTTTCAGATTAGTAGCTTTTCATGTTTTATCTCTTCTTATCCTAACCATTTCTTTCGTGTTGCTAGTTTGTTAGAATAACTTATCTCAGAAGAGTGATGTTGTACTTTGCTGTGAGAAATTAAAGACTTTTATTTTGTACTTTGTCTCTGTGCTGTTTTTTGGTCCTTCCCTTTTGTGCTGCTTCTAGCACTAGTCCCTTTTGAAAAAGTGAAACTTATAATACTGTTAAACACATGACATATTTCACATTACATTACCTATTTCTACTTATTACTATGTAGGTTTAAAATATATACAGACTGTGTAATGTAATGTTGTATATATACTAGAGCTGTCCAAATTAGTGACTTAAACGCAACAGTGACTCTACTTGGCCAAACAGCCTGAAATGTGCTACAAGAGATGTGCTGGCAGGTCATGAAGCAGAATTCCATTCAAAAAATCAAGGAAACTAACAACGCAGCCATAACTAACGATCAAACATGCTGAGAAAATTAGATTAACCGTCAAAGAGCATCGTCAAAGTATAAATGTATTTTAATGTAGTTAATGCAAATGTATTTGACATTTAGGGCTGTCAAAATTAGCACATCTCTGGCAACTCTATTCAATGCAGTTTGTCCAAGTAGATTTATCATTGCGAAAATTAGCGCATTAATGCATTAACTTCCATACCCCTAATATATAATTATACTCTGACGCAGACAAACAGTTTTGAATTTCTAATTTTGCATTCTGTTTTCATCAATAATTTCACTTCTGATAATTTTTGATTTGAAGAATCATCAATCGTTTTTTAGTATTTCCAGTCTCAATTTAAAACATAACCATAACCCTTTTTTATAGTGTGAAACAGAAGATCCTGCCTCCCTCAACAATAACTTGTGGACAGTCCTTTCGGTTTAAAGGAAGAAAAAAGCATGTTTGCAAAAGTTTATGTCATGACTACACTCATTCCCTGATCTAAACTAAGTGCTAGAGTACCTTAACAGAACCATAAAAGGAGAAATTGTGCTTTTAGTTTGCAATATGTCTTAAACATCAACTGCTAATTATGCTGATAAGAGATATAAACCAGACGGCACTATGCTCTTTTCAAAATATATTGAGCAACATAAATGAGAACATGGAGGCAGGGTTGAACATGCCTCACGTCACTGCTGCAGCTTGAGGATGCCAGAGTAAAGATAATAATATCACACTGCAAAAACACTCTAATAATAACTCTGCATTTCATTTGCATTTTGGCTGGAGAATGAAATGTTTTCAAAGGCCAATACGTGCTCATTGTGAGCTCACTCTTCCATTATTGGACATTTGAAAAGAGGAGCAGGGTGATGAAGTCCCTTGATCAGTTTATGTTCCAAAATAGTGTACCGAATGGAGAGCAAGTTTGGAAAGAGAAATTTTACCACCTGGCACAGTGAGCCACTGACTTAATGAGCGACTTCAGAGAGCAGTCATTTTGTGCTATGGGGCAATAAACGTCTTAATGATTGTTCCTTTAACACCAAAGCCATACATCATCTCACTTTATAGCACCTGTTCACAAACACACAGGCTGCATTCATTGCAGCTTCATGGTGAAATAAATTAATATGTGCAAATATGAATAAGGGCAGCATGATAGTGGTTAGCACCGTCACCTCACAGCAAGAAGGTTCTTGGTTTGATTCCCAGGTCAAGGCCTCTCTGTGTGGAGTTTGCATGTAGTTCACCTGGCTTATCTAAATTGCCCATAGGTGTGAGTGGTTGTCTGTCTCTATGTGTCCTGTGATGAACTAGAGATTTGTCCAGGGTGTACCCTGCCTTTCACCCTAAGACAGCTGGGCGTGCGGGACGTGTGGGTTAATCACATGAAACAGAATGTATCTGCTGTGAAAAGGCATCCAGTCTCACAGAGACAGTCCTGAAGTGTTTGGTGTATTTGGTGGGCCATCATGTCTCCTCCTCTGCCTCTTCCTGCACTCATAAGTGCATTTAAGTGTGTTGCAGGATATTGCATCTCATAATTTAAATTAGTTCAGTTCCATACAGGCCTGTTGCTTCCAGCATAATTGTGACCTAAATTACGTGATCACATTTTTCTCTGTGAGAAAACAATAACCAGCTGCACACTTTGGCACCTCCAGATACTAAATTTGAATAAATAAGTCTGTGATTTAATAAATGACTCTGAGATAAGATCAGAAGTCTGCACTGATCACTAGAGGGGATATTAATTTCCACTCATATATCACATATCTGTGTCTCTGCTGGTTAGATCATGAATGTGATTACACTCAGAACCACTCAAAACCTCAAACCTCCTCACATTCTAGTTTGTCTTTGTATTCTGGGCTAGATGTAATCAGGGTTGGTATGTATGGTAACTGGAACAAAAAATTACAGAGGAAGCAGAACTTCTAATCCTCAACAGCTATCCATAAATAAAATCGATTCTACATGTAAGAATCCATCATTTTCAAGCTGTGGCTGACTTCCGCGCGACCTCCTCATGGTTTCCATTAGCCTGTGGGATACCAAGGTATTTGTAGCTGTCTTGGAAGTCTACCCCTTCAGTTCTGATCATCTTGCCTCTCCTTGACACCATCCGGCCACATTTGTCCAATCCGAATGACATCCCTATGTTGTCGCTGTAGATCCTGGTGGTATGGATCAGTGAGTCGATTTCTTGCTCATTCCTGGAATACAGCTTGATGTCATCCATGTAGAGCAGATGGCTGATTATTGCCCCACTTTGGAATCGGTATCCGAAGCCGCTCTTTGTGATGATCTGACTGAGGGGGTTCAGACCTATGCAGAACAGCAGTGGTGATAGTGCATCCCCTTGGTATATGCCACATTTGATGGTGAATTGGGCGATTGGCTTTGAGTTGGCCCTAGGGTCATCTTCCACATTCCCATGGAGTTCTTGATGAAGGCTCTTGTTGATCTTGTACAGTTTCAGACATCCCAGTATCCATGTGTGTGGCATTGAATCGTAGGCTTTCTTGTAGTAGTGCACAGGTTGGTCTATAGATTCTTACAGTCTCTGTGAACTGCTCTGTCGACCAGCAGCTGGTGTTTGGCTCCTCTGGTGCTTCTGCCAATTCCCTTCTGTGCCCCGCTCATGTATTGAGCCATGCCTACTTATCTTAGCTGCCATGATGCCTGAGAGGAGCTTCCATGTTGTACAGAGACAGGTTATTGGCCAGTAGTTGGATGGATAGGTCCCTTATGGGGGTCCTTCATGATGAGAACTGTCCTGCCTTCAGTTAGCCACCCAGGGAAGGTCCCATCCCGTAGCAGCTGGTTCATCTGTGCTGCCAGGCATTCGTGGAGTGCCGTCAACTTCTTAAGCCAGTATGTATGGATCATATCGGGGCCCGGAGCTGTCCAGTTCTTCATCTCTGACACTCTTTCTTGGACATCTGCCATTGAGATAGTTACTGGTTCTTGTTCCGGGAGGCTGCTGTGGTCAGTTCTCAGGTTCACTAGCCATTAGGCATTGGTGTGATGCCTCTCTTTCCCAGATGCTGTTCCAGTATCTTTCCATCTCAGCTCTCTGGGTTGATGTTACTTCCCTGCCACTGAGAGTACACTTTGGCCGAGTGAGTGGAGAACAGTATATATATATATATATATATATATATATATATATATATATATATATATATATATATACACATTTACACACTTTTATATGCATTTTTTTCACTTTGTCTGCATTGTTCTCATTGTTCAACACCACAAAAGAGTGTCGACCTTTTATGAGATTATGCATATTTTAGTCTTGCAGCAAAAGCTATTAATATTTGGTGCGTGTATGTGACCATCACCGGCCCTCCCTGGACTCTAATCTTACTTTATTTATTGGAATTTCCTGTTATAAGCCAGAGAGGGATGTGCTACACCTGGGTGACAAGAGGGGGAAATAAATGACAGACAGGGAGATAAGACAAAACAAAAAGGGAAGTTTAAAGACAGGCAGTGCTATTGGAATACAAAAATGTGTAAGCTACTGTGTCATTCCTAACACCTTCATCCCAACACCCAACAGTCTTGAAAATCAGAGTAGTGGAGGACCTAACTGTATAGAGTAGGCTACCGAGAGCACAAATGAGAGAAGTATGTGGAGAAAATATGAGCTTAGTGAGAAGTCGCACGAATGATTTGGCACATATTAGCAGTTCACATCAGTACTCATCAATGTGACTCGGGAGGAGTTAATAAGATCTGGATAAAACATGCATGTGTGTAGAACACCGAAGCCCAGAGCGTCTACCACGACCCCTCATGGCCAGATCGGCCAGGTGTCCACAACAACCCGGGGAAGCGGGAGCATCGACGATGCCAAACCCAGAGAGCTACCCGGGCCACCGAGAACCACGCAGATCCAACGACCAGGAGGAGACAGAAACCACCACTCCCCAGGAGGCCAGGACAGGTCCAAGGGGCCAGTGACACGAGGGCCCACCCATCCCCAACCACCCCACCATCCACCCCCATCCCCAACCCCCACCCCCCGCCCACACCCTCCCAGCCACCCCAACACCCGGGGAGACAGGAGGCCACCGCCGCCCATGAGGCAAGACCCGTGAACCGAGCGCTCCCCTCCGGAGGGAGGGGGTATGAGAGAGCGAGGGAGCACCGGGCCCGCACGCAGCAGGCCATCGCCGGGCGGCAGCCAGAAGGCGACCGAAGTCGGGTCCGAACGCAAACCCATGGGGCCAGTGTGGGCGAGGAGGGAAAGGGAGAGGGAAAAGCGGGGGGATGGACCAGCGCCAGTATGAATCCGACAGGGAGCCCCACCCCACCCACAGAGACAACCGAGAGCACGGGCGAGAGCAGGCTGAAACCACCTATCAGGGAGCAGCAACCGCACGCGCTGACCCACTCACCCAACCCCCGGCCAGCAAGGAGCCCACCATCAGCCCCCCGACCATACCGACCAGCCGCCACACCCCCAAAACCTAGCTGCCGTGGCACCGCAACTGAGGCCACAGCATCAGGGGGCCCACCATAGCTGCAAGGGGACCCCCCAGGCCCCCAACCGCCCCCCTCGCAGCCCCGAGTTTCGAGGGGGCAGGGTCCCACCAGAATATATACTTCTTGAAGGGCAGGAGCAAAAAGAAAAAGATATGGAAGCACTGAAGTGCACATTTCTGCCTCCCAAGAGGGCATATTAAAGTCCCACCCACCTATTATGCAAAATTCACTTCATAAAGGTGTTCTAACGGTAGTATGCATCCCCACAGACTGTGAATGAGGCCCCAGGGGTGAAAACAGTCTGTCACCTTCTTCCCCTGCTTGCTCCTCTTTTTAGCTAATGTGCGCAGAAACAGGCGAGTTGAACATTTTTTTTGCCTACTAACGTAGAACGGTGAAATGCCCCTCCCTCCAGTAGAGGACACTGCCTTTGAGCCAGCCTCCCCCCCCAGATGGACAACTCTCTTCTAAAGTTACGGAGCGGCCACCATTGTTTGCTCTGTGTTGGCTGCTTCAATGAGTACAGACAGGGCTGCCCCTGACCAAATTAGGGCCCTTAGCAAAATTTTATTTGGAGGACCTACCCCCCCTCACCCCGCCTCCTCTGTCCCAAATGTATCATAGGTATGCTATAAAATGACCGTACAACAACATGCCATTCCGCCATGCAAACCTTTTTTGGCAATAACAAATGTCAAGGTAGTTTGGCTGTATGAGTTAAATAAAATCAACCTGAAATAAAAAATAAATATAAAAAAATAACTTCAGAAGCCATTTATTCTCTGCGCATGCTGCATGAGACACACGCCTAGCACATGTGCATCCTCAATAAAATTAAAATGCAATTAATGACAACTAGAACTAATGACAATAATAATAATAATAATAACAATAATAATAAACTGTTATTATTATACTATTATCTATTTTTATAGACTATAACTCAAATACCACTACTACTGCTACTATCGTAAGTATAACAGTAACAATGTAAATTGATAGGTTATAGGCTAAAGTTTATATCCTATCAACATCTACGGTCATGTTAATACTTTTTTTCATCAGAAGTGAATGCAGGGGGCGTTAACAAGACATTCAATAAATGTTAATCAGGGCTGCTCGATAAAAAATCTCCAGTCTAGAGAGAGACTGGAGACTGAAATTCCTCTCTAATGAGTAGCAGCTCAGATAAACTGTGTCACAAAGTTTTATTTCAACAACATATCCGCCTGCTTCGCTCCCGACCCATGATGTCTAAAACAACTCCTCACTCGCTCTGCAGGTGCGTGCCTGAGCTCCTCTCTGATTGGTCAGATGTAGAGTGCTGTCGGTCATTGCAGCTGATTACAGCTCTTGTCTCTCCTTCCTCGAGCTGATTTGATGCTGTTCGCGCCGCACGTCTCCTGGTAGCGCATATGCAAGTATCTCCCTGCACACAAAATGTGGATGAAGGTTGAGGCCCTACGCAGACTGCGTGATCTGCATTTAGGGAGGGGTGGCACTAAGTACAGGAAGCAATTTTTATTCTGTTTGTCCTCTGAAGATCCAGTGGATCGATTTATTTTAGCTGGAAATGTAGCAAGAGAGCTTCCCAAAGTTTAGCATGTGTGCGCTCATCATCTCACAAAGCAAGCTTCACTAACCAGCTGAAGATGAAGCATGGATCTGCACCAACTGTCTGGAACACAGCTACAAACATGGAGCTGTAACTTATTCCATTTTGTGTTGCTTTACTGTGAAGCTCTACTTAGCGTGATGGCCTGTAAACATGTCCCTGTAATGCTAGCACTGCAGCAACCCTCCATGACATGTTTACAGGCCGTCGTACTAAGTAGAGCTACACAGTAAAGCAACACAAAAACGGAATAACTTACAGTTTCCATGCCTGTAGTGTCCAGGACAGTTTGTACTGATCCATGCTTCAACTTCAGCTGTGTAGCCAAGCATAATTTGTATGGGTCCATGATTACAAAGCAGTCCTCTGGAGCTCAGCTAGCCGTGCTCCGGAGGACTGCTTTGCTAATGTTTGTGTCCTTGAGTAATTAATATCAGGAGACATTCAACATAAGCTCTTTGAGCACAAGACTCATTGAAAGTTAGTGTTATATGCTTATTTGTAATTTGGGTGACTGACTACTGCTAAAGGTAGCCTCTTTAGCCAATGCCAGTACACATCTAGAAGTAAACAGAAGTGCACAGTAAAGGGAGAGAGACACTTCCTCTCTCCAGAGAGGGGGCGTGGTCAGACACAGCTCAGTAAAATTTAAAGGTACAGACACAGAAACAGTCTGTTCTCAGCAGAGATCAATACAGTGATTTTTAACTGGCTGCAATTCAGGACCAGGGCTGAGTTTGGGCTAATACACTTTGAATACAATATTGTTGGATGTCTGAGACCTATATAAAATTGCAGAAAAAGTGCGTAATATGTGATATTTAAGTGCTGTTTGCTGTGGCCACAAGGAGGGGTGACCATATTTCAGTGATTTATGAATAAAAGCTTACACGATTCTTTATTTAAACTCATATTCTGGCCACTTTATATTGAACTAGTCTGCACCGTTTTTGAAAAAAAAAAGTAATAACACCAAATTATTTGGGGGGGCTTATAAATATTTTTGGGGGGCTTAAGCCCCCCCAAAATGGGCCTAGTGATGCCACTGCCTATAAGGTGTTCAGTGAGCTGTTTTCATAATAAAAGACAGAAGAGTTTCTACATGAGCCGCTATGTTGGTTCTGATTTGAAATATGGGATGAGCAGCCCGCAAGTGAAAGCGTTTATCATCAAACAGCCTATGCAGGGAAGTGACACTGACACTCGCATCTAAAAACGCCCTTGTGGACACGTATCAATAAATATCTTTTAATGATCAAATGATCACTGTAACGGCTCAGTGCGCCTGTCTCTGTGTTGAAATCACTGGAGCGGCTTTAATGAGACGCAGAATGACAGCTTGAAGCCATGCTATCACACTAACAGACCCTGGAGACAGGGACACATTTACACCTTTTCAACAGCAATGAGTCTCAAACCTCCTCCAGAGGTGCTACAAACAATCCCATCCCAGCAGTCCTGAACGCTTCTTGGCTGCATTCACGCTGAGCTTTTTTTGAGATCAGATAATCTGTCTGATCCATCCTAGTTGCACACAGTGACTCCTGAGCCTGGACTCACTCGTTGCAGTAATCCAGACACTCTTGTGTTCTGCCTCCTGCTTTCAGTTGCCTGTGGCTCTAAATTCATAACAGAGGAATTGATTTATGTATTTCCAGTGCGCAGACCTTACACTCAAATGTTAATATAGCACTACTACAGTGTAGAGATACCCAACATGTTCCATCCTAACTCGTCAAATACCAATACTTTGTCAGACTTTTTGGTGTAACTTTCTTTTTAGTATCAAAACCACTATAGTTACCCTTAGCACCAATGGTTAAATGGTTTGATTCAGGAAAAATTGACATAGTTGGGACTTAGGACAATAGGACTGCTAAACATTGGATTTTTGTATTAAGCGTAGGATTTCAATAGTTAATGACATTTTTATTGTATATTTAAAAGTTGCTTGCAAACACTTTCATGATGTTGGCTGGTCTGCAGTCAGCTGACACCCTTTAACAAGAGCTGTAGTAAACTACTTTTATTTAGTTTCATTCTCAGGTCTGTGGAAACTTGATCACTGCTAAATGGTAGCTTTAGCCTGTTAGCTGTTAGCACCCGTCTGATTAGCTGCACTAGCATGCTTAGCTCATAGCTGCTAGCTACCTAGCTAGCTAGCTAGATAGATAGATAGATAGATAGATAGATAGATGGTGCATATTATGTTTGATGTCATTTTATAATGAAATGAAACGTTCAGAAATGTGTTGTTGTCATTTTTGGACTTATAATAATAATATATTTGTGCTTAACCTGTGAATTAAAACCATTGTATATACATACACTGTAAGACATTCAGCCATATAGTGTGGTGATATTCCTTCACTCTATGAATAGATCATGAGTTTTGATCTGCACCATAGCCTACATTTTTTACAGTATTTTGTTATGTTCTTGTAGAACAAGAAAATAAAACTCATCATAAGGCATGATGAAGAGCATGGTTATGATGAATGAAAAAAAGAGGTCTCATACAAGCTGTGAGTCACTAACCTGCCTGATTGGAGATGCTGGCTGATTTGGCATTCCTGGCCCTGGTGCTCCAGATCAGATAAAGGCTAACCCTCCTAGATCGCTCTCTCTCTCTCTCTCTCTCTCTCTCTCTCTCAGCCTGCTGCCCATCACCCACATGCTTTTGCTTGTTGTTTTGTTTGTTTATTTTATACCTGAACACCCTACACTACTGATCTTACTGACTGACATGCTCCATTTGATTATTGTTTTATATCATTTGTTATAATAAATACTTTGTTATCCGGCACCTTGCTGTCCTTTCCTGTTTTCATAGCCAGACGTGTTTTTATGACCAGCGTCAGTTGACTTTTGGTCGATTTAGATTATTTCCACCTGAAACTGCTCTTGTCTCAAAAGTTGTATTGTAAATCATTCGCCCACTCACCGTTGAAGCTGACGCTGCGAATGTACTTGAGCAGTTTCTTCCCTCCAGCGAGGTCCATCTCAGGGCAGATGCCAGAGTTCTCTGGACACAGGTCCCTCTGCATGTTGTGGAGGGCGTGGGCCATGGCATACACTGCATCGATCACAAACTGGACCTTCCCCTCCTGCTCGTACTTGGAGTCAATGCTGATCCTCTCCTGACCTGAGAAGGATAGACAACAGACTCAATATTTAAATTTATCTCCACAGATAGTAAAGTCAGTCCAGTACCAGCAGGGAACAACAAAACAACTCACGTTTATGAAAACTGTCATAGTTAAGTGTGCACATAATATGTATGGTAACAGTTTAATATAAGAATGGAAAATGTTTCACTAAAATGATCCCCATGACTCTCCTGTAAAAGCTGTGTTTTTTGTAGTTGTATTAAAAGAAAAAACAGAACTTTGACCGTCAAAATAAAAATCAATCTGTACATTAACTAGTAACTACAGGTAGAGGACTAGAAGTATGAAGTGCTGTGGTGGTGCTTCTGTCACATGGGCTTACAGAGCTCATTTCAGAGACAACAGCCAAGCATTTCATTTTGTAGTTTGGCTGACTCACAGCATTAACATTAATTAGCTTGAGCTGATAGCATCAGTCAGCTAAAAATGAAAAGGCTGTTGCACTTTGTCATGCGTTCTGACTCGACTTTTATCTCAAACAAACCAGATTGTTTGTCTGGAATAAAAACAAGCTTTGACAGTGTTTCTGTTCACTCTAGAAAAAGAAAAAAAAAAATCAAATATAAACCAATATCTAATAGACATGGCAAAAAAGGTCCAGAAGTAAAAAGGATTGTTTAATCTTCAGCAGTGTGTTTTATTTTGTCATCTGTGTGTACAAGCTGTTCTCATCCAAATATTCGTAGAAATTACTATGAAAAGTATTACACTATAATTCATATATAACTCACGTAATTGGGAGCCAGAGTCGTGATGACGTGACATTCGATGCAGGCTGCTCTTTCTGTGAAAACATGGCGGATATTCCTTACATTCTCAGTGGAAAATGCAATATTTTAGCTTATGAGTTCAAATATGTTTTGATAACATTTCTAGCGGGAAATATGTATTTTATTTCCATAAGCCTAACTCTGTAATCCCATCCCTAACTCTAACCATTGATAGAAATATTGTCAAAGTGTATTTCAATGCATAAATTTCATTAAAATATTGCAGTTTCCACTGAGAATGAAAGGAATATCAGCCTTTTTTAAGGTTCTCGCTTCAGGGCTCATGCACGCGCGCTGATCGCTCATGTTGGCGGCCAATCATAGAGATATGAACGAAAATCTGTGCCTAACTTCATATGATATCATATGAACTGTTTCATGAGACCACGTTGGTGTGTAAAAGCTTGATCTGAAAAGTACAGTAACTGCTGCTCAAATACATCAAATACATCAAGGGCAGTAAAATGCAAAATATTTACACAGTAATAGGAACGAGAAATACCCGAGAGTATTCTCTTTCCTCAGATGTAAACAGATTTTCTGTGGGTTTTTTTTTTTTTTGTCAGCACAAAGCACAAAGTGCAACAGTCGTTTGCAGTCATGGAGAGTCTGATAACAAGATTATGATGCCTGCTGTGTCAGCCGACCATTGAGAAATAGACATTGGCCATTTATTAAACGCTGACTCTGCACTTGGGCCACGCTAATACTCTGACACACACTGTTGTTACAGATATTCCATTTTGTTTGAATGAACCTGATCTGTAATTGATCTGTTACTTCTGTATCTACAAAACAATAACAGATGCAGAAATAGGTGAGCATGCAGACAGCTGCAGAAACAGATAGTCATTAACTCCTGATAAAGAATAACTGCAGAGACAAACTACACTGCTCATATATGGAGAAGCACAGACTGTGGCAAATGTCTACAAAAAGTGACGGGGGGGTCACTGCTGCGTATTGTTCATCCTGACATGGTGGAAAAAGGGCCAGCGGTGCCATCATGCTTCCCCCGAGAGATGCATCACTAGAGAGAACCAGCCAGAGTCAAATTAAGAGCTGATAATTAGATAGTCTGATTAGAACATCCAGGTAATCCTGTTTAAGTGCATCTAATACTGAAGCAGCAGCACTGTGCAAAGAACTAACAGAACATTTTATTATGACTGTATCTCCAGCAGCTGATTACAACAATTTGTTCAACTACAACCTCGCAAAGTGCTTAAGATCGGGGCAGTTGATAGCCTTTGTAAAAAAGAAAGAAAAAATAAAGACAGGAAAAAAGAAAGAAAGAAAGAAGGAAAGAAAGACAGGATCTTTAGTGGTGATTAAATTGCATGATGATGACAATGAGAGGGAGAGATGCAAATAAATCCAGACAGTCACAAAGCCAGTGGGGTGGACTGTTGCAGGGTGAAAGCATAGCTCATCGCTGTGATGCACAATTCCTTAGAATTGCACTCACGGTGTTTCATGAGATGCAACTAAATCAGTTTAAATGGCAGCAGCTGCAGGACCTCAGCTTGCAGAAAATGAATATTTGTTAATTCACACTAAAAGATGACAAGTTTCTTCTGTAGCCTTCTGTGTTCTTCTGTTGTTTTGGGTTAGATACCTGAAATACAGTATATGATAAACTTGAACATAAAGTGAAAGTTCTGTTCTTTGTTTGGCTCTCTCCTATAGCCTATGTATGTCAATATCCCATTTGAAGCTTGTAAACCACAGATACATTTAATGTAGACAAACACAAGATATAAATACATGTTTCATATAACGCTTGTACAAATACCAACCGCATGTTTAATATTGAAATGATTGGTTAGGTTTAGGCCAAAAAAGATCGTGGTGTGTTTGGTAGCATGCAGGAAAGCAGCAGCATCAGGACAAATAGTAAAGTCAGTCCAGTACCAGCAGGGAACAACAAAACAACTCACTTAGGTTTATGAAAACTGTCATAGTTAATTGTGCACACTATGTATAATATGTATGTAACAGTTTAATATAAGAATGGGAAATTTTTCACTAAAAATGATCCCCATGACTCTTCTGTAAAAGCAGTATTTTTTGTAGTTGTATTAAAGGAAAAAAACAGAACTTTGACCATCAAAATAAAAATCAATCTGTACACTAACTACTAACTACGGCTGTGAAGTAAATGCAGTGAACTAGAAGTATGAATGTATGTGCTGTGGTGGTGCTTCTGTCATCAGGACAAATATACAGGTTCATTATGATCATGTGTGCATGTGGAGAGTAGAACAGAGCAGCAGAGGCTGCTGGGATTTGATTCACCTTATTAACTTTCTTGTGTGTCCATGTCCTTTTTTAAGTTGTCATTTGCTTTCATGCAACAGCATATCTTCATTACGTGCTCTCATGCAAACTTTACTATTTGTGGTTGTTTTCCCCCTCTTTATTTCCCAACACTTAGGTCGGACTCGGTTCTCTTGGGAGGCTGAAAGTTGCAACACTGTTGCATTTATCACTTGGTTCAGTTCTGCTTTCACACTGCAATTCCTGAACCGCACCAAACTTTCTGAGCATCAACAGTCAGGTATGTAACCTCACAGACTACAAACAGGGTGGAGTGGTAATTTTGTATTGTGTTTTGTTACATTATTTGAGGGAATGCTACAACGTTAACGTTGCCAACATACATACTAGTGAATGCAACCGTCACTAATGCTAACGTAGTTCAGGGATTGAAGCTGTTAATTTTCTCACTTTGACAATATAACATGTGACAACACATCAGCACAGAGTTTAAGGGCTGCGACTGTTGGTAGCTGTGATTAATTTTGTTCAAATATGTCAAATTATGAATTTATGGGTTATGTTGTTCAGGCGATTGAGCTAAGCTAGCTAACTGCTACTCGTTGTTTGTTGTGGTCTGGAGTGTGCGCTGTACTTGCTGTACATGAACTACATATATTTGGTCCTGTGTTTGGTATGGTGAGCTTTCACACTGCATACGAACCACACCAGGGTTCACTTGAAACGAACCGAGACCCTTGTTTTCAAGCAGACCAGAGTTTGTTTGGTCTGCACCAGAGTTCATATGAGCTTTCACACCTGCCCAAACAAGCGGACTATCTGAGGAAACGAACTCTGGTCCGTTTAAAGGGGACCAAAGGAGGACAGTGTGAAAGCGACCTTAGTCCTACACACACACACACACACACATTGATGTGGGGTATTTAGGTATTTTTACCCTCCCTTTTAGGGACACATTTTGACTTCATGAAAACTTAGCAAAAGCCTAACTACAACAACTAACCCTAACCTAACGTCAACCTAACCTCTAACCCTAACCACTGACCCAAAATCAAGGGCACATGGACTTTGTCCCCAATTGCACGTCATCCCTAATCAACTGGTCTTAAGTCAAGTGTGTGACCCTAATGTGGATATAACACACACACACAGTTAATTTCAATGTGTGTGCATGCTTACTATAAACATATCCATGTCACACTGGGCTGTGCAGAACGAGCCAGATGAGTCTCCACTGTGTGTTTGAGGGACAACATATCATCACAGTCTTGAACGTTCACTCAGTCGACTTATCACGTTGTGATATGAACACGTAATAAAACAACACATTCTGTCAAGTTTTCTTCCATTTGTTTGTAGTTGTGTCAGGTCACAGAAGCTGTGTGATTTCTTCCTTCAAAGACCAAACCTTAACCCTTCAGCGCTTTATATATTTTTCTGACAAATCTCAAAAGCACTTTTAGCAGAAGACCTTGAAAGGTTTGGTCTCCCTCAGCTGCTTCCAATTCATTTATAAAATGTTTTGTAAATGTCAATCTGAGCACTTAATCTGAGGGTTTTATAGGTTACCTTCAGTGTTTTTCATTCAGTTTTTTTCTGTTTTGTCCTTGTCTTTGCATGTGTTATACAAGTTATACAAAATAAGAGCGAAAGAAAACTAGAGAAATAGAAATAGAAAACAAATAGAACATACAATAAATAGTGTTGCATTTTGAGGAGCTCCTATCTCCCTCAGGCCTAAAACCCCCCTGCATATTTTAAATCATATAATTTACCTGTTAATGCTGTTACAGGCTGGAGGAACAATGTTGGCTCTGCCTTCAGTGGACACACCCACCATCTCAGAGCAGAGAAATAATGTTTCTGCTATTTCGGAAGCTGCATTTTTAGACTTGTTAGGTTTTTGTGCGGTTCAAATTTGGCAAGGGGGGTTCATAACACACTTTTCTGCGATTAGACTGTATCCGATTTTTTTTTCTTTACCTAGACTTTAATCAACCCTAATCAACCTGGTTTGGTTAAGAAGAACTGATAGAACGACGGATGTTCTCAACCTCCTCACTCTTCCACTGCTCTCTACCAGCTGCCAGTTGTCAAAGTGGTCACACTATATTGCAACTTCTGCTTTCATCACATGACACAAAAAGCAGTTTTCCCATTAACTCCCACAGACATTGGAGAAGGAGTGGATACACTTTTGACAAGTGTCTGTCACTCAAAAATAGAGTTTGGTTAAAGTTTAAATCGTCTAGAAGGTGCAGTGTTTACGGTACTGTATTTTCATGCTGTTCATGTGTAGACCTTTTCTTTGTCGTTCTGTTGCTAGGGCAACAGCTTTGACACAAGTTTCCTTTCTGTCAACTACATTAGCAAACACTGCAACAGGACATAGAGGATAAAGTGGCCCATTCAGAATGTCAACTTCAAAAGATCCAAACAGGGAGAGAGAGGTGGTGTAGTGGTTAGCACTGTCGCCTCACAGCAAGAAGGTACCAGGTTCGAATCCCAGGCCCGGGGCCTTTCTGTGTGGAGTTTACATGTTCTCCTCATGTCTGTGTGGGTTCTCTCTGGGTACTCCGGCTTCCTCCCACCATCCAAAAACATGCATGGGGATTAGGTTAATTGGTTAATTTAAATTGTCCGTAGGTGTGAATGTGAGTGTGACTGGTTGTCTGTCTCTATGTGTCCTGTGATGAACTGGAGACTTGTCCAGGGTGTACCCTGCCTTTCACCCTAAGACAGCTAGGATAGACTCCAGCCCCAGCGCGACTGAGGCTGTGTCCGAAATTCCATATTAACATGCTATTGAGTATGCTGAAACAGTGAGACTTTTTAGTATGTCAGAAACCTTAGTATGAACCTATATAGTATGTGAGGTGCAGACTATTTCCGGTAAATATTACAGTATGAAAGCACTGGACACTATGTCAGCATAAATGTCCCACAATGCAATGCAGCGGTGACGACAAAAACAACACAAAGGAAAATGGTGGTTATTAACATATATAATAATAACATATCAAGGGTGTATGATTAGATTATTATTATTAGATGTATTAATATTGCAGATTGTCAGTAGAGGTGAGGTTGGCACGGGTTGCCACGGTTATGTCTCCAATCCAAACGGCAAGAGGCTCTCAGGAAAGGCATCACTTCTGCACTAAGCAGTGCATTAGAAAAGATGCAAACTACATTTATTCACTCAAAAGAATGTTGAATGATAGTACACATATTGAGTGTGTAGTGTATAATATGGAATTTCAGACACAACCCCTATGTGAGGATAAACGGTAGAAAATGGATGGATAAACAGGCAGAGCTAACGTCAAAGAACATGGAAGTGTGAAGAAACCCTCCATCGCTATCTTTGTTCTTTTTATTCAACACATTCTCACAATGGTTTCTGTGATATTTTATGAAAAGTTATCAGTCTAGATCTAAATCTCATGTTCTAATCTGATCTGGGTCCTTCTGTGTGGCGACTGGACTCCCTGTGGTAGAGTGGCTTCTCTCCCCAAAGACACTGAACAGGATAAGTGGTGGTTACCAGAAGATGAGTGAGTGATAGAGGAGCTGACTTTGTGGGATATATGTGAATTATATTAGTGTGTTAACTCTCCAGCTGAAGGACACACATTTGCACGGACTGAGACACAGAGTTAGAGCTGCTTTCCTTTTATTTTTTTTTTTACATTTCAGAATTGTTTTTTTATATTGACTTTTTTTCATTCTAAGGTCATTTTCAAAGGGATGATCTCACAGTGCTATCCATGCTTTGTTTCTTATTCCTACACTGAATGTAAATATTAGGCACCTGGGCCAGTCACCAAACACACATATTCCTGTGAGCTGGTCCTCTGTGAACTCAGAAGGCATTTAGGAGGACAGATTTTAAAGTTGTGTTTAGTTTTTAACTAAACTCAATGTTAATTATGTGAGAATGTGCATGAAGACAAATACATTGTGTTGTTCTGAACCGCAGCCTCAGCTGGGATCTCATTAGCTGACACTGTCTGTGACACATTGCACTGTATCTCTGAATCTATTTCTTGAATAATCTCATATAATTATGTATATACAGTACCCCCTCTCTGCTCCACACAAACAAATGCCACTGTAACCTCTGCCAGTCTCATAAACACACAGAGAAGAAGACACATTTTCCTCCTCGGAAACCCCTGAGGTGAAATATTAAAAAAAGATAAATGTCCAGAGTCAGTAGAGTCACATTATAGATACAGCCAGCTTCTTTCCTTTCAAAACCAATATTTGGTCTGACCAAATATCATATTTCATGAACTCTTTCTTGAACAGACCAAACGGTCTGATCCAACTCAATGGACTAAATGGAGCTAAAGGTGACTGAAATGTCCTGATGTGTTCAGATCTGCTGCTGTGAAGATCAGGTCAAAATATATACTGTGAAATTATAGTGAGACAACCCATGCGAAAACATGTTTCTTCCAAACACTGATCAATTTTGGGATTTTGCTTCTATGACATGACTTCAGGTAGATTACCCCAAATATAGCCATTTCCTTTGTGTACAGCATTTGTGCCTGAAAAACCACAAAAAGTTAGCAGTTAAAGTTAGCATTAACGATTCACTTTCATACACAACGTCAAAACAAAACCGGGGAAGTTTAATGGTGATCTTGATTTTATTTCTCTATTCACCTGTGCTGTCTGTCTTTATACTTTATACAATAAGGCCATTATCTCAACTCTGAGCTTGAAATCTTCACTTCAGTGGCATTTACATACATCAAATTTCACACATCAGTTTCTATAGACTGGAGGTTCTTTAGAAAGGGGTTTGTGCAGATATCAGTCGTTATGAAACATTTTTATTTCAAAAACATGGCAAATTCTGGAAATGAATGCAAATTTGCACATGTTAAATAAGATAATGCATCGACATATTAAAACCTCATTTCAGAAAGGTTGTAATTCATAATAATATAATAATAACTGTGTTAATGTCAGTAATCACCTGAGAAAGTTGCATCATGACAACTTAAAAGGTAAACTGAGGATCTGAAATGGATGAAAACCCAAACTGTGCATTTCCAACAGATTGTTGGAGATTTGTGCAAACAATGATCTCTAGTGTCACTGGATTCTTAATCCATCACCTTCCAATATATACTATATATATATATATATATATATATATATATATATATATATATATATATATATATATATATATATATATATATATCCATCCATCCATTATCTACCATTTATCCTCATAGGGTCGCGGGGGGGCTGGAGCCTATCCCAGCTGTCTTAGGGTGGAAGGCGGGGTACACCCTGGACAAGTCGCCACCTCATCGCTGGGCACATAGAGACAGACAACCACTCACACTCACATTCACACTACGGTCAATTTAAATTAGCCAATTAAACTAATCCCCATGCATGTTTTTGGATGGTGGGAGGAAGCCGGAGTACCCGGAGAGAACCCACGCAGACACGGGGAGAACATGCAAACTCCACACAGAAAGGCGCCGGGCCCGGGATTCGAACCCGGTACCTATATATATATATATATATATATATATATATATATATATATATATATATATAAAGATCATTTTCATTGTTTTGTTTAAATGCTGACACTGAGGCTCATTACCAGCAGCTGTTGAGTAACTCACACTGACATCCAACTCCTGTCAGACTGATGAGCTGCTGTCAGCTTTTTCATGTGATGTGAATTTATTCACATTAACAACTTCTTTCACTCCCATCTCGTCAAATACTGCAGGTCGGTCAGAACCCACCCGCTTCCTTATTAGAAGAGTCATTACATTTTGTTTTGCTTCATTTTACAACATTAAGTCATTAATGAAGTTAACTTTAACCATAACATTCTCCTAATCCTACCCAACTAAATATATATTTTTTTGCCTAAACCTAATATTCTGTGCAGAACGATGTTTATTTTGAAAAGACACTGGCTATAAGAAGTGCACATTGACACATCCCGAACTGACACAGCACCATGAACGCTGACCATGCTCTGTGCTATTAGTTTTACGCTCATTTAGCTCTAAAGGAGCTGTGTGACTATTATGAAATGTTAGCAACAACAAGGGTTTATACAGGAGCAAAATGAGCAGTTCTGGTCACTAACCATGTACTGTGTGTGAGCCTAATGTATGTTTCCTCTGGATGAAGCCATGTGAATCAACACTGCATACAATACCATTGCCTCCCTATTACTGTGTTGTATTGTGCACAGACTTTTGTTAGCAGAAGTGTTAGCTGCAGTGATCAGGGGAGATTTTCCACCCCAGGAACTAAGGTCAAAGACAAAGAAAGTCCCACGTATACAGGATTAATCTCATTCCACAGACCCTTTTTCTTCCCCCAGCGAGTTATGCCAGCTATTTTACTTTTAGAGGGCTTGTTTGTACCACAACATGATCTGACAAAAGCAAAGAAAAGGCAGATTAGCCCGCAGAACAATCTCAGTATATGTTGATTTCACTGTTTCTCTGTTTATGTCAACATTTCTTGTAAACCGAAGCGCACAAAATCCCACGAGACTTTTCTGAGACGCTGCAAACACTTTGCATCAATCATCATGTTTCGTGCCTTCCTCAGACAAACACACTAGTGCTGGATGTTTTTTGTTTTTACTTCAGCTAACTATAGACTTGATAGATAGACGATGCTCTTTCATCAGGCTGCTGAATGATCACTGTTTTACCACAAACACATTGTGCTGCATGTGACTGGATCACATGCACAGTATACACTGTCACCCTTTCTGTCACAGTTTCAGGTTCTCCAGGACTCTAAAATGAAGCATGCTCTTGGTTGGGAGCATACTGTTTCATCACATGGCTAGGCTGATACTCGCAACAATTCCAGGGTGCAGCGTTTCCAGGTACAGATGTGACTTGTTGTTCCCAGATGTGGTGTTTTCATGAAGAGCACTCAACCGTGTGTGTGTGGAGTTTTTTTCTCCCCCATGAAGGGCTGCCATGATGTTAAAAAGGACAAATCATGCTCATTTTAATAATGGTGTATTTTGTTTTATTTTCTCCTTCTGTCTGTACATATTCAACACCTTTTTTTAAATACACTTTTAGTGCTTGTCTCTATAAGACCCCATCCTGACACAGCACAGTCTGCTCTGATTGCAATCCAAAAAAGTATGGTGCACCTTTGCAAAGGTAGTTCTCAAAGTGTGGGTGATATTTTCGAAAGAGCCTGAATGTGACATGAATGAAATGAAAACCTGGAAGAAAATGACACACACGAGAGGGAATGAATAAGAATGGTTGTGACTGTCAAAAAGAAATCCTACAAGACTGACAATACAGTTACCATCCAGGTGATTATTTAGGCTGTAGTGAATAGTGTAGGCATCAAAGAAAAGTGTCTTACCTTGATGAAACACCCAGTCCACAAAAAAAGACTGCCAACAGTGCTAACAAATGTTCTTTCTACATTCATATGCAGCAAACTGCTCACACTGGAAGCTGCTGCTAGGGAGAGGTACAGTATAGGTGAGATGTTTAATAACTATGATTCAAAGGTGCTATCATGCATTACATACATTAATGCTAGTTAATAGCCAAGTGAAGGAGGTTATAATGTGAGGGGTGAACACAATTTTAAAACAATAAGCAGACGGATAAAGACAAAAAGTGTTAGTGGGCTGAACGTGTGGAACAGTTTAAGTGAGGAAATGAAGAAATGTCCAATTAAATTAAAGTTTAAAATGATGTACAAGGAAATGATTTTCATACGATAGTATGATGAAAGGAATAAAGTCATATTATTATCAGTGATATTATCACTAAGGTTATTGTTATAAATGATGGTATTTCTGTAATGATGTTGTATTTCTGTATATTTCTATATAAAATATGACATGAAAATATAGGTAATTATCTTTCTGATTCTAAGAATGCATTGTTTATGTTTATGGAAAAATTATGTTTACAATGTCCAAACCAGAAAATGTCATGCATGGACACAGTTATTATTATATTATTATATATTATTTCACTTCATATTCAAAATAAATGATGAATGAATGAATAAAATCCACATTCTGAGAAATAAAAATGTATTTCCCTGTTAATTCTAAGCTTATAATCAGCTTTAATACAGCACCCAGATAAGCAGATATACTTTCTTTACTTCATGCATAAAATGTCAGTGAAAATAAAGTGCTCACAGTAATAGCAGAAGACATTTTCAAGGTAGAGCGCAGTGGATAGAAGATATCAGAGTGAAAAAACATGAAAAAATAACCAGCCTGAAACCAAGTTAAGACTTCTATTCTTGATCATTTATACTGAGTAAACCTAGACGACTGTTTTCCCAGAGAGCAGTTGACTAAACAGATAGCAGCGAAACAGCCTGCATTTACATTTAATTCAACTTCACTCAAAACTTTCACCCTCCATCAAACAGGTTGAATGGAAATGACCTCCTGAGGAGCAGCACACAAAATGAAAATAAAAATAAAATAAATGAATAAAAATAAATCAAAAGGCAGAGCTGAAGCAGTGTACACCATTTTTCGTGTTCTTTATTTGTCTTTGGTGTGTCGTCTCATACATAAGTAATGAGAGGAAATAAAATGGAAGAGGCAGTTTGGCTGAGGATGAGTGAAGCACAGAAGGAGACGTGCTATCAATACTGCTCCCAAATAATCCAATTACAGGCAGAGGAGCAGCAGAGCTAGCCAGGCAGCTAATAGCACAACATCAGGAGGAGCCAGTTAGCGCTACAAATCACAGCTCCTCCAGGGAGCACCAGCTCATACCAATACTGATCATTATTATTGTGCTCATGTTTTACCACACGTACTCATCTCCATCCTCATCTTATACTGTGATATCTCCATCTGCCCTACAACGGTCAGATCAGAAGAGTCAACTATTCACTACAAATAATCAAGATGCTGGAATCCTTCTTCTTAAAATAAGGGTATATAATAATAATAATAATAATGATAATAAGGGTTGCGATCGAAAAAAAATGTTCAGCTCAGTCTTAAGAGATATACACCGATCAGCTGACATTATGAGCACCTGCCATATATAGTGTTGGTCCCCCTGTGTGACCTCTGACCCCTGAAGGTTTATTCTGTGGTATGTGACTCCTTTCTATCTTCAGCAGCATTAACTTCTCTGCTCTGTTGGATCAGACCACCAGGACCAGCCTTCACTCCCCACCTGCATCAGTGATCCTTGTCCTCTCATGACTCTGTCTCTGGTTCACCACTGGTCCTTCCTTGGACCACTTTTGATAGATATTGACCACTGCCGACCAGGAACAGACCACAGAGCTGCAGTTCTGGAGATGCTCTGATCCAGTCCTCTAGACATCAGTTTGATTCTTGTTGTCAAACTCCTGAAAAATCCTGAACATTTTTCCTGCTTCTAACATCAACTCTGAGGACTAAATGTTTATTTGATGCCTTATATAACAAATCAACCACAAATTAATATTCAATTAACTGGAGCAATGTGGGACAAGAGGTATTGTGCTTGACTGGATCATATCCATTTGATCCACCTATTTGAAGGGAGAAAACAGTTGAAGCTTGATGATCACTGCTCAACTTGCTTGGACATTGCTCGTGGTGTCCCACAGGGGTTGGTATAGGGACCATCAGTGATATCAATGAATGCTGTTCTCTACATCAATGATATCTGTCTATCTGAAGTAATATTATACTGTATATGCTTTGCTTATGAAAGAAATATTTTTATTTGTTCGAGTAATAATTTCATACAATTATCTTAATGTACAATAATGTAATTATCTTTATGTTTGCATTTTTTATGTTTATGGAATTTTTTTATTTACAAAGTCCAAGCAAGAAAACAGCATGCATGGACACAGTTGTCATGCATAACATCTGGATAGGGGTGGGAATCATTTTTTTTTTTTTTTACTTCCTCCCACTCCTTGTCATATATGTTGACTAGATAATGTCTTGTGTATTTTTATTATTTTATTTCATTAACTTCATTTTAGAAATAAATTAGATGAATAAATGAATGAATGAGATATATATATATATGTATATATATATGTATATATATATATATATATATACATATATATATACACACATACGTATATATGTATATATACGTATGTGTGTATATATATATATATATATATATATATATATATATATACGTATATATATATATATATATATATATATATATATATATATACGTATATATATATACATCCAAGGAGCCACGAAGAAGAGATAATCAGTGTTATTCACTTCACCTGGTAGTGGTCATAATGTTACGCTTGATCAATGTCTATTCTTTATGTGGTGCCCTTGATGTTTCCTTTTTTTACAATGTCATGTGCTTCATATTTTTATTAAAATCTATTCTATTAATTCTATTATATCCACCGCTACTATAGATGCTATATTGTTTCATTACTGTGGTTGGTGTGAATCTCTGCTCTCTATAAACTCAACCACTCGAGGCAGATGGCTGCCCATTCAGAGCCTGCTCTGCCTCATGTTTCTCTCCATTAAAGGGTACACCTACTCTATGCAAAATGTGTCTGTTATGATTTGACACTATATACATAAAGATATGACTAAAATATAGTTTAGTATCATTTCACATTATTTGTGTTTTGTTTGTGACTCCATATAGTCCCACTATTCCCACATCAGTACAGGATACATTTTTTAGGTTCCTGAGCTAGAGGTGAGTTTCCTGTTATGACATATCTACTCTGAATAACAAAATAGGCCTGAAGTGAATACAAATAAAATACAACTCTTATTGGTGCCTATGTGCTATAAATATCCAGCTTAGAAATATTATGTGCTGTACCAGCAGAAGCAGATGTTCTTACCCATTTAACAACTGGCTCCCTTTGCTCTCAGCACTAAGTGTTATCCTTAATAACAGCCATGCCATCTGCTTAAAAGAATGACTCCCCCTGACCCGTGAACGCCTCGTGTCGTGACATTGTTTTAGTTAAAGTGTGAGGGGAGCAGGCTGTTCTCAGCTCAGCTATGAACAGGCTGCTGCACTGACAGCACCAGTAATTACTCTGGGTATCTGCTGCCATGTGGCAGACGCTGATCGGAGTCTTCCTATCTCTTGTTAGGAGGCCTCCAGGGGCCCGACTATACTATACACTAAGCCCTCTCTATTTCCTTGCCTGTGGCAAAGGGACCCGGACCTTTATGCTATCTCATAAACAGGAGTCTTTGGGTCCCTCTCTCCTCTCTATGACCTGCTCATATCTGTCCCTCTCTCACTCTCCAGCACACAAACACACACTATACAGGACGTCCATCGAATTCCACTGGCATCATTTTATCTGGACTCAAAGGTATCGAGGGCATAATGTTATCCTGACAGCGTGTTGCTGCCTCCAGCTACTGTTGCAACTGTCCTCAGCTACTGACTGCAGGCTATTAGGCCTTTTCTGCCTTTAACTTCAGGAGGATCCTCTGCCTCTGCTTTGTGCCCTCTATTCTCCCCCACAATGCTAGTAATTAACACAGTAGGCTATATGAGTTTCAACCCATTTTCCAGGAAAAAAAATAGTTGATATGGACGTTGTCATCCCTTAAATATAGTGTGTGTTAACCTTGTATCACACTTACAGACACACACAATGCCATGTGATTGAGCTGAAATGAATGGTTAGGTTTAGGCAACAAACTAGTAATCTATTAAAATGATTACAGTTTGTAATGAAATAATGACGTGACAACTAGGCTAATTTCTTTAGGTTTCACTCTGGACACGAACACTACTCTCTATTTGTACTTCATTCTGCAGCCAGTGATGTTGATTCTGACATTAAAAAGTCACTGCAATACAACTCTATAAAGAAGAAGAATAATTCCTTTATTAATTCCTTAATGAGAGAAATTACAGTTTCACTCTGTTAGTATTTTTCTGTTGCACATCACACACAGGTTATGACACATTGCCCTGTATTCAGGCACCCCGAGAAGTTGGGGGTTCAGTGCCTTGCTCAAGGACACCAAAGCAGTGTCCAAGAGGGGGAACTGGCACCTCTTCAGCTACCAGTCCACTCTCCAGACTTGGTCCAACCTGGACTTGAACCAGCAACCCTCCAGTTTCCAGTCCAAGTCACTACAGACTGAGCTACTGCTACCAGTGTCAATATATAAATTTATATATTATGCAGTATACTATATAGAGAAAATATATATTTGCTGTTGTCTGTCTCACAGCTGAGAAGTTCTTCCCGACATATATATAGAAAACATCCTGGTTTGGAGAAATTCACTGGTTCAGGTTAAGAAGCTCCAGGTTGTGGATCAGTAGGAAGGAAAGAGCTGCACTCCAACCTCAAGAGACTCTTCAGCCTCTGCAGCCTGTTTATTCTGGTCGAGATGCTCTTGAGTAATCTGTCACTGATTCAGACAATCATTATTATCACTTTTCACAGCACTTACAGCACTAAACTAAAACCTGCACTGCACTTTTGGTCATAATACAAGACTATACTTATGCCTCGCCGAATCCTCATCCCCAAAAAAAATTACTTGAGCTCCGGACCGGGGATCTGTGGTGAGTGGCTGGCTGGGAGCGCCCCATGGCTGACCAAGGTCCCCGGGAAGTTCTCCGGACCAGTGGAGGGCTGTGGAGGTCCGGGGAAAAATGACCGGAGCTCCGGGCCAGGGGCTGGGGATTCGCGGTGATAGTGGCCACCCGAGAGTTGACCCATTCGGCTTACTGTAGTTCCAACCATGTTGCAATGCATGCAAAGTCAAATTTAACCACTAAATGGGAGAAAAAATTACAAAGTGTCTATTTAAGTGAAGAGCTGCACTGTGTCATATTCAGGAGTCAAACTCTACTGTACCAGCATCCAAAAGAATAGCTTTATTGATAAATAGCTTTCCATCAATTCATTTGAAGTGTTTGATGAAACCAATCATTAATTTTGTAAATGCACAGAAAAATGATAATGGAGAAGTAAGTGGCTATTTAATGGGTCAGCATACAGTTCTGGTAAATGGGTCAATATCATAAATAATTGCCCCAGTTGTTGAAGTGAAATGCTTTTTGGGGGCATCAAAAAAAAAAAAAAAAAAGCAGGTCACCATGGAGAATATATGCTGCAGCCCGAGGGATGACCACCCTGCTGTGCTTCATCCCTAGTGATCATCTTTCATGTCTTTGTCATCGTTAATTTATGGCAGCACAGATTCATTGTTTTTATGCTTTAAAAGTTCCAAAACAGTTGCAATCATAAATTGGGGAAACAATTTTAACATACTTGTATTTCACTAGATTATGTCCATTTGTCTGCTACATTGCATTTCAAAGTTTTATGTTGTTGTATTTTTTTTTTTTTTACTTCACTTCATGTGTTTGTTCCTTTAAGTACACTATATGCTCATTGATAACACTGTACTATACTACTATTCTACCAAGCAGGATGTAAAGCACCTAAAGTTGACTCCTCGTTGACAAATGCTCAACCATGTCTTAGTAATATGCATGTTATTGTATATTGATTACATATAATAAACAGGAGAATTAAAGTGTGTTCTTGTGCCAGATCAGCAAATGTGTATGGTGTATCACATTTTTAAGACTCCACCCTAGATTACAAACTATATGGCATATTTTATTTTTTTTTAAACAAAAACTAATTATGAGGTCTTTATTTAATCCCTGACAGCTGGAAGGAATAAACACAATCATATAGTAGACACTATCATCACACTGGCAAATTTAATCATCTTTTCATATGAATAACAACGTGGCAATCAAAGCAGCATAAAGCCAGAGAGTGTGTCTAATGGTTCATTGTAAAGTAGCCACCGCCTCTAAATAAGCCAGAAGCCAGCCTCCTCATGGAGCAGCATGTGGCAGCTTTATTACACCAATAAGAGCTGATGGACTGTCCTTCTCTGAGATTATGGGCATGGCACTAACATGTGGCCACACACTCACCAGGATACATAAAGCAGCATTGTTGAGGCTGTCATGTCATTTTCTACAATGCTTGTAAAAGCATGTGGGCTGTGTTCACAGGGCGGGACATGTTCAGCCATTCATCATGTTCAGGGTCACAGAGAGCTGGAGATTATCCCAGAATGCACGAGGGCAGAGGCAGGACATCCATCACATACCAGATACACACCTGGAGTTCAGCCTGCAGTCACGAATTGTCCAAAAATACAAGTGTCTGCAGTGTGGGTGGAAACCAGGAGTGACAAACTCCACACAGAAGGGTCTTCTGTCAGCCAAATGAAATCCCTGACCTTGGCTCTGGAAGGTGGCAGTGGTGACCACCCAGTCAGTGTGTCAGTGATCAGCACAAACGCTCAGGTAAAGCCAGGAATGACTGTGGTGACACAGTTTAAAGAGCACAGAGACACAGAACAGGCTGGAGGTGGATGGCTCCAACAAACACAGGGCTTTCCTCCAGGAGATAGACTCTGTCCCACGTGTATCACTTTCACATCGCAATCAACTTTTTTTTGTTTAATAAGCCTATAATGTTTTTGTTTCCTAAACCTAACGACATGGTTTCGTTGCCTGAACTTAAACTGCTTAAAACGTAGCTCAGCTGGTAGAGTGGTTAACCCTGAACCTGAGGGTCTGACCTGGACATTTACTGGTTTTAATGCAGAGGTCAAATTTAGTTTGTAGTATGTACCTGTATACATTTTTCAGTATATAGGTTAACTAGTTGGGGTTGGGGTCAAATCAAGTTGTGTCAATTTTCTTTGCCCAGTGTAGCCCAATATCACAAATTACAATTTTAACAGGATATGACTCCCTCTGTCCTTTACAAACGACCCTCACATCAACTAAGGAAGAACATCCCCCCCCCAAAAAAAAAAAACAAAAACAAAATTTTAACAGGAAAAATAAATGGCAGAAATTTCAGGAAGAGCAACAGGGGAGGGATCCCTATTCAGGATGGACAGACTATTTAAAGAGTAACAACAATGAAGAACACACACAAAGTAACACAAAACATTATGGACGGTTTTTGACGAAATTTTCAGGATTGGTCAGAAGTGGCCTAGCTTAAAACCGATTATTTTGGTGGTGCCATCAAATTGGATCCGTTCACCACCAAAGAATTAATCAGTTATAAGTTAGGCCACTTCGGACCAACCATGAAAATTTCGTCAAAATCCGTCCAACAAACCAACATACATACAAATAAATAAACCCTAGTGAAAACATAACCTCCTTGGCGGAGGTAACAACAGCTGATACATGTAATGTAAAGTGTTAAGGGTGATGAAGAGCAGCATCCAGCTGTCGGCAAGAATAAGCATGTGCAGCACATCCTCCTCTCTACCAGATTCAAGACAGTGATTCTCTCTTTCAGGTGCCAACACCCTCTGTTCTTTATTTAAGTCCTCTTACAATGATGATCACAATTTTTTTTTTTTAATCGACTCAGTTTGAAGTTAAAATTATATTTGCTGTCTCCTGTAGGTTTATTCTTTGGGTTAGGGCAAAGGTTAGGTTAAACAACTTTCTGTGTGGCAACGCCTGCAGGTGAAATATCACATTTTTAGGAGTCCCTTTGTTGCTTTTAATAACATCACCTGGCAGGCTGATGGAGGGCCAATAATGTTGTTTTGGAGCAGTTGCTGTGCTATGACTAAATATTGTCTTGAACATGTTGTGTTGGAGCTGAAATGATTCATTCTTTGCCCCCACAGTCTGACTTTTCAGCAATTTAAATCTGTTCAGCAATTCATGAGAGTCCCTGCTGACCAGTAAGTCAAAATGCATTTACTTCTGCTAGTTCTACTGCATATGAACACTGTATTTAGGAGACAGGGTTTATGATGAATAATCAGCCACTACACTTTCATTCCTGATTTGTGCACATTTGGTCACATGGCCTCAGGGCCAAAGCATTTTTGTCAGGGGGTCACAGAACTCAGTTGAAAGGTTTATCTCTGGCACGAAAAAATGAATTCAGCAGTAGTTTTTTAAACCAACAGCAGCATCTGAGTTCTGCTTCACCTGCAGAACATCACATGACCACAAGGAGATGCAAAACAAGATGCAAGATGACCATAAGAAATACAAAACAATGACAAAGGGAATCAACATAAAAATATAGAAAAAGACACATAGCGAGACAAAACAACCACAGTTGTAGTTGTAAAACTACAAAGAGATGACCATAAAGCTATTCTAAATCATTCAAAGATGACCCCTACACCATAATAAAAGTTTCTTTTTCACCTTCAGTCTCTTGCTTAGAACAAGCAGAGCACTGCACTCTGCAGGAATGAGCTGTCTCTGGGTCCAACTAAAAACCCTCAATGAATAAGATGATGTCAAGGTACAAGTATTACCCCTATAATTCCTCATGTCTTTGCAAATAGAGGGAAATAATGATCATTCCTTTGTGTTTCTTTCACTGTACAAAGAAACCCTAACCTCCTCTGAGAACCCTTAACACGGAGTTTGGTTGAATTTCTCCCTGCCTGTGTCATCGGGGTAGTTTCAGAGAATAAAGCTGTCTGCTGGTGTCTCAACGCCTACTGCTTTTCGGGTACAGAGGGAGTCAATCATCATGAAATGGCACAGAAGGCGTGTTCATTATGTAATTGAAGGTTTAGTTCTAGGGGGGCACAGATGATCCCAGCTGTTTCTGTCGCTCACATTACAGTGTGTGGAGGAAGGAAGTCATGGCAGAGAAACAGGAACAAAGGGTTACAGGAACGATAAATTAGGAAGCGCAAATTCATTTGGACTGTTTGTTAAATTCATATCTTTAAATATAAGTCAGATGAGTATCATTAATCAGAGGAATGAGAATGTGGGGTGAAAGGCATGCAATGAGGCAAATCCAACTGATAATAAGCAAGACAAGATAATGTTTTATTGTGGCATCAGTCGATACTGTTAATAGAACAGGTTCATTAGTGTTCAAGGTCCGGTCCACACTATCATATTGGGTCACTAATTGCTATGCATTATTGATTGTAGACTTGAGAGATGTATGAGTTTCTGTTTACTGTTGCAAGTGCAGCTGTACAATCTCCACAAGAAAAGACCAAGTGCATGTGAAAAAGTCAATAGGTGATGAATAGTGTTCATTAGAGCTTTGATATTGGCCTGTCTTTCTCAAAGCATGTCCAGCTCAGGATGGAGAGGATCTTTTGCACCTGCTCAAACTGCCTTCCCTCTTTCTAGAATCACTGAGCTCAGCACCAGCACCTTAGTATTCTGTTAACATGGAGCGACCACCAGCCCACCACCCAATTTCAAACAAGCACCCATCCATCGTGCACTGGAGGCCTCAGCCTCGTCTTGAAATCGTTTGTAATCGATCAGCACTGCATTATATATCAGATTTATGTGTTGACATCATTGCTGCGATCACTCATCAAAAACAATAAATTCACCTCTGCAATGTATTTTCATTATTTTATCAAGACATGGCTCATGGTCAGTGTTATGGTAGTGACTCAGAAAAAATGGAATGAATGACACATCACTATTTACTTTATAAAAGAGAAATATCTTACTTTGTGTGCCAAACTTTCATTGGAAACTTATTTTCTTTACAATAAAACAATATAACTTAAAAGAGGTCCGCAGCAGAGAAGTGTTGTTTCTGTTCTGGGAAAAGTCAAAGTCACAGCATGGTGAATGTGCAAACACAAAAATGGACATTTGATTTGTCTTTCTGTCCTCAGTTAGTTAAAGGACATAAAGTACCAACGTGATTTTTTTGATTAGTGACTGTAATGTAGCACGCTACTTTGTAACACCGTTTTGTAAAGCCCTTTGTAACGCGCTTTGTAACGCCGCTCTGTAATGCCCCTTTGTAACACTGCTTTGTAATGCCCCCTTGGCAACGCGCTTTGTAACATGCTTTGTAACACCGCTTTGTAACGCTGCTTTGTACAGTAAAGCCGATTTGTAAAGACACGTTGTCATGCAGCTTTGTAACGCAACTTTGTAACACAACTTTGTAACACAACTTTGTAACACAACTTTGTAGTGCACCTTTTTAATGCCACTTTGAAATGCCCCTTTGCAACGCCGCTTTGTAAAGCCGCTTTGTAACGCCGCTTTGTAACGCCATGTTGTAACGCAACTTTGTAAAGCCACTTTGTAACGCAACTTTGTAAAGCCGCTTTGTAAAGCCGCTTTGTAATGCTGCATTATAACACCATGTTGTAACACAGCTTCGTAACAACCCTTTGTAACACCCCTTTGTAATCCTGCTTTGTACAGTAAAGCCACTTTGTAACACCGCTTTGTAGTGCCGCTTTGTAACGCTGCTGGGTGTTTTTATGGGAATGTGGCTCTGTCAGATAACTTTGAGGACTACCTATGGTGCACGTCCCACATTTTATTGTGTGGACATCACACTGGTGTCGTCTTGGTCATGACTTGTCTGAATTTAGGTGGTCTTGACTACAATACAGCCTCGCAATGACAGTTGTATTATACTATGATATTGGCGTGGTATAAATTGGGTTTGCACCTTATTATTTCCCTGAGTTTTTTTCAGTTTTATGAAACCTGCTGGCTGAGGTAGAAAAAACCAACAGCAGTTTGGAGTGGATCTGAATCACAGGGCGGACACATGCATTATTTTGTACTGTGGCTCTTTTTGTTTCCCACAGTACAATTTAACCAGTTACAACAAAAGTCTGTCAAACAGTCCGTAGCAAATTCTATGGATTTGTGTCAATCAGCTTTTTTAACGTTCTGGCCATCTAATAGCTGAGAAAACATTTGGTCCAAGGCCAAACATAATGGTCTCTGCTCTGGAACAACCAGAAACATGGACAGAACAGGAAGAGGCATTACTATACTTTCACACACACACACACACACACACACACACACACACACACACACCTTACCTGTACACTTCCTGCTGCTCTCATCTTTCTTAGAGGAGCTCATCAGTTTGCAGTTGAAGTTCTCCTCCCAGTACTCTGCGAACCACACATTCCTCCTGTTGTTCTCCAGAGTCCGTGACGTGAAGTACGCATCGAACCCTGCGAGACAAACAAACAGCAGGTCAGCAAAACCAAAGAGCGTCATTCATTAGGAGTGAACAATCACAATGGAGCCAGCGCAGAATGTGATGGCAGCATTCAAGCATGAAGAGCAACAACACAAGAGATGTGTTTCTTAATGCAGACGTCCCTGCTCATCAATTCGGCACTTAAATCTCTGCTTTGTTGTAATTCATCTAAATTGCTCTCAGGGACAGGTTCACCTCTTAAAGAGAGACAGATAACATCAGATAAACATCATCAGAGTGGAGGGTCGACTTCCCAGCAACAACAAGCCTCCTCCTGTAGCTGCAGAAAGAAATGATGTTAAAGCAGCATCTTACTGGTTAACGTTACCTTGTGTTTGGTAGGACATGAAGACTGAAGAATGCATAGAAACAGAGATCATCAGATCACCAGAAATAGCTCCAAATATACTATATAACCTATACACAAATCACTATAGGTGTGAAATGCAACAGGTGCCATGTAGGTTTCTAATTAAGAGCTTATCAGTAACTATGATAATTGATGAAATACTGTATCTCGATCAATTAGCACAAACTGCAAAATCAAGTGGAATATGAAAATAATACAAGAGCAGTGTGGCAGCCAGGTGAGCATTAACAGTGATGCAATGACTGACATCATCTTTCTTTTGTCCTTTAGAAGAAGAAGAAGATCCCTTTAGGCCCTGATGAGCCAAAACCTACCGTATACAGTGTGCATGCATTAAACAGATTAAGTGAGGAGGAGTTCCCAGGTACAGTTATGGGTTTTGTGCCTTTCAATCGCTGCTAAATTGCCATCATGACCCTTCTTCACTTTTTGCCACCCTAGATAAATTCCTTTTTCATTATTGTCTGCTGTCCACTGGAAGTCCTGTGTTTTGAACCCAGCCATCCATCTCACCCTATGGACCATAAATTTACCATTTTTAGTTTAAATTTGGGAAATACTGTATGAAGAGAAGCTGATTGTCAAATTAATTTGCATTTTTCTGTTTATTATTGTGTATTTACTTTAAAATAAAGTCTGATACTGGTATGTAGAGGCTGTGGCTCAGTGGCAGCTCCTGCCTCCAGCAGTCAGTGGTTGGATGACTAGAGTTTGTTTCTTCTACAAGTACAGTGAACATTTAGGGAAGATCTGAGGAGGTCACCCTATCTGTTACCACAAAGGAACACATGAACTAATAACGTGTTTCAGCAAGCAGAATGATTCTGTTTATGACAGGGTCGGTAAAAACAATGGTTCTGTGATGTATGGCTGATTTATTACAGGACAGAATAATCAGTTTTAGAAAGAAGGAGGAAGACAATGAAATAACTCCAACCTGGAGAATGGTGAATCAAAAAAAGCATTAGCCATCGAGTGAGAATTCATTTCTGTCTCTGTTGACAGCCTTGTCTCCTGCACTCTATCATTCAGGTACTCACAATAGTCCGAACAGGAAATTGAGTTATGAGGAGAAGAGTCCTTTATTTTAAGAACTGCACTTAATCATGTCCCAATTCTCCCTCTAAGTATTGTGTTTAAGATGATAGACCGTCTCTCTCTCTGTCTGCCACTGATGCTGCTGACATGTCCTTGGCACCCTGTCACTGATATATACATTTTAATAACTTCTGACAGTCTAAAATTAGTATCTTGACCTCTGTAAGTTTCTCTGCATGGAGCTCCAGGTCAGCAGAGTGGAGGACGTCAGAGGAGGTTTATGAGGGAAGCGAGGGCGATGGTGAGAAACACAGAAAAGATGACAAGAGGATAAAATTTGAAAGGACTCCATTACAGCAAGCAAAGTAATTCATAATTCACTCAGTGATGCGATCTGGCTCTAAGATGAGCCGACAGTGATTCTGGAAGGAAAGTTAGTGAGCTTGGTCCTCTTCCTGCCAGGGGCACATACTCATCCATCTGAGGGCCTCTGAGGCTGGACAGCTCTCACAGCCTGAGCCCATGTTCTCTTTGAATAACAAACGCAGTGTGTTAGAAAGAGCGGTGGCTCTTATTCTTCAAACAGATGGACCCCCATGACTCTGTCAACTCAAGAAGACTGCCACATTACCAACGTGTTTACTTGAATTTGTTTAAATTGCATGTACAGAGGAGCAACTTCACAGATGATGAAGTTGCTCTCCCTCTGTGTGTGTTGTAATCCTTGATTGGCTGGCTGGGAATCGAATCGGTACGTTCTTGCTGTGAGGTGACAGTGCTAACCACTACACCACCGTGCCCTCATATCATACCTCAACTATTTATTGTGTGTGTCTACTATTAGTATTTCTTTTCATCATTTAAGTTTTTATTCAATTTTCTTGTTTGTCACACATCATACAAAGACATCAAACTTTCAAACTTACAAATCAGCTATACTGAATTCAACAAAAATACAGAACAAAAAAAAGTGCATATGCATATAGATACACATTCACACACAAATCCCATCCCATAAACATAAACCGAGCCACACACCTCCCAGCACTAAACACTGTGTCCACAAACAGAATATATGATAATATACATACTTAAATGAATCGTCCTCCCCTCACATGACAGAAGCACTTTTCTATTCCCCTTTTATATAATTCAGAAATTGACCCCAGACCTGGTAAAATTTCCCTTTGTTGTCATTCAGCCTTGCTATCATTAATTCATATAATGCATTATCCCTTACTATTAGTATTTCTGGTACTTTCACTGTCTAGTGTATGCTAGTGTCTGCACCATCTATGTATGCAGTGGCAATAAGTGAATCTAATCTCACAATATACACAATTTTTTTTAAATTTCAATCTTTCCCCTTGGAACAGCAGAAGCTCCTTCTGTGTACCTGTTTAGGAATCAGCACCGTAACATCACATGCTCAGCATCTGTCACATGTCAATCACTAAAATTACACACTTTTCTCCAAGAGACAGAAAATCATCCATCTCAAGTGTCTGCGGGCTTTTCTACATTTCCCTTCTGTGAGCGAAGCTTCAATGCAACAGACAGGATGCAGCGTGGATGCAGAAACTAGGGCAGAAATGATGACTCTCTCTCTCTCAAGATAGTTTGATGGACATGATTTCCAGTCCCAGTCTCTGTGGGCTGGAGAGGGACAGCTGTGTTGCTGCCATCTATTTAAAGATTTTTTTTTTTTTGAGATGATGAATAATGAATGTCAACATAGAAAAAACCCAGCTGTTATTACATGCACTGATGTATTCTAATACATGCCATGAAGGCTTATGTTAAATAACACGTAACAGCAGGAGGAAGCATAACAACACTATTTTAATGGTGTAAGGTCATTTCTACTCCTAAATTCACCATAGTTTACAAACTTACTTCACAAACTGTAGTTGTCTGTATGCATTTCCTCTCCATAAGTTCAACTGGCTTATTCTCTTCTAAGAACTACAAAGAACAAATGAATGGACATTAAATTGTCTGACTGAAGGGCAGATTATTCCTGTGGCATCTCTGCATAGCTTGAAAGAAAACCAAATTAGAAAATGTCCTTGTAATTACTCTTTGGAAAGAGGAGCATTAGTGCAACAGAATGCAGAGCATGCATTTGAAAAAGTGAGGATTCAACAATAATTTCATCTGGATGTACAGTCAAGGGCGAACACAGTGTTTGATATTAAATTATATGAACCCCTGATGGGGCTTAGTCTACTTTATGGAGCATATAATGTCAGATCTGAGTTTGTCTTTGGGTCTTGGTGAGAAGCTGCAGTGCAAATGAAAGGAATAACAGCCACCCGACCACTGTTCAATAAACAATAAGAGCTGTTATATTAAAGCTATAGTCTGTCATTCTGTTCAGACATTCTGTTCTACTGGGTGAAATGGTTCTTCCACCCTGAGAGCAGTCAATACATTACATGTGTTCAGAAAAAAGGAAGGAAAAGAATCAGACAGGACTGTAAAAACTCTGACCAATCAACTGACACTCAGTCTGAATGGAAAGAACCAATCAGATGCCTTCATGTCTGTCCCTCCCTCCTCTCCACTGTTTGTGTAAATATCCAGCACACTCCTCTGCAGAAATAATAATAGTTAGCAGGAGAATCTGTTCTGTAGGGAACAATGTCAGAGAAAATGCAGCCAAAAATACCACTTCCAGTGTTACTTCTGACGACTCACCCTGCTAAACAGACAAAGAGAAGAAAGAGGGAGACAGAAAAGACTGAAAGATAAAACTCTGGATAAAGCTAAGAGGACAAACCAGTGGACAGAGAGTGAACATCAGTGTGTGAACACCAGTGGAGACACTGAGACATCTGAAGGGATTGAAAAGTGATACAGAAGTTTCTTTCTTTCTGTTGGACAGCTAATTATTTGTTCAGCTTCAGGAGGAGTTATTATTTTCATGAAATAAAATAAAATAAAAGTAATGTTTGCTAACTTCACAACTTAGCCTGATGCTAACATTAGCCTCTCTGTGCTTGTAAACTGGTCATCAATGCCGCTTGTATTGAAGAGATTATATGATATAACATTTTGACCATATTGCACAGTCATAGTCTCCAGTGTCTGCGTTATAAAGGAGATAAAATGACGTTGATATATTATCTTTGAACGGGACCTTTTACAAACGTGGTGATGTAACATAACGGCTCTCCTCTCCCTGCTGAATCCTACTGTCAGATGTTCAAGTTTGAGGGGGCGTGGCTTTCAATGAGGGGGTGGAGCTGAGAGGAGGTTTAGAGGAAGTGCCACTATCAAATCTTGCTAGCTATATATATATATATATATATATATATATATGTGTGTGTGTGTGTGTGTATATATATGTATGCATTGATGGTGGTTATGTGGATGATGGACACATGGACATATGGTCAATGATGAAGGCCGGACTCATGAATGGACCCCAAACAACACCTGTAAACATCTGAAAAGTTGACTGTATTGCACAACTGCACTTGATAAAAGGAAATAAAATAGTTAAAAAAAAAGAAATCTTGCTAGCTCTCCATGACTACACCTTTAACATGCTGTATGGTGAAATAGTATTTTCTGTCTCTTTAGGTATTCAGATATCCCACATGGTCTGTGTCAAAAAGCTTCACATCTGCATCACCATCCTGAAAACTGACTCACACTTGTCTGTTTGCAAGGTACACAATCACTATTACTATTATTATGATTATGATTATTATTATTAGTGTATCCACCCCAACCCAAGAGCAATGACAGAGTTTAATGGGATGCAGAGTTACTACATGAGGTGAATGTGACTAAAAAAGATCACACTTGTCCTCAGAGTCATGAGTCCAATATGAACACAGACAGGAACACATATGTTTACAATCAGTGTGACTTACACTACCACAAGATCCCAGATGTCCATCCAGAACAGAAAACATATGCTGCAGAGCTTGCCTGAGAATAAATATGGAGCTGCTAAAAGCTAATCATTCTGCATACGTTTCATGGAGACAGTTTGATGACCAGTTTACATCCCCCCAAAATATCTGGTCAAATGTTCTAATCAATAAGTCAATAAATATTTGATGATTTACAAGGTGGAATATTTATCAAAAGAGAAACACAGCAGATGTTGTTTTGACAGAAATACACGTTGGAAAATAAAGGTTAGTGACTCCACATGTCCGTAGTTGTTTTTTGCACGTCTTGTTTACTGAGAAATGTCGAACATTTTCTGGGTCAGGGATTTCAGAGACAGAGTGAAAGAGTGTCACACTACTGCGGCATGTTATCCCAGTGAGTTACCAGCGCCACAGTGTCAACCACTGCAGAGACCAAAGGCTGACATTTTCAGGGTCAGGGAGTCTGCTGCAGGTGACCAAGCACATCCTGTCACTGGTCCTGACAACAATGTCACACTCTATTGATTGTTTTTTTTCTGTTCTACTCTGAAAAAAAAGACGGTTTTTGAACAGATTGTGTTTTATTTTGAAAGCAATAACAGCATGGGAGCAATCATCTGGCATAGCGCATGATAACAAAAAGTCAACCAGTTGATTTTGATGGAGACACTGGCAAAGTGTGGATGGAAATAAGGAACAAAAGTGAAAAATATCATTGATAATTAACAGCTACTGAGAATGAAAGGGGGATTCACTGTTTTGAATGTTTTGAATTTTTCAGATATAATTGAAACATTTCATCATGGAATCAATCAGAAACAGCATCTTGCATCTTGGTAAGAGGAAATAAAGTTTAACCCTCTGTCATGTTAACTTGTTGGGAAGAGGTTAGGAAGTTAAGCTAAAATTCAGAGGGGTTCCTTGACCTTTAACCTCAAGATATGTAAATTAAAAGTGGTACTATGGTTGCCAACTTTACAGACAACCCTACTTTATGATAATCATAAATTAAAAAAATGCAGTATAAATGTGATTTTTTTCACCTCTCTAGCTGATCCAAACTGTATTCATGTGTGATACATTTTTTCCCTTGACATCACTGTATAACTTGTATGTATGACCTGTTTGACCTCTAGGATAAACACAGTCTCATGAAAATTCAGAACTTCAGACTAGAGACCTGGACCATTCAGAGACTGTGTGGACTATATGTATACTGTATGTTTCTGAGTACAGTTTCCAGAACAGAAATATTCACCATCCACACACCAGAATGTATTTCTCCAAATGTCAAAAGTTTTTGATTCCAAATCTCAGCTTTTCCTGTGTTGTTCCTCTGGGTCGTTGAGTCTTAATGTGGGATTTCTTGAGATCATCAGTTCTGCAGTGGTAAAAAAAGGTTACATCTGGAACAAAATCTGTGTCACAAGTGGTGTAACCCAAACATGCTGCAACAACTTAACTCTTTGAGTTAAGTGCCTTATTCCAGCGTTTTTGCCCATTTTGAGTCATATTTCTAGACCCGCAGAATATTTTGTACTATGACTCTGGAAACACTGAATAGCTCAAATGAAAGTAGAGACTCTCTATTTTATCATGAAAAACAATGTTTGTTTTTACCTTGTTCCATTCTTGTTTTGTCAGAGGTAGAGTAGAGGACACTTTCACCAAAATTTCACCAAAAAGACATGAAATTACTCACAGGCTGCAGGAGACCATGATCAGCAACCCGCTGCAGAAAAAATACTGCCACCTACTGCCACACACACCTACTGTCTACAACTCGTATCCTTGAACGAGACACTTAACTGTGACACTGCTCCCCAGGCACTTTCTACAAGCATATAACTAATAAAAATGAAATAACTAATGTGGTCTATATGCAAACCCAAGACAAATGACTCTTATGCATCCATAAAGTATAAAATGAATATATGTGGGTCACTAAGGGCCAGCTTGATGATCAGTAACATCCAGATGAGTCTTGATGCTGGATGATGAACCTGGAGGCTGTGAGCAGGGAAAATCTGTCAGCCTCTTTGTCTCCTTTTCTTTTGCAGTCTCGGGTTGATTAGCTCACTAAAGTCCCTGTTGACTGTCCAGCTGCTGTAATACAGAAGAGACATGAGCTGACAAGGATGTTGCTGTCACTTTTTATTATTACTTTACTCTCTCTATAATGAAGCTTTACAAACACTGGGAGATGACTACATACAGGTTCCTGTTAGCCTGTAATTGGTGGAGACTGTAGCAGCAGCCTGAGAGGAAGGCTGCCAACTGTAATAATGTAATTTCTATTTACAGCAGTCAATAGCAGGGTAATGATGCTACAACAGAACATTAGTCAAAGATACAGCAGTAGAGGACAGTGCCTGGTCTATATCAATGGAAATTAAATCTGATTTTAATTGGCATTATTTCATATAATGTAATTTTACCATAATGTGCCAACCATCTCTAGATGTCATCATCTATTTAGAAAAACAGAAAAACAATTTCAGTATAAAGTGACATTTGACTGATTGAAATAAATATAGAAATGCAGGATAAATCACTCACATTTTCTCTTTTTGTCCTCTAACATATTATAAGTCCCTAAAGTGCTTTTGGTCAAACCTCCTCCAGTGTGATCGACTCTTCAGGTGGCAGCAGCCAATCAGAAGATACGATAATAAAACCAATTCATAAAAGAGCTGTGACAACTGAACTTACACTAACGAGACACAAATGTAACTGCAGAACCACAAACTGCCAAGTAAATACTATAGTAGCAGATGATCAGAAAACTATGACTTAATGGAATAAAATGACTAATTAAAAAGCTGAAAGCTCCTCTGAGCTCCTTGTGCTGATCTTGTGAACTTGCTGCCCTCACACAGAGATGAAACTCTCTTATCATAGCTGCTTCCCTTGTTCTGCTGAGAGAGGAAACCAACCAATAACAGTTTGTTTACTTGGCTCGCTGCCAGTTATCAAGCCTTAAGTGCTCCATGAACAGGAGCAGTGAAACCACTGGAACCAGCCTCGTAACTCAGCAGCGACTTTTCACCGTCTCACTGCAGTTTCTATCCTTCTGTCTCTAATCCAAGGCTTAACGTCCACTTGCTCTAATGTCTCCTATCAGATCAAATCCAAATGAGATTGAGGATATTTTGAATTACAGATAAACTGATAGGATTGTTAGTGTTTGTTTTCTGGGCTACGTATAAATCCATAAGTGAGTCCATTAGTGACAGAAACGCCAGGGAAGAGCTTAGAGCAGGGGTGGTGAACTCATTTTAGTCCATGGGCCACATTCAGTCCGATTTGATCTAAAGTGGGCCACAGCACCACTGCTTAATAAGCTATCAATATTCCAAAAGTTTCCCTTTCTGTTAGAATAAAGAGTTAATTCTGAAAATGTTCTCAACTGATGAACACACTATCCATTTCTAAAGTGGATGATTGATTGGTTAGTTGATTTATCGGTTACCTGCCAACAAATCTTTTCTGTCCTAACATACAGTATTCTATATATTTTAGTCTGATAGTGGCTACAAATAATAAAGGCATAAAGTTTTCCACTGGGCTGGTTTGAACCTTTTTGCAGGCCCGGCCATATGTTTGACACCCCTGGCTTAGAGTATCAAAGTTATTGTAGATATCAATAACTTGGTATCTTGGAGAGACAAATGCATGTTCATCTGTTAACACTGACTTGAATGAGGCTCTATGGTTGTTTCAGTCCGTCTCCAATGCTCATTGGTTGCATTTACATTGAGTCCTCTTCAGATCACATGAAGAAGAAGAGAACAGGAAGAAGAATGAAGAGCAGAAAGAGACAGAAGAAGAGGTAGGTGCACAGGATTACCATCAGTCCTGAAGTCAGATGTGTGTCTGCAGTCAGCAGTGCTGAGTGGAGCTGCTCCTCTGACCCTGTGATTGCAACAACTAATCACAGTGTAATTTGGAGCGGCACATTTCCACACAGACATCAGGTAATTGCAGCACATGCATAATGAAGAAGTCTCTGAAGAGAACCGAGAGGAGTTTCCTCTGAACTCTCTGCTGCCGAATGACTGATTGAACACACACACACACACACACACACACACACACGTCTGCCTTTTAACGACGCCATTAATCGGCGTTCCTCTCCATCTCTTCCATTTTAAGTGCCACCTTCCTGTCACTCCCTCCTCTCGTCTGCCAAGAGGGCTTCTCATGCTCGTAATTGTGACACAAACAACAACAAATAATGAACTGAATGATTGAAACTCTGAACTTCTTTCCTGAAAATTGATGCATTTTCAGTTCTGTTGACAATTTATCTAAGGGAAAACAGGATTCAAGCTGGGAGAAACTGAGTTAAATAGTTTCTTGTCTGTGGTGTACAGTGACAGGTTCATACAAGCAATAATGAGCTGATAAACAAATAAAGCTGTACAAATTGGGAAACACAATGAACCAACTTTATAGAAAGTGTTTATATATTTTTAGCTGATGGTTTTGAAATGAAATGTTAAGTTTGTTGCTGTTTGTTAATGTTTGCTGCAGTATCTTAAAAAGCACACTAATATGTGTTCATTGACAAAGGTTTCAATTAGCATTCATTCCCTGGACAAATGACTCTGGAGTAGTATCACTGCTGATGGAGACATGCATAGTGATGTGTGAGGTGCATATGTACTAAAAAATCTACAGAGATTTAAGCAATTCCTATTAATTATCAATGTACAAAGTATTCAGTTGTAGGCCATGATGATGATAACATGATGAACTGAACTGATAATGAACTAATTTTTCACGGCAGTCTCAGACAGGGTTAAACCAGAGGCCAGATAATACTGTCAGAAACGTTTTATATAGGAATAATAGCCAGTCTACTAATAATAACAACAGCAACTGTCCCTGTCAGCACTCATTAATGAGGAGTTCAGGTGGCAACAAAATTTTGCAATATCAATAAATAAATAAATATTAATGTCTCAGCTCCCCCTGGAAGTCTCGGAGCAGCCTTTCTGGAGGAAGACTCATCTTTAATTTGAACACAGTCAATCACTCAATCTAGCTGGTCACAGTGAATTAATGTAATTAATTCATTCATCGATCTTTGTTTTGTGTTTAATCATTTATTCAATTATATTCTGTTAGTAGTCTGGTCATGTAGTTTGTCAAATAAACATCTGATTTTATAAAGAACTTGGTTATGTGATTTGTGTGTGTATATAAAGTAATTGAATCACTGTACACTAGGTCAAGAACTCTGTAGCTCCCTGAGATTAAGAGACTCTATTAATTAAAGTCAAAGTGTTCCTTGTTTTGTAATGGTTTATCATCCAAAACATTACAGGTATCAATTATAAATACATATTTTGATATTGATTAATTATCAAATCTGCTCAAATCCATGTGTTCTGTCAGTCATAAAACATTCATGTTAGTCTTTCTACTGGTCCAACAATCACCAGCTCTGGCTGGAGAGTGTGGAGGACAGATGAAGAATTAACAGAAGAAAATAAAACATCTTCACCATCTACTAACTAGAATTCCAGCATGTTGGTGATGTGCTGAATGAGACACGGCAGATTAAAAGGTTACTCTTCTACTGGCTTTTTAAATAGGTTTTAAAACACCTATACTCTAATCATTCATTTTGGTGGAAAGGGGGTATTAAAAGTATTTTGAAAGCCAACTTAAAGGGACACTATGTAATTTTTTAAAGTATTTTATTACCTCAAATCAACATCTTCATCCATAAATAGATCCTCATTGGTGTAAAATAACATATGCCAACAATCTGACTCATCCTCCTGGGTGAAGAATCAGTTATGTGTCTTTACATAGAGCAGGTCGCTCATACTGAGGCTTCATGTCTTTCTAGTCTATCAAAAACTATGAACTGCAGAGAGGGACATAAAACACTACCTGCTAGTACCCATAGGACAAAATGCATTTCCGCATTTTGTGATTCACTTTTCACAGAGAGCAAGGTGGTTTTACTTACCCAGCACTAAACTAAAACCTGCACTGCACTTTTGGTCATAATACAAGACCATACTTATGCCACGCCATAAGGGCCAAAAAATGACCGGAGATCTGGACCGGGGATCCGTGGTGATAGTGGCCACCCGGGAGTTGACCCATTCCGCTTACTGTAGTTCCAGCCGTGTTGCAATGCATGCAAAGTCAAATTTAACACTAGATGGGAGAAAAAATCACATAGTGTCCGTTTAATATGACGTAGATGACAGTTAGCCAATGCCAATGAAAGATAAAGTATATCCCTCCATCCATCCATCCATTTTCTACCACTTATCCTCATAGGGTCATGGGGGGGCTGGAGCCTATCCCAGATGTCTTAGTGTGGAAGGCAGAGTACACCCTGGACCCTGGTCTCCAGTTCATCACAGAACACAGATAAAGTACAGAACAATTCAAAACGTTGGAAATAGTAAGACAAACAGTATCAGAGAGAGACTCAGCTTAGTACCTTTGGAGTCACTCTGACTATTTCAGATGACTCACTATTTACTGAAGTCTGACTCTAACTGTGACCTTCTTTCTTTCCCCTTTTGCTTTTCCTCATCTTTCCTTTGCTCTTAATGGACTAAAACAACTTAGACAAAGCTTCAGATCTGGATGTGGTTTCACACAGATGAAAAGACCTTGTGAAATGAGGTCACTCCTGGGCAGCAGTGATGTTAGCCAAGCTTGAGGTAGCCATCCTAGAATAGGCTGTGATGTGTGTGCTGTGATCACTGCTGTGTAGCAAGCTGCTCTGCTAGCCCTGTCACCTGTGGGCCACGGAGCAGTGTTAAACCATGCCCATGTCATCGTAACCCCTGTGTGTGTGTGTGTGTGTGTCATCAAATCCCTGTTACAACATGATCAGTACTTGCTGTGGCCGTCTTCACGAGCAGCCATCTGGTGCTCAGAGGCCATCCTGTTTGCACTCTGCTTGTCCAGCTTCATGCTTTGCAACCCTAAACTAACATGTACTGCTGTCCTCTAATGCAGGCTGTAATGACTTTTCAGAACTGTGTCATTATTAAGAGTTGTTGTGCTCTGGAAGATGCTATTTGCGGAGTGGTTTTTGAGAGTTTTCTTATGCATAACTGTCTATATTTGCCGATAGTCTGCTGCCATTTAAGGTGCATGTAGATGTTATGTAACCATATACCTGAATTAAACCTGGCATAAATCACCATTTATATTTGATTCCCACCTTTCAAAAAAGTAAAACCATGTTTTTCTCATCCAGTCTAATAGACCTGTATTCACCTTCTGTCATAAAAGCACCGTTTGTCTTTAAGACCCCCTTTTGAAAAAGCCTGCTCTCATTGGCTTATGAGGAAAATATGGTGAACTTAGCTAAGGTGGGTGGGATATTCTAGTGATCTGGATGTGACAGGAGAAGAAGACACAAATCTGAATGTCTTGTTGAATCACGTTTCCGATGCATTTTTTATTTCACAGTTTATGGGTCGGTAGGAACTCCAGTTAAAGAGGCATAATAACTCATTGGGTCATGGGTCATAAATAAAGCTGATCCTAAATTTTTATGAAGCTCATGTCATTTAGTTTGTAGTTTTGATGGTCTTTAGGCTTCAGGCTTCATCCTGGACATCTACTCTGAAGAATCTGGAATATCACTGCAAACATTTAGGTTTTGTTCACATCTACATAACATATTTATATACTATGAGGCATTAAAAATGCAACAAAGTCAATGTAAAATAAAATTGAATACAACTACTTTGTAAACAAAAGAATGTTTTGTTTACTACCACTCGTGGCTATTGAAACTACGGAGCCACATTTTTCAGCCCAAACAATAAATTAAGGTGGCAGACGGTACCAATCCCTGTTTTTGCATGTGTGATTCGTTAGGACATTGTTTTAAGGCTTTCAATGAGTTCTTTTGGTGATTTGAGCTCAACTGGTCAAGGCTTTAAAAACCCAGAGGAAAAATGCAAGCTGTCACAGACGGTCACCATGCCACGCTTAGCAGCAAACATGAGGGAGCAGGCCATTGGTATGCTGAGATCCAGAATGACCGAAGCAAGGATAGCCAGGCATTTTGACGTCCACAGATGCACTATCTCACGCCTGCAGGCACGTTATGCACAGACATAATGTGCAGGTTATGGACTGGATATAAATCCCATTGAACACCTTTGGGACAATCTGGATCGCCGTGTACGGCGTCGTATTCCACTGCCGGTGACGGTTGCTGATCTCCGTACTGCACTCTGGGAAGAGTGGGAAGCGATTCCAGTGGCCGAAATCAACACGCTCATCGTGTCTACGCCACGACGATCACACAAGATACTGATATTTGTAATCCACGTCCATTAATTTTTCTATTGTTGCTTTTGTTCATGTTCAGTATCATACCAACTGCAGTCGCCCAATAAATTATGAAAATTCAAAGTAATATCGAAAAAAATACAATGTTGCGTTTTTAATGCCTCTTAGTGTATAAACCTGTAGTTGACATTACTCGAAGAAATGAGTCTCTTTCCTTCACTGGGAGGTAATCATTTGAGTGCAGCACAGTTAACACACCTGACCTGACAGCTCTGATCCAATCACTGAACCTTTTTTGTACTGATGCTAAAAACACATCATGCAGCATCTCAGCCAATCAGCTGTTAACATTTGAAGGCTGTATGACTGCAACAGTTCCTTAATGTGTTGATGAGTGCAGCGTGCTGTTTTCAGAGGGATGTGAGGAATGTGAGCATCATAATGAATCTGACAGAAAATCTTTGCTGAGGGGCCATTATGCTCATTGAAGTGTGCAGCTAGCTTTTCTTCAAACACTCCCAGAGGCAGAAGCTGTAATCATCGGTAAGCACCGGCATGCCCCAGTACTCCTGGTCTGAGCATGAGTGTAGATGAGAGGCTGTGGACTGTGAATATGTGCGTTTAAAATATCAAACCTCATGAAGGAAAAGACTGAGAGCAAGTGAGGTAACATGCTGTTCAGAGGCCAAACGTTGAGCTTTTGCACAACAGTCTCCAGGGAGTATAAACCTTGAAAGTGTTAAATTTCTCAGTGGGAGAGGATGCGTGACAGTAACTTTCTCAGTGTTCAATCATTTTAAATGAACACTCAGCTCCTGGTGATTTCAAGTGCTGTTGTATGAGGTGCCTGTTCACTTTTAACAACAGAGGATGATGGAGCAGGGCTGCAGTACTCCACAGTCCTGCACTCGTACCTTGTCTAAATCAGATGGTTTAATGAGTATTCGAGAATACCTCACAGAGCTGTGAACTACAAACAGGGACCAGCCGACTGCATGGTGTTGGGCCTGCAGGGACCACATTAACATTACAAAGGAAACATGAAGCCATTATTAGAGAACCGGGTATATTTAGGCACAAAGAAAAACAAAGGAAATAAAAAGGATATTTTGGATACCAACAATGCTAGAAAACCACACCAAACAGGTTTCATAATGTGTAATTTTTTCTCATTTAGCACATGTTCTGTCTTTTCTTTTGGTGCTAGTCTGCAGGGCAAAGATAACACACTCTCATGGAGGGTTCTAGTACCTGTTGTCATTATGTTTAGCAGAGAAATGCAACAGCGAAGTGATGGATAGAATGACCAAAGCAGATTTAAAACATAGTTTACTTGGATGGATAGTTTTTCCATTAATATCACATATATATATATTTCATAATTCAAGTCTAATTGCTCCAGCACCTTCCCTTTAGTACGACTTCTCAAATACTACCTTATTTTAACAAAGGTGAGGTTGTAAAAGAAATATTTTATTGCTGCCACTGCTGCACGTTATCATATCCATAAAAGAAAATGTATTTATACCTGATACATGTCTCAGTATATATGTTAGGTTAGCAGCTCAGTGAGTTGTGCAAAGATCCAAATGTGACTCAGAGGTTTTGTGAAGTGTTTGGGAGGATCTACAAGTGGGTGCGTATTTCTGCTCACAAAACGCTGCAGGGTATGTGCTTTATCTCTCGGGGTGTGTAGTGCATGTGTTGTAGGGTACAGAGCCCCTGTGAAGTGGAGGGGGATTACACACAGAAGGTGCCGCCGCCACGAGCCATGTCGCTGCTGAAGATGCTCCGGTTCACTAAGTGCTAGACAAATGTTTTAAGAGGCTGGAGCAGTGTCTTTAAAATGAAAATATATCTCACTGGGGGGCATTTTTACAGTCTTTCCTCCTTCTATTTTTCTTGAACATAATCACTATCTCTAAATATGGAAGCCTTGAGCGAACAGCACAACCTGGAGCACTTGGGAGATTTCGTAGCGGGAAGTGCTCCTTTAGCCTCCCAGGGGAAGCCTCCCTCCTCAGCTAACACCAGCTGTATGAGGATGGCAAGCTTCAGGTCACACAGTTCATTTTAACAGTGCAGGAAAATATGTGCTTAGCAAACACGTGCTACGCTCTGTAGGCTACGCCAGTAAATGTGGGGTTTGCTTGGGGCGCTACCTATATGGCTCTCTGCACGCTGTGTCTTGCAGCAGAATATATTAACAAGTTTCAGGACTGTGTCTGGAAAGTAGGAGGAATGCATATACTTTATACACCTTCTTACTCCTGACTTGGCCACAGTCTCATGGGTGATTCAGAGAAATAGACATGTAGATAAATAGTGTGAACCCTCACCTTCAAAATACTGACTATATGTGCTACATATATTCCTGAAACCAAACTATATGAATTTATAGTGCGTTGGCCAAGTAACATATTTCAATCATTTTACACTCTTAGGGCCTGAGCTGCTGTGGTTTGCATGTATAAACTCACTGCATGTGCCAAAAAATTGGGATCTTAGTAAGCCCTTAGTTGCTGTGCATGAACGTACAGTGTGTATTAACCATTATTAACCATTAAAGCTGTTCATGAAAAGAGGTCGTTTGTTTGGTCTACTGTTTTTGTCCATCACCCTCTTGTTTTTGCAACAGGAAGTGACACGACAGGGTGGAGGTCAAACCTATCTTGGTGGGACAAAGTTCTTATTTGCTGAATAGAATAGTTCACAAACTATAAAACAAAAAGCAGCCAGAAAACAAAAGCTATGAGGGGGTCACAGCTAAAGCTGGAACCAAGCTCTGACTCTGATGGCCAAAATGAAAACAGCCAAAAGTGTTGCTGGGGCCAGAACCAGTAAACAAAAGAAAAAAAGTCAATTACTGGCCCTTATTTAGCTGTGCCTAGAGTGGAGAAGACAATGAAAAAAAAAAATAATAATGTCCTCATTTAAGATAAGACTAATCCTTAGTTTGAGAGGAAAACAGAAGCTTGTGGACAAAGACAGAAGGAGACGAAACAAGAGTGATAAATATATAAATATAATATATTGGACAGAAGTAAATGATGCACCATTAAAATTTTTAAAAATATATATTTTTGTGCTCTTTTAGAATATAAAAAGTAAGCATTGATGAGATACTGTCTCCATATATTCTGATGGATTCATAAATATTTTTTTAAAGATACAATCATTCACATGTTGGTTATTGAAAAGTCTCTGACCCTAACCCTAACCCTCTTTACTTTTACTAAGTACATTTACAAAGTTCAATATTTAAATATAATATTGAGGACAGGTATAGATCCAAATATCAAGGTCAAAAGAAAAGGTCATCAGTACATGAAACATTTTAAGTGCAGAGGATTGTATCAAGGCTGATTGAACAAGTGACAGTTCAATATTAGAAAAAGAAATAAAGGGTGTAATGATAGAAACAGACTTTGGTGTGACTCAGGAGACAGGAAGCTTAGCATGATCAGTGTCAGCGGCAAAGCGTCTCCTCCGCCCAGCTCTTTCTACTGTTTGTCAGATTAGTGTTCAGTCTCACAGCAAAGTCACAACAATCCACTGTGACACGCTGCCAGAGAGCATTCCCACAGATTTAGATCCTCCAGGAAACCAAACCATGGAGGCCAGCCAGAAGGCCGTACACAGGACCCTACAGGACCATATACACAATAGAACAGTCACAAAACCTTCCGTCTCTCTGTCCTTTGACCTGTGACAAGATTTCAAGTAGCTTCCCATGTATCTCTCCCTTCGTGTCTCCATAGACTGCAATGCAGAGACTCACATCATTAACAGATGCCTCATGCAGACACTGAAAGCACTGCACAGACAGGAGAGGCAGCCACAGCTGAATAGTGGACACATGTTGATCCTGGTAGGAGGTTAGATAAAATGTGTGTTTTTGCTGGAGAGTTGATATGTGTCAAGCCACCACGATGTGACCTTATAAAATAATAGGGTAAAATCAAAATGAGGTCAAGAAAGTTCCTGCATCAAAAGCAGGTGTCTGTGATTTATTCAGGCAAAGTACAGACACTCCTACAAGAATCACATTTTAATCCAAAACGAAATGTTGAAATGTTGTTGATGAAAGCTGATGACTTTACACTACAGCCATGATGATAATGACGTAAACACAGCAGGAAAGTGTCTCTGTCTAATCCGTATAAAACTAGTTGAGAGATTTGGTGTTGATGTGGAATGTTGGAATAATAATGGCTCACACACACACAGCTTCTCTAATACCTTCGCTAATGTTGTATTACAGGACGGTTAAAACAGCATCAGGGTACGTTCAGTTAAACAGGACTGAGAGATGTTGACTGCAGAGGCAGCGGTGCAACATAAATAGCCTGTAATTATAAAGCATTGCTTATAATGTGCAGCGCTGTCAGCCTCAGGGGATCATCGTTTGGAGGATAAGCTGCTGTTCCTGGATAGATTAATTTAAGACTGTTTGGCAAATTGGTAAACTTCAGTATTGTATATTATGTCTTAATTTTTGTGCAAAATGCTGTTTATGCTGCATGTCCTGCAGGGGAATTCAGGAGATTACTGTATATAAATTTGTCATTTGTCCTCTGCAGCTCAATATAGTTTTTTTCTTTTTACTTCTCAGTGAAAAGATAAACTACTGTGCTGTCAAAGCAAACAGGCGGTCACTGCACCATGTAGCCTGCAAATGTCATAAATGGAGTAATATTAACCCCTTGCTCTTATGTGTTTTTTTTGCACCTGCGGTCTACAGCCATGAAATGTTGCCTAGGTCTTTCATGCATTATATAAATATTATTTCCCTGTGCTGGCTGTGAGCACACAGTCACTTCCTGTTTTCTCAGGCAAATGTGTGCAGGAGGACATCCATCTTGGCGGATCGTAGCGATCATGTTTTAAACATAGAGCCAGATTAAAATCCACATCCTCCTATCTCCCGCGTACACATTGGTACACTGAACCCACCAGCACTGCGTTTCAAACAAAGAGGATGTGGAGGAGTGGGTGGAGGAGGGAGGGAGGCTGGCGTTTGGGCATCTCCATGTATCCTCACTCACCTCTCTCTGGTTCATTTGCCCCTTGTCTCTGCCTGCAGTCATGCTGACAGTTACAGACTGAGGCCCAGAGAAAAAGTGGACTGTGCTACATTTTAGATTTGGTTTGTTTAACTTCATGCAGACTCAGATTTATGAAGCGAAGCTTGAAAACAAAAGGTTCAAAAGATTTGGATCGCTGTCGTCCTGTGGGGTCTAGGATTCAAAATAAAACATTCTGAATCCCTGCTGTGGATTAAGAGGCATTTACTGACCCAGCCTCAGCATCCACTTACTTAGCCTCCCAGGGGAAGCCTCCCTCTTCAGCTATACTCACTTTTGCTTTGAATGTAGTCCACAGAACTATATTCAAAAAGTGAGAATTATATGTTCAAACTGATTCAAATTAGCAGGAATTCTGAGGCTCGGGAAAACAGAAATGATCAAAACATGATCAAAAAAAGTAATTAAAAATAAATTAATAATTTGATGACATGTGAGATATGGTAAAGTGACGTAAGAAGGATAATACCCAGTTTCCCTATTTTTTTTTTAAATGCTATTATATAATCAGGTGTTGTTGTGCACAGTACACTGGTATAGCAGCTCATCAGATGACATTAAAAGCTGGAGATTTGTGGATTAGAGAGCATAATTGACTGTGGGAAGTGGCTCTGTCTCAGCTGGAAGCCTCAGGCTCAGCAGGCGTCCTCTGCCACAGGGGGAAACTTCCCACAGCCTGCAGCCTTCATCCTGCCTCATCGTCAGCTCCTTCTACACCTTCCTCTCCTCGTCTCTAGCTACGTTTTCTTGTTCTTCCCGGATTTTTGCTCCTCTGTTTCACTTTTGTTCTCCCCGTGTTTCCCCTCAGACTTTCATCCACAAACTCATATTTTCCAGCTTTCCCTCACTCCCTCTCTTGCGTTCAGTCTCAGGAATTAACGACTACTGCCGTGGCTGTGTTCAGACATTCAGCTCTAATTTGCATTTACATGACAGCTGGATATATTTTCAAAAGTCTGAAAGGACAGTGAAAGAAAATGTGACCTTTATAGTCTGTATTAACACCAACAAAGCTCACAGGAGATTTGAGAACATTTACAGACTAGGTGACACATGACTATAAATAAATTTAGACTTATATGTGATATCATAAACTGTTACTAGTGAAAGAAGAGAAAAAACTAATAAAGAAGGAGAATGTGGACAGAAAACTGAGGTCTGGAGGAATGAGGAGTGTGTCCATCCATTCACTGCATACATTACCATACTACCAACCTGTTGCATTGTTTTTGCACACTGAAAACAAGGGATGGTAGTTGTTGTGTAGACTGTACCTACATGCTATCAGGACATTTCATATGTTTGTATCTGCATGGCTTTGTAAATATGTTATAAATAATTGCTTTATGTAAATAGGTGTTCATAATTATAAAATAATAATTCATCAGTTTTATATAGAGCTTTTCATGAAAACTCAAAGATGCTTACAAGGAAAAAACACATAAGACAAATGCTTAAATGCTCCTTTAAAGAGGTAAGTTATAGGTACTGTAGTGACATTTACAAAGGTAAAATGGAGCAGAAGGTGCTGAGCACAGAGTCACAAACAGGACCAGTTGTGGCCAAAGAAATAGCCAACATTGTGGAGTGATTTTACTTAAATAACTGCAATGAATTTTGCTATGACAAGTGTGGATTTTATAAAAATGGGACATTTTGCTCAGACCCTCAACCTAGCAGCACAAAAGGTGTGTGACATTATTGCAGTTTGTGGTGTGTGACATTATTGCAGTTTGTGGTGTGTGCGGTAGTGGAATGGCCCCTGCATTCATCCTGAAGCAAAACTGTTCAGAGGGAATCAGAAGCAGTCCTCAGTAAGTAGCATTAGCAACTATGTATCAATAAGTATTGTTTTAATACTACATTTTTATTGTAATTCAAAATATGTTTGTGTGTTATCTATTTGTATTTAAGATTTATCAGAGTATAATGTAATTTTCAACGTTAAGATGCGCTGGAAATCTCTTTTGTTGATGGTGGAGAGATTTATGGCGCAGTCTGATGCGATCCACTCAGCTGCTCTGGATCAACGGCTGAGGAAGCCATTGGAGAAGGACAGGTGAATGGCAAGAGGGTCACTTGTTAGAGCTGTAGCTCAGTGGGTAGAGTGGTCGCCAATCGCCAGCTCCTGCTGTCTGCAAGTTGATGTGTCCTTGAGAAAGACACTTGCTCCCTGGGTGTTTTGTATAGCAGTGGGTTGAATACAGAGGACAGGTTTTGTATGTATGTACCTGTACATATGAAAATGACGTTAAAGATTATTTTATTCTGTTTTAGTAATGTCCAGGTTTTATCCAGGGAAGACAGATGGTTTGAGAGAGGAGTTAAAGAAGCCCTTTTTGTCAAATTGGAGACACCATCTCTGAACAGAGGAGGACAACCTTGACACCATCAACCACTTACAACTCAGTTTTGACCTCCATCGACAGAAACCACAGTGTCCATTCACACCTGAGTGCAGCTCACCTTAATGGCTGGCATAAGGGTGGGACAAGGACTCCCTCATGAATGATAATAACACTGTTGTTCTGGTGGTTTTGTTTGTTTTCTGCTCCAACAGGATCATCAGCATCTGGACCTGTAAGAACTGAAGAAGCCTCTTGGATGATGAGAAGAGAAACATCTTCAACAAATCTCTTTTTGATTTACCTCGACCTGGATGACTCATGGCTCATGATGATAATATCTTTTAAATGTTTGGTTGATGGCAAGAAATCCATCACATTGACAGATCTACTGACAAACCTTCCCTCAAAGACAGGACTAGACGAAATAAAAGGAACCAAAAAGGAAATGTGCTACAAAATATGATTCAGTCTGGGCTTAAAGCACTGTCTTAAGGGTTGAGTCAAAATCTAGTTTTAAGATTTCTCCTGACATGTTGAGACATTAAACTGTGTTTAATCAAATCACACAGCCTGGTGGCTAGGTAATATCCTAACAAAGGAAAACTTTTGGAGGAATGATTTGACAAGAGCCCTGACTCTCATTAGAAAGCCAAACTTCCTCTCGCCTTTCAGTTTTATCTTACACCCTCTGTTGGAATGGGTCCGATGCCTTTTATACCTGAATATGTCCAGACTGCCTGTCACAGCCCAGGCTTCTCTCCTAACCGTCTTTATGTTCAGAAAACACCCATTTCCGGAAATCATTTGGAACAAAGGCTATCACAGGGAAAATGTAATCGGACAGTGTATAAGTGCAGCACCAACAGCCCCTCCAGACCAATCCAAGGTTACACACCGAGCTCCTCCTGCCAGGGCTCTTGTTTTTCAAAGCGCACTGCATGTCTGTGAAATGTTTTTGAGGTGAAGAAAAGGGTAGAAATTGATGTTACAAGAAAACATTGGCAACAGGATTAGCGAGGCTTTTCAATGTGTGCAGTGGGGTTTGGATTTGTGAACCAAAAATCTGATTTTGCTGCTTCCTATTAAGTTTCTCACTGTAGTAGCTGTGTATTAACAACAAAGAACTAAGGATTCCTTCTTTATTTGACGATAAAGTCTTAACATAAATTGCCACAACAAATGCATTTGTATATCCTTGTCAACAATCGTTGTTTGACGGCTGTGCTCAGAGTTATATGTCTTTACTAAACAGCAGCAGTTAATCTAAAGGCTGTCATTAGCATGAATACAGCTGACAGAAACGTTCTGTCTTTACCAAAAGACATCTATATCAGATCACCTGTGATCTGCATTATCTAGTCAAACAGACAATCAGTATTCTGTAAATCTCTCTTACTGTCTCTTACTATTTGGCACCTTAAAGTAACTGTTCCGCATTTTAGAAAATATGCCTTGGTTTCTTGCCAAAAGTTTGATTGATACCTCTGTCTTTAATTATAATGTAATACAAGCTGATGGATGTAGCTTCATGGTTCCCACACATATATGAATATCTAACTCTCAGCAATAATGTCAGTAATTTCCAAAATGACTACAAATATTGCTTTAAATGAATTTGCATGTTGGTATATAGGCTCCATGACAATACCTTTAATATGTCTAGACTTAGAATCTAATTGGGGATCTACAGATACCTGGAGGCCATTTTTACTGTTAAACTTAAGCCCCTTTCACACTGCACGAAAAAACCCGTGTTGACGTGGGTTAACCCGACATTTTGACGCAGGTCAACAACCAGCCAATCAACCCGGGAGTTTATCGGCTCGGATCAGATCGGATATAGGGTGAAAGTCGACCCGCCTCGACTCGCTATTTACCCAATAACGTTGATGTATCTGCCTGTCACGTCCTGCTTTAATCACTGTCTGACAGCCCGTCAGGCTGTCAGTGTGAAGCTCCAGAGCTGTAGAGCTGATCATTTATAAGATTTCCAGATGGCGCCGCGAGAGTGGGAGCCTTTAGAGCAGCTCTTATAACAAGTTTCTTCTTGTTTTTCTAGTTTCTATCTTCTTTTCTCCAAGTCTTCTTTGTATGACTTTGTTTCCCCAAACTATGGGAGGGAGATGGGCATATTCGTTTTTGCTCATCTCCATTATTTTCTTTTTAATGACCACCGTGTCCGGAGACCCCGCTCGCACCCGTGACCCTATTGTTTACAGTAGGGACCAGCTGTTAGCTTTGCGGGCTAACAGCTGGCTACCGGCCTGCGAAAGACCAGACATTCCCCGCGGGCTAAAGAGGAGGAGACGGGGTTGTCGGGCCGGGAAGGAGCGCCGCAGAAGGAGGAGACGATACAGACACGTCCTCCCGTCCATCATTATGGGGAATGTAAGATCTCTGCCCAATAAGATGGACGAGCTTGCGGCGCTAACCCGGCATCAGAGGGAGTTTCGCGAAGCCAGCCTGCTGCTATTCACGGAGTCATGGCTAACAGCAGTAACTCTGGACACTCACGCCAAGTTGGATGTCTTCCAACTCATACGGGTGGACAGGACGGCAGAGAGCGGTAAGAGGAAAGGAGGGGGACTGGCTGTGTTTCTTAATGAGAGATGGTGTAACCCCGGGCACATCACCATTAAGGAGCAACTTTGTGACTGGGACATTGAACTGCTAGCCATTGGCCTCAGGCTGCACTATCTCCCGAGGGAATTCCCCCACGTCATCGCGGTGATTGTGTATACTCCCCCGTCGGCCAGTGGCGATGCAGCGTGATGTCCTGCTCTCAGCTGTGAACAGGCTACAAACACAGAGCCCCAACACCCTGCTGCTCATCTCTGGGGACTTTAATCACGTCTCTCTGTCGTCCTCTCTGCCCACCTTCACACAATATGACACCTGTGCCACCAGAGACATTAAAACACTGGACTTGTTTTATGCCAATACCAATGAGGCATGTACATCCCACCCCCTCCCCCCTCTGGGCAGAGCAGACCACAACATGGTGCATCTCCAGCCTGTGTACAAACCTCTGGTACACAGGCAGCCAGCTGTGACCCGCATGGTCAGAAGATGGTCCACAGAGGCTGAAGAGGCTCTACAGGACTGTTTTGATTCGACCATGTGGGTGCTCTTCAGTGAGGTGCATGGGGAGGACATTGACTCACTCACTGACACCATTATGGACTACATAAACTTCTGTGAGGAGAACACCGTACCCACCAGGACTGTTCGGTGTTTCTCCAATAACAAACCATGGATTACTCCTGACATAAAGGCCCTCCTGAAGGAGAAGAAGAGGGCTTTTGTGTCATGAAACAGAGAGGAACTGAAGTCTGTGCAGATCAAGCTAAGGAGATGGATCAGAGAGGGGAAAAAGGCATATAGGGAGAAGATGGAGGAACAGCTGCAGGCCAGTAATGTCAGCGGTGTCTGGAAGGGCCTGAAAACTATCTCAGGCCACAAAAGCCCAAAGACAGAGACTGATAAGGACAAGGACTGGGCAGATGATCTCAACCAGTTTTTTAACCGGTTTGATCAGGCCCCTTCCCCCAACCAGCCCCCCCCTGCAGCAGCCCCTACTGTGGACCCCTACTGTGGACCCCTCCTCCTCCCCTCCTCTGACGACTGGCTCCCAACATCAGACGACTGCCCTCTCAGTCGACCCCCCACCTCCAACCCCCAGTCTGCTTCCTCCTCCTGGCTCTTGCCTGTCTGTTACTGCTGTGCAGGTGAGGAACCAGCTGAGGAAGATGAAGGTGAGGAAGGCAGCAGGTCCGGACAACATCAGCACCCGGCTCCTCAGGACCTGCTCTGACCAGCTGTGTGACATTGTCCAGCACATGTTCAACCTGAGCCTGAAGCTGGGCAGAGTCCCACAACTGTGGAAAACATCCTGCCTTGTCCCGGTGCCCAAGACCCCCCACCCGAAGGAGCTCAACAGCTACAGGCCAGTGGCGCTGACATCTCATCTGATGAAGACTCTGGAGAGACTCGTCCTTGCTCACCTGCGGCTGCTAGTGAGCTCATCTTTGGACCCGCTGCAGTTTGCCTACCAGCCCGGCATCAGCGTGGAGGACGCCATCATCTGCCTCCTCCACTCATCGCTGTCACACCTGGAGAAGGCTGGGAGCATTGTGAGGATCATGTTCTTTGATTTCTCCAGTGCCTTCAACACCATCCAGCCCATCCTGCTGGGGGACAAGCTGCAGCATGCCGGAGTGGACCACCACCTCACCACATGGATTACAGACTACCTCACAAACCGACCACAGTATGTGAGGGCACAGAGCTGTGAGTCAGACATGCTTCTCTGCAGCACCGGGGCTCCGCAGGGAACTGTCCTGGCTCCATTTCTGTTCACCCTCTACACCTCAGACTTCACCTACAGTTCCCCAACCTGCCACCTGCAGAAGTTCTCAGATGACTCTGCGATCGTCGGTCTCATTACTGATGGAGATGATCGGGAGTACAGGGGACTGACGCAGGACTTTGTGGACTGGTGCCTGCAGAACCACCTCCAGCTCAACCCTGGGAAAACCAAGTGGTGGTGGACTTCTGTAGGAAACAACATTCTCCGCCTGCACTGATGAACATCCAGGGTATGGACATAGAGAGGGTGACCACTTATAAGTACCTGGGTGTTCATCTGAACAATAAACTGGACTGGACAGACAACACGGACGCTCTGTTCAGGAAGGGGCAGAGCCGGCTCTTCCTGCTGAGGAGACTCAGGTCTTTTGGAGTTCAGGGGACACTCCTTAAGACCTTCTACGACTCTGTGGTGGCCTCAGCCATTTTCTATGGAGTAGCCTGCTGGTCAGGCAGCATCTCAGCCCGGGACAGAGAGAGACTGGACAGGCTGGTCAGGAGGGCCAGCTCTGTCCTGGGCTGCGCTCTGGACACTCTGGAGGAGGTGGGCAACAGGAGGATGCTAGCTAAGCTAACAGCTATGCTGGACAGACCCTCCCACCCCCTCCAGGGCACTCTGACAGCACTGGGCAGCTCCTTCAGCCAGAGACTGCTCCACCCTCGCTGTAGGAAGGAGAGGTTCCGCCGCTCGTTCCTGCCTGCTGCTGTCAGACTGTTTAACCTTCATGTTTGAACTCTGGACTCTGAATCACTTGAACAGCACAGCCACTTTTTCACCTGCTACATCTGCCATTATGCCTATGCCTACGTATATGGATGTGTATATATATATTGATGTGCACATATATTGTGTGTATGTATGTATGTATGTATATGACATATATAGGTTTAGGCACTGATGGATGTATGTATATATTATCCTGTACTGTGTACAGTTTAATTTGTTATCCTGTACTGTTATACAGTTAAGTTTAAATTTAAATTTCTTACTTTTTTATAATTTTTTTTCTTAATATTTATATTGTGTGTGTGTGTTGATTTTCTTTGCAGTCTGTTCTGTTTTGCTGCTGTAAACTGAAAATTTCTCCACTGTGAGACAAATAAAGGTTTATCTTATCTTATCTTATCTTATAAGATCAGTTTTCCTGAGAACGATGTCTGAGGGATAGAGATTTTATTCAATCAAAAAATCAAAAGTGTAGCGACATCATCTTTAATAAAAGCACATATGTGATTTAGTCCTACATCATTCTGGAGAGATCCCACCGATCATGGAATCCTGGTGTGAACTACAGTATGTGACCGTGTTTCTATACAGCTTGTACAGCGATCTGACACGTTTTTTATTGATCATTGCAGTATGCATTAGTACTAGTATTAGTACTGCGCTGGATTTGTACACTTTGCAAAAGGGGCAAATTGCAACACACGGAACAAGAACGTTAACATGTGACTCGCTCATGTCCGTGCTGTCCATTGTTTACCTCGCTGTGTTCTGTCAAAGTGATGATGTATGGGAGGGAGGAAAAAACAGGCACACAGCTCTGACAGCTGGAGGTCAGAGCTGCATCAGCTAGCACTGTGAAAGAGCCCAAATGCTGATCTGAGCCATGTTGATGCGGGTTAGAAAATCCCGAGTCAACCTGCTAATTTCAGTGTGAAAGTGATACTACAATGTGCACAACACTTTTATCTGTGTAAGGCTGAATTCACACGTTTAACAAAGCACCACTATAGTCAGAGCTATATGTAGCTCTACAAACATCACCCAAGGATTACACAGTCTGACTTCATCACTCATGGAATAAATTTAATATTTTCTCTTACGTTTTGCTTTAGTACAATAATGCTGGTGCCTCTGATAATATATAATCATAATCAAACAACTTATTTGCAATTCTGTGGCACAGAAAACCGTGAAATGGGAAAGAGTGAATCCTCTCACTGATGATTGAGTTTTTCAACACTTCTACTCAATCAGTCAGTCCCACAGATAAGGACATGGAACTGAACACATGGAACACATGAGCCAGCTCGTTTTGACATATTCGTATTCATATTCGAGAATTTGTGACTCGATGAGGTGACATGGATATAAAAGATTTCTAAATGTACCTACCACTGATGGTGGCTCTCTTTGGGAGGATAGTGATGGCTCCTACAGCAGCGTCCTCCAGCTGGTGGATGGGACTGTTCTTGGCCCCCCAGCTGTCCGAGCCAATCCACAGGAAGTGACCAACCTGGTCCGCTCGCTTACTGGCATTCAGAATACCCCTGGATCCAAACAGAGCATCGCTGAGTCACATGGAACTTGAACTGAACTTTTGTCAATGTTCATCACAGGGCACATAAAGACAGACATGAGAGAAAGCCGGAGTACCCAGAGAGAACACCGGAAAGGCCCCGGGCTGGGAATCAAACCCCGGTACCTTCATTTTCCATCCGCCACTTTCATCTTTTATTATTGCTGTAGTTCAAACCTCATGGTGTTTAAAAAAGAGGTGATGTTTACCTGATATCCTCATCAGAAGCGAACAGGACCACTGCCCTGGCGTACCGAGTGTCCAGCAACAGATGGATGATCTTATCGAAGTCGGAGGGTTTATGGTCGTGAGGTATCTTCAGTGACTGAGCGATACAGATTCCACCTGAGGAGACAAAACAAATCCTGTAAATTAGAGACATCAGGATATCAGAAGGGTTCTTCCCTGCAGGGCTGAGGTTCTACCCAGAGCCATTGCGTCTGGAGAACTCTATGTCCATTTAGTGGGATGTCAAAAGAACCCTTTTCAAGGATTGATGAAAGCATGACACACAATCAAAAACTGTGACTGTAAAACACAAATGATGTGGATTGCACTGCTGCTCCTGCCCTTTAGGAGCCTAGTGAGGAACCCTGAGTGGGTAAGGTGGGCTTACACTGTGAGATTTTTGATCCATTTTGAACCAATTTTTCACTCACGCGACTATTTTTGGGATCGGGCCGAGTTTCGGCTAATGGTGTGTCATGCATTGTGTAGTATACATGGGGTAATGAGAAGCGATTAACATCTTATGACCAGCTCCCAATCAGCAATCGTATGGTCGCAAGAAAATCAATCCTGGTCAATCTCACTGACACGACCTTTTTGTCCATAAAGAACAGCACAAAGTGCAGAGGCAACAGATTTGTTTTTGTTTAGCATTCTCAAGCATCAATCCACACCCGGGTTCTTCTACTTCTTCTTCTTATTTTTACCTTGCATTTCCAGATAATTGAGTCCATCGTATCATGTATGGACATACAGTGTGAGCAGTCAGGTCGCATCACAGCATCGGGTCTTATAGTGTGAGCACATGAATAGAGGGCTCCAAACTATCAAACTCTGCGATTTAGTTGTACGATGTGAGCTGAAGCTGAGTACAACGACTGATAACATTGCATAGTGTCTGCCCAGCTTTACACAACAGAAGGGTTCTCTGTAGAACCTCTCATAAGGGTGTTATGAAAAGGGTAGAACCTTTTGCATGTTCTAGATATAACCAGTTATGTAGGGTTCTACGTAGACCTCTCTGAAAGGGATCTGGGTGCAGTCTTTATGAAAGGTTCCAACAGGGACCTATAAGGGTTATCTTATAGAGACAAGCTCCCCCCCAAAAAAACATATCACCCCAGATATCACCTTTATTTTAAAGTATGGGGGTGAAGGACGTGATATTATTGATATTCTTGTCAATGACTTTAACGTTTCTAATGCATCCATAAAGGGTGCTTTCAAGGGTTCATCCAAAAGTCTGATGGAAAAGTTACTGCAATCAAAGAACCTAATAGATAACGTAAAAGAAGAAAGAGAGCTATGTGACATTTCATGAAACTACTGACATTTCTGCACACACTGACTTAAAATTGCGAGGGAAAGAGCAGCTTTTTTTTACTTTCCTTTGCTCAGCTTGTCTCCACCATTATTATAAAATTTCACGTAATTTCAATTACAACTTTTAATCGAGATTCTCAAGATTTTGATCACAATAATGAATTCATCATTTTGTACTTCACCCTATCTATTACTCCAGTGGCATGCTTGTTGTAAACCTGAATACAGTTTTGCAATAATTTGTTTGTAAAGGATTTCACTTTTTAAGCAATTTTGCTCAGAACAACAAAATGTGTAGCCTTAGTTAAATGACAATATCATGACAATCAATCCTGTCATTCTTAAATTATGTTGGTATTTCACTCAAAACCACAAATGTGAACTGTGAAATGTGATGGAGCTAGAGGAAATGTCAGTAAAATCCATCCTGAGGATTATGACTACATAATACATACATAATTTTATGACTATTTCAGTCTGGACTAAAGACAGAATGTCGTTACCATCAACAGAGCCATACAGCAAAAAAAGGTATGCAGAATTGCAGTTGCAGTCTCCGCAGCACTGGTCAACCATATTTAAATTACATGACTACTTTGAAAAAAAAACAGCTTGTGTATTCATGCAGATCCACCTTTGTCCCATTCACTGACTCTGTGCAACACCCATGTGCATCAGTGACATTTGGCTCAAGCAGGATCTAAGGAGAAGTAGGAAAAGAATTTGGCATTTAATAGCAGTTGCTGTCATTGAGGTGAGAAGAGGGCAATGCCAGCAGGTCAGAGGGTTTCAGTACTCCAGGAATCACAAATTAGATCAAATACATTGCCAATAACAAAGGGCACATCAGGCCAAGGCAGTACCAGCTTTCATAGGTCAGTCCAAACACTGAGGGGAAACTGCTTTCCCTCCTATAGCAAGTTTGTTTGGTCTGCAGCAAGGGAAGAAAAGCATGCACTGTTGCATTGTGATCTGGTCCTCTTTCTGTTCATGCAGCCTCTTTACAAGTAAACCAAGTGAAGTAAGCATGAATTATATAGAGTTGTAGTGACTGTCAGAAGTATGTGCAGCACTTTAATGCTTGTGATGTGCACATGTTCCTTAGTGTCACAAAGCTCTGCAAAGAAATAATGTTTCAATCACATGTTATAAACAATGACTAACAGGTACGGACAATCCTGTGGTTGGTTTGTTTGCTTTCACACCACAGACAGCTTCTGGAGGTGGTAAGGCTGATCAGAGCACATCATCTGTCCTGTGATAAGTTTTAATCACTTTCTTTAAGAATGTATTTAAAGATGGTTTCACACATGAGCTGTGTGTGGGCGTGAAAACTGAGGCGGCCAGTGGCTCAGAGGAGTAGCAGGTTGGCTACCAATTGTGGGGTTGGTGGTTTGATTCCTGTTTCCAACAGTCCACATGTCAAACCTGCTCAAAACCTCAAAACGAAATGTTCTAGTGCATGAACTAAAATACTTATTTATGTTGTCACATACGGTACGTATACATGCTTTGTTTTAGTTCAGGCACTGTGAAGGCCCCATAGGTGGGCACTAGGTGTCCTTAGTAAACTATGATACACAGGAAGTAGAGTCTGTTTATAGATTGTTATGGACAAATCTGGACTCAAATGAGAATAGTAATAGTGTAGCCCATCTTATTAAATGTCTGTTATTTGAGAAATAACAAGTCAAGTTTGTGTCATTTACTGGCTGCATTTCAGTGCCCCATTCACTCCTGTTCAGTGGATATCATCAAATCCAAATATCTACAGGAATACTCCACATGACTGCGAAGTGAAAAGGGTGAGTAAATGGCAGTATTTTATCCTAGAAATAAGGTCCAATTTGTTAAATAAACAACATGTCCCCTTTAATACCAGGTGTGAATGTTAATAGTAAGATGAGCAGCTGATCACAGTGCTCGCTCAGTCCTTCATGCTCTGTGTTAGATTGTATAAATGATCAGATGTTTGGGGAAAAAAAAGGTAAAGATCATCACAACACAACACATTCCCACTTCCTATGTGTTCCTGTTAAAGGACACAATGACACAGTCAGAGCTCTTCTGTGTACTGGACAATAAGAGTCCTTCATTACCCAGCATGACTGATGTTGACAGAAGAAACATCAGAAAGTTGCCTCCAGAAGAGAAATGTTTATTTCACAAAGCTCTTCACCTCTGCTCCACTGCTTCTGTCTTCTATCAATAAAGAATATGTGCCTGCAGATTGCAATGAACCACCGACTGCGAGCTCCATTCCAGTGTTCAGAGGTTAATACAATGTTCACAGGGAGTCCACACTTTTATCACTCGCACTAAAGCAGCAGAAACAAACACCAAACCTGAGTCACTATTTGTTTTCTCCTCTTTTAGGCACTTTCTTCACTTCTCTTTCCTGTTAACATTTTCTTCTGTAGTCCAGGTCATTCTTTCATTTTTTTCCCCCTCTCGTCTTTCATGGTTGTTCTCTCTCTCCTCTTCCTTTGAGTAAATTATGTTTCTCCTTTTCTTGTTTTCTTTCTTCTTTTGCTTGAGTTTCTCTTTTGAAGTACATTTCCCCTTCTTGGCTTTCTTTTTTCCCCTTCCTTTCTATAAAATTAATCATCTCTACATTGCAGCTGCAGTATAGCATAACAACATCTGATTAGTAATTTCTATTCCTGCCAGTTAGCCAATCTTTGTCTTGCACAAGTCATCCTGTATCTGCTTGTTCCAGAAGTTGAATAAAATAAAAAAAAAAACATCTCTTTCAGCTTTTGACAGTGACAGGAAGTCTTAATCTGACAGGCTATCAGTTCAGGGGATTCCCTATAAACTTACTATTCCACCTGGTTCTGTGTGCCTGATACTGTTCTTGGTTAGGTTTAGGAAAGAAAAGATCATTGGGTTTGGGTTACAGTGGGTCACGTTACATTTATTAATCAAATCAAATATCAATAACTGTGTCACTGACATTCTGACTGTCTGACAACGGAACACATACTGATAGGGTGTAAACATGCTTTCAGCACAATTTCATTGTTGCAAATTAAAATGCATTTAGAGTGAAGACTTTGTGAAAAATGAGGGTTTGAGGCATGGTCCTGAAACTGAAGCTCACTCTGTGTTGGAGGTCAACCTTATTATTTTTAATTATTATTCTTATTCTTATTCTTATTATTATTATTATTATTATTATTATCATCATTATTATATTGAATAAAATAGATTTCGAAAACTTTGGAGATTTTTAATGTTATCAATTTTAAGGTCATGTTTGAGGTCAAATTATCCAATCATTCTAGCCAATATGAACCAATGTTTGGGTTGAATGTTCAATCTGACAAAGGCTGTAATAGATTAATGTTCTGTCCTATAAATACCCAGCAGTGTGGTTGAATACTTCTCAATTTGGGTTGAAACCAGCCATGACACCATTGGCTTCTACCTAAGCAGCAAATACGATGAGTACGGATGAGATCACATGCTGACATGGCTGCAAGACTTCCCTGTAGACTTTCAAGTAACATTTCCTGACTGCTGATAAATCTTCTGACTGACCATCGTAATGTTACTGGAAATATAAATGAAGGCATGCTGCTCAACTTTCATACACTCACTTGTCAATGTAAATTAAACAGATAACATTAACGATAAAATGATTTGTTGATAAACTAGTGATATTGATGTTTTATGATTAATTATAATAATTATAATGATGTTTATATAATTTAATGTTAATACGGTGTGTTTCAGAGCACGGGCTGAGGTGCCCATTTATCTGGCTGAAAAATCAGGTTCTTCTTTTTAGGCATCTCCATTGATAGAGAGGAAACAGCAAACTTCCAGCCAGGCACAGAAAGAGTGAACAAGTCCTCATCTGCTGTTGTTCAAAGACTCTTCAGATCATCAAGTTCTCTCAGAAGAAGACACTTCACCTCCTGTTCCTGCTGTGCAACAGACACAGACATAGCAACAGGTGGGTGGACTGACAACCGCTCTGAAATCATGTCTGAAATCATCACATACTGGCTATTATTTCACAGATTTATTTGTCTGCAATACATAAATTCACCAATACTAGATACTTATTGAGACCGATGGTGTAGAATTACAGAGAATATGTCAGTATTGACGACATTATTAATGAAAAAATAAACTTAATTGGTGCAAAAAAATGATCAGTACTGTTATTAATTTAATTTAAGGTCTTATAATGTCCAAATTTGCTGGAACTTTAATAAATGACTGCTAAAATAAAAATCTTTATTCCTAAAGATCCACAGAACTTTAAAAAAAAAGTCTTCCCTGTATGGAAATTTAAACAGATGTATTTAAGGGGCTCTTTGGTAGAGAGCACAATAGTTCAAAAAGAGGAAACAACCAAGGCACTCTTCGTATGAACGCATCATTGGATGACATGCTGACATTTCAGCATGAAGCTGTTACAGGAAACACACGCAGCCTGCAGGGATCACTGGATCTGAAGTGATTTACATGTTAAAGTGCGACAGGAGTCCACTGTCGTGGTTATACCTTTACATATTGTTTTTTGACTACCTGTTTACATTCATTGTAAATATATATTTTACGTTCTGCACTATTTTGTGTCTTGTCAGTTTATCTGATTTTTGTGCGTATCTAATGAGCATTGTTGAAGGGAGACTGAGATCTTCATTTCATTGCCAATGACTGTTTCTCTGTAACTGCTGTACACATGGCTATATATATATATATATATATATATATATATATATATATATATGTAGTATGTATACATTGATACATACTACACACACACACACACGTATATGTATATATATATATCATATACGTGTGTGTGTGTAGTATGTATCAATGTATACATACTACATGTATATGTATACATACTATACTACACACACATACACATATATGTGTATATATATATATATATATATATATATATATATACGTATATATATATCTATATATAATATATATATATATATGTGTATACATGATATATATATACGTATATATATATATATATATATATACGTATATATATATGAGACAAGCGGGAACTCTTCCATAGACTGTGAGCTTGTGGGATTTGTAGTTGGGACATAAAGAGACGGTATAAATCAAAGCAGGAAGTGGAGACGATCGACATTAGAGAGTCTCTTCTTTCATTTGAGCTATTCAGTGTTTTCAGAGTCACAGTACAAAATATTCTCAAAAAAAAAAAAAAAAAAGACTCAAAATGGCCAAAAACACTGGCACAAGGCACTTTGTTTTTAAAAATGGGCAGCCACTCAAAGAGTTAATGTTTAACAGACATAATGGTCACCATCTTAGTTTAGCATGCTAACTAATTAGTGCTAAAGACAAAAAGTGTACATTTGAGTCCACAAATTAAATTTATCCTTAGGTTGACTTGACTGATCCAAATTTCTTAACTATTCATCCAATTGTAGTCACGAATATTAACGGCAGTAGCATGACAGGAAACTCAGATGACAGCTAGAGTCATTCGGATTAATCCCTGAGGAGCCACGAATGTCTCAAGCAAATTTCATGAGAATCTGTAGTGTAGATGTTAAGTGGTGCAACAAGAAGTAAAGAGTCATCATCATGAATTCAAAATAGAATATCTGAATATCTGATAATATATCACCATTAATATTGTCTACAACTACTGACATGTGTTTGTTGACATTCATTTGAAAATGTGACTGAGTCAAATTGTATCATGTGATGAGATATATCAAACCCCACATCTCAGCTGCAGCACAGGGCTTATCCGTTAAAGCAGGAAAAGAGACATTTGCAGCCCTCATGGAGCTGGCAGTGAAATGAGACACAAACATTAAGTTGATAGACAACCCTCCTTAATTAGGTTCTTCACTGGCTGCTGATGTATTACCTCATCACTAGGGCTTTAGGAGCATTCAGACTGTTCTGTGAAAATAAATGTTTACCACACCTGATACTTCTCATCATTACCAGCTGAAGTATGTGTGTCCTGTCCTCCCACATGAGACAGGAAGCTGCAGCCATGCTCGACATTTGATTCCATGACAATAAGCTGAAAGTCACTTTAAAGTTACAGCCGACACATTTAGCTGATCATTCACTGCCAGAGACACAACACTCTGTCAGATCATACACTGGACTTATATAAACATACAGTACAATTATTCTGAGGGGATTTATGTAGTCTCTAATTTTTGCCATTTTGAGGCTATTTTTTAAACAAAACAGATTAAATATCAGAATTCAGACATCCATTTTTCAGGGATAGTACTGAAATACATGTGTGCCTCCAAATGGTTCATTTCACTTAATGCAGGCCAAGGACAAAAGAAGATGAGACGATATTCATTCCATCTGTTAAAAACTCCACGCAAGCCTTCGTAATATATCGCCGTGACTCCTCATCTCGAATTCACTTGAAAAGTGAAGCATGCCAGATCAAATATATGTACGAGAAAAGGGTATCAATCTTTTATTCTACCAATGAATAAAACATATGGCATCACAGTGGCCCAAACCATGGTAATCCTGCTATTCATACTGAATCTTTATGCATCTACATCTCTCTGCATCACGGCTAAATTACCCTCATGCCTTCAGACAATATAAGAGTGGTTCATGGTTGATAGCATTTAAAAAGGGTTACTTTTTTTTTTTTTTTTAATTAACGTGGTTCTATACTTGTCAATCGTCAACATGTTTAATGATGGTATAAATGAAGGTAAGCTCATTTTTCTTCCTGCTTCCCACAGAGGCAGAAGGAGGGTCAAGGTCTGCTGGTCATTTTTTCTTCCGATAAAACTCATGAAAACAAGAGTTCATTTTGTAACAGACAGATGGTGGTTCCTGCTACAGTAGAAACTCACATGGTCAAAACAACACCAGTTGCAGTTACTAATAAAATACTATTTATGTAAGACTCATGGTGAAAAGTTTAACTCTTTGAGTGTCATTGACGTATTTCGCCCTCAAAGTGTTTTTTGGCATGAAGAGACAGTATACACCACGGAGATCAAAGCAGGAAGTGAAAACAATCATGATTAGTGGTGTTTTTGGTGGGAATGGCCTCTACTGTACCTCTGATAAAACAAGAACAGAACAACATTTCATCATGTTTGTTTCATGATGAAATAGAGGGTCTCTCTTCATTTGAGCTATTCAGTATTTTCAGAGACAGTACAAAATATTCTGTGGGTCTAGTTATGACTCAAAATGGGCAAAAATGTTGGTAATAGGCATTTTCTGTTGGCTAGTACTCAAAGATTTAAAGGGAAACTGCCATTTTTTTTACAAATTGGACCTTATTTCTGGGATGAAATACTGCAATTTACTCACCCACCCTGAACTAAAATGCTTATTTGTGATGTTGTCACATATGCATACATGCTTTGTTTTAGTTCAGGCACTGTGAAGGACACATTGGTGGGCACTAGGGGTCCTTAGTAAACTATGATACACAGGAAGTTGAGTCCGTTTACAGATTGAATTTTCTCGTTATGGACAACTCCTGACTCAAATGAGAATAGTAATAGTGTAGTCCATCTTATTAAACGTCTGTTGTTTGAGGAATGGTCAAGTTTGTGTCATTTACTGGCTGCATTTCTGTGCCCCATTCACTCCTGTTCAGTGGATATCATCAGATCCAAATATCATCAGAAATACTCCAAATGACTCCAAAGTGAAATGGGTGAGTAAATGACAGTATTTTATCCCAAAAATAAGGTCCAATTTGTAAAAAATGGAACTTCCCCTTTAAGAAAAGGACAAAAATTAAACTAGAAATTACAGTATGAGTATTTTACTATCTATTTATCCCCAGTTGTACCCTTGAGCTATATTATAGTGTAAGTATATGTATGTGTAGTGCTAAATTTTTTGCTTGTATTTTCTACTCTGTCATGAACTGATTCAAAGAAGCTGCTGAGCCGCTGAACCATGTAGAGTGATCTTACTTTATACTTCTGAGCATCACAGCTGGGATCGTTCCGTACTGGATGAATGTGGCTAAAGTCAGGCAAGCAAACAGGAAGGCTTTCAATGATGGCATCTCACATTACGTTCAGAGAACAGTGCACTTAGAGAGCCACCTTTGCTACATTTGGTTGATTGGTCTTGTGAGAGCAGTTTGGGCAGACTGCAGTTTGTGCTAAAAGAGGCTGTTTACTTTTTTAGACGTTTCTTTTAGGGCTTGCTTAGGCTACAGCTAGGAATTTGCATAAAAGCTGTGGTGAGTAAAAGTTGATTTTCCAGTTTTAACATGTGAAGTGTGAACAAAAGCACAGATTGCTTTTACAAATTGATCATTTATGGATCTGAGTGACCCTTTGGGACTCGTGCACTTGAACCACTCGTTCACACACATTCAAATGATTTAAGTAGTCCAGACTTGACATACGAGTCTGATGCTCATGAATGATAATGTTGCTCTAAAGCTACTGGATGTGGAAATAGGCAGCCGTTGACATACCATGGCAGGTTTATATGGGAGGAAGCTCAAATTAAAATACAATTGGACTTGAGTGTGAAGAGAATAATGGAGAAAGCCATCAACAGAAATATGAAAAGCTTCTCAAATGCTCCAGTTTCATCCATTTTGATTGTTACAGAGCAGTCATCAGCAGTTATCACTGACATTGTAATGCTTAAGGTGGTAGGTCAGAATATTTTGGACATAGGGCCTCATTTCCAAGTGAGCCAGAGTGTTGGAGACGTGGTGACAGTTTTCAACAAATTTCATTCAGTGCTTCTAGTTGCAGAGTTCACTGGTGCTAGACTAACACAAGTCAATGGTTCTAGTTTAGTCTGCCATTAAAAACAGTTTTACCCACTCCACAGTGCACCTGAGGTAAATCAGTTATAACACCAGACTATCGATGTAAATGTCTGTGTTGATAGAATAATTTTAGACATAGAGCTAACCTTGCATTTTGAAGGATTGGTGAGGACTGATATCAGCTAGCAGTTTGTTTACCTTGCATTCCTCCTCCGTCTGCATTTGTGTGTATTGTCCTCACTGTCACCTCCAATCTCTGGTTCTTCTGTCCTGGATTTCTGCAGCTCCAGTGGACACTGTCTCTACAGATGCTCTCTCTCTCTTTGTTCCCTTTTAGCATCCATCTCTCTCAGCTCTTCTCCTGTGTATTCCAGCTCGTCCAGGTACGGTTCATTGGAGAAAAATTGCTCATTGTCGGCTTCTTCATGTACTCTACGTCGTCTATCAATGACAGCAGCATGTAAACAAACTATTTTAGATAGTAAACCTAGCTGTTAGGTGATATCAGTCCGCCGCTGTTGAGCTTCATACCAGGAAGTATAAGTCGCTGCTGCCTCAAAATGCAAGGTTAGTTTTATGTCTAAAATTATTCTATCAACACAGACATTTACATCAATAGTCTGGTGTTATAACTGATTTGCCTCAGGTGCACTGTGGAGTGGGTAACACTGTTTTTAATGGCAGGCTAAACTAGAACCATTGACTTGCGTTAGCCTAGCACCAGTGAACTCTGCAACAAGAGGGACTGAATGAAATTTGTTGAAAACTGTCACCACGTCTTCAACACTCCGGTTCACTTGGAAATGAGGCCCTATGTCCAAAATTCTGAACTATCCCTTTAAGATGGGCCAAGAGAAATTTTCACCTGTCACCTGATCAAGCATTAGATGTTATATATCTGAACCACTCAGAAGACTGACTTTTCAGATAGGTTACTGTCATAATGACACACAGAGCTATTGATCAGCCTCTAATCTCTTCTGTAATGCACAGAGAATCCATCAGAGTGGTCAGTGGTATGCTGTGGTGTCATGTCAAACTGAGTGTGCCCCAACATCACCCACCCACCATCACATATTGGATGCCTGTCACCCATCCATCAGCTGCTGCTGTATGAGACAGCACACTGCAGATCTTATATCAGACAAATCACCCCATCAGTCTGGTGGGAGATGCAGCTCTTTCATCCCTTACTAATGCTGATGTGCAGTAGTGAATGCAGTGAGAGAGGCTTCACATGCACCCATGATCATATTTAGAACAGCCTTAAGGCACCTCTATTTCAGGAATAAACTAAATATTATTAATTGTTTATATTTATTTTTATATCACACTAATAATAATAATAATTCTAACAAAAGTGCTTTTTAGTCAAACAAAATCAATACAATCCCAAAATTAAACAATAAATAAAATAATGAAAATACCGTGCAGTATCAGACCAGAATAAACAGCCACAACCCTGAATTCCATACTGTGCTCAGTGATGTAGAGGATTCCCAGCAAGGCAGCTCTCATAAAGACCAGCTCTGACTTATTGCCTCCTCTACAGCTCACACACTAACGACACATCCGCTCGAAGCCATCCTTTGAATTTATCTGTGTTTCCCATGACTAAATATTGATCCAGGTGATCACTCTTGGCTTAAAGTACATCCACAACGATGCCAGGATGTGTAGTATAGGGCCATGCAGTTGACTGAATTATGGCCTCATTCCACTCCAACCACCTAGTGTTGGAGTTATGGTGGTGACTGTCAAAACTTGCAAGGTCGAAGTGTGAGGCACTGCCGGGGTGTTGTCAAGGCTGAATGGTCACAACAATTGCTGGAAGTGAGCACAATGTGGGGATCTAAAGCAGCTTATCACCACCTCATCAGCCTGTCACTGTACAGCGCAACACAAGGCCAGGACGGGCTGCAGGACGTGTCCATCCGCAAAGAGCTTCCATTACACTGAGATAAATAAACGTATATATTATTTTTAATTTACTAAGGGATGAAAATAAAAATAGCAAACCTGTACCTGTACTGTACCAATAGCCTGACCGTAGCCCTCCGTAATCTTCCGCTCAGTTACCATTTCCCTACATATTACGTTTGGGTTTGATCCCCTTGGGCTCGATTTCTCAGGATGCATTCCATCCTGGCCAATCAGCGAATGGTGGGGGAGGTGGGTGTTAACGATGACGTCGAACATATGCACAGCATTTGTGTTGTAGTCTAGCTGGTTTTAGTTTGGCAATGGCAGCAGAGAGTGAAGTGAAGGAAGCCATCCTCATTTTTCAGTTAGCTCCGTTAGTGGTGAAGGAGTTGGCTAGCCTGAATGCTAGCACCGCATTATATACGTCACGGACAAATGTTAGTGATTGGGTAAAATCAGAGCCAATGATTTCAGACTTCAACAGAGTTCACGTCTCCTGTTTGAAATCAGTTCTCAATGGAGGAATGCCAGACCCTCTGTATGATAGTATGAGGATTTGGTGAGACCAGGTTACTGTACCTCTACAAATGTGAGATTTTTTTGTAATATATAAGATCATAGATCACTGTAAATCAATACAAAAATCATATTGATAAACAAATGCATTACATGTGTTCAGATTCAGTTATATTACAGGAAATGGAAATGCGAGGCAAAGCTGAGCTGAAAGAGTTTCTGGTGAACTGACATGCCTTTAATCTAATTTTGCAGGAACTTTGACTCAATGGCATTGTATGTGTCAGTCATACGGAGGTATCAATGTTAAATTGACTGTTTCATAACCAATTTAAATCAGTGTCAAGAATGCAAGACTGATTTTGGTGTCATTAAGTCACTGAAATTCTTCAATTTCTGAACTGTGTGTTAGATCACTCTTTAAGCCTCTTCTCTGAGTAAGCATAATAATGAATATTGCTAGTATTTGCTTCTCGTGTTGCCTATTTGCACACTACACACAGTTGTATATGTGTGTATAAACGCATAAATGAACACTTCCATGTAGTTTCACAGTATTTGTACAGTTTTAATATATAGTTTAGGATTAGCATATGTATTTTAATTTTAGTATTTTGAATAATTATATCTGGATTTATTGATTATCTCTCCTCTGTGTACTCTGCTACTCTTAATCCATTTTTAACATGTTCTGCTGGTTACTGAATTTACCTCAGGATTAATAATATAATTAATAATATCTATCTATCTAGAGGGTAATTTTCTTGAAAGAAAATATCACTTCAATATTTCAAAGTTGACACAAAGCAATAGCTTGCTAATGAGTAGCTGTGATCACACGGTTGCAGTTTTGTAAACTTTCTGGAAAAGAAGCAGGAAGTGATGCAGGCCCTCCACAGACTTCAAACACTCAGGAAGGAGGAAGTCTTTAAAGTGTTGGTCAAGGAGGGAACTCTAAATGCCAGTGTGGACTTCAGTAAAATGTACCTGTGAAAGAAAACTCTGTGTTATGGCTGCCTGTCCTGAGGGAGCCCATTTCAAAGGAGTGATCCACTGAACTCGAGTCTCATCCCAAAAACAGACTTAAACCAAATCCAAGACAGAGAGAGTGTTTCTGTTACTCTCTGCCTATTTATGTCTGATGTTCCATGGAAACTGTGCTTTAACCCTACCCAACATGCACAAACACATTATACTGGGTACAGAGACATACTTATTCTTTCAGTTTGGAAACAGAAAGCAGGTGAAATGTTCCCACTGATGTGATTTATGTGTTGTACAGAATGCACCTGCTGAGGTTTTCCTCTGTTTCAGTATACATGAGCAACATCATGTTATATCATGAGGACCTTTGGGGTGCAGGGTCACTCATGAGGACCTTCTATAACTCTATGAGTGCCTGGACAGACTGGTGAGGAAGGCCAGCTCTGTACTGGGATGTCCTCTGGGCTCAGTGGAGGTGGTGGGAGACAGGAGGACGGTGGCTAAGCTATCATTCCTGCAGGACAACACCTCCCACCTCCTGCAGGACGCTCTGACAGCGCTGGGCAGCTCCTTCAGTGAGCGGCTGCTCTACCCTCAGTGTGTGTCAGATTCTACAGCACACTCAATTCCTGTTAACCCATACACACATGCAATAATCCATGACATGTGCAATATGTAGTCTTGTGTAATATCAATACTCATACTTATGTGTTGAGAGAGTGCTACAACTCTCTCATGATATACGTAACGTAATGTGCAATAAATGTGTACAATTTCACCTCTATTCAGTCACACCATTCACTGTGCCATCTTTATTATACCGGTCAGTCGGTCCATTGTGTCCATTTTATTCACAAATGTTGTAGCCTGGTCTTACAAGACCCTCATACTATCATAGAGGGTCTGACATTCCTCCATTGAGAACCGATTTCAGACGGGAGGTGTAAACTTTGTTGAAGTTTGAAACGATTGGATCTGATTTTACCCAATCCCCAAAGTTTGGTCGTGACGTATGCACTGCTAGCATTCAGGCTAGCCAACTCCTTCGCCACTAATGGAGCTGACTGAGACTTTTCCTGAACCCCGTGGGGAGTAACGCCACAACATCTTTGTCAGCAATAAAACTGGTTAAACATTCCTCTTGCTCCGACTTCAATTGCTGAATATTCGGGAGCCTAGCCAAAATGGATTGAATGGCTTCCTTCACTCTCTCAGTGCAGAGAAAATAGCCTCATAACAGGCTATTGTTGGGCTCATTGCTAATGACAGGCTGTAACATGGTCAGTAATGAATGAACGAAAACGAAAAATGCTGGAATACGGTTTCTGTCTGCAAAACTCCAGTTTGTGTGAGGGATAATCGCAAACTCGACGGATTGACTTGTTTGGACTACTGGAAGACAAGGCTGTAAACAAACGATATGTGACTGCTTACACAAACACACTGATTTAACCACTTTTCTATTTATCTTGATACATACATGCTACGGTGCTGTGTTGTTAGGTGTCTGCTTTTGTTGCATATCTTTTGGGGTGATATTTGGAGTATGTTAAAATGTTTAAAACACATAATGAAAATAATGCCCTCATGGGTTAGCTGTCCAGGCTACCGCGCCACTCAAGAATGCTGTCAGGGTCGCACCAAAAATTGACGCGTCGGGTACTGATAAGTACAGCATAGCTTGAACAATACAACTGCGTGTAGAAATCGACCAAAGTCACGTGTTGATTTTACAATAAGAATTAAAAGGCCCTACATGTCATGTTATCATCACTTTGCAGGTAAGCACATAAAGACAATGAGGCAGCAAAGTAATTAAAGAGTGATGCTTGCGATGATAATTAAATAACCCATATAAAACCCCACATTCAGGAATGATCTGCTCACACAGAGCCACTTCTAGCAGTGCAGAAACAAACTTCAGATGAGGCTAAAGCGGAAACGTAAAGGACATCTTCAGTGATTCTCACAATGTCTGCTGTCCACAGGGGCTTTATACTGCTGCAGCACCTGAAGGCAGCATAGTGACATGCACAGAAACACACCACAGGCTTTCACACAGGCATTTTTTCCCCCCTTTTAAAACTTTTAAATTAATTACATAATGAAATAAAACACATATTAGATAATCTGTGAAGTGCTGAATATCATCATAAGCAGCATTAATCAACCAATCAACAAATCGGCAAGTTGTTGACTAATAGCCTACCTGGTCAATAACTGACTTTCTGTAGAAAGTTGTTTCACACATGTATGTCTTATTGCTCATGTGGGCTTGGAATGGAGGTGAAGGGGCCATTTGTGTATGAAAAGTCTTGAATTGAAGCAACATTGAAGGAATTATCCCATTAATCAACAAATTGTTGAGTCACCCTATAATGTATTAAAATTAGGAGAAAAATATAGTGCTCGATTCATAATGTAATAACTGATGGAAATTTGAATAGGTTCTTACATTATGCAAAAAAATTATCACATTATGCGCTCAAGATTTTGTCACATTATCAACCAGTTATTACATTATGAGTTTTCTTACATATTCTTATTACATTATGCATCATTGTTACATTTTCAGCTCTGAAAAGAGCTCATTTGATTTTGGGCTGTGTTCAAAACATATTTGAGGAAGCTGATTGGATTAAACCAAGATGGAACACGGACGTTGTGCTTGAAACTATGCAAAAGGTCTGAAGTGCTCTCTCCTTTAAAAAGTAGAAACATCATACATATTTTACAGTGTTTGATCAAATAAGCTGTGAATGGTTTTCTTTGAGATTGGTTGAATCAGAAAGAGAGGGAGAGACACTTTCATCATCAGAGCAGTTTTACACTCACGCCATCAGCAGAATATCAAAGCTCTATATTTGTATTCACACACAGACAGAAGACAGAACAGGCTGACTGTGCTTGTTAGAGATACACAGGCGATAGCTGTGGTCAACTCCAGGTCAAATATATTTGCATACTGCACTCCAAAGGGTATGGTGACAATTTAGAAAATGTCAAAACTCTGAGTACCAACACACTGTGTCACAGTGATATTGGAAAATCCACTAATAAACAAAGGGCAGGACTACTGTCAGCTGTAAACACAGATGTTATGTTTCAGCTGTTTATGTTACACCATGATCTAACGTAATGGTTCATTTCACACAAATATTAGAGACACATTTTTATCAGTTAAACAGATGGAAGACGGCTGTAAAAAAATCAATTGGGCCTTGTTGATTTCTTTTGATCCCAGTGAATCGCATAGTAGGAGCTCCACACACAAACAGATGCACAAGAGTTAGAGGAGGGATTTTCGGATTTGCAACATCTGACATCAGGATTCTGCAAAAATCTTCTTTAAGTCATAATCAGAGAAAAGTGTTAAATATTTTGTACATTATCGTGACCATATTTTCTGTACATTCGGGTGGATCCCCCCCCACCCCTGATGCATTATGATATTTTTTACGATCATTCCCATATTTGTGAAAATAACATGACAGTTACCTGGTAGAGGAAGCACTGAATGAACAAATCCATAGTTTTCTTCAGAAATATGAGCTAATATGAGGAGAAAAGTGAGCTAGGTTATAAACTCTGGACAAGGTTAGTGTCTGACATCAGCATGATAACATGCTCACTATGACAATGCTACTGTTCAGATGTTTAGCAGGTACAGTGTTAACTGTGTTCTCATCATCTTCAACATGCTAACATTCTGCAAAAATAAGTAATAAACCCAAAGTATCGTTGAGTCTGATGGTAATTATTGTGCAGGCATTTGGTCATAAACTAAAGAATAAGACAAAATGTTGCCCTGTAAAAAGTTTGAGGATGACCAACGATCAATCCAAAAGTTAGCAAGATATTTCAGACTGGACCAAAGTAGTGGTGCAACCAACAGATGGAAAGAGCCAATGATGACGTAAACTTTAGCTGTATTTCTGTTTCTACAACTGCAGAACTGCATTGTCAAAAGTGTTTGAAAAAGCTTTAAGTTTAAGACATCCTGTCCCATAAAAAGCTCATGTACCATCTACCAACCGACAAGCTTAAATAGTGCAGGTAAGCAACGTGATTGACACATGCAGGAATACTACTTGTCAGTGTCTGGATGACTCTTTGTTAGCTCAGTGGGTAGAGTGATCATCCCTGACACTGCAGGGTTGGAGGTTTGATCCCCAGCTCCTTCTGTCTACTTGTCGTTGTCTCCTGGAGTGAGACGCTTGAACCCCCAATTTGCTCCATGGGTGCTTTGCATCGCAGCCTTCTGCTCCCTCAGGCTATGAGATGGGTGACACTTGTATGTATATTACCAGCAATAAAGTCTTCTTCTTGTTCCAGCAAGAATAGCCTCTACCGTCTTGAATAAGTATAAAAGTGTAGTTAATGTCAGTGTATGAGACATTTTTATTGAACGTAGCTCACCTGGACACATTGAGCTGAGCTGCCCTGGTGGTGACAGGAGGAAAATGGAGGTGCGAAGAAGAAACAACAAGCAATAAAGTACAAAAGAGAAGCTGGGCAATTGGAAAATAAATTACGAGGTGAAGAGCCAGTAAATTGCAGAGATTGGCCAAACTGGGTCAGTGTCTAAATACGAGTGAGGGAGATCAGAAAGAGCGAAATGGAATGACTGCATGACAAAGAAAAGAGAACAGAAGATGGAGAGGTTCCACTTCTCATTCTCTGCCTTCATTATTTCTCTTCAGTGCAAATAGCACTGTTTGCGTGTCCGCATGCATACTCACAATACACATCCATGAAGAAGATATGTATTATTGATAAGAATACTTTTGGCTGAACAAAAAAGAGATCAAATTTGGTCCTGAAAACATGATTGTCATTTTCCACGTTTATTTTTAGATTTGAGCGACCACATAATTATGAATAATAACAATATGTGTGCTGATGATCTGTATACAAGTTCTATTTAAATGCAGCTCCTTTAGTTTTGATGGTGTTAAGTGAGGATTTTGAGCCATGCTGTCATATTTGGTGTCAGTGTGAGGCCCTTCTGCTGAGCCACAACAAGCATCTGTGAGATTGAACTGTGAAATATTAATGAGGACGAACCAAAAAGAGAAAAAAAGGAAATGGAATTAGAACAGCTCTGTTGTTGAAATGATTAAAACATGCATGCTGTAACTTTTTTGCTTATGATTAAGCATGTCTTTCTCTCACTGCTGCTTATATTCTCTCCCTCTGGTTTCATCTATTCTTTCCTTTTCATTTTTCTGTTGTCATGCTGCAACAAAGTGTTCACATTCCAATATGTGCTCTGTACGTCTGCATACTAAGACACAGGAGGGTGGAACTGAATGCAACCAAATACTGAATAAGACATTTTCAGGCAACCCAAAGGGTAACGTTCAACTTTCATGAACAGCAAACAAAGTGAAAGCATAAAAGTTCTAAGATGAAAACACTGACTTAACAGTGTCATGGTAGTAACCAGCCAATCAAAAGGCAGCCCTACCCAAAACTATCCCCTGCTTTATGATCTGTTTGACTCTAAATGGGGCCATCATTTACTAAATGAACATCATTCTGCATTAAAGAAGACATTAAACTAGTGATTGAGAGCATAAACTCATGTTTACAATGTTTATTGAGGTAATAAATCAAGTAAGAATTAGGTTCACTTTCTATTCAAATAGTCTTGTTTTTGCAACCAGAGGAGTCATTGGAAAGCTATTAGGCAATGTATCAGTCTGGTTAGCTATCAAGTGAAGGCACATTGTACCACCACAAAAAAAAAAACAAAAAAAAAACACACAGAACCAACACTCAAGCTGTAGATCGCACACAATGATTGATTTACTAAATGAACATGTTTATGGAAAAAAAGTGTTTCATCCTCTGTGGGCTGGATCTGCTAAAGGTTTGCATGTAAAAATGTGTTCAACCTTATTGCACACACAAAATAAATGGACAAATTGATTTACTGATTAACAGTGTGATCTAAGGGTTGCGTCCTCCAAACGTGCAAAATAGCACATCTGCATTGTTTACATACAATTGTGCAGGAGGAGAAAAAGTTAATATATTAATGTAGCACAAGCAAAGTGGTTTATCAAACCTGAAAGCTATTTAGCTCATAGAAACTGTGTCTTAACACACATGGCTGTGGTTATTGTCACAAGAAGAGACATCGAAACAATGAAAGAGGACAGAGAGAACACATTTTTTACCCTGGTGTGAACAGATTTGGACTGAAAGAGGAAACAATCATTGAAACATATCACTTATCCAGCCTTTCTGTTTAGGAGCTGCTGGAGGAACTCAGAGGATCTGGAGCCAGAATGAGAAGGAGTCACTCAATATCTGCAATGACTAAACTCTTTGCAAGTTTACATTTGCTGTGCTGTCTGAACTCGTGAATGCCATGTTATGATGGATGGCCAGGTTATTAGGTTTCCACACACTCAGGACTGCTTGAATGAGACCAAACAAGGCTTCTCTGCTGTAGCTCATTTAACTGTTTATTGGCTTCATCTACCAACACCACAGGATCAAATGTCATTTTACGCTTTCATCTCTCCACACTCACCATGCTACAAACCATGAAACATGAAAAACCCTCATTTAAAGGGGAAGTGCCGTTTTTACAAATTGGACCTTATTTCTGGGATAAAATACTGCCATTTATTCACCCATTTGAAGTCATCTGGAGTATTTCTGATGATGTTTGGACCCCTAGTGCCCACCTATGTGTCCTTCACAGTGCCTAACTAAAACAAAAGCATGTATGCATATGTGACTACATCACAAATAAGTGTTTTAGTTAAGGCACCGTGAAGGACACTTCACAGGTGGGCACTAGGAGTCCTTTTGGGTCCCACGATACACATGAAGTAGAGTCTGTTTACTGATGTAATTTACTGGCTGCATTTCTCTGCTTTCACTCCTGTTAAATGGAAATCATCAAATCCAAAAATCATCAGAAATGTTTTAGATGTAGTATAGAAGAGGGCTCATTCCTGCACTAAACCTGGTTATGCACTGAACTTGATACATGATTTTTATTATTTTTTTATTATCATGACAAAACTTCTTGGAGTGCATCTCCCATTATATCCTCAAAACAGCTCATTAGGAGATACTACAAATATTGACACATGATTAAGAAAGGCTCAAAAGAAATTTCTTTCGCTGGCCTTGTGTGTTGCCAGGAAGTGCACAGCCATCACGTGGAAGTCGGACACCCAACTTACTATAGGACGATGGGTTTCAGAAATGAATAGCTGTGCTCCACTTGAAAAAATGACATATACACTCAGGAATGACTATAATACTTTTACAGAGATGTGGTAGCCTTATTTGGAATACATGGACATATTGTCCACTTCTATGATAGACAGGATGTGGTCACTCTTTTATATATATAATTTATTATTATTATTTATTTTTATTATTATTTCTCTTATTATTGCTCTTTCTTTCAAGTTGTGGGTGGGTTGGGGGAGGGGTCTGGAGTTGTGTGTTTGGATTTTCATGTATATTTTGTTGAACTGAAAACCGAAAATAAAATATATATATAAAAAAATAAACTAATTTAAACTTTCCCCTTTCAAAAAAGAAAATAATAATAATCACACTTAATAAATTAAACCGCTTCAGCCCCACCTGGAAAATTCTAGATTGCAAGACCAAATTAGGTGGCCCTTTATGTATAAGCAGTAACGTTTAGTTTCAGTCTGAAATGTTAATAGATACTATGTCCAGGAGTGTGTGAAGACTAAGTATGTGTGTCCAGTTGTTGTTGGTTTGCTGGAAACTTATGAGACAGCTGCCGGTCAAGATCAAGACCTCTTCTCCTCCTCCTCCACTGAGAGAGCTGGAACGAAGCTGCTCAATGTGACTTTCATCCTCCCTCCTCCCTGAGTCCATCATGCTATTAGCCTCTTCATCCCCTTCTCCCTGGAGCTGTCCACTGCAGCCTTTCCTCCCTGTGCTTCTGTCCAGGCTCACCTTTGCAGATTGGTTTTGCTTTCACAAACATTTTCCAGAAGCAGAGCTGCTCTGGACTTAGCAGATCAATGAAAGAAGCTGTTAGCAGTGAAGCTCAGAGGAAAAACGAAGAGTTGAGAGGCGAGGTGACTAACAGCAAGAAGCCCTGCACTTTTGGGAAAAAAAAAAAAAATACTGTATGAGGCTCCCACTGCAACCACGATAATAATCCTGATTCTCCTGCCAACTAGTGGTGACATGCTTTTTGTGCACTGTGGTAGTGATGTAGTGCAACACCAGTGTGGAAGGAGCTGCTTTTCGTCTTGTTTCATGAAGACACAGATTACTTTAACCTCAACAAACCTTGCTTCTGAATATTATTTAATTAGTTTTACCACTGTCATCTCTTTTTAATATGTATTCACATATATTATTCACATCAGGTTACTTATGGATTCTGTGAGCTGCATTGTGTACATGTAACTATATGTATATTAATACACAGGACACAAGGCATTTAGAGTGCAGTAAGAACGCCTTTCTTGATTTTCGAGTGTTGTTTGTATGCCATGCAGGCTGTACTGACTGCATTATAAATGCCCATGTATTGTTATGCTATTTATGCACCTTCCTGTGAGACCAAGTTGTTTCACAACACTGAGAGCTACTGGGAAAGTGGGTGTTTTCTGGATCTATGTGCCACTGGTGAGCACTAGAGATAGCTATTTCCAGTTTTATTGTGCGATCAAAGAGATTCAAACCGAGGTCCGTCACATGGGAACACAAATATCCACAGATGTTAGCCGTGCTGGAAATCCCAATTGTCTTCAAACACAGAAATGAACTACTTCTGTGCTGCTGCTTCACTATGATGGATATTTCTGAGTGAAAATTTAGCAGACACAACTGTTACAATCTCCTCTGTAAAAGATATATTTCTCACATAAATACCAAAGAGTAAATTTATTCTATTTCTCTACTTTTTTATTGTAGTCCACTACATTTTAAAATATTGTTTTTTACGACTATATTAATTTTAAAGCTATAGTTATGAAGACAATTTGATTGCACTTTTCAAAACCACGATTCAAAACTGCTAAAGTACTTAAAAAGAAATTATAACCAACAAACCAAAAACTGACAAGGGAATGAGAACAAATCAGGGAAAATGAGAGTCAATAAAAGGGAGAAAATTAAAGCAAAAATACAAAAATACCCTAGGTATTTTTGTATTCAATACTATAATAATATTTGGTTAAATTCCACAACATAAAGTACTCTGACAAATATTAAAAAAAATAAAACTCTGGTATCTGTAACAGGGTTGTACTATATAGCATTTCTTTCAGGCCAAAATGCTAGATTTGGAGCATTTCTATTGTCTCTGCATGGCTCTCAACATGGCTATGAACCAGCTAATGCAGCTCATAGCTAATGGTGCTAACACTGACAACAGGGCAAACAATGGCAGCAGTGCTGACAGGGCTAACTGTCAGCACTGTCAAATAAGATAATGCATGGCCACTTCAGCTATGTCAACCAATTCACATCCCAATACCTGATTACATAAAATAATCTGAGGATCAACCTTTGGTCATAGGGTTGTTTGATTTTAAAACTTTGCTAGTGTGGTCCACACGTTTTTGCCCATATCCAGCACTGATTTCCCATGAGGCTTGGGGGGAGATGCATCATATATGAAGCATGTAGGACTCCTTAAGTGCATGATGTCTGTCCTAGCTGAGGAAGCTGCCGGTTTCAGAAAGGTCTTTGCCTCATTAGAGATGATAAATGGGGAGAAGCACCGGGTGGCAGACGACCAGTCAAACCGCTGCAGCTCCATATCTGCTTAATATGCCTCCACCTACCCACACACACACTCACATGTCCATGCCATGGTGTGTTAGGCAGGTCATTTGAATAAAAACAAATGTATTTCGAAATGGTTCATGTTCTCAGCTGAATTGTAATAATTGCCTACTCTCATACTGAAACATCATAACTAAAACAAATGGCTAAATGCTTCCTCTGCCTGCACTTTTCTTATGTTTTTAATGATCACTGTACCACATTTAGTGTCATGATTCATATCTGTGTTAGATACAACTGGTTCTTGAATTCAGGCAGAAGAAGACAAAAGCTGTGCCTAGCTACTTAAGCTGAGGTTAGCTTTGTGACTTTAAGCTTTTAATGTAACAAGCTTCCTTTATTTCTTATCACCAGTATTTGGCATTAGGCATTATTATTTGTATGTCTTCATGCTTCCAGTTTTACAAATTCAGATTTCAATTTGGCTACATTTTATATATATTACTAGCTTGACAAGTTTGCTTTGTGTGCTGGTGCACAGTCATGTTGGAAGAGGAAGAGGCCAGCTCCAAACTGTTCCCACAAAGTTGGGAGCATGGAATTGTCCAAAATGTCTTGGTATGCTGAAGCATTCAGAGTTCCTTTCATTGGAACTAAGGGGCCAAGCCCAGCTCCTGAAAAACAACCCCACACCATAATCCCCCCTCCACCAAACTTCACACTTGGCACAATGCAGTCCGACAAGTATCGTTCTCCTGGCAACCGCCAAACCCAGACTCGTCCATCAGATTGCCAGATGGAGAAGCGTGATTTGTCACTCCAGAGAACGCGTCTCCACTGCTCTAGAGTCCAGTGGCGGCATGCTTTACACCACTGCATCCGACGCTTTGCATTGCACTTGGTGATGTATGGCTTGGATGCAGCTGCTCAGCCATGGAAACCCATTCCATGAAGCTCTCTGTGCACTGTTCTTGAGCTAATCTGAAGGCCACATGAAGTTTGGAGGTCTGTAGTGATTGACTCTGCAGAAAGTTGGTGACCTCTTCACACTATGCGCCTCAGCATCCGCTGACCCCGCTCCATCAGTTTACGTGGCTTACCACTTTGTGGCTGAGTTGCTGTCGTTCCCAAACACTTCCATGTTCTTATAATACAGCTGACAGTTGACTGTGGAATATTTAGGAGCGAGGAAGTTTCAAGACTGGATTTGTTGCACAGGTGGCTACGCCCACCCCAATGAGTCGCTACACAGATAGAGCATTGTGATTGGTCCAACAGACTCCTTGCCAGGATTAGCCCCTATGGTGCACCACTAGACCATCCTGCTAGGCAAAAATATTTTCTGCTGCCAGGGTGCATCTAGATTTCTAGGCTAATCTATTACAGGATTCCAATATAAACATGAACAAACAGCAAAGTTGAAGATGCATCATGTAGTTTCCACTCAACTGTTGAGAGGAGACTGTCAGAGACCTATTAGTGCTCGGAGGAGGTGGAAGTCACTTGTGTTAGTCATTGTTGTCGATGAGGCTTCTGATTGGCTTGCATGGCTTCCTCCTACTTTCTACACTGCTGCCCATAGTCTTGGCATAATGATGATGCCTCTTGACAGCATGGAAACTTTTTTGAAAACTATGATGTGTGCACAATGTTATTTTGGAAAACAGAAAACACAAAATACACTGCTATGTGTAAATGTAGCCTATGTCTGAATGTTTTTTTCATGCTTTTAGGTTGAAGAAAGTCCTTTTCAGATGCTATTTAGTATGAACCGTTTGCTTTGTACATGGTAAGCTAAACAGTGTGAACAAAAGAAGTTGTTAGTTAAGCATTAAAATGTGTTCATTCAGTGCACCATAATGCAGCCTAGAACAAGCCGGAATAGCAACTGCAGCATTTTTAGAGGCCAGTTGCATCAGTGTGGTTCAATAATGATCGAAGGTCACTACACTTTTCTGGACTGGAAAACAAATTCAACATCCAAATACCAACAGTATCCTCCCATCATGCAACACAGCGGGGATATCGACTCAAACATCAAATCATTTCATTCTTCTTTCTTTGGCCAAATCTATATCAAATATAAATCATACATCTGGTGTCTGAATTATACTGTTTTTATCTGTTTTCTTTTCAGTGTTAGTGTACACATATCATTTTCTATTCATATGATTTTCTGTCTATAGTGTAAATCAAACATTCATGTTGTCCAAAGCATGTTTCAAATGAGGTCATAATAGAATGTGAAATAAACAAAGCAAACACTGACTCGCTCCCTCTTTCCTGCATTCTCTTCCTCCTCTGAATATCTAGCATTTCCCTCTCTTTGCACTTTCTCCTCTTCCTCTTTATTGCTTTCTCTCTGTGCTTCTGTGATGAGTTTGGAATAAACAGCTCTGGGGGCCACAAAGCCCAGCTAAAGACCCAACCCCCCACCCACATCCCCATCACCCATGTCGAGCTATTCACCCCAGGGAGCTCATCAGTTGACAGTGAATTTGCTGCAATAAATGCCAGTGAGAAGAATGGGTCCCCGGCTGGAGATGTGAACACACACACACACACACACACACACACACACACACACACACAGCAGCAGCAGCAGCTGTGACTCCAAAGGTAGGGTTTAAAACAATTTAACACACCTGAAACTGACTTACACACTGTGGCACTGGCTGTCCGTTAAAATTCCAAAAAAGAGTTGATTCACTAAGCCCCACACACACACACACACACACACACACACACACACACACACGCACACACACACACACACACACACACACACAGAGTCATGCCACCATGTTCAGAGACATTACCACCTCATAGATCCATCTCTAAAGGAGCTGCCTGACAGCCTAATCAATTCTCCAGCTCCTTGTCTTTAACAGGCTCTATCTGAGAGAAAGAGAGTGGTAATGACCCACAGACGTCTGATGAAGTGAAAGTTTCGCACACTGCAGGTTGTGTGTGTGTGTGTGTGTGTGTGTATGATGATCTTTGACACCAGTCTGCTTGTTATGACTGCTGCTGTGCTGATGCATTTAAAGGGGTTCTCATGTTGGGCTCGGGGAGAGCATTTTCCAAGGATCCCCTTATTTGTGTCCTGAAACATTTAACAGCGGCATGGTGGTGTAGTGGTTAGTACTGTTGCCTCACAGCAAGAAGGTACTGGGTTCGATTCCTGGCCCGAGGCCTTTCTGTGTGGAGTTTGCATGTTCTCCCCATGTCTGCGTGGGTTCTCTCCGGGTACTCCGGCTTCCTCCCTCCATCTAAAGGGATCAAATGCCATAGGTATGTCCGTCTCTTCGTGTTGACTGTCTCTGTGTGCCCTGCAATGAACTGGCAACTTCTACAAGTGATTGATCTTGAAAACCATGAAAATGAAGAGCAACAAAACTGGCTCAGGGTGTTTTCACACCGCTTGGTGCGGTTTGTTTGGGAAAGTGTGAACACATCAATCACACTCGAGTGTGGACCAAAACAAACTCTGGTGCGGTTCAATTGTGGTGAGAACATGATCGAACCTCGACCTGACCCAACTAAACCACCTTCCGTAGTCAGCTACGCTGTACATTATAATATTTTCGGATGAAGAGCACATCACAGTTCAGAAGGATTAATGCGCGCCTCCGCCTTAACTGTCTTGATATGCATCGTCGGCGACTCCAGTGCATCATGGCATTATTTTCCAGCCTCAGCCTTGCCTCATTTTCAAAGTGTTGCCTACAGTGATAAGTGCAAATTCCCTGAGTTTTCCACTAGAAAATTCCGACCAATTAGAGAGCAGTTTCCTCGCGCATCACACATTTAGGTCCACTTGTGAATGCTGTCCTGTGAACATAAACCAAACTCGAGGCAATTTGCAACATTGTAACAAGTTGGTCTCTGATTCGAACCAGAGCAAACGAACCATAGGTGTGAAAACGCCCTTAGTCTAAATGAATCCAGATATTACCCTGATCTTCAGTGAGTGCTTGAACTTTAACATAATGACCTTATTGCTGAGTGTCACAATCATAGCAGCCTGTTGGCTAGAAGCTAAATGGACACAGTAATGGACACAACAAGTGTGTTTTATTGGTGCAAATGGACACTTCAAACACCTGTCCATGACCACAGCACTCCACCTGTCTTGCAGACATACCTTGTCAAATTTGTCTTGGACTTGGGCTCAGATATTGATAACTAGTCATGTTGATTCAGTTGACTATTTTACTCGTTTGATTTTAGAAGCTTGATCAATGTTGTTCATAGATGAACTGAATCACTATATCAGCATTGGAAAGACATTATTTCATGTAATAGTCTTGAACCAGACCAAAAAAGGAAGAACAACACAGAAGTTTCAACATGAATCATTTGTGAAAGCAGTTGGCCTCAGGGTTGTTCTTCATTTTTTCTTGAAGTATGTTTGTATAGTACATCAGTGTTTGTATTTGGATTTTGAGAGCTAATTTACAGGTTGAATTAATCACCTGTTCAATAAAATCATCATGTCATACACTTGAAGAATTCAAATAAAAATCAAGGTATCACTTTATTGCACACTGAAAATATTCACACATAATGTTTAATTAATCTTTGAGCTCAACACATCGGAGACATTTTTCATTGTGTTTGAAAGAAAAGGCATTTGGATCCATTCCTCATTGTCGCCACACAAATGAATCAATAAAATGACTGAATATTTGAAAAAAAATGAAAAGGGATGTGGAACAAAGAGCATGTACACCAGCTACAGCTCACCCTCCTCAGGGGTTTGACCTTATGTGGATCAAGCAGTAGATATCCATCAGAAGCCTCTCAGGTGAGTCTATGTGGAAGGTTGTGAGGCTGGATTTGATGTTCTGCCTCCCCTCAGAGACCTTCACCTGCCTCTGAGGCTTCATCCTCACATACTCTTCTTCCTCTGCTGCAATTATGTATCAGCTCTTTTCTCCTTTCTTCTGGGAGCACACTGACTGGGATGCTAAATAAAGAAAATGAGTCAGTGATGAACCCATAGCTGTCATCAGGAAACACATCTTGAGCTCTCTGGAAGTGTTTTAAATGTGTTGGTCATCGGATTTGATTTTCTTGCTCAGTCACAGATGGAATTTGTGTTTCCCTTTTAAATTGTATGACTAAGGCTACGTTCAGACTGCAGGGCTTCATGCCCAACTCATATTTTTTTGTGAAATCCGATTTTTTTGCGAGGTCGTTCACATTTCCAATAAAATGCAACTTGTATGTGATCTCCAGTGTGAATTTAAACGCCTCACAAGTGTCCCGCATGCGCATTGGAGGACGCGACGATGTCTCATGCAGCGTGCGTGCTCAGTGTTTACGGAAGTAAACATGGACGCGAGCGGTGGAGCGTAAACAGCCCGGTTCCAATAAGACCCCTCCAGTTTGACCTGAAGAGCTATCCTGTTCTAGAGCTATCCTCTCAAATATAAATTTCTCTCCACTGACTGCTCTCCACATTATCGTCCGCCATTGTTGTTGTTTTTCTTCCCGCTGCCGCCTACTTCCGCCGCAGAATAGTGATGTTTGTAGCTTGTTGGTGACGTGTAGGTCGGATGAATGCGACCTGGCCGTTCAGACTGAAGTCGCATGTCAAAAGATCAGATATGTTATCGGTTTTAGGACCACATATCCAAGTGGCCTGAGTCGCATTTGAAAAAAACGGATCTGTGTCGTTCAGACTGTAATTAAAAGATCAGATACAGGTCATTGGGGCGAAAAAATCGGATTTGGGTCATTTCAGGCTTTCAGGCTGTCTGAACGTAGCCTGATTGACAAACAGCATGTGTCCACCCAGCAGACACATTCTTCTTATTCACACCATCTCTTCAGTGTCTCGAACTACAGAAACTCTGTCTTCTCCCTTAGCCATCAGTTTGTTTATTTCAACAACTCTGGCTCTAAATAAGACAACAGCCATAGGTGCTCAGCTGCTGTTGCTATAGAGAAGCACAAGGAATGCCTTGTTAGTGTATTTGTGAAAAATACACATCACCATGGTTACTCAATTCATTTTTCAATCTATTTATGTTTGATAAATTAGTTTTTGTTGACTTTATCTCTTTGAGTGCCAGCCCATTTATCAAACAGAAAGTGCCTTATGCCAGTGTTTTGTCCATTTTAAATACGTCAAATGAAAGAAGAAACTCTCTATTTCCTCATGAAAAAAAGTTTAATTTTACCTTGTTCCATTCTTGTTTCATCTTGAGTAGAAAACACTTCACCAAAATTTTGTCCAGATTCTGTTTGTTTTGCTCTCTAATCTTGATCGTCTCCACTTCCTGCTTTGATCTCTGTGGCGTATACCGTATCTTTAAATCCCAGAGGTCCCAACTATGGGGCTATGGCACTGAAGCATTGGGTTTTAAATGACATAAAAATACATCAATGCAATCAAAGAGTTAAAATTGACCCATTTCTGATGTCACATAATTCTATTTTCTGTTATATTTCTTGCACATTTTTTTTTTTAATCTAAGAATCATTTTCTAACACAGTTCTGTTGTGATGTTTTAACCATGAAACTTTCATGTCTGGTATAATGAATGGGACGGCAGGTGTGCTATATACAGTATATGCTGATGTTAGATGAGAAACTGGCCTGTTTTGTAATGAGTTTTTCTCTTTAGTGTTAATTGCCGAGTCTAAAAATACAAAAAAGACACAAGACAAAAGAACTTGCATGGTGTTGTATTTTCCTTCCTGCCTACATTCATTTATTGTCATGAATATTTTAGTAACCCATACACTGCATTCTCCAGATGAGCATAATTTGTGGAGCTTATTCAAGTCTTCAGTCTGCTGGCTAGGCTAACAGCTTCCAGCAGTATGCATGTTTGCAGCATGAATGAGTGTGGAGGCAGGTCATGTTAAATGGACTGCTGGGTAATTGTGCTTGTGATTATCAGCTCGTGGGAGTGTAACCTGTCCTGCATTAAAGTGTTCTCTGAAGTGCACCTCTGCTCCATGGGATGACAGGAAGCTAACGTGACAAACTAGAAGTCAAATGGTGATTTGAAGCACATCACAGTGGATCTGCACGATAAGCCAGAAAGCAGATAGTGAATTAGTATCGAGTTCAGGACTTTAGGGCAGGCTATGGGTCGTGAGCAGGTAGCTATAAAACTGCAGGCCCTTTATTGCACCAAGGTGTGAAATAGAGCCAGCCCTCCTCCAGAGAATCACCTGTCACTGTCGTGGTTTTCCTCCTCAAGATTCAAGATTCAGGATTCAAGTGTGTGTGAAGGTGCAGTTTAAGACAAATGTCATGGCTGACCTTAAAATAAGTATGTAAACTAAGTAAAATGCATGTAAACACATCACAATTCAGGAAGGCTAATGTCTCCACACACTATCTGTGACTGTGTCGTGTTTCTTGTGTAGGATCCATAGGTGCTATTTTTAATACTGACTAGTTTCTCATTAATGCAGTTTTATTAATCACAGCTAATTATGACTATTACCAGGGAATAAAAATACAATGACTCAAATGTGCTGGTTTTCAGCGCTTTTGATGAAAATAAAATACAGAGCATTAGTCATCCAATTCCTAATAGCCTATAATCATATAAACTATACCTTTATTATAAGACAGAAACCATTGTTCTAAATATTTTTCAGTGCAGGACATCAATAAGGGAACTACTGTCCCTGGTGAGTTAACAGCTTTTCTAGCCAGCGAGTTAGTCACAATACATCTGCAATGTATGCAATAAAACGTGTCATTTCACACCATGTAGTCTGTGTTGAAACAATGTAAATGCTCATAGCTAGTGATGGAGAATGAAAAGACAGTGCTAATGCGACATCTACTATATCCAGTATGTCTATATCTTTATTACACCAGTTGGTCCACTGTGTTCATTAATTTTGTCCACTTATATATCATTCACTTGTGTCATATATAGGATGCTTTAGTCTTTTTCCACTTGGTTGCTGTCCTCCTGATGTTCTTATTTTATTTTTTATAGGCCCTTACTGTAATGTTGTCTTATCCACTTTGCTGCTGTAATGATATAATTTCCCCATTTGTGAGACTAATAAAGGAATATTTAATCTTATCTCTTACTCCTGTGAGCTTCAAATACTGAGGCTTTGGACGGCCGCCTGCATACACGCTTTTAGTTGGGTTAAGAGCATGCTGAAAAGAGTGGATGGGTGGACTTTTACTCACCGGGTCTTCCCACTGAACTGTGATACAGCCTGAACAATGTATTTGTGAAATAGTTCTGTCTGAATATAAGGGGAAATTGGTTCCTCACTGATATTTAGTCTCCTGTTTGAAAAACGGGATCAATTCAATATTGTGTATTCACGGGGAAAATCACATCCTCTTTCTTTCCTGCTAAAATTGGCCCCTGGCTGCAGTTGTATAGCTGAAGGCTTCATATTGTGTAGCTGGGATCTTGCCTGTGGCAGACATAGCTTAGGGAAATTATGGGCGTATTTCATACATAAGACTGGACAGGTTTACAGAAATTGCTACAGAGTCATTCAGGCTTTACCATCTCACAGTAGCTACCATTCATACTGACACACAGGGACCTGGGGTGACAGAGCTAAAGGTAAGACTGCATATCTTACAGGCTGTATATAAAAGCACTGCTCATACAGTAGATAATGTAGTGTATATACTGCAATGCCGTAGACGTGTGCTGAAAACCCCTAAAGGGCTGGGAAAAGCATTACAATATAACAGAGTTGCTGAATTAGTAAGTGTTGTGGTTTAACAATTGGAATAATTACTGCAAATCTTCAAGTACAAGGAAAATGCCCTGTGTGCTGTGTTACTGATTGTAAAACTTCAATAGTTACAATCCATCACATGGCCTTATTTAAACCTGCACCATAATCTTTTCTTAAACCTGAGTAGTACTTCTGTGCTACTTCTTGCCTTAACTTTTGGCTTTGTTCCTTCTCAGTGAGGTCCAGTATCAACTTGTGCTCCACAAGCTGGTACTGTGTGTCTTCAACACACACACACACACACACACACACACACACACACACACACAAGTCCTGTGCTATTTTTCATCCATCCAAATGAAAGAGGAGATGCTCAACAGCAGATCCCCACTCTAATCTTTCTGCTAACATCAGGCTAATAAAGGGGCTACAGTCAATTATAATGAATATTTGAGGAGGTGGTTATAGTCAGCAAACACAACATCCAGCATTTTTATTTTCTCCAGGGCTCAGGGAGAAACAGAGAGTGACAGAGAGACAGAGAATAAGGAGAAATTGCCACCTTGTGAACCCAAATACACTCAGCAGCAGCCGTAAGAAGTCCCACACTGGTTCTTCCCTAAAGTGAGCAAAGTTTCTACTAGTTCAACGTGTTCCGATTCAACTGATCTGCATTCTCAGATGCACCACAAGACACATATGTTCTCTGGATTATTATTGCATTTTTAAAATGTTTTAACATTAACCTGGTTAACATTGTAAATGTAAAAAAAACAACATAAGCATACAGTGCTTGGCTAAATTCATTAAAAAAACAAGATTTGGCTTGAAATACTTTTGTTACATTATTAACTCTTTGAGTGCCAGCCGTTTTATAACAGAAACAGAAAGTGCCTTGTTCTAGCGTTTTTGTCCATTTTGAGTTATATTTTGAGACCCACGCAATATTTTGTACTATGACTCTGAAAACACTGAATAGCTCAAATGAAAGAAGAAACGTTCTGTTTCATCATGAACAACAATTGTTTTGACCTTGTTCCATTTTTGTTTTATCAGAGGTAGAGTTTTAGAGGCCACTTTCACCAAAAACATTTTGCTCTCTAATCTTGATCCTCTCCACTTTCTGCTTTGATCTCTGTGACATATACCATCTCTTCATGCTCTGACTACAAATCACAGAAGCCCCAAAATTACTCACAGGCTGTGGGAGACAGCGATTGGTGACCTGCTGCCAAAAAAACTCTCTGACATACTGTATTAGTACCCAAGCATCCAATTTCAAATGTTGAAATATGTCAGTGGCACTAAGAGTTGAGCTACAGATATGAACTGAAACAAGTGAAAGTTGGCTGACAGTGATGTTCCTGTGTTCATTCAACCCATCCATCACCTCGGCATCCTCCCTGTGCTGACTATCATTCAAAATGAATTAAAGACATTAAAAACAGACATCATTTGCAATAAATTACATTTCTCTCATAACTCATAATGCAGTTATATTTATATGGGAAATCATTTTTTTCACACCTTCAGAAGGTGGTCAGAAGGAACCAAGGTTGACAGTTGGTACGAACTAGAAGTCTAATGTTTTTGGTGACCCATCCTGCTGTGACTCTATAAGGTCACTACCTCACTTCGTCCCTCATTCCCATCATACTTCCCACTACCATTAGAGGAAATGTAAACAAATGGTTGTTTTTCCTGGGAGGACAGTCTCTTTTTTTCCCAGATTTTATTTGATTCTGACTGGAAGCCCTTTCTAAACTTTCTATTTATCACTTATTGGCACTTTTATGTGTATTAATGTTGTATAACTGTGGAATTTTGCATTTATTGGCCTATGAATGGTAAATGGACTGCATTTATATGACACTTTTCTAGTCTTATAACCACAATCACACACACATTCATACACTGGTGGCAGAGACTGCCGTACAAATTACCACCTGCTGGAACATACACATTCATATACATGCTTACTTTGTCATTCAAAAAGAAAGCGTTAACTGCCCTCATTGGGTCGCCCGTTGTAAATAAAGGTGGTTTCCACTAGTTGGTTCATTGTTATGTATTCATGAGAGACCAATTTTCTATCAGAGTGTGCCACAAAGTGTTAAAACTTTTTTTGAAAGAGGATAAGCACAAGAGAAACAGGTCAGAGATTTCCATTCAGCTCGGATAAAAGTACAGACAACAAGACGGATGATTAGTAAGAGAAGGACGGCCACACAGGTCCAGACAGAGAAGGCATGTTTACCATTCAGAAGACAGAGAGACGTGTTTTTTTTTTGATAGAGTGCAAAGCATATGGCAAACCGAGGCCAACACAAGGTCTTCTGCCTCAGGGGTAAAGGAATAATGGGAATCTTGCATTCATCACTTACAGTGGAGGCACCAAAAAACAGAAAACCCAAAGCAAAGGCTGCAATAGTGACTGTTTTATCTGTACAAAATTATAAAATAGAGAAAATGGCCATCAGATTCCAAAGAGACAGCTTATACCAGCTCATTTTGTCTTGATGGAACATTTTTCCTGGCTGAGTGATTTAAACAAGTATCCCCCCACGCTGTCTTTCCAATTCTCTCCAATGTCTGTCAACAACTAAAGGCACTTTCCAGAACAATGGTGCATCATGGTACAGGTTCATGTTCTGACTTCCAGTCTGAATTACACTATATTCCCAAAAGTATTCACTCACCCATCCAAATAATCAGAATCAGGTGTTCCAATCACTTCCATGGCCACAGGTGTATAAAATCAAGCACCTAGGCGTGCAGACTGCTTTTACAAACATTTATGAAAGAATGGGTCGCTCTCAGGAACTCAGTGAATTCCAGCGTGGAACTGTGATAGGATGCCACCTGTGCAACAAATTCAGTCATGAAATTTCCTCACTCCTAAATATTCCACAGTCAACTGTCAGCTGTATTATAAGAACGTGGAAGTGTTTGGGAACGACAGCAACTCAGCCACGTAAACTGATGGAGTGGGGTCAGTGGATGCTGAGGCGCAGAGTGTGAAGAGGTCGCCAACTTTCTGCAGAGTCAATCACTACAGACCTCCAAACTTCATGTGGCCTTCAGATTAGCTCAAGAACAGTGCACAGAGAGCTTCATGGAATCGGTTTCCATGGCCGAGCAGCTGCATCCAAGCCATACATCACCAAGTGCAATGCAAAGCGTCAGATGCAGTGGTGTAAAGCACGTCACCACTGGACTCTAGAGCAGGGGAGACACGTTCTCTGGAGTGACGAATCACACTTCTCCATCTGGCAATCTGATGGACGAGTCTGGGTTTGGTGGTTGCCAGGAGAACGATACTTGTTGGACTGCATTGTGCCAAGTGTAAAGTTTGGTGGAGGGGAGATTATGGTGTGGGGTTGTTTTTCAGGAGCTGGGCTTGGCCCCTTAGTTCCAGTGAAAGGAACTCTGAATGCTTCAGCATACCAAGACATTTTGGACAATTCCATGCTCCCAACTTTGTGGGAACAGTTTGGAGCTGGCCCTTTCCTCTTCCAACATGACTGTGCACCAGTGCACAAAGCAAGGTCCATAAAGACATGGATGACAGAGTCTGGTGTGGGTGAACTTGACTGGCCTGCACAGAGTCCTGACCTCAACCTGATAGAACACCTTTGGGATGAATTAGAGCAGAGACTGAGAGCCAGGCCTTCTCGTCCAACATCAGTGTGTGACCTCACAAATACGCTTCTGGAAAAATGGTCAAAAATTCCCATAAACACACTCCTAAACCTTGTGGACAGCCTTCCCAGAAGAGTTGAAGCTGTTATAGCTGCAAAGGGTGGACCAACATCATATTGAACCCTATGGATTAGCAATGGGATGTCACTTAAGTTCATATGCGAGTCAAGGCAGGTGAGCGAATATTTTTGGCAATATAGTGTATTTACACTCAGTAGCTGTTGCTAGTGATGGACAAATGAAGCTTCATGAAGCATTTGTGTTATTTTTTGACTCCTCTAGATGGCGCTCTTGGTTTATTTTACTAAATTCTATTTACTATATTTCCATTACACTAGCCTTTTTCTTTAAACTAAGAGCGCCATCTAGAGGAGTCCAAAAATACCACAAATGCTTCACGAAGCTTCGTTTATCCATCACTAGCTGTTGCCTTGGAGTATGAGGTGATATGGAATGCTTTATCAAAAACAAAACACGTCACTGTGCTTACTGAATTCATCAAACATAACAAATACTGACAAATACATCACAGGATTTAAGGCAAAAATCAAAATGAAATGCACTCTCATCAATCACACATGCGAGGGATGCAAGGCAGACAACTGTTATGTCATCATTTAATATCCTGCAAACTGGCCTCTGATCAACACCACAGACAGCAGCCTAAGTGTTAATGTTAAGGTGGGAAGGTGGTAAATTATGTTTATAGCTATCATATTTGCAGGGGCTTACAGCATTATTGTTCAAGATGCCTAGCAAGTGTATGAAAGCTGCAAAAAAAAGCGTAGTTCCATATGGGCTGATGACAGCTTCTGGGCCCTTGTACAACCGCACCTCTGTTATTTAACTGTCCACAGGCTTGTGTGTTCGAGTTTTTATCAAAGAATGAGGTATTTTCATCTTTTTAGACCTTCAGGCTTATCAAAGCCGTGGAGGATCTCTAACTGTGAGTCACCAACAATGATCTGAGAAAACTAAATGAAACTGTTACTGCAGGAATCTGGATCATGAGAAATATTCACCTCAGCTCTGGTTTTGTTTGTACGTGAATAAAATTATGTGTTTTTCAAAGTAATTTCAGATATTTTGGGCCTGCGGGTTCAGTATCTATGATTTGTTTCATTAAATACCTAACATTCAATACCTTAGTATTTTAATTTGAGCCTTCTTATGACATTCATTCATAATGATAATCACATTCATAATGATGTATCTTGATGTTGTGTGATCTGTAGAGCGTGCATGGATAATGAAAAAAAAAACATATTTTTCTCATGAACACTGTTGATTTTTTCATTAGTTCTTCAGCTGTGCATTATTTCATGCTTGCAGCACACATTAATTACCATGCTTTGAGACAACCACCTGTTTACATATCCCATTATGACAGGCAGTACACACACCATATGTAGCACACATGACATACAGTACACACCATGGAATTATCGAAATATGGAACACTGAGGACACTGAGTATCATTTACAAACCAATATTTATCTCATATTTCAGATACAAAAAACATTACATTTCTGTGATATTGAAAAACAACGCTGTATTATTAAATCAGAGATTTAAACCGACTAATTTTATGCAAAATAAAAATACCAACACATGTAATGACTTGACATCATTGCAACATCAACAGATCTAAATTTATGAGCAGCCACGGAATGAGGTTGGAGCAGGTGGTTGTTGTATTTTATAATCCTTGTCTGTGTTCAAAGAGAGCCACCATAATTCATATCCCTTGCCATGTGGTCTGTACTGAATGCAGATGCATCCTTGTAAATATGCTACACTCAGCCAGTGACGTAGAATCAAAACCGAGAGAGACTGCTCATGGTGGGTGGTTCCAGTAAACACAGGATAATAGATAGCAGGGTGTGGATTATTTTACATTACTTTCATGGTCCTTGTCTAATTGCTTAGGCTGTTTGCACCAGACATGGCAAATATGTGCTTGTGTTACTTCATGTGGAATGGCAATCAAGTGTTGAAATCAGTGTGTGAAATTGGTGCAACTCCCCTGACCCGCAGGGAGCACTTTGACAGCTCAGCTGATGTATCAGTGTAGCACTGCTTGAGTTGTCTCCCGCAGTTTAACTTCTGTAAGAATCATCATTTTCCACCTGTTTTCTACTAAAGGTTTGTGTTTATAAAAATGTTAGTAAACTCATTACACACAAAAAAAAATGTACAAACTGATTTGCTAAGAGTGCGCACTAAAGGCCGGATAAACTGAGATCTCAATATGCATATACTAATTTGTGTGTGGATGAATTTTGCCTGTGGGGGTGAACCATGGTTAGATTTACTAAGAGTGATCATGTAAATGACAATAGGTGCAAACTTGTTGGAGACATCTATTTACATGAGGGTTTGGGGTGTTTCATGGTTTGCAGCACGGTGAGTTTGGAGATGCAAAATGAAATTCAACCCTCTAGAACTAGAGTTGTTGGGCGATGAAGCCAATAAACAGTTAAATGAGCTACAGCAAAGAAGCTTTTTAGACTCAAGGAGTCCAGAGTGCATGGAAAACTAATAAACTGGCCATCCAGTCAACATGGCATTTAGGACTTTAGATCCCAGCTGTAATAGCTACCATACACTGGAATGATCAGATGCTAAAAAATGTGAACTTGTAAAGAGTTTAGTCATTACAGGTATTGAGTGACTCGTCCTTGTGGCTCCACATCCGCGCTGAGTTCCTCAGCAGCTCCTAAATGGAAAGGCTGGATAGATGATAGGTTTTCATTCAGTCTAAAAACATTCACACAAGAGTGAATTTCATCCTTTATGTCTTCTTTCATTGTGTCAGTGTCTCCTTCTTGCAAAAATAACTGCAGCCCTGTGTTAGCGATTACACACACAAACTGTTTGCACCTTCCTTAGAGATGTGTTAAATACAGACGCAGTTTCTATGAGCAAAACTGCTTTCAGGTTTCGATAAATCACTTTGCTTGTGCTAAATTAATATATTTACATTTTCTCCTCCCACACAATTGTGTGTAAACGCCCCGTATTGCAAATACATTGTGGCAGATGTCCTAACTGGAAGAAAAAGCTACTTTGCACATTTGGGGGATGTAACTCTTAGGGTGCAATGAGTTTGTTCACATTTTTATGCCAACCTTTAGTGGACATGGCACTAAGGGTTGTGCCCTTCAAAGATGCAAAATAGCAGATCTGCGTCCAGTTCGTACATTTGCCACAAAGAATATGTAATATGGAGCGTTTACATGCTATTGTTCCATTTAAAAAGAGAGTGTGTCAACATGTTTGCGCCTGTTGTCATTTACACAGTCACTCTTAGTAAATCACCCTTCAAACGTGGTTCAACTCCAAAAGCAAAATTCTAGATTTATTAAGCCTAGATCATGCAAGTTCATAATTTGTCCCAAAATACATCAAAGAGACATTTTGATCTATATCTCAAAGAGATATTTTGGATTAAGACATCAGTGCACAAACATTACAGTGTGCTTTGTGTGTCAGGAGGATAGATTGGCTTATATGTGATGTTACGACTGCATTGTCAGTATGGCATATGAACTGATAAATGAGGTTATTCTGAGCGTGCATATATCTCTGGGCCTTTGGGAGCACAAATCATGTCTATATGGGGGGATTTTAAATAGTTCACAATTCACCCCCCAAAAGGTGATTATTTCACTTTTTGGTGAATTAACTACTCAGTTGTGATGTATATATTTTTTCGAAAAATGAAGATGAAAAGCTGCTTCAAAACCAAGCCCTTAATTCAAGTCATGTGACTCAAGTGTGATTAGCACTCTCAAACTGACTTTGTGCTAATGATTTGAGATGTCAGTTATTTGTACTTTTTTAGAGCTTGAGAAGTTTTATTTAGTTTTTGATTGGATGATTTTCTGTGCAATAGCAACCTACATCCCTGAAACAATCCACCACTCAGAAGATTCACTGCTGCTACACAGCATTTTAAGTTGTTCACCGCAGCTCTTTCGTATGACTGTTTTACAGGAAAGTGTGTACTACACATTGCAAAATAGATTTTTTTTTCTTTTGCTATTTAAAGTACTGTATTAGCTGACTTCATCTCAGTTCCAGTCTTTTGAATCTCATTTTAAGCTTCTTAGCTTATCTGAAGGAAGGCCTACAGGCTGATTTGAAAGGATGTTGTCTTGTTCTTATCTTTCCTCTTTGGCCTCAAGACGCGAGGGCTGCAGAGCGATTGTGGGAGAGCGTCTCCTTTATTTTGGCTCACAACCTTCCAGAGTGAATACATTATGTGGCATAAACATAAGAGATTCAGAGACAGCTCTCGAGTCATCAATGCACTATTAATGAAAAACCACCGGTATGTTTATTGATGAGATTATTGATGAACACATTTGCAGTGATGACAGTAAATGTCAAAATAAACCAAAATCTTTCTCAAAAACCAACGAGATCTTAATCATAGTGGCATCATTTTGAAGCAGATATATGCTGTTTTGTACAGCTTTGGAAGATAGCAGACAGATGGTGTCATGCTGTGAATCAGGAAACACTTGTGTGTGTCGTTGTGGAGGGCGGTTACGAGTTTGACGCTCCGTAAGATAACTCATGAAGAGACAACACAAAGACGTTTGGGGTCATGAGCCGTACTGTGGACGAACAGCTGCATTGAGGAACAAATTACCAATAACGTGGTAATCTTGACTGTGCACACAACCACTGATAAAACTGTGAATCATCTCTTGATACAAGTGCACACACCCAGCTTCTGTGCACAAGTGCATCTGCTGCTTTTGTTTTGCATGCTATTAATAAGTTGTCAATATTTGAATTTTCACAAAGCAACCGATTGTACATGCAGAATGCAATGCTGTACAGTTTCTAACAGACTGAGGAAAGAAAGAGGCAAAGACGCCTGTGAGCAACAGTAGAATAAGAGTAGAAGAAATGAGCAGACGTGGTGAAAGAAACTAGAAGCTTATAGCATCAACAGGTTCCTGTTTCAGTGTCAAGTGGTCAATAACGCAGCATAGTACAAGCTGGAATAAGAGCTGCAGCATGTTGCTTCAGTAAAGCTCCTCTTCAAACTCGACAAAAGACACTGAACAGACTGCAGAGGGTCCAAAGAAAAACAATAATGGATATAATAAAAATAAACATTTAGAGCCCAGTTGCACTGCTTTGGATAAATAATGTTCGAGGATCACTGACGCTTTTTGGACTGGAAAACAAATTCAGCAGTATCCTCCCATCAGGCAGACTAAAGTTTGAATGATTTATTTATTCTTCATTTGGGCCCAAAACTATTTCAAATGTAAATAACACATTTGTTCTGAATTATATCTTTATGGATCGTTATTACTGAGGGAAAGAAGAGTATGCAACTATACCTCAATATCTATCATTTCCCCTGCCTTCATAAACAGTTACAAATGATGTACTTGTCGGCTGAATTGGTTTGAAGCCATTGTAGCAGCTGACCTGCTGCAAAACCAAACAGAGGAATTCAGTAGGTTGAGAAACTCAGCATGCTACAAAGAGCATGTCAGTCACTGCATCCCATCAGATCACCTGTACAACATATCATGACCTACAAGACCCACATGATGTGTGTAGGTCCTCAGTACATACAGGAAGTTTGTACAAAAAAGCTGAACTTCTTCAAAAACTGGATTCATGACTGGAATTAAAACTGTTCAAACTTTTGATGGTAACGATTCAACATTGTGCTACTCAGCTTCTTGGCTTGCTGTTGTTCACGGAGAGCTGAAAGAGTCACGAATCACAGTGTGAGTCACTGAGTGAGACTACACCTTCCTCTTAATGACCTGTGACTTGGCTGACAGCTCTGTAGGCAGCCTCCTGCAGTGTCGTCATTAAAGGAGTGAGCTGCACTTTGATGGAGGAGCCGAGAAGACGGTTTCATAACTTGGCAACTGCTTTAACTCTTTCCAATATACCGTGTGTGATGCTGTACTTCAGATGACGTGTGCGTTTGATGTCATATTCCAAACTTTGTCTCAATAAACATTACTGCAGACATTTATGTACTTTGTATGATGAAATGACACTAGATTTCACATTAATGTAACTACACAGAGATAAGTGCTGAGACAGCAAAATGGAGATGAGCTTCTAAACAGAAGTGCAAATAGCAGTAAAGTGCAGAATATGAATGAAATTATTATAACCCAAACTACAGTCTTTTCCAAAATCTCACTAGTTTTGTTGCCTGAACTTAGTGCTTCACATGTAGTTAATTTTACCCAAAACACAATCTTTTCCTAAACCTAACCAAGTAGCTTACTGTGAAGACAAAAGTTCAGAAACACTGGATTTTCACCCAGAGGACAGGTGTTCATGTCCCATGTGAAACTACAAGTCACATTGATTTATTAGTCATAACTTCCGTTGTTATTTTAACAAAAAAACGCAACCTTTTCCTGAACCTATCTTAGTAAATTTATTGCCCAACCCTAACAAAGTTGTTTCATGTGAAGACAAATGTTGATTTTGAAAAAATGGTATGTAGAAGTAGGACATCCATAGAAGAATGCATGAAAAATGAGGAATAAATCCTCCAAAGGTATACAAAATGTTGTGTGATGATACAGATTGAAAAAAAACTGAGAATATATTGAATAAACAGGAAAATGTTTGCAGAGTGGGGACACAACAAGATCTTTCTTCCCTTTTCTGGCTCACTTCGTCTTCTTCTAAGTCTTTGATGTCGACCTGACATTGAGCTGATGTACATCAAAAGAAGCGACCTCAATTTTCATACAATGACGACAGCTCCCACGAAGACTCCACCTTGAAATATTAATGCTGCTTCGGTTCAATAATGCAGCCCATGGGACGCCATCAAGCTCCACTTCAGAAACACTTGTTTTGAAATTACTCAGCATCAAACGTGGAATTTGCTCATGCATCGAAACAAAAGAGTGGAGCATGAGAAGGGATCAGTCAGTGTCACTCGTTGCTGTTTGGTGATTAAGACTGAGCGGAAGATACAAAAAGAAAGGACAGATTTGTTTTACAAAATGAAATATTTAGAGGAGAGCAGATGGGTTATTTTGATGAATGGCAGCCTTGCTGTACTGAGATTAACTGAGAAAATATTAGCACAGGCTGTGCAGCGATGAACTATTTGACTAAACACTAATGCCATATGCCTCCTCTTGCTGAATCGCATCAGACTGGCTATCACTCCTGGAATAACATACCATGGTCTGATGAAGCAAAGTGACACCACCTCACTTTCTTTTTTTATTATCCTTCTTTCCATGCACACACACTCACCCCTCCACCCTGCAGCTTCCACTGTGGTGACGCATATGTGGAGGATCATGTATGCTGGGGATTCCCAGGTAATGAAATAGTCAGATTATGCGCTGTATTTACTGGTGCATTGCTTCTAATATTTCTCCAGACTAATGACTTCATAAATAAACACACTGCGGGGGATGGTTGTTTAGCAAGAAGATGGAGGTAGACGAAGAGGCCAACACAGACGAGAACTGGAAGAGAAGCCACAATGGAAGTAAGACCTGAGAAGTCTGAACAGCACACTACAGTACTCTGTTACATGAAGTTAACGCCACTTCACTTCCATTAATCCTCTGAGCAGCATGCTGACAGGTCTGACCAGGGAGCACTACACGCAGAGCCGTCCGCCTATATCGGACCTGCAACGTTTTCTGTCTGACTATTCACTTTTACGCCGTTAAGCTTCTTTCACACTGAACACGGCGTAGAGCAGGGTGCACAGCGACCAAGTTGTTAGACTAATAATAAGTGGAGGGAAACTGAAATTATAGTGCTCTTTGGTTTTGTGAAGATAGTGTATTTCTCGATGATGATGACGAAGAGATCCAGAAGAAGAATAATTATGGGTACGTGCCACTTTGAGGGGGAGGCCGGATGTGGGAGAGTTTCGGCTCACCCAGGAGCTACCAAAGTGCGATACAGCAAGAATCAGCCTTTCCTCCATCCTTTACACACATATATGCTTCCCCCCTTTCTGTACAGCTCCTGGAATCTCTCTTATTGGACATGACATGCGCAAAATGACAAATGCCACACCTGCACTGCGCCTTTGTGCGGCCCAACTGCATATTGCGCGTTCGGTGTGAAAGCAGCTTATGCCCTGCTCTTGGGGAGACAAAGGAATTTCCTGATGTTGAGGGATTTTCATGATTTTTTTTCTTACAAATAAATTAAATGCACACAACACACAGCAGCAATAAAAACAGACAAAAAAAATAAAATTAGACAAACTAAAAGGAATAAGCCAGACTGGAGGATAACAAAGAAACAGCTTCCGGCCACATCGTTGAAACAAACCACAGAGAGACCAAAACTAAAACAAACCCAAATTCAAAACTCTTTGCTACACAAGCAGAAATTTAAGAAAACAAAATATCTACTACAAAATCAAAACTCACATTACACTATCATAGGTTCAAGATAATAAACAAAATGGCTAGCACAAAGCGAGGGTAAATCAGTTACAAGCGAGCGGAAATGGAGCACCAGCGCTGAGCCTTTCCATTCAGCTGATGGTTGAGCTTGAACGATAAGCTTGAAACTAAAACAGTGATTGTCACAGAGCTGTGACAATATGCATTTGTAATAAACTGTGTTGCAATGTCAATACATTCATTTTGGTTGATTCTTTTACGGAGCAGTACGGAGGAGGATGTTTCCTCTCCCTCCCATCAACCAATGTTACGAAGCAGCTTTCTACCTTGTAGTCCCTGTGGGTCCTCGTCTCACAGGTTTCCATGGGTCCAGTTTACCTGGTCTTCTTCAACTTCTGGTACTGCCTGACGTAGTAGCGATGAGGACAACTTGCTGAGGCTTCTCCTCTTTGATGTGGTGGAGAGGAGGACATGCTGCCCAGAATCCATTGCTGGCAGCTTGATGATGCTCTTCATCCCTTTGGACATTTTCATACTATTTCATATGTATTAACTGTTGTCACATGTCGTGTCTATGTGTGTTTTTCTATAGAAATATATGAAATATATCTGTTCATATACAGATGTGTTCCATGTTGAAAATATGGATAAAACTCGTTGCTCGTCATGTACAGTGTTGTGCAGTGTTACTGAAAATAGTAACTAGTTACAGTTGCTAGTTACGTCATTTAAAAAAGTAATTCTAATACATTACTGATTACTTACATCAAAAAGTAATGCATTACTGTTAAAAGTAACTTATTAGTTACTCTTTAGGACCCACAGAGTCAGAGTGCCTTATGGTGTGTTCACTGGAAGTCAGAACTTAGAGCTCAGATCAATAGCTGGTTTCACACTATCGAGCCAGGCCAGGCCAGGGCCATTAGGGGGCTACCTCAGTGTTAATAGCCCTGGGCCACAAGCCCCATGCCCCGAAACGTTTGTGTTCACACTGTCGGGCTACTAGCCTCTCCGGTTTATATCCATATTTGTGAAAACATCACTGATACAATGCATTATCAAACAGGATAGGTTTGATAACAGCAAAGAGCAACCAAATTACAACAAGAACAATGACTGAGAGCCAAGGCGTGGAAACACAAGAGAAGTGAGGTATGTAAATCGTAAAACAACCATAAAACAATGTGTTCATAATGTCTTGTTGTGTTTGGCAGTCAGAACATGCAGTGAGACAGCGTGAGCAGGGCATGATCTGCCTCAGCCAATCATCATCATCCACACCCGTGTTCTCTACAGGCAGCCGATGTCAAAACCGGACACCTTGTGCTTCATTCAACCAAACTGTCGTAAAGCGCCACCTCACATTCTCGGCAATGGCGTTGCAACGATGGCAAAATTAATCGAAAAAAATAACGCTGTTAGTAACGCCGTAATACTCTAATGCTGTTATTACCAATACTGGTCATGTAACATCACTCAAGTCAAACCATCAGCAGCAGCTCAGGCTGCTTTGTTGACTCCCCTCCTATAGTCCAGAGCTACACATGAGTACCTTCATGTCTTCATTATTTGCAGGAAACTGTGACTATTTTGAGTCTCTTTGTTATTTTGTGCTCGTTGGAAACAGACAGCTATGCTTGTGTAACGCTGACAATGGCAGATTGCTAATGTAAGAAACATAACTCTGAAAACAGTTTAATTTCTAACCAAACAGTAGCTGCAGGTACTCTTTCACCCCTTATGTAATTTTCAGTCTCAAATGCTCCACATGGCAAATAGCTTGGAGATGTTACTCCCTCCTGCTATCTGCTGCCAGCACTGCGTTCAGATGGTATTAAGGGGCCCAGTTACCCAGTCAGCATTCTGAACCTCTGAAGGAATGAAAAGCAAATATCTCACAGCCTTTTTTCCTCACAATCCTGCTGATTCAGAGATACTGAGGGCACGCTCCTGAGGGTCTTTTGAAATGTGTCTGTGTTCAAAAAGCTGCAGAATAATAACCCCTGATCAGAAAGCCCCTCTGAGGCTCCACACTTTCTCCACCATACATGCAACTTACATTTAACTTCCAAACGCAAACTGATGTGAACTTTTGTTTTTGTCAGTGTTTTGCACTTAAGCTGACTGAGTCCAGTCTATTGTTTGTGATGGCTTAACAAGGTTGGATGTTTGGGCATGAATTCCACTTAAATATATATGGATCCTGCTGGAATAGTGTCTACTCATTCATTTTTAATTCAAGCTGTGGGCAAAAATATGGAGTACTTAATTACATCAACAAGGCAGTTTAACATATACATCCATCCTAACAAAGGCAGGTATTGACCTCTGTGCTTTATGAGTTTGTTTTTGTCTCACTCTAGATCTGTGTCGATACAATCTTAAGGGCTTTAGCTTTCACATAAAACAACTGAGTGGCAAGAAATTGCTGCCTCCATGTCAACCTGTCAATATTTCCAGCACTGAAGAAAAATACCTTTCATAAAGTGGGTGTATATATCGGCAATAAAATGTTGCCACTAAACTACCAGACTTCTCTTTTGTCTCTTATACTTTCATTTGTATTATTTTATTGCTTTTGGAAGAAAATATATCTGAATAAAATAGCCTTTTTGAAAATATGGATTTGCTTTTCTTCTGAAATAAAAACTTCATGTAGTCTCTGGTGGAAATGTTTGATGAATGAATGACCATAATAAATTTCAGTGGGTTATATAAGTAATTATATAACATCCAATTCATGGAAATAAAACCCTCACAGAACTCTCTATGTCTGTATGGTCTTCACATATCTGGAGAACCAACTTCTAACACTAGCAACACACTTTCTTCACAAATTAAATATGTGTTTTCCTTTATAAATGTAGTGATTTTGTCAAACCAAGAAACTAATATGCCAACACTAAGTGTATTTCACTGATGTTTCTGATTGAAAATTGTTGTTGTGTGATGTCATGGCAGGTGTACTGCCCAAGATCCAAGAACATGCAGTGAGTGGTTCCTCTGTTTATCTCAAAGAGCCTCCAGCATCATCTCCTTCACTTTAACTGGATTCTTTCTTTCTCACTGAGTTCCCTACTCTTCACCATTTTGAACAGGAGTGAGGAATTTAAACTGAATTCACCATTTTAGACCTAAATTTGATCCAAAACACTGGAATTCACTGAGAAGTCAGAAATTAATCCAGAATAACAAACAACCACTAAAACATTGTTTTCTGTTCAGGAATGAAAGGAAATAACTACAATTTAACATCTCAATCAATCAATCAATAATAAAAATAATGTGCTTTACTATTTTTTCTGGGGTTTTCTTGTAAAACAGTAAATTTGAAAATTCAATAACAACAATTATGTTTTAGCAAACAGATATGCCATTGAGTTTGCACATGCAGCTGGATTGAAGAAATAAAAATATATTTTGGTAATCAGCAATGCTGTTAATTTAGGGCGGTGTACATTTTTGGATTTGTTTTGTTGGAAAAAAGTGTAAAAATTCAAAATGGAGGTCAGAATCTTACTGGGATTACTGGGAATGATTGCTGGGTGGCATAACCATGATGGCTACATTACACAGTCTGGTCACATTCAGAAGATGTTGAGTGCCATTGACATATTTTGACATCATTTAAAATCCGATGCTTGAGTGCCACCGACTTAAAAATATGCCAAAGTGGTTTTTCGGAAGCAGGTCGCCGCACACAGTCTCCTGCAGCCTGTGAATAATTTTAAGGCGCTTGGGATTTGTAGTCGGAGCATAAAGAGACGCTATACACCACGAAGATCAAAGCAGGAAGTGAGGGATAGGATTACAGGGTTAGGGTTATGGAAATAAAATGCCTATTTCTCACTAGAAATATGATCAAAACGCACCCAAACTCATAAACTACTCCACTGAAAACGAAATGAATGTCCGCTGACAATGTAAGGAATGTCCAACATGTTTTCACAGACGGAGCAGCCTGCATCGAACGTCACATGATGGTTGAATTACGTGGGTTATGTACAAATTTTACTGCAATATTTTTCGTACTGATTTGTACGAATATTTCATGAGACCAGGTTGGAAGTGGAGACGATGAAGATTAGAGAGCAAAACAGAATCTGCACAAAAAGTGGTGATTTTGGTGAAGGTGGCCACTATCTCTGATAAAACAAAAATGGAACATTTGAGCTATTCAGTGTTTTCAGAATTATGGTACAAAAATATTTTGTGGGTCTTGAAATATGACTCAAAATGGGCAAAAAAGCTGGAACGAGGCACTTTCTGTTTTCTAAAATGGCTGGCACTCAAAGAGTTAAAGACAAATTAGAACCGATAGCACAGAATAGAGGAAAGGAGAATGAAATAAACAATTAGTATATCTGCAAATACTGTATATGGCATATTAAATATGAAATCCCTGTTTGTACCATAGTTTTGCACTGACACTTAGCTTCTACTTCAGGTTCTGCTGTAGCTCGGATTTATCAGAGCCGACTGCAGAGACAAAGAGAAGCCTGAGAAAACTTTAGATAAGAGAGAAACTCTTTCCCTGCTAATCAGTCTCCTACCACCTGACTAATCACTCTGGATGTGTCCTCCTGCATTACCGCTGGTGTGTGTGTGTAAGCTCCTATCTTCAATGCCCTGTTGGAAACGAATGCCGTCTAATTATATTAGCGGCACTGCATGTTGGTGTGTGTTTGCGAGAGAGTACATGTGGATGTGTGCCTGTTGACTGATGGATGGAACCTCCAGCAATCAATACATGGCGGATTACTCACAAATCTGCAGATAACCCAGAAAGACCTGACTATATTTCACACACATACACACACTCACACACACACAGACCTCCTTTATCTGATGTTTTTCAGTTGAATAGTCATTTAAGAAGGCATAGTGCAACTGATCAAAAATGAGAGGATTTAGGAGCAATTACAAGATTTGCACAATGACCAGACTCTCTTAATGACGCACTTCTCATGGTTTTGTCATTGACATCAGATTCTCAGCATATTCCTTTAGGCCTGATGGCAGTCTGTACCACTGGACTCTGCAGAGCTGTATACGTACAACTATCTCAGTGAAGGATGAAGATTTGGGCAGTAAACTAGAATAAAGCTGTCGGTTTATCAACATGCACAGAGTGTTTGGTGGCAAGTTAATTAAAAAAGTTGATTTAAATCTGAAATAATTTCAGAAATTGTGTGAATAAACCTTTACCTTTATCTAGGAGGACTCTCTGTTGGATAAAACTCTTGTGAATCTATCTCCTGGCCTTGAACTCATCACCCTTCTGTCATTGTTTTGGTGATGATCTTTAAAGCTGTGGTAGTCAGCACAGTTTTAACATCATTGAGCAAATGTTCTAGAATAACCTTTCAGCATATTACATTTCTTTGTTCTTGTGTTTGGGAGTTTTGCAGGTGGCTATCTGGTCATTGAATTATCTGCACGTTACCTCTGCCAAGCATGATTTTTTCAGTTTCGTGTGTCAGCAGGATTACAGAATAACTACTGACCAAATTTTGATGAAACTTGGTGGGTCAAGGCCAAAGGTTCTCTCCTGAATATCCTTTCAAACAACCCTCTGAAGGATAAAGACTGTGAGTACTGCTTGGGTGAGAAGCACTACTGCACAATTCATTTTATCAATTCAAGGTTCAAAAACCAGCACAGATCAATGATCAAGGGCTTATCCATGTGGAAATATTGGCCAACTGTTTGGTGTTGGCACAGCTAACAGATTTCTGGGCGCCCTCTGTGCACCCTGGCAGTGCTGTGTCCTTTAATAATCCTCTAAAAAGTCTAGCACATAAATGTCAGGACACATCCTAACTGGTGAGATGTGAAGACTCATCAGATCACTCTAAATGTCATTGAGAATATTCTGGGAGCAATCAACATCCCTGTATACTCTCATTAAGTCCTTTCAAGCTTCTGTAACTCAACAATTTCTGATTTGCTTTTTGTTTATTTATGACTTTGCACATATTTTCCTTTTACTTTAAGAAATACATGCTTCTGGATTTTAGGGGTGTAAAGACTTTGAGTCACAATTTGCACTCCATCATGTTAAGGGGTTTATCTCTGTGGCCTCCCTGAGCCTCAGTAATCTCAAAATATTACACTGATAGATACAAAAGAGACTCTTCCATTGATTGATTGTTACCTGCTTCCCTGGAGAGCTGCATGAAGGCGTCCACCCCCTTCTCCCCATAACTGCCCTCTGAGGCCACTGTGGAGACGTAATTCCAGCCCATGGCCTTGACGATGTCCACCATTGCCTGGGCCTGGAAACTGTCCGGAGGGACCACTCTCGAGAAGAAGTCGTACCGTCGGTCATCACTTAGCTCCGGGGCTGTGGATGCATAGCTGATCTGAGGGATCTGGAGGGAGAAAGAGAAGACAAGATAAAGAGTTAGGAAGGTGGAAGCGTGATTGATTAGGCCGATCCCAGAAAAGAGTGCTGTGCTCAACAAATTAGAAGTGTTGCTGTTATGAAAATCTTCCCTGAATTAGTGAAGCAGGGGGAAGGAAACATTTCTATCAGGCACCTTCCTGTCACAATGTTGAGCACGGAATTAGATGGAAATACACTGCCAGGTGAAGCAGGATATATGGAATTATGTAGCAAAGAAAAAATGTTAAATAACTCTAAATATGCTTTATATTTTAGATTCCTCAAAGTAGCCACCCTTTGTTTTGATGACAGCTTTGTAAACCCATGGTGCTCTCTCTATGAGCTTCATGAGGTCATTACATGAAATGATTTTCACTTCACAGGTGTGTCTTGTCAGGGTTCATTTGTGGTATATGTTGCCTTCGTAAGCAGGTTGGGACCATCAGTTGTATTGTGCAGAAGTCAGGTTGGTGAGCAGCTGACAGCCCTATTTGACAACTGTTAAAATCCATATTATGGCAAGAGCCCATTAGCCAAGTAAAGAGAAACAACAGTCCACTATTACTTTTAAATCCGAAGGTCAGTCAGTCTGGAAAAATAAAAAAAAAAACTTTGAATGTATCCCCAAGATCAGTCTCAAAACCCATCAACTGCTGTGATGCAACTGGCTCACATGGACCACCCCAGGAAAGGGAGACCAGGAGTTACCTCTGCTGCTGAGCATTAGGTTATACAAGTCACCAGCCTCAGAAATCACAAGTTAAGAACACCTCAGATCAGGGCCCAGATAAATACCACAAACAGTTCTAGCAGCAGACACAGCTGAGTGAATCAGCCCTTTATGGTCAAATAGCTGCTAAGAAACCACAACTTGGGAAAAGCAAGAAGCAGAAGAGATTTGTTTGGGCCAAGAAACACAAGGAATGGACATTAGACCAGTGGAAATCTGTGCTTTGGCCTGCACACTGAAAAACATGGCTACCACAGCATCCTGCAGCGACATGGCATCCCATCTGGTTTGCATTTAGTTGGACCACCATTTTTTTGAGCCAAAATACACCTCCTCGCTGTGTAACGGCTATTTGACCAAGAGGGAGAGTGATGGAGTGCTCCGTTAGATGACCTGGCCACCACAGTCCTAGACCCAACTGAGATGGTTTGAGATGAGATGAACCACAGAGTGAAGGCAAATGGGCCAACAAGTGCTCTCAGATATCTCCCACCATTAGACCAGCAGCAGCCTGAACCATTGATACAAGGCAGGATGGATCCATGCTTTCATGGTGTTTACTCCAAACTCTGACCATCTACCATCTGAATGTTCAGCTGAAATGGAGACTGGTCAGACCAGGCAACGTTTCTCCATCTTCTATTGTCCAGTTGTGATGATCCTGTGTGAACTGTAGCCTCAGTTTGCTGTTCTTAGCTGACAGCAGTGACTCCAGATGTGCTCTTCTTCTGCTGCTCTAGTCCATCTTCTTCAAGGCTCCAGTGTTGAGCTTCATAGATGATATTCTGCTTTCCTTGGTTGAAACAGTGGTTATTTCACTTCCTATTGTCTTTCTATCATCTCCAACCAGTCTGTCCATTCTCCTGTGACCTCTCATATCAGCATCTTTCTCACTGGATATTTCCTCTTTTCTGGACCATTCTCTATAAACACTAGAGATGGTTCTAGTGAAAATCCCAGTAGATCAGCAGTTTCTGAAATTCTGAATCCAGCCCGTCTGGCACCAACAATCATGCCATGTTCAAAATCACTTAAATCCCCTTTTTTCCACATTCTGATGCTTTGTGTTAACAAGCAATTGAACAGGTGTACCTGATAACATGACTGGTGAGTATGCATACTTAAGCAGCACTGTGAATGTGACTGACAAGTACAGACACGAAGCTGGATTAAGTTTGGAGACTAATGAGTACATTTTACAGCATTATCAAGCTAAACTTAAATATTTCAAATGACTGGAGTTTAAAGGAAAAAAAGCACATTTACTTTAAACTTGGCTGATAAACAGACGGGTCTTTTAAATATGGAGCTACAGCTTAAATGATTTAAGGGGAAAGTGACTTTTGGTTCAGGTAAAAGGTTTTCTTTTTCCTTGGAGCTAGTGCTAATATGTAAGAAGCTGATAATAAATGAGAGATGAGACTGGATTTCCTCTGTTTGACACAGCCAAGAGTAAATGTGTTCACAGTGATTACACAAAATATGTGAGAGGCCATGGATTATTTGATCTCTGTCCATCACGGTCTTTGCTAATGGCCAGTCAAAATTAAATTCCATCCCTCAGGAAGTTCTCCAAGAAACTCTTAAAGTTGCAAATCCCTACACCAGATAATTCTTCCAATTACCCTTTGAACTGTTGGGAGAAGAGACACACTCACACTCAAATTATTCATGGGTTAAAAGTTTGATGTTATGCAGAAGAGTGTTGCTTCTTCTGTGTAGAAAGTTAAACACAGAGAAGTTCCTGTCAATCCGCAGTGTATACACACAGCTTGTTATTGTAGCTTTTAATCAAAGAAATAAACCAAAGGTCTACGAGGTAACTTCATTTTAGAAATACCATTTGCAGCACAAAGACATTTTTTAACATATTTCAGCAGCTTTTCTTCAGTTTATATGACCAGAGATCTTCCCTGCAAACAGCACAACAGAAACTGCTGCAGCTGATAAAAACACATCTATTTTAAACCAATCTGGTCCTATTAAAAAGTTCAGGTCATGCACTGGAGCAGAAGTTTCTGGTTTATCCATCATATTCCTCCACACTGTGTCCATTTTTACATCCAGAGTCTAATAGTTATGTTAGAGACAGCCAACAAAACCTAATCATCAGTCAGTCATCAGTCATTAGTGACGCCTGCAGACTTGCCTAATACTGTCTCTGGTATAGGTTCACTTTTTCTTTATTTATTATTAGTTTTAGTTTTATTACCATGAGTAAAATTACTGCCTCATGCAGTTTATATCCATGTTAGTCCAAAATGTCATCATTTCGTCATTTAATCCTATTATTTGTGTGAAAATGTCCTAATAAACATGTGAATTCTTGAGATATGAACAAAAAAGTGTTTTTGTGAAAATTCCAATCAGTTAATCCTTGAATTCACATCATGAGAAATTCTCTCAAGACATTTCTGAGCTATCATGATGTTCATGGGGATGGGTAAGGCTATTTCTTTTTGTCTGTTTGTCATGCCTGTACTACAGAGATCCCTTCACACACGAGGAAAACAGGAATGCCATGACTTTATTCCATTAAAAATGACTCATTCAGAACTTTTTAAAAAGAGAGATGAACTTAAGGGCATATTCACACCAAGAATGTCTGTTAGTTCACTCGCTTTAGTCCATACCATTTTTTTTTTTTTTTGGAGTGCAGTCTGCTTTCACACTGTGATTAATTGCAACAGGACCAGAATTAACACATGTGCGGAGGTCGTTCAGCCATTGGACGGTAAACGTGGGCAGGGTAAATCAGGAAGCCCAAAAGTAAAAGTAATCCGTTAACAAAGTAAACAATGGAAACTTGGTGTGTTCCCGTTATCCTTATAGCAATATGGTTTATACAGTTACAGCTTTTTGCAGAAATGTTCGAGCATCAAGACCGTTTGATGCAACATGAGTTTTACAACATTATGCTTGTTAATTGGTTAATTTAATTTGACCATAGGTGTGAATGTGAGTGTGAGTGGTTGTCTGTCTCTGTGTGTCCTGTGATGAACTGGAGGCTTGTCCAGGGTGTACCCTGCCTTCCACCCTAATACAGCTGGGATAGGCTCCAGCCCCCCCCACAACGCTATGAGAATAAGCGGGAGAAGATGGATGGATGGATGGATGGATAAACAAGGCAGGTGTGAATGTCTATTTGTGTGTAACAGAAATAAAGAGTGAAAAAAGCCAGGTCGAATGGACACATTTGAGTAATGTGCTTCAAATGGTTTACATACGCTAAGATGAAAAAGTTCCAGGTTTTCCACAGAGCTCCAGAGATGCTCACAGCCACCTGTCAGAGTGATGTATCCACAGAGCCCAGAGCTCTTTAACATCTGTGTCCTTGAAATGTAGCTAAAATGGGTCCATGGCTCCTGACTCAACATGTCACAAAGACCACCTCACCTGGCGGTGATAGATGCAGCATCATGCTCACACACACACACACACACACACACACAGTCATACACTCACAAAATGAAAAGCCCAGATAAACAAGTTATTGAGTGAATGTACCTCTGCACAAACCGTGCCGAGCACAGAGGACAGCATGCAAGCACATGAATATGCAGATGTGACACACACACATACACACGGTCGGGTAGTGTTTTTTTTTTTTTTTGCTGAATATGAGGTGGGGCCCTACGGCATGAAAACACAGTAAAACCTCAGGGAACCAGAAACACCTTCAACCTGCTGCTTCTGTTTTATTCTGCACCTTCCTCCTCTCGTCACACAGTAATTGAGGAACGTACATTTTGTCCAGATTCATCACAGTTTCTGGAAGCACTGACACTTTCTGAGGCCATCGATACTGTAAACAGCTGACCAGTCATGTGAGTTAAATGTTTGCTAAGTCAGAGTTTATTCAGCACAGGCGCTCCCATAATCTATTCCTCTATTTTTTTTAACCAAATGGAAAATCTCACACATTCTGTGTGCGCTTGGTCCGTGCCTACATTCATCCAAGATAAACATTACTTTTCAAGACAAGTTAGATTGCGATAACTACTTATGTTTAAGTAACAGTCAGGACAGGATTAACAGTACTAACTAAAGTTAAATGACTCACAATTAGAAGTAAGAAGTTCGGTGCATTGCATACAGTCACTCAGTGCCAAAGCACTCCCACTGGGAGTACAGTTTGAAAAAAAGAAACACAGCAAGCGAGCATAAAATCATTTTTCAATCAAATTTTGCCACTGCCACACAGCTTTTCCAGTATTATACTTGTGCAAATGCATTGGAAATATGGGAACAGAAACACAAATCTCATCACAAAAAGGAAGACAGAAATAAGGACTTATGCTTTATGTAATTACGTACATAATTTACCTACTGGCTTCAGAAGAAAACCAATTTTGAGACAAACAAGCACAATTTCAGACTCTGACTGACCTGTAGAAAAGTTCCCTGGATGTGTGTGCATAAATACATCACCATTAAAGAAAGATGATAATCAGGTCAAACCGAACACCATAAAACCAACAGCAGCAGCACAGTCATGCTGTATCAATTCACAGTTCAAATAGAATAGTGAAATAAGTTTACCAAATACTGCAAACCAATTACATTCCAGATTCCTTTATTTTTCATTTCCATGCTACACACTAAAATGAGATTGTCCTTTTCACATCATCCTTCAGTTAAACCATCAAGAACAATTCCAGGAATAATTTTAAGACATTTAAAGCTTTATTCTTCACTGATGTAGAGTCTTATGTTCACATCATTTGGACAGGGAACCAGAAAACATATTTGGTAAAGAAAAGGTGCCATTCTGTTACATTCTATTCTGCTATTGCAGACTTTTTACTCCATGCTGAAATAAGAACACCTAGACCTCACCCCAGACATGGCAATGCACTCTTTTGTCACTTCCTCACCTACAAGCAGTCCTCTAAAAACATCACCTTTTGTCTGGTCTCCATGCTTCCACGAGCCAAAATAACCTTTTGAGATGAAGGATTTGGAGCTGAAGAGCCTCACCTCTTTCGTAGATCCATCACTTCCACCTTAACCAAAAAAATGAGAGAGGAAGGCCATTCTTACATTTATCATCTCAGCAAAGGCACAAAGCCAGAGGTTTCTGAGCTGTCAGGTGAGAGGGACCTGTACACTATGTGCGGGCAGCTGCTGTTCTGACCAGTGGTTGGATCTGCACCATGGAGGATGTAAATGTGCTTTTACCAGATTTTGCCACATTGCATGTCAAAAATTACTGTCTTTGTCCTCATAGTCACAACTGAGTCAAGCCTAAAGACAGACATGAAACACACTGATACCATTCTGTGTGACTTGCCGAGGGTATCATCATAAATCCAGTTAGAAATCATAGAAATGAAATTTAAAGACTCATTTTGCAGCTCCACTTAAGACCTCTTGTTGATGCTGGATCACCAGCTGGTAAATGTAGATGTAGCACCCCAATCCCAATTAGAAAACTCTTCAACCCATCATATTTACAGGTACCCAGGTGGCTTTAACAGCTGTCTGCTTTCTAAAGTATTGTACAAAATGGCGTCAGGCAAGCCATGTCCACCTCCTCATAAAGCAGAGCACTGACACTCTGCTTCAGCCGTATGACCTGACATGGATGACCCATGCTCTGGGCTCTGTTTATTATTATGCTGACATTTTGACACCACACAGACAATATGGCGCTGCTGGTGATGGACACTGAGTACAGGTTGATTGCAGTTACCGGAGGCATTGTCATTGTCCCTCGACAGAGAGAAAAACATGGAATGAAAGAAAATAGAAAAAGAGATTCCAGATAAAAATAGACTGACTGCATCATGAAAGGGGAGGAGAATGAATCCACATTATCTCCAGAGTCCATTAGTCTGTGACTGCAGGGACGTGTGCCACCTGCAAACAGTGAAATCCTCTAAATAAACTCAAGTTACAGGCACTTTTCAGTGAAACAACTGACAGGCCTGACAGGGAAGAAAGAAAATACAAAAAGGTAAAGGCGCTGCATTCCTCATGACACAAAACCTGAGACATGAAGTGATGCAGTCTCTCAAAAAACAAACTTTTTAGTAATTAGGTTTGAACCCGAATACTGTTTCTTATATGCCAGAAACAAGACAGTGTTTCCTACCAACACCTCACTCTACCTTAAAGTCCAGGTAAAGTAAGAATAAAAATATAATCTGGGGCAGCCATATTGCCAAATTTGAATGTCAAAAAAGTGTAAAATAGTGTAAAAAGATATTCTCTCTGCTCTGAGATGCTGAGGGTGTGTCCTCTGAAGGCAGTGAAGCCACGCCACTCAAGTGCAACATGAACACTCCTTCTGCAGTATTGAGTATGTTCAGCCAAACTCAAACTCCATCTTGCAACAGAATGGACAGTTTATGTTTTAAATTACGCAAGGCGATTTAATGAGCCTCACGTTTTCCAGGACAATGAAAAGAAACAAATACATGAATATAAATATAGATGAGTACCATGCACTATAAAAAAGAAATTTAAGCCTGAAGTTTGGCAGCTAACCAAACTCTCCACCCTGTCCCCTCGCTTCCTCTTTGATAGATTAGACTCATAAGCGGCTTGGTCGTCCCTCTCTCCCACGATCATACCTGCCTGCTGGCATCCCTCTTTCTTCCTCTGGACATGGAAAGGTCAGCACCTTGACAGCTTCAATAAAACACAAGCTGCACTACAATGTGACAGTGGCTAAACCCTGCATTGATCCGAGACAGAGGCAGAAAGGGAGAGGGAAAGGGTGGTGATTGGGTCTGGGAAGTCTGAGAGAAGCAAACATGACCTGAGCTGCAAGGTGACAGTGACTAAAGCCGCATTGATCCGAGACAGATGGCAAAAGAAGGCGAGAGAGAAGTGAAAGACACTGAAGACAGAGGGACTGAACCATGGGGACGGAGGGACAGGAAAGGGGAGGAGGAGGAAGAGCGAGGATGACAATGTGAAGGGAGAGAGAGATCCAAAATTGATTCAAGGGCCCAGAAGCTTCTCTGTACCTGAGTAGAATATAAAAGTAGATATTCAGAAAATGAAGACGACAGAGTGAGAGAAAAACGTCTGGGCGACCACAGTGATGCACTGAACACGCTTATTGACATTTCCATCTGACATTTGAGCTCGCCTTCAATGGCAAAGGACTTGGAAGTTATTGACCTTCTGCTGAACACTGATGTCTATTAAATGAGTGTGTTTGTATGATTTGTGACAGCTGGTGTCTTACTTTCAGTTTTAAAAAGTGGCCTTAAAGGGACTCTATGCAATTTTTAAGTATTTTATTACCTCAAATCAACGTCTTCATTCATAAATAGATCATCTCATTGGTGTAAAATAACATATGCCAACTCTGACTTATCCTCCTGGGTGAAGAATCAGTTATCTGTCTTTACATAGAGCAGGTCGCTCATACGGAGGCTTCCATGTCTTTCCGGTGTATAAAAAACTACGAACTGCCGAGAGGGACATTTACTAGCAGTACCCATAGGACAAAATGCATTTCTGCATTTTGCGATTCACTTTTCACAGAGAAGCAAGGTGGAGACGCCGGTTTTACTTACCCGGCACTAAACTAAAACCTCTACTGCACTTTTGGTCATAATACAAGACCATACTTATGCTGCGCCAAATCCTCATTGCCAAAAAAGTGTAAAAGGGCCATAAAATGAGGAGATCCGGGCCGGGGATCCACGGTGATAGTGGCCGCCCAGGAGTTGACTCATTCTGCTTACCATAGTTCCAACCATGTTGCAATGCATGCAAAGTCAAATTTAACCACTAGATGGGAAAAAAAATTACATAGTGTCTGTTTAAGACTAAAGTCCTCATTCACAGAGCACTTTCTCTGTTATAGACTGTATGTATGTAGGAGGAGGTGGGGTGTCGCCCAAAATGACAAAGTTTCTAATCACCATGGTGACCACAGTAGCTCACCTGCAGTACAGAGCAGCACTGAACATTAATCACATTGATCAAACACTGTGAATGCATATACTGTAGGTGTGTGTGCACATCGAGGTCACTGTGTGTTACTGTTCCTGATTTCTCCCTCATCACTGTACTCCTCCATCTCTGACAGATCTCTGTGTTCTCTGTTAATTAGCTGGCGGGCCACATCTGGTACAGTGTGATCTCTGAACCAAATGGAGTTGACAGGGCCTACACAGCACATATGGTACCGAGCACTGCGGCTGGTGTTGATGCTGACCGGATGTCACTCAACAGTAATAGGCGTCTGTGAGTGTGTTTGATTGTGTCATCATACAGACACAGAGGAAGTTATGCAGGCTTTCAACAGAGGATACATATCTGTTAGAGAAGATAAGATATAAGAACCTTGGGAAAACTTTCTGAGAGCCAATTAAGATCAGAATGGGTGTTGGGTGTTACCAGTCACCCATTACTGTCATAAATCTGATATTTTTTTCAGGTTTTATTTGATTTAAACAAACCATGTTGGCCAACTAATCAGCTGGAGATGAAAGTGTTTATGTATGGAAAGAAAGGAAATCTGAATCTGCAGGTTGGCAGACTGAGCTTTTCGGCAAAGGAAATAGCAATTGTTGCATCTCCAATCTTGGGTGATTTGGTTTGCAGGGAACGCTTAATTAACAGCTGATAATCAGCCATAACCAAAAACTTTAATTCATCAAACATCATGACCTGTATGCTTGAAATACTTGAAATATATGCTTGACTGGAAATACCATATTTGATATTCTAAAGACATAAAAACTGAAGCTGTCTAAAATCATAGTTTAATGGAAATTATAATTGACAGCTGTTAAACTGTGGGAGTCCATACTGATGAAAGGAAAAGTGAGGGTTAACACATAAACTAGTCATAATTTGGAAAATATATAAATGTGATAACTGCAAATTAAGAATACAATAGACTAAATTTTCCCTTAAATGATCAAAAATGTGGTCCCAGCAGGCTCCTGTAGCGAACTGTTTGACTGCAGTCAAAGGAAGTTGTAATTACTTGGAACACATGCCAGCTATACAGGCAGAACCCTGCTGATTCGTTCTTCATTTAGTGAAATCCCTGCTATGTCAACATCTGTGTGTAAGTTGGAGTGTGAGGGGAAATTCGTGCAAAGCCCCTACTTGTCATTTCAAGTGTTTCATAGCCAGATGAAATCAGATTTCATTCTCACCAGAGAACAATAAAACACAGAGAAGAATTAGTTCTGCGCTTTAGTTACAACAATAAGACTCTAACAATTTTCCTACCTTCAGGTAATTTCAGGAAAATGGTGCATCTCAATGAAGGCAGTGAAAGTCTGATCATGCAGTAAACAGCACCTTTACAAGTCTTTATATAGTCACACTAAGGTGACAAGTAGAAAGAGCAGCATCATCTGCAAAGGCAGAAGGTCTGGTGGAGGGATGGGTCAATCAGACACAGGAGGCTGTAATGAGTAGTGATGACAGCGTTAATGAGATATCTTGCTTAGATTGAAGTCAAAGCGAAGCGCATTATTTTTTTTCAAAATGCTGAAAACTTCATGGAGAAGAATGACAGAAATAAGCTTCTGAATGTTCCATTTTATTCTACAAACCTTCCGGATGGCTCATTCAACAAAACATTATATGCACCTTGCAAGTGCAGCTAATCGGACGGATGCTAAAGACTAACATGTTAAAGCTACGATTCAGGAACTATCAAGTCTCCACAGACCTGAGGACAGAATTGAATGAAGATGTTAACTCCAGCTCTTGTGTCAGCTGACTGCAGACCAGTCAACATCATGAAGACTCTGGTCTTATTCCTAATTTCCACTGAATGCGGAACAACGCTGAGGTTTCCAATCAAATCAATGTGTCAATTTCCTGAACACAGAAGGCCGCCAACGTGCCGTCGTCAGGAAGTCGTGTACAGACATAAAATAAAAAATCCGGTTTCTTTTCAAAATAAAAAAAAAAAAACATGTTTGTGGCAGATTGTATAATTGATTTCCTTCTACTTGGTGGCTACTGGGTGATTCTCTTAACCCGCTATATCGCGCAGTTTTTCGTAAATTTGTGAGATCTTGTTCGTCAGAGACTGACTTTGACAGATGTCGCCGTCGTTCTGCATCCAGTGGAAATTAGGGATAAGAGACAAACTCTGGCTGGCTGTTTGACATCACTGATCACACAGTCATTGTTAATATGATCTGAAAACTATGGTAAAACCTAGTTCTAAGCATAACTATTTTAACTCAAAACCAAGGATTTTTTTTTCATATTTTCGTTTAGACAACAAATCACTTAATTAAGTTTGGGAGAAGCATCATGGTTGGGCTTGAAAGTGAGTATGTAAAATACAAGAGAAATACATGGGTAAAGAATATAAGTATGGATAACACTTCATAAATGCCACGAACATAACTTCAACAACATGAACACTGTGTAGATGAGTGGTGAGCATGCTCATAAGTCTCTCTATGTCACAAGTGCTTCATGCTGATACATTTACGCTCCATTCAGTGCAGAAACGCCAAAAGCTGTGCGGGTTGTTATTGCATACAAAATTAGTAATACATCGCTTCTACACCATTTGGTGAGACCGGGCTTTCTCCAGAGGTAGAATGACCAACTGGAATAAAATGTGCCCAAAAGGTTTCTTCTCTACACGTGTGTGAATGTTTAAGGAAAAGAGGCAGGAGATCATGTGCAGGAACAAAATGGCACTCCTCATGGTGTGATTTTGTGAGTGAGAAAGAAAGTGAGTGTGATTAGGACACAGTGCAACATTGTGTCCTAATCACACTTAATTACAGTGACCCTGCTAGCTCTGGCTACAGCAAGCACTGATTTCATTACAACCTCTCATTTTCTGTGATACCCCCCACTCTCTCTCTCTCTCGCTCTCTCTCTCTCTCACACACACACACACACACACACACACACAGGCTGACATTTTGGCACAAATAAACACACGTAGACGCATATATTCATCAACATGTTGTTATTTTCCCAGCCTGCCGACGGACGAGTAAATGAAGCAGCACTCCCTGTGTGTGTGTGTGTGTGTGTGTGTGTGTGTGTGTGTGCGTGTGCGTGCATGTGTGTGTGTGCACTGTACATGTCATTTGTGTCATGTGTGTACATTGTTATCATCGCTGTATTCGTAAAACAGTGCATCAGCATTCAGCTAGATGATTCACCCAAGAAAAAGAGTCCAGTAAAACCCCTTTTTTCACTTTCTTTATCATCTTATCCTCCTTTCTTTTCCTTCCACAGTCTCCACTCCCGTCTTCTAATCTGTCTCACTTTCTTGTTGTTTCCCGTTTGCCAGCAAAGAATTCATCTGGAAACATAAAACAGGATGAAGGTGAATTCTTCATTGTTTCGTTGTAGGGACCATAGTGGCTCTGTCCAACCTTTTCTTTCTACTTTGCAAAAGCTACAAGACATTCACACCCACTTCACCTAGAAGTTAGTCAGCAGTGAACTTCCCTCTATGCTCTGTTTATTCTTTCTCTAAATGACTATTTCTGTTATAATTCATGTGAGCAACTGAGGTCACCACTATATGAACCTGTTCCAGGACAGTCTGTCTGATAACATGCTCCACCATTTCCATATTTAACACAACAGCATGTTTATTCAGGAAAAAAAAGTTTTATGAAGTGAAGAGTGATAAATAAATAAATAAAACAATCTGTGTGGACTTTGAAGGAGTTTCCCAGACCTCTGTATCCTGCTGCAGCCTACAGGCTCCAGGCAGCCCTGTCTCCTACAAAGTTATGTTGCCATAAAAGAAAACAGCATTCTCAATTATTTCAATTATTTCTGGGGAAATGTATTTTCTCCCAGATTACATTCACATTTTAAGTAGTCTCAAAAGTATGGTTAACATTATAAATTGAACAAAACTGCTTGGTTAGGTTTAATAAATAAAAGTTCTCTATATTTTAATTATAAAAAAAAGTGTGCATTCATATCTCACAAGGGGCACATATGGCCTTGTGTGTTAAAGTCCAGTGTTTGATTGACCCAACAAGAATCTCGACCTCATGGACAGTATTGTGCTAGTAACTATAAAATACTGTACTAACTCGTTACAGTTACTAGTTATTTCATTAAAAATCTCAAGCATGGTAATTCCACATTTGTGTACAACTTGAATGCACAAAGAGTTGAATCACACAAACGCCAGGCTCCCAATGCTGCTGCAATGACATTAATTCTCTGTTTTACTGGTGATGTTTGTCTCCTTATGCTGGGAACGGATTTGTGTCACTATCAATCTGAAGGGGACATGTCCTACTGTCCAAAAAGACAGTAAGTAATCTGAATTCATCAATCAGGAAATCATTTACCAAGGGACAAACGCACCATATTGTGACCAAAACTGTGTTTACTTTAATGCGTTAGAGTATTAGTTACTGTCAAATGTAACAGTGTTATGGTAATACATTACTGCTCAACACTGCTCATGGACTGACATTACAACCTAACACAGAGAGTATCACAAACAAACCTTAATCTACAACAAAATGTGCTAATTCACAATTGAGAATGCCGACCCTGAAATTAATATTAACACAGTGTTATTTTCTATCTCAGAGAGAGAGAGAGCTCCTGCAGGTCTGGAATATATATATATATATATATATATATATATATATATATATATATATATACATATATATATATATATATATATACTAATAATACCAAGTACCCACTTGAGGTTTGACTCAAGTGGGTGCTGCTTGAGGTGTTAGATAAGTCGCTGGTGACTGATTCATAGAGAGGAATAAATACAGACACACACACACACACACACACACTAATTTATCCCTTTATTCCACAACAAAGCATATTAGCAAATTCCTGCCCTCTAATATCTGACATTACACACACCTGCAGACGCTGGACACACACACACACGCACACTCACGCTGATCCCAGCAACAGCTCAGTGGCATGCCATTAAATCTGGTCAGGACTCTTTGTGCTTACATAATTCATTAGGAGCAGCAAGTCACAGAGTGGAGTAATCCTATTTAATCTGATGTTGTTAATTCATTTGTCCTACAATGCCCTCTACTCTCACCTCGCTGTCGCCTGAAATGGAGAAGAAGAGGAGGGTGGGAGAAAAGATAAAAGAGGTGAACAGGAAGATGAGGGCAGAGTTTAAGGATAAAGGAGAGGAAAGAATTGGTCATTAGAGGAGGGATATTGAAGAGGAGAGACGAGGTGAAGGGGCAAAACCCACTCCAACTTTTAAGTAATGACCTAGCTGTCAATTAAATGCGAATGACCTCTGGTAATTGAATGGCACACTTCCAGTTACAATAGACATTTTAATAAAGCCCATTGCCCATTTGAAAGCTGGAAGGAAGGGCCGCTATTATGGTAATTTGACAGTAATTTAAATTCTACATTCTGAATTTTGACTTAATTTGAATGAACACTGTGACAATGTAAATCTGGCTGTAGACAACTTTAATAAGATCATGACAATTACGATTGTTTGCTATAATCATCACACAGTGGAAATTAATTACTAACTCATGAATGAGTGATTCTCCTCACAGCTCTCTGTTGTTGACATGGAATAGTGAACAGACCCAGGGGCCAAACGGTTCCAGGGCCCCCTGGGGTTTGCCTGCAAAAAGAAGAGGACAGAGGCACAAAGCATCTGCAAATAGATGCACAATGTCCAGGTACAAAATGGCTGCAAAGAGACAGATCTGCCATTAATAGATGTAAAACCCACCCCAGTGACATCTGAGTGTCTTGATCCTTTAGTTAGCAAGGCTGGGACAGCCTTTTGATATACTCTTTGATGAACAGTGTAAGACAATGTACAGTATGAAGACTGTTTGGTCATCTCAAATCTACGCTCTTCTGATGGTGTCAGTGGAGAAGAAGCTGTGGTTGTGGCCAAGGTGGAGTGGTGTGGTGACATGCTTCAAGAATTATTTAAATCAGGAAGGAGAAGTGGAACGAGACGAGGTCTGAACGAGATCTGAGGGCTCAGGGTTGGATGAGACTCTGATGTGGTATTTGGATATCAGTACTAAAAAAACATATTTTATCCAGAATGATGCAGCGTGACTTTGATAATGGCTCTGCTTGGTTTGACTCCATTTAGGAACAAATGAAGTTATGGAATATAGATGACAAAGCCAAAAGATTGCAAACCATACTCATTAATGTGCAGCTCTGACAGCCTCAGCTCTTCTGCTTTCAGGCTAAACACCAGCTGTTTCACTCTGGCTGCAGGGATGTGCTCCCATTCAGCTGCAAGGAATTGAGTGAGCAGAGGCAATTTGATGCTTATTTAGGTACACATGCTTTAAAAAAATAAGATTACAAATGCATGAGTCAGAATCTATGCAATTTAGGATTTGACATTTATTATTTTTTTAAGAATACAAGTGTGGATATAACTTGAAAGATTTTCTTTGTGAATCACTTCACAGCACATCTCTAAGGAGCCTTTACACTAAAATGATGCTGTGACTCTTCAGCTGTTTGAGCTCATCTCTTCAGTAACAGGTTTTCCCTCAGGGGAGAGGAATGATGGCTAATTTCTACTGCTGCTACAGACTGCTCGAGAAATATCCTGCACACCTCCTGAGAAATGTGATTGCATTTTTTCTTCCTTTGTGGTCACTTCTTTTCAGCATTATTGCAACGAGACATTTATTGTGAAGTCAACAGAGCAGGCTGAAGAGGTAATATGCTGTGGGCTTTATGCTCCTCAACCAGCTCCATCATCCATTCAGAGCCTCTCTTCAGAGCCGGCCTCTCCTGTCAGTCTCTCACCCTGTCAACACGTCTGACTTCCTCAGTTTCTACTGCTACCCTCTCTGATGCTCCTCCTCCCTGCCAAAGCCTCGTACTCTCCCCTGTCTGTCTGCCCAGAACCCATTAAGCAATCATCAACAAAATGGCAGCTCATTCATTCATTTGGTTACTGACGCCTCTCGCGTACACATGAACAAATCCATATTGATCCTGTGGTTTCATGGTGCGAGTGCATTGCATTCATTTGCAAAGTGCCTCTAAGAGCAGCAGCATTCTGCTAAAAGCAGCAATGAAACACTTGACTGTTGAGTGGATATGCTCCAGGCTCTCAATATCGCTCCCTCGCATAAACACACACACACACACACACACACACACACACACACACACACACACACACACTCCTCTCCAGCATCTAGCTCTCTGCGGGCTCTTTAAATGTCGTTCAGCTCAGCGCCAAGCGTGTTTCAGAGAGATAGTTGCTTCACACAGCAGCGCCGACAATGAATCTCCCCTCAGTGATTTGCTCGAGTGATGCCGGCCCATCCTCATCGCAGCTAGCTCGCTAGCTATCACAGGCCAGATTAAGTTTGGTCCCCTGTCTGTCGCGCATGCTAAAGCAGAGACAGATTACACTCCCAGACCATCGGCGGTTCACAGAGAGAGCAGAGATGGCCTGGGAATCTGAGGGCGCTTTGTTCAGGAGAGCACTGTGATCGGCACAGCACAGAGCTGGGCAGTGTTAAATTGCCGGTATTGTAAATGGAAGCTAAAAGGGTTGAAAAAGGAAATGACTGGACAAAACACTCTATGGTTGTATCTGGTTTGAATTTTTTTTGTCACTGTAGTTCTTGTTCTGTGTGTCTAGTTGCTTTTCTGTGAACACAGCAACCGTAAAACAACACAACTCTCTTATGATTCATCTACAGGGAAAAGTTTCACACAGTTTACTGTGGAAATTTGCATTTCCACATGGTATCGTCCATGGACAAGGTTCCTTCTTAATGTTTTAAGGAGTTCAGAAAGTTAACGTTATGACCACCCATGAGGCACACCTCCCATGCTGGCATAGAAACGAATTGAGGCATTCATTTACCAAAGTAATTGCCCCATGAGAGTAAGTCACTACAGTTAATAGCTCAAACGCTGCTGATTAAGAGATGGGCAGCTTGTGGATCTATTTGCACTGGACATGTCAGTGTCTACTGGCGACAGAGAACCCACCATGTCCTCATACCTAAAGTGCAGGATAGATCGTTCCACCCACAATGACAGTGCACTATTTTCATAGACGACGCAAGTCAAGTGGAGTGCAAATGCCGGTGTATCCTGATTTCTGTGCGCAAGCGCAATGCTGGCCAATTTGGTAGTCTGTGCCAATATGGCTGTGCTGGTGCAGCAGAGTGATGTAAACAGAGATGAGCTTACACCTGCTCAGACCGCGTCTAACATGATTTTGGTCGATGTGATCGGGTGCTGAGACGGAGATGCTGGACAGGTCGTGTATGTCAGACAATTTCATTCATGAATATGTGAACAACGGTCATCAAACCCTCTGAATCACTGTCGAAATCAATCAATTTTTTAAATTATCTGCTTTCAATGAAATGCATCATGACCCATGGAGTATTAACTTTGCTCCAGCACTTGCAGTTGTTCTTCACTGAAATGTGAGACCCCCTTTAGATTGGCCATGATTGAAGTCGGCTGTGATCACACCCACAGCAGCACAGACCAATCTAACCCCTCCTCTAGTGCATGACTCACTTCCTCCTACCTTGCACCTGGTCTACGGAAACAGAGCCGATAATGCTTGACTGTTGGACAGTACCATATAATCACATAAAAAATGTGGTTAACATTGTGGACTGTACACAAAAGTACTTGGTTAGGTTTAGGAAAAGACTGCACTTTGGGTCAAAGTAGGGCTTTGTTAGACAATATATTGACCAAGAAATAATGGAATGTAATTTTAATTATGAGCAATGAACTTTTAATTCTTTAGGATATCCAGATATTGGAATTTGAATGTGATAAAATATACTGTATTAGAATATCCTACTGTTAATAATAATAAAAAAATACATGAGAAAAATGTTGCTCTTTATGCTATGTCACCTGACTTTCTCCAGTTGCCACCTGTCAATGAATGTTTTATATGGGTCTAAAGAATCTGTGAATGAATGCACAGGTGTTACTTACTTAAAGAAACATTATGTAGCATTTAAGGGGTACTATTGGCAGAAATGGAAGGTAATATTAATCACCATGTTTATAATCTCCTTCAAATAAGAATCAGTGTATTCATTGCCTTAGAATGAGCTGTTTACATCAGCATAAGGAACGGCTTCGCCTCAGACGCCATGTTTCTGAAGCAGCCTAGAAAAAAAAAAAAACCCTTCATATTCTCGGGTAGGCCACCGTACTTCCTCTACATGCTTAACACACAGTTTCAGTTGGGTTCAAATTCACCACTAGATGCTGCAAAATCATAGATGAGTGATGTACAAAGAACAAAGGAGAACAAAATTTGATTTGTGAAAATGCACGCACGATTGACAGCAGGTGAGTTAAACTGATTATGAGAATGTAATCTTGACCATATGTGTCTTGTTTGTCCATCAGAATGAGCCATCAGCACTACTCGAAACATGGCTACATAAAAATCGATTTATAGATGTCTCTATAAATCTCTATAAATGTCTCTAAAAAAATAAACGTATATTCTCCTGAGGGCTTTATGATGGCCTAATGAAAATATCATTACTGCAGCGTGCCACAAACAGGGAGAACAATGTTAATACTCTAATAAAACAGTACACAGAAATGGGTCAAGTAAAGTGTGAGATGTGCCTTTTGTGTGTGAGAATAAGAGGAAAATGAAAGGACTTCTGGTTTAAATGGCACCCGTTGCTGCCCTCTATTTCTCTCCGTGGAAGCATGTGATTCCTGCTCTGTGAGAGCGAACCCTTTGAGCTCATTCAAACTTGTGTGTCATGGACATTTTCCACTTTTAAGAATTGTAAAAGCAATGCAAAAGGTTGCATGCTGTGCTGACCTGACACGACTATTGGTGAGGGAAGCACTTACCACCTCATAATTGCATGCAGACTATTTTTTTTCCATACAAGTCCCCTGCCTGCTTTCCTCCCGATAAAAGCCACAGTCAATTCAGTTTCACTCGCTCTGCGTTCAATATGTTTAACACCTGCTGTATGCTTCTGTATCTCAGGGTTCTCAAAGATTAAGCAAAGGGAAACAAGTGGATATAATGAGCAGATAAAATGAAGGGGATAAGAGGGCAAAGGAGATCACTGAGAAAGTGAAGTGAAAGCTTCTTTTCTGTATCTCCTAAGAGATCTGTTCTGCTTTTGATCTGTGAGTCTCTTCTTCAGATGAGTTGTCTTATAAACAAACTCCTGGGAGAAATGGCGCCACCAAGGGGTAGCCAGGGGCCACCCAACAGGCCACCCCACTTGCCGGTGATGATATGATGTTACAGTCACACGTATATTTTATGTACAGTGTAATGATAACACTAAATTTATTGGTTTTGCAAAAAACTTTCAATGCTCGACCCTCTCTAATCAGTCCAGCTGGTCCATCAGACAGCCTGTACAGTGCAAAAGACAGCAACTCAACGAGCAGTAGGATGACTCAAAAGTCACAGATTTAAAAAGAAACAAAACTTAGACAGGAGAAAGAAGTGAGGGGTGGACAGTTTGTCACCCAGTTCTTTCATAGGTAAGGTGGGTCTGTTAGTGGTTCATGTGATGGAGCATTAGCCTGTTAGCTATTCCTAGCTTTGTCCATAGTTTTTCAACTAAAATAAGATGACACTTTACTCATCCCGAGGCAATTCATTCACAAAAGTTGCCATACACAGTAGCAACAGTAAGGATATTTAAAAAGGATATACAGAGCCGAATAGTGCAAAAAAAATGCAATATAGTGCAAAACCAGCAATATAACAATTTACAAGAGCACTATAAGAGCGTAAGAACACACTAAACTGCTAAGAGGTTACAAGTGACATCTGCTGATAAAGTGACATGTTGTAATGAATAGTATTACAATAAGTGATATGTGGATATATGTTATCTGTGGAGAGAGCGAGACAGAGGGAGAGAGGGAGTTGGTGTATAGGGTGTAAGTTAGCTCACTAAAATTCATAGTTTTATGTAAAACAGCATCAAAATTTCCTGCTGGCCTTACGGCTGGTTATGAGCTCACCCAGGAAGATTTCTTTTCATATGTGTATGGACATGACATTACAACAAATGTACCCATTTAAATTAAGCTGCATTGTCTTTTTAAGGAAAAGGACAACTATAACCTACTTTAAAAACAATGGATTCCCTCAGATATATACTGTACATAGCACAATTAAAACATGGTTGTGGGAATCAAAATGTTAACTTTACATATGCACATTAGACCATTATTAATAATAAATGTAACACACTGAAACAAATATATCAGAAGGTGTTTCCTTAACTCTTTCTCATAGTTTTTCACCAGTCTATATAATGTAAGGGTAAAATAAAATTCCTGAATTTTTTTGTTTTGGTGTGCCACCCCAAAATGTTAAGTGGCCCCAGCTGGCCACCCTTATGAAATATTTCTGCAGGCGCCCCTGCCTGGGAGGGAAAACAGCTACACTGTGCATGAAATCACTGAATCAAAGGAACACCACAAAAACTTGCCGCTCATAATAGTGGGTGAAGAAGCAGTAACTTATCCCTGTTGATCTCTTGATGCTTCGACTTTTGTGATATTCAAGGTAAGAAATAAAAGCTTTCAGCTGTTTTTAGACTGTTTGATGCTCATCTGTTGCTTTAGTGGGGAAGATATTATGCTCACATTTCTTACATCTAGCATTCACACCCCTGTGCTCTTTCAGTGAATATATATTCTTGAGAATGTGCATAAATGACAGCATGACAAGGCCATTGCACAGTTCATCAGGACATTTGTTGCCTTTTTGTAACAGTAATAACGCCCACAGTTATGTTTAGGCAACGAAGCCTATATTAGTTTGTTGCCAGCGTTAGGCGTTAAGATTATGGAGAGAATTATTTTTGATCAGATTCAAACTTATTTTGAAGTTAATAACTTAAATACATGCAATCAGCATGCCTATAAACCAGGTCATTCCACATGTACTGCTCTGACACAGATGGTTGATGACTGGCAGAGGGAGTTAGATAATAAAAACTTAGTTGGTGCAGTGTTACTTGTTTTGAGTTCATCTTTTGATATTATTGGTCATTCTCTTACTGGATAAGTTGAAACATTATGGATTTACAGTCACTGCATTAAAATGGATGGAAAGTTACATAACAAGTTGGAAGCAAATTATTTATTTTAATGGCAGTACATCAAAGATGAGACGTGGTATTCCCCAAGGGAGCTGTTTAGGACCATTATTATTTTCTGTATTTATTAATGAACTTTCTTTTGTTTTTTTGAGAAGTCCAATATTGCTATTTATAGATATGATTCAACAATTTATGTTACTGCTCCTTTAGTAGGTGAACTGAACAATATATTGCAAGACAAATTAAATTCAGTGGCTGAGTGGATTGGTAACAATAAATTAATTCTCAACGTTGGCAAAACAAAGTCTGTATTGTTTTTTTTTTTTCAAAGTCTCAGTTTAAAACTGAATTAACACGCATATTAAACATAAATAATATTTTCGTTGAACATGTATGTTAGAGAGATGTGCTGGGTGTAACTTTGGATCATAATTTGTCATGGTCCAAACTAATTGATACTGTAATTGGCAAATTGGCAAGAGGAGTGTCAGTAGTGAAAAGAATTTACAATTTTTTACCTCCAGATGTCTGGAGGGAAGTTTTGAATGCTTTGGTTTTGTCACAACTTTATTATTGTTTAGTAATTTGGTCAAGTACTTCAGTTAAGAATTTGAAGAAATTACAAGTAGCTCAAAATAAAGCTGCACATTGCGCTTTATTATGCTCTTATAGAACCAATGTGACTAGCATGTATGATAGTCTGGGTTGGCTATCCATAACACATAGGTCTACCTAGGCTTTGTTGATTTTTTTAAGAAACACACTTGTGACACGAGTACCAAAATTACTGTATGACAGATTGCATTCCCATTTTGCCCAACATAGTTATCAAACAAGAAGTACATCAGAAGGGAGGTTTAGTCAGAATAGGTATAATACAAAGAACAGTTCTGTACAGAGCTATGGTTGCCTGGAACTCTCTACCAGTTCATATTGTTCATGAAAGTAACAAGCATCCGTTTAAAATGTTATTAAAACAGTATCTTTTAGAATTTAATGAATTATGATTTCATTCAAGGGCGACACGGTGGTGTGGTGGTTAGCTCTGTCGCCTCACAGCAAGAAGGTACTGGGTTCAATTTCCGGGCCCGGGGCCTTTCTGTGTGGAGTTTGCATGTTCTCCTCATGTCTGCGTGGGTTCTCTCTGGCTCTCGGGTACTCTGGCTTCCTCCCACCATCCAAAAACATGCATGGGGACTAGGTTAATTGGTTAATTTAAATTCACGGTAGGTGTGAATGTGAGTGTGAGTGGTTGTCTGTCTCTATGTGTCCTGTGATGAACTGGAGACTTGTCCAGGGTGTACCCTGCCTTTCACCCTAAGACAGCTGGGATAGGCTCCAGCCCCCTGCGAGCCTATGAGGATAAGCGGTAGATAATGGATGGATGTTTGGCTAATGTGTACAAATGACACGTCAGAAGTAACCACTCCATTCTTCAGGTTCCTTCGTGATCGTAACAGCTCCACCTGCAGAGTGATTTTCTTTTTTTACAGTTCATGACTGTCACCGTCAATGGAAAAGTAAAGGTGATCTTTCTAGTCCATCCCTCTAATTGAGGAGCAAATGTTTCTTTATTATGGCACTTTCTATTGAGCTATAGACTGAAGAATACAAGTCGTCCCCTCTTTATGATGTTGTCCTTCTTTATGTTCCCCTCACAATGAAGGCCGTGGCAGAGGGCCCACACTGCAGACAGTGACAACAGCGGCATCTCTGCCAAAGTTTCAGTCAGACAGATTAAATATTGAATGGCCAATCATCCTCTGAGTGTCTGTGGGGACAAATGGAGCCAAGTGACAGACATAGGCAGAGATAGGAAGAGACACAAACAGAGACAGACAGTCTGGCTAATGACGACGCTGTTCTTGCCTAACAAACTCACTTTATAGTAGCGCCTTGCTGGAACCTGAAGCTGTAGAGAGGAGGCTGTACCCAGCTGAACTCACAGATAAAAACTCTTCTCATTCAGACTTCAGGTCTACGGGTTCACAAATGATAAAACATGCATCTGTTCTTTTATATCCACAGAACATTTGGCACTGAATGTGCTGAAGTATCTGAACTGGCAAGCTAAGATACAGTGGTCTCTGACCAGATGCTCAAATGGACATTTTTCAGGTGCTATTAACAATATTACAACATGTGTTAAAATTCATTGTGAGGAACTGGTCAAATCAGTGTAATACTTACACCTCCTTAGGACTTACAGTGCACGAGTAAAGTGAGAAGATTTAGATATTAACAAAGATGATTTATCAATTAACATATTTTTATGTTTGATCAAGCCACCACCTGCCTAATATTGTGTTGGTCCCTGATTTGCTGCTAAAACAGCCCTAAATTAACAGAATTTACTTAAAATACTAACACATACCTACTTTCAACACAATGACAGAAAATCATTTTTGGTAATTACATCCCAATTGCATTTGTCCACAGTTCATATAATACCTATATTAGTAAAATCTAGAGCAGCTCTGCAGTTACTGTTGGAGTGCCATTGACGTATTTCAACGTCATTAAAAATGTCACGTCTGAGTGCCATCAACGTCATAATACCTCAAAGTGGTCGATCGTGGCCTCCCACAGCCTGTGAGTAATTTTGGGGCTTCTGGGAGATGTAGTCGGAGCATAAAGAGACGGTATACACCACAGAGATCAAAGCAGGAAGTGCAGACGATCGAGATTAGAGAGCAAAACAAACAGAATATGGACAAAAAGTTGTGATTTTTATGATGAAATAGAGAGTCTCTTCTTTCATTTCAGCTACTCAGTGTTTTCAGAGAAAAAATATTTTGTGGGTCTTAAATATTTGACAATATTCTTGATTATTTCATTGTGAAAATTTGCTTTCTTTCAGTGTCTTATGTTATTTTATATTTAATTTGGGTACAAAATGCAAGACATGTAAATAAGTCTGGGCTTAACAAAATATGAAATATGTGTCTGAGTTTCAGACATTTTATAGACCAAACAATGAGTCTGTCAAATGAAATTAATGGTCAGATTAATTGAGAATGAATAAAACATGTTAACTGCAACCCTGAAAATAATAAACAGCTGATAGCTTTGAGTTATATCACTTTTATTTTTAGATCAGCCATGAACTGCATGCATATTTCCAGAGTCATGAACAGAAGACACATGAAACCCTGTTGTGTCTGAAATGATTCCCTGATTGTTTGCTCCCGACCAAAACTCATTCCAAAACTTTGCAGAGTTGCTCTCAAACTAAAACTCAAACAATGAATTATGAATTGCTTCTCTATAATACGAGAGAAAATATAATGACAAGTTACTGCATTACTGCTCATCCAAAGTGTGGCTGATAAATGAACGAGTCGTCCACAAAGACTGATGGAGCGTCTCCTCTCTATGAGCCTGTCAGGCGTTGCAGGAACGAGCCTGCGGTCTCATGTTGAATCAACGACGCTGCAGCGACGTACTGTCGCTCTGTTCCAGTAATGAAGGGGATCCCTGCACGGACAAAAGCAGCATAAAGACAAAGGAGGAGCGATGCTAAAAGAGGAGCATTGTGGGAGTGTATGCGAGGTGGGTGAAGATGGGAACGAGTGAAACTCTCTGATCTTCTCTCTTTTTTCCTCCATCTCCCTGTCTTTCTTGGCTGCCTGCACTGGCAAAACTCCTGTGGAACAAGGACAAGGCTTGGCAGCATCAGTTTTTTGGGATTGGCTCGAAAGTGGCACTAATGTGCTAATTCCTCTCTGTTAAATGAGGAAAGTCCCTGGTGGAAGCTCAGGCATCGGAGAACTACTCCAAGTGATCTATTTATAAAAGCATAGCAGAGTAGAGGAGGCATCAATCAAAAAGCCCAGGAGTAGAGGAGCTGTGTGGTTAGTGTCAATTACACTGAAGATCCACATGTTCACTCTCAGATTGGTATAAAGCTGTGGATGCTGCTTCAGGCCTTTTTTATGTGCATTTATGGATGTACATAAGTGGTATATCTCACACATATATGAATACACAAATGCCCCGAGAGCACTGTAAATTGAATGCAAGTCTGTCATTAGATGAAGTACATAACACATACAGGCTCTTGAATCTTCTATGATAGCTGGGCATCTTTGCAGGCAAGTGGTACAAGGGCAAATTTCCTCTCATATGTGGTTATATACATGAGTTGTTTTTCACACAGGATCCAAACAGCTGTCTTGTAGTGGCTGGAGGGAGGGGTGGTGGGTCAAACAATCGCAGTGTTCCTAGTCCAAATGTTAAGTCTTTTTGTCAAGATGGTGTTAGTATATATGGGTCACATGAGGTGCTAATAATAATAACTGGACTTTGTTATTTTGTTAAGTTAAGGTCAAACATGACCATTTGTAATTCATCATTCAGCACTCCTGGGTAAGAGCAGATTTGCAGAGGCCGATTGAAGTCAATGTTAAAGTCAAGTAAAAAAAAAAAACTTTTCACATTATTATAATGGAATAAATCCACATTGTGTAAAATAGGTGTAACATGGATGCATGTTTTTGGTCGGGTCTCATCACAATGCAATATTTTCATTATTTTCCGTGGCTTTTTCACATGCTTTATGTACAAAGAATGAGGCTTGTAGGCCTTGGCTGCACATGTGGGTGAAGATGTGTCAGAGCATCATCCTCCATCACTGAGCAGACGAGAATCGTGTTGTGAACATGTGAAGGAGACATTTCAAACTGCTCACTGAGTTTCAGGTGGAAAGTGAGTTTCTGGCCAAATAACCATGGAGTCATTAATCAACAAACCTCAATCAATTAACCCCCTGTATATGTATATTTCTTTATAGATGCAGAAATAACACTGTATCTCCCCCTCCTCACACATGCTGGCCCCACACAGCTGCTTTCACACAACACAGAGGCTCCCGTTTGGATTCTTGTGTCAGTGCCAGTTCTGCTGTGTTCTGTATTTGCTTTGCTGCTGAATCCCTCCAGTGAGCCAACGGGAACAGAGGGTGACCCGAGGGGTTCGACCACCATCTGTACACGCTCTCCGCTCACAAACCATGCCAGCTCAGAGCAGACATAAACAGGGCCTGGATGGCGCTAACAAGGACTCTTGTACCGGAGCTGATAATGAGGGTTTGTCCCTGCATGGAGATATTAGGATCACCTGCTTTCTTCATGCTCTAGAGCAGCTGCCAGTGAAGTAGCTCAGCAGCTTGAAAGGTCTGCAGCATTGATTTAGAGGATGTTTCTACCCATAATTTTAATTAAAAGGAGAACATGGCAAACAAAAATTGTTATACTTTAGTACTCAGGAAGTAACAAAGTGTTAAAAAGGAAATCGCTCACTCACTCATCCTTTGGTAACAACTGCTTATTTTATTCAGGATCTGTCTGAGTCTGGATCTGATCAAGGTGGTTCACTCTGGAGAGATCAGCAGACCATCAGAGGACAGAAACCATTTACACTGACATTCACACCAAGGATCAGTTTAGAGTCACCAGGTAACCTGAGAAAGCCAGAGGGAACTAGAGAGAACTTAAGCCTTCGTTTATACTTCTGCGTCGCGGCGATGGCATAGCTACGGCGTCGACGCAGACCCCTACGTGAACCCTACGCCGTAGCCTGACGCGCACCTCCAAAAAATCCTGACTACGCGTCGCGTCAACACATTGAGACACGAACGGCAAGGACTGTGGTTGGTCCGCTCAGAACGTAATTTCCGGCGGTTGCTTTTCCGGTCAACAGCTCAACAACATAGCTATTTGTTGAGCAGCACGAGCGGTACGGAATGGTCGGACAGACCACCTCCGCAAACGTCTTCTGTGCTTCCACATTTGTAGTAACAGCATTTCTTTTTCAATTTTATGAGCTCCATCTCCAGAAACACCCGCTCCATCTCAGTTGTCATTGTTTACTGTCGGAAGAAAACCAAGGAATCCATTATGAGCCCCCAGAAGCCACACAAAGACACAGACACACCCCCCTAGCAGCTTGGCGGTGAATTGCAGAGCAACACGTTCCCTCGACGCAGAGCTGTGAATGCTCAACGACGGCGTCGGGTCTACGCCGTAGCTCCGCCATCGCCGCGACGCAGAAGCATAAACCAGGCTTAAGAGAGAACCAAAGAGAACCAAGAGAGAACCAGAGAAAACCAAAGAGAACCAAGAGAGAACCAGAGAGAAACCAAGAGAACTATAGATAATAAGAGAAAACCGAAGAGAACTAGAGAGAACTAAGAGAGAACCAAGAAAGAACCAACGAGAACCAAGACAAAAACAGAGAGAACCTTAGAGAACATGCAGAGGGATCCTGGTGCTAAGTAACATTGCCATTTAAAAAACGATCAAACCAAAATTCCCAGCCCAGTAGTCTCTTTTCTAATGAAAAATAAAATGTCTCGGCAGGTCAGCATCAGTTTTTGTCCATCCCTTAAATCTAATGGGAATAAATGGAAAACACAATAAAACAAATAAAATACAACTGCAAACTAGAAAAGCACTCAGAGAGCGCAGGCCTCCACCAAGGCAGCATTCTGAGAGAGAGCATATACTCTTGCAAGCCCACAATGCGAAAGAGCGAATGTGTGACGCACCTTGAAACCCACATTTAACATTGTATTCACATTGTATTAACATTGTATTCACATTGATATCATGTACTTTTTTATTTTTTCTCTATTTCATATTTTGTCACATTTGAATTTGAATTTTAAAAAAGACCAAAATACCAGTAAAACTTAAGAAATGTGTGAGATCTCCCATACATTGCTATGGTGTGACCGTTCATTGACCTTGATGACCTTGAATCAGATCTGATCACAACTAAAAATTACAGTTTTAATTTAGGCCACTTCTGACCAATCCTGAAAATTTTGTCAAAATCCGTCCATAATTTTTTGAGTTATTTTGCAAACCAACACATAAATAAACCCTGGTGAAAACATAACCTCCTCAGTGGAGGTAACTATATCATGAATACATGTTCCTTTTCAATATATTTTAAGTTTCTATCACAATAGTTTATGGGGTTTTTTTGCATCTAGGCCTCTGGATGTATTTTAGGGTCTAGGTATGGAGGCAATGAACAGCATTTAATCATAATTTCTGTCAAAATGCACAAAACAAAGTTGTGAAAGTACTGGAAACCTTAAAGCCAGATATTACATGAGGAATGGGATCATACCCATAATGTATATCCAGTATACTACAAACCTTCCCATTTTAAGTAAGTTTTATTTGTCATGTTTTTTTTTCAAACTACAGTCAACAACATAGACAAGACAATAACACTAATCCAGCTAATGAAGCTGGATTCTAATGAGTAGTACTGTATCCTGAACTGTAATTCACAGTGCTGCACATTTTAATTGGGTTCAGCGGTACCTCACTCATTCTTTGATTATGTAACTGCTTCACTAATGAGGAGTGCGTGTAGAAAAGCATGGAGGTTCATATAAGTGGTTGTCACTGGAAACTGGAAAGAAATGCATTATGAAGTGTTGACACTCAACTGTTTTAGAGACAAAATTAGGAACGTCTGTGAGGAAGTGCTCCTTCCTTTGATCACTTTATGTCACAAAGATGTGGAACTCTTCCTCACTTTCCTTTCATAAGAGAAGATAAAACCAGACTTAATTGACCACTGGAGGGGGATTCATGTTACAGCAGTACAAAGGTAAAATCAAAATTGATGAAGAAATGAAAAAAAAAAGTGAATTTGAAAAAGTTGACGTTGAAAAGGCGCACTGAATTACCTCAGACTACATCAGTGATACTGTAACACTATGGTGCAACTCGAATAATCAGTGGTGGGGAGGTTATTCAAATTCATTACTTATGTAAAAGTAGCAATACCAAATTGCAAATGTTACTTAAATGACAATACTATCAGCAACATGAACCTAACAGATCAGTATGAAGGGTTTTGCAGTATCTCGTGGTGTGATCCAATGCAGAAAGAAACCTCTATTGTATGCCAATCCTGAAGGAGAACTACAATGGCATGTTAACACAGTGATTTGTCTGTTCTGGGCTCCTGTATAAACAAGGTGGCCCTATGAATAGAGGATACATTCCTCAGATAACAGATTTTCTTCAGGTGATTACACAGTAAAGAAATTTTTATAATATTACATTCCATTTCTGCAAATATATCCCCCTTATGGTTACACATTGTTCCTTTAAAGTATCAACAATAACAATGACCACTTTAATAGATATATAATTGGATTCTAATTATTAGTGTATTAATGTATAAATAGTGTAGTGGGAAACATAAATATTGTAGGCTCTATCAAGTGCTGCAATATTATTTAATTTTTACAGCGTACACAAAACAAAAATGCTTTCATTGTTTTTCTCGTTACAAGGCCGCCTGCTCGATTCCTTGTTGTAGCGTTGCTTAGCAACATTCTTCTCTCGTGCTCCTCTGTAAATAACAGATGCAAAGCAGAACAATCACAGTTGAACATAAACAAACAAAAAGATCTGAATATGACTATATCTATAGTTTATTTCGTATTTACCAAAATCATGGCAAACATTCCCCTGAGCCATTCTTCTGTTAATGACTGATTGAGCCATAGTAGCAGTTCTCTCAGGAGAGGTGGGAGAATTGTTCACTCATCTTATGCACGATTTGGTAGTTTAATCGATAAAAATATATTATTTTTTACAAGAAAATCACATTTGCTATTTAAATCTGCACTCTTGTAACAGTATAAACTAAAAGTGTCAAAACTGACCCTAATGTATAAGATTCTCCCTGAAATGTTGTGCAGAATTATAATGCAGAACAAAATAGAAAGTACAATCACCTCAGAATTGTGCTATGGTATAACACATGCAAGTAAATGTACTAAGTTACATGTGTCCACTCATAATAATACACTATACTCACACCAAAACTCATAACTTGGTTTTCTGCCACTGAGTACATCTGAGTTTAATTTGACAAAGTCTGATAATCCAGAGTTTCATTTAGAGGAGACAGAGCCTGTATCTCTATAGCACTCACTTTGTATTTGGGGCTGATAAGACAGAGGCATTTTTCAATAAAAATCTTGCACAGTACAGCTATAATGGATCAAATCTATAATGCACCATAACTGTCATCTGGATTCAGTGTGCCAAGTTTATGTCATGAACAGAGCAGCTGTACCCTAGATATGTAAACTCAGCATTAATCACTCTTCATATCTGACTATGGGCTCAAACATCAATGCTACAGACATTGCTACAGCACAGCACACTGAGGTGACTGGACTAACAAGTGACTGCTGGATGGAGCAAAAAATGTAATATGGTGCTCTCTGGCAGTATTTATTAAGCACTGGGTTGAAGTGCAGAACGGGCCACAAGCTTGTTTGTGATGGACCTTGACTTGACAAGGCTACCTGTATGGTTTAATGAGCCCTGGTCTCTGGGTGAGAATAAATTACCATAATTAGGTCTTGAGATGAACAAAGTTGAAGACTGCTCAGTGCCACAGTATATTAATATCTCCTCCACATTTACTTTACAACCTTGTAGCTCAATGTTTGAACAAAAGCCTGCTATGGGGAGGAAGGGAAGGGTGTAATCTTAAATAAACCTCAAGACTCAGATCAAAATCTGATTCAATATGCAGACAGCTTATTAGTCAAGTATGAGGCATCTGCTTCTCTGTCTTTCTTAGTCTGTCAAGTTCAGTTTAACTAAATACAGAAAAAAGCACGATGACTATAGTGTCTATCGTAGGATGGTTGAACTAGAAGAAAGACAAACTGCAGAACCAATTAAACCATTCATTGACAAACAAAGGATGGCCAAGTGTCATGATAATTGCTGTCTTTGATTTAGTAGTCAGGTACTACATGAACTTCTCTGTCTGATTTTTTTTAGATCAGGAGGTGAAGTAGATATGTAGAGCTGTGTGTCATCTGCATAATAGTTGAAGCAGAAAAGAGATAGTCCTAACCCATACATTTTAAAATGTAAAACATGTACAAGCTGAATCAACAATATATACCACTGATCCCAGGCCGTAAAAACAAAGGATATGATGTTTCCAGGATCCAGATTTGTTCTTTAAAATCTACACTGCATTTCTACATCTTAGAAGCATGTAGCATATCCTAGTGGGTCAGTATTTCCATGTTATGTCCTAACCTCTCATAAATCTTTTGTTCCATTCTCTCTCAACCAATACATCATGTAAAAAATAAAAAATAAATGCATTTAATTGTCTCCTAATCAGATATGTCTTAAAAAAAAGCAACATTTGACAGAAATATGGGATAAACACCTCTCATTAGTTGTACTTCACCTCAGTCCAGACAGTCTAAATATTTGTACAATTACAACACGTCCTCCTGTCATCACTTGTGGTAGTTTCTATGAAACTAGAAACCCACGATGTCAGTGATAACAACCTCAAGGAGTGAAATACACATAACATGATGATATAGATCAGATGATATAAACCTTGCACGCCCCTCCTGCAGTTCAATGTGCTGAAAGGCTTTCTGAGCTGGCAGGACTGGAGGTTTAGTGTGATGTGTGGATGCTGTGCACTGTGGGATGGTCAGCTAGGATGCTCAGGGAATTAGAAACAGCTATAAAGTCAAAGCAAGAGGCAGTTGCTCTTTAAAGTCCATTATGAAATCAAGTAAACAAATTCACTGCTGTGAGGCCATGTAGTGGAGCAAGAGAGCCAGGAACGGGTTTATTGAATCTCAAGTGACTGTTGTTGGCTGATGGAGGTAAACAACCTACAATTCAAACACTTTGGCTGCAGTCGAATAGTCAAAAAAAATTATGTGTTATTAGTTTTGAAGAGATGTGATGTAGAATTCATGAGGACTTAATATGATGTGCTGTGCTAAAAGACTATACTCACAACAGATATTTTTTTATTTATAATGCATAAATTTCCCTAAGGGGGATTCATAATGTATACTTCTTCAAGATATACAGTGGCAACCAGTGCTGTACAATTAAGTATGGATTTCTGTCCAAAACAGAATCACAACTCCTCAGAAAGAATCCACAGTGTGCAATTAAACAGCAACAGTCTGCTATTAGTTGTAGAATGGGGCACCACATCACATGTTGCTGCCGCAAGGAATTTTGGGAAGGCATTATCTGCTTCATAAAGGAAAGTCCAATGTTACTTACAGTATGCTGGGAACCTGATCTGCAATCATAATTGTATTTATTATTTTTCTCACTGTTTATCTTGTTTTTATGTATGACACATTTTTTTTAATCCTTCGGCTTGGTTTGATGTTTGAACTTATTTTGCTTTTTATCTTAGGGTCGTCCTGAGCACTGCCATCAATTTCTCTTGTCCGTGTCGTCTTTTGTGTGTTTCAATACGAGATGACTCACTCACTGTAAACCAAATTTACCCAAGGGTACAATAAATATTCTCATTCAGATTCTGATCTCATGGGAAGGTGTATGCACAGCACAGCATTCTAAGCATGTTCCATATGTCATGACAACATATTTTTGTTTTTATGTATCATTGCATGCAACAGGTGGGTATACTAAATATATAAATTACCAACATAACATAAGGATGGAAAAAATATTACAAGCGTCACTAACACAACTTCTAAATAACTTCTAAATAACAACAGTTTGGGATATGAGCATTAATGTCCTCGCTGAAAGTCACTAGCCCACAGTAACCTGGAAACAGATGCAAATAGCCACACACACACATACACAAAACACATGCACATTTATGACAATTTGCATGCAAACACACTCTGCTGCACACACAGCCCTACTGTACTGAAAGCCATAGCTCCAGTGAATGGTATGCACAGTTAAACGGACGAGGCATGGAATAGCTTTCATCCTGACTCTATTTTTATCACAGCGTGTCATCTGCTTGAATGATACATGTGTGCTTTGTGAAAGGTGTTAGCGTGCATGAGTGTGTGTTTGTATGAGTGGAGGGATGCTGCAGTATACAGTAGCTGCTGTGCATCTATCTGTGTGTGTGTGTGTGTTAGAGAGAGAGAGAGAATCTGCCCAATAAAGACCAAAGGCATGCAACATACATTTGATCTCACTGGCCAGCAAGCAATAAATTTTATATCACATTGGAATGGAAATCCTGGTGAGCTGCTTCTAAAGGAGCTGATCAGAATATAAACACCTTCAGAGTGCAGAGAGAGACACAAAGACAACAAAACATAGAGAAGGAGTGTTGAGCGAACGACAGAATGGGGAAAATATAAAATGGATGGTGGATAGATGGACTGATATTTAGATTAGCAAACAAAGGACATCTTGGGAGTGGGAACATGCATGTAAATATAGTGTAAAGGTGTCTTTAACTGCTCCTGTGCTGCTCAGAGACTTGGAAAGAAATAACAAGCGTCAGATTGAGACTGAAAAAATAGAGAGAGTCGGTGTGGGTGAGTGTGTGGTTGAGGTGTAGATAGACAGCTGCAGTGAATAACACAATGTTAGGGATAATAACCCCCTCCCCCTCTTCAAATCGTCCTCTGGGAATACCCCAGTGGAAGCAGCGGTGTACATTAGAGATGGTCTTTGCTGCAGCATGTTGCCTTGGGCTGAACACTGCTTTCCTACTCCACTTCTCCATCTCTGTCTCCCCTCCAGTCTCACCTCTTCCTCCATTATTCCACTCGGGGAATATTCCCACAAATCTGCTGCTGCAGGAGCGTCTAACCCGCTGTGACCGGGTGCTGCCTTCAGGGTTCACTGCCTCTGTTCAGGCCTATCTGTTCTTTATTGGACACCATTCTTCCTTTAATAGACACCGTTCCTCCTTTAATCGACAACGCTTCTGCACCACATGGCGCTGGAATGCCTTAGGTTGACGCCTTTTGTGGATATTTCCCTCTTTATTACTCCTCATTGCTTCTGAATCTTCAATCCTAAGCTTTATTAGCACATGAGACAAAGCTGAGCAACTCACAACTGAGAAGGTGGAACTGCCTCCTACTTGAACTCTGTTCACATGTACAGTCATTCTCCCCAACAATGACCTTTCCAAAATCCTAACCCCTTAGTCACTGTTGCTAATTTGCAGAATGCAGTTGGAGTCTGTTTTTCAAAGGAATGTCTGTCCTGTTACTTGTTGTCCTGTTACTTACTGTTACTTTCTAGCTTAATTGTGTCATTTTTACCAAACCATCTAATCTTTTTGACCTTGTCACAAAAATAAGGAGGAAGTAACCCTTGCTAATGTTGGTGATCAGACATGAGAACTGTTATAGCATTTTGTTAACTAGATAACAGAGTCTTGTCCTGAGGAGTTGTCTCTCCTGTTTGGCGCTCTGGTTTGGTCTCCTCAATGAACAAGTTACTGCATTCCTCACTGCACTGAACAAAATACACTACATTACTCTGTAGCGTGGTGTTTTGTCCTTTGGTTGGACCAGTTTGCGCTCAGTGTTTTACCAGTTTTGAAGTGCATGGGAATCTTGTGTTTTCTGAAAATTGTCTTAAATTTTTCTGAAACTCTGGACACTGGAATGCAGGTGAAGAGTAATGTGACATCATAAGAGATGGTAACGGCTCACATAAGAGCGGACAGGACAAAACTTATCACATGACTACTTACTGTATAATGAAATGTGTCCATGAACGTTTTAACAACGTTTTGAGACTTAACGTATCACACAAAAACACATTTCAAGCTTTAACCATCATTCTGCCAATCATCCGATCCCCCACCCCCCACCCCTCGCCCAGTCTCTCACCCATTCTCTCTCTCCCTGAGCCAGTGAGCATAATTGACACTGGGGTCTGGAGGATTGGAGCGCAGCAGGAGTCATTAGCAGAAGCTGGCAGTCTTACTTGGTGACTCGTTTCGACTTTATGTGTGTGGAAAAGAGGGTTAGAGAATGGCTAACTGCTTCCTTCAATTCTTCTTTTCTTCTAAGGTGTTGTGTAAGGCCACCGCTTGGAGAAATCCTCATTCTATGGATGGTCGAGCCACCATACGCAACAATCGGAGCGCGACCAACGCTCAGAGCTTCTGGGGTTGACGGTCGGCATAAATTAGCTGTGACTGATGTGAGAGGTTTACTGATTCAATCTCAACAGACTGACCCGAGCTACCCACAATGCTCTCTTACAAGTTTCATATTTCTGAACCATGAAAACACACTGGCCTGGCTGTCCACCTCAGTTGGTGGTGATGTATCAGGAGTCAGCGGGGATAATCTCAGCTGCTGTCAACTATGTAATACACCATCCACGGCTAATTATCTACGTCAGCGTTATTCAACAGGATGGAAATCTGCAAGAGCCTATGTTATGAATGTGTTATGAATCTCCAGCTCATCCTGAGTGCCGCTCAGCATTCTTTAACATCCACATGTGTGAGCTTTCCAGAGTTTATGAAAGCGACTGGATGCACATCAACTAGTATCTATAGAAGCAGAACATTTGAACAGTTTGGTGGTTTATGTTATTCGCCAGTTTCAGTGATTGTGATTTTTGTTGTAGCAATAACAGTTGATTGTAAAGTGCCATTCAAAGGAGCATATAACCTAATAAAAAGAATGATGAAATTACTCACACAAACCCGATGAACAGATGAACACTGAACACTTTATTTGCCTGTGTTTATGATCAGGATTTATTGTGCGGGTATTTGTAAAAGACCTGTCGCAAATTTCCATTGTAGCGTGACATAAAATGTGTCAGTGTTAAGACTGCAGATGTAAACGAGTCACACTTTATCTGATTTGCAATTTGTCTTGTGAAGAGCAACAGCCTGAGGTTGCTGCTGAGGGAAACAGAAAGGCAAAGTGTGAAATTTACACTCTTTTGTCTGTTGTTGAGGTGCAGCAGTGAAGCCATTTCATAAAGCATCTTTTAATTTGCGTTTCTTTCTCCGCCTCAGTCTCTCAGATTCTGTTTCGAATGAAACAGCTTTCTCCACCTGCAGACATTCTTTGCATGAATTTACATTTCTTTCTCCCATGTTTTTGCATCTTAAATGCATATTACATTATCAAGCAATTTTCACCTGTGCGTCTTGTCTTTTACTGGTGCAAAACATCAACATGCATGGTAAAGACAAATGCTGTTCAGTGCCAACAGATGCCTTGGTAAAAATCTCTCTCCGTTCTGTAAACTGACATTTAATAGTGACTGATATACCTCTGTCAATGTGTTGGATAAAGGATAATGCAGGTGTGTCAAATAGATGCATGCAATGACAGGCCATTTGTCAGTGGTAGAAAACTTCACTGAATAATTGAGATCGGTCCTGAATTTGTATACATTTCATGAACATAAAAATATAAGGTTATAGTCTACCGGCAGTTGCTGTGAACCCCCGAAATGCCGTGGTGACACAGAGCTTTGGAGAGCCAGGGATGAGAGTGATTAATAACTATGAATCTGTTTTGTTGAGTTGCCTCTTGATTCAGTTTATGTCTAAGGCTTTTATTGTGAAAGGTCAGAAGGGAAGAGGTCAGCTGTTGACACTGTGGGTGTAATAAAGTGTTTGCTGTTATTTTATCACCCTCATAAAGTATAGGCACAACTCAACCCTCAGCTACACACACACACACACTCACACACACACCACTTTCACATCCACACTGCAACAAGACTGGGACAATATGCTGCACAAACCACCTCCAAATGTGTCTTAGGTGCATTCCCACCTGTCCAAAGAGCTGACCACTTATGATTGGATCACTCAAGACTTTTCCACTGCTACTTTTGGGGATTTGAACCTTTGCTTTCCCATGTCGAAGGCTCACTTTAGAGCAAGGCCAAATCACAAAGACTCAGATCAGTGCCGACTTATAACATTCAACAGCTGTGAAACACAGAGAGGGATATTGATCCATTTCTACAGCACACACACACATACACACACACACACACACCTTGACCAACATGAAATGCCAAGGCTCAAGAGGGCACCACTGACTGGCTGTGCACCATCCACGAAAATCAATTCTTACTTTTTGTCCTGGCTTTAAGTGGATCATAACTGTCACTCACCACACGGCTGGACAGACTTAATATGTGAACCACAAGTAATACTCCTCTGTGTTTCCCACTAGATGAACCACAAGTAATATTCTTCCTGTGATATTTTCCCTTTTCCACCTCTCCAACCACTATGTACCAAAGAGTCAGGGAAATTAAATCTCTGAAGAATAGAGCACTAAAGTGGGAGGCTGCTGCAGAGGCCATGCATGAACACTTTAGGTCACTTCACACCTAATCCACATGTTTGTCCTTTTAGTGCAGTTTATTTGAGCTGTCCAACCTGTCAGTCAAACTCACCAGCCACATGATAAAATAATGGATTTGTCATGTATGGAATCCATCTAAAAGCAATCTGTGCGCACTGTTTGGCTATTTATCCAAGATGCTTTTGTAAACTTGGCAACATCTATGAACATTTGGTGTGATGAGTTTGTGTCCTGCTCTGGATATTTCAGCATCCTCAACAAAAGCAGCAAGCTGATAATCACTGTTTTCTAATAATATTACAGTAATAGATGCCTCTTTTTTCTCTTTATCAATATATCATCAGTTATGATATGCAAGATCCAGCTTCAGTTTCCATGATCAATTTTTACAATCAGTTATTCCACATGAGCAGCAGTGGATATCAAACTGACCTACCTACTGTAGCTCTGATGATACAGGATTAAACCAAAAACTGTCCAATCAGTGAGTATGGGTTTGTTTTCAAAAAGGCAGTGTGAACATTAGAGTTGGGTCAACTTACGTTACATCACAGTCACCCATTCACACACATTCATACAACGTTCTCTGGTTCTGTCAGGTAAGGTCCTGCCCAAGCTACATGAGAACAAGGTATGATCTTGTGCTGAACCAGCATTTGTCTTCATGTCATCCTGCTAAATTAAAAAGTAACCACCTGTCATTGGTGTCACAGTGCTAAATACAACTTGTATTCTGTTAATGGTCTAATAAGCTACAAGTTTAAGCTAATATTTATTTGTTTCTGCATGTACAAATGGAGCCACTAGTTTCTGCCTGCTGATGAATTATTAGCCAAAGCATTAACTTGAGAGAGAGCGGGATGGTGTATGAAATCATGGGTGATGTTATAGCAGAGTGTAACAGTGCAGTGTTTGTACCATTTATTTGTCAGTAGATACAAACTAGAACTCCATGAAGAGACCCAAGCAAAGCTCCTGTGTCTATCAGTAGTCAAATTTGGTATACTGGTCCTGTTCAGTGTTTTGGCTTACCACTTTGAGTGCCATTGACATATTTGTACATCATTTAAAATCCAACATTTGAGTGTCACAATGTACTTATACGTCAAAGTGTTTTTGGTAGCTGGCACAGGGCGCTCTCACACAGCCTGTGAGTAATTTGGGGGTTTCTGGGATTTGTAGTTGGAGAGTCACAAATATCAAGGAAGGAATCCTTTTATCCTCTGAACTGTTGTTATCATCTCGCTATCTGTGTTGCCACTTCACCCAGGTTGTCACTGTAGATGAGAATTAGTTCTCAATTGACTTACCTGGTAAAATAAAGTTTAAATAAAATAAATAAATAAATAAATAAAAAGAGGAGACGATCAAGCTCAGAGAACAAAACAGATGCATTCTGGACAAAAAGTGGTGTTTTTGGTGAAAGTGGCCTCTATTCTACCTCTGATAAAACAAGAATGGAACAACAAGTTAAAAAGGCTTGTATTTCATGATGAAATAGAGAGTCTCTTATTTCATTTGAGCCATTCAGTATTTTCAGAGTCATAGTACAAAATATTCTGCGGGTGACTCAAAATGGCCAAAAACCCTGGAAAAAGGCACTTTCTGTTTTATAAAAGGGTTGCACTGAATGAGATAAAATCAAACCAGATGGGCTATTTTTGTATGAATCTTGGATCTTTGTCCCGGGGCGGAACAGTGGTGTAGTGGTTAGCACTGTCGCTTCACAGCAAGAAGGTGCTGGGTTCGATTCCCGGCCCGGGGCCTTTCTGTGTGGAGTTTGCATGTTCTCCTCATGTCTGTGTGGGTTCTCTCCGGGTACTCCGTCTTCCTCCCACCATCCAAAAACATGCATGGGGATTAGGTTAATTGGTTAATTCAAATTGATCGTAGGTGTGAATGTGAGTGTGCGTGGTTGTCTGTCTCTTTGTGTCCTATGATGAACTGGAGACTTGTCCAGGGTGTACCCTGCCTTTCACCCTAAGACGGCTGGGATAGACTACAGTGACCTGTGACCCTCTGTGAGGATAAGCGGGGGGCTGGATGGATTGATCTTTGTTCCCTCTTGGCCTGGACCAAATGAGCTGAACTACAAAATCAGGAATCTGAATCAGCTCACTGGGGAGTTCTTTAAATTATGACCATAACTAGCAGATGTGCATGTTGAACTTAGACTCACCTTCCTAGTGAAAAACTTCTCAACAGCGGTCCCTCTCTTAGTGTGGAGGGTCTGGGACAGGCAGGATGCTTCAGGCAGGACATTAAGACAAGGGTATTTGTCTCATTTTAAGCTTCTGACACTTCAGCTTGTTATCTTTTTGACAAAGTGAATGAGTGGATCTCCCCGACCATCAGTAAGCACTCCTGAGGTGCTCTTGGTTTAGACTCTTCAGCCCAAACTTGTTTTTTCAGCAGTCAGTAATGCACGCAGCCTCCTTCCTCAGTATTCACATTATTACACTGTTGTTTGTTTTAGTTCGAGTAGAGGCAGTGGTTTATGTGGGGTCATCACTTTCTCCTGCTGCAGTCTGGGTGCCAGGAGTTATTTTATGGTTTCAGGCTGCATGCTTGCTCTTTAAAGATTAAAACCTCCTCTTTCTGTCTGCCCAGTAAAGAATCCCGCCCAGTTCCACACTCCAGAGGATCAGCTGGAGGACTCTGTTGGGGACAGCAATAATGAGAACTTCAAACTGTTTGGAGAGCTTTTTTTCCAGGTCTCGCCACAAAACAGAGACAACAACAGAGCCCAGCTCAAACAGGGTAACTTCTTAAATACTGGAGGGAAGTGTTGGGGGCTTGTGCAGCTGCACAAACAAGACAAAAATGAAACAGAGAAAAAGATAACATATACAGTACTTCTACACAAATTCATTACTATTATTCATTAGTCTTTACCATATTTATGACCTCTGAATATTAGCTTCTAAAGCTTGATGCATTGTTCAGGAGAAATTAGACTCTTAAAGTCAACTTTCATTCATTAACAGGGACATATCACACTCATTTCTGGGTTCATACTTGTATTTGGAGATTAAAATGACATGATGTCTCATGCTGTCTCAATGTGCCTTTATTGACCCTCTAAAAAAACCTTGGTTTGCGAGAGATGTAAGGCGCACCGGTGCAAAGGTGGTTTTCAAGCTGAAAAAGTATATCCCATGTCCCATTTAATGTTGTGTTTAGTATTTCTTTCTGCTAAAAAAAACAGTAATTAAAACAGGCTCCAAAAAAGATGCTGCTCACACATTAATGCTGCAGTGAAAATAATCTTATTTCAAGATCTCAAGAACGAGATCTCACTGACTAACGAGATCTTGCAAATTCATGTCTAATCACACGATATAGCGGCGCGTCAGTGAACAAGAGCCACCCTGTGTCCATTGAGTAGAAGGAAATTGATTATATGATGCACCACAAACATGGATTATTTTATTTTGAAAATAAACCGGATGTTTAATTTTGTGTCTGTACATGACTTCCTGTCCCATACAATCTGCTCTGTGCTGAATTCATGTGCCGACGTCCGACAAAAATAGAATCTCTGTCAATTTGTTTCGGCAGGTGTCGGCGGCATTCTGGGAAATTGACACATTAATTTGAATGGAAATGTATCGGGTCCGACAAAATGTCGGCATCATTTAGGCATCTGCTGGAAATTAGGGGTTAGGCTGCAGTCAGCAGCAGCTGGGAATCAAACCCATTACCCTGGGGTTTTCTCTCACCTCTACCAACTGAGCTACAGCGACCCCAAAGAAGTTAAGTAACAACTTTTATTTGTGAATGAATATTTTTTCTAGTAGATCTAACTTTACTGCAGTAAAAGAGTTGAATAAATGCTAATTTTAATAACTTTCTTAATCATTTCTGTGCTTTCTCCTGGCACCCAGCACAGTGCTGCAGTGTGTCAGGAGAGCTCAGAGAGCAGGCTGTACCTCAGTCCATCCAGCCCCACACTGCTGACAGCCCACTGGGGTTCTGCTGTATGCCTTATAGCAGTGTCTATGCTGGCCACACAGTTCACCACTGATAAATTATTCATTCACTTTCTGACTGCGGCCTGCCTTTCCACTGCTACAGCCATGTGTGGAGACTGTTGGCGGTGAGAGGCTTGGTCACTGTGTGAAGTGGCAAACAGCCCACACAACTACGAGAGCAACCAGAAACCAAAGGAGATCAAGTGGAAGAGGACATGCTGTCAACAATGAAAGAGAAGAAGTAAGATGGACATTCAGTCATTCATCCTCTAATGGAGCTGCAGATGCTCTTTATTTCATAGATTGTAACACAAAACGTGTGGATCTTTACAAGTCTAAATTCAGATGAAGTGAAAAATGTGTTTTTTTGTTGCAAATCAATGTTCAGCACATGAGCTGCAGTCTTTGGGTAATTATGTTTTGGGTGGCAGCAGCTCCATTTTTTAAAAATGCAGCTCCCTCAGTAGCTTTACACGTAAATTGAAAAAAAAGTTTTGGAATGAACTGTGTGTTGTGTGGGTGTGTCAGTGTGTGTGTGTATAACAGTGTACTGTTCAGTCACTGTATGCATGTATAATTGTGACCTGCTGGGACAGAGGATGAAAATGAGCTTTCAGCTGAATCTGGTGCAGTTTCTGTTCACTGTTGTCCCTTCCAAACTAAATAAATCAAAGCGTTAGCAGCTGATGATGCTTGCTGCTGCTGCAGAGGAACAGGAGTTTCTAGCTCACATTCCCTGTGTCTGCTTTGGCACATAATTTCGTTTATTTTGCAGGAGGCATGTTGCAGAACCTAATAGTCCATTCATTTTCTCTGTGCCCACTCACACTGTGATTTCTGGCTCTACTAGTGATGTGCAGCTGTAGTGGGAGGCTTCGAAAACAAATGTGGGAATTGTAATTCTCTGAGAGATTTCTTGGACACATTTTTGATGCATCAATATAGCAGGCTATTTCATTTAACATGTTTGCTGGAGATGCTCTTAACTGTACAAGGCTCCCATATTTTCTCAATCTCTAAATTTACTTGTTTTTCATTGTTTCCATTTCAATAATGCTATAAAGACAAAAAGCACAAAGACCAAACCAGTAATCAGAATAAAGTTACTTGCCCAAGTAACGCACACGTCTCTATGGACGGGGTGACATGTCCCCTTCAGATTCATAGTGACACGCACTTTCCCAGCATAAGACACATGGTGCAGAAGTAAAATAAAAATTATTAAAAATAATATTAGTGAATATTGATGACTAAGTTCTATGATTTAAGTTCATGCAGACATTGTTGATGCATTATGGACGTTGTGCACTCTGCACAAGTGAGTTTTGTCAAAACCGTTTATCATTTTTACTGAATGTTGAGGCAGCGAGGAGTGTTATCAGCAGCTGCTGAATGTAACTAATAAAGTAACTTGTAATCTAACTTAGTTTCTTTTTAAATCAGGTAATCAGTAAAGTAACTCAGTTACTTTTTAAAGGAGTAATCAGTAATCAGATTACTGGCCACACGCTGTGCTCCTCACAAAATGGAACCATTCACAGTCACTGCTCACCCCATCATCCTCGCTCTGTGCACCAAACACCCATGGACATATCGAAGCTCCATGTTGGAGAAATGAGAAATGACTGTCATAATTTCAAATGTCTTTTGTGTTCACCGTGAACAAACTACATATCTGGAGAGCTCACCATTCAACCTGACAAAGCAATGCAGCAATGTACTGATATTAGAAAATGCACTTTACGTTTGAATATTAAGTACTTAAGTACTTCAACTTGAGTAAAATTTTGACAAAGCAACTTTTACTTGTAGCACGGGTATCATTACTTTGACTCAAGTACTGGAGTTGAGTTCTTTGTCCACCACTGATAAACTTCCATAACTCCACTAGTAAATCATAAAAAACAAAGGTTCAGACCTTGACTTGACCATTTCTTCTCCATCAAAGTAATACAGTGATAATTATCTGTGCATCCATGAAGACACTGCAAACCAGAGCTCTTAAGAGATCACTCCACGCCATCTGACCCCTCAGTGTCTGATGCCGATGCACACAGCAGCTTTTAGCCTCTGTATGTGACACACTAGGCTTTCAACTAAATACAGTACAAACCTATCCACATTGATATAAATGCTAGGAGAAAGTTTTGTTTTTCACTTTACAAATGTAGTATTTGTAACCCAAACTGTCAATCTGTTTTTTTTTTTGTAAACCAAATTGAAACCAAATTTGCAAAATGTGAATAAATATAAGCTAAAACATTTTGTCAGACAGAAAATGTCTCCTCTAACATTGTAGTTAAACAAGAAAAAAAAGGGAGCAAATGGCAGAAAAGTTGAAGACCTCATTTTCATTCCAGCAATAATTTTGGTACGTAACAGCAATGAACATTGTTATGGTGATAATAAAACACCATTTACTGCCGCATGATCTCGCAGTGAGACTTTGTGGAGTCAGAGGTGTAGTTATAATCTTTCTGGTGGAGTTAAAGGTCACTGCAACTGTTTGAGAAATCCTGCTGTGAAAATGCAAAATAGATGCACGCTGATGCTATCTGCACTGGTACTAACTGTACATAAACACAAATGGCATGGCTGCTGGAAGATGAGATTGACCACATGTGGTTATTATCACTACAGCTGCACACATTAAGCCTGTTCACTGTAACTACTGTACTGCCTGCTGCACAGTTAAACACATGGCTGCATGTTTGGATCAATAAATACAAGAAATGATAATAAATGTCTGTAATGTGCATTCATTTATCAGCTTAACTCATTGAGTGCCAGCCATTTTATGAAACAGAAAGTGCCTTGTGCCAGTGTTTTTATATTTTAAGACCCACAGAATATTTAGTACCATGACTCTGAAAACACAGAATGGTTCAAATGCCACTTTTTGTCCAGAATCTGTCCTTTTTGCTCTCTAATCTTGATCGTCTCCACTTCCTGCTTTGATCTCCGTGGCATATACCATCTCTTTATCCATCCCAGAAGCCCCAACATTATTCACAGGCTGTGGGAGACCACAATCAGTGACTCACTGCCGAAAAAACACTATGACGTAGGTTGATGGCACTCAAGTGTCAGATTTTAAATAACGTTGAAATATGTCAATGGCACTCAAGGAGTTAATAAATAGCATATATTATACATAAATTGAAAAATAGTTAATAATACATGGTGCAATAAACAGCCTCTCCTTCTTATATAGAGCTTGTATGAATGCAATTTCTGGTAACATTTTCCGCAGAGTGTCCAGCCCATTTACAGTAAGTTGTTCTCTACCTATCATATAGAGACTGCACATTTCAAACATATGTAAACACACATGGAGTCATGTGAATATACAGTATATGAAGCATGCATCCTGTCAGAACAACATAAAAGTGAAACACACTTCAAGCAAGATTGGGTTGGATGTTCTCGAACATAAATGTCACTGTCAAATGAATTCGTACATTAGTTCCCTTATTTTGATGCACAACTTATGAGCCTGCCAGATGGTAGAGTAGAATATTTCATCACTATTCATTTCAGCAATACAGCAGACCATTAACGAGGACTCCTGCAAATCACATCTGGAGCAGGTGCCGGACAGCGAGAATGCTCAACCAAGCTTTTATTCAGATTTGTCATTTGCATGTTCAGAATGAGAGGTCAGAGCTGTGATGATGATAGACATGATGTTGTGTGTTTAATAGCAGTGTGTCAATATGATTAGTCTTTCCAAAACAGACAATCTACTGTAAGAGTGAGCAGCATCATCATGGTTTAAATTTTTAAGTGTAGTATTTTAGGCACAGACTGCGTGTGAAGATGGACGCCATCCCAAAAATGAAGTGGTTGCCGGCTGCAGCTAGGTCATAAATCCCTCCAAGTAAGCAGATGGGCAAAACTAAACAGCCATGTTAAATACATGTTAAATAATTATTTCCCAAAGATGTTTTTTGTTATTTTAGGTAGTTTGTGTCAGGGCTGGGATGATAACCAGCATCACCGCAATATAGTAAAACTAGAAAGCACTCAGAGAGCGCAGACCTCCGCCACACTAGTGGCGACTTTTTTATTTAAAGTTACCCCCACTGCCAAGGAGGTTATGTTTTCACTAGGGCTTGTTTGTTTGTTTGTTGGATTGCAAAGTAACTGTAGCACCGGTATTGCACCACTAACTGTGTAACTGGACCAGTTCTAGGTTCTAAGGAGTGGGGAGCAAGGATGATTACACCAGAGACCATTGATTTGAGTAGAAAAGGCCGGCAATTTACTGAATGAGGAACACACTAAACACAATACATAAATAAACAAAAATACCCTGTAGGTTTTCAATACTGATGTAAGCATAAATGGAAAAAGTATTTCACCGTTCACTTTTGTCCTTTAGTTCACTTAGTTTATTTTAGTTAAGCCAATCTAAACTAATTTAGACCGGTCTCTTTTTCCTAGGTTGCTCCTATTTTAGAATTCCTATAACTCTTTTTCCCTTCTTTTACAGGTAAGAAAACACCTTCAATTATTCAAACAAAAGTGGACCACAAGCACTCCAAATCACAGAAATATGAACTCAATATGTAAATAAAAGTATGACATTTAAAATTCATTTTCAAGTTTCACTGTGAGTTTGAGTGTTCAGTTCAATGAAAAGTTTCAGTTCGATTCAGTCCATCCATTCATCCATCCATCCAATTTCTACCTCTTATCCTGTCATAGGGTCGCGGGGGGGCTGGAGCCTATCCCAGCTGTCTTAGGGTGAAAGACAGGGTACACCCTGGACAAGTCTCCAGTTCATCAAAGGACACAGAGACAGACAACCACTCACACTCACATTCACACCTACGGTCAATTTAAATTAACCAATTAACCTAATCCCCATACATGTTTTTGGATGGTAGGAGGAAGAAGAGAGAACCCACACAGACATGGGGAGAACATGCAAACTCCACATAGAAAGGCCCCGGGCCGGGAATTCAACCCAGTACCTTTGATTATAAATTATAATTCAATCGGTTCTCAGTTTAAACCAGTTCCTGATGCTCCTACCACTCTGGCAGCAAGTGACCATATGCAGGAGATTTCCTCACTGACGCGATGGAGAAGATGAGTTGCAGGTCTGGGTCCGGCTCGCCATCTTGAATCCCGCCTGTAGATGTGCACGCCCGCACATGTCAGACAAATCCTGGCTCCCACCGAGCTTCAAACCAAGCAAAAAACCTGACCAAAACCAATGTGGCTTAGTTCCCATAAAATCCCCGTCAGTTCCCGACCAGGAAAGTTATGTTATTTGACTGCAAAGTTTACTTTTCTCACTCGTTTTCCTACTCATTTACCACCGCTCCTCTCTCTCAGGTCTCTGCTGCAGCGTCAATCAGGTGCTGTCTGGCATCACTGGCCTCTTAAAGGGGCAGTAACATGAACCCTCTGTCAACATACTTTTTCTTCAACAGTAAATTGTTACATTAACATTTACGTTACATTAACATTTTTGATTAACTTTGATAATCAACTTACATTAATAACTGTTAATTTTTAACTTATTTATTCTTATGTATTGTTACATTTGAACATGGGTTACATAACTCAAAAAGTAATGGATGTTTTTTGATGGTGCTGTTGAATTGGATCAGTTTTAAGTTAGGCCACTTCTGACCAACCCTTAAAATTTTGTCATAATCCGTCAACAACTTTTTGAGTTATTTTGCAATAAACAAATTGAAAACAAAACCTCCTTGGCAGAAGTGATAATAAAAATACATATATGTATCTGCTGTATATATTTGCTGTTGGAATTTACAGGAGTGCATATGGTGTTTGATATGAAATATAAACAGCAACACTGCATCTGGGCCAGTCCATTAACCCTAAGGGGTAGGGGTTGTTTTGCTTTCCTATTATTATTAATTATTTCGAGGTTTCAGTACTTCTCATGATCAAATTGAATATATACACACATAATACACAGGCATAAAAGACAGAAGCATTGCATAAACAGTCAGAGTTCAATTTCAACAGTAAGTGCTTATAGCAGACACTCCCCTCTGATGTCGTACTGTCCATAGTTTTTTTTTTAGCTGCTCTGTTGACTTGATTTTATTCAACAATAACCACAAATATTGTTACAAAGTTGAACAATTTGTAACCAATTTGTGCACATTTTATGCCAGAGGACAAGGAGTGATCAGTGGGGTTGCAGCGATTGTGAGGGTAGTGGGGTAAAGCAGGGTTGTGGTGATCACTGGGTACTGTGGTAAACCACCATATCACATTGATTGAGTGCTTTATCACCACGCTGATAAAAAAAATCCATACCGTCACAACCCTAGTTTGTATACACTGATCTATGTGCAAATGATTTATATTCCAGAAAAGTTAATATTTTTATTCATTATGTGGATATTACTGTATGTGGATGTGGAAATAAGCTAAATACAACAGATCATCTTAAATAGATGATGATGATGATGATGATATATAATATTTTGAGCGGCATCCCAGACGTCATATAGGAACATTTTACTCGGACAGCCAAAGGCATTAATTTAGAAGCTCATATGCAAGCGGGCGGTAGAGGTATATTGACACGAGCAGTTAAAGCCACTGCCAGTGTTTCCAGTGTAAACATGACAGCTAGAGGCAGGCAGCAGTGGTCAGACTTCGGTGTTTGTGCAGTTCTGTTGGCAAACCCAGAGGGAAACTGCTCATCATGGGAAATTAAAAAAAAGACACCACCTGAGAGTGAGACAGCCACACATGCTGTGAGCGGCACAGTGGTGTAGTGATTAGCACTGTCGCCTCACAGCAAGAAGGTACCGGGTTTGATTACCGGCCCGGGGCCTTTCTGTGTGGAGTTTGCATGTTCTCCCCGTGTCTGTGTGGGTTCTCTCTGGTACTCCGGCTTCCTCCCACAATCCAAAAACATGCAAGGGGATTCTTAATTTTAATAATTTAAATTGCCTGTAGGTGTGAATGTACTTAACAATCCTGGACAAATGTCAAAGTGTCATGCTCTGTCTGTCTGGTTTGGTTATGTTCACCATTTTTGCGTTGTGCCTGCACGTTGTCCTGTCTCTTCCTGTTTTATTTTGAAAGTTAACATCTCCCTCTCGTTTCAGATCTCTTAACCCCTGCCTCCTGTGTCTCTCGCGTTTGTGATTGTAACCCCGCCCTAATCGTCTCCACCTGTGTTCCCCTACCTCATGTATAAATAGTCCTGTCACTTGTTGTTTGTTGCGAGATTGTCTTGTCGTCACCCACCCCTCGTCCTCAGAGATTGCCTTGTCAGTTTCTGTCCCTAAACCCTGACAACTGGATGTAGTCGGACCAAGATCACGACTCTTCATAGCGTGCGTGAAAGATAGAGTGCCCTCTTTCAAACTGTTTGTGAAGCATAATCCTGATCTGATCCTGATCGTGGCTGCTAAATGATCCATCTGTAACATCAGCCTGATTAAAACCTAGGAGACAGTGAGGTTCACCACACAGTGACTCTACTGATTTCTAATCTTATCAACGATAATGAAGAACACAGAATAAACGTGCATTAGTGTGTTCAGAGTGCTAACGGTAGCGCTTGGAATCCACTTCCAGTGATTTTACTTTCTTCTTTAACACAGTTTGATGTTGAAAAGTGTGTTTTCTGATGATGATGATGATGTTTTTTGCATTCCTGAACTTGTGTCACAGCAGGTCGACCGAGGTCCACGCTGCACTCCACTGAGCTGAATGTTATTCTCCACCAGCCTCAGGGATAAATTCTGCCACCGTACTTTTGCTAATCATGAAAACAAGAATCTTCCAGAGTCATTGTTTAACAGAGGGAGGAAGAGAGAGAGAGAGAGAGAGGCACTGAAAATAATTGAGTTGAATACAAAAACGTTGTGTTCTCTTGTTGCTTTTGTAAGAAGGAGCACAGTCTGCTGAAAGAGATGGATGAAACCATTTTGAGAGCCACAAATTTCATCCACACAGAATCACATACTCCCCACTCAGCTCTATGTCAAGATAACACACACACACACACAGTCCTCATATTGAGTGTGTAAGCATGTGCAGGCTTGCTTGAAAGTCACAAGAAACAAATGCATGATGAGAAATTGCTGTATGTTTCATTCCCTGTGGACAGAGTATTTGCACACTTCATGGGGAAGATACAAGGTTTGTTCCTTTTATTGATCGACAGAAAGTGTTTTTATGTGCATAACTTTAAGTAATTATGATTTTAGACGTTGCTATAAGTTGATGGTTTGTGTTTGCATAGAACCATCTGAGAAGCGCCTGAGATAATATATCATATATGACTGATGCTATCGCAGCATTTTTGCTAACCTCTTCAGGATCCATTGTTGGACAGAATGAGCAGTCTCCTCCTCATGTTATAACATTTCACAGCCACATCCGGACACAAAAGCATTACTTGAAGCCTGACAACATGGAATTGCCTAGCCTGACAAACCAGACTATGACATCAGATATATAGTCTGGGGCAGTCCATAGGCAGAGTTGAAGCCTGAGGTTGGGACCAAGCTTTGTCGTTCAAACAGCCTCTGCATGTAATAGGCCAGCACTATGACCAATCAGAGCAACGGACAATGTGACGCTACCAGCGGAGCCAGCTGGTATATTAGACTTTTGCTGTAGAACAGCAAATACCATCCAAGACCATCCTGCCACTGTAGGCAAAAATATTTTTTGCCGCTAGGGTGCGTCTAGATTTCTAAGTGAGGAATTTCCTACAATCTTGAGGCATCGCAAGACTCCAGCTGCTGCATAAGCTTGAGTAGTTTGGAACCAATCAGAGTCCAGTATGAAATTTATACAGTGTGATGTGGAAGGTGACATCTTCTGAAGTGGTTAAACATTCCTTAGTGACAGGGAATGAGACTATTACAATTGAAGTTTGATCTTTTTTATATTTGTCTTTAAGCTGCCTATATTTATCTATTTTTATACTTTATTACTCTGTATTTATTGTGGTTAGCAAAGGAAGTATTTCATCGTCCAAGGAATCATGTTTCCTTCCTGTTTATATGATAAAAAACACTTGAATCCTTTAATGCTAGTAGAATGGAAACAAAGCTCATTTAAAGAATGAAACAGTGTTAAAGGTAGGGCTGGGACTATAACCACATTACCACAATACTACGGTCATGTGATGCCTACCTACTGGGTGCTTTATCACCGCGGTAATAAAAAATCCATACTGTCATGTTAAAGGGGAGAATAATGGTCTCAGTGAGCTCTGTTTTTTCTCTGTGTGACAGTGTCATTATGACACTCTACTGTGCAGTAAATTCATGAATAACATTGTAAATTCAAACAAAAATGCTTGCTTAGGCTAAGACAACAAAACCACTTAATTTTTAGGAAAACATATTGTACTTTGGGTTTAAAGTGTCATATTTGCAATGAAAACAAGCTGCTGAAGCCAGATCAGAGCAGAAAAGGTATCACTTCACTCGAGTTACTTGATTTAAATGAAACCGTGAGACCTGATTACATGATTTGACAGGATGAGTATAATTATATCTGCTTTAAGTTCAGTGTGTTTATGAATGCCACTTAACAAAAGGCATGTATACTTTAGTCACCATGACTTCATGGGGAGAAGCAATGTGTAATGTGAAATGTGTTTCTAGAATACCCTGTGAAGTTTTTGCCTCTGCTAGGTCGTAATGTGAGGACGGTGTGAGGTAACGGAGCCAGGCTACCGTCATCAGGGCCCACTCGCCTGGGGGTGGGCGGTCAGAGGATGACAGTCCAATTAAAAGGTGAGGAAATATGATGTGTCAGAGGAGGACATCTAATCCAGAGCAGCCCTGACACAAACACCCCCACCACTAATAACCAAGATGTCTGCTTCCTCACCTTTCCCTCTGCAGGTTCCCGATTTAAATTTAGACAGTACACAGTGACACGTCTATACATACAGAGATAGTACCACATATCACTGTGTGGTCATTACGTGATAGATCCAGATTATTCAAAGAACAAAGCGATGAATGTGAAGTGCTGGTTATGGGGATGATCAGTGAGTGCTGGGTGTGTCATGGCTCAGACATTTCTATCCAGTAGACTGGGAGAGGGAAGGCACAGGAGTTTGGAGACAGTGTGATGCTGGTTTGTTTTTGCTGGAGATGGTTAGACTTCTTTGCCTCCTCTCTACATTTGTGTGACTCATCTCTTCCCCTCTTCTTCCTCCCCTGATTCAATCCATTCATTACTTGGGCTCCTCTCCCATTCTGATCTAATCTCTTTGCTTTCTTATTGATCTTCTTAGGTCTTCGTTACAAATCACATTTATTTTGCTCCAGTTCAGTTTCAATGTGCAAAATTCCTTCAGAGCCAAAATAAATAAATTCCACCCTTTAAAAATCAAAAAGCTATCATTACATAGAAAGTGTTGAACACTAAATCACATGCTCAATCATAAATACAGTTTTTTAATATGACTACAAGCTGCACAATGCTCAGTATTTTGGGCACTAGAACATCATAACTTAAAATTATGGTTGAATGTTTTTACGTATTTTTTATGGCGGCATTGTAACTAGTTCCTCAGAGTGACTTTAACTCTTTGATTGCCATTGACGTGCTTGTACGTCAAAGTGTTTTTTCGGCAGCTGGCACAACGGGCGCTCTCACACGGCCTGTGAATAATATTGGGAATTGTAGATGGGACATACAGAGATGGTATATGCCACAGAAATCAAAGCAGGAAGTGGAGACGATTGAGATAAGAGAGCAAAACAAACAGAATCTGGACAAAAAGTGGTGATTTTTGAAGAGACTGGCCTCTACCTCTGATAAAACAAGAACAAGGTAAAAACATTTTTCATGATGAAATAGAGTCTCTTCTTTCATTTGAGATATTCAATGTTTTCAGAGACATAGTACCAAATATTCTGTGGGTCATGAAAGATGACTCAAAATGGGCAAAAAACGCTGGCATATGGCACTTTCGTTTTTAAAATAAAGGGCTTGGCAAGAATTAAAAACATTTATTTTTTCATTTCTGTAAAAATGTAAATTACTATTATTTGCTTTCAAATGTGCCTATTTTACTGAGAGAAATGTCTATTTAATGTAAACATAAAAGTAAATACAGAAATACAAAACTAAAGCCTGCTCACTTCCAGCCTCACAGCTGCTGCTTCTGATGTGAATTTCTGTTTGGAAGTGAAGAAACTCTATTATTGCTGTATCTTTCTCTACAGCTAACCCTCCTCCTCCTGCTGCTGCTCCTCCTCACAACCCTTTGACAACCATGACAAGACAGTTTAGACACACTAATAGCAGGTTCGTTTGTTGACATCTCATTTCTTAATTGTCAGGTGTCTAAAAAAGTTACCAGACGTGCTGGCAAATTACGTCTCTGCTGCAGCTTTCCTGCTGTCAACCGCTTATTTTCAAAACAGGAAATGTATGTTTGTGCAGAAGTTATGAAGATAGAAAAGGCAGAAATAAATACTTGAAGAAGAAGACATTACGGAAAAACCCAACAGGTGCAGCAAAGGTAGTCAAAGAGACAAAGCAAATCTCCCTGAAATATCACACAAACTAGATTTAAAACATCAAAATGTAATAGTCATCTCTGACATCTAACGTGTTTTTGTTTGAGACACTTTTTGTGCTACAATGAGCATGAAAATGACAATTCTTTCAGGTTCGCAGGTACTGCTTAAGTGGTCGGCACACATGTAGGCGGTGATGTCAAACTCAGGCTGACAGAATGACAGAATCCTTTCAGTTTCACTTGGAGCGCTGTATAATTGAGCTTCTGATACTCAGTGCCAACATTCATTTGGTTCCAAACTTGCCTACGGCATAATTTTGCTATTATGTGTCCCGACAACACAGTTGAGAGGTTCAGGCAAAGTGCCTGACAAAAAAAATAAAAAATAAAAACATGTTTATTCATGTCATTTGTTTCTACAGCATGTATTTTGTTTTGAAGGAGAAAGGGGGCTAGCTGTGTTTGTACATGTTTGTTATTTTGTAAGACTGAGAGGAACAAACTGCAGTGGAGACAAAGAAGAATATTAAACTGTGAACTGCTTGAGTGCAGTGAAAGTTAAGTGGTTACATGCTGTCCTGTGTGCTTCAGAGACCTATTTGACTAAAACTTTTTATCAAAATGTTGCCTTGTTTTAACCTCCTCAAGGAAATACCAAAAACACTCTCCCAAACCTGACTGAACATGTCATATCCCAGTGGCACCATTCTCTTATATTAACCCTTTTTGTCTTGTTCATTCAGGTTGTCCTGTCTTTTTCCTGTTTTAAGAGAGGAAGAAAAGGAATTCCTTTATTAATTCTTCAGTGAGGGAAATTTTTATTGTTTGTATAATTTTTCACTTAGTGTCTATTTTTCACACACAGGTTATGAAACACATGCATTAATGGAGAGGTGTCAGAGTGAGGGGGCTGCACCTTGTACAGGTGCCCCGAGCAGTTGGGGGCTTAGTGCCTTGCTCAAGGGCACCTCTACAGTGTCCAGGAGGAGGAACTGACACCTGGACTTGAACCAGTGACCCTCCAGTTTTCTAGCCCAAGTTACTACAGACTGACGTCCCTCTTGTTTCAGGTCACTTTGCTTCGTGCCCTCTTGTTTCCCTTGTGATTGCCCTGATTGTTTCCAGCTGTGATTCCCTTCCTCATGTTTAAATAGTCCAGTCACCCTGTTTTGTCAAGCGAAGCTGTGGTCCATGCCCTCGTTCATCTTGTTAAGTATACCCACACCATCAGCTGCCTCTGAAAACAGTGTTTTCTGTTTCTTTGTTACTTTGTGTAGTGTGTAATTTACCTCTTTTTTTGAGCATCCTTGATTCAGTGTTTTTAGCTTCTAGATTCCCCACATTGGAACCCTTTAGTGTCTAATGTTATTTGGTTTTGGCATTGTCCCTGTCACCCTGCCTCGAGTGTGTCTTTGGTTATTCCCCTCTTTGCACAATCCAAGCCTGATCTGATCATGCCACTCTTATTCTCTAAGCCTGTCATTGAGTTGTGCTTCTGGGCTCACGCCGACATGTCAACTGACCTAAAAACACATCAGTGCATCCATACTCAGTTCGATACAGACCATTCAAAGTTTAGCCACACAAAATTTCCCATACAACCTAAGACCTGCAAGCTCCTTTGAAACAGTGCCGCCTCAAATATTCAAATGAGAGCATGCTACTTTGCTAACCACCCACACAGACAGGACAAGCTCTACACAATGACACTCTGTCTTACATGATGTCAACTAAACCCGAACAGTTTTCATTCACTTACTCTCTGGTAACCAGTGCTTATCTTATCCAGGGGCTCTGAGGGTCTGGATCTGATCCAGCTTCACTGGGCGAAGGTGGTTCACTCTGGACAGATCAGCAGACCATCAGAGAACAGAAACCACACTGACATTCACACCTAGAACCAGTTCAGAGTCATCAGGTAACCTGAGCTGACTGTCTTTGGACTGAGGTAGGAAGCTGGAGAACCAAGAGAACTGAGAGAGAACTAGAGACAGAACCAGAGAGAACCAAGAGAGAACTAGAGACAGAACCAGAGAGAACCAAGAGAGAACTAGGGACAGAACCAGAGAGAACCACAGAGAACTAAGAGAGAACTAGAGACAGAACCAGAGAGAACCAAGAGAGAACTAGAGACAGAACCAGAGAGAACCAAGAGAGAACTAGAAAAAGAACCAGAGAGAGAACCAGAGATAACCCATACTACCACAGGGAGAACAAGCAAACTCTACACAGAAGGGGAAAAATAAGTCTGGTTGTATAAAAGGCCATGAAAAAGTGATCCTTCTTCTCTCTGGATTTATTCTGTCAGTAAACATCACAAATATGAGTTTATGATCTCAGACTCTAGTTTCAAGTCTTCTTTGATACAGCATGATTTACGAAATTATGGTCCCATTTAGAGACAATCACACCATTTAGCAGGGGATCGCTACCATGGTGGTGTCCATTCAAGGAAATGTCTTGACTGAACAACCAGAAATACTGGAGGAGATATGATAAGTGAAATGAAGTATTATACAGAGGCAAGGATGTCAGACAGATTACATGTACTCTTATTACTTGTCAGTAATGTGAAGTTATACTTTCTGGAGTATTTCCTAACTCAAGCACTGTATTTCACTCATCTTCATTTTAAGCTGAATCAATTACAGAGTATTAACAAAAGTCAGGATAAATTGGGAGCAAACATCCATCCATCCATTTTCTACCTCTTATCCTCACATAGGGTCGTGGGGGGGCTGGAGCCTATCCCTGCTGTCTTATGGTGAAAGGCAGGGTACAACCTGGACAAGTCCCCAGTTCATCACAGGACACATAGAGACAGACAACCACTCACACTCACATTCACACCTACGGTCAATTTAAATTAACCAATTAACCTAATCCCCATGCATGTTTTTGGATGGTGGGAGGAAGCCAGAGAGAACCCACGCAGACATGAGGAGAACATGCAAACTCCACACAGAAAAGCCCTGGGCTGGGAATCGAACCCGGTACCTTCTTGCTATGAGGTGATCGTGATAACCACTAGTGATGGGCAAATGAAGCTTCATGAATACCACTTCATGAAGTGGTATTTTTTGACTCCTCTAGATGATGCTCTTGGTTTAAAGTGTAAAATGTAACAGAAATTCAGTAATTTTCAATTATACTAGGCTTTTTAATACCACAAGTGCTTCAAGAAGCTTCATTTGTCCATCACTACTAACCACTGCACCACAGTGCCACCTGGGAGTGAACAACAGGTCTCCAAATCAGGTGCAGCAGAGAAGAAGCTGACGTGAGGAACCCATCTCTGGCAGAGATGACACACTGGGTCACTTAAAAGGCTTGGAAGAATATTCATATTGTTTAACAATATTTAGCTATGGTTTGACAAAGGGGCAGACAGATTAAAGGACAGGATTAAAATAACTGAAGCACAAGTATGACTACATATGACTTAAATTTGTGGAATATATATGAATATTACAGTGTGTTGCTTTTTGTAGGTATAACAATGAATGGTGTATGAGAGCAGCCTGGATGGATGGACAGAAAATCAGAGGATTTAGTGATAAAAATCAACCAGAAAATTCAAAAATATGATTCTGGAAATGGGAATTACAGCATTGACCAGGGGAGTCTAATAAACTGTTAACTTATATTTTCAGTCCATGTATTATAGCAATGTTCAGGCTAACAACAGTTAATCAGCAAAGTTTGACATGAATGCAATTAGAAATCATTTAAATTTAATAATTTTAATAAAAATGTAATAATTAAATAAACATCTATCTGCAGGCTGCCCTGTGATGAACTGGAGACTTGTCCAGGGTGTCCCCGACTCTAGCCCTAAGACAGCTGGGATAGGCTCCAGCGCCCCTGCGGCCCTATGAGGATAAGGGGTAGAAAATGGATGGATGGATGGATCGATCTGCAGGCCCAGCTGCACTAAACATGTGACCTGGTGGTTACTTACTGCATCATATTGTCTATGCCTTTCTCCCCTCACATAGCTTTACAGTGTGCAAATAAAGAGAAATGGTAAAGTCAACTGAGTGACGTGTGTAATTGCCTCTGAGCATTTATTCCAGCAGTTGCTAACACCAAGGGTGTTGTTCGCTTCCACAAATGAAGGCATTTTATGCAAACCGTGGGGCCAATTGTTCTCTCTGCATGTGTGAGCGCAATCACATTTACATTTCACTCATTTAGTGTGCAGACACACTGCAAAGAGATACAAAGAGCAGTCATGAAGTGCAGGTGAGCCTAGCACATAGACCTAAAGGTGACACAAGTAACAGTTGGGTGTAACAATAAAGCGGTGGCTACAACGGTCCAAGTGTCATTTGGAGAGCTGTGCATCAGTGGATCGGTGTGTCTCAGTCATTACAGAAGCATAAATTCAGAGGCAATGAGATGATGGTATAATTACCGTCTTTATGCAAGGATGGGTGAGCAGCACTCACATCATGCTTCCCATCACATCATGAAAAAGAATCATTTGTCTGTGCAGCCACAACGTCCTGATATGTCACACCAACAGTGACCTCTCTTTGTCAGGGAGCGTGTCTATGTTCCCCTCTTTGTATGAGACTAGGGAACATACTGTAGGACCCTTCCCAGGGGTTAATTTGAGCCGGAGCTTGCTCCGGCAAGCTCCGCCACCTCTGGATTTTGACCCCCCTGTGTTCCGGGACTTATTTGTGCTGCTCTGGCATCTCTTGTGAATAAAACAATGTATGTATTTATATGGAAACGTTTTAAAATGTATAAAATAAATCAATACATTTCATTTAAATAACAAATCGCCATAAGATCATGTTACCTAAGATTCAACATTCTTTGAGTCTGAGAGTCGGAGATATGTTGCACGCGAACCACGCCCCCATCACGTCCCCACGCAAACGGAACAACAACAACAAAAAAAAAAATCTAGAAAATTTGTATGTGATGAGCAATCGAGGTGAGAGGAACAAACCAATAGTGTTTCATTTTCAACAACCAACATGTCAAAACGACAGATGAGTTTGATGTCCTTTTTCAAGAGAAAGGATGAAGGAGATGCGTCAAAACGACTTAAAGCAGCAGCTGGCGATAGCTGCATCGCTGGTCAAGCTAGCAGCACCAAGGCAAGCGGTGAAGCAAGCATGGCTACTGCCTCAACAGCTAGTCTGCAGCAGGTTCATGGACAGCTAGCCACGGCTGATACCGACAATACAGCAGCGGATCATGTTAATCGCCAGCTAAATGCAGCGCAAGGAGACAGCCATGTGGACCAACAACAACAGGCCAGTGCCTTGGCATCTAGCCTGGAGCAGGGAACAAGTGAGCTGGACCAAGAGGTGGGACCAGGGACTGCTAGCTTGGAAGGTTCAGGAGGAGAGAAGAGCGCGGCAAGCGGAGAAGAGGATGGGACATGCAGCGAGAAGTCAGGCATGGGATATGCAACTGTTTGGACAGCAGATCAGTTCAGGGTGAAACAGACTTACTACCCCTGGCTTACTATGGAAAGTTCTGGTTTGGGCTGCTCAGTGTGTAAGACGGTGGGGACATTGGGGCCAGAAAAAACTGGGGGGATGAAACTGGCGAAAGAGTGGGTGTCTGCTACAGTGTTATCATCTGCTTCCGATATTAAAAAACAGCAACGAGCACTTCAGAAAAAAATATGTGAACATGCCCGTACTAAGGCTCACCTAGCAGCCGCAAGTATTCTGGAAAAAGCCAAAGCAGACAGTATAGGGCAGTGTGTCATTAACAGTCAGTCTGAATATTCCTAAATCTTGTTGGACCACCGCTGGCCAAATTCAACCCTGTCCCGTACGTGAGGTCGTGGGTGGCCAAGGGACACAGAACTTCCACAGACACAAGAAGCAAAACCCAAAACAGGGAGGGGGAGGAGAATCCTGACATGCTGGTGATGTGGAGTATTTTGAACAACTAAATGGTGAGCATACTTTGCATTTGCATACTTGGCCACCGTGCCAAATTTGTCAATAAAAATGGAAGCTTTGTGTAACCTTTTGTAAGCTCTGATTAAAAAAAAAATGGTTTAAACCCCTGGTGCGCGGACAGATGCGCTGCGCAGAATTTATCCTAAATATTGGTTAGTTGTTGTCATAGCATTTAGGGATGCTGTCCGAAATAGGGGGTTTTAAGTGCCACAGTACAACAAGTGGCATCTCACATTTTTACACGTTTTACATGTTGTTTTTCTGTGCGCTCCGGGACCTGTGTCCATGTCGTCACCGCTGGGGTGTTGTATGTACTTTGCGCTCCGGTACCTTATGATTTACAAATTAAGCACTGACCCTTCCCAATCAACGGCTAGCTCCCACCCAGTTTTCTTACCCTAACCTCCCTTCCCCACTTTTTAACATCCCCCACCCTGCTCTCTCACCCTAAACCTTTTCTCTAAAAAGGGTCTTGTGTTCCCTGAGCGGATTATAATTTTAATCAGACTAATCACACAGTGTTGTAAATTAATTTTGATTAATCACAATTAAATACAGTATCATTCATTTTTAATCTATATTAATCACATTTTATTTTGCATGCAGAAATATAGGAATATATCTGCACTGAACGTGTTTATTAAACACCTTCAACATTTTCAGCAACACAACTTGAAACAACTGAACACCAGTTTGTCTTTCAGTTTTTAACAATCATTTATCATCAAATCAACCATCGTTCGTCTATCTGCTCCACTGTACTTGGTCATCATGTTTGAATGATGCTGCATCTCCTCCAGTTGGAGACTATAGAAGTAGATATTTGGTGAATGTGGAAGCTCCTATACAGGAAGCCTCGATCAGAACAGCCACAGTGAACAATGAGGGGGATTGATGGAGTTTATTAGTGGATATCAATCAAACATTGGATGCTTTTAATCCAAAAGCTGCATCGTTGCTCACAGACAGACAGAGTGCCTCGGTGTGGACCAACCACTGAGGTCTGCAGAGACTCAGAGGCTCTGTAGCCTCCACTGAGACGAGACGCTGTTTCTGTTTCCTGTCACTACCAGATCAACTGACCATTAACCAGTGATTGTAAAAATGCTATAAACACTGTTATTAATATCTCACAGTTCAGACAGCCATGACCATGAAAAGATCGGATCTGTGCTATTAAGTCTGACAAGAGATCTTTGTGTATGCATGTAAATTCAGCTGGGGGTAGTTGGGCTATATTTGACGTGGTCTGTGCTGAGGTCTGCTGCCTCTCTGACATGATATACTTGTTCTTGGTCTACCTGATTTTCTGGATGATTCCGCTGCAGATACCTAAGTGACAACGATAGAAAACACACACACACACACACACACACACGTCCACCGTCTCCATGGAACAGAGCCATGTGATGACAGCTGTGATCTATAATTAATTCACAACTGTAGAAATGTAATGTAGAAGATAAATCGCTTTAATATCGGGGGAAATATATAAATAAGAGAAGAGAGAGAATAAGATCATATTGTGTGGAGATGGAGGAGGGGAGGAGCAGCAAAGACAGGAAGTGGGGTGTGGAGCCACTGACACACAAAATTGATGGCATAATAAAATCAGTGGGGCTGCATTCCATGAGTGGGTAATTTCATGTCAACGACGAGTTTAAATACATTCAGATAACTTTTCTCTCTCTCCTCCCTCCTTCCACCCCCGGCTTGTTCTCGCCCTTCCTCTCATCCCCATCATCATCCTCCTCTCCTTCCTTTTCTCTCATATTGAGAGTTTATCTCTGAAAGGCAGAGCTGCTCTCCATGTTGCAATAATCCGACTGGATGCTCGGCCCACTGAGGTTTTTATTGCATTCAGCTGGCTGCCTGGCAAACTTGAATGATATAATTTATGCTCAATATACAAGCAGGAAACATAAAAACTGTTAGACAACAGCAGTGATTCATCCTTTGATTCATTCAGGGTGCTGTTTATCTTTTGTTGACAGACTAACTGAAAGTGAACATGTCTGGTTTTGATCTTCAGCTCAATGGGCTGCCTCTCGTTTTGCCTCGTTTCATGCCTCCTCACTCTTCGGCTGACCCAGAATTTGAGGAGGAGGCTTTAGCGAGATCATTCTTTGCAGAACTCTTTCATCAGACCAACACACCCCCTTCTGTTTGAGATATGTTCAACTCAAGATGTGACATCACTGAGACAAAGAACCACTCAGGTGTCAAATTACTCCCAAATCTAATTTCATAATCTGTACTTTACTATGGATATAGTGATAGTTGAGGAGAGTTGGTCGGACTTTCAATCTACATATATTTCTTCTGTATTCAAACCATAAACTGTATACAAATATAGACGTATATAAAGAGTGGACAGAGCTACGTCAGACGTTGGTTTGTGAACAACAGCAATGAAGCCCATATGGAAGTAGCCAAACTTGCCACGTCCCAAAGCTTTCTGTCATATTTTCACCATATGTTAGACCATAATTCAGTAAATCAAAACTCTGATATATTAAACATTATTTAATCTAACCATTCAGACCATAAACTCATATTTATAGTGTTTACAGAGGTAATACAGCAGGAGAGAAAATAGTCATTTTCCCATACACGTCAATGGAAACAGACTTCTTTTTGAAACCACTAGTATCGCCCCCTGCTGGCTGTTGGAGAGAATGCAAGTTCAGTTACTTCTGTATAGGTTTCACTGAACAGGTCCCGGTGTTGCCCACTGATTGAAACCTGATATCTACATTACTCAGCTCGCACCTCTCCCCCTGACTGTGTGCTGTTGTGGCATATGTTATCAACGGAGATGAGCAGTTGGCTACAGACCGGTGGTAAGATCACTTCCTTCTAACTTCACACTTCTAAATGTGTTTCCTTTTCCACCTTGCAGTCTTCAACTCAAGCTGATTCACTGACATCACTGGAGCACATTCAGCAGACTTCACACAGCTCCCTCTGGAGGCTTTATGGAAACAGACAATATGAGTAATCAGCATCATTAATATGAGTTATATCTTCAAATTAACCTGTTCCACTCTCTCTCTGTTGCTCTAATCCTCTTTCTCTCTCTTTTAATATGAGGTAAAATATGTTAACCTGACCCATCTGAGACGGCTTCACTGGAAACTGTTTGGAAAAGGGCAGGAACTTTCAGAAAAGCACTTGGCAGGTGATTGAATGAGCCATCCGTCAATACTGCCACTTGGGAAAAGAGCAAAGACGTCCATCGATGCCGTTCCTTGCTGCTCTTTGAATGAAGTGACTCCTCGTGCTCTGGCTTACCAAGATGGATTTTTGTGTGGCATGCCTACAGTACCGGCATGGTGGAGGTTTAGAGTCCTACCAGATCTATAATGGCTTCCTAGTTGCTCTCACTAATTAAAAAAAGAGTATCCTCACTTGGTCGCTACACACCGGCAGAGAGCACTGAGGGCGTTGGGGAAAGTAGAAGAAAACTTGCCTGTTTTTGTTTTCATCATCATTATCTCATGCTGAGTATTCTCTCCTATCTTTCTTCCTCATCTATTTCTTCTCAATCACTCCTCACATCCTTTCCTCTACCCTTCTTTAATCCTTCTGTCATTGTTTTGTTCCTTTGCCTCCTTCCTTTATTTGTTCTCATCTTCTCTGCCTGCCCTATTCTCCTCTACTATCTGTGTTTGCTTGCTTGCCATCATTATTAGCGGTATTATTAGTATGCAGGCTCGTGCCCTGAGGCAGCCGTCTAAAAACAACAGATGCTGAATTCACAAATGCGCACAGTAGCAGCGTTAACACACTCTGAAAGTTGAACACACCACAGTGAAAACTAATCTCTTCGTGAGCTGCTCACTTGGACTCAGCAGAAACAGGACGCTCAGAGTGAAGCTCTATCTGATTCAAGCACATAGTCAAGTAATGTTCACCCCAGCTCTCTAGAGCTCCTCTCTCTCTCCATCTTCATCAAACCATGCCTCACTCCATTCATCCTCCGCCTCTTACTCTCGCCGCCTCTCTGACCCAGTTGCATACGCTCATCACAGCAGACAGAGTTGAAACTTTAATCAGATGAATCTTCATTCGGCTAAGCCAGGACAGGAGGAATCGTGGGTATTAAACATAATTGGCTTACTGTATGTGAGCAGACTGGTTTTGTTTCTACATAAAAATGCAATGGGCTACATGTCAAGCTGAATTACAAGTCTTTTCTGACAAGCACACTTTAATGTGCTCGCACGATTCTGATGCTGTTTAATTGGTTTCTCTGTGGAACACAAAGAGCCCTTGCACCACCGAAAACAAGGCGTGGATCAACGTCTTCTATTTACTGTAATTGTTTTGCTGCATATCATGAATAGAAATTTGACAATGACACTTTTTGCAGTTTGTAGATTTGTTATAGTAAAATATACCACACACTCCGCATCATTAAATAAGACAAATAGAAAGAGAAAAACGGGTCATGAGCAGGTGTAATGCTCTCTGTCTTTCAGAGACACTATTCATATTGTTTAGCTGACAGGGAAAAGAAAAATTATGCAACTGATACCCAACACACACACATATATAGTTAACAGTATAGCATCGGATCAAGGGAGTTGGTGTCCTCATCGTTGTCTCTGTAATTTCTTATTTACATCGACTCTCTGTGGAAAGCAACGTGTTGCATGATGGGAAGGATCAGATACAGTGATTTCTCCAATCAAACAGAAACAAACTCAGCAATAATCAGGTATGAATCCAAATTTTGTTACTGTATGACATACTGCTCACCTATAAAGAACTGCAACGACTAACCATAATGTTTCTATAACTGTATTTATGATCAAATTGATGGTGCTAACAATGGTGCTCACAATGACAATGTTAATATGCTCATTTGTAGCAGGTGTAATGTATCTCTCTTGATGAGTATTACACCTAATGTTAAGTCCCAGATATAATTCAACAAGACTTGTAATCAAAAAATCATTGCTAATTAAATTTATCAGCACATTTATTACTTTTTGATTGAATCCAAGTAACATGATGATACTTGTAATCATGTGACATGCACATGCCATGTGGTGCTCACTGCCAGTGACAGCATCATGACTAACAGTCCTTTGTTAGGACATTTTTGGGCTGGTGCCACTGATCCAGAGCACTCATCAAGCTTTGGACAGACCCCAAGATAAATCAAGTTGTATGCCAGCTCATGAAATCCATATGAAAAGGGTCAACAGGGCTCATGAAATAAAGCTTTTAAAAGTTTGTCAGGACAAGTGTCTGCCAAGTCAAACTACAGTCCTGTGGTTCTCACCGCTGAGCGGGTCTGTTTCAAGCCTTTCTCAGGGGCATGTTGATGGCGGCTGCTGCATTTGGGGGAGTGTTATTGAATTACCTTCCCTCCTAATCCTCAGAACCCTTCTGCCTTTCCTCTATTGCATGCCTCAGCTAAAACAACAGGCCTCCCTGGTGTTTATCTGCTCGTTATCACACTGTGAGGGGAGCTGGATGGAAAAGTTGTTGTGTAGTTGTGTGGTTTGAGTTGATGCTTAATTTCTCTCCTCTGGGAGAAATTACCATTTCTCATCCAAATTAAGAGTGCAGTTCATATTGTGCTCTGCTGGTAACAGCAATTGATACAGCTGGCTGCTGGCTTACACAGATAACATGTATTACATGGGTTTCACATCCAATACAAAAACCACATGTGGACATGATTTTGATCTTTGAATAGGTCTGAAGATAAAAGAGCAATGTCAGATGAAGGTAGCCTGTGTGAATGTGGAAGGTCTGCAGTCCTACAGTAGTGTAGAGTGGTTATAAGCTTTGGAGACAGAATTGAGATCCTTTGTTTAAATAAAGGTAGCAATACACAATGCAGAAATCAGGAACGGGCAAAGTTTTTAACTCGTGGGCCACAATGGGTTCTAAAATGTAACAGAGGGACCAGTAAATGAATAAATAAATACATCCCTGTGTAAAAAAAATGCTCCTCTCACCCTTGTAGGGTGGTATCCGTGTCATCCTCAAGCTTGGGTCCTCAAAGAGAGGCCTGGGAGTTTGGGGGTTCTGCACAGTATCTTATTTATCTAGTTTCCTTGAGTTCTGCTTCGTGGCTTGCTTTAATCTTCTTTAGTTGTTACATATTTCTGGCACTTTGTCCAAGCAGACTTACCATTGTGCATGCCACAGCGGATTGCGTCAACGCAGCGGCAGCCCAAATTATAATATAATTGAATTTAATAATACAACTTGGACAAGTTCAGCAAGCCTGATTTAAAAAGTCCAAGGGGCTGGATATGGCCCGTGGGGCATATTTTGCCCATGTCTGGCTCTGTCAAATAAAGTCCTGCATTGAGAACAGCATTTAAAAGCACAATGAGTAGGATTTAAGGTTTGTAACCTCTGTGGTTTGAGTCCAGGGAGTGAAAGCCAGCCACAGATTCACTCATTTTGGAACAAGCTTCATCCACTGGGTGTTTCCCCTTGTTATGGCATGTGGTTGCTACATTCTTATAGATGTTGACGCACAGAAATGTCTATCGCACAAACAAAATAATATATTTTTTTTAGGAACATCCTACTCAGCACAGTTCTGCTCATCCATGTTCTAGAGAATAATCTATGCAACAAAATACATCCTTAGCAAGCTGTGAAAACAGTTGAGCCAAAACCAAGCATTGCCTTGACCTTAGCAAACATCTGCATGTTGCAGCTAGAGTTACATCGATTCATATCTGATCAGGTCGGCCAACATGCCAAATAGACTTCTGTGAGTTTTGCGAGGAATAATTGAGAGCTGCTGTATAGACCCCACAGCTCGGACTGGTTGTTTTCCTTTTCCATAATGCCACCATGAGCACAGGAGGAACAAGATTTCTTTCAAATCCAGGATATTGCATTATAGAACTCAATTTTAGATATCTACTCAAATTCACTAACTGCAGCTTTAAAAAAAAGTGTCCCCCATAACATACATTATAGTGTTTAATGCAGACAGACAAGTGATACATCACCGTGGAGATCGTGCTTTGTTTACATTCGCCTACAACCAGGAGTCGTCTGTTCAGGACAGCGTCACACTGACATGTCTATTGTGCTTTCAGTGCAGGCAACACAGGCCAGTGGGCTGTCCATCTCCAGAGCAATGTGAGTGGTTGCTGAGCACACTTTTGACACACTCAATGAAGCCTATCCATCCATCCATTCATCCATTTTCTACCTCTCATCCTCACAGGGTCTTGGGGGGGCTGGAGCCTATCCCAGCTGTCTTAGGGTGGAAGGCAGGGTACACCCTGGACAAGTCTCCAGTTCATCACAGGACACATAGAGACAGACAACCATTCACACTCACATTCACAGCTACAGCCAATTTAAATTAACCAATTAACCTAATCCCCATGCATGTTTTTGGATGGTGGGAGGAAGCCGGAGTACCAGAGAGAACCCACACAGACATGAGGAGAACATGCAAACTCCACACAGAAAGGGGAATCGAACCCGGTACCTTCTTGCTGTGAGGTGACAGTGCTAACAACTGACTGAAACCACCTCTGCAGGTGGATGGAGACATATTTTAGCCAGATGATATTTTAGCCAGTTGAAAGATGTAAATGTGTTCTTGTTAAGAAAAATATTTATATACAGAGAAATTTAATTACTGAGTCTGCCATAAAAGTATGAAAATTAAAGGGAACATATTATGGAAAACAGACTGCTTGTGCCCATACATTTGGGTATCTGGAGTTTATACCGATCCAAAAACTGTGAAACAAAACAACCCAGTTATTTTTTTGTGGGCTGATTTGTCAGATTTGTCTCTTTTTACTGTCACTGTAGGCTTAGTGGAATATACCGCTCACAGTTTGAGAAAAAAAAAAACTTTGCTCTGGTGCAACATATTTTTCTTGCAGTCTGATCAGAGCAGACTAGGCATTTCTTAAAGAGACAGACACTTAACAGCTTACTCACTATCAAACACACCAAACTAAGATGGTGAAAATCATTATGTAAGCATTGTTATTGTGAACATGTTAGCATTTATGTAATACAGCCCCATAGAGCTGCCAGCATGGTGGGTTGTGTTTAGAATGCAGTGACTCCTGGTTTGAAGTTGGGAGTTTCAAGTCCAGACAAAGATCTGTAAAACACTCCATGCTGCTGCTATGATGATAACAGTTATCTCTCATGCCAAAGAGAGATATTTCTCCAGGAGGCTTATTCCTTCCTTTGTAAAATGCCTGGAAAAGATACTTTGTTTTGTACAGTACAGCAGACTTAGACTAGACTTTAGACTTTATTATCTATGTATTATATATGTACAAAGCAAAATAAAGCACCAAAACATTAAAAACAACACTGAGCGGGGCCTTTTGTTGAGGGCAGCTACGAGTACTGGCTTCATGCTTTTTCCAGTAGTACTGACTACATCTTTTATTGGGCATTGTGGTAATGATGACATATAAGATACTATTAAGATGGCCCAATATCAATGTACAGTAACAATATACAGTACTTGGAAAATACTGTCAGTCTAAAAGGGTAACCCATAAATTGTGAAAACTTTCAAAAACTTAAGACACTTGCTACCCAATGACCTATCCTAACCATAACCATCAGTGGCTAAACTTAACCATCCTGTGAGAGCTTTGCTGTTTGTGCGTTCTAAACATGACCATATTTTTGCTGCACCTTTGTACAGTGGGAGTAAGTGGAGCCATGTCGTTCATCTATATAGACAGTCTATCCATTTTTTGCGCTTATCCAACATGCTTTAGCAGTTAGCATGTCTGCAGACATCTGGTCTTGTTGAATTTATTGGCATGCAAATGGATCCACATGATTCTGTTAAGATGTTAACATGCTGAAATAATGAGCTAATCATCTGGAGATGGTCCATTTTTTTTTTTTGCTGTGTATTTCTCATTCCTCACATTTCACACAAACACACAGAGAGGGAAAACAGAATGTGAACTTCTCTGGTCTTTTTCTTCCCTTTATCTCTCATACAGACACACACCATCAACCCTTGTCTGCTCACCCCTTCTCCTCTCTCATTTCAAACAAATGCACACTTCACATAACCTCACTTTGTCTCTCATCTTCTGCTCATTAATGTCATAAACCGGGGCACAGGGACCGCTTGTCAGCCTGTCATCACCTTTGTCTTGTTGGTGCCGTAACAAGGATCCCCCCACAGAGGGGAGCTGCCAGAAACTGTTACAGCCTTCTGATCACTCAGCTCAATTGTCCAAGTATTAGCTGATGATGCGTAATGACAATAATGAATGAGGCATCTTTGCCACCCTTCTTTCTGTCTTAAACATAACCACATGCACACACTCATCCATGCCCACTCAGACTGTAATCAATAGCAACCATGGAGTCCCTGCAGACTGACTCCATTCTCGCTCTGACATTCATCAAGCTCAAGTCAAAACCAATTTTAATTTGACTCTGCATTAATTCACAATGAGAGAAAATCATGATGCTGAGTGATGTGTCCAGCAGTGTGAGCGCCACGTGTCACGGCAAGCTGAGAGGACACATATGGGGAAGATCATTACCACCTTGTTTCACGTCTAGTTTTGAAAGGTCACTGGTCCAAAAGGTTCACTTCATAAATGAGATATTCCTGTCTGATGTTGTACAAAGTATGAAATAGTCTGCTTAGGGAGTGTGAGAGGCTGCCAGCTGGGTCAAAAAAGTAATAACTTTCACACAGACTGCTATCCTGAGTCTTGAGTCCTGAGTTAACCTAAGATGGTTCTTACTCAGTAGTCACCTTGTTCAGTCAAGTTAGCATCACACCTGATGATTTCTTGACCGTAGTTAAGTGGATCTGTTGCTTAAACAGTACTTTCTCTGTGAAGTCACTCTGCATGTAACAAGCACATGTTGACACACCATCCCTAACATGTTGAATAAACTATTGAGAGGTACCTCCAGCATCCTGTCAGAAGCATAAGGCTGATGAGTAGGGAGTAGGATATATGGATGTCAAAGCTGTTGTGAAACAGGACATTTGTACCACAAGTAAAGAAACCTCATTCAAAATCACACACAGACCTGTGTAACTGAGCAAACAGCTAAAAGTCCAACTTTGGAACAGAGACTTTCTCAACAGTATATTTGGTGTTTCACGCTATGATATTTATATAGACAGAAAAATTAAATGACAAATTGGTGTTTCTTGTTGGTGAAATTACAGCTTGAGGCCATTTATTTCACAGATGAGGATTTGTACTGTGAATAAATTGTGCCATAATATTCTTTGGATTGAGGTGGTCACATATCCTGCATGGAACCCTGCAGTGCAGCTAATATGATGGAGAATCACATTAAAGGAATAATAATATCACTGTTTACAGTGTGTGTGATCATGTTCCAGGTTTCTTCATTTCCTCTACAACACTTCAGTACATTTACAGCAATGCTGTGCTTGTACGTTACACTTTTTGAGGCACTTGCACCGTATTGAGAGTGTTTCTGTCATGTCCCATCTGTCTGGTTCAGTTAAGTTGTTTTCCTGTTCATTCATGTTGTCCTGTCATTTCCAGGTTTATTTTGTAGTAATGCTGCTTCCCTCTTGTTTACAACAGGCATTTTCTGTTTTCTATTCAAATTAGTTTAGGTTTAGGCTTTTATTTTTTACATTTTTCCTCTGTGTGAGTACTTTTTTGTTTTTTCGCCTGTGCACCTGAGTTATTTTCCCGTGTTCCACTACCACACCACAGAGACTCTTATGGTGCTTTTCCACAGGCGCAGTACGGTACGGCACGGCTCTACACAGTTGTGCCGCTTTTCCACTAGTACCTGGTACCTGGTACTAGATACTTCTTCCGTACCGCCTCTGCCCTGGTTCCAAGCGAGCCAAAGCGATACTAAAACGCGACGTCAGCCGACTGCCTTCCACTGATTGGCCAACGAGGGTCGTCATTGGAAGCGTCATTGGATGCGGGACGTCCGATTGGACTGTAAAAACTAAAAACAACTCGACCCCACCATTTTTAAAACCAGCAACTGATTCACTATTTTTACACTCCCTGGAGTTTTTACACTCTGTCTCTCTTTATTCGCTTTGTGCGTGACAAAAAGTCACAGAGTGAGCAACAAATACATGATCGCTTCGGTGTCCTCCATTGTTTGTGTTGTTGTTCTTCTTCTTCACGGTTTTCTGTGTCTCATGCTAATGAAGTTATGGCAGTTTCGCGCTGCCGTATGACGACCCTGCCCATGCCGAGGAGGTACTCAGTTGTAATGGAAAAGCAACAAAACTGCCGTTACTGTGTCGTGGAAAAGTGCCATTATTGTGCCAGACTTGATCACTGAGTCGTGCTTTTGGGTTCTCCTCTCACGATGGAAGCCTACTGTACATGTTAGAGAGACACTGTATTGTATGTTGTTCCTTTGCTACACTCATTTCACAGCTACGTGTCAATAATTTAAATGCACATCCTGTGATTCTTATCTGATTCATCATCAGGTTAAACTGCAGAGGAGAAAAGTCCCTTTGGATGAATTGACAACATCTTCAATATATTATGAGATACACCTACGTATTGACTTTAGAGAATAATTCACCAGGCCTTTTTGATAGCCTAGCTTGTAATTAGGGCTGTCAAACTATTATTTTGTCATGATTAATAGTATAATTTCAACAGTTAATCATGATTAATCACATTTTTATTGTACATTTAGAATTCCATTACTTTGCATTTCACTACAATTTCTAAGATCATATTAACAACAGTTGTATGAACAACGTTTGCAGTTGACAACAAGCCAACTGAAATTCATCTCATGACATTGACTGGTCTGCAGTCAGCTGACACCATTTAACAAGCACTGCAGTTAAATTCTTCCATCTAGTTTATACCTCAAGTGTGTGGAGACTCGCTCACTCCAAAATAGACATGCTTGCACAAACTTGAAGGACACACAAAGTACATATTGTGTTTGGTGTCTCCACTGTGCCATCTGGGAGTTTTGTTTTTTTTTTAGAAAAAAATGAACCATGCAGAAGCATATTGCTCTTCTCCATGACTGCAGCAGGAAGCTGCTATTCAGGGTGCGTGGAAGTAACAAAATACCAACACATGATTAAAGCATGAAAGAAAATGAACGTGTTAAGCCTTGACTTTAATCTAAAAGTAAATCTGATAAATACATTTGGCATAATGTACAAAAGTGTTTGTAGTATTTGTGTTATTCTTCAACACTACATATCTATGTGTTAGATCAATGATGAATACACAAATCCTGTCAGCTAATAATATGAATCAGACTCAGTCTGGATATAAAACCATCACTCATGAAGCTTTTTGGAATAGAATTCACCTAAAACTTGCAATGGCCAGGATTGTCTTTTGGCAAACTGAGCAACACAGTACAGCAGCCACCATAAATTATCAACTGTATAGAAACATGGCACAAGGCCATAAACAGTCGCACAAGTGGCTCCCTGTGAGCACCGGCAGTAAGCTACTAGACTTGGCCCAAATTGAATTAACCTGCAGGAAAATGGTTTGATTATGAACTCATTAAATCAGAATTTAATGAAGTAAGTGTAATCAATTTGTTTGACATTGATTTTCTTTCCATTTGAGCACAGTCTGAGAGAGGCCCAACTGAGTTCCCCGGCTGGTTGATTGACAAACAAATGGTGTGACTCTCTAATCAACGGGCCAGAACCACTCTGCCTTAATGAATGGACAAGAACAATGCATTCCTAATTGGACTTCGAACAGTCGAGACCATACACAAACACTCTCCCATATATTCAAGGTTCATTTGCGGCTGTTTAACACTAGCGATGTGATGCGGTGTATTTCTGTGTCTGTGTGTGTGTCTCATACTTTCCACATGTGCACACAAACACACAAAGGCACTTAGGGAAATGAGGTGAAGAGAGGCAGTGAAGTGTGAGAAAGAGACTGTATAAACCTGAGACATGGGAGAGGCGGAGGAAGACGGGACTGGGATGAGATTTTCATGCACTTTACTCCCCTGTACAGAAACAAACACGCCTCTAACAGCAGCTGGGCATGTCGTCTCCAAATTAGGGCCGTCTGATTCAGGCCAATACAGTCATGTGCTCACTGTATATGTGCCTACATTTGTGTGTAACTCCATTAAAAAGGCAGTCCAGGTTAACATGGCAGGCACATCCATCCAGTATTTAGTTGTTGCCTAAATAAACCAGAACATCTCCAATTTTAACAGTATTGATGGTATGTAAGCATTAAATTATAAATATGTACAGGTGTATTGTGAAACTTTTGCTGGTATAAGACAATTCAATTTCCCAATGGCTTTATATCCAATCTAAAACAAGAAAGTTTTTTTTTTTCTGAAGGTTGATATTCAGACTCTCCATCTTAGCAAGCAATCAGTTTATAAAGAGGCTTTTTTTCAACCAAGGACGTCCAGTAAATGACCTGCACAAATCAATTATTTTGTATGAACATGCAGAGCGGGCATGACATTTTGAAGAAGAGGTCGTCTCTTAAGGAACAGAAGGTTATGTGGGTGGAACTGTACAGGAAGGCAGTGTGTTCGACTGTGTAGATTTCAAAGTTAGGTATTACTGTGTGATCAGGGGGAAAATTCAAGTTACTGAAGAAGAGCCTGAGCCATGTGTGCAGTAGAGAGTGTATTTAAAGGTATAGTGTGTAAGATGTGGTGATATTTCCCCATTGATGCATCTTTACCCTCCTCTGTTTGCGCAATTTTAAGTTATACTTACCAGGAATGTTATTAGCTATTTAGGATAATTAAATCCTGTCACAATGAGTTTGTTTGACATTTTCAAATAGGTTTCCTTCACAATGATGCAGTGGGGATACAGGATAAATAGCACTATGTCCAGAGTACACAGTGTTTTCTTGTTAAATATTAATATCGCCTACAGCTTGTAAGTTGCTGTATGTATGTGTATTGCTGTATGCTAGTTGCGTATGCTGCACTATTCACTGTGTGAATTTCCCTTTAGGGACAATTAAGTGTGAACTTATCCTGCTATCTTGTGTTTTTGTTAGTAAGTCTACTCGCTCGGCAGTGATGTGAGGCTCTGCATTGAAGCTGTGTCTCAAATCTGCCACGACATCCAGGGAGTACATGCAGAGTGGACACTAGTTACAGGACATATAAGAGCTTAGGTTTTCACTAATTAGAAACATGTTTACATATCAAACTTTATTGCTTTGTTGTGTGTCTGTCTCAGTGTCTGTGTGGCATCCTGTTTTAGAAAGTCAGCTGGCTTCAGATCACACTGTTATGAGTCATTTTTGTGGATCTGTCTGAATCAGAGGGGACAACTCGTTCTCACTCCCAGCTCATCGAGTGCTGATGCTTGGTCAGTGCCAGTAGTGTATCATGGTTGTGATTGGCACCAATGCATTTTTTTTCCTTGGGTCTTAATCCCAAACACAGCGTTATGCTTTGACAATTGCAAAGCAGACAATTTCTAAGCCACAATGGAGAGGCTCGCCATGCAACTCCCATCTTGTGGAGCAGCCTTTGATCAGCACCACAGAGAGCCACCCAAGCCTAATTTAAGAGCCTGCCCTGGACTCAGTGGCCCTGTGTTATAACAGACACAGCAGACATAGTGGGTGTGCATTTTTCAGCAAGAGAAGTAACAGTTACATAGGTGATCTGCGTGGTTCATTTACATGACAGAAGTGCATAATAGTGAATTCAGTGTGGGTAGAGAGCGTTCAATGTTATAGGAGGACGGGTCAAAACAGGAGACCATCTTCAAGCCAGCGTTTGGCATATTTTACATTAATTTTGTTACATAACTTCTTAACACAATTAACTTTTACCACTCATTAACTAAAACCTATATACCTGTTTTACATAACAAACATACTTTTATTAACCAAATCCAGATATTTTCTTATACCTAACCAAGTAGTGTCATTGTGAAAACGTGTACGTTTGTATGTTTCCTGTTGTGTCATGCTGTCCTAACATGTCCAAAGCTGATGCTCAAGGGGTATCTACTAGTGATGAAAAATGCTAAGTGTAATGGAAAATTACTAAATTTTCATTACATATAACAAAGAGCATCATCTAGAGGAGTCAAAAAATACCACAAGTGCTTCATGAAGCTTCATTTGTCCATCATTAGCATTGTCTACATTCTATTGCAGTCTTGTGATATCAGTTATCAGAAATGAAATCCTGAACTGCTCAACTATTCCGGTGTCATTACGGAAATGTGAATTTCACAGTTAATCTGCAGACTATTCTTGTGTACTTGTTTCTATAAATTGTCATAGAACTGCCTGTCAGAGTGTCCTAAAGCCTGAGGTGACATCTTCACATCACTTTTAGTCTCTGAATCCAGATGTAAAAATCACATTCAAAAGGACAAAGTCACACCTCTCCAAAGAAGGGAAAAGCCAGACAGAGACAGATATATTATTATACTAAAAATGCTGGCAATGAAAAGAATCCATAAAGATGAACCTATGTATTGAGAAGGATTGGATTACATTATTGATCACTGGTGTTAATGTACAACACCTTTCTCCATCCATTTAAATAGTAAGTCTCAATATAAGATGAGTAACTCAAAATATATATTTCTTCACAGTGGTGCAGTGGTTAGCTCTGTCACCTCACAGCAAGAAGGTACCTTTACCCACCATCCACAGATACGCATGGTGAAGGTCAGCTGGATAATCTAAATTTCCTGTAGGTGTGAGTGTGGAGTGTTGCAGTCTGTCTCTGTCTCCCTGAATGAATGTCCCCTGCCTTTCACTCTATGACAGCTGGGATGGGCTCCAAATCCCCCCCATGACCCCACATAGGATAAGCGGTTGATAATGGATGGATATGTTTTTCTGATTTATTCACTCATTCATTGTGGCCACTTTCACGCCACAAATACTCAAGTAAAGCCATTTACCACAACATTGTATGTATGTGCAGTACGTCAAAGAAAATTGACTGACTCTCCACCACTGCATTTCATTTTGTCAATCTATTGTGGAGTGAGTGCATCAATCAGTCAGATAATCATCCCTTCAGTCAGTCAGTAAGCGCTGTCCTCCCTCTCCGTCTTTGTGTTTCCCTCAGTTGACTCAGAGTGAATCTCATCAGTTGGCTGGTCTGCCACTGCACATTAGCCCTGCTGACCACCCCCCCCAAGGGAGCACACACACACACACACACACACACACGTTTCACTCTTTGAGCACAGAGCAAATACAAACTCTTGTTCACAAAAATTTAAACTCAAAATGTGAACAAACAGTGAAGCAAGTGTATTTAAGTGTAACCCACACACACACACACACACACACACGCACACACACTGAATCCTCAGATGTGATTATTGTCAGTGGTTCTTATCTTGGCTGTTGAATCAGCAGTGTTATCATTTGCACTCTAAACATTCTCTGTAATCACTGTTTTCAGGTGAATCTCTTGTCTGCCTGTGGGTGTGGACTTAGTCATACACCTACCACAGTAACAGTGACTTATCCTGCCGTCAGAAAACACACACACACACACGCACACACACACACACATGCTGACACGCAATCAACTGAAGTGCTTTGCCGAGCATCACTCAGTGTACATGAAGTATACTGACTTTGATGACAGAGCTCTGAAACGTCTCCTACAGTAGATTATCAGATAAATGTTGTGAAATTGAACTGATGACATGTTTCAGAGTTTTACCAGAGAAATGTCACAATACTGCTGTTGAAAAATGTGAGATATTTTAGTTTTGTTGTAGTTAAATTTGTCTTCATTTTCTAACTTGTAGAATATTGAGAAAACTTTTTTTTTTAACAGCTAACTGGGTAAAATAATTGTGTTGTGTCTTATCCACGTGGTTCATGTTGGAGCGATAACACTTTGGACAGAACTTAGCGAGCAGCAATAATTAATCCACTTATAGAGTTGCTGTCAGACGCTGGTGGACTCCCAACGATCGCTGACGTTCAGCTTGACACTCTGCACGATCAGATGTAGGAAACATTTTTTTCCTTCATCAGGCTGCTGAACATAACTTTGTACTTTTTGAAGTGTATCCAGATGAGATTTAAGGGAGATATCATTCCAGATTCATACTTGTATTTAGATAGATAGATAGATAGATAGATACTTTATTCATCTCACAGAGAAATTCACAGTTCTAGCAGCTTGAAAGATGGAAACACACAGAGTTCAAGGAAATAGAATTGGATATAATAAAATGTCAATAAAATATCAAGTACCAAAATATATACTATAATAGATACATAAGAGGAATACAAGGCGCAAATTATGACAGAATACGAAATACCAGGTGTAATTAATGATAAACTGTGATTGATAAAAACTGAAATATAAAAGTATTTTGGATTTCTATTAGAACATTTTTACATGCTTTAATGTTCTGAAAAAGGGGCGTCACGGTGGTGTAGTGGTTAGCACTGTCGCCTCACAGCAAGAACGTACCGGGTTCGAATCTTTCTGTGTGGAGTTTACATGTTCTCCCCGTGTCTGTGTGGGTCCTCTCTGGTACTCTGGCTTCCTCCCACCATCCAAAAACATGCATGGGGATTAGGTTAATTGGTTAATTTAAATTGAATGGGTGTGAATGTGAATGGTTGTCTGTCTCTATGTGTCCTGTGATGAACTGGAGACTTTTCCAGGGTGTACCCTGCCTTTTACCATAAGACAGCTGGGATACACCCCGCGACCCTATGAGAGGATAAGCGGTAGAAAATGGATGGATGGATGTTCTGAAAAAAAAAACCACATATACCTATAGTCACCCTCTGAATGAGTGCTCTGTTTAAGTACAGCTGATGGAGATGGAAATGTTATTAGTGCTGTGGGAGTTGACCTGAGGATGGATCATAGTGGGTTATTCCTGGGTAACATGAATAGTCAACATTACTTAATAGCAATCTATCAAGTATGTTCAAATCCTCCTGTCTGGACCAAAGTGTGGATGAACTAACTAACTGACAGACCAATCCCCAGTCCCTTTAGCCATGCTACTAGTGTGACTGAAAGGAGCTTGGATTCACAAACGGAAGAATTGTAGGCAACATTTCAGCTCTCACACTGTCAGTGCTGCTCAGATTGCTTGACTGATTCACTGAGGCTCTTTTGCCCAAGGTGTACAGTTGCTCTACTTTTGCCTTCTTCATGAAATGTTGACTTCCTGAACCAAAGACACTCCACAAACCCTCCCAACAACTATGCAAAGTTGCATGTGTGACTACTCATCAATATATTTCCATGTCATGCACACAACCTTTGTCATCATGTTTGGAGAGGTAGTGGTTCTTAGTGGGTCACAGAGTTTCTGAATCCCAATCAGCCAGTGGACTGGATTTTATTTGGTTTCTGACAGCTGAGGAGTACCATTAAATATTTTATCTGGATTTTGCAAACAACAAAGTGCAGCAGTAATTCAGTGTGCAGCAAGTGTGAATGGCCAGACCACCACAGTGAATTAATGTGCATGTAAGACAAAGAACAAAGCATAAAAGGGCAACTCAGAAGCCATTGTTATTTTTTTTCCAGTCCCAACAGATATGCAGAATAATCATCTGGGACTCAACCCTGGCTACACGGTCGAATTAATGATTTCATTATTTCTATGAGTCACTACATCCATGTTTGAGGCTGATGTTTCTCTTTTGTCTTGTTCTCTCATTATACAGTGATGTCATTATAATTTCACCCCTTTGTTCTTCTCATCCAGTGTTTATTATGGTACTTTTATAGCTATTTATGTAACCAATGTTTCCATAGCAGAGTATTCTTTAACCATGTGAACAGCATCCATTGTCTTGCAGCTTTTGTCCAGACTGAAATTTCACAACAGCTATTCAAATAATTGCCATGGAATTTTGAAAAGACATTCATGGTCCCAGAGGATGAATATTTGGCAATCCCTTGATTTTGATTGCTCCTTTGTTGTGTTGAGTGAAATGTGAAGGAACAATGTGGTTCAGACATCCATGTTTTCCTCAGGATGGAGTAATAATATGCAACAATGTACACTCATATGTATACGCTCTGACTTTTCAAGCGAGCACCATCATCCAACACATGGCTTCTGACCAAATGTTGTCAGCACATGTTAGCATGCTCATAGGCTAAACTGTTAAAGCTTGATAAACAGTAACACTGTTAAATATGACGACAACTCAAATCATGCATGGATCGTCTTCAGTCAGAGGGATAATTGTTCTGACCCTTGCTCTACAGTGTTCGTTTTTTGAAGATGCGACACCATCCTCAACTCTGGCACAGATGAGTCCACGTACAGGTGGCCTACAAGTGACCTGGGGTCCGTTTCACAAAGCAGGTTCAACAAACTCTGAGTGTAACCCTGAACTCTGAGTTGATCTACTCTGAGATAGGAAACAGAGTTTCTGGTTCCAGAACAGCTGATTTGAGTTGGTTTAATCAACTTGGAGTAGTTTCACCTGGAGTTAAGCGCGTACACCACAGCTATAAAAAGCCAGCCCCGATTCGACGAGTCACCATGGCAACGGGGGGCTGCTTCCACCCCACTTGAATTGGAAATGTTAATGCGCTCATATGGCGAGTTTGAACACGTTTTTAGAAAGGAGTGCAATACCACTGCAGTTGCAAAAAAAGGGGGGGGTGGGAGAACATTGCTGCCTAGGTCAGTGCGTAAGACTAAATGTAGTCCTTTGCCTTACAATAATATTACAGGGAAAAACTGTTTGAATGGTAGCCTCTTAACAGATCTCTGACTTAATGTTCACTAAAATGTTTTCTAATCTCAGTGTCCAATATTCACAATTCAATATTCACAAAATATTTTTGCCAAGCGGAGCCAGTCAATCTCATGCCCGTATGCAAATTTGCCATGTGCAATTTGTACCATACGCATGTCTCTGTCCCCAGCCCTACTCCTTACAAGTGCACTGATTGCATGTTGATACCTGACATTTATTCAGTAGTTTCCTTGCATTGAAATACACAACTTTGCATAGGCTACTACATGTTGAGAAAATGTATCTGTATTGCGCAACAATTGGAGCTGGATCCCCCTGAATATTGACAGTATTTCACACATTGACTGCGATTAGTAATGTTCTAAATGTAAGGATGGATTAGGTTGTGTATGTAGATTATGGACTGTGACATGAAACGGTATTGCTCAGAAATGCAAGAACATCTATGCACAGTCTGGTAACAATCTCCCGACAAATATTTAATTCTCTGCTCCTTCATCCACTAGATCATTAATGAAAGGACATGTCATTTTTACAGATACCAAAACACATCTGCTGAATGAATGAATGAATGAATGAATGAGGAAATCAAACAGCGTGTGTGGCTGAAAGAGGGCAGAGACAGAGAGAAACTCAAGGTTCATTGAGGAAAAACCTGGTCCCGACCAGGTTAGCTTCATAGAGTCTGTTACTATGGTAACTGACCGAGAGCTTAAGTTACCTCTCTCTGTGAAACAGGCTAGAGTTACCCCTCTTTCTCTGATTTGAGTTACCTCCCTTTTTGAAAATGAAAACTCAGTTTCCCTCATTTCAGGGTTAACAGACACAGAGTTTTCACTAAACCTGCTTTGTGAAATGGACCCTTGGTGTGCTGGGAACAACTTAGAGCTCAACCCTGCCCCCTGCACTCTGTGTGGCTCTCCAGTCAACACTGTGGTTCATGAGGTCGATCATCACCCAGGACCAAAAAAAAGCCCAGCAGAGGATGTACTTCTGCTGGAGCTGAGGAAATTCAACCTGCCAAATACAATGATGGTTCTCTTGTACACATCCTCATCTCTTTTTTGTTTCTGTTTTTACCACACAATCAGACTTTTGGCACATATTTATTCTTAGGCACTAAATTATCTTTTAGTTCTCTGCACTATGTTTATATGTCATGCACCAAGACACCAAGCTAAATTCCTTTTTTGTGCAAACCTACTTGGCAATAAACTTGTTCCTGAGTAGTAATTTACATTTTAACACAGCAATCCTCAGTGGACTGTTCAAGTTACAACATATTCATTCTTAAAAGGATGTCAGTTATAGTGCTTGCATCCTAAACAACCAAATGACACTGATACAAAGTCATACAGTATGTCCTCTGTGAGAAGACGACACAATTTCTTAAATTCTGTCAATTTCTGCATTCTCCAATAACTACAAAGTATTTCTTATAATATTGACAGGTTAACTGTTTGCAGCTCTGACATAACACAGAATGTTAAGCTCTGTTCAAGCTGTTGGTGTGTTGTTTTGTAATGGCTGCTGAATACATGTGTAATTTCTGGGAACAGCACAGCAAAATAAACCTGGATTTAAAGACTATAATGAGTACACTGTTTTCATACAGGTTAATTCCACACTACAGTTTATTGTCTCCTCAGCTGCAATCATACCAGGCACAAGTGCATCAATATGCACTCAAAATAATTACAAGGCTGCTTCGGCTGTCTGCTGTAATGCTGTAGTCTCCATTTCTGTCAGTGATGTGAGCGATTGTCTCATGCCACCTGGTAGGCATCCATCACGCACCCCTGTTCGGGGCTTTGTCACTATTCTCATGACTTGTTTCAAATCATTTGCCTTCATTCCTCTAGAGGGTAGAGTAGTGTAAGCGTGACATGTGTATGCAGGCTGCAGTGTGGATGCAGCGTTTGGAAGTGGTGACAACAGTGACAGCTCTGGAAAAGTAACAGGCAGCTTGAGAGTGGGAGGAGGAGGAGGAGGAGGAGGCGGCTCTGCTGCACGTTAAAATAGAACTATAGAACACAGTTAAACCCTTTCACACCAGAATTAAGTGATATGGAACATGGATTAATCAGACAAGAATAAGTCTGGGCTTGGCTTCTTTCTCATAGTAAATATACCATGCCTTTTTTTCCTGCTGTGTTACATTTCACGTCAGCATTAGTGGAGTGAACATGTTATTGTGGTTACTCGTTCTTTTTCCATCAGTTACTTATTCAGTCTCTCTTTCAAACTCTCAAAGCAGAGCTGGCTAACTAAGATAGGTTTGAAGAGTTTTATTTTGTTTCTGTTGAGTCTTTTATGTCGATAAGAGGTAACATTTGCACCGGAAAAGGCACACAAATCACTGCTGATCAAAGCTGGAGCTGTTAAATACCGATGAGTATTGCACCATTTGTCCTGGGAATGAATCCAGATTGCTTGAATGAATCCAGATGTACCTCTCACTCTGAAGGCATTGTTGTTTTTTTATCTAGTGGGATATGGACTCTTGCCATAGTGTTGTGAAATAACTTCTACATTTCTTTGGTTTCAATGCATTTTATTAAAGAGGCCAAACACTGTTGCGTGAGAAGGAAAGATAAATAGTTACAGCAAATGTCACAACTATTCCACACAGCTGATAAAACTCATGAAATCCAAAGGACCAGTGTGTGACCACGTCTGACAGTAAGGTGTTCCACCACTCAAAACCAAAATAACTGTGAATTCACCACCAATGGAGCGGCAGGTAAAGGCATGCAGTGCATGCACTGACAAGCTGGACCTCTTCCTTTGGCTGCAGCAGCCTGAGCGCACCTCTGAACCGTCCTTTGCTTGCTCACTGACTGAGCTGGCAGAGCATCAGTACAGCTTCCCCTCCAAAAAACCCAGAGGTCTGAGAGAGCTCTGGCTGGCCCTGCTGGGTGTGTGCTGAAATCCTTGATTCCAAAAGGACATTTGATGTGCAGCATGTTGGCATACACTCACAGGTGTGTGAGAGAGCTAAACATTATGTGGGAAAGTGAGAGGTTACAGTATTTCCTGAACTGTACTAAGTATAATGTATGTATAATATGTAGCACCACTGTGAATATTTAAATTTATGCTCCCTTACATGTTAGAAAAGGTTACAATGCATTGTAAAACTAGCAGTTCCCAAACTTTCAATTTCATGATCAGAAGTGAAAGCTAGAAAAGAAAAAGAAAAATTCAGGATTTTTACTCATAATGGAGTATTTTCACATTTGTAACTCAAACTGCCTACCACTGCCTAGCAAATACTAGTGTGCACAGTATCACTGCATGCTCCCTGTTTCCACTTTAAACCAATGTATAGAAATGCCAAGCAGATGCAACCTTGTTAACTAGATATATACTTAATGGTAATTAAATGACACACAATGAATAGCACTGAGTGCACTTTTTGCACATTTGGCACTCCATTATTACAGCGCATTAGTATATCATTAACTGAGACTATACATACAGTGCTACAAATGGATTAGCGCACCTACCCTATTTATCTCAAAGATCCTCCATCATCATCTCCTTCACTTTAACTGGACTCTTTTTTTTTTCTCACTGAGTTCACTACTCTTCACCATTTTGAACAGGAGTGAGGAATTTAAACTGAATTCACCTTTTTAGACCCAAATTTGATCCAGAACACTGGAATTCACTGAGAAGTCAGAAATGAATCCAGAATAACAAACAACCACTAAAACACATTTTTCTGTTCAGGAATGACAGGAAATAACTGCAATGTAACATCTCAATCAATAATAAAAATAATGTGCTTTAATTTGACAATTAAATAAAATAATAATAACAATATTAAAAATATCATTTTAATTAAAGAGCTCGCACATACTGGTGGATTAACCATCACAGAATTGTTATAATTCAAAAATATTTTAGTAATCAGCAATAATGTGGTGGTCTAATATTTTTAAGCATTGTATATCGAGTATATAATGAAAGAATTGGGAAGTACCATGAGCTGGGGTTTTTCATCTGGACACAGGCAGGCTTTCCTGTCCGTTAGAGATGAACCTGCTTGGCTCTGCGTACCTCTAAGGACCTCCATAGCCTGACACTCTACTTTGAACACTCTGACACGGTGCCTCTGAAACTGTGGGTGGTCGCTGGCCTGCACCTGAGGACAGGCTTTCATGTAGCAGCAAGACCAAATGAAAAATATATATGTATATATTAAAAGAAAACAATGAGACAACAAGTAGGTACATCTGTAACTTTTGAAGACAGCAGGAGGAAAGGCTTCATTTTCTACATGGACAACTCTGTAAGTTAATGATTGAACTCCTTTCAAATTCTGTATTTTTTTGTTAAACTCAACAGAGTTGATGTAGCAGTGTGCACACAGCTGTTGTCTACAAATGACAGGGTAATGTAGCATTCACGTTTTCTGCCATAACAGCCCCATACACAACAAACTGCAGTGCACTGTGTATTCTGACACCTTTCTATCATAACCAGAATTAAAGTTCTGAATTCTAGCTATCATGTTTGATATTTCAGCCCTTTGTTGAAACATAGCCACTAATATTGGTTGTGAGAGCAACAAGTTAGCAGACTGCTGAGTGTTTGGATGCACTCTGGTTTCAGACGCTGTGCAGCCCTGTCCTGCACGCAGTAAAGACTCTCACACTGAGCTGAAACCAGGGCAAATAAAGTGGGCAAATAATACATTTTATTTCTGATAAATTTGATGATTATAAAACAAAATGCAACATTCATTTGTTTTGTTGGGTTTGTCAAAAAAAGCTATTGTTATGTCTTGTTATGATTTAGATCTAGCATATTTAAGTAGTTCTGTTCATGTCTAAAAAAACGTTTCACCACTGCACTGGTGTTATACAGTTAAATAAGCTCTGGTTATGATGGATTCCAACTGCATACAGATGAAGGCCATTTTAATATTAACCCTCAGGCATCAGTTTAATTTACTACCCTTTTGTGCCCTTAAGGACAAAAATGTCCACTTCCAAAAGCTGCTATAAAAACTTAAGGGATTAATATTTTTTTTTATTTTCATAAATCTCATTCACAACTTCAGCACTGCTCAAAGCTACCACACATTCAGTCATTTTGAGGATTGTAACCCTTTCAATGCCAGTTTGATTATTTGATGTAGCTGTCATTTTTTTTTTTTTTTTTAATGAAAAAATACAAAAAATGACTTATTTTCCATAAAACTAATTTGGTTGGCTGGGGTTTAGCTCTAGACAAAAACTAATAATTCATCAAAGTCAATATTTTGGCAGATCTTTGACAGATCTTTCCATAAAAAATATTAGCATCATGTCATCAAACTGGCATTTAAAGGGTTAAAATCCTCAAGATGATTGAATGTTTGCTAGTTTTGAGCAGTGCTGAAGTTGTTAAAGAGATTTATGCAAAAAAAGTCTGGAAAAAAATATTAATCTGTTCATTTGTTATAGCAGTTTTTGAAAGTGAACATTTTTTCTCCTTAAGGACACAAGAGGGTAGTAAATTTTACACACTGACACTACACAAAAAGTTATAATGCATCAAAGTCAATATATTTGGCTAATCTTTGATTCAAGACTGATTTGGAAAAAAAAAACAGCCACCCAAAATTAGTTTTATGGAAAATAACTAGTTTTGTACTTTTTCATAGAAAACGACAGTGACATCAAATAATCGAACTGGAATTTAAAGGGTTAAAATCCTCAAAATGATTGAATGTTTGCTAGTTTTGAGCAATGCTGGAGTTGTTTTTAGATTTACAAAAAAAAATATTCTGTTAAGTTTCTACAGCAGTTTTTGGAAGTGGACATATTTGTCCTTCATGACTCAAGGGTAGTAATTTTTCTTACCAGTGTTCAAGTGCTCAATTAGAAAAAAATAAATATGAATTCCAAAATTTGTAGAGAGAGGCTTTCTTACAAAAATTTGTGCCATATGCACGAACACAACAAAAATGGCGGCCATCCTTCATTGTCGGCTCTTCCTATCATTGTGCCAAGTGTTGGATTGTTCACCCACTAACAGGGAACGTGAGCTGGGTTTAGACCGTCGTGAGACCAAGACACACTGTGGTTAAAGAATGTGATTATAGAGACATGTTGCTTCTCCATTAAGAGCACCTCTTAAGTTGTCTTTGTGATTCACCCTCTCAATCCAGTAGTGTAATGTGTGTTTTGAGGAAGACCGGCACAACTTAAATCTGTTTGAACAAGTCTGTCCTGTAGTGACAGTTAATTTACTCAATTTAAGACTAAGGATGAAAAAACACTCAGAGCCACTAAACTAAAAAGATTGAAGCCAAAACCAACAATGTGAATTCACTAACAACAAGCTGAAACAAGGCATTTTAATCTAAACGTGCACCAACTAAAAGAGGAAGCAGTGAGTAGTGTCTTTCCTGGAGGTAATAGATGGGCCTGTGTGGCTGTGTGTCTCAGAGGGCCCACAAACTACCACAGCAATTCTTTTATACTAAACAAAGACAGAGAGGAGAAAGAGGTTTCCCAAGCATCTGTGACAGGCTGAGAAACAACACAAAGACGCCCCAAAAACAAGGGGAGAAGCAGCCTCTCCTGGGTGTTGAATTAATAGAATATGAGGGCTGCAGCTTTGTGGGGTGACAGCAAGAGGACTGAGGTCAAATGAGGACAGGGAGGACAGAGGAGGAAGAAGACAAGCAGAACAAGTTTGTGCTGCTGCTTCCTCCCAGGTTCTGTGAGTTCAACTGAAAACTTTAAAGAGTATAATCTAACATCATCATCATCATACCTGTCAAAGTATGAAAGTCTGATGGAATACCAGGCAACCTCCACCGATGTGGAAAACCTTAAACCTTCCAGCAGGGGGACGACTCCTCTGGTTGCAAAAATTAGTCTGACTGAATTGACGTCTAAGAGGACATGATCCTACCTACCAATTGATTTATGTCCACTTCTTACATACAGTCTAGAAAGAACCATTGGGAATGGTTGTCATACCACTTTTTAATCTCATTAAGTCCAAATTCTTTTTCTGTTAGCTCGGTTTTTGGTCTCAACCTACTGATGTTTGTCTCTGTAGCAGCTAAATGCGCTAAATGTGTCTGTCTGCTTGTTGCTGTTGATCAGGTAGTGCTCTTTGGCCTTTTACAGCTTTACAGCTTTTACAACAATGCTCAAGCTCAGAACAGCCTCCTGCATCACAACAATGAAACAGTGTATAGAATATTTCATGGCAGCTTGCAATAACATGCATAAACATTTGAGAACTAACATCACCGCTGACAGCAATTTAATACTGAAATTAAATTCAGGACTTTTTAACACCCCTTCAAACATGTTTCAGAGGAAATTAAGTTCAAAGCCCTCTGTTCCTCTTATTTTTCATTTCATTTAGCCTCTGTCCAGTTCTAATAAAAGGAGGAATTGGGCTATTGTTTTATATTAGATGACGTATGATTTGTTCCACAGACTTGCAGGAACTTCATTACCAGAATATTGTGATGTGTGGGATAAAAATATCAGATATTGCTTTTAATATCAAATATTGCCTCATAGAAAATAGTCATTCAGATTAATTAATAGTATTTTTTCAGTTGGAAATTGGCAGTTGTTCCAGAAACGATGTTCCCAGTCAAGCTGCTTTATATAGATGTTTGCCAATCACAGGTGCCTGATTAGTTTTGAAAGGCATCATAACCTGAAAAGTGTTACTGATTGCTTCCTTGTGTCTATTTTTTTTTTTTTTTTTTTGCACAGCCTCTGCAGTATGGCTCCTCTTCCACCTGGAGAGTAATTAAAGATGCACACAAAGTGCATTTACAACCAACACAAGTGTAGTTTTAATGAATCAGCACTCTTGTTGTGGCAACTTCAATGAATATAGGTCAGAACAAAAGTGTGTCCATGAGTTATGAGTTTGCATGCTTTCCAAAAATACAATATGCAACACTATACCTCACAGCCAGTGCTGTGGTTAGATATGTTGCGCAGAGTGAGTAGATTTATGTGGATGGAGTGGCAACATCCAGGTGTTTCAGATCAATCCCATTCACAGCCCATCATCTGATCCATCATACAGAACTCCTTTCCACCTCTCCCAGCATGTGAACACATAACCATCAACTGTACTTCAAAAAGTAGACCTTTGACAGATGATGATGGATGATTAATGACCAAATATTCAGGATACAGGGGCCTTCAAAGTACACCCATATAAGGCCTCATAAAGATGCAGACCATTCACTGTCTTCCAGGGTCAGCAGGTTTAGCAGGGTACTCCAGAGCTTCTCCCCTGCAGGGCTTTCCAAAGATCAGACATACTGTATGAACTCTGCAGCGTGTTCTGGGTCTACCCTGGGACCTCTTAACAGATGGACAGAAGTCGACCAGGGGCCTCATGTATCAAAGTAGCGTACGCCAGCATTCATGTTCACGTTCTGATTTATCAATAGTGAACTGAGCGTGCAAACTGGTGCAGCTCCACGCCAACTTCATAGCTGACGTACGCCAGGTTCTGATGCTTTGGTCCGTTGGTGACACTTGGAGGGGATGTTGGGGAAACTGTCACTAGTTTGTAAACAGCTGTGCGCAGAGCTGTGATTGGTCAGCTCCCAGCTTTGGAGCGTCGACCCTGAGCCGGGCCATGGCACCTGTGCTGGACTAGATCATCCACATGTCAGCCAGGCATATTAAAATTTGTACACAATGCAGTTAAACAGGTCAACATTAATGTACAATTTGCAGCAATAGCTGGATTTCCTGATGTAATCAGAGCGATCGACTGCATTCATGTTGCAATAAAAGCACCATCACAATATGCAGATTATTTGTGATGCACAAATGAATGTGACCAACATCGCTGCGAGGTGATCTGGCTCAACAGGTGATTCATTCACTTGTAATGAGGACAACCCCAGTGTGGAGCCTATTTAGATGATTTTGCATATGTATTTATGGCTGTGGTGAGGGAGGAGTCCGCAATGCCGATATGTGCGCTCAATTCCACACTGATTTGGATGTATCAAGGGAAGCTGCGTGGATTCTGGCGTTTGCACTGTTTGATAAATCTGGATTTTTGACAGTGTACGCCACTCTCTGGATTACAGCGTACGCCAGCTCTCAGTATGACAACCACCCACATATTGATACATGAGGCCCCAGGTGTGCTGAAGCACCTCAGCTGGTCCCTTTCATCAAGAAGAAGCAGTGAGGCCCCTCAAATGTCTGAGCACCTCACCCTCTGCTCTCTAAGGCTGAGCCCAGCCACCCTACAGAGGAAGCTCATTTCAGCCACTTGTGTCTGCAGTCTCAGTTCTTCAGTCATTACCCATAGCTCAAGACCATAGGTGACCATAGGTTAGAATGTAGACGGACTGACAACCATGGACAATACTGCTGACGCTGCACTGAACTTCCTGTTCACCTCTCAGTCATGAAAAAGACCTCAATACAATGAAGTTTTTTTCAGTAAGACCAATCATTTGGTCTTACTGTTGCTGTGTTTGGCTCCACTGATGTGAGCCCCATAGGCAAACTCTTCACTGACAACATATGACCCATCCTAAAATTATAAAGAGACAACAATGCACATCAACAGCTGATTTAGAGTTGTGGACATTTAATGATTGAATTCTCATAATGTGACTCTGCTATGATCCATGACTACAAACCAGCCAATCAGAGTACAGTATAAAATGATGCAAAATACTCTGACTGCTGCAACCAATTTCAAAAAGGGCCATATGTTTTAAAGTTTAGGGAAAAAAGAACACCATGCCCTCTTTTCGAACAGCACTAAGTCCATTTTTAATGTCTGCTCCACCTGCTCTGCATATACTGCAGAAGTGGAGCACTGAGAGGACTCCACACAGAGAGCACCACCAGGGATTCACCCTGCAGGGACACTGACATAAACTGAGCCATTACACCAACTGTCAAGTGCATTTCCGTCCAAAACTTACCTTCTCATTGTTAGTAGGTTAAACTGTGCTGTGCTCATATTCATGCTTGATATACCCACCAAATGGATGTTTCACACAGAATCCTACAAACTGTGTTTGACTCCAGTCTGATATTTAGCACTTTAAACTAAAAAGTGTTTGCACTCCGCACTGAGCAGACACGGTGGCTTTCCTGCCTGGGGCCGTGGCCACGCCAGTTAACAGGATTGGTTGTGGTCTGAATGGAGAATCTCCTTGCCATGCAGTTTTAATACTCCTAGCAGGACGCAAACTCTGCTGCTTACATTCCTATCAGTGTGGTTTCCTGCCACTGCAACATTAGGCTTAACCAACGTAAACCTATGAGTTCAGCTTCCCCACAACACAGCACCCAGTGAGCGAACACATGAGTCACTGGGTGAAACATTCACAAAGTGGTGATTTTGGTGACACAAGCCTCTACTCTACCTCTGATAAAACAAGATTGGAACAAGGTAAAAACAAACTTTTTTTTTTTCATGATGAAACAGAGAGTCTCTTCTTTCATTTGAGCTACTCAATGTTTTCAGAGTCATAGTATAAAATATTCTGTGGGTCTAGAAATATGACTCAAAACGGCAAAAACGCTGGCTTAAGTCACTTTTGGTTTCATAAAGTGGCTGTCAGTCAATGAGTTAAGTGTGGTAAGATAATAATAAAGAACCCCTTCATGAACTTATTGGTTTATATTTGCATATATCAGCAATAACATGGAGGACACTTACTGAGGAATCATGGTTGCTTTTAGGTGCTTAACAGACAAAATGTGTTTGTTTTTATTAAGATAAGTAACTATTTTAAATGCTATACTCTTAAGTTTCTTGAAAGAACATAACATAAAATCAACATTAAGTCAACATTTACTTTGAATTTACATAATCATCACTAATCTCTGGGTGAAGTCCTGTGTTTGTTTGATCCATCCACCCACCCTTTGTGGACATTCTCTCGTTATAGTCACAGAACTGTTACTTGATATATTGTGTATTGCTGTGAGCACAAGAAAAATACCCATATTCAACATTTTTTGGGTAATTACAGTTCGTACACAGTACAGATTCCAGAAATATTGATTAATCAAGTTAATTATTTGTCTATGATATGTCAAAGGAAAACAAATCATCACCGTTTCCCAGAGCCCTTTAACTGTCTTGTTTGGCTGATCTCAGGATCAAATTCTCACCATGTGACTCTGCTATGACCCATTACCACAAACCAGAGTACAGTGATGCAAAATACTGATGCAAGATTTGATAAGGACAATTTAATGTTTGGGGCACAAAAAAATAGCAGGAAATTTTCACATGTGAGAAGCTGGAAACAGTAAATGTGTGTTATTTTTGATTAATATACCACTCAGCGTAAACCACTTTCTTTCTGTTGCTTCAGGGCTGATGCAGCATGCATTAAAACAGCCCTCTGTCACATTGTATTTAGCGTCACTTTGCAAACCAGGTGAAGTGCGACTCATTAATATCTTCAGTCTCAGTAAATATCCTGCTGAGTTGAGGTGACACAACATTTTGCACCCCTGATGTTGATCTGCAACAGACTCAGTATTCATCTATTGTTATAGAAGTCCTGACACATTCAATGCTTCATCCACCTACCAATATTTCTCCTTTTGTCCGAGTGCACATTTTGTCTGCTGTGTTTGCCTTTGCACCTGTAATCGTCTGATGGTGCATATAGCTTGTTATGTTGAAGAAGCAATTAGCAGAGTCACAGTACTGAAGTGGTAAAAACATCCTGATTCTACATGTGTTTTTCTATAACAAGCATACACACCCCATTATAAAAATGAATATGGTCACATATGGTGGAGTCACAATACCGTGCACGTTCCTAATGAGCTGTAGCCCACAGCCCTCCCACTAACTCTCATTACCAAAACCAAACATGTCCAACCAAACCCACATTCCACTCTCATTATGTGGCACATTTGGACAGCCAGTAGCAACACACTGCCTCTCAATTAAAAACACCACCAGCAGCACTCATAAAAAGTTGCTGCAGCCAAATGTGTTTTTACACAAGACAGAAAAGGAGACATTAAGTTTTCATTTTTCTCTCATGCTCGCTAAAATTTATGGCCAACAAAGGAGGTATACTCCATAATGTGCAGTGACAGGAGGATTTAATGGCCCTGTATCATCTCGTCAACTCGCACCTGTGCCTAGCCAACCGGTGTTATGGCCTAATGAAGCACACCTAGAGAGAAAAGGAGAGGAAGAAAAGAATGTGTATGTGAGATGGTAGGTATGTGCATGCTGGCCACTACTCTTATTATTGATGAATCAGTTATTTTCTTCATTCATTAATTAATTGTGTTGTCAATGAAATATCCCAGAAGATAAAACATGTCCATTAGAATATTCCAGGGCCCAAGATAACACCTTGAAATTAACTCTATAACTCTTAGAGTGCCATAGACGTATATATACGTTAAAGTGGTTTTTCGGCAGCAGGCACAAGAGGGCGCTTTCACACAGCCCGTGAGTAATGTTGGGTCTTCTGGGATATGTAGTCGAAACGTAAAGAGATGGTATACGCCACAGAGATCAAAACAGGAAGTGGAGACGATCACAATTAGAGAGCAACACAAAGAGAATATTTTTGGTGAAACTGGCCTCTACTCTAGTTCAAATTGAAGAAAAAAATGAAATGAAATGAAAATGGAAAAAGGTAAAAACAAACTTTTTTTCACGAGTCTCTTCTTTCATTGCGCTACTCTGTGTTTTCAGAGACATAGTACAAAATATTCTGTGGGTCTTGAAAAATGACTCAAAATGGCCAAAAACACTGGCACAAGGCACTTTCTATTTTATAAAAGGGCAGGCACCCAATGAGTTCATAAAGAACTTGTGCATGTAGTATTTATGGGGATCTATTAGCAGAACTTAAATATAACATTAATTTGCTTTAGTTGATAATCACCTGAAACTAAGAAAATCCATAGAATGAGGTGTTATATCTGCATGAGGAGCAGGTCCTCTCTTTCCAGAGCCATCCACCATGTTTCTAGAGTAACCATTTCATCATTAATCGAGGAAATAAGTAAACTTATTTTTGTTAGTTGCGACCCTAATCTGAACATACACGGACACACCTAAACTACCGTCCTGCTGGTGTTTATTGTGTTACCTTCAGTACAGTTTCTCACCTCAGTGTTTATTGGTTTCATGAATTTCAATGTCAATATTTTATTGTGAGGTATATTAAAAATATCCTGATATGGCCTGAATATTTTTAGTTTTGTTTTATTCTTTCTTATATTATGTCTACAATTTAACATCTATTACATCATAATATCATGACTCAGGGTCTTTCTTTAAATATAATTCACATGCATTAAATCTCTATGTCCACAGGATTAAAATGGAGGCTCTGTCCTTTATTTACCTGTTGCCATGGTGAGCCGTAGTTTTGAAGCCGCACTGATGGCATTTTATGTTCAGATTCAATCCCTCAGAGTTCACTGAACTGATGAGCTGGTCTATAATCTCACAAATCCAAGAGTCTGTTAAAACTGCTTTCAGAAACAGGGCAACCATGCATGCTTATGCAAAACTTATCCTTTATTTTAAATTCATACAGCGGCAGAAAAAAAAGCATCATCATGCTGTGTTCTTTGAAAAAATGTGTGACAGAAAAAAAACACTTCCAGCTCCCAGTCAGAGACAGCCTTTAAAAGTTCTGTCATTAAAAACATCCCAAGCTTGGCAAACATTAAATTCTAAGACTTCCTGGCCATTAAATTCTTTTCAAAATCAGCTTTCAACCGGTGAGAGTTAGCCCTGCCTGGCAGCCAAAAGCTTTGAAAAGCTCACAAAAGTCACTAAGCTATGACTCAGAAATAAATAAAAAATACACGTAACATAAGCAGCTGAATAAATGATGGGAGGGGTGTTTGAGTTACCAACATTTCAAAGATGTATTAAACAAGACAGAGCGAATTACAAAACCAATATCCCCAATAAGACAAATACATAATGAGAGGGGATGAAACCCATTCAGAAGAATTTAACACTAACACTCTGTTTTAGGTTCAACAAATAAAAAAAATACATCTGCACCCTCAGAGACTCCATACCCAGGCACCCCTTCCACTCACTCTGTCAGATCATTTATGGACCAGAAGGCACCTTGGTAATTATGGATTTTTTGGACCAAATGAACTGGACCAGGATCTGCCCATCATGTGATGTCATTTAGTCCAAAAAGTGTATTTAATGTAAAATCACCCCTTAAAGCTGCACTTCGTGGTATTGAAGCCTTCACATAATAAGAAGAGATAAGAAATAAGGAGCTCCTAGGAGAAAGATAGGAAGGATTGTTTGAGCTCTTTAACTGAAAGTGCTTCCCTCTAATTATGAGACACATTAAGACTCTGAAGAGCTGTGAGGGTTTAAGCAGAATGAAAGAGATAAACTGATAGAAGAGATACGCGGATGTGTGCAGTGTAACATTTCATTTGAGCTCTAGGTATAACAGCCAACAAGCAGCATCAGCAAAACCAGCGAGGGACGAGAGGACATTGTTGTCCAGAGCAGAGGAGCTGTCCTCTGAACCTCTATGTCTTCCATAAAAGCATAATAAAAATGTTTATCTGTTTATTGAAATAGATTATTCGTATGAAAAAGAAAAATTATTCAAGGAAATAAATCTTAGTCCCGCAAGATCAACCATTCACTAAGTGGGAGCAACCCTAATGTATACACATCCATCCATTATCTACTACTATCTATGTAGGGTTGTGGGGGGGCTAGAGCCTATCCCAGCTGTCTTAGGGTGAAAGGCAGGGTACACCCTGGACAAGTCTCCAGTTCATCACAGGACACATAGAGACACTCACATTCATATTCACACATACAAGGAATTTTATATTAGCCGATTAACCTAATCCCATGAATGTTTTTGGATGGTGGGAGGAAGCCGGAGTACCTGGAGAGAACCCAACCGAGCTGCTGATAAAATGAATAATATGACCAGCACTCACTACCAGTAGACACACACATGCCTCACAGGGATAACAAAGCAACACACAAACAGCCAAACAACAGCTCCAGCCACTGATGGACTGAGCCAACTTGCCCAGTATCTCAGTCACTTCCCACACTTCACTCTGGAGAATTTCCCTCAAAAAGCAGCTCGCAGACTCACACTGCAGGCTGTGCAGGAGGAGGAGGAGGGGGCTGTGCAGGAATCCACTGTGAGAGGAGGAACAGGCCACAACTGAGCAGCTGATGCTGCGTTGTTACATAACAAGTGTCTGACACTAATGATAATACTGGTAAATAAGTCATCAGTGAGTCTTCCTACCTGAAAGAGGCGCAGTATGTTGGCTACCATGATGGACACCGAGCTTGCAGACGCTCCTATGACCCCGACAACTTTCTCGGGCTTGACGAACAACGGCGGCTCCCCGTTGGTGCACCTCACGTCCGACGTGTCCTTCTGGATGAGCGCCTGTACGAACGTCAGGGACTGCTCCAGCGCGTACGTGTCCCGGCTGCAGGTGTCCAGGATCCGGGCGCCCAGGGTGACGTTGGGCAGTAGCTCATCGTCACCGTTGATCTGGTCCAGGGCGTACATCATCGCCTCCAGCCGGTGGATGCCGTTCTCCTTCTTGATGTCCCCGCACGGCATCCCTGGGACTCCCCTGGCGTGGACTGGGAAGAGCCCCCCGAGCGTCACGTCGCCCTCCACCCGGATCGAGTGCGGTGCGTAAATCTCCTGGGAACCGGCCACGTCCAGGAACGCGTGAACCATCCACAACACCCGGAATGTGAAACCCGGTTTTAGTTGGGCAGTAGGGTGTCTGCCCATGATTGGATCCGTGTTCCTTCTTTCGAGCAGTCCAGATCTAAAGCAGCTCCGCCACAGAAAACTGGACAAAAACGTTAAACCACAGCAAGACGCGAGACACTTTAGTTTTAGTTTTTACGAATCCAAAAGACGACTTCGTTCCTGTCCTCGACCCAGCAGAGAGGGAAAGCGTAAATAAAGACAGGTGTGAGGTTATTAGACTATTGTAATCCTGCAGGCGCACACACCAACATCCAAAGCAACCACAGCGACTGATTCACCAATGCGTTATCCTCCTCAAGTGTGCGCAGAGCTGCTGCTGCTGCACACAGGCACGGTCGCTTGTTGCTTGCGAACCCATTCCGGGATTTCAGAAGAAACAAAGAAAAAAGAAAAACGCACCATCGGTGGTAGATCACAGCGAGGAAGAAAAAGGAGCGCTCCGTTAAGTCCTGTAGGCTATCCCGGTATTCCGTCTTTGGAGATGTGAGTATCCCAGCCCACTGATGTCATACTTTGAAATAATAATTATTATTAAAAAATAAATACAGTCACACCAGCAGATGGATATCACGCAGGTTTAGTGGTTTCCTGGAACCTGGCAAAGCGGCACGCACACGGCACGCGCTGCCGAGTGTAGGAAATAACTCTGCTGGGAGCGGAGCCGAGTGTGACTGACTCCTCATCCCTCCCCACGGCCCGGTCCACACTTTGTCACCTGTCTGCACTCCGTCTGCAGCGCACAGCCAGCAGGAGTGGAGCTGAGTGTTCAGGGTCTGTGCGCTCTAAGTGTCCAAATAACGAAAACAAGAGCGAGATCTCTCTCTCTCTCTCTCTCTCTCTCCCACCCACCAATCCTCTCTCTTACACACTCGCACGCAGACGCGCACTCTCCACCCACGCGCCTTCGTGTGATTATCAAAAGGTGCCAAAACAATTTACAAAAAGAGCAACACTTTTTTTTAAATTCTGAATTAGGAAAAGATCTGTTATTATAAATGACTGCATTCATAAGAATACAATACGTCTCCAGAAATATGTCCAACGTTTCTCTCTTCCACACCTAATCTCATAGAAGTCTGCTCAGAGAAAAAGGCTCATTCCGCCCTTGTCCTAATCCTACTAATACTGCATTATTAGCACACGTGTTCATCAGGTGTCTACCATCATACAACATCTTCTTATTCAAAGGGGACATATTATGGAAAACTCACTTTTTTTAATGCTTCTGTTCATCCATTCTGGTATCTGGACCAGCCCACAGACTGACAGCTGCTCTGAGTGAAGTAGGGATGCTGCGAAACGTAACTCTAACAGGTCTGTGTAATGGAGTGTGTGTCATATTAATCAGAAATGTAGTTATAGAGATAGCTTGTGACTGGCTCACTACTGTGCAGTATATTTCGGCATCATTATTGTTCAGTGGGAGGAGGCGGAGCTGCATGGTTCCCTTTATATTGTACTGAATAGGAATGCAGCAAAGTCTGAATGACCTTTAGTGTCACAGGGCTGTTCTTTTAAATAATGCTCACAATGTGAATGAGCTAATATTATTCATGTGCATCAAGTAATGCTGACATTTCACTATTATTGATTTAAATTTTTTACAGGGCTTTAGAGTGTACATCAGATCACTGTATCTGTTCAGATTCTCACATTTCTCTTCACTGACAGTCTTTGTTGTCAGAAAACTATTGATCTCATTCACATTTAGATGTAAGGCTGGGTATCACCAGGTACCTCACGATATGATACTATCACAATATTTTGTTCACGATAACGATAATATTGTGATACAGAAATTCTGCAATAATCAATACACTGCAATAAGTTTCATCCATGATAAATCCCATCTGTGTCACTGAAGAAATTTATTAAATTATATCACATGGTCAATCAATTTCACATAAATAACAAGTAAAACTAAAACAAAGTGCAAACTGCACAGTGCATCTTCTTTAAGAGAAGAATGATACAAAATCATGCTTCACCAAAATATGTTGTGTCTGTGAAAATTAACAGAAAAGTCTATAAAAAAAACAAAATGAATGCAGAAAACACACATTTCAGTGCTACTTATCAACTAAACATGGACACATTATCAGTGTGTAAAGTTTAACTTAAACCTGCACTGTAGATTGCACATGCATTTCAGTGCTAATACTAATGACACTTTGTTCTTTGTAAACTTGAAATCATTTAACTTGTGCTTAGTACTTAGTAACTTGTGTAAAGTTTAGCCTAAACCTGCACTGCACATATGTTCTTCAGGAAGAGCTACAGGTTAGCATGCTCAGAGGTGAGGCAGCTCCTCTGAGAGCTGATTATGTCACTTGCAGAAGAAAAAAGGCACAGTCCACAGGTGGACAGGTTCCTGAGACACACATATGTCTTTAGGCCAGCTTGGCAAGGATTTCCATCAGTGCAAAGGGGTCATCAGTCAAAGGTAGAGGGGGAGAATCTATGCATTGCTTGACCTCTGTTTCAGCTTTGGAAGTAGCTGACAATCGATGGTGTCTGCCCAAGGAGTTCAGCAAGTGCAGACTTCCCCCTCTTAGGTGTGTGTGCACTGGTCTCTGGAGTCTTCTGCTCAGTGCTTCCCTCCTTGTCGTCAGCAGTAGGGCTCACTTGTTGAGATTCATCTATTTCTGCAACTTCCTGTAATAAATTAAACAGTGACACTTTACTATTTTTAGTTCACATCAACTCTCAAACCTATTATTATCAATTTTACATTTTATGCATGTATTTTTAATATTAATAATGTAAGATTTATGTAGACTTATTTATTTATTGATTTATAGATTTTTATATCCAATCATTCAACCATCCATCCATCAACTGTTTATTCTATGTAGGGTCGTGAGGGGCTGGAGTCTATCCCAGCTGTCTTAGGGTGAAAGGCAGGGTACACCCTGGACAAGTGCATGTATGGCTCATGTCTATATATGACATCTAGCAGAATGTAAAGGTACAAAAGAAAGAAACTAAGAGAGAAGATGACCTAGATCTACAACTCTTAAAATCATCTTAGTAATACCTTAAGAGCAGCAGCCATTTCCATCAACTTGGCATGGGTGTCCTGAACATCTTGTGGCAGTGGGAACTGCAGAGACTTAACCTTGGGATCTAAGGCTGATGAGATGTGGTGCTGGTGGTGTCACTGTTGCCACAACATTGGCTTGAGGACTTTCACAGCCTGTTCAGCATTTGAGACGTTGTTTCAGGGTGCAGATGTCAGTGGTACTCTCTCTTACCTTAATGAAAGAACAAAGGACATAATGAAACTTCAATTAAAACATGAATTTAAAGTAAAGTTTTCATACTCAAATTATATTTTGTTATTTGTAACCTTTCAACATTCAACTTTCCTGTGCTTTAATGCAAGAACAGAGCAGCATAGAACTATAAAGAAACAATGACATGAGTGGAGCAACAGCTGGCACTTCAAGAGCATGCTGTGAAGCGAGGTTGAATGTGTTGGTATCCAGTAAGCTCAACAGCAACAGTCATCTTAGATGCATTGCTGGTGACAGCCACAGAGTCTTTCCCAGCTTTCTAAGCTTCCACTCCACTGTAACCTTCCATATGACTTCTGCCATGTTAGCATGGCTGCCATGTGAGAGTCTGGAGAACGTGGGACTGCAGGTCCCACTCTTAATAAAATGAGCAGTGATTGTAACACAGGACTCACATGTAAGTGCAACTCTTTCAGTAGACTGAAGTGCATGCGACTGCACTATACAGTCTAAGATCATGACAAATAAAGCAGGCAATGGACTTGGTAACACTCATAGCCCTGGGGATGCAGAGTCAAGCTTTGCTTTAAATATGGTGTTGGTTGTAGACTGGCTAATGGAAATGTTAGCATTAGCTTTGCTAACCATCCTTTCTTCCATGGGAAGCTCAGGATGATAATGGACAAGATGGCTATGTATGTTGATTATGATGCCCATGGACTTTTCCCTCGCGAGGTAGTTCTTGCACTGCATTGCTAACTCTTGATCAAGTTTTGTTCCATTGTCAGTATAGAAACAGCCAATATGGGCCCACACCTCCACCTTGTGCCATTTCCTTCTTCTTCCTCTTTGCAACAGGCTGTACTATGTCATTTCTAGCACCCCTTGACTCTTCCTCATTCATGCCAAGCGCATGGAACGGCTGTATGTTTATTGTTAAATAAACAAGCGCATGGAACGGCTGTATGTTTATTGTTAAATATTGATATTCGGTGTCAGTGTATCAATAATGTACCACATTGTGATATATCGCAGTATCAATATTTTGGAACACCCCTATTACTATGTGTCTTTTGTACAGAAAGGCAATGTCTTCTTCCAGTCAGAGCTCATTACGTGAGCAACATCCATCCATCCATTATCTACCGCTTATCCTCATAGGGTCGCGGGGGGGCTGGAGCCTATCCCAGCTGTCTTAGGGCAGAAGGCAGGGTACACCCTGGACAAGTTGCCACCTCATCGCAGGGCACATAGAGACAGACAACCATTCACACTCACATTCACACCTACGGTCAATTTAAATTAGCCAATTAACCTAATCCCCATGCATGTTTTTGGATGGTGGGAGGAAGCCGGAGTACCCGGAGAGAACCCACGCAGACACGGGGAGAACATGCAAACTCCACACAGAAAAGCCCCAGGCCTGGAATTCGAACCCGGTACCTTCTTGCTGTGAGGCAACAGTGCCAACCACTACACCACCGTGCCGCCCTACGTGAGCAACATACTGAAGCTAAAGATTACATTGTTTAGAAATCTGCAGCTTAGATCAGTTGACAGTGTGCCGGGTCTGAGCTCCATTAAACTACATCAAGTTATACCCATGAACTGTCGTTCATGAAGAGTGTTGTGCTAGTTACTGAGTTACAGTTGCTAGTTACTTCATTCAAAAAGTAACTTGATTAATTTGTTGATTACTTACATCAAAAGAGTAGTATTTACTCTTTAGGACCTTGGGGAGTGAGTTTGCCTTATGGTGTGTTCACTGGAAGTCAGAACTTGGAGCTCAGGTCAACATAACCTCAAAGTGTAGTGCTCCCAGCTCTTCCAGCCTTACAGATGTATAACAAAACATGTAACTACTGTTTTCTACTGAATTCTGTCAGGTTGATTAATCCAACTTTCCGAGTTGCAGATCCAACTTCACGGGGGGTTCTTATTTAAATTTTGACTTGAAGCTGGAAATTCCGACGTTCATGTGCAAGTGAACGCACCGTGAGTTGGATCACTCAAACACAGGGCTCACAGCGCTGCTGCAGTGATATTAATGCTCTGTTTTACTGACGTGTTTGTCTCCTTATGCTGGGAAAGTGGAGAGACGGATCAATGGAATCAGATTTGTGTCAAAAATAATCAAACAAAACTTCTTCAATATCAAACAAAAATAAGAATTTGAGAGAGATTAAAATTCACTGAAGCAAAAAAAGGGCATCTCAAAAGTAAAACTTGGAACTTGCAAAAAACTTATTTGTGCAATTGAGTAAACTACTGGTATTTTACTTTTTTCATATAGCCCTTTGTTTACAGTTCCCTCTGTTTCTTTCTCACTGATCAGTTTTTTGCTCTCACTGCCAGCTTTCTCCTTTGCGCTCCCTGATTTTTTTGTTTGCGATTCTGACACAAACCTCTTGCGTGCGTGGGCTTTTTCATGGGTGTGTCGCCATTGGCTAGTGAGTTTTTGAGTGACAGCTCTGTGCCCGGAAGTTACTCGGTGCAGCACGCGTGGAAAAACAAAATGGACACCTTGAGCTGCAGCATGTGTTAGAGTATTAGTTACTCTCAAAAGTAATGGCGTTACTGCCCAACACTGGTTATTAATTCACTCGTGTTGGTGAATTATAGCAGCCTCAAGCAGCTCCTAACTCACAGAGTCCTGCACCTCCACACAAGAAATGTTTCCAACAGTTCTCATACACTTTTCTTATCTTCTGTCTTTGCCATACTGTAGCCCTTGCTGTCCAAGGATTCAACTCAGGAGAGCAGAGAGAAATCACAGCAGCTTGGTGTGAACAACAGATTGCTGGTACAGCATGTCCTGACTGAAAGCTCAACAACAGGGAGCGCTTATCTGAAATGTGTCTGTTAAAACATGTCTCATACCTAAACAACACAGTATGTTATTTGCCAATAAATCACAAAGCCACATTGCTGCTTTATTTAACAATGGTTAGGTTTAAGCAACAAAACTGGTTAGGTTCATGAAAAGATGGTTTGGGTTAAATGACTGCTTGTTACGGAACATTATACGTGATGGTTCACTTTCTAATTTTGTTATAATACAAAATGTAAATAACTCTTAAATAATTGTCCAGTTTTTGTTTGACCCATCTATCCTTTTTTGACTTTCATCAAGTGATTTTTTTCGTGATCATAATTACTATTGCCACTAGAGTTTGCTGCATAAATATTAGTCAAAATACAGAAGATACACTGTACAGCAATATTAATAATTTGTGCCTGCCATTATCAAACCAGCCCACAGATTATGAAACAGGTGTTGCTATAAGCACCATATATGCCTGACAATAGTCTAATCAGTTGAAATCTAGTGATTACCTTGTAGTAATTTTGATCAACAAATCTGCTCTTATGCAGACTGAGACTATTAACCAATGGCAGGCTTATACTCATATTCTACATCCACCAGAATGACAACACATGCTGCAATATGCCCAAACATGGCCTATCACCACCCAGCATTTCATGGCATTTTCACCAGTTCTCTGCTTTTTTTTCCACTAAATGCTTTCACACAGTGCAGCTGGAGAGATGTAAAAAGACCTTCAAGGGGTGAAAAACGAGCCCCTATAATATTACAAAAACAAGACAGGCCATTCTTTCATTTAGATCTTTTAGGTATTTGGCTGATGGTCTCACCCAGAGTGACTTATAGAGAGAGACAGTTCAGCCCTCAAGGACACTCGCTGAGCCAAAACACATTTGATAAATGATACAAGTGTTTCTGTCAAAAGTCAGACCAAATGTTTCTGCATTATTCCATAGGAAAATGCTGTAAGAGCAAATTTGTTAACACTTTACTTAGTAATTGATTTGTGGTATTGAATTTCAGTCAGACGCTGTACTGAGCCATCAGACAGAATATAATGAACCCCTCACTTGAACAGCCACTGTTGGCAGACGCTCACACCTACACAGCGAGGAGAGCTGCTGAAGCTGCTCCAGTATACTGCCCCAGTCATTTCAGCAGCAGTTAGAGAAATTACAGGTCACACGTTTGATACCACTGAGTCCATCATATCTCATGCATCCTGTCAGAATGCCCTTGGGGGATTCAACTACCTGCCTGCTCACCGCACCGGTCACCCTGATACAAGCTTGTTTCTTTTCTGTTCACATGCAGGACTTGCTTGTCTCCACACAAGAATCAGCTTCCTGAAACATGACCACGACGAGGCAGGGGAGTGATATACTACGTCTGTCAGTCATTCAAGATTTACAGGGTGCAGTTTGAGGATGGCAGAGTGGATTTAATAGCAGTGCTGTGTCTTTCTGTTGGCTACATTTAGGTGATCTAACCTTCTGCATGAGACCTTCAGTCTGAAGTTTTGAAGGTCAAGAAGAAAGTTCCACCTTCTTTCATGATCCTACATAAACACAAAGTGCTTTTTCCTAACACTTTTAGATTTAGTTATTGATGCTTTCATGACGTAAACCACTGAATATTGTAACCCCTCCTGTTTTCCTGCTTAATTTATAAAACTTTCTCTGTCTTCCAAATGATTCATACAATTTTTAAGATGGATCATATTTAATATGTTTCAGAATATTTGCATTGGATTTGGTATTGCTAATGCCTACAGTATACAGTTATGGGGAAAAAAATAAAAGACCACCCTTGTTTTCTTCAATTTCTTCTTAATTTTAATGCCTGGTAAAGTTACATTTATTTGGACAAATATAATGATAAAAAAGTAGCTCATAATCACTTCAGTTCTTACATCAATAGCTGGGGCATGGTACAGCCAAAACAGAGTGTTTAGACATTCCATGTTTTACTCACATGATACACACAGGAGATGTAGAACTTGATGCATTGCCATTGTTTCAGAAGATTACAGCCATGTGTCTTGACATATGCTCTCCACCAGCTTCTGACACTGTTCTTCTGTCACAGCATCCCATTCGTGTTGCACTTATTACCTCCGCCAAGGAGGTTATGTTTTCACCAGGGTTTGTTTATTTGTATGTTTGTTTGTTTGTCGGTGTGCAAAGTAACTCAAAAAGTTGTGGACGGTTTTTGACGAAATTTTCAAGATTGGCAGGAACTGACTAATTAAAGGGGCATTGTCTTGCTGGAAATTCCAGTCATTGCAAGAGTAGCCCTGTACATGACCTGGTTCATTCACTCTTCACACAATTGCATTTGCCCTGTTCCACCCGTACTGAAACAAGCCCAGATCATCACTAATCCACCCCCATGTTTTACTGTGAGAACAAGACAGTCTGGTTTGTAGGCTTCTGTATGCTTCCTCTGAACCACTGAGTTGACTGGAGTAGGCATGAACTCCAAACTGGATCCATCACTGAAGAGAACCGCAGCTCAGTCATCAACAGTCCAATAATTGTCATCCCAGCAAACAGTAACTGGGCCTTCCTCTGCCTTTGGTCGATGAAGGGCTTCTTCCATTCCCCGTGTGACTTCAAGAAATCAGTTTAGTGCTTGCTGAACAAGTCACAGTTCTGGACAGTGGCCACTCATTTTTATGGTCCCCGGAGGTCTGACGAAGATTGCTGACACGGGAACGGATGAGTGCACAGTCATCTGGTGGGTAGAAAGACGTTTCCTGCCTTGACCAGCTAGCAGTTTGGTACGACCATGTTGGGCTTGCTTTTTCTTGGTGCAATGAATGGCTCTCTTGGACATCTTTGGTATTTTGCTACCTGTCTCTCACTCATGCCAATTTCCAGCAATGCCAAGATGGCTGCTTTTGTGGCTTCACATAATTCTTTTGTTTTAGGAATTATGTCAGAGCTGACAACTTCTGAGTTGTGTTACAGCTTGAGTGTAAGCAGGAAACCACTCTAGGCCTTTGCAAGTGCAGCGCTGCTTCTCACATGAAATGGCCTCTTATATACCCTGGGAATGCAATGAAGCTTAAGCACCTCAAATGGGACAAAGTGTTATGTAATCAGCTGCATTTTTGCTGTGTTCATTGTATCCTTCAGGTAATACACCTAAAGATCAAGGGTGATCAAGTTGTTTTATCTAGAAAATCAGACCAAATAAAAGCACCCGGCTCCTAGCTGTGATGCGCTCCAAGGCTCCTCACAGATCCATGCACAGCTGGAGGAGGACCGTCTGCTGTACTTGGAAACTGGTGATTAGCCAGTCGTCTGTGTTAGCCAACAAATCTGAATGCTCCAAAAAATGTGGTCGTGCTGCAGTGCACTACTGGCCATATCCTCCAATAGGCCTAGTGCTGCTATTGTTAGTCGTGTATTCTGCACAATTTTTGAGCTACTTTTACACTCATGCCAACACGGGTAATGTATGCCAGATGTGCACATCACTGTGAGAGTTACCCAGCATCCCCTCTGTTGTCAAGTGTTGTCAATGGACAAAAAGCATCAGAATTGGGCATACACAAGCTATGAAGTTGGTGTGGAGCAGTGCCTGTTTAAGCGCTCATTTTATTGTTGATTCATCTGAACTTGAGTGTGGATGCTGGCTTACATTTCCTGGTGTTTGCTACTTTCATACATGAGGCTCCAAGACTTCTTCATACAAAGACTCCAGACAGTCAGAGTTGGCACCAGAACATCAGGCACATAGACAGTGAGCTCAGTCCACTCTTTAACACCCACTTCACCTATGACTGCACCCCCTCCTAGAGCAACACTACCACCATCAAGTTCGTAGACGTTATCTGTCATGCTGATCACTGGTGGAGAGAAGGCAGCCCACAGGGATGAGGTGGCTCAGCTGGTGTCCTGGTACCGAGACAGCAATCTCTCTTTAAACTGGGACAAGGAGATGATTATCGACTTGAGGAAGAGGAAAGAGCAACACGGCCCTCTCGACATCAACGGATGGAGAAGGTGAGGAACGTCAAACACCTCTGCATCCACATCAGTAAAGATCTCACCTAGACCCACAACACTCACCAAATCACCAAAAAGGCTCAAGATTTGTATTCACCTCCAAACAACAAATGAAACAACTTCTACAGATGCACAGTGAAGAGCACCATGAACGATGGGAAGGATCCCCAGTGTATCGTTAAAACAGCACAGTTCAAAAGCAAGGATGCTAAAAACAGCTTATACCCTCAGTAGTGATGGGCAAATGAAGCTTCATGAAGCACTTGTGGTATTTTTTGAGTCCTCTAGATGGTCTTGGTTTAAAAATGTAATGGAAATTTAGTAATTTTCCATTACATAGCCTTTTTCTTAAGACAAGAGCACTATCTAGAGGAGTCAAAAAATATCACAAGTGCTTCATGAAGATTCATTTGTCCGTCACTGACCCTCAGGCCTGAATCACTGATCATATCAATGCCGCACATATCTATTTGTGACTCTTGAATATTTGCACATTCAAACTAGCCTGGCTATCGCGACTACAAAGCTCTGCGAGCGTAGTCTGGCCAAGCTACCTTGTAAACTTCTCAGAGGGCGGGCCTAACCCATGTCTATCAAATACCTCTGTGTGCTACTGGACGAAGCTTCAACCAATCAGACCACTTTTTTCTCTGACGTATGCGTAGCGATGGAAAATTGGTTGATAAAGAACTAGTGTGTCATTGCCTTAAACACGCCTCAATCAAGCAGTTGGAAATGCTAGATTTTTATTGGTCCCCATTTCTAGGTGAATCTGAAATTGAAGAGAACAGCAGCTTGGCCAGACTGACTTGGTCGCGGAACTCTGTGCAGCGTCACAGGAAGTATGGGCAGGCCCAGACTACATTCAGACTATTAAAACTGCTAATTTGCACATTTCAGCAACATTATTGCACAATACTACAACCATATCTTCGACTGGACTCCTTTTGTACATGGTACAAAACTTTATCACTTTATTTTTTATTTCTATTATTTTATTTGCTTAGCTTGTGTATTGCTTATTTAGTTTATTGATGTTTTTGTCATTTCAGTTGGGTGCACTCACAAAGTAAGAATTTCATTACCCAGTGTCACTCCTGTTTCTGCTGTGTATATGACAGCAAACATTGAATCTTGAATCTGGTTTTCTTAATTTTTGTTTTTTCTCACCAATGAATTCCTTGACACTCTGCCCGCCCCCCCTTTGTTCTTTGAACTTATTTGTTAGCATGTTGACGGAGTCTCACAGAGCTGCGAGGATTATTTCAATCCGACCTCGTTGCTCTCTTTATAACTGGAGTTTTGATGGGGGATTGACTGAAGTACATAATATTACCAAACACCGTAACTGAAGACAGCTCTTTTTTAATCTGTGGGCCTAGACTGTGTTCTTATATGTATATCACTTTAACCTATAAAGGCAACTGAGTCTAAATATAATAAACAACTCTTGATATTTTCTTTGTTTCCATACTCTCTAACTCCCTGCTGAAGTCATTCGTCATGATTTGGCTGCCTGCATTAAAATAAAGATAATTGCATTATTTCTGCTAACTGCACGGCACCATTGAGCTTGCTCGTGTTCCTGAATTTAATCACAACTTACTGGCAATTTGTATCAATGAAAGGTCAGGGAAGCTTAGGGAGCTGGTGGCTTCTCACTGAGTACACTAATTTAATGCATATCTTAAGTCTTAAAGAGTCCTCAAAAAATGATTAGGTAGCTGATACTTGATGAGTTGGCTGACATTTAACAAGAGTAAAATGAAACAATCATAATTAATCACCAACACATGTCTAATGGCAGACACAGCAGCTTGGCAAACCTCAGTTGTAATCAGATGGCAGAAGGAGCACTTCTTCTTCTAGTGCTGTGTTGGATCGGAGCCACCAACAACTTCTTATCTTATCTTCCTGGGGTAAATGCTCCCAAAAGTTATCAAACATGCACTTCTGTCTATACTATCTCTCATCTCTATCTTTACAGCTTGTTTTGGTTGATAAACAGCTCGCAGCCTGTGGATCTTCACCACGGCTCCCCAAAGAGGTGGGAAAGTGAATTGCTATAATTACACAAACTAAAGTGTATCTGTTTGTGTTTTCTACCATATGTTTAAGCAGATGGAGTACGCAGGAGTGGTGGAGAAGTACTCAGATCATTTACTTCAGTAAAAGTACTAATTAAGCAAGTCTAGTAAGTAAGTAAAAGTCCTGCAATTAAAATCCCCCTTAGTAGTACGTACTGTATATCTCCTCAGCATCATGTAGCAGTAAAAGCACAGCAGTATTACCAGCTTCCTGTCATTTATTTTATTTTATTTATTTATTTGATTCGGACAATGCACATTAATCATTTCATCCGTTGTCCTAAGGCAGGTGTCATAAAATAAAACATACAAACAATACACCATGTCAGATGGATAGAAATGTAGAAATGTTACACAGAGAGTTAGTCCTGATTCCCATAACGGTTAAAAGTCCACACATAACATAGAAAAGATGTAGAGGTTACCCATGGGAGCAGGTCTGGTTAGTTTTCAGCCACAGTTTGAGCGTCTTTTTAAAGGTGGTGTAATTGTCACAGTTTCTAACATGAGCTAGCCCTGTGTTCCAACTCTGTGTTCCTCTGATGGATGCAACCATTTGGCCATTTAGTCCGGCCCCTTTGTACATCCCAGTCTTCTCTAGTCAGCGCTCTGGGGCCAGTTGTTCAAAGGTCATCTGATCGGATTTTGGTTATCGGATTGGATCAAACCTTGAAAATGGGTTGTTCAAAAGGGAAAGAAGGATTCTGAAATCGGATTAGATCATAGAATCCAATCCTAGTTTGAATCTGGATCAAACCTTCAGTTTGTGTTGTTCAAACCATTTCAGTAGGATTTGGATAACTTTAACCCTAAAAACAGGATTATCCTGATCCCAACAGGAGATAGGATTTCAAGGTGGATTTCAGGAAGAAAATGTAGTAAAACTGTAAAATTGGTCAATTAATACATTTGTTATCATTTAGTGTATGTACATTTATTTATATTTTGCAATTGATTTGTTTAACTGTTACAGTGATAAAGTAAATAGCATAGAGATAGGCTACCAAATAAACCTTTCAGTATAGTAAAGTCAAAATAAAATAAAATAAAAATTATCTTGTGAAAAAGAAACTGTGAAACAATCCCCCAGATTTCAGATTTCAATAACAAACAAAAATAATATGTTTTTTCTGTCATTGTTGTATATTAATTTCAAAGAAACAATCATCACAGATGAAAGCTCCAAAAATAATGCCTAAAAGTTGCATCCCTCACTACATGTCCAGTCAGTCCCTCATTCTGACAGAATGCCAGAGGTTGATCTGGTTTTACAACAGGCTCAGGTGCATCATAAACATCATCACAGAGAGGGACATTGTGCCTGGTAGTGATAAGGGGTCATAAAAGACAAGGGGTCATAAAAGAAATTATTAATGTAAGTGGAGGTTTGTTATATTTGTGTTTTGTCTCGAAATGAAAAATACTTACAGTGACCCCATGTTGGCTCTTCTACCTGTTGTTCTTTACATAGCTGTAGCCCACATTGTGATATGTTGTCCCATTTACAGTACTGGCAATCTGGATTTGGCAATCTTGAAAACTGTATCTGGATCAGAGTGATCCAATCCAATGTTGCTTTGAAAAACTGGCATAAAAGTAAGTTGGATTACCTAATCCTATGGAATTTTCAAATTCAGATAATTTTGATCCAGATTAGTTTTTAACAACTGGCCCCTGGTGTTTACTCTGGATGATTTTTTCTTAAGTCCTGTAATGGTGGAGGGGCTAGTCCATTCAAAACCTTAAAAATGAGACATGCATCTATACACAACTGGTAGCTGTCAAAGTCCAAGATTTTGTACTTAATTTTGCAACAGTGGCAATGTATCGTTTCTTTGTCAAGAGTTTTACATGTTCTCTTGAAGAGAGAATTGATTGGTTTAAGAGTACTTTCTGAGGTATGTGACCATGTTGTATAACAATAGGAAATGTGAGTCAGAATCACTGCATGCATATAGGTCTTTGCTGTCTCCATATTTAGGAAAGGTCTTATGTTTGAAGTTTGATAAGTTAAATTTAATTTTATTTGAAACTTTTTTAATATGTTACTTAAAATTGAGATTAGAGTCAAAGACAACCATAAGGTACTTTAAGTGTTCAACCACCTCAAGACTCTCACCACATTGCCACTGTTGGCTGTCAGGAGAAAAACATACAGACTGTTTTTTTTTTGTATTCAGATGTAGACAACAATTTTGGAGCCAATGGGACACTGGCACCATGGCTCCAGAGAGTGTTGCAGCACCTATATTAATATATAGGCTGAATAAAATAGGACCCAGTATCGAGCCTGTGGTACTCCAGCAGAACAAGTGAGGTATGAGGCTAGTGAGTCACCAATTTGAACTGCCTTTTTTCTGTCTGACAGGTATGATTTAATCCAGCATAGAGCTCTATTTGAGAAGCTGAAATGGGTTAATTTAGCAATAAGCACACCATGATTAATGGTGTCAAACGCATGCTTTAAATCTAGAAATATAGCAGCTACAGAGCCGCCCTGATCCAATAAGCTCTTTAGGTTTTCGAGGAAATAACAGGTAGCTGACTCTGTTGAATGGAATTTCCTAAATCCAAACTGCATCGGATGAAGAGTGGCATGGTCATTATTTAAGTTCTCTGTCAGCTTTGTTGTAACCCATTTCTCTGCTACTTTGGAAATTATGGGTAGAATACTTATTGGTCGATAGTTCTCTGATTTTGTCTCGACCTCAGCTCTAAAGAATGGGGTGACCCTTCCAAGTGGATGGTTCTCTGTTTTATATGATAGATTTAAAAGATATGTGATTGGATCAGCAAGAACCTCTTTATGGGTTTATAAAAAGTCACTGCTAAGACCAAATGTATCTCTGGCCTTTGAGCTTTTCAAGGAGGAAATTATTTTTTGTACCTTATTTCATCTATACTAAATATTGGTTCAATGGCATCAACAGGATAGTGAGGAATATGTGAGCAATTAAAGTGCTTTGTAAGTTCCTCAACTGAACCAATGAGAAACTTATTGAGATGATTAACAATAATGTTGTCAGTGAGCTCATCATTTACTTAGGGTTGTAGATCAGTAAGATCATTAGATTCAATAACTTATTTAGTTCCATATTAGCTTTCCGTTACATTTACCTCTTTTATGGTCTCAGTATAGAATTCTGCTTTCGCTATACGGATCATCCTTAAGACTTTGTTTCGTAGTGATGTAAAGATTTGTCTGTTACCTGTAGTTCTTGTTTTTAATATTGCTTTAGAGTGGTATCTCTATTTTTCTGCATTGATTTATAATTTCATTGTTCAATCTGGGCAGATTATTTCTATGTTGCTTGATATTACTTTTTTTGTAAACTGCATTATGATGTCAATTGACTTTTTTTAACAAAATTATCTGAGCTAATCTCATTGTCATTATTTTCCAAATTGTTCGACCAGTCTACATTTTTGATTTCCTCATTCATTAATTGTTGCTGGCTTCTGGGTATGAAACAATATTGGTGACCTTTGGTGGATGCCATTAAGTGCTTCCTCTTAATTTTCCTTGAGCATAGAATAAAATTGTGATCTGACAGGCCAGATAGTAGGTTGAAAGACTTAGAGATTCTTTCAGGCTTATTAGTAAATATTAGGTCAATTGTTGTGTTTGATGTACTTGTTACCCTTGTTGATTCCGCTCCTCTGTCTTTTCTACATACATTATATTTTGGGATACTGATGGCTGCTGTAGATGATGAATGTGTAAACCAACTTTCATATATCCCAAGTACAATATTAGAGTCACTTAGAAGATGTTCCATTTTGTTGACAATACTGCAGATGTTGATATGCTCAAGTAAAATTCCCCTTGGTTTAGATTGTGAGTCCCAAATAGTTTTAGCATTATTGAGGGTTTGAAAAAGATGCATTTTGTGTTGCTTCTTAATTGCTGGATTTAGCGAATTTAACTTTTTCTTTGTTGGATGAGTCCCAGTTACCTGGGGCTGTAGGACATGTTGTGAACATGACCCATGTTGCAGTAGTTGCTCCTCAGTTTGGCAGCTTAATTGAGTTAATTGCTGAATCTGATACGGTGGTTGCCCAGGTCGAGGAAGCTTGGTATGGTATGGTGGAAGCCTAGCTAGCTTGGTGGAGGCCCAGCTAGCAGTGGTGGTGGGGGCCGTGCTAGCGGTGGTGGAAGCCTGGCTAGCAGTAGTGGAGGCCCAATTAGCAGTGGTGGTGGAGGGTCAGCTTGCTGTGGTGGAAGCACGGCTAGCAGTGGTGGAGGCCCAGTTATCAGTGGTGGTGGGGGACCAGCTAGCTGTGGTGGAGAGTCAGCCAGCAGTGGTTGTAGCCTGGGTAGCTGTAGTTGTAACCCATTCCAACAAAGTGAGGCCAAGGATTTACTTCGACATCACCAGCCAGGAGCAGTATCATCAAAAGATGAACTTTTGATGAAGGGACTAGTTGTAGCTGATTATTCGTCTGTACCTGAGGGAGGTCTGGCATGGCCATAATCCAGTACTCTTGAGTATAGGACATGTTGGGTCCGTTTGGCTGGACAGGTCAAGCTTAGGAGAATATACTGTATAAAGTCACAAAGACAACAGACAGACACGTTGATGGCATAATCCAAGGTCTTTTTTGCATTTACATGACTTTTGGGGCAGACCCAAAATCTGCCAAACTATGTGTCAGCTCCTTGTTGGCCATCTTGAATCTTGAATGTGTGCCCCTCCTCATAGTAGTAGTAGTGAAGTATGAACAGTAACACAATATTATCAGCTTCATTAAGTTGAATTATCAGCAGTTAAAGTACACAAGTATTGCAGCTGTAACAGGATAAGGACTGGAGGGAAGGGCAGAAGTGTACAGTGTGTTGTTCTGTTGGCACTAATATAACACATATTCGGCATGGTAGTTGGTCATCCAGAGAAATGTGTGTGTGTGTGTGTGCGTAGGGTAAGTAGCAGTCCAGCATCACTGAAGCAGTTAGACAGTAAGTGCCGACATCATGAGCATCGTCACGGTTGGTTAACACCGTAGATTAAATATACATACAGATGCAGTTTCTCTTTACTGCATGCTTGCTTTACTGCGACTCTCACGCTTCACCTCTGGGAAATGCAGAAAGGGCACTGTGGTTTTTGGCTTTTATAAGGCCTGGCCTACTGAATCCTTGCACAATATTGACAAATACTGAGTTTTGATTTGTTTTCCACTAACTTGATTCTGAGGAATTAAATTTGATGAAAATATAAGGGCCTGAAGAAATGATTATCTGCCACCACACTCCCTGCGTCACCTTGTCCACACTCAGATACCAATCACAATTCACCTTTGTAGGACTGATTTCAATTTTGTGTGTATAATTTTACTGAGTTGCTTTCATCATGATTTTAACCTCTGTCTCTGAGTATCATGAAAAGTGCAATGGTCATAAAAAAATCAATAAAATTGCAAAAGAATATCAAAAAATAAACACTCAAGCAACAAAGCACACACACACACACACACACACACACACGCTCAGCCACCTGTTGTCTCTCTTCAACTATTAATATGAGCTGCTTCATTATTGACAATTTTCTTTGATGGGCAGAAATAGGAAGTTATGTCCTTTGGCTTTTTTCTTTTCATTTTGAATTCCTGACAAAAACAAAGTAGAGTAATACAACACGTCAGCAACTCAGACTGAAAATAATAATAACAGGCAACTGTTATTAACTGTTAACTGTTGCTGGCTTGTGATAGCGTGTCATGATAACGGTTAGCCTTGTGCTTGCAACATTTCTGTGTCGTTAACAGTTACTGAAAATATTAACTAGTTACAGTTACTAGTTACTTAATTCAAAAACTAACTCAATTACTTTGTTAAATACCGACACCAAAAAAAATTCTACATTCCTGTACCACTTGAACACACCATGAGTTGATTCACACAAACTCTAGGCTCCCAATGCTGCTGCAATGTCATTAATCCTCTATTTTACCGGCGATGTGCCTTATGCTGGTAAAGTGTGTGACGGATCACTGTCTCTATGAATCTCAAAGGGACATGTCCCCCCCCGCTCATAGAGACATCTGAGAGCATGAATGAAAGCAATCTGAATTCATCAATCAGGAAATCATTTTCCAAGTAACGGACAAATGTGCCATATTGTGATGGTGACTGTTTATCTAAAAAGTAATGAGTTAGAGTATTAGTTACTGTCAAAAGTAACACAGTTACAGTTAATCACCTTGGTTACTGGTCCGTTTTGAGTTGTCATTTTCGCTGTAGGCAAGTCTGGCTCACTAAAGGATCCAACTGGACAAAGATGCCACACGCATTGGTTCCGCCTTACACCTCGGTGGGACATACATTTTTTTTTTTTTTTACCGCCGCCAAGGAGGTTATGTTTTCACCAGGATTTGTTTATTTGTATGTTGGTTTGTTGGTTTGCAAAATAACTCAAAAAGTTGTGGATGGATTTTGACAAAATTTTCAGGGTTGGTCAGAAGTAGCCTAACTTAAAACTGATTAATTTTTGGTGATGATCAGATCCAATTCAACGGCACCACCAAAAATTAATCGGTTTTAAGTTAGGCCACTTCAGGCCAATCCTGAAAATTTCAGCAAAAACTGTCCATAACTTTTTGAATGCAACCGACAAACCAACATACATACAAATAAACAAGCCCGGTGAAAACATAACCTCCTTGGCAGCGAGCGGGGGTAACTTTAAATTAAAAAAAAAAAAAAAATAAAAAAAAAAAACTTGCCATCACCACAGCAATCTGACCACTCTGGAAAATTGAATTGAACTGTGAATTGAGTGTGAACTTCGTTTTATTCTAAGTTACATATTGTCGTGTTTTTTTATGTTTTGATGAGCGAAAGATAATTTTCACTGCTGGTATGAATTAACAACCTTATCAGTAAAGCTTATCACCTCAGCAGCTGTCCTGATCAAGCTAAGAGGTGTATATACACTATATTGCCAAAAGTATTCGCTCACCTGCCTTGACTCGCATATGAATTTAAGTTACATCCCATTTCGGCCCACCCTTTGCAGCTATAACAGCTTCAACTCTTGTGGGAGGGCTGTCCACAAGGTTTTGACCATTCTTCCAGAAGCTTATTTGTGAGGTCACACACTGATGTTGGACGAGAAGGCCTGGCTCTCAGTCTCCACTCTAATTCATCCCAAAGGTGTTCTATCGGGTTGAGGTCAGGACTCTGTGCAGGCCAGTCAAGTTCATCCACACCAGACTCTGTCATCCATGTCTTTATGGACCTTGCTTTGTGCACTGGTGCACAGTCATGTTGGAAGAGGAAGGGGCCAGCTCCAAACTGTTCCCACAAAGTTGGGAGCATGGAATTGTCCAAAATGTCTTGGTATGCTGAAGCATTCAGAGTTCCTTTCACTGGAACTAAGAGGCCAAGCCCAGCTCCTGAAAAACAACCCCACACCATAATCCCCCCTCCGACAAACTTTACACTTGGCACAATGCAGTCCAACAAGTATCATTCTCCTGGCAACCACCAATCCCAGACTCATCCATCAGATTGCCAGATGGAGAAGCGTGATTCGTCACTCCAGAGAACGTGTCTCCACTGCTCTAGAGTCCAGTGGCGGTGTGCTTTACACCACTGCATCCGACACTTTGCATTGCACTTGGTGATGTATGGCTTGGATGCAGCTGCTCGGCCATGGAAACCCATTCCATGAAGCTCTCTGTGCACTGTTCTTGAGCTAACCTGAAGGCCACATGAAGTTTGGAGGTCTGTAGCGATTGACGCTGCAGAAAGTTGGCGACCTCTTCGCACTATGCGCCTCAGCATCCACTGACCCCGCTCCGTCAGTTTACGTGGTCTACCACTTTGTGGCTGAGTTGCTGTCATTCCCAAACACTTCCACGTTCTTATAATACAGCTGACAGTTGACTGTGGAATATTTAGGAGTGAGGAAATTTCATGACTGGATTTGTTGCACAGGTGGCATCCTATCACAGTTCTACGCTGGAATTCACTGAGCTCCTGAGAGCGACCCATTCTTTCACAAATGTTTGTAAAAGCAGTCTGCATGCCTAGGAGCTTGATTTTATACACCTGTGGCCATGGAAGTGATTGGAAAACCTGATTCTGATTATTTGGATGGGTGAGCAAATACTTTTGGCAATATAGCGTATCATGTATTATTAATGATTTACTTTTCTGACAAATACCAGTGCCTGGAATAGATTTTTGTATGCAGCATCCTCTCTGTGACTGCAAACATATTCTTTTCTCTGGAGTGTTTGTGCTGCATTTACTCCTGATTCAAATCTCTAATTGACATTGTCAGAGCCTTGACACACCAAGCAGCCCTCAAACAATGACTGCAGACAAAGGCTGACTGATCAAATGCTTTGCGTCGGCCCAGATTACCTCATGTTACCTCATGTCTTCACTTGGAAGTTGCACTTGAACACATCACAAAGACAACATCTGACGGCTGGCTGGCTGCTGTGAGAGGAAATGCTCAGTATTCTGTGTTTGCTATACAAAGGAGAGAGCTGGTAGGACTCATTTCCAAACCACTGTGAATATGTTGTGCTGCTTGCCCAATGGTCAGCATACAAATTCTGAACATATATGATATACTCTTTATAATGTAAAAGGTTTCCTGTACTTGCACTGACATTGAGATGGAAAATCCTGAAAACTGCATAATTCTATCAAAGTAGAAGTGTAACTATCATCAGCAAAGTAAACTGTCTCCTGTGATGTGATTCTATGTGACATCATTAGATTATTTATAATGAAGCAGCATGTTGCTGTTGTAGCTGCTCCAGGTGGAGCTAGTTTTGACTACTTCATATACTGTTAGCTAGTTTAGTCCAGTGGTTCCCAGCCTAGGGATCAGACCCCTCCAAAGGGTCACCAGCTAAATCTGTGTGAGGATTTTAAAGGAGGAACACATATTTGAAACTCGAAAGGAAGTGTTTTCTTTAGAGAAAATGTGTCATATTAAATGTTACTGCGTGTTTATATTAGGGTTGTCGACAAAAAAAGCACCATTAACGATGACGTGGTTAGTTGCGCGACAGTAACTCTATTTGGACAAACTGCCTGAAATGCATTGCCAGAGACGTGCTGGAAGGGCATGAAGCAGAACTCCATTCAAAAAATCAAGGAAACTAACAACGCAGTCGAAGTGATCAAATATGCTGATAAAATTAGATAAACTATCTCTTCTTAATTTGTCTCTTCTCCTGTAATTAACCAACAAATTATCCACCAAAGAGCATTGTTAAAGTATCAATTTGTAACGTGAAATGGTTAGAGCTAATGTGGTGTGATTTTAGAAGTTTATGTATATATGCAGTATATATATATGCACTTTTATTTCAGCAAAGTGAATTATCACAAAGCTTGTCCTTATATTTTGGTAGGATAATAAAGCATAACTTGCTTCACTTCATCCTTGATCCTCTCAGTGTCTTTCACTCTAATGGACTGTGAGGTAACCAACTCCTTGATCCTTCAAAACACACGTCAAAGGTCAATACATTTAGACACACAGCACAAGCACACAAATTACGTAATTCTCACTGTAGTGATAACATTTATATATGTACAGTATAAGCATGGATTAGTACAAGAGAAAGAAACAATAATTCAGAAAAAATGATAAGTGTTGTCAGTGTTGTGTTTAAACATACCATTCTCCTTGAGTTAGGATATAAAAAATATGTAAAATATATGTATAAATGTATACCTTCTCAATGATCCTCAAAGGTTAATAAAATACACAAAATGACACCCATCAGGGTAACTACTGTCATGTCATGTCTGTCATAAATTAATCTTCAGTTTGACAGCAGCCGCAGTGAAGGACAGGACAAAAGCTCTTTACTCTGTACTCTGTGAGTCTTTGATCCAGCTTCTGTTTTACTCTATCAATTATTCATTTAGTCCACACAAGGCCGTGGACGGTTTGTTAACAGAGAAACATTAAATGGAGATTTTGTATCTATAGGAAGAAACTTTGTGTTTGTATGAACAGCATTTATTTGTAAAGTTTAGGAAAAAAAAAGTTATTTGTATGATGTGTGGTACTTATGCCTAGGGGATACCTGAAAACATGATGGATTATGCTGGATTATGGGGCTCTCATCACCACAAGAGGAGAAAGGGGAGAAACTTCAGGATGTATCCATGGTCACCCAAGTTCAGAGCTCAGTATTAGATGCCATATGTGTTATTAATAGTGAATTGAGTGTGGAAACTGGCGCAGCTCCATGCCAACTTCATAGCTGCCGTATACCAGGTTCTGATGCTTTGGTCCATTGGCGACACTTAGAGGGGATGTTGGGAAATTGACACTAGTTGATAAACAATGATGTGCACATCTGGCACACATTACCCATCAACAAATCCACGTGTTGACAATTATCTGCGTAGACGTAAAAGCAGATCCAAACGTGCAGAATTTGCGACAACCAACAATGGCAGCATTTGCCCTATTAGAGGACGTGGCCAACGGCACACTGCATCGTGAGCACATTTTTTCCGGAGTGGTCAGATTTGTTGGCCAACACCAATGACTGGCTAATCAACCGTTTCAGATTACTACGGGCGGTCCTTCTCAAGATGTGCGCAGAGATGAGACCGACCTTGGAGCGCACCACAGTGAGAAGCCTGGCACTGCCAGTGCCTACACAGGTGCTGACCACACTGGGCTACTTGGCCACTGGCTCATTTCAGCGGGAGCTGGCCGACAGATCAGGAGTGAGCCAGTCGACCCTGAGCCGAATCATGCCACCTGTATTGGACGGGATCATCCGCATGTCAGCCAGTTGTATATAATTCCCATTCAATGCAGTTGAACAGTCTAACATTAAAGCGCAATTTGCAGAAATAGCCGGATTTCCAAATATAATCGGCGCTATCGACTGCACTCATGTTGCAATAAAAGCACCATCTCAGGGCGAATATGTTTACGTAAACCGTAAACATTTTCACTCCATCAATGTGCAGATTATTTGTGATGCGCAAATGTGCCTGACCAACATTGTGGCAAGGTGGCCTGGCTCAACACACGATTCTTACATCCTAATAACAGCATGGTTGGGGACAGACTGCAGGCGGGCATGGTGCTGGCTTCTCGGTGAGTAAATGTTGACTGGTCATCATTTTTCCCATGTCATGGTTTGCATGTGTGCGTCCTCCATTACCTACACATGTGTGCAGAGTGCAATAATAACAACAATGTGCAGCATTCTTATTTTTACCACTGAATTTGATTTGAGTACTTGTGCCTTAAGCGTTGCTACTTGCCATGTTTCGTTCACGTGTGTAGCTGCGGTGTGCATTTTGAATGGCAAGAGATCTATGTATGGTCAGAAATTGCTTCAGAATGACAATCTTCACATTGGTATGATCCATCAAGTGCAACACATGCGGCGTCTAATATTGTGCTTTTAACTCAGGTGACCGCTTTAAAGCCTCGCTGATGACCCCTCTCACAAACCCCCAGGCTGACCGAGAGCAGAGGTGCAATGACCTCCACTGCCGCACTCGGTCTGTCATTGAAAGGGCTATCGGCCAGCTGAAGGGCCGGTGGTGCTGCCTGGACAAGAGTGGGGGGGCGTGCTGCTCTGTAGACCAGAGAAGGTGTGTCGCATTGTTACGGCATGTGGAGTCCTCCACAATGTGGCACAACAACATGCCATCCCTCTGGCCGAGCAGCATATCCCCTCACCAGACCACCCAGAAGGCGGACTCGTTGATGGGCATCCCACCCGGGTGGCTGTCAATGCCCAGCACAAACTGATCAGTGCATTATGAAAACGCAAGGACACAACATTTGCTTATTCAGAAATTTATTTAAGGTGTCATTTAAAATTCCCAGCACACCTATCAGGCTGTCCAGCTGCTCATTTATACCACGGATGGCCCACAGATGGCCCTCACAATCTCTTCCTGTGATTGTAGGACGACGTGTGTGAGGACTTTCCCAGTGGGGCGCTCTCCGCCTAGCACGGCGGACATGCTGGGGTCACTAGGGCTGCCTCCGCCGCCAGACACGCTGGGGCCACTGGAGCCACCACCACTCACGCTTAAGCCACCGCCTTCACCACCTGTCTCATTGTCTGTTGGGCAACAATAAATACAGTTTATTCCAATTAAAATGAATCAGTCTTTGTACCACCTGTGCATTAACATACATGTGATCAGGGAAGCACATGGGCCAGATTTTTTGTGAGCAGCAAACTGACTGACTTACCTTGGAAATGATCCGAGTCACCTAGGTGGGCTCCTACAACCCCCGTCAGAGCAGAGCTGCCCATGAGAGCCACCACTCTCTGCTCAAACAGGGTGAGCTCTACCTCTCCCTGCCCGCCACCAGTCTGGCCAGCACCGATGAACAGCCACCTTCACATCAGACCATTTCTTTTTTAGCTCTGCGGGGGTGCACCGTTCCGCACCCACTGCGTTCACCCGCTCAGAAACTTGATCCCACTTGATCCTCTTGCGCTTGTTGGTGACCCCTAAATTTAAAGTACCAAATAAAATTTGCTGGCGCTCTTCCACTTCCACTCCAGCTCGCACTCTGAAAAGTTTCTCTTCTTTTTCGCCATGGTAACGCTCGTGAGCTTCACACATGGAGCCTATTTAAATTAATTTGCATATTTATATGTGGGTGTGGTGAGGGAGGAGTCCACAACGGCGACATGTGCGCTCAATTCCACACTGATTGGGATGTATCAAGGAAAGGTGCGTGCATTCATGCATTCCCATTGTTTGATAAATCTGGATATTTAACAGCGTACCCCACTTTCTAGATTACAGCGTATGCCAGCTCTCAGTGTGAAACCCACGCATGTATTGCTACACGAGGCCCCTAGTCTGTAGTTATTACCCTGATCTTTGGGTCTACTCTGCCAGGATAACAATTCTATGCCATGCAGTGCCCCCTGGGTAATGTAGTTTACTCAAGTTTATCATGGATCGCTCACAGAACCGAACCAGAAGATGACAATTTTGTATTAATTTGAAATGTCATACATACATTAAATTGATATTATAAACCAATGTTTGCTTTTCACCAAAAAACAACTATTTAAAATCAATCTTTCAGAATTAATCTCTTTGTTATTGCTCATGCTTTTCATTTTTCAAGCTTTGTCTATTTTTTTTCACCGTCTTCCAAATTTAAACTGTAACTGAGTCTACTTTAGGTATTTGGAATGTTTTACTTTAAATGAAACCAACCAACATGTCATCACCTCTTTCTGCCCTCTCCTGAACTTGCTCCAAACACAAATGATTGCTTTTACTCACTGCACTGTTACCTATCAACGGTTTGAGAGACTTGCTCAAGCATGGAACAAAAAATTGCCAGTTCACTCGAAAATGTGAAGGCCACATACAGTGGGCAAATTAACTGTCCTTTCACACTGACAAAAGCACTGCAGGACAAATCATAGGCTTGCACATTTATTTCAATGAGACTCCCACGCTGCCACAGCAGGGAGTCCTGTTAAAGCACACACCCCAGATAACTTGTCGTGTGTGACTCATAAAGTATAAAGTACTTCATGAACGTCATACCTCAACTTAAAGTTTCTATCTATCTGTCTATCTAGTCTATACAGCGTGACCATTAATAGAATGTTATGTGTATAATAAACAAGGCCACTCTTTTTGTCCCATGTGATGTCTGGCTGGTCCACCCAGTGTTGTGCATGAATGTGTTCGATGAACGGCATTCACTGAACGCGTTCATATTTTTGTATTGAACGGTGCGTTGAACGGCTCAGTTTTCAAATCGTAAACGTGATCGGGAACGGCGTTCACTCTGGCGGGAATGAATGGCACGCTCCATTCACGTTCATTTGAAAACTCTCACGATAGAAAGTGGTTTTCAGGTTTTATGACACTTTTTATGGCAAACACTATGACGGTTATGCTGAAGCCAGTGTTGCAGAGCACTTGGTGGAGTTTTATGAACCTACGCCACAGAGACAGTCCAGTGCCTCGGAGCCAGCCCGGTGTCCAGAGCCTGGTGTCCAGGTCGTCATTATAAATGAGAATTAGCTTTCAACTGATTTACCGAACAAATTAAAATTTAAAAAAAAAAATGTTGTGGAGCCAGCCGGTGCCGCTGAGCTAGTCCGGTGCTGGCACTGAGACAGCACGGTGCCACTTGTGATTCTTTCTTAGTACGATAATTTGATTAGTTTAGGAGGGGCAGTGATTCACAGCTGATGAATGGTTAAGAAGAGTTCTATTGAGTGGCACAGTGGCCGATTTATTTAATAGAAAAATGGAACCAATGAACGTGAACTAGTTCATTTTTAGGACTGTGAACTTACGGCGCTTTTCCACAGACATGATATGGTATGGTATGGCACCTGCTCTACACGGTTGTGGGGCTTTTCCACTAATATCTGGTACCTGGTACAAGGAATTTTTTTCGTACCTCCTCAGCCCTGGTTCCAAGTGAGCCATAGCGATACTAAAATGTGATATCAGCCGACTACCTTCCACTGATTGGCCAATGAGTGTCGTCATTGGAAGTATCTGACTAGACTGTAAAGCCAAACACAACTTGACCCGCCATTTTTTAAACCAACAACTGTTTCACTATTGTTTCAAGAGAAAATGGCATCCCTTTTGATTGCTTACATTATCAGTTAAGTGTCCTTCGGTGTTTCTGATATTAGTGTTGTTGTTCTTCTTCTTACCGAACCCCCAACTGCTCGGGGCGCCTGGATACGGGGCAGCCCCCTCACTCTGACACCTCTCCTCTAATGCATGTGCCTGTGTGTTTCATACTCTGTGTGTGATGTGCCACTGAAAAATAATAACAGAGTGAAAATTGTAATTTCCCCATTGAGGGATTAATAAAGTAAGTCTTCTTCTTCTTCAGTTTTGTACATCCACCCATGGTGCCAATGCGCAAAGATGGCACCAAAATGATGAATCTTAACTCTTTGAGTGTCAGCCATTTTATAAAACAGAAAGTGCCTTGTGCCAGTGTTTTTGGCCATTTTGAGTCATATTTCTAGACCCACAGAATATTTTGTACCATGTCCCTGAAAACACTGAAAATCTCAAATGAAAGAAGAGACTCTATATTTCATTGTGTCTTGCTCTACCTTGTTCTGTTCTTGTTTTATCAGAGGTAGAGGCCAGTCTCACCAAAACCATCACTTTTTGTCCAGATTCTATGTCCCAACTACAAATCCCAGAAGGCCCATTATTACTCACAGGCTGTGTGAGAGCGCTCTTTTGTCATAAAAAAAAAAGGAAAGACGTATTTAAGCATTGTATTTTGTATATATTCGTTAATAACATTGGTGAAACATCTTGATGTCTCTACTACTTTGGATTATGACCAAATACCTGCAGAACTAATCCTCAGCTCTACTTTGGGTTTACTGCTAATAACAGGCAGACATTAGCATGCTAACATGGTAAATGATAAATGGTCTGTATTCATGTAGCACTTCTACTATACCTGCAACGATACCCAAAGCACTTTACAGTATACATCACATTCACCCAGTCACACACACATTCACACACTGATGGTGGAAGCTGCTATACAAGGCGTTAACCACAACCCATCAGGAGCAGTTAGGGGAACATCCATCCATCCATTATCTACTGCTTATCCTCATAGGGTCGCGGGGTCCCAGCTGTCATAAGGCAGGGTACACCCTGGACAAGTCTCCAGTTCATCACAGGACACATAGAGACAGACAACCACTCACACTCACAATCACACCTACGGTCAGTTTGAATTAGCCAATTAACCTAATCCCCATGCATGTTTTTGGATGGTGGGAGGAAGCCGGAGTACCCGGAGAGAACCCACGCAGACAGGGGGAGGACATGCAAACTCCACACAGAAAGGCCCCGTGCCCGGGATTCAAACCCAGTACATTCTTGCTGTGAGGCGACAGTGCTAACCGCTACACCGCCGTGCCGCCCCAGTTAAGGGAACATGTTCAACATTATGACTTACTTAACAAACACAAGCTTTCACTCAGTTTGTGTCCCATGTTTCACGTAACAATCAGCTGTTGGCTTGTGTCACATTTCACAACATTCGCTGTCACTTTCACTGAACTACTGAAGTACTAACGAAGTAAGTCCGACCATGTATTTATTTCCTGTCTCACCACAGTGGTGCTTGATCCTAAAGTGATGCCAAGGAAAACTACAGTGGTTTTGATGCTGAAAATAAAGTGATGCTAAGATGCTTGACAAAGCATCTGAATTTGACAGGTTGTGTTTGATAAGAACATGTTGAATATTTATATGTTTCAGTGAAAATAGCAAGAAAAACAAACATCAGAAGAAAGGATTTTGTGTCCATCAGTGGATAAATGTTTGTATGACAGTGAGTCTTTCATACTTCCAGACTTCTAGCTCTTTTCCTCAAGATGCACTTATCTCGCTATGTCTCTGCCCTGCTGTCAAGATTATTCAAATTTAGCTGTTAGAGGAGGTGAAGGGGAGAATATCAGGTACCAATTACCGTGGTTCCCTTTCTCTTTTGCACATAATTATACAGAGATTATTCAACCTCCGGAGTCTGAAAGAAAATCAATATAAGCCTCTAACTCATCTTACCCTGGGAGACGTAGAAAAGTTTGGGTGGACTGTGGGATTGCTGGTATTATTACATTTTTTTCAGTTGAAATAAAAAAGTATAAACAACACATTGAATTGAACGGTGGATAGTGAAGGCGAGTTGGGCAGTGGTGATGACAGTAAACTCCATTTGCTGTTATGAGTCTTTACTGTGGGCTGAACCCACTTTGGTACAGAGAAAAAATCTTTTCGTTTTACTGATGTAACATAATGTAACATGATGAGACCACATTGGGGGCTTTTTTTTTCTAGATGATGCAACTTCATACAAACTCCAGAGTGGATGCAGACATGTAACATATAGCATCCCACTTCATAAATGAGAATAACAAGAGGAAAGAAAGCAACCTCAAGTTGACCTGACACAAGCACATTTAGCTTGAAGAACAGAATCATAAAATACTAAACCAAAGCCATTTAATCACATGGAAATCATTTCCATTATTTATTTTTTTTTTTTACATAGATTCAAGGAAAAATTCCTGAGTGTCACTAAACTGTTACATTCCTGTAATACTTAGCAGTTAACAATAACTTAAACTTTCTACAAAGTATCAACATTGTCAAGATTAAGGGTGGAAACACTCTAAGAAATCATTTGCTGGGTGAACATAAAAAAAAAAATCATGGTAAGTATTTCCACTCAATTACAATACATTCAGTTATAATACACTATGGGCTGAGTTCAGCTCCAGCAGCCTTACAAAAGATGATGACACAAGTTCTCAGTGGCCTAAAAGGGGTGCAATACTACCTTGATGATGTCATAACCTATGGATCTTCATAAGCCGAACATGAGGCCAACCTTGGTGCAGTGTTGCACAGATTCAGCAATGCAGGACTGAAACTCAACGTTGAGAAAGGCCAACTCTGGCAAACCACTCTAAGCTTCCTTGGCCAAAAGATTGGACCAGAGGGTCTGCTGCCAGATGACTGTCATGTTGCTGCTATCTTGCATGCCCCACCCCCTTCTGATCCTGCAACCCTGCGTTCATTCCTTGGCCTGAGTGCATGGTATAGCAAGTTTGTGCTCAACTACACAACTGCCGTTGAACCCATGAGAGCTCTTATTCAAAAAGACTGATCATTCCATTGAAACAAGACAGCTCAGTCAGCATTTGACCAAGTCAAGCAGTTGCTGGTGATGTTCGATCCTAGTAAGCCTGCCATGCATGCTGGCATGCTGTCTTGACTCAGCCGGGACAGTAATGGTGAAGAACAGACTGTTGCTTTTGCATCTCGCAGTCTGTCAGATGCAGAAAAGAAATACTCAATTGTGGAGAAGGAGGCACTAGTCTGCATCTGGGCTGCTGAGAAATGGCGGACATGGCTATGGGGAAGAAAATTCCTGTTATGTACTGATCACCAAGCACTTACAACACTGCTGACTACCAAGGGCAATAACCATGCTGGTCTCCAGATAGCCAGATGGTCAGCCTCCCTACTGGAGTTCAACTATGATGTTGAACTGGGTCTTTGAACCACGTTGCTGACTATGTATCTAGGCTCCCACTTCCTGAGACACTTCCCAATTCACCATGAACTTGCTGTCATGAATGAATGTGTAGTCAGAGGGTCTCATCGATTGCTGGTGCCTGAGTCACTGCAGAAAAGACTCATTGTTATAGCCCATGGAACCCACCAAGGTATTGTGTGCACCAAACAACACCTCAGGGAGTTGTACTGGTGGCCCAAAATGGACTCACAGATAGAGACTTGCATTAACAACTGTTCAACATGGAGACAGAATGATAAGTCCACTGTCATCCATGATGCTCCACACCAATCTGTCCCCCTACCAGCTGCTGCTTGGGAAAAGGTATCTGTGGACATCATATACCCATTTGAGATAGCACCTCTTAACTGCAGGTTTGCCATATCACTAGTAGATTACTTTAGTAAGTGACCTGAAGTGGCGTTGATACAGCTACTATAATCCACGGTTTGGTTCAGCCTCAGTTTAAAAATCATGGTTCAATTCATACCCTGGTGGTGTTTAGTAAATCAATTACAATGTGAAATATCAAGAACATTAAAGAACAAATCATCAAGAATTTCAATAAAAAATGTATATAATTACAGTATAATATTTTTTTCAGCACCAACTCTGAACATGCATTCTTGTTTTTCAGGCGGTTTCATCGGGATCAATCCTGAGCAGGGCACAAAGGCTGCATGGGGCAAAGGGAAGACAACTGATGGGCTTTGAGTGGGACTTTGTGTAGTCAGTGACACACTCACAGATACAGACATACATACACGCACTCAACATGCACATACATTAGTTCATGTTCTCTCGAAGCAGTTGCATTTCTCCTCACTTTTAAGTCAGAGTCTAAAGACTGTGCAAACTTTTGATGTAAAGAGATAGTTAATATTTTGAATAGCTGAAGTCAACTACTTGACTAATTAGAAAAATATTGCTTAGTCTTAATAAAACCTGAAAATGAATGTCTTTGAACTCTCTGGACCTCTTTGAAGGGCTAAACATTTTGTCATGATAATTTACATGTTGGTCACATTTTAGTTTATAGTGATGCAATTTTTTTACAACTAAATTTTTTGATACTTACTGTTTGTGTTATAATGTTCTTAGTTGTCAGGTCCAAACCAACAAACCAACTTTTTTTTTTTTTTTTTTTTAGTGTTTTCAGTTATTCTCCATGATATAAGAAAGTTTGATGATCCTAAGAACCATCAAACTCAGTAAAAACTGAATATTTATATTTTATGATTAAAAAATTGGCATATTTTGTTTAACCTCAAAAAGTTGACCTTTTTGCAGAAGGTTTTAGCACAATTGCAGCAAAACTTAATACATGTATGTTGAATTTCAATAAAGAGACATGGTTTGAGAAGACACTTTGTTTAAGTTTTATTATTTGTCTTGATATTTTAATTTGCAGTTTCAAATGCTATATTTATTTATCACATTAAAACATGGTGTTTACAGGATGACACTCAAATAAATAGTTTGTCAAATCACTAGGTTTAGAAAAATAAACATACCATCATTTTTGCTAGAAGAACGTTAATTAACAGCAAGGTGTTACAATTAACAGGAAAAAAAAATTGCAAATATACCTCTTAAGAAAAAGGCATAAATAAAGGGTAATAAACTACTTATTTATAACTACTCTTGATGTTGAAAGGGAGGACATCAGCGGCATCAGTGGTCAATGCTAGAGAGAGGATACCAGCACTGGACAGTCACCAGGCTGCTTTCCACACACCTGCTGGATTAACGGATCCAGAGAACCAGATGGCGAGCCAGAACAGAGGAATAAATGACCAGTGAACTTACAGTACCTTCCAAACCTGTGGTGGGGTAGGACAGCAGGACACACAAAGATTAAAGGGCCCCAACGAAATAAAACACAGCTCATAACAAAAGAAGAAAAAACAATACAGACTAAACACAACAAAGTACATTTTGTTTTGCGTGCAGTTTATAATTTTTCGTGTTCAATTAAAAGTGTTGTTGTCATATAGTCATAGTTCTTGTCGATGACAGAGAATACATTTTTGGAAACTAAATTTGGTGTGAGTGTGTTCAGTGTTGACGTTCCGCCCTGGACTCCATGAGCGTTTTCCCTATGTAGTGCCTCTCTAGCATGGGTTCTTATAATGAGAGGTGGCTGACCTGAGTTCTTCTTATATCCAAAGTAAATAAGTGTTCACTAATAAACTCACTTTAACTTACCCGTGTGTGTGTAAATACCTTCTTTTACAATGTACTGCTTTTCGCTTTAAAACTCTAGTAACCCATTAACTACTACCATGTAATGCAATGTAATGCAATATAAAATTACCTTCACACAAAAACTCATTCAACTATTAGGCTAAACTTCAAAGTTACCATCTATATTAATTATATTAATTAACTAACTAGATTCAAAGTAGTCAGTAATGACACTTGTCCATAACAAACATAATAAACATTTACTTAGAAAAGGAGAAACAGAAAATAGTCTACAAAAATCAAAAATTCATTGTTGTTGGAATGAACATGCTATGTTACAATGCCATGTTTCGACATCAGCCTACGATTGACCAAACCAAACACACCAGTACACTGAAGGCCAGCGTAGGTTTTTCTAGTTGGGAATTTTTGATAAGTTGGTTGCAATCACTGAATCCCACACGCCATACCTTTAATGTGAATTTAATTATTCAATTTAAATTAGAGCTCCATATTTTCATTATGTGTTTTAAACGTCTTAACATGACAAGGGTCCATATCAGGGAACCCAGATGCACGACTCATAGGCGGTAATTCAGTTCTCACAAAAGTCTTTATTGAGCGACCACAGCAAAACAAGATGTTCCAGCAGAGAGGTGGGGAACGGCCTCGCGCCTCCAGGCGGGCGGGGACGCGCACCGGGGGAGACCCTACTCTGGCTGCTCTCGACTATAAACGGGGAAAACAGAAAACCACTCTCAAAATAGAGAGGGAAAACCATTTAACAGTACCTAGAACCAAAAGGGGAATTCTTCCTTACACAGGCTGTAAAATTTACCATAAATGTGACGACGGGGAAAAAAGGAGGGAAACTAGGCTAATGGCGATGGGCGAGGGAAACTATACAAGTGAACTAGGGCGTGGGAAAACAAAACTAAGGGACACCTACAACTCTACACTAGAGGAGGGAATTAACAAAAGGGATACAAAAACACAAGGATCAACTCCGGGGAGGATTCGTCTTGTAAACTAAATAACTGAGGGTGAAAAAGCAAAACTAAAACTAGGAATCAGAACAAGCTAGGATCTACTCAAGTGAGGATTCTTCTAGCAAAACAAAACGGGCAAGGCTATCAAAATTACAACAGAAAATACCGTAAGAGGCGTAGGGAGCTGGACATCTCGGGTAGCAGAACTTGGGAGCAACAAACACACGGACACAAGGAACATGACGATCACGCAACGAGACAGGGGAAGACAGGACTATTTATACACCAGGTAATGGGGAACAGGTGGAGACAATCGGGGCGGGGTCAGACAATCACCAGACACGGGAAACAAGAGGAAGGGGAAGTGTGAAGCTGAAACGAGAAGGAGGACACAGTTACTTCAAAATAAAACTGGAAATGACAAAACAACATAGGCACAAGACAAAAATGGGTAACTTAACCAAAACAGACGGACGAATCATGACAGTACCCCCCCCTCTTGGACCGGCAACCTGACGGTCCAGGGGGCTGAGGATGCTTCTTATGGAAGTCCGTAATGAGAGTCTTGTCCATAATGTAACTGGCCGGAATCCGTGATCTCTCCTCCGGGCCGTAACCTTCCCAGTCGGCCAGGTATTGCTTCCCTCTCCCCCTGTTGAGAACAGCCAAGAGCTTGCGAACGTTGTATACAGGGTCCCCATTGATCATCCACGGGGGAGGAGGAGGAGGAGCAGGTGGAACGAGGGAGCTCTCGTGGGCCGGCTTGATCTTTCCAACGTGGAAGGTAGGATGTACTCTGAGGGACCGGGGAAGTCTGAGCTGCACCGCCGCAGGGCTGATGACCTTGGAAACAGGAAAAGGGCCGACAAACCGGGGAGCCAACTTTCTGGAAGTAATATTTAGAGGGAGATCATGAGTAGATAGCCATACCTTTTGCCCCTCCTTGTACTGCGGTGCTGGTCTCCTGTGGCGATCCGCTGCCTTTTTCATCCTCTCCTGGGTCCTGAGAAGAATCCTGCGAGTGGCTGCCCACACCTTTTGGCAGCGTCGGATGTGAGTGTGCGCAGAGGGAACCACCACCTCTTTCTCCAGGGCTGAGAAGGTGGGGGGTCGGTAGCCATAAACACACTGGAAGGGCGAGATGCCTGTGGCAGCCGTGGGGAGCGTATTGTGGGCATATTCGACCCAAGTTAGCTTACTGCTCCAGGAGGATGGGTTCTGGGATACTAGGCATCGTAGGCAGGTCTCTAAAGTCTGGTTGAGTCTCTCGGTCTGGCCGTTTCTCTGGGTGGTATCCTGACGTGAGGCTGACTTTGGCTCCTAACAGGTTGCAAAATTCTTTCCAGAACCTGGATACAAACTGGGGCCCCCGGTCCGAAAGGACGTCTGTGGGAAAACCGTGTAGGCGAAACACCTGATGCATCATCACCTCCACCGTTTCCTTGGCAGACAGGAGTTTGGGCAGAGGAATAAAGTGAGTCATCTTGCTGAATCGATCCACCACCGTCAAGACGGTGGTGTTACCTTTAGAAATGGGAAGTCCTGTTACGAAGTCCAAAGAAATCTCTGCCCACGGGCGGGATGGGATGGGGAGTGGCTGCAGTAGTCCTTGGCGCCGCTAGGAGGATGTCTTGTTGCGGGCGCATACTGGGCAGGCCTTGATGTACTCTCGGACCATGCTGATCATATTGGGCCACCAGAAGTGCTGCCTGATAAACGCCACCGTCCTCTTGACCCCCGGATGGCAGGTGAGAAGTGAGGTGTGACCCCAATGGACCACCTGGGGGCGTAGCTGAGCGGGCACAAACAGGCAATCGGGGGGGCATCCCACAGGTGGCGGGGTCACACCGTTGGCCTCCTTCACCTCGGATTCTATTTGCCAGGCCACCGCTCCCACCACACAGTGCTGTGGAAGGATAGATTCGAGCTCTCTGGCTACAGGCTCGGGGTTGAAGAGGCGGGAGAGAGCATCTGGCTTGACGTTCCGGCACCCCGGCCTGTAAGACAAAGAAAAGTGGAACCAGTTAAAGAATAAAGACCACCTGCTCTGGCGAGAATTTAGTGTCTTAGCATTTCTTAAATATTGCAGGTTTTTATGGTCTGTCCAAACCAGGAAGGGGAGCTGGGACCCCTCTAACCAGTGCCGCCACTCCTCCAAGGCGATCTTGATGGCCAATAGCTCGCGGTCCCCCACGTCGTTATTCTGCTCAGCCTTGGATAGACGGCGAGACAGGAAGGCACAGGGATGAACCTTGTTGTCTGAACTGGAACGTTGAGACAGAACGGCTCCCACCCCCAAGCTGGAGGCGTCTACCTCCACGATGAACTGGCGGGTGGGGTCGGGCATTGCGAGAACTGGAGCCGTGGCGAACTGTCTCTTGAGCTGAGCGAAGGCCCGGTCGGCAGCGGGGGACCATCGGAACACCTGGTGAGGAGAGGTTAGCTTGTGCAGTGGAGCCGCAATGGCGCTAAAGTTACGGATGAACCGACGATAAAAATTAGCAAAACCTAGGAATTGCTGCACTTTTTTACGGCTATCCGGCGCCGGCCACTCTGTGACTGCACTTACTTTAGCCGGGTCCATTTGGATCCCACCCTGGGCTATGTGGAAGCCCAGGAAGGATACCGACCCGGCATGAAACTCACACTTCTCGGCTTTACAGAATAATTGATTTTGTAAGAGACGTGAGAGTACCTGTCTGACGTGCGCTTGGTGTGTCTGTAGATCCGAGGAGTAGATGAGAATGTTGTCCAAGTACACATAGACGAATCTGTCCAAAAAATCTCGGAGCACGACGTTAACCAGCGCTTGAAACACTGCCGGGGCGTTGGTGAGTCCAAACGGCATCACTAGATATTCGTAATGTCCCGACGGCGTGTTGAAGCCGGTCTTCCACTCATTCCCCTCCCGGATGCGCACCAAATGGTAGGCGTTCCGTAGGTCCAGCTTGGTGAAAATCTTGGCAGCTTGTAATTGTTCAAGGGCAGAAGACATCAGAGGGAGAGGGTATCAATTTTTGATCGTTACTTTGTTTAAGGGTGCGTAGTCAATACAGGGACGGAGGGTGCCATCCTTCTTCTTCACAAAGAAGAATCCAGCGCCCGCCGGGGAGGACGAGGGAAGGATGAGACCAGCCTGGAGAGAGGTGGCGATGTACTCTTCCATGGCCTTATTTTCGGGCCCGGAGAGCGCATACAGGCGCCCCTTAGGAATGATGGCATCTGGGATCAGGTCGATGGCGCAGTCGTATGTTCGATGAGGAGGGAGAGACAGGGTGCGAGCCTTGCTGAATGCCTCCGCCAGGTCATGATAGCAGGCGGGTACCCCGGCGAGGTCGGCAGGGCCGCTGGTAAGCCTGGGGCCCTCCTCCTCCGTCTGGAGCGCCCTGATGGTCGCAGGGAAGGAATCCGGCTACAGGCAGGATCCCTGACAATCCGGAGACCAGGACTGGACCTTCCCCGAACGCCAGTCCACCCGTGGATTGTGTTTCTGCAGCCAAGGAAGTCCGAGCACCAGCGTGGGTTGGGGGGATCTGAACAAATAGAAGGTGGTCACTTCAACGTGCCCTGCTATGGAGAGAGTCACAGAGTCAGTCCGGTGCGTAAGGGTAAACAGAGCTTTTCCATCCAGGGTCTTGGCCCGCAGTGGATCCTTAAGAGGCATCGGCCTTACCCCCAACCTTTTAGCTAGATCCCAGTCTAAGAGGCAAATGTCAGCCCCAGAGACTATAAGCGCCTGCAGGTGCAATGATTGTGTACGGGTGGACAGCGTTACCTGAGTCAGTGGTCGAGGAGTCTTGCAGCCAGCAGAGAAACGACTCACCAGCGCCCTCCTCTTGTGGCCTGGTGAGTCTCCCCTTTTAACGGACAGGACCTGATCGAGTGGTCTCGTCCTCCGCAGTACAGGCAGCGACCCTCCCTCATCCGGCGCTGCCTCTCCTCCGGCGTAAGGCGGGTGCAACCCACCTGCAGGGGTTCCCCCTCCGACGTGGGGGAGTCCTGGGAAACCGGTGCGACTGGAGGAGGACCGTCGGGACGAGCCCTCCATGGAACTCGGCGCCCCAGCTCTCGTAGTTTCTCCTTCCGGAGGATGAGGAGACGCTTCTCCGTGCGGACGGCCAGGGCGATGAGGGAGTCGAGATCCTCGGGCAGCTCCATCGACACGAACTCCTTGCGGATCTCGGGGATTAGGCCGGAGAGGAAGGTGTCCCGAAGGGGTCGGTTGGTCCACCCGCTGTCAGCCGCCACGGTGCGGAAATGGATGGCATAGTCACCTACTGATCGTCGCCCCTGCGTGATGGAGTTGAGGGTCTCCAGTGCCTCGGCTCCCACAGAACTGTGGTTGAACACCTCTCTCAGAGTCTGGGTGAACCGTTCGACATTCTGGCAGATGTGGGACCCCCTGGCCCACTCGGCGGTCGCCCAGGCGGCGGCGCGTCCGGTGAGATGAGATGTGATGAAAGCCACTTTGGACCGAGGTGAGGGGAATGCTTGCGGTGTCATCTCGAAGTGGAGCTCACATTGGACCAGGAAGGCTCAACAGTCATCAGTGTCGCCGGAGAATTTAGGCGGAGCAGACAGCTTGTAGGCCGGTGAAGACGAAGCCGCTGAAGTCGTCAGAGGGAGCTGGGGAGGTGCGCGCACGCTCGGGGGGCCGCTCGTCACGGTGTGGCTGGATTGTAACAGAGCCGACATCTCACCAACCAGCTGGGTCAGGTGGTCGACCCTCGCTGACATGGTGTCGGAAAACTCCTGCTGCCGTAGTGAGAGCGTGACAATCCCTTGACGCACCGCCGCTACCTCCTCCTCGTGCCGTTGAATCCGCTCCTCTTGGGCCGCCATCATGCCTGGGAGGGTGGAGTCGGCTGGGTTCTGCCTGGCGTGATCGTACTGACAAGGGTCCATATCAGGGAACCCAGATGCACGACTCACAGGCGATAATTCAGTTCTCACAAAAGTCTTTATTGAGCGACCACAGCAAAACAAGTTGTTCCAGCAGAGAGGTGGGGAACGGCCACGCGCTTCCAGGCAGGCGGGGACGCGCACCGGGGAGACCCTACTCTGGCTGCTCTCGACTATAAACGGGGAAAACAGAAAATCACTCTCAAAATCGAGAGGGAAAACCATTTAACAGTACCTAGAACCAAAAGGGGAATTCTTCCTTACACAGGCTGTAAAATTTACCATAAATGTGACGACGGGGAAAAAAGGAGGGAAACTAGGCTAATGGCGATGGGGATAAAAAGGGATAAAAAAACACAAGGATCAACTCCGGGGAGGATTCGTCTTGTAAACTAAATAACTGAGGGTGAAAAAGCAAAACTAAAACTAGGAATCAGAACAAGCTAGGATCTACTCAAGTGAGGATTCTTCTAGCAAAACAAAACGGGCAAGGCTATCAAAATTACAACAGAAAATACAGTAAGAGGCGTAGGGAGCTGGAAATCTCGGGTAGCAGAACTTGGGAGCGACGAACACACGGACACAAGGAACATGACGATCACGCAACGAGACAGGGGAAGACAGGACTATTTATACACCAGGTAATGGGGAACAGGTGGAGACAATCGGGGCGGGGTCAGACAATCACCAGACGCGGGAAACGAGAGGAAGGGGAAGTGTGAAGCTGAAACAAGAAGGAGGACACAGTTACTTCAAAATAAAACCGGAAATGACAAAACAACATAGGCACAAGACAAAAATTGGTAACTTAACCAAAACAGACGGACGAATCATGACAAACATACTCCAAATATCACCCTAAAAGATATGCAACATCAGCAGACACCTAACAACACAACACCGTAGCGTGGATGATTCAAGATGAATAAATCAGTGTGTCTGTGTAAGCAGTAACATACTGTGTGTTTACAGTCTTATCTTCCGGTAGTCCAAACAAGTCAATCCATCCAGAGTTTGTGATTATCCCTCACGCAAACTGGAGTTTTGCAGACAGAAACCGTATTCCAGCATTTTCGTTTTTCTGTTCATACTAGAGCTGTGCGAAATTACGATATATATATCGTAATGTGGTAGAAAAATGTCTACCATCCGATATAACCCTCTGTTGTTTATAAAGGAATTTTAACATGTAGCTACTTAGATAGCTCTGTTGCTACAAATGTATCATGAGTGTTAAAAACGTGTATTGTATGAAGCATAGACATAATAGCATAGTGTCTACTGTAACCACAGCAACGCTACTGCTTTGCGGTAGCATGTTTACGTCACCAGTAAGGACAGGTTTGCGGCAGTTCTCACTCGGAAGTAAACAGAGATAAAGCAGCATAGAGGACATTGTGTTGCGTGTGAATGATTTATTATCTTTTAAAACACATCTTTATTAGCAGCCAAACTTTATCATAAAATACAGCGCAAACAAAGCCGGACGCTTTCAAAGTAAGCCTTCAGAATAAAAGCATATAAGGGATTATGCCGCAGATGAGACGGAGGACAGCGCAATGGAAATTAAAAACACATCAGAAAAAAATACTATATCGGAATGTATATCGTTATCGGGATATAAACTTGCCTATTCCCGTATATAGAATTTTATCCATATCGCACAGCCCTAGTTCATACATTACTAACCATGTTACAGCCTGTCATTAGCAATGAGCCCAACAATAGCCTGTTACAGTGCTGCTCATAAGTTTACATACCCTTACAGAATTCATGGTTTCTTGCCCATTTGTAAGAGAAAATGAATGATGACACAAAAACCTTTATTTCCACGTGTGGTTAGTGGAATGGTTGAAGCCATTTATTGTGAAACAAATGTGAGAATGCAATTTAAACCAAAATAACAACAGAAACTGCCCAAATTACCCTGATCAAAAGTTTACATACCCTTGTAATTTGGCCTGATAACCTGCACAGAACTTGACACAAATGGGATTGAAAGGCTATTAAAGGTAACTATCTTCACCTGTGATCTGTTAGCTTGTAATTAGTGGTTGTGTATAAAAGTCAGTGAATTGCTGGACTCCTGAGAAACCTTTGTATCCGTCATGCGGTGCTGTGCTGACGTCTTGGCTGCAGAATCATGGGAAAAGCAAAGGAATTGCCAAAATATCTGCGGGAAAAGGTAGTACAACTGTACAAATCAGGGAAGGGATATAAGAAAATTGCCAAACAGTTGATAATGCCAGTCAGCACTGTTCAGACATTAATTTCGAAGTGGAAAGTAAGAGGAAATGTAGACACCAAACCTCGGTCTGGTAGACCAAGCAAAATTTCAGCCACAACTGCAAGAAAAATTGTTCGGGATGCGAAGAAAAAGCCTCAAATAACATCAGGTGAAATTCAACTCTCCCTCAAACAATGTCATGTGGATGTCTCAAGCAGTACTGTAAGAAGGCACTTGAAGAAAAATGGGCTGCATGGTAGAGTTGCCAGAAGAAAGCCACTTTTACGCAAATGCCACAAAGAATCCCGCCTAAAATATGCCACACTGCACAGAGATAAACCCCAAACCTTCTGGGAGAAAGTAATGTGGAGTGATGAAACCAAAATTGAACTTTTTGGGAAAAACCATACACGCTATGTTTGGCGAGGCATTAACAAGGCCTATGATGAAAGGTACACCATTCCAACAGTGAAACACGGTGGTGGATCCCTGATGTTTTGGGGATGTGTAAGCTACAAAGGCACAGGAAATTTGGTCAGAGTAGATGGCAAGATGAATGCGGCCAGTTATCAAAAAATACTGGAGGAAAATCTACACTCCTCAGCCCGGAGGCTGCGCATGGGACGCACTTGGACATTCCAGCATGACAATGATCCCAAACATAAGGCTAAATCAACCTACCAGTGGCTACAACAACATAAAGTGAAGGCTCTGGACTGGCCATCTCAGTCTCCTGACCTCAATATTATTGAGCCACTCTGGGGAGACCTGAAACGTGCTGTTCATGCAAGACAGCCCAAGAATTTACAAGAACTGGAGGCTTTTTGTCAAGAAGAATGGGCAGCTTTACCATCTGAAAAGATAAAGAGATTAATTGACAACTACCACAAAAGACTTGACGCTGTTATTGATGTTAAAGGGGGAAATACACAGTATTAGGAACTGGAGTATGTAAACTTTTGATCAGGGTAATTCGGGCAGTTTCTGTTGTTATTTTGGTTTAAATTGCATTCTCACATTTGTTTCACAATAAATGGCTTCAACCATTCCACTAACCACACGTGGAAATAAAGGTTTTTGTGTCATCATTCATTTTCTCTTACAAATGGGCAAGAAACCATGAATTCTGTAAGGGTATGTAAACTTATGAGCAGCACTGTATGAGGCTATTTTCTTTGCACTGAGAGCTAGTTAGCTCGCTCTGCACTGAAAGTATTGTAGCGGCTCTATCAATGAGGCTTTGAGGCATGAACTCTTTCTGTAGAAATTTATTACCAAAACACCGGCTACTGTCGGCCGTAGCCACGCCACACTACAGAAAAGCCTAAACTGCTCACCCTGGCTCTGTGTCTCTCTCATCTTGAATCATACACACTATGGTGTTGTGTTGTTAGGTGTCTGCTTTTGTTGCATATCTTTTGGGGTGATATTTGGAGTATGTTAAACCATTTAAACACATAATGAAAATAATGCCCTCATGGGTTAGCTGTCCAGGCTACCGTGCCGCTCAAAAACGCTTTCAGCGGCACACCAAAAATTGACGCGTCTTGGGTACTGATAAGTATAGCATAGCTTGAGCAATTCAGCTGCACTAAGAAATTGGTCAAAGTTCTCCTTTAATACTTCATAAAAACTTTTTTGAAACATGGAAGCACAAAAACAGAGTGTTGACACTTCCTGTTTGAGTGTGGTAACAAAGACTGTATCAGATACCTTATACTCTCATTTAATATTTATGGCCCATTCATTGGAAACTGTTTCACAATATGCTCTCTGCAATTAAACAGTGCTTTTGTGACCAACTCAATAAAGACATTTGACATTTGTCATTTGTTTGGTAAACACTGGGTCTGCCTGCTCTTCTTCCCTGCAATCATGTTCTAATACATGCAGTATATTGAAATGCTTCACAATCTACTACTTTTGAATACTGGGTGAAATGGTCCTTCCACTCTGAGAAGAGTCAATACATTGTGTTTTCAGAAATAGGAATGAAAAGAATCAGACCTTTGTGGAAGCTACAGGACGGTAAAAACACTGACCAATCCCTGCCATTCAGTCCCAGTGGAAAGAACCAATCAGATGCCTTCATGTCTGTCCCTCCCTCCTCCCCACTGTTTCTGGAAATATCCAGCACACTCCTCTGCAGAAATACAGAGTTAGCAGGAGAATCTGTTCTGTAGGGAACAATGTTAGAGAAAATGCAGCCAAAAATATCACTTCCAGTGTTACTTCTGATGACTCACCCTGCTAAACAGACAAAGAGAAGAAAGAGTGAGGAGGAAAAGACTAAAAGACAAAACTCTGGATAGAGCTAGGAGGACAAACCAGAGTGAACATCAGTGGAGACACTGAGACATCTGAAGGGACTGAAAAGTGATGCAGAAGTTTCATTGTTTCTGTTGGACAGGTAATTATTTCCTTAGCTTCGGGAGGAGTTATTATTTTCATGAAATATGTAATGTTTGTTAACTTAGCTACTGTTGTAGCTCCTATTAGCCCAATGCTAATATTAGCTCCTCTGTGGGTGCCGGTTGGGGATGCTGCTTGTATTGAAGAGGTTATATGATATGATATTTTGAACATATTACACAGCCATAGTCTCCACTGTTTGCATTATAGAGGTAATGAAATGATGCTGATATATTGGCTTTGAATGGGACGTTTTACAACTGTGGTGATGTCGCGTCAACTCTTCTCTCCCTGCTGAATCCTACTATCAGATGTTCAAGTTTGAGGGGTGTGGTTTTGAAGGAAGGGGTGGAGCTTTGAGGAAACTGAGAGGAGATGCCACTTTCAAATTTTGCTTGCTCTCTAACAGGACAGACTATAGCTTTAATTGCTAAATTTCAGATTTATGTCACTTTGACATCTCAGATTACTAAAAGACCGTAGAACACAGCTGAGATACTGACATCCATAGAGCCACATGCCTCCAGCATGGCTGAACATATTGAGTATAGCTCCTATGGTGACTATATGGGAGTTTGGTTATTCATAATAATCATAACCCAGATTTTTATAGGTGCCTTTCTGGGAACCCAAGGACACTTTACATAGGGACTGCAGTACTTCTGTCAACAACGCAGCAGGCCAGGCTCGTTGTATCAGCTGAGTCACACACTGGAGTGAGGTGACACTACAGACTCTTCGTGCACTCTTGGCCCTAAGCACTGAACCTGAACAGACTTTAACTGATGTTGCCTGCACGCTCAGCGTAAATGTCCATGGGGCAGAAAGGCTGTAACGGCTCAAAACGCTGCATGAAGAATGGGACAGCAGCTTTGTGACATCAATTATGATACCTGAGGCTGAGGCCACTAAAGTGAGTTTCAGTGTAATTGGAGCTTTGGCCATCCAGTCCCCAGCTTATCAATGAAAACAGTAACATTGTCACGCAATATATTGTTTTCAAGGCTGATACATGTCCTGGCATACACAGTGCATGTTACTGCGCTGCAGTATGCACACATAAACATGTCCTCATTGGCTGCTTACATGATTTATGCATTTATGTTTTCATTTATTTATTGATACGAAGGATGTCTCAGTGCTTCACTGACAACCCTGATGTTACTATTCCTGCACTACACTATGACATGTAGGAAGTTCCTTCAGGTGGACTCTGTTTGGAGTATGAACAGGCATACAGTATGTTTCTTCAGCCTAACTGCTGATGTTTGTGTGGCTTTATGTGGCTTACAAATGACATGCAAAAAGACCTACTCTGTCACCTTTCTGAAAGGCTAAATCTAAGGTAAATGCAGAAGTCAAATTTCATGTACAGTATGTATATGATAAGTAATAAAGGTTCTTATTTGCATTTTCTATGAGACCAGGTTGTTCAGTGTTAACTTATGTTAACATCAAATACCTACATAGCACACCAACAATGGGCTCCTGAATGAAAGCCTTTGGTTTTCTTGGAAGTTTTATTATTGCATGGATGAGTTTAAAAGTTTTATATTATATATTTTTATTTTATTTATTTTGGCTGTAAAAGTAGTAATCAATGTTTTCATAACTAAATGACTGAAGAAACTATAGATTATTAATACCATTCATTAGCAGACTTAAGTTTCTTATGCAACAACACAAACAGTTGATGTGGACGTTTCCTTGGTATCGTTTCCTAGCAGCACCGGTCATGAAATGATGAGCAGCCTTGAAAAGGTATCTATTCTACTTCCTTTGTCACTGAAATGACAGCTTGTGATTGTGCTGCTGACATAACAGCACTGCAGCTCCATGTAGTTTTTTTTATTGTTGTCGTCGGCTTCTGTTCTGTTCTTTTCTGAGGATGTTAGTCTGTCATGTTTACATTAAAATGCCTGCAGAGGTCGACTGTTCAGCCTTTGTAAAGGCAAGTGGCAGTGGCTGCTTGAGAAAGCAGACATGAAGACATAAAGGTATTGCAGTACGATCACCTGCTCATAACAATGGACCTTCATTCACGTGGCATTCATTTGGATCCTGAATGCACCTCAGCTCTACATCACACCACCTACATAATAACAAGTCCTCCAAATGAAACAACAGAATGCCATGTTTGTCCAGAACAACACATGCAGTGAATATTTTCTGATCTGATTTTTCACTGTTATAAAATAAAAAGTCTTGTCTGAGCTTAAACTGCTATGATTAAGGTTTGGTATTAGTCACAGTTGCTTCATTAAGGTCAGGGGATCTACGTTTTCATGGTTACACTAACAACCAGTTGATGTGATAGTAAAACGAAAGCAGCAAAAACTGCTGGTAGGAAACAGGGAGTTAGTCTCCAGCTGATAAATGGCAGGAGTGTGGATCAGGATCTCTTTCTCCCACAGGAAGGAAGTAACTTAAGGCAAAGGTTGGATCAGAAGTGACAGAAAGAGGGAGAGAAGACCCAGTTTACAATATACAGGCCTCATCATCACACCAGTTCAATGTGGCATGGAAGAACAGCCTAGCCTCTTTCCTCATTACATCAAATACAGAGGCTTTATGATGGCCAGTGTTGTGCATGAACGCGTTAATATTTTCGGTGAACGGTGAACTGAACCGGCTCAGTTTTCAAATCATGATCGTGAACGGGTACGGCGTTCACTCTGAGGAGAATGAACAGCACGAACCGTTCACGTTCATTTGAAAACTCTCGTGATAGAAAGTGTTTTTCAGGTTTGACGACACTGTTTATGGCAAACACGATGACGGTCACTGTGACAGTCCAGTACGGCTGATGCTGAAGCCAGTGTTGCAGAGCACTTGGTGGAGTTTTATGAAGCTACGCCACAGAGACAGTCCAGTGCCTCGGAGCCAGCCCGGTGTCCAGAGCCTGGTGTGCAGATCGTCATTGTAAATAAAATAAAAACAGTGTCGCAGAGCCGGCTGGTGCTGCTGAGGTAGTCCGGTACTGACACCGAGGCAGCAAGGTGCCCCCTGTGATTATTGATAGGATAATTTGATTCATTTTGTAGTGGCAGTGAGTCACAGCTGGTTATGAAAGGTTAAGAAGAGGCTCTATTGAGTGACATAGTGTCTGATTTATTTAAAAAAAATGTAACAAATGAACATGAACCAGTTCATTTTTAGGACTGTGAACTTAGTTCTTTTTTTTAACAAAAGTGAACTATGAACGTAAACTAGATCATTTTCATATGTGTGAACTGAACTTTGAGCTAGTTCTTTTTAAGTATGAACTGAAACAACACTGATTATGGCCACTGGCTTTAAGTATCAACACGAAAAGGGACAATTGAGTGATGATATGTAAAGCATTGGGTATTCTGTAAACCCATCCGCAACAATAAATATTCAGAAAGAGCGCTGGGAGTGTGGTGACGTTTTAAGTGTAGCACACTGCTGGTGTACATATATGAGAGTGGAAAGACACTCACGATGAGGGTGGGTGCTAGTGGAGGTCAATGGGTCCAAGAAACACAGGGCTTTCATCCTGGAGGTGAATGTTTGTGTCCAATGTTCAAATCAGCTATTCGGTCGAGTCGCATGTTCAACATACAGTTTCATTTCCACTGTACAAATGTAATAGTTTAAAGATCAACCATGAAGTTCTTTCCTGTATTTCATTGAGTGATGCCAAGTTAACCCAAGAGGTTTTGATGCTGAAAATAAACTGACACCGAGGTGTGTCAAAGCTGCTGCATGTGACGAGATGGAATGAGAATGTGTTGGCAGGAAGGAGAACATATTTACTCATTCATTTACAATGCCCTGATAACAAAGGGTTTGGATGCTTTGAATGATACAGAGACAGAGGTCTTTGTGTCAGTCTTTAATGTCTATTAATTTACATATACACACACATACATATAACAATTTTCCAAGCTTTGGTAACCTCACTTATGTATAAAAAATGAAACAAGTGATGTTAAACGAAAGTCATATAATATCAAGTTTACTAATTGCAAATTTTGACAGTCTATAATGTTTCATTCATTACATATTATCCTGGGAAATAAATTGATGTTATGTTGAAAGCTGTTATTCAAAGTTAAAATATAATTTTCAATAGGCAAAGTAGAGTGCATTTACTCTGCTGTAATCAGGATCACTGATCAGAAAATAATCAGAGATTAAAGATGTCTTGGAAATATTTGTGATTCAAATGCTCAAACATAATCCAGGAAATCTACAAGCCTGATATTGACCTGTTCCTTCCCAACTAACATGAGTGGTTTATTGACGACTTTTCGCTTGACATCTCAGCTGGAGGTGAGGGGTAAGAGAAAAGGATTTTACAAACGGATTTTTACTGAGAACTGTGTTTAAAGTGAGTTGGTCTATGGTAAATGTCTTCCATCTTTACCTCAGAGGAAAAAAAAACAATCAGTACCACTTAATATGCACTATACATGAAAACAAGGAATGCTTGAGAAAAATACTAAATAACACAAAAATATAATCTCAGGAAGGAATAATAAAGCTGAGTGCAAAGTTTTGTATTTGTTTGCGAAAACATGAATGAATGATTGATGAATTGAAATGTTTTAATTAACAGTTTAGTATTGTCCAGTTTGTTATCAATCCCAGTGAGATATTAAATGTCACCTCTGATCTCCAGCTGCTCTTTCAAGCTTAAAATATTGAAAAATAATCACATCATTATGAGCCTTTGCTTTTATTACATCGTGACATCTCACAGCAGCGCTGTTGATCAGTGCAGCTCTAAAACAGTCAGTAGAGACGTAGCCAGGAGCCGCCCAGCATTCACACTGAGAGACTCTCAGAAGAGGAAACACAGCTTTTGTTGTGTTGGCTGATAGAAAAGTCCTCTGTGGGGGAAGTTTTCTAAATCCTTTGTCCATTTACATTCGGAAACCAGCAGGTAGACTGATGAAACTGTTTCCCTCAATTATTAAAGCATGTCCATCATCCTCTTTATCTGCTTCTTATTCTTATTCTCTGTTTTTGCAGTTTTTTTGTTGACTTTGTCTTGTAAAATATGACAGTATTGACACTTTTGGGTGTCATATCAGAATCACTTACATCATGAATTGAGTTGATTTTGTAATATTATAGGATTTAGCTCATTGGAGTGGTCCTCCCTGAACCCCAGGGTGATAGGTTTGGTCCCCAGCTCTGTCTACATGTCCTTGTGACCTTGAGTGAGACACCTCATTCCCAACTTGCTCCCCGAGTGGTTACATCAGCCCACTGCTCCCTTACAGGATGGGTTAAAAGCAGAGGACAAGTTACATGCATGTACTTGTGTATATATGACAACAAAGGTTGTTTAGTATTTTTTTTAGCATTTGAACAGAATATTGCGTTTATGTTTTTACGTTGCATTTTCTGAACGTTTGGAAGGAAACCAATTTTGTTGTGGATTATGTTTGTCTTTGATGTATCGCAAATGCATGTGTAATGATAGTTTGTGTTAGGCCACAGCAAGTGATGTAGTATAACAGACAGGGAGCAGAGCCTGTTGTCATTACCAGCAAGTCAAATACAGAGGCTTTTTCACAGCTGTCGCCTTGTGATACCAATGCACAAGAAAGACAAAGTGTGCTGGGAGTAACAGTGGTGATGTAGTTTAAAGAGCAAAAAGACATACATTAAAGAGCAGGCAGGAATGGAGCTGGATGAAGCCAACAAACCCTTTTTCTTTCCCCTCTAAACATCTCACATGGTTTCAGCCCAAGAAAGTAAAAGGATTACCTATTTCACAAAAACAATTTTAATATGGCAGCAAACAATGTCCTGAGCAGAGGATGAAGTCATTCTCCCTGTGTGTGTGTGTGTGTGTGTGTGTGTGTGTGTTGTTGTCAGAACTTATGCATGCGTTATCGACAGTGAAGCTGGCCGTGCATGTTTTTAGTGCATGTGAGCATTAAGCACTGGCTAGGCCTACATAAGGCATGAAGCATGCAAACTGCTGCTGCTGAGACATTAACTGCATGTATCAAAACATGTAATCTTGTTTTGTGTCATACTGAAATACAGATTGTTGAAGATTAAAGAAAAAAAACATTATATTATCTACTGTACATTTATTCAAACTGAATTAAAAATCAGCTCCATCAAACTACTTTCACTGCAAGACACATCAACACCACTGACTTTCTGTTTGTCAACAAGTCATTTTAATGGATTACTTTGCTATAAATCAGTTGCTTCTGTGCATCTTACCTGCCTACTGTGTTTACCTTTAAAGGGATGTTTTTTTTTTTTTTTTTTTTTTACAAATTGGGCCTTATTTCTGGGATAAAATACTGTTATTTACTCACCCATTTCATTTTGGAGTCATTTGGAAAATTTCTGTAGATATTTGGATTTGATGATATCCATTTAACAGGAGTCAAGGGGGTACTGAAATGCAGCCAGTAAATGACACAAACAAACAAAAAAAAACAATTTTTCAAGTAACAGACGTTAAATAACAGGGGCTACACTATGGTATTATGATTCTCATTTGGGTCATGAGTTGTCCATAACTTGAGGAAATTCAATCTGTAAACAGACTCTTGTCTGCTACATATCCGTGGCGATGGACCAACCAAACGTTCATGTCTTGGCCGCAAATCCCACTCCGAACAACAAAGGCAATCCTCCTCTTTTGTGATAACTGAACACTGTCCACATGACCACCACCATTTACTATCTATTCACGGGTGGGTGCTTGTTTGTTGCTGTTCGCTGGCTTGCTGTTCCTCTGCCTGCCTCTGCCACGTCCTTTCAAAAATCTCCTTGTCTGTGTACTCAGGCTTAAAACGATAAAGACGTCCATCATACTCAAAGTCAAGATCGTGTTAAATCTCAGTGCCATGTCGCACAACGCTAGTAGTAGCAGCTTCTCAACAAACAAGCCAACTAGGTTAGTGAATGAATGGACACGGCCCTCAGCAATGATGTCATCAAGTTAGGTCCATCCCCACGGATGTGTAGCAGGCAGAGTCTGTTTCTCAAGACAACTCCGGACTCAAATGAGAACAGTGATAACGTAGCCCTTTTTATAAAACGTATGTTACGTGAGAAATGGTCAAGTTTGTGTCATTTACTGGCTGCATTTCTGTGCCCCATTCACTTCTATTAAATGGATATCATCAAATCCAAATATCATCAGAAGTACTCCAAATGACTGCAAAGTGAAATAGGTCAGTAAATGGCAGTATTTTATCCCAGAAATAAGGTCCAATTTGTAAAAAGCAGCACTTCCCCTTTAATGACGACCTGGCACAGCAGTCCTCTGATTAAAAGGAACAAGACAATCAGGATTAATTTGCCACCCATTGAGGTGTGTGTGACAGAGAGAGAGAGAGAGAGAGAAAGAGAGAGGGACAGAGAGAGAGAGTGAGAGAGGCTGATGAAGGCTGAGACAATAAAGGAAGGACTATTGATGGGGTCAAGTAAACACTGAGGTCAAAGTTGAATAAGGAGAAATTGAATTTAACTTTGTCAGAACAAACAGAAATGCCATAAAAACATTGATATCTCCTTTGTGAAATTCTCGTATTTGTGCTGTGCTCAAGTACAATGGCCCCTCTCTACACTTCCCCACCACTCAGCTTCCACAACATCATTCCGAATATATTTGTGTCAACATCTACATAACATTTGTTATTGGTGCAGTGTAAAAAAGTTGTAAGAAAATTTAAAAAAAAAAACAAAAAAAAAAAAACAACAGTCGCAAGATCCAAAACCCATACATGGAATAGACCTCCTAGGATTGCGCTGATACCACTTTTTTCAAACCAAGTGCAAGTCGGTCAACTTACAGCATGTGTCCATGATAATGCACTCAGCATAGATGACTTTCCCCAACTTACGAAGTAAAAGATCAGTTGCCTGTTTTGCACGTTATTATTTGATTACTGGTACAAATGGGCAGCTTGTTAGGCACCTCAACTACAGCAATCCTGCATGCAGGGAACTTATCTTTTAAAGTCATGTTGTTGTGGTTTTGGGTATGAGTGTATCTGGGTAGTTTTACAGAAATGAGTACATGAGCACAGTAATTTTGATATATGACACCATAACCATATCCAAGTACACATGGACTGGATTGAAGACCACCTTTCCCCACATCCAACTTCAATGAATTGACTTTGGGATCAAGTGCACTCAGATCCCGGCTGGGATCCTGATGTCAAAGCCTCCGTAAGTGTAACAACTTTCACTGATATGCTGTTATACTTAGTAGTAGCTTGAGGTAGATGCTAATATCAGCATTGCAACATAAATATCAGCATTGTAACATAAATATCAGCAGTAAACATAAAGTAAAGGCAAATCTAATGGATATCTATTTGGTCATAAATCAAAGTTTTTGACACATAAGAGTGCCCTGCAATGAACTGCATTGAACTGGCTTGCCCTGCCTTTCACCCTACGACAGCTGGGATAGGGTCCAGCGCCCTCGTGACCCTATGTGAGGAGGATAACCCTGAATTTCCACTGGATGCGTAACAGTGCCGACGTCCGTCTGTTGATTTGTTTCAGCAGGCGTCAGAACGTCTGCGGCGTTCTGCGTTCAGTGGAAATTAAAGGTTAGTGGTTGAAAATGGATGGATGGACATTAAAGATTTTGATGATGGCAAACCTTTATTTATGACCTTTATTTATCCATTGAAATAATAATTTAGAAATGTGCAGTAGCCAAGTTTGCTGTCATTATATTCTGATTCATCCTGGATGATACTCACTGTTACATCACCTTTTTCCACGTTAACAAAAACTGTGTTTTCATGTATGAATTACTTATACTAACACGCTGAAAACAAGATAATAAAAATAATAAGAAAATAAAATGGATTTTCAGGGATTGATTGCCATCAATAGAGCCACTAACATGGCTAAAAAGAGGTCGGTGACATTTTGAGTTATTTTTGAGCGACCTATCATAAGGAAAAAAATGATATTCTTAAATAGTGGACCCATTTTTTAAGTGGGCTAATTGGCAATGTATGTCTACTGAGAATTTAACCAGTTTTCACTGTATATTGTGCAGTGGCACAAGAGTCCACACTGATAGACATGATGCAAAACAAAACATGTTTTTCTGTGACCTTGACAAGGTATGGCTGTATACATGAGGAAAGTGGACTCTATATAATCCCCCACATGCCACACACTGATTTAAACTGTTCAGTCATCTGTACAATACTGGGGAGTTTATGTTACATGTCTATGAAATCTCTAAGCCCCTGTGGTAATTAGCAATACATACTCATCAGAGATTTTAATTCCATGGATCTCCACCCCAGCCAGCTTCCTGAAAACTGCTGTGTATTTTTCATTGCTGAAATTAAAAGGGTAAGCTGCACATTTAGGGTACAGCTGTCTTCTCTGGCATGTAACAGTCTATATGTTTATTTTTGTTTTAGGTGTAAATCTGCTTTGTGGCTTTTGCCTACATGTCTAAAATCATATGTATTGCAATACAACATTTCACCAGCATAGTTTATCCACCACAGCATTGTGATGCAATTTACATACAGTGACTATGTGACCAAGCAATGCAAATGTTTCCTCTTATCTTGGAGATGTTCAGAAACAAGTGGTAGCATGTCAGGGGTTCAGTGGCAAAACTCTGTGTTGCTATAAAAAGACTTGAGAGTGCTCTGCAGCACATTTCTCAGATAAATGTATCAACACTAAATTCACTTGATAGGGATGCTTCACATTTGAGATTAAAATGAGATTATAAAAATCATTTTGGCATTATCTTTGCAGCCTGTGATGTTAACCTTCAGTTATTTGGGCCATCCCATGCATCAGATATTGATTCTTTGCAGCCAAACAAATGTCAGCGATTGATATTAATCTCACAAATACTTAATTTTACAACCATAAAAAGGCCGATTTCATGGTACTAGCATGAACCAGAGAAGATGGTTTATGAGTGATGCCTTTTGAAATATTGATTGGATGTAGCCAGTGTTATTATATCGTATCACTGTAACGCTTAGGTTCTGTGGGAATCCGTTGCAGCTCATATGAAGACTCTAATTCTCACTCAATGGGCTCTATTTACGATCGACACCATTCTCAAGATCAGCAAAAGGTCAATGAAACCATACGCAATCTTGCTGTCAGACAGGCACTGGGAACTAAACACTAAAGGGTCAGCTGAAATGTGGGATTATCTTGTCAAACAATCATCGACTCCTAAAAATTAAATTTAGAATTTATTTGTACTAATTTGTCTAATTGTCTTCACCTGTGTTCCCCTTTCTAATGTATAAATAGTCCTGTCACTTTTTTGTTGTGAGATCGTCTTGTCAGAGCCTGTCCCTCGTCTCCAGCTCCTGTCCCTGGTTTCCAGAACCAGTTCTTCGTCTCCCGCTCCTGTCCCTCGTCTCCAGAGCCTGTCCCTGGACTCCAGCTCCTGTCCCTCATCTCCATAGCCTTTCCCTTGTCCCTAGAACTCCTGCCCGTCTTCTGGACCCCGTCTCCAGTTTCCCTCCTGTCTGATTAATCTGCCTGGTCTAAATAAAAACACCTGTTGGTTGCACCATCCTCTTGTCTCGAGTTCTGCTTTGGGCTCTCACTAGAATGGAGCCCTCACACAATATGAAATTTACATAAATAATAATAAATAAATATTAAATAAATAATAAATAATAAATAAATATAATAAATAAAAAATAAATAATAAAAAAAAAAACTTAAATTGGAAGTATTACCTCCTTGGTTTGTAATCATTTTATTACACTTGTTACATGTTGCAGAGTCAACATCCTTAGCTGTGAAATGCAGCCAAATTTCTGATCATTTTGTCTTTGACTAGGATGGCCATACGTCTGGATTTAGGGCGGACAGTCCGCAATTTAAATGCCTTGTCTAGTGTCCTCTACAGCCTCAAATCAGACATTTACTTGATCTCCTTTTCTGAGTTGCACTTGAACGCAACGCCGCATATGGTCTGATGGTGTAAGACTGGTTATAAAAATGATTGGCTAAAAGCGGTGTCACTCAATTCTCTGATTTGTCATTGGTTGAAAATGTAAATAAGCCACCTCCTTTTCCCATGTGCTAGCTGTGCCAGCATCGCATCTCGAAAGGAGAAAAGACGGACCTCATTCAATGCCGAATGGTCAAAAGAGCACACATTTGTCAGCAAAAGCACTTTGGTTCACCGAATGGTTTCTGTCAAAGCCGGTATAAATAAAGTACATTCACATTTAACTATTATATAATATATACATAACATTTCAGAACTTACACTCCTGCATGTGTTCTTATTACATAGATGTTATCATTTATTTGTATTTACTTCTTTTGCACCTCTGGTTGATGTAATCTGCATTCCATTCATTAATGACAATGAAGTTGAATATAGTCTAATCTAATATAATCTGTTACCAAGGGGATGAGCACTAGTGCATTTATAGACTTGCGGGCCCAATAACTTTCAGACATAACTAAAATATTGTTTGAATTGAATGCTGACGTGTCCAGTTGTTCCATATGTTTGAGGTTTCAGTCACACAACATAATTCCTCCCTGCCCTTCTTCCTCAATGTACATGATGCAAAAATGCCACTGGGAGCAAATTAGAACATGACATCATACTGTTTTGAGCACTGAAAGGATGGAGGCTGTGAGTGTGCACGTTTCAAATGCATAATTAAAAATCTGAAAGGTTGCGTTGCTGTTTTCCATTTCCTCACAATAGCACAGAATGCATTAGCAGTGCACTGCTCCTAAACTGTATTCAAGCTTTAAATGCTCATCTGGGAAGGTTTTAACAAGAGCCAGATCAGCATGCAGAACACAGACTGGTTGAAAGCAACGGAAAGCACAGCAGAGCCTCTGAAGCAGGCTGCAGGTGCACTGCCTTGCTCAAGGGCAGAGAGCGAGTAAAACCTTGTTTGAGTGGTGTTTCTCTGCAGTTTTCTGGAGGACCTGAATGATACAAATAGCAGGAAACTTTTACAAAATTTAAATTCATTTGATTTTCTTGTATGCGATCCAGATTTCTTTTATTTCTAGGTGAGCTTCTGCAGTGCTCGGGGGCACCCTGCAGTAACGGTGGAAATTACAGATATGAAATCAAACAACAGTTTCCTCTTTCCTGTGTTTCTGTGTGGAAATGTGGTGGTGAAGTTAAAGGCATTGGAAACTAGCTCTCCCAGCCCAGCTGTACAGTCTCATGTGTAAAATCCCCCCACTGTTATTGTCTGTAAGGATGCTTTCCTGCTTTTTCTGTCAGGGTTTGGGAAGCAGGCAGCCGAACAGTGTCATCCATCGGATAGCAGCGACAATGAGCCAGATGGTGCTGGTCTCCAAAGCTCCGTGCTGAGCTGCTGCTGCACTGGCTAATGGGACATCATCACACACCTTAAGACACACCACTTCCTGTCCCTCTACATTCAAGTCAGGCTGGAAACAGAGAAGGAAACAAGGTGAAGGTTGTACAAATGGAAACATGCTAAAAGTATTGTATTATATGCAGTTCCACTATTGGTGATAGTTACTGATAGTTTCTGCACTTCACTTTTTAACGGTGACTCTCATTAGCCTGGACTCATTCCTCAGGTGTCAAACACCAGTGCTTCTTGGTGGTCATTGGTGTTTGACAGGTATGGCACCATTTGGCACCAGTTTGTACTCTTAAACTGTTTCTTTTAGGGGTCTAAAATCGTTTTTGTTGCTGCCTGCGTCCACAGCAGTGCATTGTTTACCATCCAGTCGAAATAGTCAACAGCGACTTAAATGTGGACAATTAACCAAAACCACAATATTCACAGACAAGGAAGTGAACTGTGGTCGCTGGTGTCACAGGTCTGACCTCCTGCATACAGCTTGTGTTCTGTATGCAGCACTTTATGACTGAAAATGTTTGGACTAAACATAACTGTGGCAGCAATTATGTTTTTTAAGAGTGAAACTCCAACTGGCAAAACTATGATTTCCCAAACCTTAACAAAGACATTTGCGCTACATTTTCAATAGTTGCTAACTTTCTCTCGAGAAACTATAACATATATGCACTACACACATCCTTTTATCTGTCAGTCACTGCTGAAAGTAGAGAACACAATGGAAAACTTTTAATAATGTACATTGTGCAGTATGAAGCCCTCTTGTGAAAGAGAGGTAATTAAATGAAAATATGGCTACTATACTTGCATCCCCACTTTTAACTATAGGCACCCATGCCTGCAATGACAAAAATGTTTTATGACCTTTTTTTAGAAGATAAACTAGCCATACTGCTTATCAGCCTCCCTGCTTTATCATCCCTTGCCTTTGTCATTGAATAAAATCAAGTGTAATTATAAGATTTCTGTGCTTCTGGTTTATTCGTCAAAGAGTCAGACTTTGGGAGTTTAAATGTTAGAAACTACAGATTTTATAATTCAAAAAAGTGTTCTGTATGATGTATTTTGTCTTGCCATTTGGTAATTTAATGCTTCTTTCCTGCTTTGAATTCCTGATAAACATGAAAACCTCCCACATGGCATACTGAAAGCCACAGTGAGGGGAAATGAAATAAGCTTTCAGAAAGGAGCACAGAGGGGCGGTGGCATGTCACCACTATTCACACTATTCATTTGACTTATTCGGAATAATCCCACATGGGTTGGCTTTAATTGCAGGGTGCTCGTTCCAACATTTGAATACAATATTAGAAAGACAGAGCTGATAATCATCTGGTTAGAATACCACGGCTGCTGCTGCTGATTATAGCTTCTGTTGCAGTGGGAGAAAGACGTGTGCAGGTCACAGTTTTTCCATTTCCAGTGATTTCACTGAATGTCTCTGCAGTACACCAAGAAATTACTGTTTGGCTGGAAGGTATATTGTTAAGAAGTGATGTCCTCTAACACGTGTTATACTGAAGAAAAAACCTTTAACAAATTTTCTAAATGTTGTATAGTTATCAAGCTCTTTGTGTCAGAGCCTGTAAAATGATGAACTTAGTACTTTGCCTACATTTGTGTTTTCTTGAATTTCTGAACTGATCTGAGATTAAGTGTCCGCATGTTCGAAAAAAAAAAAAAATAGGGGCATCTGTCGTCTTAGATGCCCCCATCTTTGATGAACTAGGGTGCCCTTCCAGTAGAGGAAATAGGATGAAGAGCCCTTAAGTGGAGAAAACGTAGGTGCCCAACCCGTAAAGAATATATGATGAAGTTTACTCTATGGTGCCCTGAAAATAATGCATGATGAAATAGCCTCTAGGATGTCCTTCTAGTGGGGAAAGCATGATGTAGTGGCCTTTACGGTGCCCAAAACCTGGTGAAGTTCCCCGAGGGTCAGGAAAATGTATTTAAGTGCCCTCATGTGGAAAAAGTTGAAGCAGTGCTCTCTGGGATGCCCTTCCAGTGGAGAAAACATGATGAAGGTCGTGTGTGGCATGTAGGTGAAGGAGGACCCAAGAGCAGAAGCGGTACAGGTAAGTACAATGCTTGATTTCACAAGTGCAGGTGAGAATTTCCAAAATCCAAAAAAGGCAAGACACAGGGGTGAGTGCTGGGCTGTGAGGGCAACAGGAGGCACTGGTAAAGAAGAGAGGAGAGACACAGGTAAATCACACATTCACAAGAAATAACTGGGAGAAAGCATACAAAAAAAACAAAAAAAAAAAACAAGAAAGAAGCCAAGCTGCTACCACAGATGATAACTGGATACTCTGGAATCGAGGAGAGTCTCTGCAGGTCTTAAATAGGCAGGCTTGATGATGGAAGTAGGAACAGGTGTGTCCAATCACTCCTCAATGCCGCAGGGGGAAGGGTGCCTCAGGAAAAAAACAACAGGTGAAAACACAAAAGCTAAAACCCGGAAACTAAACCACCAAAATAAAAGCACAGGTAACACAAACTCCCACAGTCATGTACGGCATTCATGCTCACATTTGCTGATTGTTCAGAAGAATACATTGTACATCATACTCTGTTACTTGGCTCTATCATTCTAAAGTTCAGACTGATTCATTAGCATGTAAGCTGATGCATACCATCATAGGACTATGATTTCACCACACAGTCTAGCTGTCCACTGAACAATCTGACACAGAGTGACATGAAATCATCATCCACCATCGTTGTTGTTACTGTCTAAAGTTTAGCAGCTGCACAATCACAGCTAGTTGCTAGCATTGCTGTTTGGTGCTGAGCAGGTTGTCTACAGTTGGTTTGTCAGCTGAAAAAAGTTGTCAATTCTAAGCTGAGTTTAGAGGAACTGTGGAGAACTTTGTATGCAGGATTTTATTTGGAGTATTTAGCACATGGTGGCGCTGACAAACTTTTTTCATCTACCTGAATACTTCTTCTACCACCAGTAGATAGGCAGGTGGTTAAATTTCTAGTAAAGAATAATAATAATAAAAAAAAAAAAAACAATGCACTGAACTGTTGAATAGTTGGCAGGAGCATCTCTGTGCTTGTCACTCTGGAGATGCCACTCCTCCCCAGCCTTTCTCCTAAACATCATCCTCTGGTAGAAAAGTGGCTGCACACTTAATGCGTTATGATTTGTGATCAGACGTTCAGAAGTCACAGTGAAATTATATGACAGCCGTAAGCCAATGTGACACTCAGGTTTAAGGTGGTATGCTTGTGACAGCCAAGATACCAGTTTGAACTTACAGACTGACTGGGAAATCTGGAAGAGGAAATTGAACAAGTAGTTTTCTGCTGACCTTGAGGAAGTCACTTAACCTTCAGTCAGTCACAGTGGGTTTGAGCAGTGGCAAAAGCTCTAATGCATTCCCACAGTATTTCACAGGGTGTGAGCAGTCTACTGAAAACACTGTGAGACAAAGAAATCCTATAAGTGATTTTACCCAGACACACAACGTCCAGAGCAAGAGGCAACAAAACAATATATTATTTACAGTTAAAGTGATACAGAAATCTCACCTGGGATTGTTTACACAGAGGAGTCATGAGGGAAATAATTTTATGTCATGTTATTTCTCACAGGAGGCCCTAATATACATTGTTGTCTTCTCTTCCAGAATCCCTACAACAGAGCTAGACTGTGTAAAATCAGCTGATCTGTTGAGCCACAAAGGCCAATTTAACTCTTTGAGTGTCAATGACCTATTTCAACGTCATTTAAAATTCAACTCTTGAGTGCCATTGATGTAATAATATGTCAAATTGGGGTTTTTTTTCTCCTGCAGCCTGTGACTAATTTTGGGGCTTCTGGGATTTGTAGTCGGACATAAAGAGAAGGTATACGTCACAGAGATCCAAGCAGGAAGTGGAGACGATCAAGATTAGAGAGCAAAACAAAAGAATCTGGACAAAAAGTGGGGCTTAGGATGAAAGTGGTCAGAACAAGGTAAAAACAAACTTTTTTTTCATGATGAAATAGAGTCTCTTTTTTCATTTGAGCTATTCTCTGTTTTCAGAGACAGTATAAAATATTCTGTGAGACTGAAAGACTTAATGGGACATAGACCAGGCTGAAAAATACCAGGCTCACCATGCAAATAAAGGACAGGTGTCAAACAACTGCTGTAAATAGAAGATGAATCAATTCACAATAACAACAACAAAAAAAAAACACAAATACAGTGGGACACTCTGGGAAATGAGTGTAGGGTCATGCTAAAAACAGGTATTAGTGAAACACAATATGTAAGCAACTGACTGTCAATAGAAACATAAGCAAACATTATGTTATGGTTCTGTTCTATCCATTCCAGCTGTCTTAGGGCAGAAGGCAGGGTACACCCTGGACAAGTCTCCAGTTCATCACAGGACACAGACAACCACTCACACTCACATTCACACCTACAGTCAATTTAAATTAACCAATTAACCTAATCCGCATGCATGTTTTTGGATGGTGGGAGGAAGCCGGAGTACCAGAGAGAACCCACGCAGACACGGGGAAAGAAAGGCCCCGGGTCAGGAATCGAACCCGGTACTTGCTGTGTGTACTGTGTACTCACCTTGCTGTGAGGTGACAGTGCTAACCACTACACCACTGTGCACTGTTCTGATGTGAGATTTTGCTCTTATGTGCTTCTGGTTTCTGTTGCTACTCTTCTTCTCCTCCTCCCTTGGTTTCTCCCAGGCTGATGAGGTCATCTGACTTTCACCCATCAATCAAACCTCCATAAAAGCCCAGAGTGTGTTTTCTTCGTGTTTACTTACCTTATTCTTTGTGTTCCTTTAAAGTTACCCACCTTGACCCTGGAGCTCCAGCATTATACTTCTCCTGTTCTGTCCTCCAGATCTGTGGAGTACCTCATCACTTCCTGCACATCCAGGACTCCTCATTGGCCAACTGACTGCTCTGCTCCAAACATTCTCCATCTCATGCACCATCTTCTACCAGCCTTCATGCCACTTCCCCTTGTCTTCCATCTGCAAAAGAGAACATCATACTGCTGATCTTTTGTTCCTGAAGTCATCAGAGAGGAACAAATTTAGTATGACAGGAACATTTTCACTGCTATCGGTTCTGTTCACTTTATTCTGTGCACTTTAAAACTCGCATATGGAGATTAACTCTTCCATCCTTGAGTTCAGTGAGAAGAAAAAGTGAGAATAAAAAAGAGCACAGTGGTGACACATTTATTAATATGATGAATTGCTTTTGGATGGGACATCTTGTACCGCCTCGTACAAGAAAAGTATGATTTATGATTGCCTTCGAGTTCACTGTCAAAAAAACAAAACTGTGGGAATTATCTGCATTTGAGAATCTTTATAATACAAATTAATGATCACATCACACAGCGAGCCAGGTTGGACCCGCTGAATTAAATTTCTTAACGGGCTACTTTGAAGCGTTAATCAATTCATGACAAAGCCATAACTCAGTGCAGTGATGGGAAGCAAACCTGTCAGTGTCTCATCCTCCTTCCATTATCATTCAATATGGCAGAAATCACAGCTCTTATTTCCACCTCCATAATGAACCAGATAAACTCAACATCCCTGTGCTTCAGAATTTTCATTCAGTACACTGTTCAAGAGTGAATATATATTCACTTTCCACTTCCAAAGTATTCCCATAGTTTACTTGGTTACCAGTATATGGAAACATTCTTCATTCAAAATTGTGCTTCGGGACCAGTAGCCTATTATCAGCTATGTGGAGTGAAAGTGTCAGCATGTATGTTGTGTTAGAGCAGCATGTTACTGCTGTAGCTGCTGCAGGTGGAGCTTGTTGAACTAGTTTAGCCCAATGGTTTACAACCTAGGGGTCAACCCCCCTCAAAGGGTCACCAGATAAATCTGATGCTGTGAGATGATTAATGGGAGAGAGAAAAAGAGATTAAATTCAGACATACAAAATTGAAATGTGAATCACTGAAACGGTTTTTGAAATAAAACATTGTGAAGAGTTTAGAGAAGAAAAGTCTCTTTTCTTATTTTATTACACTGTGGTGAAGTGGGCGAGGTCTCATCTGTCCCTCTTGTACCAGTAATTCCACTTACATTGTTCACCTTATAATTACATTACTGTTTATTTTTGCTTTAATTTACCATTACCTACTGTATGGACAGTATCACTGCACTTGCTGACATGTTACAAACTGTAGGGAAGGGAAACTTTCTTTCTTTGGTTAGGATTGTAATAGTGTACCTTAGTACAAGTTAGGGGAGGACTCTAAAACCTGTGTGTAAGAACATGGCAACAACACTGAACCCAAATGCATGACTCAAAGGCAAAGTATCAACAGAAAGGTTTATTACAAAAAGAAACATATTTTTACAGGGAGGAATTGCCACTCTAACCTGTCCAACCTGAAACAAAACTAAAGAAACTAAAGAAAATGTGAACTGGACAAAAACTGAACAAAAATCATCTATAATAATAATAACAAACAGCAGACACTCACCAACGGTAAGGAGGCAAAGATACAGTATAACTAAACTAGAAAAGAAAAGCTCTCACCAATGGTGAGGGAAAAACTGGTGGACACAGACTACACTGAAGAGACACTGGGTCCGTTTCACAAAGCAGGTTCAACAAACTCTGAGTGTAGCCCTGAACTCTGAGTTGATCTACTCTGAAATATGAAACTCTGAGTTTCTGCTTCCACAACAGCTGATTTGAGTTGGTTTGATCAACTCTGAGTAGTTTCACCTGGAGTTAAGCATGTACACCACAGCGATAAACAGCCAGCATCAATGGAGCCCCAATTCGACGAGTCACCATGGCAACAGGCAAGAGGAGGGCAGTGTTTTTCACACCGCTTGAATTAGAAATTTTAATGCGCACTTATGGCGAGTTTGAACATGTTTTTAAGAAAAAGTGCAACACCGTTGCTGCGGCAAAAGAAAGGGAGATGGCGTGGGAGAACATTGCTGCCCGGGTCAACGCGTAAGTTTAAATGTAGTCCTAAATGTAGTGCTCTGCATCTCCGACATTATATAAAAAAACTCCCTTTTGCAAAGAACCGCAGCACAACACACACTATCTGATGGGATGTAAGAGCATGACTGCGGTGGGTCATGTTGCAAATGTAAGGACGGATTAGGTTGTGTATGTAGATTATGGACTGTGACATGAAACGATACCGTTCAAAAAGATAACTGTCCGGAAATGCAAGAACATCTATGCACGGTCTGATGACAATCTCCTGACGAATATTTAGTTCTCTGTGCAGTAATGCTGCTCCTTCATCCACTGGATCATTAATGAACGGACATGCCATTTTAACAGACGACAGAACTCGCCTGCTGACTGACTGAATGAATGAATGAGGAAATCAAACAGCGTGTGTGGCTGAAAGAGGGCGGAGACAGAGAGAAACTCAAGGTTCATTGAGGAAAAACATGGTCCTGACCAGGTTAGGTTCATAGAGTCTGTTACTACGGTAACTGATCGAGAGCTTCAGTTACCTCTCTCTGTGAAATAGGCTAGAGTTACCCCTCTGTCTCTGGTTTGAGTTACCTCCCTTTCTGAAACGGAAAACTCAGAGTCATTTCAGGGTTAACAGACTCAGAGTTTTCACTAAACCTGCTTTGTGAAACGGACCCATTGACTACACTAACGAGAGAAACCAAACAGCTCAACACCTGACAGACATGGACGAGGGACCTGACCTGGACGGACTTCAATTACGTGGAACTTCCGGGGAGCTTGGCTGACAAAACACAAGACATACTGGCACAAGACAATGAGGGACAAGACAATTTCAAAATAAAACAGCAAATGACAAGACTGAAATAATAAACATAACTTGACCTAACAGACATGACACTGTGAGAGGTTGATGCTTGGGGGGAGAAAGGGAGACTGTTCTGTGGTGAATATGTGTCATTTGTTTCAGTTATTTTGTTGTTTTCTTTTTTCCAAGTGTATTTTTATTTGATCATGCGAGCAAACCACTGTAAAAAAAACAAAACAAAACACGTACCTTTATGCACCAAAACAGTGTAGAGTCTGCTATCCTACAGTAACCAGATAAATATAGTCTCAGTATAACGAAGAATACAAAGGATATACCCATAAAGTATCGTAAAGCTGTACTTGATCACTTGAGTAAATGTACTCACAGCTGACTGCATATCTGACAGGAAAGGACACTTTTCTGGAGAGAGGCAGGATGTCATAATGTCAATATAATGATATCAAAAGGTTCACGAGGAACAGTTAAAGTCACTATGTAATGCATGAGGGTGACATTATTTCAGAGGCTGGATAAACATGAAATCATCAGTGGGTGATGGTGAAGCTTATGGTGGCTGGTCCCTGTTTTCCTGTCTTTCCCCTCAAGTGGAGGCGCGTACAATAAATTCATCACCTTCCCATATGAGAAAACAAACCCCATGTATCACTACTAATACTTAATGGACTTAGAAAATTGGTTTATATGTTGCTTTGCTCATCTGTTTGACAGCAGGATTACTAGCCTTATTTTTCATGAAAAAATATGGCTGTAACTTTGGCCAAGGTAGAAGGTTTTGATATTACATTATTTTTACCATATGGAGGAAGCCTCGGTGGAGGTCTGGGCTCTCTGAGTGCTTTTCGAGTTGTTAATGTAATCAAACTTAGCCATTAAAGGACCAATATGTAATATATTTACTATAATAAATAATAAAATGACCATAATATCCATCCATTACCTACCGCTTATCCTCATAGGGTTGCGGGGGGGCTGGAGCCTATCCCAGCTGTCTTAGGGCGGAAGGCAGGGTACACCCTGGACAAGTCGCCACCTCATTGCAGGACAAATAGAGACAGACAACCACTCACACCTACAGTCAATTTAAATTAGCTAATTAACCTAATCCCCATGCATGTTTTTGGATGGTGAGAGGAAGCCGGAGTACCAGAGAGAACATGCAAACTCCACACAGAAAGGCGCCGGGCCCGGGATTCGAACCCAGTATCTTCTTGCTGTGAGGCGACAGTGCTAACCACTACACCACCGTGCCGCCCCAACCCATAATATGTCATCAGAAATTCAGGGAACATGATGAATTGAAATTCTGGCTTCTCAGAAAACAATGCTATAGCCAGCTTCTTCTTCTTGTTGAAATTTCCATTCCAGTCTGGAAAACTTGTTTTTCTTTTTGGACGGTGTTATCCTGTCCATGACTCCAATCAACACCCCGCTGCCACACCTGAAAAACACACACAGACAGTCTTTTGAAGCCATGGAGGCAAGATGTGTTTCACATGTTTCCCCATTAAACGGTTTGCTTAATTAATTAAATTTTTTTTAAAAATATGTAGGAGGATTTCAGTGATGTCTTTCCCCCCAAACCCTGTATAGTCAAATTCATGTTGATAGACTGATTAAATTCAGTGTGCATAAAAAAAATGTTATTGTCTTTCAATAACATGTGAACCAGGAGAAATATCAGCAGCCAGAAACAAGGAGACAATCTGTTTGCTTTCCTACATTAGACAGTATTTTAGAAATACACCTCAATTCATAGTTGCACTACTACTTAAAGGGGCTCACATCACACCTTGTGGGCTCAGTGTCCGTAGCCATGGTAACTCAGGAGATATCCATGTTGTTATTTGTAGGCTTTGACTTCACTGTCCCACCACTGCCATTATGTATCAGTTCTCACCAAGGCAGAGGAAGACAGGGGAGGAGGAGGTGCAAAGTGAGAGAATAAGGAGAGATGGAGTAGTTTTTATTTATTTATTCATTCTTCAATGTTCCGTGAAAAGCACTAATCTTCGGATGACGTGCTAAAAGGCCAGAACAGAGTAAGATGATAACCTGTTGGTGTTAAAAGGCAGAATGTTCCTGTTAGGTGTCAAACGTGACATCACAGTCAAAGAGCTGGAACAAAACTAAAGCTAGAACTTAGATACTTGAAAATGCTGTATATATTCTTCATGAAGGGGTCTCACTCACATCAAGTCCATTTTATTCATATAGCGCTACATCTCAACACAAGTCATCTCTTGACACTTCAGAGGCCTGTACGAGGAATCAGGATTTGTGGTTGGCAAGGTAACATCAGCTGTAATTCTTGTTTTCAGACTAGTGGTTCACGCTGGGTTGTTACGATTGTTGTAGGACCACTGAGGGGCATCAATGTTGTGAATGAAGCTCAATATAATATGTTGAAAACGTTGCCTCATCAATTTGGGGCTTTATAGGTGGGGGAAGGATTTTAAAGTGAGTTAGTGCAGGTGAAATACTGTATGAGTTGCAGCATTCTGGACCAACTGTGAAGAGATGTAATAATCCAGCCTATAAGTAACATGCATATATGTTTTCAAGGTCAAGGTTACAGGTCCACACTCAAATGTATAGAAGATATTAAAATTACAACATGTCATTCTTAATTTAGCTTGATGACACCATGATAAATTTGTAGTCTGGAATCTAACATTGAGGGAATTCACTGTGTATTATATCCAGGTTTGGAAACATCACTTTAAAGGAAAGGTATCTAAACTAAAGATGGTGTCACATGCTATCAGAAGTTAAATTTGTAATTTTACGGTCTGAATCATATCATCTGTTTCCTCTTTGCAATATAAAGCCAATTCTTTGTCAATGCTGTCAGAATGTCATGAAGAAAAAAAACACAATGATGGAAATAAAGCATTTTGCATTGTATATTAATCAGAAATACCACTGGTACTCATGATGTTAAATATTTCAAAGAAATGGAAACCTGTCACTGAGTGTTGGTTTTATGCATGAAATATTGCCTGGTGCTTGCAGAGTAACTGAACAAATGTAATTTTTGTGACTTCCTGGTTTGGAAAACACAAACATATTCAGGAAATTTCTCCCCACACCACAAGTGGCATACTGATAGTTGTAATTAGCTGTAATATACAAAGCCTCAGACAAATACTGAAGTCCAGAAATTGAAGTCTTGAAGAGTGTGGATAGTTCAAATTGGAAATCTGTAGAAACCTGTGTATAGATTTGAGTCATTACTCTTTATAATGAGTTTTCAGAAGTGTAATGATCACACTCAGTGTACACTGACTTGAAAAGCTCTTGTGGAGGTTCTGTAATTAACCTGGTGATTTGTGATTTCATTTCTGCGTATGACAGTTCAATCTGAGCTGGTGCTCTGCAGCAGACAAAAGGTAAATTACTTCCACTGTGTACTGTCCATGATGCAGGTTTACACAACAGAGATTATAATGTTAACATTTAACTCGCAACTGTATCTGTGCTCTGTAAGGTGAGTGCTCACTGTATTGTTGGGCAGACAGACAGGAGCTGACCTAGTTATTAGCAAATACCTAATACAATATTTTTTCGGTATATATTAATGATAATGGGGCACCAAATTAAGTTGCCTGACTCACAGATGGCCTGTGCCTTATTTTCAGTCTGTGTGTGTGATGCAGGACTGAATCTGTATGTTATGTGTCTGTGAAGAATGACTAACATCAATTTCAAAGTCAGGTACCCAACTATATTGACTACGATACTACAGCAATATAACGCAGAGAACAGCATTTGATCCAATCAATACATGTACACTGACAAAGTCAAACAGCCTTGCTAGGCTTTGTGTTGCATCTCTATGCAAATGATTTTTTTAATGTAGGCGCCCTGCAGCAGTGGCTCCCAGACATGAGCTTTGCTTTTCTGCTTTGAGGCAAAGGTCTCATCCCACCTCTGTCCCTCCCTCCTCCCCTCTGTTTCTGTAAATGTCCAGCACACTCCTCTGCAGAAATACAGAGTTAACAGGAGAATCTGTTCTGTAGGGAACAATGTTAGAGAAAATGCAGCCATAAATACCACTTCCAGTGTTACTTCTGACGACTCACCCTGCTAAACAGACAAAGAGAAGAAAGAGGGAGACAGAAAAGACTGAAAGATAAAACTCTGGATAAAGCTAAGAGGACAAACCAGAGTGAACATCAGTGGAGACACTGAGACATCTGAAGGGACTGAAAAGTGATGCAGAAGTTTCTGCTTTCATTTAGTTGGACAGCGAATTATTTGTTTTAGCTTCAGGAGGAGTTATTATTTTCATGAAATATGTATTGTTTGCTAACTTAGCTACTGTTATAGCGCGCATTAGCCCGACGCTACTATTAGCTTCTCTGTGGGTGTAAGCTGGTCGTAGGTGTGGCTTGTATTGAAGAGGTTATAGGATATGACATTTTGATCATATTGCACAGTCATAGTCTTCAGTGTCTGCATTATAAAGGTGATCACAGACTCCAGCAGACTGTGTGGATCTGGATGTCTATTCAGCTCAAAGCTTCCATAGTGGAGCGCTCTGCTGCTAGCCGTTTCCTGTGAAATTTCTGTGAATCTGAGATTGAGATCACATTTAAAGCAGATCAATGTGAAAAATAGATGCCGAGCAGTGTTTTGTGTGACAACAGTGTGTTTGGGCCTTTAGCCCAATGCTAACTTATCATGCCAGCTTATGGTGTTTGTAAACTGGTCGTCAGTGCCACTTGCATTGAAGAGGTTATAGGATATCACCTTTTGACCGTATTGCACTGCTATAGTCATCATCATGCATTATAAAGGTGACAAAATGACGTCTCCTCTCCCTGCTGAATCCTACGGTCAGATGTTCAAGTTTGAGGTGGTGTAGCTTTGGACGGAGCAGTGACGGGGGGGAGTGCGGTGGAATGGAGCATTGAGGAGGCTGAGAGGAGGTGTCACTTTCAAATCTTACTAGCTCTTTTGTTACCTATCTAACATGACAGACTGTAGCTTTAAATGGAGAGATGTGAGCATGGGGTTAGATGCATTGCTTAAGTGTTACCAGTCCACACTCTCCCTGCAGGGACTTGAAATGATGACCTGTGGGGATAGTACCTGACCTGCAGGGCCGTTGCAACCGGGTAGGCAAACTAGGCCATTGCATGAAAGGGGGCCCCCTGATAACCACTGGTTGTGTGTGCAACAGCAACGACAACTTTGTGAGCGCCCCCTAAATTCTATGACCGAAAAGTGCAATGACATTGTTATCAAAATCCCCCTCGAGGGGGATATAAAATATGTCTATTGTTAGACAGCAGCAGCCATAAGCAGCAGTTGTAGACATGACTGTCTCTTCGTGTAAAGAAATTAATTGTGTGTTTTTACTTTGTGCACTTTTCTGTGTTGGTAGTTCAAATTGAAACATTACTGTCATTTACATACTTTTTCTTATGTCCTTATTTATTTGATTATATTTTTAATAAAACAAAGTTATTTTATGTGTGAACTGTAAACATTTTGTATTGTGTTAATGTTATTTGCATATTTTATATTATATTGCAGTCTTATTTTCTTATTCAATTTAATTATATATTTTGTATATATACTATTTCTATTCAGGTTATTGTTCAGTGTTATACGTTTAGTAACAGTTTGTATATAATCATATTTGTTTTAATAATGTAAAGATATATTTAATTAAGTTATGTTAGAATGGATAGAACACGTGTGATTTTTATTTATTCTTCAGTGGGTTAGCGCCCCAAGGTCCTCGTCTAGGACCCCCAAATACCTTGAAAAGGCCCTGCTGACATGCAACTCAATAGTATCTCACACATACATTTATAAAACACAGCTTTAAAGCAACAGTTTGACATTTTGGGAAATGTGCTCTCTGATGGAGAGCAAGAAAAAAGTATTCTTAGCTCCCAAAATGTTGAACTATTGCAAAAAAAAAAAGTCAGCTGAACTTGTTTAAGGTTGTTCACCTCTCACCCAAAAGGCTTCTTCAGTTCTATGCTTTGTTCGGAGCACTTACATCCGTAAACTAGTGTGATCCTCCTGTCCTGAGTTTTTCTCCTGTGTGTGTGTGTGTGTGTGTGTTTGGCTGTGCCAAACCCAGTCGCTGTATCCCTTCATCTGGCATGATGCTGCATGGCTCTCACTCTGATGAGAGGGAACTCCCTGGTCTCTACTGATGGGATATTTCAGCTCAGAAGCTGCCACAGATCCACCTGGTCTCACTCTGGGTTTCCATCACCCAGCACAGCAGAAGCATGAAGGCTACTCTGAGGATACTGTTAAAGTCTGGTGTTTGTTTAGACATTCACCTGGAGGCAATAAATCCCAACACACACTCATACACTCATGTGCACAACAATGCATAGCAAGTGTAAGTGTAGTTTGTCTGTGTGAGTAAAATAAAAAAAAAATCAACCTGAAATAAATATTTAAATAAATAACTTGAAACTTAAATATGTAAACTGCTGTGCCAAGCCACTTAAACTTTCTTGTGCCACTGATGAGCAGAGTTGTCTTGATAAGTTTTGAAAAGCTTTGCATGGCAGAGGCCATGGAGAGAAATCTCGAGATCTGGATACAGGTCCTGCAAATGATCTTCATGGAGTACAGACAACATCTCAAGAGCAGTTCTTTGTGTTGGTTTGTGATGGCATGATCTCCTGAGCCATCCATTCTCTGCCTGTGCTGTACGCACAGCGCGCCTCACACTAGTGCATATTCACATCCTTTATGCACATGTACAAATGTATCCCCTCACGCAAAATGTGGCCGTTCATGGAGGAGGCCCTACACACAACAGGTGTTCTGCATTTGGAAGTAGCGGCCCTGTTCCTGGTTCACTTTTATCCTGTATGTCATTGGATATATATATATACAAATACAGTGGATCATTTTTTGGAGGTACAACTATGAACAGTGCATATGAACAGCGCACAAATTACCACTTTTATAGAGGTACAACCGTAGTATGAGGAACTTTCATTTGGAATTTCCATCAATCCATCCATTATCTACCGCTTATCCTCACAGGGTTACAGGAGGGCTGGAGCCTATCCCAGCTGTCTTAGGGTGAAAGGCAGGGTACACCCTGGACAAGTCACCACCTCATCGCAGGGCACATAGAGACAGACAACCGCTCACACTCACATTCACACCTACAGTCAATTTAAATTAACCAATTAACCTAATCCCCATGCATGTTTTTGGATGGTGGGAGGAAGCCGGAGTACGCGGAGAGAACCCACGCAGACACGAGGAGAACATGTAAACTCCTTGCTGTGAGGCGACAGTGCTAACCACTCACCACCACCATGCCGCCCTATTTGGAATTTCTTTTTCTGTAAAAGTTCAAATACTTGTTTAGTCATTATTTAATCCTAGCATTTAATGAAATAGTTTCCTTAAAAAAGTTAAATGTTTTCGAACAGGATTTAAGGTTGCAGCAGCTAATCAGCACACTAGTTTTATACCCAGGGGAGAGCATCCATGTAACCTTGTATCTCAGAGTGCAAACTGCCCTATAACTATATTTGCAGCAGCGTGGGTTGATGCACAATTTCTGTTGAATTATCTTGTCTTGCTGTGACTTTTCCACTGAAAAGGCCAAGATCCAAATAGAACTTTAATGTAGCTCCAGAGCAAATCCATCTTTACGTTACACAAATTATATTAATTCATCCCTCCATCCATTATCTACCGCTTACCCTCACATAGGGTCATGGGGGGGCTGGAGCCTATCCCAGCTGTCTTAGGGTGAAAGGTAGGGTACAACCTGGACAAACCTGGACACATAGAGACAGACAACCATTCACACTCACATTCACACCTACAGTCAATTTAAATTAACCAATTAACCTAATCCCCATGCATGTTTTTGGATGGTGGGAGGAAGCCGGAGTACCAGAGAGAACCCACACAGACACGGAGAGAACATGCTAACTCCACACAGAAAGGGCCAGGAATCGAACCTGGTACCTTCTTGCTGTGAGGTGACAGTGCTAACTACTACACTATTAACTCATTATATAGAAATAGTTATCATTTGTTGACAGTGGAGACAGTTAAATACATTATGATCAACATCAATGCATTTCTTGGATTTAGTCTGATATAAAATGAAGCAGTAGTGGTGGAGATCCTGTGAGTGTCTGCTGCTCTCTTATTGATTTTTTTTTCCTCCATGTGGATCCATTGAATGTAGTGAAAATAAAATGCCACAAAATCCAATAGAGAGAAGAAACAATAAACTGATATCCTGTTTAAAGTGATGTGGTGTAGCAGACAGGCACTCTGGGTAATAAATCAGTGTCAGTGACAACTGTCCACACTGTGTCTCTGTAAAGCAGTGAGATCAGCTGGTGCCTTGACCCGAAGCCACAAATATCTGCTGCAGGGCCGGCTCTCTGATAGTCAGCAAACACTGCCATGTTCAATGAAAACACACATACACACAGAAAGACAATCAACTTGATGCCAGCAGAACACATCCAACACTTAACGGCCATTCAATCAAATGAGGGTCATGCACATACACACACACAGATAGGCAAAAATACACTTGTGGTCTGTAAAAGGGCATCCACGCCGATCCAGACACTCCCCAGGGTGCTATGCATCTTATCTCCATTTCCTCACGTCCTGCCTGTTAGCTATGTGAGACATCTGAAGGTGCACTGGAGACGAGATAAGCAGCAAATTAGAGTGGAGCAGAAGCATAGTCCATGTAGCGCAACCCAAGGGTCAGTGTGCATCTGCGGTTATCTCACGATATACTGGCTAGAGGAATGTGACCACCTTTACATGGAGATCCCACTTTAAGCATGACCTCAATGATTTAGAGTTTATTACATGCCAGAAACAACACATAACTCATAATGTTGGCAATAATACATTTTACTTATAAAGCACTTTGCTGAAAATGATAGAGAATTCACAGATTAAAACAGTTTTATAATTTGCAATTATAGATTGTTCAGTGTCATGTTGTGATCTCTATTTGTTTGCATTCTTTTACTTAGAAATTACTAATAAAGGCTGGATTAAAAACATAATAATAAAATATGGGGGTGCTGTATCATTCATACACTTTTTGTGAGTGTGGGCTGTGAACAGTTTTATGTATTTCTGTTTTTTAGTTCATCTTCAGTGGAGTGAAATCAGTAAAAACAATATAATAATATATATATATATATATATATATATATATATATATATATATATATATATATATATACATATATATATATATAAAATGTCATAATAATATAATATAATAATGTCACAATATAGCATAATACAGCTCAGCATCACCATAAATTACATCCTCTGAAATGAACCAGTTGAATCAACACTTCTCTGAAAGAAAGGTGAAGTTTTAAAGTCCATCACCCATCCTTCCCTCATTTCTCTACCCACAACCCTTCAAACCATTTCCTTCATCCCTTCATCCCCTGACTCTTTCCCCTATCCCCTCATCCCTTCATCTATCACCCCTCTTCCCCTCATCTCTCTACCCACCACTCTCCTATTCCCCACATCCCTCATCCCTTCACACTCTCATCCCTTGAGCATAATTCCACCATCCTCATCCTTTCATCCATCGATTATCACCCCATCATCTCTTTAACCACAAGCCTTTATCCGTCAACCCTCATCCTTTTATGACCTCATCCCTTCACTCCTTGACCCTCATTTCTTCCTCCCTGATCCTTTCTAACCTATACCACCTACATCATCACTGCTCAACTCTAACTTTAATGTGTAATATACTGTTCTCAACTTATACCATTAGTGCTGTGGGATTTGTTAGTCAACTGAGCATTATGACCTTCATAGATTTACTGCAGGACTGCTGTATTGGACTAGTTTCATCTCCGGTGTATTTTATCTAATAAACAGATCAATGACAGTGAAGAAGTCATAGCCTGTGGTAAGATGACCTGCCAGTCCTGCTGTCTGACACACCCTCAGTGATTTATGAAGCACTGAACACCAGAAACACAGGCTGTCCCCTTACACGGTCTCTTTTAAAATATAAGCCACAGTCTGGCCTGTTGATGCTTAACCTGCAAGTACTGCTCTTTATGAAAGCTGCTTTGAAATCTGTGTCAAATTGTGCTTTATTAGAGGTAAACCAGATGGTGTCCTATTAAAGCTCTGCTCCTTTATGATGATTTACTGGAGTCCCCAAATGATTTACAGTATAGTGCATCTCTAAAGATGAACAACTATCAGGCCATGTGGCCAAGAGGTGCTGGAATGTTTCGGATGGTGACCTTTATATCCTCAGTGGTACTCTGTCAAATATCCAGACACCTACAAGGCTGTGCAGCATTGTGGTGTTGGGTTACATGTGAACACTTAATTAATGACATTTAGCTGACACTCTTCAGCGGGGTGACTTCTGCACAATAAGTGAGCAGGTAGGGGTTTAGTCTCCAAGCCAAGGACTGAGTAATTTATCATACAGCATAGAGGAAGGAATCAACACTTTAACCTTTCAGCAAACTGGCCAATCTCTCTGAGCAGCGGGAGCTCCTGCACATCTATGCTCTAGAGCCAGGAAGAATTAGGACATGTTTAGAAGTGTAACATAATAAAATCTCTAATAATAAAATAAAATCTTACTTTAAGTTAGAATTCTTTAAATAGTTCAGTCCACCATTCCCACACTGGATTCACACACAGCCCCCACACACAAGATAATCAAGAGACAATGCAGCATGTCATGTTGAAGTATGAAAAAAACAATATTTGTAAGGGTACACATGAATTTAGTATTGGTTTTGATAATTCCTGTAGATGTTTCAGAGCACAAGATTTCTCATTTTACTACAGCAGTATCTGACAGTCTGCCCTGTGCATATGATGAGGATGATTGGTAAAGTTATTGGAAGTGTGTACAGGTTGTATTTGTTTATAATGTACATTTTTGCAATTTTTGTACATTGTCAGACTAAATGTCTCTGGAATGGGTTTACACAAAGATCGTAAAAAATAAATGGAATTGTGTAAATATAATGAATAATGTTGATTATCCTTTAATCAGTTGTATTGAAGCACAACCTCAGAAAGCATTTAGGAAAGTCATGGGTTGAAAGGCTTGTCGTTTTGTGAACAGTGATTAGATCAACTCCAACAGGGAGTTCTGTGGTTCGATCCCTGGCCCCTTTTCTCATCAAAAAGGAGTCCGTTCAAAGGCCACTGATGAACCATTCCTGTCAGATCGCACTCAGGGAAAACAATTCAATGGCCAGCCAAGATTCACCTTTTGGTTGATTTAATTTCCAGTTCAAGGCAAATATTCATGATTCCATGCTGCCTCACTCTGGCTCTGGTAAAAAACATTTTCCCTTTATTGTACATCACCTGGGTGGCACAGTGGTGTAGTGGTTAGCACTGTCACCTCACAGCAAGAAGGTACCGGGTTTGAATCCCAGCCGGGGGCCTTTCTGTGTGTTTGCGTGTTCTCCCCATGTCTGCGTGGGTTCTCTCAGTACTCCAGCTTCCTCCCACCATCCAAAAACATGCATGGGATTAGGTTAATTGGCTAATTTAAATTGACCGTAGGTGTGAATGTGAGTGTGAGTGGTTGTCTGTCTCTATGTGTCCTGTGATGAACTGGAGACTTGTCCAGGGTGTACCCTGCCTTTCACCCTAAGACAGCTGGGATAGGCTCCAACCCCCCGTGACCCTATGAGGATAAGTGGTAGATAATGGATGGATAGATGTACATCACCTAACACTGACCCTTCTCTCCTATAAGTGCTAGGTCTGGTGCTTTGTGCCCCCAATGTCAACAAAAATAATAAAAAGCTAACAAAAATAATCTTAAATGATTAATGAATCATATAGCTCTTACATTATTTGACCACTGCAACAACAATAAAAAGGTGAAATGACAAACTTATTCATGTTAGAGAATGAATATAATTATTATTATTAACTTAACTTAACTTACTAAACTTAACTTACTAAATTAACCATCCTATTATCAATTAAAAAGATGGTATATAAATGATTGTGTTATCACACCAGCTATCATTTCCAGCCCCAGCTAGTTGCACAGTCCTTAAAGGTAAAAATCAGGAAACATTTTTCTTAGTTTAAAATATACTCAGGGTCTGGTACAAATATAAATAGCAGAACACATACGTCTGTCACCAAACTATAGGCTGTTACCTAATAACACACTTCGGCCAAAATCAACCTGGCCTTTCTGCAGCTCCTTCTCCAACTGTATGAGAACATGTGGCTCATTTTGCAACAAAATACCAGGACATGATGTGCACACTATTTCCATTTTGTCTACAGTGTTAGACACAGTGAGGTTAAGGCTTAATCCTCCTCTGAACCCCAATCATGCAGAGCTTCCTGCATGGCATTGGCCAGTATAGCGGTGGTGTGGTCTCCTGGCACAGAGCCTGTTTGCAGGTATTTGGCCACCAGGGCCCCATTGTGTGTCATTAAAATGGACTACATGTCCTGTATGTTGAGAGGGTAAAATGCTTGACTGCTGAGATGGTCATTTGCGGCTCACTCCAAACATGGGTATGCCCGCCCTGATACCTCATGTTGACGGTTTCGTATTTGGTCACCACATCAATGCATACTCTCCAACTGACACTGTCATCCTGATTTAGCGCTTTGTGCAAACAAAGCTGTTTATGGCTGTTCATCTGCTGGTCTCCTCAGTCTTAGCCCACTTTGGGGGAATTACTCTAAAGGTACTTTTGCTGTTTGCATCAATAGATTCTGTGGGTCCAGTCTCCTCACTCTCATCTTGGGATAAGTGAAACCAAACAATTGCTGCTGCTGTACACAGCCAAAATTACCGTCATCCAATCTAGTAGTGCATTTACAAATTAGAATGTATTTATTAGAGGTGTCCCAATACAAATTTTTCATCTTCTGTGCAATACCGATATTGTATCCTTAAGTAGTGGCCAATTCTCATATTGATCAATACAATATCAGCATGAATCATACATACTTTCATTACTTATTTTATCAAGTGGAGTGTTAGAGTAGGCTTGATCAAATGATATTACTCAAACAGAGAACAATAGTCAGCAAGAGTAGGTCTGAGAAAAACTGACCCATTTATTATTAACCAATGGGTTACATCATTGTAAACATAAGAATAGTCTACAGTTGAATTAAATAAATAATAAAAATAAAAAAATATCATCAATAAAAAGTTAAAGCTCTTCCTGATTCCAGTGTTTTATGTTTGAGAAACAAGAAAGATGTTGTGTGTTGACTAGCACAATGGTTATTACAGTATCTGGGTAGGAAGCAGAGAGTTTGCGGGAGCATGTTGAGCACAGACTAGAACAACCACTAGAACAACTTTGGTCAGGCAAGAAACTGAACTTGACTAGGTCTAGGAAAAAAAAAAATGTCTCGTTATGCGTAAAATAAATGAGTGAAATGTGTTTAATCAACATCACTAAAAACACCTGACAGTTGACTTACACATCACTAAGGTCGCTTTCACACCTAAACAAGCAGACTTGGTTCGCTTGGGGGTCCTGAAAGCTGCAACGTTGTTGTGTGAATGCGTATGAATGCCTTGGTGGTGATCGGAGAGACCGTAGCTGCGGCTTGGCTGCCCCGTTTCCGTCAGTGTGCCCCAAGGCAGCTGTAGCTTACCATCACCAAGTGTGAACGAGGAGTAAATGAATAATGTATCTATACTGTAAAGCGACTTTGAGTGTGATGAAAAAGTGCTATATAAGTACAATGCATTATTATTATTATTGTTATTATAATTATTATTATTTATCACTTGGTTCAGTTCAGTTTTGTGTTTTGTTACATTGTTTGAAGGAATGCTACAACGTTAACATTGCCTACCCACATACTAGTGAACGCAACCGTCACTAATGCTAACATAGTTCAGGGATTGATTAATTAATTAATTAATTAATCAATCTGTTAATTTTCTCACTTCAAATCTGTTAATTTTCTCACTTTGACAATATAACATGTGACAACACATCAGCACAGAGTTTAAGGACTGTGACTGTTGGTAGCTGTGATCAATTAACGAACCGAGACCCCCGCTAGATGGCACTCTTGGTTTTAAAAAAAAGGCCAGTGTAATGGAAAATTACAAAATTTCCACTACATCTTTAAACCAAGAGCACCATCTAGAGGAGACAAAAATTACTGCAAGTGCTTCATCACTACCATTCACCTTACTCAGGCTGGCTGTATACTCGCACTGTCTGCCAGTGTGCGCGCAATCGTGACGTCAGAATTACATGGAAACCCATTGTGTGTGGCACAAAAAGACGTCCCGTCTGCTTGTCGCGTACACGACAAAATTTCTGTCTTGTGCGCGCCAAACAGGAAACGGACCAGCTGGAAGAGGATGGACGCGCTGGAAACCAAGCTGAGTGAACAGATCAGTCTCTAAAGACATCTGTATGATCCTTCTTCAAAAGAACATGGAGCCATATTGCCCTTAATAACCTCACTTGTTTAATGTCTTGTTTCACACTACATGACTGTCGGAGTCGTTTACTCTCCGCACTGTTTACACAACGTGACTCTCTTCTCCCCCGCCGGGAGTTTTAAGGTGTTCACACTACAGGACTCTCTATTCAGCAGATGTGTCCGACTGCCACACTGCTCTCCAGTCAGCCTCCTCTCGCTGGGTAAATAAATGAGAGATTTGCCGGTGGGTTGTGGATGTGTTTTCAGAACAGTGACACCTCTGTTCAGGAGAGGATTGCAATCACTGTCGTGCGGCAGTATATAAGGTTTGAGCGCGCTGGTGACGTCAGCAACGGCACGTGCACTAGCAGACATGGCGAGTATATGGCCAGCTTCACCCACCATAAGCAGCCTGTGTCTCTTTTTGTTACCAACTCTTACCGTAGCATTCACATACATATGTGTTTACAGTGCAGTCAGTACAGAATACCAGTAAGCGAATGCAGAAATCATGGCAGGCACCTTATTGCATGCTAAATGTAATGTAATGTAATGTAATGTTTTCACATTAACTGACGATAGTTAGGTGTCATTTAAATGAATTAAAAATGTAATAAACAAAAACACAAGTATGAATATTACAAAAGAGGTGGACAGAAGAAATGTCCAATTATAAGATTGTGAGTGATCCCACCAACACAAGAAATGTCATTTGTTCAGCCTGATTCTACAACACATTCAGATTTTTTTTTTTCTGTAACTAACCGTTACTAACCAAAATCCTTATATTTTATCACTGCTGATATTCTGTATGATCACCATGGCGGTGTTCTCTGCCTCCAGCTGTATGTACTCAGCAGCCCTGTGTTGTGCTATGTTCAGGTTTCAGGTGTTTGTGTCCATCTGCAGGCCGGTTTGCCACTTTAGTCACACTGAGATGTCTACTTTCATGGTATTTATTGCAGTGATGTGTGCTTGTGTGTGAGTCTAACATGCATAACATGTAATACCAAATCAGAAATAGATTGTTGAACAACAGCATTCATGCTGTCAATTTCAACTCTACAGCGCTGTCACGTTGTCACTCAGAAAAACAATACGTGAGTCATCACTGCTGTTTTCAATGCTGCCAGAAAACAATCTCAGAGTGCCAAACAGCAGTTACACTATTGTAATCAAAGTCATATACACTCACCACTACAGCAGAATGCAAGCTGTTTCAAGCTCACATTATTGAAAAATCACAAAATACCCTTCAGAACTCAGATCTGGTTTTTCTTCAGTATGTACCGTGAATAATCCAAATTCTCAACCCCAGTGTTCTTGCCCAAAACAACTTGAAAATTCAAACAAAAACCCTTGAGTTTAGGTTTAGGGGAAAATACATGATTGAGCTCACGCCGACTGATGTTCCACAGGTGGTATTTTTGATGGGGTATTGAATTGGTATCACATACTCAGTCTACTTTGCTTCAGTAATAACCTCCCATTACAGAGCATGCAGTTTGAAAGATGTGAAATGTCATGCAGTGTGGCTTCAAGTTGTATTATCTATTTTATTTCTGGACATTGAACTCTCTTAGTACCATTTACATATTTCAACATAATTTAAAATTTGATGCTTGAGGGCCATCGACGTAATAATACGTTAAAGTGGTTTTCGACAGCGGGTTGCCGATCACGGTCTTGTGAGTAATGTTGGGGCTTCTGGGAGATAAAACAAGAATGGAACAAGGTAAAAACAAACATTTTTTTCATGATGAAATAGAGAGTCTCTTGTTTCATTTGAGCTATTCAGTGTTTTCAGAGTCATAGTACAAAATATTGTGTGGGTCAAGAAAAAAAACTCAAAATGGGCAAAAACGCTGCAGTTACACACATGCTTCCTTTATTGTACACAATTATTTTATCATTTGATTAATTTAGGGGAGACAGCCCAAGTAAGACAATGATTTTCTTTTTGTATTACAGTTTTTTTTAATACAAAAACAAGGGACTTTTGGTAAATTTCAGAGAAATCCAGCATGACCTAAATATGTATTATTTTTTGTTTCTACCAGTCTGAAAGAATGATGTACAAGCTTTCATCTGGCTTAAAAAATCAAAAAAGGAATATGCAGAACTATAACAGCCTCTCCTGAATGATAAAACAGTTACTTCTCTGCAGGCAGTGTGTAGGAATGAAAATTTCATGACTTTATTAGAAAAAGAGTTTGCACGCGTAGGCAGGCAACATCTTGAGATAATGGGAAATGCTGCTACAGAAAGACAGAGTTCAGACTAAGAAACAGTGAAATGGATCAAGATAAAACAAGAAGCAAAAGAAGAGGTGAAACAAGAGAATCAAGTAGAATAAAAGGAAGGAGATAATGATAATGCGTGACAGTCCCTTCCTACCCTCAGTGGAGTATACACCATGATGAGAGGTGACCGGAGGCGGCAGCTGGGATAGCGAGCGAGGAGGAGAAAGAGGAGGTTGACACAGGCAAGGAAGCACGCATAGTATAACAGAGACAGAGGAAGAATAAGAAGCAGGGGCAGATGGTGGATGGATGAATGGACTGATGGAAGGTGAGAGCTGTGAAGAAAGGAGGAAGCTGAATGAAGAGCGGGGGAGTGGAGCAAAATCTGATTTAGAAAGAGACGGATGGCAGTAGGAGAGAAGCCACAGGGAAAGTTCCAGTGATGGTGAGGTGCAGAACAGCGCTGCAAGAATGAACGGCAGCTGGGATGTGTGAGGAACGAATGAGAGCGGGAGATGGAGAGAAGGGATGTGGAAGCTGTGAAATGCTGAAAGGGAATGGATGATTTCGTGCTAACTAGCTTGAGCTGCTGAGGTGTGAAAGAGAGAGAGAAGTGAGACAAGGGGGAGGGAGGGGCAGCTAGCACAGAGTGACGCATGAGAGAATCCTGAGGCGCCTCCGGGCAGACGAGGGTGAATTCCTTCATCCTACAGCCCGATGCCATGGCAACGCCATGCAGGGACTGGCTGTAAGTCAAGTGTAAAAGCTGGATGTTAGCCTTGGGAGCCCGGATGCCTCAGTGTAAAGGCTAATTCGCATTCGCCTGCTCTGTTTCAGACTGACTGAGTCACATGACCCAACACAGAGGTACAGAGGTTAAAAGTGACTTTCAGCTCATTGTTTATCTGTCCGGTCCACAGTGTCACTGCGTTGGTTCACTCCCAGAGCGCTCACAGTACTGTTTTCAGACAAAAAGCTGCAAAACGCTCCTGTACACACAACCAGCTCTGCAGAGAGACACAATTAGTTGAGTTTCATGGAAACTTCAGTTGTTTTTTAATACATCACAAATACGTTTGTAATGATAGTCTACATGGAAAGGAGCTTAGTAGATGTGTTAAACTAACACAGGACTTTCACCCAAATGACGACTGTCTGTGAAACCAAAACTCAACTTTTAACTCATTCAAATGATTCACTTATTCAATCAATCAATCACTCAACCAATCACATCAAAAGCCTTTTATTGTCATTATATGACAGTGCATACAATGAAATTAGAGCACTGCTCCACATGGTGCTCAGTCAAATGTGATAAAATGTAAAAAAAAAAAAAAAAAAGCTTAAAAATGAAATAGAAAAGACAAATTAAGTTATTCATGAAATAATACTACTTACAGCAGCAAGGCATACTATTTACAGCAGTTTTTGCTACAAGAAAAGAAAGTAAATAGTTATTGCACATTTTCAGAATTGGAATATTGCACATGGACGTGGTATTAATTATGTTGTATTAAAGAAATGGAATGGAATGATTGCATTGTTATTAACCATTATTGCACATTGGCATCCTAAACCCATGAAAATCTGCTGTTTGTGTCCTGTGTGAAACTAGGGTTAGGGTTAGGTAAATATCATTGTGTGTGTGTCAGATGGTGGTTTTAGGATCTCAAAGTAGGAGACAGAACGGCTGGAATGTGAAGATTGGTGAGGATCTTGGTGTGGATGAAGGAAGGAAGGAAGGAAGGAAGGAAGGAAGCACAAGGACGAGACACACGACAACAGAAACTAAACAGAAATGTGGATCATGACACTGCAACGTCACTCATTTGTATTGTCAGTGCTGTGAATTGTTAGTCAGTTAAGATTGTCAGAGAATGTCAAATATGACCATTTCCTAAACCAAACTAAGCACCTATGTTGTCTAAACCTTCCTGTAATGACAGAAGTTAATTTTGAAAGGAAGATTTTTTTGAGTGAGAGTGGGTTGTTTGAAACCAGGTGTATTTAACATTGTAAGAACATTTGGATGTTTGCTTTATACTATCATGATTATGAAAAGCATAATCAATTTAATTACAAAACCGTTATTCTAAATCATTCGGACATCATCATTTGACTTTTTTCTGGCATGCAGCTCACTCAATTCTTTATTTAGCTTAGCTAATTTTATTATTTTTATTGTGTAATGAGTGTTGCATTTGCTTTTGACAGTTTCTTTCCCCAGACCATTAGTATATTCACACTTCTCCAACCTGTGACCTTGTAAAAGTTCCTAAATTCCGTGTATTCACTTGTTCTGTTTTCTGAACTGTGTTAGTGTGTGTACTGGACTACTGGACTGGACTGACATCTCTTTCACTCTTGGCAGCTTTGTTGCACTTAAAGGTATGGTTGAACCCAAATGATCAAAGGGATCAGGGATCAAAGTCTTCAAAATAAAATTATTTATTGAATAAGAAAAGATGCTTGCACAAGTCAGGACATCGAGGTGGTCAGAAATGAGAGAGAACGGGCATTACAAAATTGTAGCAAAAATGACAGGACAACATGAACGAGACAAAAATGGTGAAGATAACATGACACCAGGAACTTTAAGCAGATTTTTTTGGCACACATTCCTCACTGTCTCCATGCATTGACCTGGTGTTAGTATTAGCTTTCAGAGCAGCCTCCTTGGAATGAAAAGCCTGCTGGACTGCAAGGCTTCATTTAACTGAATTCATGACACTGTCTTTAAGCATCTGGTCTTCTGACATGACCTTGGTCTTGACACTAAAGCCCTGCCAGCTATGGGTGCTTTGACTGACCCTGCGCTCTGATCTGCTGCTTGCTGTTGGTTGAGGGATTTACTCTGTGGGGAACGATAAAGTACCACATTAATGTTTATTATCCCACAAAATCACTGTAGCAAGAGAGTCTGAGGTCATAAAAGCACAGTATATACTGTATATGCTGCCATAAAGACTTGTTTGTTTTAAACATAGAACTGGTGCAGTCATACAGAGATGGAATTTACATATATTAGGTAATCAGATGTCACACATGCTGTACAGTAATAGAGCCACATTCATGTATTTAAACTAGGGATGTCACAATACAACTTTTTCACTTCCGATACGATACTGACACCGCAGCCTTGAGTATTGGCCGATACCGATATTGATCCGATACGATATCAGCACTACTCATACATATTTTTCTTATCTATTTTGCAGTATGGAATGGTGGAAAATGCTTTATCAAGTGATATTAACAGAACCATAACAACAGCAGGTCTGAGAAAACCTGAACCATTTATTATTAACCAATGAGTTAAAAAAAATAAAGTATAAGTAAAAGTATAAAATAAAACAAAGTATAAGAAAAATTACCTCAATTAATCCAATAAAAAACACAAAATATATTTCAAAGTTCAGAATAACCACTAGTTTAGCTGGAACATAAGCGTATACTGTAATTGAACAGAATAAAAAAAAAAAAAAAATAAGCAGACCCTGAAAGTCTTCATGCTGTTTTTTGTGATGTGTGTTGACTAGAACAACAGGTATTACGGTAGCCGGGTAGGGTAAGTGGAGCATGTTGCACGCACAGAACACTTATTACGGTAGTGGGGTAGGAAGCAGAAAGCAAAGCCTGATGGAGCATGTTGAGCACAGAGAGCAACAGTTAGCCACTTGCTGCTGTATTAACTGTTATTAACTCCAACTCAGAGATAATAAGTTACCAGTCCTCTGAATTTAAAGCGGGTAGGAAGCAGAGAGCCTGGAGGAGCATTTTGAGGATGGACCGGCGACTGTTGCTGCAGTTAATAGCAGCAAGTTAGCCGCTTGCTGCTGTATTAACTGTTATTATAGCTGGACATGTCTCGAATTTCATTTCAGAAATCTGGTCACTTTGTATTAAACTCCTCGGTCCTGTGCCACCAAGGGAAACTTTGGACTTAATGAAATAATCCTGCCACAGGGCTGACATCACTCCTGCTCCTTGCTACTTTGTTAGCACCTTAGCTCAGCTGTTGTTGTGATCACTGAGCTCTGCATGCTGCTCTGGAATGGACTGCTGGTATCGGAGTGTTTATATCGGAGATTTTAGAGGCAGTCTATAATCCGATACTTATAATCCGATACGAACCGATAGTTCGCATGTTCTCCTTGTGTCTGCGTGGGTTCTCTCTGGGTACTCCGGCTTCCTCCCACCATCCAAAAACATGCATGAGGATTAGGTTAATTGGCTAATTTAAATTGACCATAGGTGTGAATGTGAGTGTGAATGGTTGTCTGTCTCTATAGGTGCTTTTCCACTACACAGTAACGGCACGGTACGGCCCAGGTTTGTTGCTTTTCCATTACAACTGAGTACCTCCTCAGTGTGGGTGGGGTCGTCATACGGCAGCGCGAAACTGTCGTAACTTCATTTGCATGAGACACAGAAAACTGTGAAGAAGAAGAACAACAACAACACAAACAATGGAAGACAAGGAAGCGATCATGTATTTGTTACTCACTCTGTTACTTTTTGTCACGCACAAAGTGAAAGAAGAGAGACAGACATCATCATTTGACTTTTCAGACGTCCCGCTCCAGTGACGCTTCCAATGACGACAGCTGTTGGCCAATCAGTGGAAGGTAGTCAGCTGACGTGACGTTTTAGTATCGCTTCGGCTCGCTTGGAACCAGGGCTGAGGAGGTACGGAAAAAGTACCTAGTACCAGGTACTAGTGGAAAAGCACCACAACCGTGTAGAGCCATACCATACCGCACCTGTGGAAAAGCGCCATATGTGTCCTGTGATGAGGTGGAGACTTGTCCAGGGTGTACCCTGCCTTTCACCCTAAAGGCCAATTTATAGTCCTCTGTAAAGTGCCGTACGTAGAGACGGAGAGCCCTCTGCGTCGCCGGAGAGCCTGACGGAGAGCCTCTCCGTCGTCTCTGGGCGCAGGAATTTTTTTTTAACTGTCCGTCAATCCGTCAAGGGAAGACGGAGACGACAAGGGCTGTGATTGGTCCTCTAGTTACACCCTGCTGTGAAATGCAGCCCCTCTCCCGACACAGAAACAGACAGACAGGTCTCCTCTGCAGCAGCGCAGACAGGACAGGAACTAAAGTATCGATTAGCCTTGTGAAAGGCAAATCAAACACATTCAACCTGCTCAAAAAATCTTAATTCATTTAGTAATTATGGCTGGGGTATATTTCCACAGAACTTACTGAAAGTTGTTGGTTTGCGTTCGCTATTATCCGATTTTGTGTTGAAAAGAAAGAGGAAGAGGAGTTTTAAAGACTGAAAGCAATTAATATTGCTCTCTTCTATCTCCCTCACAAATAATTAAATCATAAAATAGTATTTTCTCCTGCTTTTATCTGCGATATTAAGGCGAATTGCTTCACTTTCCGAGGGGGTGCATTTCAGCGCAGGGCTGCACAACACGCATCATGACGGAGAAGTGCGAGGGCTCGAGGGGTCCCTGTAGCTACGGAGTCGGATAACGGATTATGTAGTCAGAGAAGTATATTCCAGCCTTTAGACAGCTGGGAAAGGCTCCAGCCCCCCCACAACCCTATGTGAGGATAAGCGGTTGATAATGGATGAATGTATGTGAAAACTGACCTTTTCTTTGCAAAGAAAATAAAACCTTTGTTGACCAGTAGAAATCTCTGTTTCAGTTTTCACCAGCAGAGGAGAATTTATTCCACAACACCACACAGCAGCTTTTCTACTCCAACAGTGATACCGTGTCGAGATATGCCAGAGCTGGTAGACGCCCACCTGACTTCACTGACTCCACCTTGTATGTCTCCTAAATCCCTGAGCTGTTGGCTGTCTTTTTTGTAGAGCTTAGGAAATTCTTCCAATTTTTGAACTAGCCCATATTCAATCATTTCAGGAGAGCTGAAACTATCCTCCAATCGTTGCCAAATCATGATGACACCTGATCTGCATTGCTTGCATGAATGACTCTGGTCCAAGTCACTTGGTGAGTAGATCTACCCCCTCTCTGACTGTTAATTGGCCATCTCTTGTCACAGCCTGGAAAGATGTTTTCCAGGCCCAGTAGTTTTCCGGAAAGTCATCAAATTTCAACAGCCTAGAACTCACTAGCTCTCTTCTGACTAAGTGCTATGTCAAGTCGGTTATTAAATGTGTTTCACATGCATAGCTTCTGAGACTGGATGCGTGAGACATCGATGGAGGAAGATGATGTGAAAGTCTGGTCTTTGCGTTCCCTCTTCTGCTTCATCTTTAACATATGACCATGAGTGAATATTATCTATGTTTTTAGAACCGTATTGTGTGGATGGATGTTAGTGGCAGTTGCTGTGAGGCTGGAGCTTGTTGTTGAGAATGTGTCATCAAAGGATGAGTCTGCATATAGTCACTGGTACGTCGAGGACGGTCTATCTGACTCAGTTTCATTTGCTGACTCATAGATTGCTGCTTCAGCTGATGCCACATTGGCAGTTTTCTTTCTTTGCAGTACATACAGACTGGCTTTCACCTCTGCCTCGCACTGTGCTGCTTCAGCCAAGATCATCTGATGCTCTGCTTCTATCTGCACGTTTTCCTCATCATAGCAGCCTCTTTTTCTTTTTACACGAGCTGCTGCTTTTGCTATTGCTCTGGTGGAGACCTGTGACCTGGTCTCAAATGTTTTCTGCATTTGATCCAGATCTGTTTGCTGCTCCATCGTGTCTGCTTCCACCTGATGCTGCTTTGAAGAGCTATGGATGCAGTGTGTGGAGTACGGTGCCATTACTGCTGATTAGTGTCCTTTTATTGTTCTGTCCTTGCACACTTAAATCTGAGCAAGGCTCAACAGATAGCTAATAAAAACTCCAGCAAACTGTGTTCTCAGAGAAGTGCGGCTTTACTGGTGGATGTTTCTGTAAAACTGAAAAATAAAGTAAAAAGCATATATCAACATACAGATCTCATTTGCACAGAAAAATACATGAAATGGCAATTTAAATTGTTCCACATGATGTTTACCACTCACTTCTTTTCAATCATGCAGACATTTCTGTTTGCTGCTGCCTCTAAAAGAATAAATAATTATTCTTTTCTTACACTGCACCGTCACTTTTGTTCTTTATTTTATTCCTGTTTTCTACCTTTCTTTATTTATTGGTGAACAGTGAGAACCCAGTTTACTCTGCAGCATATTATTTACATCACTACTTTTATCTTTTTTATTCTTATTTGTGTTAAGTTTTATTAAAGTAGGTAAAGGTAAAGTAGTAAGGTACTTTTAATTCCCTTGCTGCTGTAGTGTGCATTAGAAATACATCATGTGACTCAGTGACACAACATTGTCAGTAACAATCACTCAGCCTTCACTCGACTTTCGCACAGGACCTCCATGCCTCCCATCCGTCCTAACACTTCACATTTTTCATACTACACTTGTTGCTTTGAGCATCTAATAATAACATGGATCTGCTGAGGAAAGGCATGAGGCTTTTTTGTGTGTCAATATCAAGACACCAAAGGAAACTCTGGGAGTGAAACTAAGCTGTGCTATGCTTCATCGGCTGTCACACAGATAATAATTGAATATGGAGCTCAGATGAAAACACATTAATCACAACTAAACTATTAAACATAAAGTGAAAAAAATAAACTTCCATCCTCAATCATCATTTTCTGGCTGTGAAGATAAGACCAGCAGTCAGTGAGGACTTTTTTTTCCTTCTGTCTTCATCTTTTATGTAGTGCTCAGTCATTGGTCCTAATTGCACAGCCTCACAATAGAACTGAATATTTTTATTGCTACCCCATTGGGGTATATTCACCGTTAAAGTAACATTAAGAAGTTAGAAATAAGAAATAAATGAAATGAAATACAATATTTAGACAGATATGACTTCATAAAATGGCCGTAGTACTTCCACAGTGTTTTTCTTTAAACTTATCTGTTTCTTCTCAGCTTCTCTCTCTCTCTGTGGACACCTCGCTGATCTTCATGTTCTTTTTTCTATTTAACAACACCAATAATAAGCTCGACAGCTCTAGCAAGACAATTACTCCCTGTATTCTCAGAGGTAAACAATTCTTTCAGGATTAACAACCAGACTACAGGTCACATCCCAGTGGTTCACTTGTAAAGGCTTGTTTGGATTATTAAAAAAAAGAAATAGAAATAAAAAAATCCTTGACAAAAGAAACATGTAGAGTTAATTACACGCAGCTAAGCAGTTTACTGAAGATTCCAACACAAAGAAAGTACATTTCACTGTGTTCATGGGACGGACGGTGATTTCATGAACAGGAAGCAAAATTTCCTGTTCAGAAACCTGCTTCTCTTCACTGAGGTGTTTGATGTGTGATTTCACTTTAGTCATCTGCTGAAGAAGGGAAGTTTCTGAGTTTGACACCTGGACGTAGCTGAAGGAATTCTGACTGCTGGCCAGTTGTGGTGTTAGGAGAAGAATCAGCTTTAATATTCATATACATATATACAGGTACATACAGTACATACATTAAACTTCACCTCTGCACTCAACTCCTGTAAAGGAGCAGTGGGCTGCGATACAAAGCACCTGAGGCCAGCAAAGCAAGGCAAGGCAATTTTATTTTTATAGCACATTTCAACAACAGGGCAATTCAAAGTGCTTTACATAAAACAACAACAACAATTAAAAGCATCAAAGTATAGAACATTAAAAGCAACAAGATATCTAAAATATATAAATAGGACAGGTATAAATCCAATAATAAAAGTTTCAGTGCAATAGAAATTAGTAAAAAAGCAGCAGCAAACAGAGAGGTCTTTAGCATTGATTTAAAAGAAGTGAGAGCTGCAGCTGACCTGCCTGACCTGCAGTTTTCTGGAACTTTGTTCCAGATATAAGGAGAATAAGTAAAAGACAATCTCTATCCAGCTGTTTACAGTGTCACATGTAAGATCTGACCAAAAATATAGTTAACAAAACACTGAGAAGAGTTATTTTAACAAAAGAATGTGAAGAAGAAACAGATTTGATGTGCTACAGCGATATCTACTGCAATGAGCATGCTAACCAGCTAGCCCTGGCCCTTCCTATGTTGTTAGACACAGTCTGCTCTCAGTCCAACTAGAGAAACACACATGATAGACAAGACTACCCATGTCATTAAAGACACGATCCTGGAGCAGCTCCATAGACTGTAAATAGCCACTCCTCACACCCTATGTCCCTTTCAAAACAACACTGTTTGCATGTCATAGCAGTGAGCAACACACTTGTTGCATTTTGTCTGTAAGGCCCATAAGACATCATGCACCACAATCTGTGAGGTCTCCTTGCAGGTTCTGACAAAGTCTGTCGATGGAAAAAAAAAAATACTCTGACATCATAGATGGCTCCTTTCTGTCATAATTGGAGCACTCAGCAGAGCAAAGGTTATTTAATACAAGTTTTCTCCTCACTAGTATTAACTTCAGTTAATAACAGGTTCACTCAAGCCAGATGAAAGCTGCTGTCTGCCTGAACCTGCTGAGTGTTGATGCTGGAGGCCCGTCCATTACTGCCAGATCATTCTGTGACATATAAAGCTGATTTCAATTTGACGAGAGCAGCCAGTTTATAGTTGATCCAAATAAAGAATATAGGTTGAACCGTAAATGTAATTTAAAAAGCTTAGTGTAAATGATAAAACTGTCAGTTTTCAGCCACTGGAATGAGAGAAAACAAATCAAACAAAGAACATGTTTGACTTTTTTCAGTGTAAGATTTCAGATTCATTTCTAAGATATACAACAAGAGGAGTCGACCCCTGCTGACTGTAGGAAAGAATGCTGGTAAAATTAATTTACAACAACTTCACTGAACTTTTTTTTATTGAAACAGTATTTTTATTCTTAAAACTTTTGGGGAACATTTTCTTATGCATCCTTTAGTACACTTCACTTTGAGACACCTATATATGTCATGTTTGTGTTCATTCCCAGTACTCCTACCTGCAATATGATCAAGGCGAATAATAACCTCTCTGTATCCGTTCTCCTGGTTCCAAACCATCATATTTAATGAGGCACTCTAGCTCTCTTGGTCTGATTAGCGGTGTTGGTTAATGGTTCCTGTAGTGCTATGAGCTCTGGGAGGCTCTGAAGGGTTCACAATGAATGATCAATTAAAAAAGAAGTTATTTTTCAAGTCGTAAGTAAGACTGATAATATTAAAGATTTTTGTCTGAAGCCTTGGGAGTGCATACATTAGAGGTTCAGTGACATTTTAACCCAATCACTCCATAATAGTGATAAAGAACTGCTTGAAGCTCACAAACCAAATGGTTTCATACACACAAAAAAAATAGAAAAACAAAATGCAGAAAGAAACATACAAACAATGCACTGAAAGTCACTGTAAAGCTCTGTAAAGCCGAAGGGAGCTGCGGACCTGATTATTCACTACCAGAGACACCTCTCAACATGAATTTACATTTGTCATTTGCTGCGTTTACATGAGAATTTTAAGTCAGAATAAAACTAACGTAATTCCAAATAAAAATTAATTCCGCTTTAAAAAGACCATGTAAACACTTATTTCCGAATGAAAATGATTATTCGGAACTAAACTTAATTCCGATGTAAGTGGGTGGTTTATTCCACTAAGAGAAAGAAGAAGACTCGGATCAAATGCTGGTCTTGAGCAGACACATTTTTTTTAATAAGTACACTTGAGGAACTTAAAAGTATGAAAAGAGTAGATGGTAGAAAGCAAAAAACATTAACCTATTTAAAGAGGTGGCTGAAAAATTTGAACGAGGAGGGTACAGTAGGAGGGGGCTGACAAAGAGTAGCCGAAGAAGTAATGTGTCTTCTTCCTCCCTTCTCCGACACTCTCCTCTTCTCCTCCTCAGCAGGCACACGTGAAGCATGATAATATTCTCAAGCTGCTGCTTAAAGAGTAGGCATATTTGACTGTGTATATTATGTTTTGTTTAACGTTAAACCGAAATGACAAAAAAGCCGGTAGCCAGCTGGAGTGTGTTTTCTTCCAGTAGACAGTAATTATGTAGGTGCGCCCACTGTCCAATCAGAGCCCTTCCCGTCCCCCAGATGTTTATGAATTATATAAAGGCCTCAATTCAGAATTATAATTTCCATGTAAACTCGAAGGAGAATATTTTAATCCCGAACTATTTAATTCAGAATTAAAAAACATCATGTAAACATGGCTATTAGTAAGAATACTAATATCATATACAGCCACTTTATGGCAGTGCTTCCTCCCCAGGCAACATGAGTCAACTCTATAATATTGGATTATACAGGTATCTAATGTGTGTGTGTGTGTGCGTGTGTGTGTAGTCTTAGTCATGGAGATGCCCTTCAGAGCAGACGACATGTTTATTCAGTTTTCACAGCTTTAATCCTGACCATGTCAGAGGGATTTAAAAAGCTGACCCCAGATCAATGTTCATATGACACCTGAGCTTTTACACTAATACCCATAATACCCTGAACCTGCAGTCTAATCTTGTCTGTGCTGTGACACAGGGATGCAGTGAGAAATGCTCTTCAGATGCATCACACAGGTCATGGGTTAATTAGCTTTTAATGCACGATTCAGAGTGAAACAGCTCCACATTTAAGAATCATTAATTTCTCGTTTTTAGCTCTTTCATATGCCATTCATGGAAAAACCTCTCCACTGTAAAATCCCATATCATATCACGTCTCATATCATTTATTACATGTCACAGTAAACTATTCTAACACAAAAATTATGTGTATATATATGCAGTAGTGAATCGCAGCAGCATGCAGGACATGTTGTGAAAGTGGTGCCATAATAAATCAACATAATATCATTCCCAAACCTTCCCAAGGTGGAGGGCTGGAGCAAAGCTACAACTACCATGGCTACAACTACTTTGTAAACAAAAGAATGTTTTGTTTACTACCACTCGTGGCTATTGAAACTATGGAGCCACATTTTTCAGCTCAAACAATAAATGAACATGGCAGACGGTACCAATCCCTGTTTTTGCATGTGTGATTCGTTAGGACATTGTTTGAAAGCTTTCAATGAGTTCTTTTGGTGATTTGAGCTCAACTGGTCAAGGCTTTAAAAACCCAGAGGAAAAATGCAAGCTGTCACAGACGGTCACCATGCCACGCTTAGCAGCAAACATGAGGGAGCAGGCCATTGGTACGCTGAGATCCAGAATGACCGAAGCGAGGGTAGCCAGGCATTTTGGCGTCCACAGATGTCACGCCTGCAGGCACGTTATGCACAGAAATAATGTGCAGGTTATGGACTGGCCGCCTTATTCCCCGGATATGAATCCGATTGAACACCTTTGGGACAATCTGGATCGCCGTGTACGGCGTCGTATTCCACTGCTGGTGATGGTTGCTGATCTCCGTACTGCACTCTGGGAAGAGTGGGAAGCAATTCCAGTGGCCGAAATCAACGCGCTCATCATGTCTATGCCACGACGATCACACAAGATACTGACATTTGATATCCATGTCGATTCATTGTTCTATTGTTGCTTTTGTTCATTCATGTTCAGTATCATACCAAGTGAAGTCGCCCAATAAATTATGAAAATTCAAATTAATATCGAAAAAAATACAATGTCGCATTTTTAATGCCTCTTAGTGTAGTTTAGATTTCTCGTTACTTGTAAAAAAATAAAAATATTAGATTTACTAAGTATTGGAGTGGCCGGCATCAGTGGCCACAGGTAACAGGTAACTATAGAATCCCCCCCTTTGTGGAGGTGAGTAGGCTCTGCACATTAATGCAGTTAACAGACGTAAGGTAACCCCTAGTCCTCCCTTTTTCCTCAGGTTTTACCTGCTGCTGTTTTTCCTTACTTTGTTTTGTTTGGTTAGAGTTTTCACTTTATTTCTAGGGTTGTCCAGGTTGGGTATTAATGTGCTTTGCCTATTTGTTTAAGCCAGTTGGGTTGCTTTTTGCTTTATTACCTCCACCAAAGAGGTTATGTTTTCACCAGGTTTTGTTTGTTTGTATGTTGTTATGTTGGTGTGTTGGTGCCTAACTTAAAACTGATTAATTTTTGGTGGTGATAGGATCCGATTCAACGGCACCACCAAAAATTAATCAGTTTTAAGTTAGACCACTTCCGGCCAATCCTGAAAATTTCATCAAAAACCATCCAGAACTTTTTGTGTCACTATGCAAACCGACAAACCATCAAACAAACAAGCCCAGGTGAAAACATAACCTCCTTGGTGGCAGGGGTAACTTTAAGAATAGAATAGAATCAAATAGAATAGAATCTTTATTGTCATTGTACAATGAAATTAAAAAGTGCAATCCTTCACAGTATACATTCACTCAAACAGCCACAGAAGACAGAGTGAAAAAGAATAAAAACATGTTTACGTTCTGTTTGTCAGTAAATAAAATTGGTGGTGATCAGATCCGATACAAGGTCACATGAAAGGTCACGACATAGAAATGTATGGTAGATTTTGTATATTTCTGAGCGCTCCAGGGTGCACAATTTTCAGCCAATCATCACCTAATTTGGTATATAAACTAATATAGGAATCCAGAAGTCACCAATTCAGTTTGGTCAAGATCAGTAAAAGGTCAAGGTCACCAAGGTCAAATACGCGTTTTTAACCATACCTTCATGTAGGAAGGAGCTAGAGCAATGCAACAAAACTGTCCATAACTTTTTGAGTTACTTTGCAAACCGACAAACCAACAAAACCAACAAACAACCAAAAAAGCCCCGGTGAAAGCACAACCTCCTTGGTGGTGGGGGAAACTTTAAATAATAAAAAGTTGCCGCCGCCACCTCGGCGGTTGATTTGATTTAGTTGATTTAGTCAATTGTTTCTTTCTTTGGACAATGTTTTACTTGCTTTTATTTAATAACTGGTTCAGACAATTAAGTACTTGCTTACACAATGTTTGATTTTAGAATTATTTATGTTTTTTCTTTGTATTTTAGTTGTGTATGACCTTTTCCTGTATTGAGTTTTGTTTTGTTTGTTTGGTTTTTTCCTTTGAAGGTATCCAGAGTCATTTCATGAGAGAACTCAACGTGTATGCCTGGCACTTGAAGCATGTGTGTGAGAGCACCGGGACTTATATTTAGCACTCACGTTTGCCTTATTTTTTTCCTGCTGTAATCTTTCTTATAGTTTTTCATTTCAGCAGTTCAAGTTTTTTTTAGTGAATTATATTTAATTATAAAAATAAATATTCCTTATTGGATAAAACATATCTCTTTTGCTCTCAGTACAGATCTCTGTGACTTAATGTATTATTTGTAACCACTACTGAAGGGCTAGTAATAGTAGTAGTTCCTGGGGTGAAATCCCCTGGGTGGCTTTATCGTGCTCCACTCTGCCCTAGTGACAGCTCGTCCCCACAGGGAGAGGTGCTTTTGCTCAAAAACTGGTACACAAAGCCACACATGCATATAATCATATCACACACACACACACACAGGGACAATACTCTATGGCATGTATTCATTTTGATGTAATCAGGTTAATGATAATAATCCTATGGTTCAGTCGATTTCTCATGACATATGACCCTAAGCTGAGTTTTAACGAATGCTGTATAGATTTGCTGTGGGCAAACACAGCATTATTATGGTATATCCTAAGATCCCATGTCAGATTAAATTGTAATTAAAATGCATGAATCCACATGAGAGATTTGGATTGTAACTGCTGGACAAGCTGTTCTCAGAACATCACATCTTCTGGGGATAACAAGCGAACACAGAGTTGAATTTTTTTTTCATCAAACTTATAATTCTGCAGATGTTTTTTATTTTATGAAATCAAACCCTGTTGTTGAAGTGAAGCAATTTGATGCATATACATATTCATCTTTCCGTATGAGCAACCAAGTCCAAGTCTGAACTTAAACAAAATGTCATGATTTGACAGGAAAAAAATAATTTTTCACATGTCTAATAGAGAGAAATTTGATGGCCAATTCTGTTGTGGAACAGAACTCTTCATGAAAAGAATCACAATAACCCAAAATTCAAAATGCAGTGCAATCTGTTCCTTTGTCATTCCATCTCATCACTCAGTTTCTTTCCACTCCATCTATTCTGTCTCTCTATGCTTTCATTGATTACCTGAATAAGTGCTCCTTACTTTTTCATCTTTAATCTTCTCTGGGGTGTTTGCATGTCCCTCCAGTTGGTCTGTCTCTTCAGCAACAGCCAAGAAAGTGCATTTCAGAAAGAAAATGTGTCCTTACAGGTTTTAAGAGTTTTAGTCTTCTCAAGTTGAAAGATGTACTACAGCAATCAAGGTTTTACTTAAATTCTCCTCTTTTCATTCATTGGAACAACAAAGTGAACATTACATAAACAAGACATTTATATGGGTCTCACTACAACTGCAAGTGGAAAAAATACAAATCAAAGAAACCAAAATAAATGTAAAATAGACTGAAACTAATGAAGGCCGAATGGCAAAGTCAGTTTTGCAAGCAAACAGGTTTTCTGATTTAACTGTACAAGTGTTCATTCAGTGAAATTACAGCTGAATTAACTGTGGTGCAGCTGAAACACAACGACAGGGAATCACATTTATATTAAGCAGTTCTACTGTGAGATGCCAATGTCGTGTGAAGAAGTATGGCCTTTATTTAACAAACTAAAGGTTACGTTTCACTTATCACTCTGTCTTTCCCCATTCATACTGTTATCCCTGTGCTCATGCAGTACTATTGAAGACTTTTTTAGATAGGCTTATAATACACTGTCTTGTTACTTAATCACACAATTGATTCGTGCTCAGAGAGAAATACTGGCAGCAATTCAGAACCGGTAAATCTGTAGTTTTAAATGAAGGGATACATCATCAACAGTCTCAGAGAGCATTTTTTTTTCTTTCTGCAGTTTTTGTGCCAGAAGGCAAACACCATGTTATAGATTCATGTTGTCCTGAGTAAGAGTGTTGAGGTAAATATGTGTGTATGTGACAATGTGGCATATCTAAATGGAGTTTTATTAATGTGAAGCAGGCAGCTGTACTTACTGATATCTTACAAGGTATCTGAAATAAATCATGGTGTGAAATCTAACTTACCCTTGACTATCACTGTTAACATTTTACATGCTTTTGTAAGTGTTTCTGGGTATTTTGTAGGCATAGAGGTCAAGTTTGAGTTTTTTTTGTAGACACGTTTCACTTTCTGCTTCTTCTGATGGATGAAAGCTGTCAGGAACAGAGAGGAGAGAGATGTGAGATGAGATGAGTGGGCAGTCTGTGGTTCTGTGAAGTGAAGCCAATCCCTTGCATTCTTTCTAAAAACAAGCAGGAGGTGACTCCTCTGTTTGTGTAAAAGTCTATGAGAAAATGATGCTGCTTCTTTCTTGATTTATTTCCACAGTAAGCAGTGTAAACGTGAGTCTCAGGTCTTCTTCACTACAGCATGATGTCCACTTAATAAATTATGGTCCCATTTAGAATCAAATAGACCATAAAAGAGCAGTTGATTAAAGGCGGGGCGACTCTGTGATTGACGGGTCAATACCATTGCCATCCTTGAGCCTTTCACGGTGTGAAAAAAAAACTTAACAGGGAAAAATAAATGGTAGAAACTAAGGATGTTAACCGGTAACCGTTTGACCGGTGGTTGACCGTATCAACATTAACCGGTCAAAATTGTCAGTTGTCGATTTAAAAAAGTGAGTTCGCAGCTCACACTATACGGCCCGATGCTCTGATGCGACCTGACTGCTCACACTGTACGTCCATACACGGCAAGTCACACTCTTTTATTGGTCCGTAGTTGCGGCGGAAAGAGCGCGCCGCACCTACCTACTTCCCCTGAGAGCTTTCCTTTCTGCCTCTCCTTCAGCTGACAGCACGACTCAAATGAAAAGAGTCATGCTCGTGGTGGCGTGCACTGGAGCGCTTATGGTTTGTGTGTGGAGAGGAGAGGACATGAATGAGTGGAGGGGCTCCTGATCAGAGGCGTGCCTGATATTGATCATATCATTTACCCATGCACAAACAGCTGTTAAACAAATGTGCCACTGTTGGAAATGTTATGTAAAAATAATAATAACAGGATTAAAGTCACTGCAGCAGTATGGGAGCCCGGCGTTTGTGTTTGGTGCATTCACTTGTATGTGAATGTTGGAATTTCCATGCTCTGAGTCAGAATTTAAATCAGAAGCCCCGTGAAGTCGGATTAATCTCACCAACCAGACATAGAATTCATGCTACATGTTTTGTTGTGAGGCTGGAAGCGCTGGCAGCACTAAACTTTGAGGTTACATTAATCTGTGCTCCAAGTTCTGACTTCCAGTGAACACACCATAAGGCAAACTCCCAATCTGTTCCTGCAGTCTATTTGGCAATATTCCACATAAAATGGGTACGGATTTGGAAATTCTACATTTCAGGATCATCAATGGAAACAGATAAGGTAATGATGTCTTGCTTTATTATTATTAGCACTGCTGTCTCCTCAAACAAAACAAGCAGCGTCTCTTCGGAGCTGTCATTTTCATAAATGAGCCACGGCAGTGTTTCAAACAAGCTTCTAACACTAGACGAATGCCTTTATTTTCCACGCTATCACCACCCAAACAATTTCCAAACTGTGGAGCCAAATGTCCTCCGCTTACAAGCTCCTCAGCGCAGCGTTTGCGGGACTCCATGTTTCACGCTGTAGGGGATTTAAAAAAAGTGACGGCACCGGGGCAGAGTGTGTGAGAGAGAGAGCCAAGACAGAGTGGCAGAGAGGTAAGCAGAGTTATGAAACTGCAGACGGCAGGCAGGAGAAGCAGACAGGAGAAGCCCCAGCAAGATGTCCTCATCATCACAATGTCACTCAGTACCAGAAGATGAAGATGAAGCCTCTACTCCACCAGGTAAACTGGACCCATGGATACCTGTGAGATGAGAACGCACAGGGACTACGAGGCACAAAACTAATCTGCAACATGTGTTAAATGGAGCGAGAGGAAACAACAACAGATACGACTTGAGCAGCATCACCATCCATCTCACCAAACAGATGAAGCCTGGATGACATGACTTCCTTCCCACCAAGTATCCTCAGCCCATGGATACCTGGGAGATGAAAAAGCACAAGGACTCAAGGGAAGAAGTATAGTTACATACAGTAACATGACTTAATGGAGGCATCCAGATGAAGAAGAAGAGGAGCTCAGTGTGTCAGAAGAAGTCCTCCAGCAGTCTAGACCTATAGCAGCATAACTAAGGATTGATCCAAGACAGCCTGAGTCAACCTTGGATCAGTCCTAACTATAAGCACTATCAAAAAAGGAAAGTCTTAAGTCTACTCTTGAATAAGGGGATAGTGTCTGCCTCCTGGACTGAAAGAGGGAGCTGGTTCCACAGAAGAAGAGCCTGATAACTGAAAAATGTGTCACTTCTGGTTGCAAAAAATGGTAATGGCCAAAAACTAAGATAATGACATCTAAAAACCAAGACGGTAAAGACCAAAATGCCAAACTGAAAGTTTTAAAATGGAAGTCCATAAACCAGTGAGGGCAGTTTATTCAACAGAGGTCAAATAAAAAAATGTTTATTGCCATTGCAAAATTGGGAGTCCTCCACTCATCTCAAACCTGACACTTTGTGGTTACATCATCAGTATTTTGAAGGCCCAGGACTGTATTCTTTCACCTCATGTGATGTAACCAAATCACATCAGTGCGACTCTCTGTGGAGGCAGTTGTGTTGCCACTTTAGAGGCATTGTCTTGTTATTCTGAGATGATACTGTTCCATCACAGTACAGTGCAGTAGTATCATCTTGATTATGAATATCCATCCATGCACGTCAGTGAATTCCTTGCCTCTGGTTTATCTCAGCTCCACTGTCTTACTCTCTTGCTTTCTTTTTGCCCGGCTAGAATCCCTTGTAAAAGACATATAAAATTAATTTCAAGCCTCAGTGCATTGCAATGACTTCTCCAACTGGGAATCTGTGTCTCTGTATTGTAGATTCTTGAAGCAGAGTAAGGGATATGCATCTAATGAGGTGCCTGCCAGATCACTGCCTTCACCCCTCTGGCAGGGCAAAAGGCAAGCAGCTCCATAGTCACTAAAACAGAGGACGCAAATATGGATGTGGCACACTGATTTCACATTTACTGCTGTCAAAAACTTTGTCAGATCTATCACAGCTAACTGGCTGTAGGAAAGCAGACAAGAGAGAAAATTTAAAACAATGGTGTGATACAAATTTTACCCCACATTCTGATCTTCATTAAATAAAGTTTCAATAAAGTGTCCCCCTATTTTCTGTGCGAACCTCCCACAGCTGCATTTGCAGTAAGATAATAAGTCTGCTGCTATAGTTTGATAAATACACATAATCTGCTCCTGAGAAGTAAGTGAATCTTCTGAATGAGTGGGGGAAACATGGAGAGTGAAAATGGTGTAATTCCTGAGAGACATGTTTCCAACCCTGGGACTGAGGCACAGAGGGAGCCAAGGGATAGGCGGTAATCTGGCAGAGGGAAAAAGGTTGCAAGGAAGGAAGGCAAAGTGATGATACGTGTCAGGTCCTGGACTTGGACCAGTGTCTTTGTACCTGAGAGAGGCGATCTGAGAGCAGAAGTCAGGGGAAACGAGAAGAGAAAATAAGAAAAGAAATAAAAAAAGAGGGCAAAACAATGGAGACAGTGAGACTGCTTGAGAGACAGAGAAAGAGGGTTCATATTGATAACAGTGGTCTGCACAGATTACTTTCCTCTCTCCCAGCTGTCAGCCTCAGACCCATGGGGTCCCTGACAGTTCCATGTCTGATAAAACATTTGATCTTTGGACTGCCATGAGATGAGAAAAGTGAGCGAAAGAGAGTGGAAGTGTTATCATAAAACAGATGGGGAGATGGGAAAATGGAAGTGATAGGAATCTCATAAATCCTTAAGACAGAAAAAAGCAAGAGAACACTGATGGACAAGTGGAGAAAGATCCAGTGAAAGAGTGAGGGTAGCGGAAGTGGAAGATCTAAATCCTACAGGGAGAGAGAAAAAGGGAGGTCTTTATTTTTGCCAAGGCATCACATGATGCATCTTAAATTTATAGTTTGTAGATTGTATCTTCCCAGATGTGTTCCCTATTTCTTCAAATCCAAATCTGTCATGAATAATCCATTTTTTCGCATATCCTATCCCAGTCACCGCTCACCAATGAGGAGTTCAGGTGGTGATGTAAATCTGACAATTCTAGTCCAGCGCACCCATGGCCACAGCAGGAGATATGCCATAGTGTTAATTAATTGAGACTAATGTTCATAAAAAAGACCATTAATGGGCAAATAAACACACACAGCCATGACATGCTTATTCTTATTTTCATTTCCAGTAGCTCATTGTTGGTAAGATTGTATATAGCTTAATATGAACATTTTTGGAGCTCCCCTGAAAGTCTCAGAGCAGCCATTCTGGGGAGCTTGAATCCCTCCTGGGGGAGCTGAGCTCCCCTTAGCTCCCAGTTTGCAGACAGACAGGAGAACCAGCATAGAAGGTAAACACCACATTAGACGAGCACAACACAAGGTAAAATTACTGTTCTTGTGAATGTCATCAGGGGGTTTTGAAATGTTGAAAATATTCTTAATATTTGCAGTCCATTCTTTACTTTGTCGTCAGACAGCCCACATTGATGCGTAACTGAAGCTCTTAAATTACTGTTAGCAAAGACACTAGATTCAATTAACAAATATAATAAATTTACCTCACACAATGTGGGGAAATATGTACTGTATTTATAAACACAGGGTGGACTACTGTATGATACAGAATTATCTGGCATAGGAGCGGTGAAGAAACAGAGCATTGATTGGTGGATGGAAGTCAGATGAGCTTCATCAGCTGTCCAGAGGACCAGACACTTACCTACCTACCTACCTAGCTTGTACATACGCAGCCTGGGGGAAAACAAAGGGAACTGAACCATCATAGCATGCAAATGTGTAGCTATTGATCAAGTGATTATTATTTATTCATATCAAATCAGCTTCCAAGTGGTTGTTGGTCTCCATGGCTCCACACACAATTCAAAACAACAAAACATGATCAATAATCAAAAATGACACAATATGACATAATATGTAGCACTGTCGCCTCACAGCAAGAAGGTACCAGGTTCGAATCCCGGGAATTCTCCTCATGTCTGTGTGGGTTCTCTCTGGTACTCTGGCTTCCTCCCACCATCCAAAAACATGCATGGGGATTAGGTTAATTGGTTAATTTAAATTGTTCGTAGGTGTGAATGTGAGTGTTAGTGGTTGTCTGTCTCTATGTGTCCTGTGATGAACTGGAGACTTGTCCAGGGTGTACCCTGCCTTTCACCATAAGACAGCTGGGATAGGCTCCAGCCCCCCCGCGACCCTATGAGAGGATAAGCGGTAGATAATGGATGGATGGATGCCATAATATGTCTGCTAACACATCCATTCTCCAGTCTGTACTGTCTCCCACCTGGACATCCCAGCTGTGCAGGGGCGGTCCTAGCCTATCTGGCGCCCTGGGCGAACACCTCCTGTGGCGCCCACGCATCTCCCCACCCCCATGACGCTGTTCACCACCACCACCCACACAGACGCAGACATAAAACATATTAAGGATTGTACATTAACATATTTTATTGTACAAACTGTTGTTAGAACTGTTACTGAATTTAACCAGAAAACATACATAAAACAAGCACACAGCATGAGGGCTGGGTATCGTTCAAATTTTTTTTAAACAATGTTCAATGTTTTTGATACAATTTTTCAATACCAGTTCTAAAACGACAGTTTTTTCGACACCTCACTAAATTATTTTTGTGTAATTTCAGCTTTAATCATGTTCATCATCAATATATTACTGTATTTTATTATTATTATCATTATTATTGTTATTATTATTATTAATATAACAAATGCAATAAGTTATTTTTGTTGGGGCTTTATCATGGTAGACATACTAGACAATGGTCTAATGATCAACAGGCACAGACTGCTACAGTTCCTCTTTAGGACCCTGGGGAGTGACAGTTTACCTCATGGTGTGTTCACTGGGAGTCGGAACTTGGAGCTCAGCTCGCTCAATGTAACCTCAAAGTTTAATGCTTCCAGCCTTACAACAAAACATGTAGCATGAATTCATGAATTCTATGTCTGGTTGCTGAGATTAATCCGACTTTCCGAGGTGGAGATCCGACTTCACGGGGGATTCTGATTTAAATTCTGACATAGAGCATGGAAATTCACTTACACGTGAATGCACCCAACACAAACGCCAACCTCCCAATGCTGCTGCAGTGACATTAATCCAATTATTATTATTTTTACATAACATTTCTGTGTTTAACAGCTGTTTATGCGTGAATAATTTATATGATCAATGATGGTCATTCATCTCCCCTCCTCCCCTCCCCCTATAAGTGCTTCAGTGCGTGCCCCCATGAGTCCTAGTGTTTTCATTTGAGTGGTGCTGTCATCTGATGACAGGGAGCTGAAGGAGAGGCAGAAAGGAAAGCTCTCAGGAGAACAAAACAGAAAAGTAGGTAGTAACTACGGACCAATAAAAGAGTCTGACTTGCCGTGTATGGACGTACAGTGTGAGCAGTCAGGTCGCATCAGAGCATCGGGCCATACAGTGTGAGCATGTGAATCTTGAGCTGCAAACTTTTGAACTCTGGGATGGCCGCTCCAGCAGAGAGCCGGCCCGACCCTCCCTCTCCTGTGCGGCCAGTTTCTCCCCGCAAATGGGCAGTAGAAAACCGATTGCTTAAAAATTTGTCAATGCCTGATGGGCATGATGCCGCCCCCTCTACGATGCCGCCCTGGGCGACGGCTCATTTCGCCCATATCAAAAACCACCACTGCAGCTGTGAGTCCCTGAGTTAAAGCCCCAGACAGAGCCCTGGGTTGGCTTAGACCCTAAGACTAGATTACAAAAAAGGGGTTGGTGTCTAACCTCTGGCTGGTCAGAATCAGTGTGAATGGGTGTTTGGGCATGTATTCATTGTGCTCCATCCACTGTACCAATAGAGTCCAGTAGGGGGCAGAGCCTGTGCGATATAAAAACAAATATTACACTATAAAGCTCTATATTCTCGAAGCAAAGACTGCCCTCTACCAACAGGGCACTGTTACACCTGCTTATACCATGTCTATCTGCCGGAGCAGGACAGCACAGCTGGTCTAACATTATTTTGGTGAATCTGATCATGTGCGTAGGTGGACAAATGCCGACCTCGTGGACAGGTGTGGTTCAGGTTTGGGTTCAGGTTACTTCATTAATACCCGTAGGTAAACTTGGCTTGTGGTTTCCAGCAAGGTATCCATCCCAATACAATACACTAAAATGGTAAAAAAAAAAATACAACAGTAAAAATGTAATAAAAGTAATAAATCAAAGTAATAAATGTGCTGCAATCTTCAAAATAGAAGAGAAATGCCTTTGCAAATTGATTTTTGAGGAATGTAGAAAATTTACAGCCTGTTCATCAGTGTAATAACAGCTGGAATAAAACGTCTGGTGGTGGATGTCAGAAGTATTTCATTCATAAATATGTGAACAACTGTCATCAAACCCTCTGAATCATTGTAGAAATCAATGTATAGAATACATTGATGGTTGTTCTACATCGAATTGCACCCTGGACGAGACCCCTTTTAGAGTGCCCATAGAGCCCAGTAAAGGACTCCATAAAGAACCAGGGTTACAATATTGTAACCACCTTGAACCATTCAAGTCAGCTATTCAAATAACTGCATTTATATTTCTGAAATGGTTCCATCATCCTGCTGTTTTTAATGCCGAAACAGTGAGGAGTTTTTAGAGACTCTTAGTGATTTGAGCAGGCTGCTTCAATCAAACATAAAGTAATTAAAATGCCTTGCCTTGTTATGTGATTACATTGATGAAAATATACCATCTTTCCTTTTCTCATAAAAGGTCTGAACAATATAAAGTCTGGAATGAAGTGTTAGAAAACGGAGAGCAGAAAGACAACAGCTTGATCCATTATTCGTGAAGCCATTGTAAAGTAATTGTAGAGAGGGAAAAGGAAACAGATAGAGTGAGGGAGTAACAGCAGGGGTGTACATCCAAAATAAAACAGACAAGCAAATACATGGGCTGAATAATAAAAAAAATGAAAAGAAAAAAAGGGACAGAATGAGAATGAAAAGCAGACAGGGGCATGCAGGTTGGACTTGAATGCCACAACATGAAGAGATCAGCCTGCTGCTTTTTGTTGACTGCTTCCATTGGATAGATGACCCAGTAAATCCTTCCTCTGTTGCAGAAAAAAATCATTACCACTGGGAGACATCTCTCTGACTCCTCTAACAAGCACACAATGACTGAGAGCTGCATGAAAAGACTTTTAAAGGCTTTTCCAAGCAGAAAGTCTTCCAGCAGAGTCTTTGGAAAAAGAGTCATCCTTTCAAACCAAAACAAGTCCTTCACATGGAATTGAACCTCACATTTTTTGAAGGTTTTTCTCTGCAGTTCCCTGTAGATTTGAGGACAAACAAACTGGAATTAATTTGTATTTTTCTTTATTAATTTAGTATGGATTGCTTAAATTGTTACAATTGTTGATAAAATAAAACCATTAGCTCCAACCATATGGCAGTTGTTGCAAAAAGCTGTTAAGACCCATTATAGTGGCTGAAGTATCTCTTTGGGTATGAATGGTTCTATTTAAACTGGATATACTTTGAAAGCATAAAATACAATGGACTCTTCAGCCCTGTGGGGCTGTGAAAAGCCACAGTAAAAAAAATATCAAAGCACTCACATCAGCTTCATTCCACTTTAGGCTTAATGGAGTATGACTGACTTAATGATATGTGCTGGGAACTGGCTTCATACATACTCTACCCTTTCCCCCCCTCAGGAACACTGAGCACAGGTGGGAGAGCTTATTTTACAGAGTAGATCATCCACAAATAAATGGTATAGCCTTAAACATGGACTTAATTATCCTTAGGTAACAGTAAATGGTAAAAGTAAGACTTAAATGAGTAAATTAATTATTATAAAAAGCAAGCACATACTGTTTCCAAACTAGCAATGATATAAAAAGATAAGATAAAAAGGTCATTTAGTTGTTATAAAGAAGGGAAATAGTCAACTTGAAAATAAATTCCAAAAAAAAAAAAAAAAAGGATCTCAGCTTCACAACTCAGTGCAGTACAGTTTCCATACAGGGTTCAATCTCAATTCCAAAGAGGTGCTCAGCTTCAGGATGTCATGTCTGTTAAGTTAGGTCATGTTTAGTATTTCTGTTTTGTTGTTTTTATCTTGTCACCCGTTTTATTTTGAAAGTAATTGTTTTTCGCTCTTGTTTCAGCTGCACTACTCCCTGCCCTCCTGTGCTCCTGTCTGTCATGTCTGTCTAGTTAGGTTATCTTTATTATTTCTGTCTTGCCATTTCTTGTTTTATTTTGAAATGAATTATGTTCGTTTCAGCTTTACCACTTCCTGCTCTCCTGTTTCCAGTGTCCGGTGATCGTCTGCCCCCTCCTTGATTGTGTCCACCTCTGTCCCTCATGTTTAAATACTCCTGTCTCCTCTTTGTCTTTAGGAGCGCGTCTGGTCTCGTCAGACCCGTCCATTCCTTCAAGTCTGTCCATGTCAGTTTTTTTGTCTGTGTCTGTCCGTTGATCTAGCCTTTTCATATGTTTGTTACTTTATTGGTTAGTCTTGTAAGTGTAGTCCCTTTAGTGTAGCGTGTGTAGTTTGTAGTTTTGTCCATGTTAGGTCCCTGCCAGGTCACTTGTTTGTTTGCCAGTTATAAATACCTTTTATTCTGAAACCTTGCCTGTAAGTTGTGTGATTTGGTTTCAAGCAGAAATCAGCACCTCCTGACACAAGAACTTCTAGAGAGCCTTGACGTGTAAACTTCAGTCTTTGAATGATGTTTGTTATGTTTAGGCAGCAAAGTACTTGGTTAGGTATTGGAAATGATTGTAGTTTATCCACAGTCAAGGCATTTCTGATTCAACATGATGGATTTTTAAAAAGTAGCCCAAAATATTTGCCATGTTTTGCACATTAACATAAAAAGGAAGTACAGGAGTTTAAATATTGCTAAATGGTATGGTAATTAAACAAGGCAGGTGTTTGCTCATCATTAAATTGTGGCCTTTTTACCTAGTTTTCCCACTTTTTGGAAAAAAAAAATGTGAACAGGAAGGAACAGTGCAATTAAATATAAGTGTTTCAAAAATGTAGTAATACATCTTCATAACATCTTTAACTTCAGACTATTTTTGCCTTATTTGTTTTCTCCTAAAGCAATAAAACTACTACACGAATAATCTCATCTCTGTTATTTCTTCAGTCTGTTTTAACAGACTGAAGAAATAACATAATTATAAATTCATCCATTGAATTCCAGGAGATTGACCAAACCTGCCTTTCTGAACTGCAATTGATTGTGTCACTCAACAGAAAACACAGTGTATTCAGTGTACATATGTAGTGTAAACTGGCAGTTTTTCCACACTTGCTAAACATTCATCTATGCAAGTCCTGGACATAGGCAGATCAACTGACCGCCTGTAACTTCCCATGGCTCATGTTGGGTCAGTGTATTGATATAAACCCAGAGCCCTTAGAGGATGTGGTGTACTTTGAAAAGCAGCTTGGAGGCACAATCTGAAAGTGAGGAGGTTGTAATGGCTCTCAGATCGGAGCCATCACTCAGTAAAGTCAAGTAATTGGGTCCTCCAGTAGACCTCTTCTCCTGGTAATGTGACTGTGATTTGTGTAATTATTGGGAAATGTATTCTTAACTTAAACAGAAAACAACATAGCACCTTTGTGTGACGATGGAGCTGTTGTGCCAAGTGTGCACTCATTTATGTGCTCATGCAAACCTGCCTATACTACAAACTTACGTTCCTGTAGCACTAAACTGCATTCTCTATCTGAAGGACGTTTGTCTTGCATTACAGTTGCAGATGTTAATAGATTAAGATCACTGTATGTGTCCCATGTGATGCTCACAGACTGTATAAATATAAAATATCGAGCTGTTGTGAAGCTCTAAGTAGGTGGTGTCATCATCTTGGCTGTGCATCACACAGCCTCAGAAAGGTGTTATGAACAGAGCAATGGAGATCAAAAAATGTTGTTTGTAAAAACTGTGAACATGTTTATTTCTGCCAGAAATAGATTTTTTTTTCAATCGGGGTCTATCGGGATTGACTCACTTTTGTTCATAATGTTCATAGCCATTTTCACTGTACAAATGTAATAGTTTTAAGCCAAACTATGTATTTTTCTCAAATGCTTTCCACAGCAGCCCTCTGCTCCTAATGGCTAAGCCTAAAAATGGGTAAAAAGCAGTAATAAAAATCCCTTACTTGTCTGTAATCAAGTGTCCTCTCCTTTATTCCTTTTTCCTTGCTTAACCTTTCTTCTACGATAACAATCCATTAATTAAGAGTGAATAGTTTAGGGTTGTGCAGTAACTGTATCGATGTTATCACATTGATAGCCTGCCGAGAGAACACAATGATCAATAATCAACAACTGTATGTGCCAATATCAATTGCAGTGGGCCATAGTTATTTATCAGTAATCACTGCAGCAGCACAATCATGGAATGCTTTAAAAAGCATGGCATTTGGCTGTTGTTGCTGAAACAATACATTGGTTGTCACATTATCTTAAGTGTTTGTCTGCATCAATGTTTCTCTGTCAATGTGTGGAAAATGTTGGCATACTCCCACAGTGATGACTATAAATTTGTTTTTACATGTAAATGAGTGTCTTGTTGCTACAGCTGGTGACAGTGAAACCTAATCTGGTATCCCAGAATAGACCTTACCCAAGGTGCTGTCAGTACTGTTCACAGAGCAAGACACACATTTGTCTCTTGATGGCTGCCAAGAAAGTTTTCTTCTTGATGTTCACAAATCTGGACTGCAACAAAGGAAACGCAAGTTTTTTGAAGTGGCCCCAAACTACCTATAAAAAGCATTTGGTTTATCACATCCTTTCAACAAATGCACAAAAAGAATACTATCCAGAGATCAAATTTATTCAAAAAAGGTGAATTGAAGTTAATGGTAGACCAAAGTATGGACTGCGTGCTTGTAGGTCAGCCTCTGTGAGCTGCCTGCACACTGTTTGAGCACTGATACGGGGTTGATGATGTCCAGGTGTCTCAGCAGCAGTAACGGTGGCAGGAAGTGTCCGGTGTCTGAGGTGGTGAAGACGGATATGGTGATCCTGAATGTTGGTCGTCACACAGTCGTCTGTCGCTGCGTGGATGATCTGAAGTGCTGTTCATGGCATGGAATCTGGTTCTGAGACGACTAATTGTTGATTCATGAATGTTCATTGCCCTTGCAACATCTCACACACTCATGCCAGCACTCAGCATTCCAATAGACGTTCACGTTGGATTTGCGTCAGTCGTGGCATCTTTACAAAAGCACTGAGAGAAAAGAATTTTTCCCATTTTATGCAGGTTGGATAAACAAACAAAAGTGCTGATCCCATTTTCATACACCAGTGCTCTAGTCGTCTGGGTCAACCACACCTCCGGTAATCTGGCCATCAGAATACGGCGTCACAACACGCACTTATTGCATTTCTGGCATGTTACCATTCATGCTCAAACTTTTGTCCAAACAAGCATTTTCACATTGCTGCTGAGACAAATGGCAACAACTAGAATTCACTTCATAAAACTTGCGTTTCTTTTGTTGTTGAGTATATATATACATATATAATATATAATAAAGTAAATGGCATGTATGACCCACACTGGCTGTTGTGGCCTCTTCATTGAAGCACCTGTGTACCTTTTACCTCCCTAAATGTTACATTATGTTGACCACAGATAAAAGGAGTAATGGGTGAACCCATCTGAATGCTGTGGTAGAAACCTGAAATGTATGTATCAACCTGAAAAGCATGATAAGTGTGCTTTAAGTTGTGTAACATGCTGTTTTTACTCAAAAATACCTTTCATAAACCTAACCAAGTAGTTTTGATGCCCAATACCAGATCAGTTTTTTTTTCTCTAACTTTATTTTCAAACTTGTGTATACATGTAATGAGTAGAATAACATACAACAAATAAAACACATTTTTCTGTTGAGTAATTCAAGTATATACCTGGAGTTTAGCATCTCAATAAAAAAATGGTGTGCTTTATTATTTATGTCTGCTTCATGGATAACAATAATTATATTTTAGCATTAAAGACATCACTTTGATTAAAGAGCTTGCACATATTGCTGGATGAACCCTTACAGAAACATGAAAAAAATAGTCTGGTAGTCAGCAGTATTGTTAATTTAGGGCAGTGGTTGCAAACAACTTCTACTGGGTGATGGTCTAATAAATTTACTAAGCACTGTATATAATTACAGTACATTCATCCAACATCTATTTTATTTATTGATATTATCATGTTTTAGTCATTCATTCATCAGCATTGTATGCAGTCACTGCAAAATATGACTCAAAGTTGTAGCGCTCAAAATTCAGTTATCAAATCCTGAGTACTACAGCATGAAAACTCAACTACTCTGTGACTGACCAGTTTGAATGACTCCAAGCTGAATCACTGAGGGACTGATATTTCATCTTCCTCCCACTGCTGCTGTTTTTAATCATATTTAATACCATCATTATTACTCATTCTGCTCAGACACAGACTCATGCAAATCAACGCTTGCTTCTCTCTTAAATGTTCTTACAGTATCGTCCTTTTCCTCCAGGGTAAGTGGAGCGAGTGGTGGAAGCTTTAACATTATGACATTGAAAATCAGTATGAAGTAAATAAGACCGGCGCTCAACAGCTGAGGGTGGAAAAGTGGCTGTTTAAATACATTATTAAATGTGCACGGCCCATTTCAGTTAATTGAAGGGCTTAGGGCTACGTCTTGCTTAGCATGTGGATTACTTCCACCATTGTCAGTAAGAATTGAAGCAATATTTTATGATTTATTATTTCCATTTATGCAATGGATATTTTCTCACTTAATCTACCATATCCATTGCCCAGAGCGCCCATGTGAAAAGGCAGAGTTCATTTTTCCACTGACAACATTTGCCAAACAGTTCGAGTAACTCGTCTCATCGCTGTCATTGCAAGGAAGTATTCTGCTGGAAGAGGAACAGTTGTCGAATAACACTGAATCAAAGATTGCATTATGATTTCTGCTTTAAGCAGTGGTACTGCAAAGGATGTGGAATAATTTGAGTTATTAGCTGTTTCAGCACCAAGCATAGGCTGGTTAAAGATGGGTTTAGAGGTTGACAGCCTGGCTTCTGGCACAAAGACAAGCTGATATTCATTCTTGTGGGCTGTTCATAAACCTGTAAGTAAAAGGAATGGTAAACTGTGTGTGCCCCCTGAACTCTAGGGGGCCTTAAGCAGAGCCAAAAAGTGAAGTATAAGGAGAAGGATAATAGTTACAAAGTAATGACACTCAGTAGTAAACTTACAGTTACACATATATGTATTTACAATGTATTGGTAACTCTAAGTCCCCCCCCCATTTAGTAAAATGGTTCAGTCCAGCTGCTCCATCAGACAGCCTGCAGAGAGCTAACAAACAGTGACTTAACGAGTGGAGGAGGTGGTGTAGTGGTTAGCACTGTCTCCTCACAGCAAGAAGGTACCGGGTTTGATTCCCGGCCCGGTGCCTTTCTGTTCTCCCTGTGTCTGCATGGTTTCTCTCCAGGTACTCCGGCTTCCTCCCACCATCCAAAAACATGCATGGGGATTAGGTTAATTGGTTAATTTAAACTGACCGTAGGTGTGAATGTGAGTGTGAGTGGTTGTCTGTCTCTATGTATCCTGTGATGAACTGGAGACTTTGTCCAGGGTGTACCCTGCCTTTCACCCTAAAACAGCTGGGATAGGCTCCATTATCAGTTAAAATACATAGTTTATGTAAAACTATAATAAACATTCTGAGTGTATTTGCATTATATGTAGTAGGTGTGTAAATGATCAAAAAATTAGCATTGGCAATAATAGAGGGCCCAAATTTGAATTTGGGCCCCATCTTTTCATTCTAAACGAGGCACTTTTAAGCACTTTAAGCACAGACATCAGTAGCTATTTATCCCAAACCCCTGGTGGTTCATGTTAAACGAATGTTTGGACTAGCAAAATCAATCAAATCAACAGAATGTCCTTCTCACTGAATGATTACAGTGCATGCCCTTTGACCTTTGTTAACAGGGAAAAGAACATAGTTTCACTATGAATTTGTGTGTAACAGTGACTCACTTCAGTCTTCAACATCTGGAACTAGCTGCAACATTAGCCATGTATTTTGACTGCCTTGTGATTAGATTATAGTTCTTGTGCTAATCATTTCCCCTGTGTGTGTTTGTTTGTGTGTGTGTGGGGGGCATGATGCTGCATGTAAACTGTACTGAATGTATCAGAAGCTAGAGGCCATATGGTAGCAGATATAGAGAAAGCTAGTCTTGACTGGCTCTATTATAAGCAGCAAACAATCATTTTTTTGTCTTGTTTAAAAATGCACTGTGTGCAGCTTTCTGTTGAGATACCCCTTACATCACCTCTCTGTACAGGTATGATCTTCAGTATACTCTTTACAGTATATTTGTGTATGTAGTTTTTTTTTACATTATTTTATGTCTGTGTGTGTGTGTGTGTGTGTGTGTGTTATCAAGCAGGTCAAACTTGACGACTTATTTACACACAGGTGGACAGCCTCAAACTTCTCATTTTGACTTAAATGCATTGAGAAAATACACATTTCTTTTTTTGGTGTAGTTTCTACTGACTCAGCTGTCAAAAGCTCCTTCCAGCCTTGGGATGTTTTGTGGACCTGATTATACTTTAAATACCTGTACATGAATTTACTGTTGGCATCACCAAACCTATTAGTTTCCATCAATCTACACATAGAAATCAATTCTGATGAGAGGAAGTCTGTGAGAGAGAAGTTGAGTCCACTACCTCATATATATTGAGACAGCTCCTGGCATGTTGTTTTTTTACTTTGTTTTATATCTGCATTAAGGATTCAGCAGGTGCAATTCAATTCCCTTCTGCTCCATATTATATCCACTTTATCATTCATATCATCCCGTTGGAAGGAAGGTCTTTTTCCCCTCACACTCTTATCTAGTCTGAACAGGTAGTTTACTAGTGCAATGGCTGTTTAGTCTTTGAATAACAGCATTCATTTTGGAAATTAATCTTGTTTGTGTTCCGCGGTATTATTTTGGTCCAGTCATCTTGTCAAGAACAAATCAAATACACAAAAGCTAGTGAGAGAACAAACTTCAGCCGGAGCACTCAGAGACCATGGAGCTCTCCTTTCCCCTGTCAAACAAAGAGAAAATGATTCCCCAGTCATGGTCGCTAATTCAAACCAACAGAATAAAATTCATTGTAGGTTTAACAAATAAAAGGAGTGTTTAAGCTAAAAGGCTTTGCTAAAATAGAACAGCCCTAAATGTGTGTTTGCATGTGTTAGTATGAGCTCAGCATGGCTTTATAAAATAAATACAGTTCCTGAGACCAAATGTGGAGTTGTATATTCACCTTTAAGTTGGGATGTCGTACACAATAAATAAAACAAAGTACTATTGCACCAAAAAATATATAATTTCCTCCATCACTCTGCTCAATCTTGGAGAAAAAGCAAAATTATTCCAGTCGGTGATATCAGCTGGACTTCAACTTGATTTTGCAGCTCCCATCTGTGACCATTTCGTGGGCAACAATTTTGGTCCTTCCTAATTAACATTCTACCAGGGTCTAGCAGGGTTGCAGATGCTCTCTAAACAGGAAGCAGATGGCTGCTGAGACCACAATCATTTGCCATTGTCAATACTGTCAAGCTGATGTGGAGGTAGTCAATGATACTGGCTCAAAACTGTGTTTTGATTGATGTCACTTGACATCTTCCATGACAGCATTAAAGTGCAGCTCGGATGTGCAAATTGAAACTACTGTGCACAGGACAGTGAAAGAGCCAAAGCACAACTTGATTTGTTTATAACATATCATACTGTGATATTTAATGATTTAGTATTGTGTGAAATAATAAATAACATGAAGAAAAAATGGAGATGAATCCAAGTCACTGGCATACTGTAAAACCAAGCACCATGAGCCAGATGACCAGAGTACTAGAGTCTAATGTTCTGGGAAAAGTTGACATTCATCATAAAAATATTAAATTAATGATACAGATTAAATCAAGAACACTTCAGAGTGATGTGAGACTTCACCCTACATTGCACAGTATTATTATTAGTGGAACATGTCAGAAAAAAGCCTGGACTGCAAATAATTCTGTCATTCATTCTGCCTTTTACTGCAGAGCTTATGCTATATAACAAAAGAAAAGAAGCAGTTTGGAAGTTTGAGCTTATTGTGAGTGAAGACATGACCAAAGGTTTACACAAGCATGGATCTCATCCCTCAGACAAATGAAACAGTAGCAACTGCCATAATAAATCAAAACTCTATTAGCTCAGTCTACGTGGGGATGAAAACCCAGCTTTTTGTGTTCTCTGGATCAGACTATGAAAATATTGTGAATGTGATTTTGTATGAGTGTGAATGCAACTTTAAACCTGCCTTCATGCAGCTGGTCTACCAAAGCAAGCCATGCAGTCAATAGAGCTTTATTACACCTTAAGCCCTCTGTCTTTCATCATATGTAGTGATTCAGGGAAAGATAGCAAGTTGAAAGAAGAGGGATTTGCTTTCAGTGGTAAGGACACTGTGTGATCTGTGATTCCATGTGAAAGATCACATTTCTGGGCTTTAAAAGTCAAGTCAAGTATCATCAGGTTGTCAAGTTGTCGACCACATCTGGACATCTGACACAGGATCCTTAAGACAAAAAATAATCTTTAAAACAAAACACATCCCAGGCTGATATTCCGGATGAGCCTCAGGTTCACTATAAATCTATCCGGAATCTTTGATCCTCAGGACCGCAAGCTTCCCAGTCAATGAGAAACTGCCTGCCACAAGCTCTCTTCCTCAGAGCCAGTGGCTTCCTGACCATGTAGACAGGGCCTTCATCTATGATCTGAGGTGGTGGAGGGTGCTTGGAGGGGGAGCGCTCTGTGACCGGCTTTATTTTACTGATGTGAAAGATGGGATGGACCCTGAGAGACCTGGCCAGATCCAAACAAACAGTCACAAGATTAATAATTTTGGGCCCAGGGAAAAGGCCAACAAACCTTGGAGCAAGTGTCCTGGAGGCTACGTGAGGAAGAACGCCACTGGTAGACAAATAAAAAATCTTCCCACGTAGGTAGGTGGGAGCTGGTGATGGTGATGGCAGTCAGCATTTATCTTCATCTGGGTTCCTCTGGAAAATCTACTGAGTGCATGTCCAGATCTGTCTGCGTCGTTGTATGCACATGCAGATGGGACAGCAACCAGTACTCCTTCCTCAATCGTGGCTGATAGCTATTGGTACATGGGAAAGGACAAAGACCTGTGGCCAAAGTCAAGTTGTTGTGTGCACTCTCTACCCTTATCAAACCTTGCTCCAGGAGTCCAGATTCTGGGGCACCAAACACCTCGGTCAGGGTTCCAACTCCTGGTTAAATCTTTTTGTTTTCCATGAGAATGAGGGTGGTATTGAGATGTCAGGCAAGCTATGGCACCAAGCAGCCTGCAGAACTCTTTCCAAAACTGCGCCACAGAATAGGGGACCTCTATCCAAGAACACATCGCCGGGAAAACCATCAAGGCCAAACACATGGGAGAGCATGGCCTCCATCATTTCCTCAGCAGAGGGTAACGTGCACAAAGCGAACTGTAAAAAAATCTGCTGTGAGGAACCTGGTGATAAAATCCAGACAGATGTCTAACCATGACCAGCAAAAAATGGGAAGATGCTGTAGGAGACCTGCTTGGGCTTGGGACAGGTTCAGGATGAGGTTGTGTACCTGACACACACTGGACAGGCAGAGACATATGCTAAAACCATTTTTGCAGGACGAAGAGGTTCCTCTTGATTCCAAGTTGACAGGTGAGCAGGGAAGTGTGGATAACTTAGGGACAGAGGTTAACCTGGACAAACAGGCAATTCTGGGAACATTCGCTCGGGCCAGGGTTACCAGAGTTAGCTTCTTTCTTAGTCTTGATGGGCAAGGACACCACTCCCAACAACTGGTTTTGAGGAAAGCTGGATTCTGGCATCTTTGTTGAATGCTCAGGATACAAACATACATACAAACAGGAAAGTATGTCCAGTTTGATGTTGTGTAACCCGGGGCAATATGACAGAGTGAAGTCAAACCGATTAAAAAATGTCCATCTTGCCTTTTTGGAATTAAGTGTGTTGACTCTTTGGCTGTACTCCAAATTCTTGTGGTCTATTCAAACTAAAAATGGCTGCACTGCCCCCTCCCACCAAATAACACCTCTCCTCCGAGGTCACTTTAACAGTGAGTTAAAGCTGAGATCAAATTACATGGCAGGAAGGCACGGGTTACGCTTACTGCTCTGACCTGTGTGAAACACTGCACCTACACTAATGTTATAGGAGACTACCACCACAAACTGCTGACCCGATTCAGGGACAGTGAGGATGAGAGCCAAGAACATTTGTTTCATTTAGGTAAATGATTCATCAGCCTGAAGAGTCCATACAAAGGGAACATGACACAGTAGGTATGTGGAATTAACATGGTCTGCATTTATATAGCGCTATTTACTAATGTGCTGAAGCAAATGCACTACCAGATACTCACAATGTCCTGTAGATGTGTAGAAAGCCAGTCTTCCACTCAACCCCTTCTTTATGTGGGCCAGATGTTTTGCATTTCTAAGGTCACTTTCACACTGTCCTCCTTTAGTCCCCTTTAAATGGACCAGAGTTCGTTTCCTCAGATAGTCCGCTTGTTTGGGCAGGTGTGAAAGCTCATACGAACTCTAGTGTGGACCAAACAAACGAACTCTGGTCCGCTTGAAAACAAGGGTCTCAGTTCGTTTGCAAGTGAACCCTGGTGTGGTTCGTATGCAGTGTGAAAGCTCACCGGACCAAACACGGGACCAAATGTACGTAGTTCTTGTACAGCAAGTACAGCGCACACTCCAGACCACAACAATCAACGAGTAGCAGTTAGCTAGCTTAGCTCAATCATCTGAACAACATAACCCATAAATTCATAATTTCATGTATTTGAACAAAATTAATCAAACTACCAACAGTCGCAGCCCTTAAACTCTGTGCTGATGTGCTGTCACGTTATATTGTCAAAGTGAGAAAATTGACAGCTTCAATCTCTGACAAACTACGTTAGAATTAGTGACGGTTGCGTTCACTAGTATGTATGTTGGCAACGTTAACATTGTAGCATTCCCTCAAATAATGTAACAAAACACAATACAAGACTGCCAGTCCACCCTGTTTGTAGTCTGTGAGGTTACATACCTGACTGCTGATGCTCAGAAAGTTTGGTGCGGTTCAGGAATTGCAGTGTGAAAGTGGAACTGAACCAAGTGATAAATGCAACAGTGTTGCAACTTTCAGCACCCCAAGCAATCCGAGTCCGCTTGGTTAGGTGTGAAAACGACCTAAGTTGGCTCCTGTGACCAGTTGGGAAGCAGAGGAGAGAAGGGGGATAGGGTACCTGATTTTGACCGTGACCTTGTTAACAGGGCTTTAGTCTAAGCTGGGTCTTAGAGATGTGTCTCTCTTCTCCACAAAGAAGAATCCGGCCAGGATGAGGAAGGTCACAATGAGATGAAGAAGGTCACATTGTTCTCGCTTTCAACAAGAAGTCAATGTACTTCGTCACGACAGTACGAGAGGCTAATCTCCAGGGTCAATTTATGTGTCGTGGCCAAATCTCTGGATATTAAAAGTCATGGTTACATTAGTTGTGGATTGAGGAGGAAATGTGGGACAAGAAATATGGCTCACCAGTACCCTCCTTATTGCCAGGCAGTGGACTCAAACGAAGAGGGGAGAATTACGAATGGAATAAAATGGGAAATAACATGACCAAAGAACAGGAACACTGAACGCTAACAGTGACTAACTAAATACAGGATCTTAACATAATTTTTATATTATTAGCATTATTGTGTTATTATTACTATATTATTTTGTTATTTTTATAGTACGCATATAAATTGTTTTAAGTGATATTGAGGCTATTTAGAAGTAGATTTGACTACGAGGTCAAAATACTGAGATTCAGGCAACAGTTCAGACCATAGACTGTATAAAAGAGGATGATATGACAGCTTCCAAAAATGAAGCACCTTGATTGTCCCGTGGTGGCTGGCTGCAGTACAGGTCATGAAGCCTGCCAGTGTCTTGTTAGTGAGTGGGACATGGGCCACACTAAAACATCCAACTAGTCTGTCTAATCCAGAACAATTTTTCCACTTAATGCAGAAAAATTCAACCAGACAGACAGAGAGTCTTGCTATGTGAAAGAGCTATGGTATCAACACAACAGGACTCACGTAAGAGCATGTTCATACTGTCATTAAACTGAATCTCTTACTGTGTTTTTGTCACGTGTTCCCTTTTGGATTCAACAAACTCTGTTAGTGGCACAAACTCATTGTAAATCACACTTTTTCCAACATGATAAACATCACTCTTACATAAAAAGGTGTGCAATCAGTTGACCATAATAGGCACCCCTAAACTGCTACTTGACCTGTTCTGCTCTTTCATTCATAAAAATGTCACCCAAAAGTAAAAAGAAAATTTCCACACTTAAAGTTACGCTGTCAGAAATCAAGAGACAAATGAGCATTAACATGCTTTTATTTTTATTTATTTATTTAACCTTTATTTTACCAGGTAAGTCAATTGAGAACTAATTCTCATTTATAATGATGACCTGGGTTTTAGCAGTGTTAGTAGTCTTATCAGGGGAGCAGATACAATTAGAAAATGTTAACACTTTGAGTGCCATTGACAAGTTTTGCCATTAAATTGTTTTTTTCTGCAGCGGGATGCTGATCACGGTCTCCCACAGCCTGTGAGTAATTTTGCGGCTTCTGGGATTTGTAGTCAGGACATAAAGAGTTAATATACACCACAGAGATCAAAGCAGGAAGTGGAGACGATCGAGATTAGAGAGCAAAACGGACAAATTCTGGACAAAAATTGTGATTTTGGTGAAAGTGTCCTCTACTCTACCTCTGATAAAACAAGAATGGAACAAGATAAAAACAAACACTTTTTTCTGATGACATAGAGAGTCTCTTCTTTCATTTGATCTACTCTGTTTTCAGAGACATAGTACAAAATATTCTGTGGGTCATGAAATACGACTCAAAAATGGGCAAAAACACTGACAGAAGGCACTTTCGATTTTAAAAAATGGCTGGCAATCAAAGAGTTAATAATACACCTGTCGACAAGGAGAAATCATTTGAAGCTCAAAGGTTTCCCTCCTAAAGAAAGTAGTAGATGGAGGGGAGGAGAATGATACAGCTGCAGAAATGGATGAGAGAATATTACAGGTCATGCTGCATCTGTCAGGTCAGCAGAGGATGTTTCCCCGGAGCGCAGCCTGCATTGAAAGGACAATTAGTTTCCAAAATGCCAGTAAACACAACAAATCTGAAAATCTTCTTCAAGCACTCAGTAAATTAAGACGACCACAACAACATTTTGTATTAAAATAATTTTAATAAAACATTGTTACTAATGCCAGCTACTTTCTATTTGCAGCACGACATGACAAATACTGATTCAGCATAAAATCAAACTGGAGTAAGTTCATAAACTGGTAACACCTAAAACCAACCCAGCTCTAGGAGACTGCAAATCAAATCTTAAATGTCTTACAATGGTGCTTCTATGAGGCCCATTGTAAAGTATCTCTTTATATATAACACCATGACATTCATGTCACGGTGCTCCATTCATGTATACAATGTGTGTATGCATAATATTGGTGTATCACTGCCACTCCATCTGCCACTGCCAGGAGATATAAATAAATAAAAATGGTCCCTATCCCATCGCACCTCTGCATCTCTGTGGCTAGCGGTTAGATGGCAATTAATCATCGCCAGCAGTCCGACAGACGGATCTGAAATTTACATAATATAATAGCCAGGCTTTTGTCTCCAAGCAGCAGACAGGAGGACACTGCTGCCATCCCAAGTCAGCCCTCGACCTCCCTCTGGGCTGAGTGTGTGTGATAAACAGAGAGAGAAAAGTCCAAGTTCCAACTCCAAGAGGGGAAACTGCCCTCCAGATCTCAGGAGCATTTGGACAATTTGTCCTTGTAACTATAGCAACACCACACAGCCTTTTTTTATTTGTGTAGTTAAATGCAATTTCTGAAAACACCTTCTTTTCTCACAATACAAGGATGGCCTTTCTTCATGCCTGGGAGTTATGTTTGCCATAGCCTGTGTGTTTATGTGTCCTTGTTAGGATATACCTGGTGACATTGTATCTGGTTTTGCAGGTCTCCAAACCATCTATGAATATTATTAGCTGCATTTTAATACAGATGACCCCAGAGCTGGAAGGTTTTTGCTTTGGTTAAATCACTGGTCATTCAGTTCCAGTTGGCTGCAGTCACCATGGACCCGCCCATGTTGTATATGATGTTGTATAAAACTATGTCATCCTGATCTATACTCTAATTTTATTTTATTCAGTTGACACAACATCTATTGCTTTCCTGACCATATTTACATACTTTTAACTGGCACTGTCTTGTTGCTCTCACTACTGGTAATTTGTCTGGAGCCCAGTAGGGTTTCTGAATGTTGATTAAGCTGACCCTAATGAGCTGTGACTGTTAATGAGCCAGCTGCACATCTTCCTCTATTCTTGTTGATTATTGGCTTACTTTGTTTTATTCCTTAAATAATGAGTATACTATTACTGTTGTTCTGGAATATGAAATTTACTTGAGCATTTACACATGCATACATCATAAAGTGTACACATGCAAAGTGAGATTTCTGATGTTGGACAGGAAAGCTCTAAAACTGCCAACTTGTTGTATTTCTGTGTATCTGTAATTATAGCGTTCACGCTTTGTGAGTCACAGCTCTGGAACACTCCAGGGAAAAATGAATGTGAGAAGCATCAAATCCCACTGGGACTACAAGTTGTGACGGGGGGGGATATTGATACTGTTTCAATCTGGCAGTCTAAACCTCCCACAGATGCTACAGTCAGTAATCAGGGAATGAGGCCTACCACAGTAGCAGTTGTTTTATTGTATTGCATGCTATTTTTGCCGGTCTTGCTACAATAATCAGTCGTACCAGCAGCATGTAATTACTGAAATCACAGTATGAACAATTAGCAACACTATATTCATTAGGAAATACTTTTTGTTGTGCACCTCAGGTGCACTGGTGTCTTAGCACTTTCAATATTCTGAATTCTTTAGTTTACAGGAATAGTTTTCATCAGCTTTACTTCAACACACATCTTACTATTGTACTTTTAACCTTTCACTTTGGCACAGTCCTTGAAAAATAATTTTGCACATTTAATTTGAAATGGTTTTCTTTAGCTTTGTTACTGTAAAATTTACTCTTTCTTGTTCAAGTTTCTTGATTTTGCCATACTACATTTTTATTCACATTCTCTCTTGCACTAACACACCAAGGCTAATAGCAATGAAGCTGTTTTTTTATTCACAAATACAATCTTGCCTGACTGAAGTGTTTTAATAGATCTAATTTAATGTTGGAAAGCTGATTTACATATCAAACATTTTGCAGAAAAAGGGGATAATGGTACAGAAATTAAAATTTAAAATACAAATCAATCAGATGGGAAGAATCCAATATAAAGAATACATTTTGACATACTTCTGTTTGCAGCGATGACACTTTGGTGCTTTTATATAATGGAGAAAATAAAGCCTGGACAAGGCAAGGTGTTTCAAAAACCTCCCTGTTTATCAGTTTAAATGAGGCAGATGAAATGCTTTCAGGGCCTTGTTTGTTAAATTGCTTGCTATTTTAATCCACTTTACACCACGCAATTTAACATCCACATAAGTATCTCAGTAAGAATTTTAATTAACTTTTTCTAGCTCGTGAGTGATTAAAACTCAGTGTAATCCACTTATCTAACACCTCTGAGATCCTGTTTTTGTGAGAATGAATGACAGCATGAAAATATTTCCTTTCATACGTCTATTTACATTGTAGATGTTTTGCTATCTCCACCATCATCTGTCAAAGGTAAAATATCCACGAAGCCACGGAGCGAAAAACATTGTTATTCAAACAGCTAATTACATTACAAAGTGCTGGACTACAATGTCTTTTTTTAGCAACATCTAATTTGATGAGATGATTTTTACAGAGCATTCAGGAGCCTGCTTTTCCTCTAGCACCACCGTGAGGTTTGTTGTTTTGAGTGACAGATTATGTAAGACATCCATGTTCAAAAAAAAAGGCTTCTGTGGATGGGCAGGGGTCGCAGAATGATTAAGTTTTGGAAAATTTATTCTGAACAAATGTTTTTATCTGTTTTATCTCGAAAAACATGCCACAAGTCATAGGTCACCTTTAACAACTCCCACTGACTGATGCACTTTGACTTTCCTGTAATGTTCCCTTCAGAGACTTGTAGCCAAAACACATTCAGCTGTACCCAGATGATCTGGTTTACTTCAACACATGCCTCTACAAACAACCAAAAAGTGAGATCATTAAGAAAATAAACCATACTTGTATTGTACCCTTGGGACTTTTTTTGCACTGTGTTGAACTTTCTCTCTCAGTTAAGCAGTGTAGCTCGATTGAAAGAACTTCAATGATGCCAGCTTACTCTGCCTCATTACGCTGCCTTGAAAGTAAATGAGCAGAGGGTTTATTGTGGAAGGACTATTTTTAAGAAACTAGTTCTCTGCTGGTGAAGAGAAAGCTGATCCAGTTCAGCTACAGCCTAATAAATCTCACTGCACACATTTGTGTATGTAAAACGATTTCAAGCCCATTTCACACATACAATCTACGAGTTTTTAGGAGGATTTTCTTGACTGGCAATGTGTGAAATATGCCATAATGTCATTACACATAAATAAGGATAAAGGACTTATGTCAGTTGTTGAATCATGGATTCCTGTGTTGAGAGGAGTGAAGGCAGATATTCCCTATGATGCTTTCTATAATGTTTTCCCTGAGTGTGAAAGTGCTGCGGCAGGGAAATTTGGACTGAGCATGGTGTGTATATCTGCATACATTACACAGCTTTGAAATGGCCTTTTGTTGATTTGCTTTTCATGAATAATTTCCAGTTTCCTCAACAGTACAGGAAACATATTGGAACAGGGGGATATGTTGAATGCAGAGGAGAGGCAGAAATGTAGCTGCTGTTTGGTTTGTTTACAATTTCATGTCAATTCACAAAGATCAGGGCTCTTCTTTATGCGCACGTTTTTCCTCATGTTTCACAAATATATATAATTCAATTGCAAATAAAATAATAAACTTTTTTAACTTAGTCGCACCTCAGTTTATGAATCATGACATTAAGACAAACACTAGAGATATAACATTCCTAAAAATGTTTCTTTCCAATGTGCTCCTTAAATGAAAAGATCTACAAAGGTCAATGGAAATTAACAAATTACAATGCAAATCTACTCGTCTCACTCATCCAAAATTCACATTTATCTATATACATGTGCCTCAACCCAGTGCCATCAGAAACGTGTTATTAGATTTGTGAAGGGCTGTATCACCACTTGTGTATAGACACAATACATCACAGTGTTGGATATTGTTGGTCAGCTACAGATTAAATGGGGAATAGCACCTTTTATGTGGCTATCAGTGCTGATGGTAGATGTTAGTCCTCTTGATGGGGGGGTGCACTCTTGATGCCGCTCAAAAACACAAACTTCTTTCTCTTTCCGATCGTGAGAAAGGCATTCCAAAATATGAGCGTTTATCAGTGTTTTTGTTGACAGCCTTTTTATGTTAAACTACATAAGCCGTGCATGAGGATATGGACCCTCCAGGTGTCAGAAGCTTGTAATGCAGCTTAGCATATTGACTACTGAAACAGCTCTAATAACGTATTTTCCAGACTATAAGCCGTTACTTTTTTCTCACACTTTGAACCCTCTGGCTTACGTATACAGTGATGCAGCTTATCTATAGATTTTTACCGGCTAAAGGCCACCAGGGGTGCTCGAGCAGGAAGCGCAAGGATGTGCGGAGGAAGACGCTAGTTTTAACTGGTTTTAATCTTAACTTTGAACACCAAGATGGATAAAACACGGCAAAACGCGTACAATCAGGCGTTTAGCCTGGAAATGGCAGTCCGAAGAACTGACTGAATGCAAAAAGACGTCAAAAGCTTTCAAAAGCACAAACTTGAAAACGTGCTTGAGGACTGGGTGAACACACAGAGAGCAGATGGCCGAGGTGTTTCCACCATGCAGATCCGACTGAAAGCCAAAACAATCACCGCGGAAAAGAATATTTTCAAGAGACTGAGGTGCGTGATGGAACCTTTCTGAGGCTGTTCATCTCCGACACTGAAGAAGACTGTAATGGTTTCAGTGAGCAGGAGGAAGATGAAGATGATGATCAATGACTTTTCTGTTTTTTTTAACCAGCCATGTTATTGCCGTTTTACTACTGTGTTACTGCCGTGTTACAGGCACTGTTTGAAAAAAGAAGTTACAGTATGTACCGTAAATGAATGTTTCTGGTAAATAATATTTCTGTTGACCATCTTTCTGTGTACTGGTAAATACCTCATTTTACAACGTGGACACTTGCGGTTTATACTCAGGTGCGCTCTATAGTCCAGAAAGTACGGTAATTATAATAATAATAATAATAATCATAATAGTAGATTTTATTTATAATGTGCTTTTCATCAATTCAATGTCTCAAAGTGCTAAGCTCTGCAGTACTTGAGTATGAGTTCAATGGATTTACCATGAGCAATGATTGGACATCCACATCAAATATTTTAGATTTGCGCTTTATTTCTTCATATTTGTAATTGCATCAATTTGTGTGTGTTAACTGTGAAGTAGCATTCTTGTTTGATAACTTACTGTCTTGCTTCAAATTGTAGCTGAATGCAAAAAAAAAAACAGCATTTTTTTTATGTTTTTATGTTTTCATGTGACTTTTCCCCTCTGATGGCTGTCTCAATCCTTCTTATTGACCACATTCCTTCACCCAACCTTAGCTTAAACCATGAAGCTGCTCTAATCAATATCTGTATTAACAATAGATGAAATGTCTGTGTGTATTGTCGCTCATAGTGGTGAAAACAGTGAATTTTCACCCAACTCTGCTGGATGTTCCAGCTCATTGTTCTGGTGTTGTGGCCCACTGACATTACTGTTTCATGGCTCACTATCGGGGCGGCACGGTGATGTAGTGGTTAGCATTGTCGATTCCCAGCCTGGGGCCTTTCTGTGTGGAGTTTGCGTGGGTTCCCTCTGTGTCATGTCTATCAAATCAGGTCATGTATATTATTTTCATTATGTCATTTGATGTTGTCATTTCCTGTTTCATTTTGAAATTGTCTTCCCTTGTGTTTCAGCTTCACCCTTCCTGCCCCTGCGTTTCCCGCATCCCTGACTGTTTCCAGCTGTTGCCCATTCCCTAGTGTATTTGTCATGTGCCAGTACTTCTTGAGTCCATGTCCCAAGCTACCAGCCAGCTTTCATGTCCGTGTTCCGTCCATGTCAGGTTTCCCTTGTTTGTCTGTCAGAGCTGTCTTTTCCCTTTGTTACTTTTTTTGTCATCCACGTGTAGTCTGTTAGTCATTAGTGTTTCCTGTTTGTGTCGTCAGTGTTATCTCTAGGTTTTCCGTCAGTGTTGCTGGAGTTTATAGCTCAGTTGTGCATCCTCTTAGTGAGTGCCCTTAGTTTAAGTTAGGTTAGATTCTTTTCCTTTGTAACTTTTGTAGCATCAGTGCCTGAGCCTTTGTTTTGTTAGTTAATTTCATAGCTTACATTCCGCAGTGATTTTCTGTTCATAGCCAGGTTAGAGTGATTATCCCTCACTGTATTGTTGAGATCCTTTGTTAATAAATCCTTTGTTGATACTTTTTTTTTGTGTCTTGCGTTTGGGTTCCTTTTCTCGTGTCTGAGCCATGTTCTTACACCCCGGGTACTCCTGCTTCCTCCCACCATCCAAAAACATACATGGGGATTAGGTTAATTGGTTAATTTAAATTGACCGTAGGTGTGAATGTGAGTGTGAGTGGTTGTCTGTCTCTATCTGTCCTGTGATGAACTGGAGACTTGTCCAGGGTGTACCCTGTCTTTCACCCTAAGACAGCTGGGATAGACTCCAGCTCCCCCGTGACCCTATGAGAGGATAAGTGGTAGAAAATGGATGCATCGATGGTTCACTTTCACCGCTGTCATCAGCAGGGCACTGTGTTCTACATGCTACATGTTACCTTACAGTTGGTGGCCATCAAAGCAGGCATAAAACTGTTCACTTACATTGTAGTTTCCATGTTATAGTTATTTTTTTTATCTGATTTTTTTTAAAATTTGTATTAAAATTCACTGTATGTGGTCCATGTTTTTGCCTGGTGAGTCTACATGTAGTAAAATTATATTTTCTCAGGTGCAGGAATCCTTTTGGAAGATTTTCATATCATCATTGAATGCCACTGCTGCATTCACTCCCGCTGTCAATGAAGCTCAGTGTTCACTGTGCTTCACTGTGTAATTTTACTGTTTACTCTTAACAGCAAAGACAAAGAACTGGAAGATCGCTACAGACAAGTGTGTGTCTGCGTGAGTAAAGAAATGTCGAGGGGACAGAAGTGGAAGTACTATTTCTATATCAGAACAGTTCTCAGTGCTCAGCTCTTCAGTATATGTGTGATCCTCTGGTGTCAAGGGAAAACAGAAACCTTCTCCTCCCTCATTGTGACTACATCTTCATGAGTGACAGTTGGGAACATGTAGAGGTGGCATATTCTGTCACAAATTATAACCTCACACTCCATCAGTCATTCTTAAAGACTAGGTCAGGAGGTGGAGACAGCCAGATAATTTTGTTGAATTTCTTTCACAGTGTTTTATTTGAAGCCCATGTAAAGTAAGAATAAAAATATAACATGAGACAGCCACATCACAGAAAATGTGTGTTATGAACCTTGCCAAATTTGAGTGGCAAAAAAAATAAATAAAATAAAATAAACAAGTATAAAAATTTCAAGAAGTCCTGGCTGCAGACCTCCACTGTGAGGTCGCTTCCGCCGCAGGCTCCACTCTCAGGCCACCTCCACTGTCAGGACGGGAAATGCAGGGGATACATTTCAAAATAAAATTGTGAATGAAGCTTTTTTACTTGGACAATATGAAGCATTAGCCTTTGTCTTTTTCAAATCACTTCTCGTTAATGCTTGCCATATATGCAGACTAATGTACTGCACTGCATAAATTTGCAACTTTGTGATTATGAAAAACAAAGAGTGGATGATATGACTCAGGGCTCAATTATCTATCTGTAGCCCACTATAAAGCTGAGCTATTACTCATATTCATAAGCCAACATCTCATAAGATGACATAGGCCTATACATTTAGTGTACTATACAGAGTATATCACTGCCTTTCCATTATCATTAATTTTGATTTTATTGCACTGCTCTTTTCTAGATATTTTTTTCAATTAGTTTCTGTTTTATTATTCTGTAATTTTATGATGTCTATGCCAATTATGCTGTTATTCTGCTGGAACACCCAAGCACCAATAAATACGACCCTAAGTCTTGATATCTACAGTATAATCCAAGTAAAGTTATTAAGTGATCAATGATAACATAAAACACATCAAGTCACAACATGATCAATTGTTCTGTAACCCTATTTTTCATGAAAACACTCAGTCATCTGTGTGACATTCATCCAGCCATCCATCTTCTACTGCTTATCCTCACATAGGGTTTTTGGATGGTGGGAGGAAGCTGGAGTACCAGAGAGAACCCACGCAGACACAGGGAGAACATGCAAACCCCACACAGAAAGGCCCCGGGCCAGGAATCGAACCCAATACCTTCTTGCTGTGAGGCGACACTGCACCACCATGCCGCCTGTGTGACATTCACAGTAAGTCGTGGTGGTCCATTATTTCTTTGTAGACGTCCTGTAAATGTGAATTTGAAGGGCTCCAGGATTTGCTCCTTTTCATTCACATCCACAATTTCTGTCCACATCCTCCCGTATTGTAGAGCAACCTCTGCCTGTTCCTCCTATCCCATGAACAAAAAGCATATAAAATGTATCATGTGTTTGAATTACAGTACATGAACTTAGATTCAAATTAATGTATACTTTGTATACAGCTAGCAGACTTAGATTGTCTTTGCTTATGTGGCACCCCTGAGAGGGAATAGCCACATTAATATTATTTTGTACAAAACCTATGTGTGTATGGGGCACTTTCATTAATATAGGTAATTATTTTCATTTATTTTATTTAAAAAGAGATAACCATTATGAAAGGGGCCATTTTATGTTGGAAAGCAGTGGGGCGGAACGTTTGTGGTCGCTCCAGGTGTGCGGGGGGTACGGTAAAGGAGCTCCACCCTCCCCTACTTCCTCAGACACATTCTGGAGGAAAACAGAGACGCATGGTGTCTTCATTACTCCGCTCTTCACCTGCTTTCACAGGTCGGTAAACGGTTTGGGAACCGGAAAATGTTGTTGTATGTTGTTGCCTTTTATCCACGCTAATGTAAACAAGAGAGTTTAAGACTGTTTACTTACGTTATCTACGGGTAAAATGCGCTAGAAGCGGGAGAGGTTTCCCGAACGGCCGCCATGCGGGCCGAGCTCGTTCAGGTCGGGCGTTCGTTAATGAGGGTCTGTGCACTCTATACACTCTGGAAAAGAACGGGTTATGTTTTGTATCTTTTCTATCGGAATATATTTTGTTGAGATGTGCATGTTTACAGTTATGTTTTAAAAGTGACTGAGTTTATTAGCTAGTGTAGCACAAGCACTATGAGCACTTCTATGTAACTAGCAGATGCATTTTAAGGGTTACTCCAACATTCTGGATTTTCATGATACACTGTGAATGGTGATTCCTACCAGTAAAATACTGAATTAGACAAACGTGATGTATTTACAGATACTGTTATTGAATATAACTGTGTATGAAAAGAAATGTATTGATTAGAGAAACTGAAACCGCTGAAAGAGAACATATTTCACTGAGGTTGTGGAATAGTTGAATGTAAATGATGTGAACAAAGAACCAGCCGAATTGTATAGTGAAGACTCATGTTTAGTGTTTACGTAGCTTTTATTTTGTGTAAAATAAATCAGGCTCAGACACATTCTGGAGGAAAACAGAGACGCATGGTGTCTTCATTACTCCGCTCTTCACCTGCTTTCACAGGTAACATATTTGTCACCACGGTCCTCATCCTGGGGACCCGTAACAAATCTTGGGGGCTCGTCCGGGATCAGCGCCGCCTTCCAGTTCGGGGCTGATCCATTGATGACATCTGGGACCAAGACTGCAGCTGATGCTGGTTGAGCGAGCGGCGAGCTGGAGCAGAGTCTGATCCATCGCCGTGCTGAATGACCCATCGAGAGGGACCGTCAGGAGCTACAACCATGGCCGAGAGTGGAAGGAAGAGCCTAGTGTGGGACATTAGGAAAAGCCTACTCGCTCTGTCGGCGGAGGAACTCTACGAGGTCGCCAAGAATGTGGGTCCAGAAGGGCCGGATCAGCCAGAGCTCAACGCGGAAGACCAGGAGGAATGCTACGAACACATCAGTTCTTTTATGTACAGTAAGCCATTGCTTGAGTCCGAGGATGGTGGGATGGTAAACTTGTTAATGTTAAAGGACTACATTGATGAGGTGATTAAAAATCGACAAGCACAACACACAAGTGATGATAGTGAGGCTGTAGATTCATATACTACACAGGCAGTCACACCAACTGTGCAGACAGCTCACTCTTCAGGTAACACGGGTGTTAGCCCTATACAGACTGTTCCTGCGACCACTACAGCTAACATGGTTAACCAACCACAAGTTGTAGGTGCAGCTAGTCAGACTGGCCTAGCCAGCTCTATTCCTGATAACAAGTTCAGTGATGCTTCCACAGTTAGCTCTGTGAGAACATCAGCCAAAACTGTCTCTGATATCACTAATACTGAACTACAGGAAAGGTTGAGTAGCTATGGAGAGCTTGGTAAGAGACTTAGGCAGAGCATAACGGGTTTTACTGAGCAGTTACCACAACGCTCTACAGGGTTACCAGTCCAAGCTAACCAAACCCAAAGTGACTCATTCCGACCCAGTCCACACGGGCAGCCAAGGGCCCAGCCCACCTGTGAGGGTACAATCTCTCTGAGAGATCTCTCTTATCTCCAGAGAAGAGAGTTTAAAGTGCAAGGGGGTCAAGTTGGGGATCATTCTTCCGACATTAGCTACAACAATATTTGCAAGCAGATGGATGAGGGGATTAGGGAAGGTTTCCCTGACGCAGAAATAGTTCGTGGTGTTCTCAGAATAATAAAGCCTGGAACTTTTAAAGATATGCTAATCAATAAAGATGATCTCACCTTACTAGAAATGAAGGGGTTCCTCCAGGCCCACCTGAGAGAGAAAAATAGCACTGAGTTATTTCAAGAGCTAATGTGTGCTAGACAAGACGAGAGTGAGACACCGCAGCAGTTTCTTTACCGTGTGATAGGGTTGAAGCAGCGGGTCCTCTTCACGTCCAAACTGTCAGATGCAGGCATAAAGTACAGTCCAGCTACTGTTCAGGATGTTTTCTTGCACTCAGTCTATCAGGGGCTAGGATATAAGCACAGTGACATTCGACGAGAGTTAAAACCTCTATTGTCAAGTGGAGAAGTGAGTGACGAAACAATCTTGCGCCAAATAATGAAAATCACTAGCGAGGAAAGCGAGAGGCAAAAGAGAATAGGTTCGTCACGTAGACAGAACGCAACTAGCGCACACAGTGCTCAGTCTGAGCTTAGCACAGTTCAGGAGTGCTGCAAACAAGACAGACCAGTTCACACAGCAAAGACTGACCCAATTAAAGAACTCATAACCAAAGTTAATGAGCTCACTGGTCTGGTGGAAGCAATGAGACAGCAGGCCCTATCGCGACCAGCAGACCCAGTGAACCCATATCCACAAAACAGGGCCGGAACCAGAAAATACAAAACCTTTGGGTGCCCAAACTGTATTGAACAGAACCGCTCAGATTGTTGTCATTGTTTCGTTTGTGGGGGAGAAGGTCACAGGGCGGTTGGCTGCTTAAAAAAACCTAAAAACCGGGGAAACGCGAACCGGTCTCTGCAGCGGGGCGACCAGTGACCGAGTCGAAAAAAAAGCCCCAGAGTGAGTCAGTTACACCAGAAGTAGCTAGCCATCAGCAGGGTGAGTCACTTGCTCCGTCTAGTGTTATGTCACTCCGCACTAAACGTGGAGCAGTTGCTAAGCTAATTGGAAAGAAAGCCCTCATACAGTGTAACTTGAACGGCTTAGCAGTGAAAGCATTACTTGATACAGGTGCTCAAGTCAGTATCATAAGTCGACAGTGGAAAGACAAATACTTACCCGACTTAGTCATGCGACCCCTGTCAGAGATCATCGAGGAAATGGACGAGTTGAAAGTGTGCGCGGTCAACGGGGAAACCATACCATTCGACGGCTGGATACCCATCATGATCAACCTACCTGGGGGTGAGGACCCCAGCCTCTCCATCAGTACCCCGGTTCTCATCAGCACTCTGCCTATGGACAAACCATTGATTGGTTTTAATGTTCTGGAACAGATCATTGAGGGACAACCAGAGCGGTTGATCCCTACTCTTGTCACCTTGCTTTGTAACGCCATCTGTCTTCCCCCTGAGAAAGCGGAAGTGATCGTAAGCTTCATCCAGACAGTAGAGCCGAACATGACACAAGGGCGCTTGAGAACAGGTGAGAGGGACGTGGTTATCCCTGCTGGGCAGGTCACCTGGGTAAGGTGCCGGGTTCCATCAACCATGAACCCGTCTGATTGTCTGGTGTTGTTTGAGGCTGAGGAGGGCAGCCAGGCCCGAGAGCAGTTAGATGCCTTGACAGGGTTATTTCAAATACAAAACCCAGCTAAGCCCTACGTCACAATTGCTCTCAGTAACAACACTAAACATGACATTACTGTGACAAGAAAGACGGCCTTAGGCACCTTACAGCCGGTTGAACGTATTGTGGAGGCTGACGCCCCAAATGAACCTCAACCTACCATAACAGTTCGTGAGGTGACAGTCGAACCAGTCGGACTCCCTCCACCTTCGTGGCATCCGCCGGTGAACCTTGATCACTTGGAGGAGGAACAACAAGAGATTGTCAAGAAAATGTTGTTTGATGAGTGCGGAACTTTCGCAAGAGACGGAAATGACATTGGTTGCAATCCTGATCTGAAAATGGTGATAAATTTAAAAGACGATATACCAGTACAGAGAGCATACACTTCCATACCGAAGCCACTGCTGCGGGAGGTTAAGGAATATGTTCAAGACCTCCTGGTGAAAGGATGGATAGTAAAATCCAAGTCCTCTTATGCTGCTCCCATGGGGTGCGTGCGGAAGAAAGACGGTTCACTCCGTCTCTGCATAGACTATCGTCTATTGAACCAGAAAACGGTGCCGGACTGACACCCACTGCCTCGGATACGAGACCTGCTCGACACCTTAGGTGGATACTCGTGGTTCAGTATCCTTGACCAAGGTAAGGCCTACCACCAAGGGTTTGTGGATGAAGGCTCCCGTCATCTCACTGCCTTCACCACACCTTGGGGCCTATACGAATGGGTGAGAATCCCGTTCGGTCTCACTAATGCACCCGCCGCCTTCCAGAGAAGTATGGAAGAGATCCTTTGTTCTCTGCGGGATGACTGTTGCATACCATACCTTGATGACATTCTTTGCTACTCACAGTCTTTTGAGGCTCATGTCGAGGTGGTCCGCAAAGTGCTTCAAGCCTTACAGGTTCATGGTGTGAAGCTTCGGCCTGAAAAGTGTGAGCTTTTCCAAGCTGAAGTTCGTTATGTAGGGCGCTTGGTTAGTGCTGAGGGCGTCAGGGTTGACCCAAAAGATCTCGAGGCCGTCTTGGCTCTGAAGGCCAAAGCACCACAGACTGTAGGTGATCTTCGGCGTGTCCTTGGCTTCCTTAGCTACTATCGTTCGTACATACAGAACTTCTCAAGAATAGCTCAGCCACTGTACGAGCTACTTCAGGTCAAGTCTTCAGAGTGGTCCGCTCATGGCCGTCAGGGTAAAACTAAAGGGCCCCAAATGCCATCTAGGGCGCCCATAGTCTGGACCCCTGAGCACCAGAGGATATTTGAACAGTTGATCGACATGCTAACTCATCCTCCAGTTCTTGCATATCCGGACTTTGACCAGCCGTTCGTCTTGCACACTGATGCTTCCGAGCAGGGACTTGGCGCTGTTCTTTACCAACAACAGGGCGGGAAGTTGCGTGTTATTGGTTATGGATCACGGACCCTGTCACCTGCTGAACGAAACTACCACCTGCACAGTGGCAAGTTAGAGTTTTTGGCTCTTAAGTGGGCGGTGTGCGAAAAGTTTAGAGACTATCTTTTCTATGCACCACATTTCACGATTTACACCGACAACAACCCACTTACATACATCATGAGCACAGCTAAACTCAACGCGGTCAGTCATCGTTGGGTTGGGGAACTGTCGGATTTTCGATTTAGCATTAAGTACAGACCCGGGAAATCTAACATAGATGCAGATACACTGTCCCGTGTTCCTCTTGATGTTAACAACTTCACGTCAGTGTGCACAGAAGAGTTGACACAGGAGGTGGTAAGCGCGGCTTGGGAGGGAACACGAGTAGCTCAGCAGAAAGAGGTTGCTTGGGTGGCTGTTCTTTTGGCTTCCTCTCAGGACGTGATGTGGCAGCCTGGCGCACCCCTCCAGGAAATCAAACCTGATGATCTGAAACAGGCGCAGAGGGATGACCCCACAATGAAGGAAGTCATCAGACTGAAGGAGTCTGATGTCCGGCTCACTGAAAGTATCAGGAGATCGTTGAAAGGATCCGCTTGTAAACTCCTCCGCGAATGGGATCGGTTACATCTTGAGAATGGGATCTTGTACCGACGAACACCGGAAAGAAAACAATTAGTCTTACCTCTCCTGTACCAGTCCATGGTTTTAAAACATCTTCATGACCACATGGGCCATGTCGGTACCGAGAGGGTGCTTCATCTCGTGAGAGAGAGGTTTTATTGGCCGCACATGAAGAAGTGTATCGAGGACTACGTGACTAAGAAATGCGGCTGCATAAAACAAAAAAAACCAACAGTTCATGTTCGTGCACCCATGAGCAGCTTGAAGTCCAACTCGCCGCTCGAACTTGTCTGTATCGATTACCTGCATCTCGAGAAAAGCAAAGGGGGGTACGAATACATTTTGGTTATGGTGGACCACTTTACGCGGTTCGCTCAAGCCTATCCGACCAAGAATAAATCCGGTCGTACAGCAGCTGAGCGGATTTATAACGATTTCATACCCCGCTTCGGGTTTCCCAACAAGCTCCATCACGATCAGGGGCGAGAATTCGAGAACGAGCTCTTCCGGACTCTCGGGCAACTCTCGGGGGTTGGACATTCTCGAACATCCCCATACCACCCCCAGGGAAATCCCGCAGAACGCTTTAACCGCACTTTGCTGCAGATGTTGCGTACCCTGACAGACAAAGAAAAAGAAACATGGAAAGACCATCTTCCGCAAGTTATACACGCGTATAACTGCACTCGTCATGAGTCCACCGGCTACTCGCCACATTTCTTGCTCTTTGGTTGTCACCCCCGCCTTCCGGTAGATCTCTTGTTTGGTTTAGTTGAGCAAACTGACCCTGTTTCGCACAAGGGGTACGCTGAAAAATGGCGTAAAAGAATGACAGAGGCCTATCAGGTTGCTAACAAAAATAGCCTCTCAGCTAGCGCTAAGGGAAAGTCGCACTACGACCAGAAGGTGAGGGGAGTAGTACTGAAACCAGGGGATCGAGTGTTGGTTAGGAACCTAGGAGAGCGGGGCGGGCCTGGCAAATTACGCTCCTACTGGGAGAACAGGATATATGTGGTCAGGGATCAGGTTTCAGATAACCCAGTGTATGTTGTCCACCCAGAGGGTAATGGTCAGGGAAGAACGAGAACCTTGCACCGAAACTTGCTCCTGTTGGTCAACGATTTGCCAGTGGAGTTCCCACAACAACCAGCTAAGCCAACCTCAAAACCAACGCGTAGACAGACAAATGCTCGAGTGAGAGTTCGGAACCGTGACGAACAGACAGGAAATGCGGAGACCTCTGATTCAGATGATGACTCATGTAGTGGTTATTGGCTGAGAATACCACCAACCTGGGCTGGACCCAGAACAGCAGTTGCTCCTGAGAAGCTAGCTGTTAGCAAAAACGGGAGGGAACCAGTGAGGCAGACACAGGTTCAGTCTGAAGAAAGATCTGTTCAGGGTTTGAGGGGTCATGATGAGTCTGGGCGAAGGATGCCTGTAATGGAGACCGCAGACATTGAGGACTTGCCAGATATGGCTGAGGTCCATGAGGGAGGTCAATCAGAAAGAGAGGGTCAGGTGGAACCTGAGACTGGTCCCACACTTGTGGATGATGTGGTGTTGGAGGAGGCGGGCCAAAATGAGTGGCAACTGAGGGATGAAGTTGAGACTAACCGAGATGACTTAGAGAGCAGTGATAGTCCAGCAGCCCTTAACTTACCTCAGCCAGATGCCGAGCCTGAGTCCCCTCAGCGTGGGTGTGGTGAGGAGCAGATTACAGCCTCTCAGTCTAGCCCATCAACCCCGCTGAGGCGGTCGACTCGACAGAGGCGTCCAGGCCAAATGCTCACCTATTCATCCTTAGGTCATCCAACATACCAGTCAAGGCCCACTGTAAATATGGTAGATACTTACCCAGTGCCTTCCACTGACCTGTGGCATTCACAGCCATACTTACCTTCCTTCCAAGGTCCACCTTTCGTCCAGTTTCCGTATCTACCTTTTCTTTATCCCATATATAGCTATTAGGAAGAAATAGCTGTAATAACGCACATATGACACACACAGAAGCTATAACATGTGTTGGTTACCTACGTACCCGTGAACCAAACATTCCTAAGTGTTTTAAGTTTTGACTTTATTTGAGAATTTTGGGTACTACCTGTTGGAGGTTTGAAAAAAATACAGTGACTTTAAGTGAAAATTTGTTTTAAAGTGTCAGGAGCCACTTTGGTTGTCGGGGAGCGTGTGGCACCCCTGAGAGGGAATAGCCACATTAATATTATTTTGTACAAAACCTATGTGTGTATGGGGCACTTTCATTAATATAGGTAATTATTTTCATTTATTTTATTTAAAAAGAGATAACCATTATGAAAGGGGCCATTTTATGTTGGAAAGCAGTGGGGCGGAACGTTTGTGGTCGCTCCAGGTGTGCGGGGGGTACGGTAAAGGAGCTCCACCCTCCCCTACTTCCTCAGACACATTCTGGAGGAAAACAGAGACGCATGGTGTCTTCATTACTCCGCTCTTCACCTGCTTTCACAGGTCGGTAAACGGTTTGGGAACCGGAAAATGTTGTTGTATGTTGTTGCCTTTATCCACGCTAATGTAAACAAGAGAGTTTAAGACTGTTTACTTACGTTATCTACGGGTAAAATGCGCTAGAAGCGGGAGAGGTTTCCCGAGCGGCCGCCATGCGGGCCGAGCCTGCTCAGGTCGGGCGTTCGTTAATGAGGGTCTGTGCACTCTATACACTCTGGAAAAGAACGGGTTATGTTTTGTATCTTTTCTATCGGAATATATTTTGTTGAGATGTGCATGTTTACAGTTATGTTTTAAAAGTGACTGAGTTTATTAGCTAGTGTAGCACAAGCACTATGAGCACTTCTATGTAACTAGCAGATGCATTTAAAGGGTTACTCCAACATTCTGGATTTTCATGATACACTGTGAATGGTGATTCCTACCAGTAAAATACTGAATTAGACAAACGTGATGTATTTACAGATACTGTTATTGAATATAACTGTGTATGAAAAGAAATGTATTGATTAGAGAAACTGAAACCGCTGAAAGAGAACATATTTCACTGAGGTTGTGGAATAGTTGAATGTAAATGATGTGAACAAAGAACCAGCCGAATTGTATAGTGAAGACTCATGTTTAGTGTTTACGTAGCTTTTATTTTGTGTAAAATAAATCAGGCTCAGACACATTCTGGAGGAAAACAGAGACGCATGGTGTCTTCATTACTCCGCTCTTCACCTGCTTTCACAGGTAACATATTTGTCACCACGGTCCTCATCCTGGGGACCCGTAACACTTACAGGTAAAATGACTACTTGCACCAGGTGGTGTAAATGAGGCCAAACTTATGTAGAAGTAGTAATACTGATTACGAAAGTTAGTTAAGTGAAAGTGGATAAAACAAGACTTATGTCTTGAAACAACACTTATGTAATTTAGTATTTTATGTTAGAAGCAAAATATTCTCAAGCATCAAAAATCAAAGCACTGATGTGTGTTGTCTGTCTCTTTATATATATAATTAGCAGACGAGGCGTGCAGCTGGTTTAGTGAACGTTTATTCACACACCCAGCATGTAAGCATGAACGGTCTGTTACCCCACACTAGCTGTCCGTTACTTTCTGCTCTAGTGGCTACTGCGCATGCCTTAAGCTCCCACGGCATGCTGGGAAATGCTGTTCCATTAACAGTACTCATTACAACAGATGACGGTGCATGGCAGTTACTATTTTTTTGTTTGTATTACGTTACTGTAGTATACAACAGAGGTAGGAGAATAAAAAAGTAAAAATGTACCATGTAGTTAAACAGATGATATCATTAATTAGCTAGTTGACCTCTGGCAAAAGATCATGGTGAACACAGTGTTGGTAGCTTTGCTGTGTTCGTGAGTTCAGAAAGACTTCGTGACTGTGTCAACCTAATGCAAGGAGAGTTTACAAAAATGTTTTATGACGTTACATACAAACAAATGTTACTTTACGTTATCCACTAAAAAAAGAATCCTCACCTGTTGGTTAAAGTTAACTGTGGAGTCATCTGAAATGACAACCGACATGTAACATTCAGTAATTTGCATCATTATTGACTTCTATAACGCTACTATTTTACAGCACCAATGACGAAGAACATAAGAAACCATGCATGTGGATCATAAAAATCAGTAACTCACCGCTACTCGGGGTACATGCTCACTCGCTGGTCTCTCCCGATTGAAAAGGCAGGTGAAAATGTCCCTCTCAAAATGTCCTCCCTACTTCCCCACCCAAAATAAAACATCCTCACTTCCCGTCCTGACAGTTGGAGGTCTGCAGCCAGGTGCCTCTTAAAAATTTTGCTTCCAAAATGACATAAAAAAATATCACTTTCCTCTGAAGCCACTTGTGTACCAGCAACATGAACACTCCCTCCTTCTGTAATAATGGATAAGTTCCGCCATACATCTGAACCAGAGGAAGCAGATCACAGAGTCAACTGTTCCTCCCAGCCTGCATCATAAGTTTACATTTCAAACCATGCAAGGTGTCAATACCTGGCTCACAAGCTGTGGCAAAAAAGGTAGAAATGTGGTTTTCAATAGTTTTAATTAACAGAGGCATAACATCATTATCCAGAATTCAATGGGTGTGTGTACACAAATGTCAGTGTGTCTGCAGATGAATGCCCACGGCAATGTGTGTGAGGTGTTTGTAAAACTCTGCCCACTGAGGTGCTTGCAAGAACGCCAACAACACAGAACAACAACACGCCAAAGCAGGTGGCTGGGCTGTGAGATGGAAGCCTCTGCAGGCTATGGGACTGTCCATGAGCCCCAGTCATCTCTGATGAAAATTTAAGTTAATGCTGCTGTATGTCAACAAATTATGATTTTAGCCCGATCCACAAAATCTTGAACAGTCTAACTAAAATGCAGCACTATTTGAAAGTTAAAAACTTTTTAAACTTTAGAACCTGTATATCACGTGAACAGACAAATATAGATTTTTCGCAAAATCAGAGTCAAAGTTAACGTGTTAACTTGTGCAACAGTAACTCTACTTGAACAAACTGCCCAGAGACCTGCAGATTTTGACAGCCCGATTATAAATATATACACATACAAGCTGCACAAATCAGAGCAAAACATTCTCCATAGTAAGTACTGTGTCTATGAATAGAATGTCTCTTTCACACTTTCTCTTTTCCTTTTCGTCCATGTCACATTACAAATTACTACTTTAACAATGCTCTCTGGTGGATTTTTTGTTTGCTGAATTACAAGACATGTTTGGACAGATTCAAAATAGATGGTTAATCTAAGTTTATCAGCATGTTTGACGGTTAATTATGACTGCGTTGTTAGTTTCCTTGATTTTTTGAATGGAGTTCTGCTTCATGACCTGCCAGCATGTCAACAAATTTCAGGCAGTTTGTCCAAGTAGAGTTACTGTTGTGCAAGTCAATCATGTTAACATGTTGATTTCAAAGCCCTAATTTTCACTTTACCTGACCTTTAACATGTATATCTGCAGGACATATTTAAGCCACATGAGCGAGCTTGAGCATTAATTGATAATGATAATAATATAATTTTAGCCTACTTATGACATTGAATCTAATCTGAAAAGTGTATCTTGTTTGCTTACTTACTCCATTATTTATTTACTCTGATTTATCATGCATTTAACATGTATATGTATTTCAGGAACACATGTATACAGTTAAGTTGTGATTTATCATGTATATCTATGACACAGCTTGTTAATCTAATGAAGACAATGTAAGGTGACATGTAAATGGTAAATGACAGGTAAAATGGTCATTGACATTTACACACAAATTCACTGTTCTCATGACTTATAGATAAGCCCTATTGTGATTGTCATTTTTCAAATAGTTGGTGCCTGGAAAAAGAGTGTTTCCCTGTTCAATAATTCTCCTTAAACAGGAAGAAAAGGGAGAGCAGAAATTTTATTTTCTATACCATGTCACATGGCAATATATGCAAAACATTGCAAAAGCCCTCTGGTCACACCTGATTCCCACACACACAGCATTTCAAAACGTCCAATATGAATACATCTACATGTATATCTCAATACTGCACAAAAATACCTGTTGATGGATTTGTCAGAGTGTTTGTTAAAGAGAGCCTGTTCTGCCTCCATGTTGTTTTGATGGAGGAGATGGTCTCATGATAGAGATCTACTGTAGAGAGACAAAGATCCACTGAGAGAGGACAGAAGACAACAACAAACTGAACGAGGGAAAGACCATTTATGAGACTTATCTCTCAATGCATCATTAGATCTCATGAGGAGGGTGAGGCGACTCTAATCTACAAGATGTGTGTTTTTAATTGGTATGATGAAAACAATAATAAAAACTGTTGAAAATGATTACATCCATCTGATGCTATGTCAGTCCTAATCACATTGTAATTGATCAGTTGCACCTTTATGCATTTCAAGAATAAAACATGAGATGACTCTTTTTGTGACTTAAAAAATACAATAAAATAAAAAAAAAAAATAAATTGGAAGACAACAGAACGTGAATTAGTCCTACATCATTCTCGAGAAATCCCACCGATCGGGGAATCCTGGTACCAACTACACATGCGCAACTGTGTTTATATACAGCTTTCATAGCGATATAGCACGCCGTTTTTTTAATCTTTTAATCATGGCAGCTCTGACAAAGGGAGGTCAGATCCACCACTGCTGGCAGTGTGACTGCATGTGTGACAAGGCGGGTCGACCCAGGATTTGCTAACCCGGTTTGACCTGCCTCAGTTCGGCATCAGGGCTAATTTCAGTGTGAAAACAGTATATGTGTTAACTCACTGCTCATGCCATTCCAACCTGTCTTGCTGTTGTTGCTTCACAGTATTCTACTGGCTCCCTGTTGGGATTTTATTGTGAAGAAGTTACAGAAAATCTATTGCGTTTGTCACCAGTGTAGTAAATCGGGTCTTATCAACCAGATGTGGTCAGTGGATCAGTTTTATTGGGACACACAGAAATAGCCACAGTGAGCTGAAAGGGCGACAAGAATCAGACTCAGCACACCTCCAACATGTCATCAAGGTAAACTATGTTATGTTGTCCGTTGCTGTAATGAGCAAACGCTTGAATCTTGCTCGATTGCTAGCAGGCATTCACGGTGGGGCTCAGCCTCCCCTGTTGTGTAAATTAGAGACTCACATCAATATCACTCTCTTTCATTCTCTCCTGCTCTCCTTCCACCCCATCGTTCTGTTTCTTTATTCTCTTTCTTTCCTTAAAAAAATCGTCTCTCTTCTTCCATGGGTGTTTTTGCAGTAGAACCGTGTGTTATTTTAACCTCTGCATCACAGAGATCAAAGCAGTGGGAAGTGGAGATGATCGCATTTAGAGAACAAAATGGACAGATTCTGGTGATTTTGGTGAAAGTGGCCTCTACTCTCCTCCAGACAAAACAAGAACGAAACAAGGTAAAAACAAAAGGGTTTTTTTTTCATGATGAAATAGCGGCTCCTCTTTCATTTGAGCAATTTTGAGACATGGTACAAAATATTCTTTGGGTCTAGAAATAAGACTCAAAATGCACTTTTGATTTTAAAGAATGGCTGGCACGCAAAGAGTTAAGAGAAGAACCCTAACCCCAGATTGTGAGAGGGAGGGGGACGAAAGGAATAAGAACAGATAGGAGGACATTAATGACAGAAACAAGGAAAAGAATAACAACAACGCAAAAAGCTAGTTCAGCTATTTGAAACTGTTTATTGTTATTGTTGTTTAACTGTGAGCTCCAAAATGGGCACCAATGACAATACCATACCATAACTGAGCTTTACAAAACCCCACGAATTATTGTACATTATTGTTTAAAAGGCTCATTGAAACATTTTCCAGGGTAACTGACTGTTTTTTTTATGTTAATAAACACTCCATGTTGCTGAAATGTACATATATGTCTGTTAAATGTGGTTAAGTTTGGGCTATGGCGTGTTTATGGTATAGGAGTTTGTAAGTTCACATTGACAGTATAGCTATAATACCAGATAACCAGGCCTCTCTGAACTCTTGTCAGAGTCTTATTCTGTCGGTATAATCCAGACATACTGTACCAAAGTTAATATATTAGTAGACTCCCTCCAATTTGTCTCCTATGCTTAAGGTGTTAACGATTTAGAGTTGAGCGGGAGGGCGACACATGAATCGCCACACTTATATCAGACAATGTTGTCTCAGTACATTTCAATAAAAGACATGTATTTACATGAACCATTAACTCAAACTGAAATAAAAACATACTTGTATAATACATGTAATATTTCATTAAGATACATCACTCTTTGGATTTAGCGATCTAACAGACAACAACATATTTAATCTAGAATGAATATTTCTTGTCAATGAGGTTATATTTTGGAATGAAAAGTGTTGGGGGAGTTATGAGTTTTTATGTTTTGTTTTGTTTTGTTTTTTTTACTTTTCATGTATTATTTAGAGTGAAACTTCTGAAGACTTTTAGGTAGAGAGGCATAGACCAACCAAACATCTTTTTGCTGGCTTAGCCCCTGACCTTGTAAACTCCTAGATCCACCCCTGCTTCTGTCTCTGCTCTGTCTATTTTTCCTCTTCTCTCTCTCCTTCTAGTGTCTTCTTTTCTGCTCCAGCAGCTTAAGTTAAATAAAAGATGAAGGCTGTGATGGGTCCATCATTGATTCCTTGCAATTCATTCTGCTTCTCACCTTTTTTCTTTATATCCTTTTCTTCTTCGTCTCTCTCTCTTCAGTCTGCCTCTTAACTACTTCCCATCATTATTTGTGTTCTATCCACCTCGACTAAATAAATCATAAAAACTGATTTTCATATCTTGTGGCTCTCTGACTGATCTGCAGTAGCAGCTGTCAGCAGTTTGTCTTTTCTCCCCACGTTTCAGTTACCTGATCCCGGATCCTGTTTACCGTCTAATTAAGTCGGCAATATTGTCATCCATCCATCCATTATCAACCACTTATCCTGCGTAGGGTCGTGGGGGGGGGGGTGCTGGAGCCTATCCCAGGCTGTCATAGGCTGAAAGGAGGGCTACCCCCTAGACCATTCACACTCACATCCACACCTACAGGCAATTTAAATTAGCCAGTTGACCTTCCTCATGCACATCTTTGGATGGTGGATCAACAGTATTGTCTTCATTTTAAGTAGCTACATTAATGCTTACATTAGAGGAGGAGCAGACTTCTCCATTAAAACTCTTCCTTTCACACTTGAGCTTGCTGGTCCTCTGCTGCCGACATAACAGTCTGAGATCTATTACTGTGTGTACACATCAATAACTACCAAATTCCTTGAGGGATACAGCGCAGGCATGACCCACTGAGCAAATCAAATCATTACCGCGGCAACAATGAGATTCACCTTAACCCATGTTGCTATGGCTACAGTCGAGTGCAGAGCCAGCGAGCGGTAGTTTTTTTCCTTTGTCTGTAAAACTATTTCCACACACACAGACACACATGCACTGAACAGGTACATCTTTAGCTGATTAGTTTATTTAACAGGGACCATGCTCAACTCCTCAATATAGCTAATTTATTTTCTGAACTCCTGAGCAGGAGAAAAAACAATACAGTGTAATTAAAACAAACAACTCAAAGCAAAAGTCTTCAATGGGCCTTATGCAGCAACATTCTATTAAATTCACCTCATACTTTCTAATAAGAGCAAACACTCTGATTACACATGATGATCAATCAGACGTATGTATGTGTATGTAATACCTTTTCAACACTGTATCAGGGCATGTGTTAGCATATGGAACATCTTTTAAACATTATATTAGTGTATTCATTAGTGTGGAAGAATACAAATTATACAAATACAAATTAGTTTCCTACGATAGATAGCCCAGTTTGTATATTGACTCGTCTCCTGCCCCAGCCGCTGACTTCCTTCTAGGCCTTTAATCAACCTAGCTCACACCCTGTCTCCTGTCTCCCTTACCTTCTGTTCTATTGTATATTGAAATGTCACCCATCTCCTTTGTTCTTGCATCCTGTAGCATGTGCCTGTTAATTACCACCTACCATTTGTTTGTTATAAAATCGCTCTCTGCCCTGTGCTCTGGGTCAGTCTGCTGTTCCAGACCTGGTCTGTGAGACTAAGCTCACTGTTTTTGGATTACTTATTGAACTTCACTTCCACAACTGCAAGCTTTGGGTTGTATCCATTTTTGGGATTTTATTCTTTTCTTCAACATTAGCATATGGATTATCTTATTATATTCATACATTATATTCGGGCATGTGTTAGTATAGGTAAAGGCCCCTAAAAATAAAATGTTGTGTTGCTTGCAAATTCCTTGGCACATGCCCAACAATTATAATGGAAAATATGTCTAAGTAGAATTTAGATGAGATTCTCATCTCAGCAGCAATGCTTGTGAAATGTTTTCGTACATTAGAGGAGAACTAAAAAAAATAGAGGAAATGTATTATTATTATTATCTAGGCCTGGGTCATGCTTAATTATAAATTCCATTGTGGCCTTATCGGAAAACTGGTTTCATACAAAGGTTTAAATTAGTGAACAAGACTGGTTTGTCCTGAAAGTACTGAAGCTTGTATTGTACATTCTCCTATATGGATGAATACCATTCATCTGCTCCTCTGACTGAAAATGCTGATTGTGTGAAAGCAGTCTTGCTAGTTTTAGTCAAGCAGTCACCCCTGTCTCCCTGCAGACTGACACATTGCTAAAATGATGGTGTGTGAATTAATTTATACATCTGCAAAACAAGGAAAACTGTCAACGGTCAATAAATGACACACTTGAATGATGAAGGAAGGGTACATAACAACATGTGCATGCATTATTAGGCTTGTACATGTCTAATGGACACACATGCACTGGAGTAGACAGATAAAAATATAAATACATGGCAGCACAGGTTTCAGCACTTTCAATACAAAAGAAGCAGCTCAAGGTTAAACTCTTAGGGAGAAAATAAACACACATCTTGCCTGACATACTTGCAGAAGATTGCAAGAGATCAGGCATGCAAGGCTTCTTTCCCAGGCGTATTGCACGATAGGACATAAGGAGTGATGTGGACTGTGAATTATATTTTGGCTTACAGAGGAGTCCTATTTTTGAGGGCACGCATGCACTTGCATACAGTACATAAAAAAATAATTAAATAGTTACTTAAATAAGTACAGTTGTAGTCTGAGAATCAGGATGTCATATCTTTCTCAACAAAACAGGCAAAAAAAAACACAGAAAAAAGGTAAGTCTACGGAGTTAAACATGAAATCCAAAGTATGAATTTATTTATATATAAAATTGCACCAAAATATATATACAAGAATTGAAAATAAAATACCGCAAAACTCTGAAGGTAATGTAGGCATTGTATGTTTTTTTTTGGTTTAATAATTCTTGACATTGACTGATATCTGACTGCATATATGCTGAAAATTCAATATTTTTGTGAAATCAATTTCGACATTTTCCAAATCATCCGATTCAATATCATCACAATATGGGGGTGCCAATTCAATATGTATTGCAATTGTGAAGTATAGCGTTTTTACAAGTGTTATAGTTTAGTATTCAGATTTATTCGGACAGGGTTGACAAGCAATGCTGTATAATATATATTATAGTGCAGTGTGTCTGTAGCTTTCTAGACATGTCTAGTGAAAATGTTAAATAATGCTGGAGTGACTGGAAATAAAGCACACATAGTAGTGAGTGCCAAAGTGTTCTCATTGAGAGAGAGTGTTTTGTTTACAAGAGCACACTCTGACCCCCAATTTCCACTGGATGCGAAACGACGCTGACGTCAACATCAATACCGCCTGCTGCGGCTCCACCAGGCACCTGGAATGAGTAGAGGGAAATCAATTATATGATCACAATTATTTTATTTGAAAATTATGTTTTCTTTTGTGTCTGCACGCAACTTCCTGTCCGGCATGATCTGCTCTGTGTTGAATTCATGCGCTGATGTCCAACAAAAATAGAAGCTCTGTTGATTGGCAGGTGTCGGCAGCGTTCTGCGTTCAGTGGAAATTGACACACTGATTTGAATGGAAACGTATCCGCCAAAACGTCGGCGTCCTTCCACATCCGGTGGAAATTAGGGGTGAGAGTATGCGGTTACAGCAGAAATGTTACATATTCCATGTCTGCAAAGTGCTTCATAAACATAAATGCAGTGGGACTCATGTGTCAAACACGCACAGGCACAATCACACACATGATTACACACACACACACATACACCACTATCTCCAGTGTGCATGCAGTCAGAGCTTCATAGGTCTCAACACTCTTTTCACACAGTTTGCCAAGTCATGAGATTTCCCAGCAGGAGCTATTTGGATATGCAGTTCAATTTAATATTCTGTAAAAAAAGAAGTTACCTTGATATTCAACAGTCTTCAGGGTTTGAGAACCAACCCACTGAAATTTCACCCGGGTGCAATTTTGATCCGCTGAGCCTCCAAACAGGCAGGAATTTCAAAACCCCTGCAAAACAGTAATCCTTCACTGTGTCTCTGTCTCCTCTCTCACCTGTCCACTCTGCTGTCTTTCTGACTCTGTGGGGTTGTTTCTTCACCTCCTCTTCTTCTCTTTTACCTCTCCTTTGAGTGCTTTAAACTTTCTATCACCTCCCTCCACACCACCGCACTTGCATAGGTTCATGCATCAAAACCATAACAGTTATATTTAGAAATACCATGCACGTACAGTGAAAATGACACTGAACGTTATGAACATGAGACAGCGAACAGCTGATTGTAATGTGCCACATGAGACACAAACACCAGCCTCCTGGATGAACGTCTTGTCTCATTATATGATCACTTGGGATGGGCCAATGGCTTGGGTCACAATATTGCTGAGTGCAGTGCTGTTGGGGTGGGTGTCCATTTACTTCAGGGAAGTGAAGAAGAGTTTGTATGTAATGTCACTGATGTTGGGCTAACAGGGCTAAGCACTCCCTACCTTTTACAGTAAAAATGAAAAAAAAATATTAAAAACCTTAGAACATATTATTTTAAATTTTGGCTGAACCGAAAGCAGCAACAGCACCAAAACGTGACAGATAAACCCAGGATATGTAATATATCCTGTTTTTTTTTCCTGTGAATGGGCTAAATGTATTCAGCTCAAGCACAGTAAGCTTCCATTCACTTTTGATTGACAGGTGTCGTGACACGCCCCCATTTGGGCTAAATTCATTGAGCCCATACTCAGTAGCATAAAATTTCACTGATGTTTGATTGACAGGTGTCCTGATATGCCCCCTTCACATGCTGCCCATTTGGGCTAAATTAATTCAGCCCAAAGACTGACCTTCGGCCAATCACAGCGCAGTAGCAACAGTACAGTGACCTTCTTCTACCTATCACAGTGCAGTTCTAGTTCATAGTAGAACGTGTAGAGCATGAAGTGAGCAACTGAAGTAGCCTATGGCAGTAAAGTAATTTCCCCCTGGGATTATTAAATTATTTCTGATTCTGATTCTGCTTCTGATTCTACAACAAAGCATACACTGTTGTTGCTGCAACTGGATGTGGTGCTAACTGTTGCTGCTGTGTGAAGTATTGATAAATGTAATGCATTCGTTAGCCCACCCACCTAAAATCACCACCAACCATCACTGAATGTCAGCATATCCAGTCTCAAAAGTGAGCTGCATTCAAACCGTAGATAATAAGTTCAAATTGCACCAAATTCAACAAAATAGTCCCTTTGTCCCCCAGTAATATATCTGCCATGTGTGAAGAAGATGAGATGAGTGTTTCGGTGCAGTATGTGAAGGACAGACAGACAGACTGCTTGCTTCGTAGTGAAATGACTCTCATTATCTGTCATCCTACAGTAAAGCTATGCATACATATACTACCCCTCAGGTTTTAAACTCCTTGTTCTTCCCTCTCTTTTTTCATTTCCTCCCACAGGTGTGTAATGAAGGAAATAAGCAATAAACGTTGGATTTCTCACCCAGGTTTCGCAGGACTGGATTTGCTATCTCACTTTATTTATTACAAGCATGGATACCTCCCCCTCAAATCATATTTTTACAGAGCTTAAAGTCCTGTGACTGAAAAAAAGTCATCAAGAAAAATGTCATGTAAACTGTCATTTTATAGACAAGCACACATGCTTAGGCACGCACACATACAGACATTTACGGAGCACATGCAGGAACACAGAGGTAGATCCTTAAACAGAGGTAGAGCCTCAAACAGAGGTAGATCCTCAAACAGAGGTAGAGCCTCAAACAGCTATTCACGAACAAAGAGACACGCACATGCAAACACTGGCAGACTGCCCCCCTGCAGAGCACACTGACAGCAAATGTGACAAAACAACTGTGCTTCTAAAGAAACTGTGCATCAGAGAGGGGAGCTCCACAAGAATCTAATGAACGTATGAAAAAGAAGAGGAGCACACCCTCATCCATGCACACATCAAATGAGTCTGAAGCCAGCCAGTCTTTCAGCAATCATCCATCCATCCATTATCTACCACTTATCCTCATAGGGTCGCGGGGGGCTGGAGTCTATCCCAGCTGTCTTAGAGTGAAAGGCAGGGTACACACTGGACAAGTCTCCAGTTCATCACAGGACACATAGAGACAGACAACCACTCACACTCACATTCACACCTACGGCCAATTTAAATTAACCAATTAACCTAATTGCAGCAATCATAAACTCACAAATGAATATGGATTATTACTTGGCTGATCAGAGCTTCAAGCTTACCAGGAAGCTGTTGTTTTATAGCTCTTGTATGTATTTCATAAACAGACAGGCAGGGACTAGATACAGATACACACACACACACACACACGCAGTTACTGCAAATTGTTCCATTTTCACCACAATTAAAATAGTATACTTTTTTCAGTGCTCACATAACATCACTCAAGTTCTGATCTACTCATTAATATCTAAACCAATATAAAAACACATTACATGTGTGAGTGTGGGGACTGAAAACATGATCACCCTGGTGTGAACTAAACTATGATTGGATTTGAAGATAACTGGAAAAGTTCTTACAGCCACTGATACTTTAAACATGAGAAAAGGCTTTTAGTAGTGATGGACAAAGCAGTTCTTTTGACTGAACTGAATCTGTACGAATCGTTCGTTAAAAAGATCCGTTCACCAAATCACCGAGATAACCCCCCCCATGACACTGCAGCAAGCAGGACATTCACCACACGTGAACGTCAGTCCTCTTTCTGTTACTGCGAAGTCTACTTACTAAATGTTGTAAACTAGGAAAGCTGGGGAGATTAAAAATAAATAGGCTTCTTTAGGCTGAAGACCTATATGCATTTCTAGCCTTTTAAAATATCAAAAATATAGTGTATGTGATTAAATGTTGAGTTATTAGGTATTGTTATTGCTCTGAAATAAAAACAAAAAACAATCAAAGTGGGAAATAATCATTAAAAAGTAAAATGACAATTTATTAATCAATAATGTATGAACTATTACTATTACTAAACTATTACTAATAATATATAAACTAAATAAACTATTAATCAATAATGTATTAAGAATGAAATGTTACTGTAAATGCACCCTGCGTGCACCGGTTAATGTCACTTGTTCGTTCAGTGAACGAATCACTGCAGCTTCCTGCTGGAATCACTTGTTCGGTCAGTGAGTCGCCCCTCCCCTCCCCTCCCCGCGCTGGCTGGGTCGTTCATTGAAGATTCACGAGTCATGAACGAACGAACGAGGCAGTTCAACTCCCGGCCACCACGCTGAGACTGAGCTCAAGTGAACTGAAAAAGGAACAAATCAGTTCAGGAAGTGATTCAGTTCAGTTCGTTCACTCAAAAGATTCGTTCTTTCGAACGAATCGGTCGTGAACGACACAACACTAGCTTTTAGGATGGCTGGTTGCTGGGGTGTAAACTTCCCCAGATGCAACAGAGAGCAGGACATAGCTGCTCATGTTCGCCTAAACTCTGATAGCAGTCAGGACCAGGTGGACAAAGTACCGTACAAACACAGAAGTGGACACATACCTGCAGAAACTCACACACACACACATACAAATCCATCCTTGTTCCTGTCCCTCCCAGTACAATTGAAATACAGACATAAAAAAATGCAATTAAAATGCCGGGAGTGCCGAGTGTCGCAGAATCACATCCATTCATTACTTCCACAGGCTGTGAAGGACACAGCGGAGTGTGTGTGTGTGTGTGGGGGGGGGGGTGTCTCTCTTTTTCTCCCACCGCCATGCATCCCTCCAAGCTGATAAAAGCTGAAAGAGAGAAAAAGTGAGAGAAGGAAGACGAAAGGGACAGAAAGAGAAAGAGGTGGAGAAATTAAGAGGCCAAAGTAAAAACAGAAATAATGGAGGCTTTGATTGTGATGATAATTCAGATATAATTATAGTACACAATGTGCTGTGTGTGTGTGTCTGACAGAGCGGGAGAGAGCAACTGGAATATAAAAAAAATTGAGAAATAAAAGCGACTAAGCAACAAAGATTTGGACCAGAGAGAATTACAAGTTACTGAGTGCAGAGAGAAGGGATTGTTATTCTATATGAAAGGACAAGTTCACTTTGTTTTCTATGTTCGTCTGCAAGTTACACAACACTAGATAGAGATATAATGACTGTAGAAAGCATTTAAATGTAAACTTCCCATAACCAGGTTTTCAAGTCCAGACAACAGGGCGGTATGGGAGTTTTAATTGGATGCAAATAAATAAAAGAACATTTCAGATGTAGGAAACACACAAACATGACTGTTATGGACCCAGTCGTTTCATTTGCTCTGTTGTTTTGGTGTGTGTGTGTGTGTGTGTGTGTGTGTGTGTGTGTTTGAGTGGGAGTGTGTCTGGTTGAATGATTGATACAAATGAATGGATGCAGGTGGAAGCAGATGACGGGCCAGACAAACCCCCAGACCACAGCCAATCACAGAGGGACCAGCTATAAGAAGCGATTTACCCTCTCTTGCTCTTTTGTTTATTCCCTTAGATCGTCCGCTTTTGGTTTTGTGTCAGATATTCCATTTGTTTTCTTAAATATCTGCTTGTGCAGATTTGGGTATTGTTTTAGTTTTGTTCTTTCCTGTTGTTTGTTTCAGCGACAAAGCTGTTTCTTTGTCATCTGCCCGTCTGCTATATTTTTGTTTTTTTTTAGTAGCTCGCTTGTTGTTATTCCAAATAGCTTGTTCTTTTTAGTTTGTCTGGTTTTGTCTGGTTGTTTTTTCCACGGTGGATCATGCTCATTTAATTTATTTATTTACGATACAAATATTTTCATGAAATGTGTCACAGATCTATAATTGATTTATCCTGATTACATTTACATCCAGTATTAACACAGTATTTGCTTCCAGTATCCACAGTGAGATCAGAGGAGGTGCGTAATACACAGAAATGTCGGCCATGGAATGGTGCCATTTATGAGGAGTGGGTGAGGTTCGTCCACAGTGGCTCTCTCACAGGAATAAAGAGAAGCGTTGTTGAGCTCTGAGAGCACACTGCTAGTTGGGAGAGCTGTCACATCGCCTCCTGAACCAAGCTGATCAATTTTTAAAATTTATTTATTATTTTTTTTTTGTAAATGTTTGTCTCCGAATGTTATGTAAAGTATCACTTTACTTGCTGTCTTTAACACCACTATCTTACCAACCATGACACACTGAGCAGACCATTAAGCTGCACATGTTCATACAGTTTATCTACATTTGTAACAGTTATAATGGCTATGACTGTAATATGAAAAGATTAGTCACAGTGACAGATGTGTCAAATGACGTCAGGTATAAAATCAAAATATCCGTAGGCTAATTGATGAAATATGTAACAAAAAAAAGTTTTTCTGAGATCTCGTACATTGTCCCACTCTTGTGAAAACAGTATTTCAGGAATGCCTTGAGCAATTTTTGACACATACTTCAGTGGTAATTTTAGCACGTTTTCATACAAATCTCAGAAAATACAGTTTTGCTTTCAATTGTGATGTCTTGTCCACCTCATTGTGGTGTGCCAATGGGCCCATTACTGCCACCTGAGACCAGAAAATAAGATAAGATGAGCACTTACTTTTTTCATCCTGAAGGAACTTCTTTCAAAACAGTTGCCACACACAGTGTGAAAAACAAAGAAGATTTTAAAAGATTTATAAGTATATGAAGTGTAAAATAGTGCCAAAATGCTATATAGTGCAAAATCAAGCAATACATCCATATAACAAAAAACATACATAAAAGAACATAAGAACACTAAGATGACATTACTTGGCACCTTACAATATTATTAGAGAGAGGGAGAGTCGGCCCTTCTCGGACACTGCCTCAGTGTTCTTCAGTCCAGTTTATTGTCCAGGTGCACTCCCAGGTATTTATAATCCTGAACAGTGTTGATGGAGATAAGTGTGGGGGTGTTTTCCTCCTGCTGAAGTCCACCACCATCGCCTCTGTCTTGTTGGGGTTGAGCTGCAGGTGGTTGAGCTCACACCACTTGACGTGAGACACGTTTCTGACAGGTATTTATAGTCTGTGGTGTAGAGAGTGAACAGGAAAGGTGAGAGAACTGTCCCCTGAGGGGCCCCTGTGCTGCTCACTACAGTGTCAGACATGCAGCCCTGCAGTCTAACTTACTGTGGTCCACCTGTCAAATAATCCACAATCGAAGACACCAGGGGAGCATCCATCTGCATCTCCGTCAGCTTACTCCCTAGCAGGGCAGGCCGGATGGTGTTGAAGCACTGGAAAAGTCAAAGAACATGACTCTCACAGTACTCCCAGGTCTGTCCAGGTGAGTGTAGGCACATCGAAGCAGGAAGATGATGGTGTCTTTTACCCCTAGATTTGGCTGGTAGGCAAACTGAAGAGGGTCCAGAAAAGTTTTAACCAGAGGCCAGACGTGTGACAGGACCAGCCTCTCCAGAGACTTCATCAGATGGGAAGTCAGAGCCACCAGTCTGTAGTCATTGGAGACATTTGGACGTGCCTTCTTCGGTACAGGAACCAGGCCGGATGTGTTCCACAGCACAGGGACTCTCTGCAGACTCAGGCTCAGGTTGAAGATGTACTGGAGGACTCCACACAGCTGGCCAGCAGAGACTTGCCATAACAGAGTCTGCACAGTTCAGCTCAGGACAGGAAACACGACTGATACCTGAGAAATGGAGCTGTAGCACCCACTCCATACTTTAACAAAGGACAGGTGATGATGCTGATGAGATGCTTTCTTGGAGGATTTTTCAAACTTACTCACAGGTAATATCTGGAAAAATGTTAAAAACGGAGTGAGCTCCTTGAGTAATCCATTACAGCATAGCGTTTATCTGAAGATATCACCTCCTTTACATACAAAGTGAAATGATGATCATTGAAAACTCATGGTATATTCAGAATCAAAGGGGGCACCAATGTATCAAAGATACAGAAGATGTAAGATATGAAAAATCACAATATTGATATATACTGACTGATTCTGGTGCTTCAGTAAAGGATTGCAGGTGTGGTTTGTTTCCACTGTTTTGATGCTCACAGACCACCACTTCCTTCAAGATGGTAATATTTCACTTTGAGTTAAATGTTATAATCAGGAGGATTTGTCACAGTTCACCTTGCCCTTTAGAAGTAATAAATCCCCAATAAATGCATCTCAGATCATGGGAATCTGATTTGGTTGAACTTTACATTCAGTGTACTGTGGGTGCTTCCTCCATCAGTTGTAGGTGACTACATTTCCAACTGTCAGAAATCCACCTCATTAATGTGTCAAAGTGGGAAAGGAAGACCATTAAATAAGATTGCACACTGATTTGCATACATCTACACTTCTATCAAGGCTACGTATGCACTTCCATTTGAAAGCACTGATGTGGTTCCTGGTGACAAGCTTTTAGAAACTGTGACATATCCGAGCATCGGCACTCTTTAAATCAGTTGAATTACAGGGCTGATGATCATCAGCAAGCAGCCACCAGATTTACGCAGCATTTGGAATTCACAGCCCCATGCTAACACTGTAGTGAATCTCTGGGGCCCTTGCTACATGCCATCAGTTCTGTGCAGAGAGACTATTTTTAAAATCAGAGAACAGATATCACTCAGATGGTCTGACAGTAAAAGAAGAAAAACATAGGGAGAAGCAAAAGCACTGATCTATTAAACATGCACAGTGTGTTCACAGCTCTGGTGAGATTATTTCCAGTTTGACTGGAATAAATCAATTTATAAAACTAATGCTATAATCCCACCTATTAATTGCAATGATGCATGCTGTAAACTACTAAAGGATGCATGCTGTATGCTTCACCTGACATCTCCCTGTCTGTTTGTTCATTCATTGACATTCCAAACGTGTTCCAGCCAAAGAAAAATATATTCTCTCTGAGGTCTCCACTTTTCTATTTGTCACTGTCATTTCTGTCACCCTCTTCCCATCTCTCTCTCTCTTTCCTGCATGTATCCAGCAGCCTGTGTGTGTTCGTGCTGTGGTATCCAGACGCACATAGGTGTGCTTCATCTCGACCACCTGGCACTTTTCTCTATGTCTGTATGGCGCCAGTTTGCATCAGAGTTGTCACCGATGAATGGGCCATCAGTGGTCTGATGTGTAGGACTGTCTGAGGTTTGAGAGGAGAAATAAAAAGGAGGAGAGTTAACTGACACATGCATATCATCCCACACTGTCAGGCTAACAAGATCACTCAGGATGTCATTCACAAACACTGGATTAATTAATTAATTAATACACTGAAACATCAATGTACATATGGAGTACATGTTATCAAAAGAGACAAAAACAACATGTAAGACATGTAACCTTTTGTCCATTCGTTCAGGTGACAGAAAGAACATTGTGAAAACATGATTGTAAGGCTGTATGTTTTCCTGCAGTGTTTCATGACATCGCAGTGTCTTTAAAATGGTGTGATATTTATATGCTTATTAATCCATCCATCCATTTTCTACCGCTTATCCTCTCATAGGGTTGTGGGGGGGCTGGAGCCTATCATACTGTCTTAGGGCGAGAGACGGAGTACACCCTGGACATATACTGGAAAAATACTGTAAAAATAAGCGGTGTTTATTCCCTTAAGGTGCATAGGTCAACACACTTTCCAACAAGTGTAATTAAAAATAGCAATTCATTTTTAAATATGGTTCAAGCAAAAAACTAAAATGTCTGTGCTGTTCACGTGACCAAGAGCTCACCCAAGCTCGATATAACAGGAAGTACTTTTTGTAAGCCAAACGTTTACTGTCAGAGGGGCCACCTGACAGACAGGTAAGTGTATGAATGTTTGTATTAATCTATACCTGAATGAATGTAGCGCTGTCAGTGTGCATCATGGCTGGGAATGGTGCGTTGTGTACTGCGTAATGAATGAAGAAGCTAGTCTGAACAGGACCAAGTGTGTAAAAATGTGTATGTGTTTGTGCGAGTGCATGTGTGTGAAGGATGGCCAAAAATTCAACGAATAAAGCATTCAGGACAAAAGGTGTGTGCCACATTTTTATTTTGATCAAATTAATCTGGGTTCTCAAAATAAGAGATGAATGCAAATGCATGAAAGAATTTGAGTCATTTTCTCAGAGACTTCTGTACAATCCGAATTGTTTTTACACCTGGAGGAGTTGCCTCCTTCTGGCCGTTAGAAAGAATGCAAGTTTAGAGCAGCGCACATGCACAGGCTTCACTTTATAGAACAGGAATTTGCCATCTGTTTCCACCCACTGTTAACATTTCACTGTTTTGAAAATGATACTGACTGAGATTTCAGTTTTCAGCTGTCTTTGCTAACATATCTAGGATGATATCTTTGGGGTTTAGGAGTATAAACATCCTGGCCAAACAGTTTTCTCAGAGGAGAAAGCCAGGCTGGACTCTCTTCCTGACCCATTTGGAAACAATCTTCTTCTTTTAATGGGAACATTTGATCTTGTTTCTTTCTGAAGTTCACCTCCTGCACTGGGTTCCTCTTAGCTGGCCCCATCAGCATGTACTTGGATTTACACCTGCATGCAGCTTCTTCTTCAGTGACTAGAAGTTGCAGGAATGGTGGGTTGGTGAATTTTGCTGCTGAAGCAAATAAATGTTGATTTATGGTACTTTCATTTCTTCTTCTGCACCCAAAGACATTTCAATATCCATGTCCATAGGAGATAGACCTAATGATGGATCATCTGGTTAACCCAGTTCACTGTGCTAATGTATCTGTCTTGAGGCTTCTGTCCTCCTTTCCTCTGACCCACTGATCACTGATCTGACACCAGGGAAAGGATCGACCCAGTGAAGGAAAGGGAGAGAATTGGGAAGGTTGTATTGACTGCAGCAGAGTATTAAATATTAATATCTCACAGAATTTGATTTTTTTAAACAACACCCCTGAGTTAAGATGAAATATGTATTAAAGTTAGCTGCCAATGATAATGTGGGGGCTTCAGTTCGGATGCATTATGCCGTTCGGCTGTATTATGTTACAGTTGGTAACTTGAGCCCTATTTGTTCAAATTGGTTTACATTTTGGCAAAATGCCTCTACTGAGAGTATGCTGAATGATCTATTATAAGCTCTTTTTTGCAATGTGTGTGGATATACATACAACTATCAGTGGATTACTTTGATGATGAAGAAAACATAAAATCTTATTAATTCTCAGGCAATTTTTAATTTCTCTCCTTCAATATGGAGACACTGTGAAGCCAGAATATGAATTAATTGGGATAAATGGACAGTGGGACTGAATAAGCATGGTTGAAGAAGAAACATTTAAAAAGGATGTAAACCAGATATAATCAGGTAAACATGGTGGAGAGAGAAAACAGGAGGCAGGAGTAAGCTCTGGGAAGTGTTTTATCAGCAGGGAGCACTGCCCTCTATTGCCTACATTATGCACATTCAGCAAAACAGGCAAAGAATGAAATGTTAATTCACAGAGAAAAGAAAAAGTTTGAATGAGGAATGGGAAATGAGAGGTGGGAAAGTATAGAGGAGAGTCACTGAGGAAAGAAAGAAAGAAGGAGTCACTGTTACATAGAGGAGGAGAGAAAGATAAAACAAAAACAAATGAGCATTCTGATATACAAAGATGGACATGAAAAAAAAATTGTCACGCCTGTCATGCAAATATAGCACACAGCATCCATATGGTGGACAATACAGGTGGGAAAAGGAAAACAGCTGGGCACAGCAGCCATGACATCAAAGGCTGCACATCTGCTGGGATCTTCTTTTCTGTTGTTTTCAATGGAAAGGCTTCACACCACCCTGGAAGTTTAACATCACAGCATCAGTGATAAGACTATCCAGCACCAACAGAAAAATATATTTCAACGCATGAGTCACTACACTTCAAAACAGCAGAGGCTTGATAATATAATCTTGCAGCAACAGTAGTAGCTGGCAGCAACGACCCCTCAAGCGTCCATTTGGTGTCATTTGATAACAAAATTGTAGTTTGTCTGCTGGAGTCGCAAAACCAAAGTGACAAATCCAACCTTGGGGTTAGAGGACGAGCCGCTCAACCCACTGAGCTACAGCTACCGTCATCATTTCTGTGTATATGAATACAAGAGATGCTGAAGACATCACTGTCACTTCAGAAACTTGCATACTTGCTAATCTCTAACAGTGTATCATAGTTTTATATTATATTCCATGAAAACTGGATTCACTTGTGGAAGACCTGTGGAAATCTAGTGAACATTTTGATCCTGCCCCACAGCTACACCCTATGTTTTCTGCAGTAGCAACTATAGATAAACCTAGGAGGACAACTGAGTATGTCTGTGTGTTTGTGATGGGCTGGCAGCACCTCTCCCCTCCACTGTTGCTAAGCTACCACAGATCAGAAGATGGTGCAGTTTGTGCTGAAGTCTGTACACACTAAAATCATATCAATAAAAACACACTGAATTGATGTCTGCTGACCCAGATGAGCACTAAAATATATTCTGGTGGACTTATTAATTAAAAAAAAATAGAATGAGTTTTGCTGCAGTACAGTGCAGAGGAATAGTTTGGTTCTGAATATTTCTGACAAACCTTTGCACAGGAAGACTTTGCCAAAACATTTGAATTACATTTTTAGCCATGCTCATGGAGATTGCTTTTAGATGGATAAAACAACTTTGAACACATACTCTTGTTTCCCATGAGCACTTTGCAGCAAAAGTTAGCATGTTTACATGCTAAATTAAGATGGTAAGTATGGTAACATTTCTTCGAAATGATCAGTTGCTAGGCAAGCAGAGGACGCCTAGTCGACAGCACACAGTCCTATAACAGTGGCGGTGATTAGCTAGACAGAGGGTATTCTTCATATGATGGGTGTTGATTGTAGTATTCAGTTGGTATCGGTATCACTTTAAAGGGATAGTCCACCCCTATGTGAAATTCAGTCATTCCTCACAGTCCCTAGCGCTAAATAAGTGAGCAAAAGTGTTTTTTAGCCGACTCAGCCGTTGCCCTAAACTGGCAGCACTGCCGTTAGCTTAGCATAGTAACTGTAATGTATTGTTGCCAGCTATCATGTCGTTGCAAAATTGATTCCAAAATTGATTTTCCTAATTACTTCTCGTGACCTACAATCACAACAACAACGAATAACAGTACAAATTAACACAAACATATTGACTACTAGGCCGATTTTGACTTGGGACCATATTCTGGCAAAGCACCGCTGCCAGGCGTAAAGACACCACACAGTAACTTTCATCACCACACCAGCGTGACTACTATGCTGACACAAGTGGACTTTGTTGTTCTGCCTACAGTCTTGAGATAGTTGCTATCAATGCTCATGTACTATGCCAAGTGAATAAAAATCTTTGACTGGAAGATCTGTTATGTAAACGTTACATGAACGCCCTTAACCGTGTTGCGAAGGGGGCTAGTAAGATTGTGGGGGAACAATTTTGATGTCTGTCATTGTAATATGATGAGCAGGTCCTCAAGAAAATATCAGTGACTATAGCAGATGGCTCGCACCCCTTAAATCCAGAATATAAATTCTTGCCTTGCAGCCAGAGGTTAGAGGCCCCTGTAGCCAAAAACTACAGGTATACATTTTCATTTGTACCAACTTCCATTTGTGCCATCAATAGTGGAAGCAGGAAGAGGTAACTGTTGTTGTTTCAGAGGAGGGCTGATAGTTGACAAATGTGAGGTGGTCTTTGTTGCTGCACTTTATTTATTTATTTTTCATTTACTTAGTTAATTATTACTATTAGTATTGTTTAACTGCTGCTGTCTGGATCTTGTGATTATGTATTTGTCTTGTTTGTGTTTTTGTATTGTGTTATTTGTTGTGTTTTTAGTGTTTTTATTACCTGCTGTGCCAAGAATTGCCAGGTTAGGACATGTAAATAAACTTGAACCTTGAACCTCGATGGCTATAGGCTCTGAGGGCATTACGATGTTCTTTTTTTTGGTTGAATCTGTGTCTGGATTGTTTTCATCTTCTCCACAATGAATATGGGCACATATGAACACAGATGTTTTTTTTGGATGAGGACCAAAACGACCACACCAGGACCCCTGAAAGGAAGGGTTCGCAATCTGATCAAAAAGTACTTCTGGAGCATTTCCTTGTGATCTATTGTGTTCAGAGTTTGGTGCTGCAGTGATGTATATGACTGAAATGAACAGCTGCTAGCAGGTAGCCGCACAAGGATTCAAGGTCTGACAAAGTACGTGGCCTTCTTGATTGGACAGTTTCTTCACAACCTTCTTCATGCGTTTGTTTTCTTGCTCCCATCACAGATGCTCTGAATTGCCTGCGAACAACAAGATGACCAAAATCAAGCAGTGTTAATCTTTGGAGGGAATGTGTCATAGACCTGATGAGTCAAAACAGGATACAAGCCCTGTTTGGCCACCAGCAGAATCCAGGCTATCCTTGCATACAATCCAATCAGTGTGGGTTTGGTCCCATCCATCAAACTCAGCACTATCAGTCTGATCATTAGTGGTGCTACTGAACCATATTGCAGTTTCTGTTAACCCAAATGAGATGTCTGCAGTGCTGCCATGCAATACTGTTCCCCAGAAGCATTTGATCTATGCCTTTCATTTCCTGCTGGAGTATGAGTTGTTTTGCCTCAAATGAGGATACGTTATGAATTTGCTGGCAATGTAGTACTGCGTACAGGTAGTGATGGATAAGGAGGGATGGTTTTATTCTGATGACTGTTGCTCTGGTTCAGTCCTTACTGTGTCTGCCTGGTCTTTATCTCTACTGATTTATGTTACATTTTATTCTATTTTCTATTGTATTTATTTTATATATCTCCTTCAACCCTCCCCATAAGAGTAATAACAAGTGATGAAGTGATGCGATAAAATATACAAAAAACCTTAAACACATTAAACCGAACACATCCACAATAGTAAAATTTAATTATGAAAATATTTAATAAAACTATATATTTCCCTTCACTTTTGAATTCAGCATAAGTAATCCTGGTTTTGAATGAAAACAAAACCAAACTCTGTGTGTGTGTGTGTGCGTGTGTGTGTGTGTGTGTGTGTGTGCGTGTCCTTGCAGGACATGCAGTGTTAAAGCTGGTGCAGCTTGGACATGATCATTGTCCTGTTGGAACACCCAACTGTGCCCAAGACCCAACTTTCAGGCTGATGATTTTAGGTTATCTTGAAGAATTTGAAGGTAATCCTCCTTCTTCATTCTCCCATTTACTCTCTGTAAAGCACCAGTTCCATTTCCTTTCTTGCACGGCAGCCTCTCAGTCCATGGTGATGCAAAACACACTTGACTGTGGACACTGACGCCTGTGTTCCAGCAGCTTCTAATTCTTGGCAGATCTGCTTTTTAGTGGTTCTCGGTTGACTCTTCACCCTCCTGACCAATTTTCTTTTAGCAGCAGGTGATAGCTTGCATTTTCTTCCTGATCGTGGCAGTGACAAAACAGTGCCATGCACTTTATACTTACAAACAATTGTTTGCACTGTTGCTCTTGGGACCTGCAGCTGCTTTGAAATGGCTCTAAGTGACTTTCCTGACTTGTTCAAGTCAATGATTCACTTTTTCAGATCCGTGCTGAGCTCCTTTGACTTTCCCGTTGTAGCGTTTGTGGTTGTTTGTATCCAATGAGCCCTATTTAAATGGCCTCAGAGAAGTCAGTAGCTGTAGTCATTCATGATCACTCACAAGAAATTAAGAAGCCATGCTATGAAGCTCATTTCATTGACACAACTTTCTAAGTCACCAAACTTGCTAATTCATGTTGTTGTATGTATATTTATGACCCAGCAGATTTGGTCACATTTTCAGTTGACCCATTATAAAGTCATAAAAGAACCAAACTTCATGAATGTCCACTTCACTTTGAGTGGTCAGATGACGAGGAAGGTGCTATACAAGTACAGTCCATTTACAGTCCATAATTTGGTCTGTCTGTTATCTTGTCTAAAAAAGGTCTTTTTCTGACGCTTTCCAAACTCCAGCACCCCTCCCTTCAACTTTCAGTTTTGTAACTGCTGCTGTCTTTAGGCATAAGTCACATGACTCATTAGCAAACAGAACTTGACCAAGTTCAAAGACTGTTGTTCCCTTTGGTCACTTGGACACAAAACATATAAAAATAGGTTGAAAATAGTTTTTTTTATTGAATTATTGCTTTGAATTGATTTTATTTCATAAAAAAACACGTACATTTGAGTATGCTTGCATTCTCACAAATATGTATATAATGTTGACTTTGAATTTTACAACACATAGATAGTGAAAAAGATTGGATCACTGGACTCAGCGACTAATAGAGTCTAATCCTAGTAACAGTATAGTACTAATAATAAACAGTGTTTAAACATAAAAAGCTGTACAACACTCATAAATGAATGACTGATGGGCTTTTCCATTTCAGTACCATGGACAGTGCCACCAACAGACAGCCGAAGGTCCAATCCCAAACCTGAAGCTGAAACAGCAGCTAAACAATAGTCACAGGCCAATAATTTTATTGTTTTACCGGATTCTTACTAAGTAAGTAAATAATCTAATAATTAGCAGTAATAATAATTAGTAGTATAGCTTGACCATCTCCAGCCAAGTGGCTGATAAATAACATGCTCTGCTTCGTAGACTCTCATGCAAGTGTTTCAAATTTTCTTGCTGGTTTTGTGGCTCTCAAGCTAGTCATGGTTAAATGTTGTGCCTGTGTCAGATGTACTCGTTACCTGGAGAGGTTGGAACAAGATATATGGCCTATTTTTCAAACCTGTAGTGCTTACATTAGCAGAGTTAAAGCTATAGTCTGTCATTCTGTTCAGAAACACTTTTTGTTCTACTGGGTGAAATGGTCCTTCCATCCTGAGAGCATCAATACATTACCTGTTCAGGAAAAGGAAGGAAAAGAATCAGACCTCTGTGGCAACTATAAAACACTGACCAATCAAATGACACTCAGTCTGAATGGAAAGAACCAATCAGATGCTTTCATGTCTGTCCCTCTATCCTCCCCTCTGTTTGTGTAAATATCCAGCACACTCCTCTGCAGAAATACAGAGTTAACAGGAGAATCTGTTCTGTAGGGAACAATGTTAGAGAAAATGCAGCCAAAAATACCACTTCCAGTGTTACTTCTGATGACTCACCCTGCTAAACAGACAAAGAGAAGAAAGAGGGAGGCAGAAAAGACTGAAAGACAAAACTCTGGATAAAGCTAAGAGGACAAACCAGAGTGAACATCAGTGGAGACACTGAGACATCTGAAGGGACTGAAAAGTGATGAAGAAGTTACTTTCTTTCTGTTGAACAGCTAATTATTTGTTTAGCTTCAGGACAAGTTATTATTTTCATTAAATATTTAGTTTGCCAACTTGGCTACTTTTGTAGCTCATATTAACCCAATGCTAACATTAGCTTCTCTGTGGGTGTAAGCTGGTCATAGGTGTGGCTTGTATTGAAGAGGTTATAGGATATGGCATTTTGATCATATTGCACAGTCATAGTCTTCAGTGTCTGCATTATAAAGGTGATCACAGACTCCAGCAGACTGTGTGGATCTGGATGTCCACTCAGCTCAAAGCTTCCACAGTGGAGCGCTCTGCTGCTAGCCGTTTCCTGTGAAATTTCTGTGAATCTGAAGATCAATGTCACATTTAAAGCAGATCGATGTGAAAAATAGATGTGGATTAGAGTTCGCTCGGTTGTAAAATTTTAGTCCTTTCCGCTGAGTATATTTGGGCCTTTAGCCCAATGCTAACTTATCATGCTAGCTTATCAGTGCTTGTAAACTGGTCGTCAGTACTGCTTGTATTGAAGACGTTATAGAATATAACATTTTGACCACATTGCACAGCCATGGTCTCCAGTGTCTCCATTATAAAGGTGACAAAATGACATTGATTTGAACAGGACATTTCTGTGGTGATGAAGCATAACCTCCTCTTCCTGCTAAGTCCTACTGTTCAAGCGTGAGGGGGCGTGGCTTTAGACGGAGCACTGATGGGAGGGGGAGGAGAGTGAAGAGCTTAAAGGAGTTTGAGAGGAGGTGCTAGTTTCAAATCTTGCTAGCTCTCTTGCTAGCTTTCTAACATGACAGACTATAGCTTTGTTTACAGCGCTAAGCTGCTGAAGTTATACTGAATGTATACACATAAACCCTGCTTCAATTTTTAATGACTGTAACAGCGAATAGAGACCTACCAGGTCTCAAACTGTCTTCGGTCTTGATCGACAGGTGTTACAGGTTCACTCTTACACAAATCTGTAGCCTTTAGTCACCTTCTAGCTTCATCTGTTGAATGTGTTTTTGCTGCTGTGTCAACAATGACAACAATAACGTATATAGAGGAGAATGTATGTAGAAGAAATCATTAATTATGACTCTACTCTGACCTTTTCAGCATGCCCACTGCACTGGGGAGGAACATATAAAAGGAGCAGACACAGCACCTTTCAAAGTTGTCACTGTGGAAAGTCATTTGGTGTGCAATAATAATCCCTTTGTTGTCGTTAGCATGCCATATGTACACATCTGTACGCTCAGAGCTGAGATGAAATAAATACTAAGAGAGACTGCTAAAGGTGGGTGGAAGAAGAGGAGGCATTAGTGAGGTTTGTGACTTGTTTCTGTAATTTATGTGCATATTTTATTTAGTTAGGTTTTTCTTAAACCTTGCTTTAGGAAAACATCATGTAACAAAATCATATGGCCCTTACCATAGTTGTGTTGCCTAAACATAAAGACAACCACACCATGACATTTAACAATGTTAAGCCCGTGGCATATAAATCATAAATAAAAAAAATAAAAAAAATGCTTACATTAATGTGGTGTATATGTCATCCCATGACATTATGAGTACATCTCGTTTGGATTGAGTAATGTAATTACTAATGGGATCAAATTCAGTGTTCTCACTTCATCCCCGTACTCCCATTAGCATCCATTAAGAGAGAGAGAGAGAGAAAATCTGAATGAGAGCTAGAAAGTCCATATTTGGGCAAGGCCGGCATCGCACCCTAGCATCACACCCCCACCCACTTTGACAGGGGCAGCAGTCCAACACACACAGCTAACAGCGTTCCTCCATCTGTTTGCAGGAAACTTAACATTAACTGTTAGGCTAATCCTTTATGACAGGAATTCTGCCTTGTTCTCCTCACATCTCATCACACTTTAACTGCATTCACAAGCTTTACTAAACAAACACAATGGAGGGCTGAGGGAATCGTGCTGTCTACATGTGAGTGAGCCACATTTTAAATACCCAAGTTAGTGATTTTAGGAATGGAAAGGACAGAACACCTGGATACAGCTTCAGGCTGTGGGGTGCACAGATGAACAGGGGCAGGGAAACATAAAACGTTAAATAAGCCAACTGTCTGAGACTATGAGCAGCATGGATTATCTGTTTGTTATCTCCAGCAGGGCTTTGAGATTTCCTCTGTGTGGTGCGACTCTTCCCGATCAGTGATCAGGATTTCATTGCTTCTTGTTCTGTGATGGAGGGAGGAGGCAGCACGATCATGAGCTGGAAGTGACTGACAAGAAGCAGCCATGTCAAGCAGGGTATGAAATTCACCTTTGGATGAATATGTCTATCATCTGCAGCAAAGAGTGTAACTGTGTTGGCCTATTAATGCTCACATACCATGAAAGGTGATGGCAGAAAAACATCTAAACTGAAATTGTGAGGGACAAAAAGCATCTATTTTGTGATTGTTGAGTACCTGACCTGAGCCTCTACTCCATCTGGGGCAATTAATTAACATGCTGCTAACACAAACATCAACCACCCATGAACTCCACAAAGAAGGACACTTTTAATGGTTAATCAATCAAGCTGCTTTGTCTTGTTTGTTCATTGTTTGTTCATGTTTGTCTGTTCATTGTGCTTTCAAGCAGCTGCTTCTTTCCAAGTATTTCATAAATGAGCTGTAAACCTTCCAGCACATTATAGTATGATGACAATTCGAATTGATGACAGATATTATCAGATTTTCCGTCTCTTTGTTGAAAATACATAACACCACCTGTCAAGCACATCTATAGGAGAAACACTTTTGTGGCACAACTGCGCTTTAAAGAATGGTGTCTTTTTCATCGACTAAGCACTTTACATGCAGCATGGATGTTTCAGTGACATTATTGGAGGCACAATTTATATTATATAGAAGATATTTATTTCATTTTATCGAGATATTTTATTACATCCAAGCTTTTTGTTTTCATTCTGCAACCTAGGAAAAATATCTGGTACGTATCATTTCAAACCATGATGGAAAATTTTTAAATATGTTTTTAAACTCATTTGAACTCAAACAGTAACTGCCTTTAAAAAAATAAAAAATGAACAGGAGGCTTTCATTATGAAAGTACACTCCATCATACTTGAACTGCTATTTCAAGTAGCTGTTGTTAAGCACTGTCTTTATGTCCCTTTGTAGAGAAGTGCATCAAGGACGCAGGATTTGTGTCAAATATGGTCTTGATTTATGGAAACATTACACACTCCTAGCTGTAGTGGTGTGAGACAGAAGCTATCAATCATCCAGCCTTGGTTTGGTTTGTTTATGATAATTTCAACAAGGTATCAGTTAGCCTGACAATGACAAACTGATGATTAGAAATGCAACATATAGCATATTAAGATTAATGTCAGTGCAATTAAGTTTGTAAGTTATGTTTTGGGGTGGTCAAAAGGAAACAGTTCATAGGATCACTCAACTGACACAAACGCACACAGACGTTGGTTTAAGTCACCTTTGACCTCACCTCAACCTAACCCTAACCCTGAACTAAAATACTTATTTGTGATGTTGTCACATATGCATGCATGATTTGTTTTAGTTTAGGCACTGTGAAGGACACATAGGTGGCCACTAGGGGTCCGTAGTAAACTATTATACACAGGAAGTAGAGTCTGTTTACAGATTGAATTTTCTCGTTATGGACAACTCCAGACTCAAATGAGAATAGTAATAGTGTAGCCCATCTTATTAAATGTCTGTTATTTAAGAAATGGTCAAGTTTGTGTCATTTACTGGCTGCATTTCAGTGCCCCATTCACTCCTGTTCAGTGGATATCATCAGATCCAAATATCTACAGAAATACTCCAAATGACTTCAAAGTGAAATGGGTGAGTAAATGGCAGTATTTTATCCCAGAGATAAGGTCCAATTTGTAAAAAACAGAACTTCCCCCTTAAGTCAAGTGTGTGACCCCAATGTGAACATAAGGCGGACTACACACACAGACACACACACACACACACACACAACTACAGTACGACTAAGTACGGCATCAAAGAGCCTCAGACTCTAATTGAAGTTTAATTACACACCTGCAGCTATCTGGAGTCTCCTTATGCATAGTGTGTCATTTTACATTTTACACAAAACAGGCACTGTCAATATGTAAATCCTCCAGCACAGTAAGCTCTAACAGTGGTTGACTTTATGCACTTCATGTAGTGTCTCTTTAAGGAACTGTGCAAACCACGTTTGCAGGAATATTACAGGGAGTTACCAGTTCATCTAAATAGTTTGTCATTTTCTCACTGAATCAAGAAAGAGGGACATTCTTGTGCATGAAAATGTAACATGACATTAAGAACAAATTTAATTTGCTACTGAATGAATATTTAGGATGCTGTATATTGGTATTTTCCATATAATTAATGTAATGGATAATGAGAACAGAAAAGCACCACCGCCACATCTATGCATGCTCCTCCATGGTTATGAGCACATTCGTACTCTGGGGACGCCTGGTATTGACGAGACTAATGTCTATTTTATAGACAGCATCACAGCAGTGTCTTACCACAACCATTACAATCATGAAAGGCAATAAGAGTGACAACAAAATCTAAACACGTTTTTATGACGCCAGCACCTCTTCATAAAACACTCAACGGCAGCTCATACAGCTATAAAAGGAGGGAGGCAGGAAAGTAAATGACAGTCAAGAAGCTTTTAAAGGTTTGTGAAATGAAAATGGACTCGCCATCACAGAGCTGCACAATATCTCTCATTCAAAACTGTATTAGCAAGCAACCACATAATGGTTGCTGTGATTCACTCATTTAGCTTATAGATCGGTGGTATGGAGTGATGGCTCGTGCCTGTTAGTGTAAATCCCATCATGCTTCGGGAAGCACACTCACCGTGTGGATGTTTGTGTGTTTTACAGACAGATATTTGAACAGGTATGATAAGTGTAGCACGTGTGGGAGGATGTAATCTGTGAAGTCAGCCTCTATGAGGTCATTGACATTATGATAATGTGTTTGGCATGTGGGCATTTGTTTTACAGGAGATACCATGAATTCTAATCAGGAGTGATGGGTAGGGATTTGTTTCTGTTTTCTGGAGAGGTGACACAGGATGACATCATATTAGGTGTGTTGATTTTAGTTTATTGTGAAGATGTAAACAAAAAGCAAATAGACATACACATACAGTACGAAACAAAAGCATAATATGTCAGCACCAGTTGAAAACCCTATGCTGTGTTAATATATTCAAAAAGGAGTGGAAGGAAGTATGCACTTATTTAATCCAACCCCTTCCTGTGGATCAACAATAGCTACGTAATTGTACGGCCTCCACACACACACACACACACACAGCTCAATAGGGGCAGGAGGCTGCAACATATGAAAAAGGACGCCACACCAAAAATATAACGATTTACCCACAGCTTTATTTTGGGGAAAAAAAAAAAAACTAAACAAAAGCAAAACAAACCAAAGAAACAACAAAGGAGAAGTGGAGACCCCGGCCAAAAGGAACAGAAGAAAGGAAGACACCGGGCCAGCCACGCAATGGGCCGTCGCTCCCAGCGTCTCCCCCTAAACTGCCTAAGAAAAAAAACTAAACCCATAATCAAACAAAAACCGAATAACGTAACTACCGGTAATCTCCAGCCCAAACTAACACAACAAAAACCCAGCACCTAAATGAGCATGGGGGAGAAAAATGTGGCTTGTGGGAGACAAAAACAAAGAGAAAACCAAGCCCTCCTCACCACGCGCTTGCGCCTGTGCCGTGTGCTATCTGCCTCCTATCTCTCTGCGCTCCCTGTCCCTCTTATCCACCCTCCTCCCAGCTCTACCCGAATGCTGATTGCACTCAGGTGCGCAGCAAGCAGGGGAAGGAGGGAGACAACCCAGGCAGGGAGAAGGAGAGAGAGAGAGAGAGAGAGAGAGAGCAGGCTGCCAGGCTGCTGCTCGTAACAGTAATTAAATAACTTCAAATTAGCATGTTATCTTCATTAATATCTATCAGTTCTATTCTTACCATTGCATATGCTCTCATAACAACATACACACACAGAACCAAAGACAATACAAAGATATACAACAAGAAAGATGAATAAATAAACAGCAAACACACCCATAACCAAAGAAAACCAAAAATAAATAAATACATACATACCAGAAAAGACAAATAAATAAACAATAAACACCCTGTGATAATCAAACATCTTCCTCATTTCTGTATTGGGTTTATAGAGTAGGGTATCAAGCTTTATGATATAATCTATCCTGGAAAAGGTCGACCTCATCATCTAACCAGCATGTTCACTCTTTCACATGGTGTCAAATACCAAGGCTTTTTCGCAGCCATTGGCCTCCAATATCGTTACACAAGGCTCCCTTTAGTAGTGCTAGGCCATCATTCCGAGAGCAAAAAACACTTACCGGGTGGATGGATCCAACAAACACAAGGCTTTCAACCGCTATTTGATCACATTCACAATCCATTTTTATTGGTGTTCTGTGTTCAGTGTCATTGTCACTATAGAAACGCTGTGTGGGGTGTGAAGGCGGCATTATGTGATGAGTTTGGATGAGAAGGTGTTGAACTAATGCTGAATGCTGACGGCCCCAGGGCCTCTAACGGGGCTTCTGTGCTGTGTTGTGACTTTATCTCATCTTGCAGTGTTCCCGGTCCCTGATTGGCTGGAGGTCATCAAGAGTTCAGAGGCGGCTGACCACTGTTCCTCTTTAAGATCTATAAGAGACCCACCCAATCCTGTGAGTCTGGACTGTTTCCCCTGGTGCTATGTCAGCCTTTAAGTTACAGTCCTACGTTGTCCTGGGATATTTTTATGTTTTTATATGTGATATGTTATACCTTTGTAAAATTTATTCAGACTTGATATACAAATAGCTGACATTGTTAAATAGTCACCTTTTTTAGTCAGTTGTGTGCTTCCCTGATTTGCTGTTATTGTGTGAGCCAGGCCATAACATGAACTATATGCTGTTGACTTAAATCTGCAGTGTAAGATTGTGAAGAAAACTAGACTTGGTAGCATATTACAGTTGTGTGGAGAGCAGCGTTCAGGATTGTGAGATGTAATTATTCACTGGGCTTTAATGAAACAACAGTGTGGTACTGCCTGCTGATCTGTATTTTCTATTCAGGCTTTATCATGAACAGGTATTTCTGGTCCACTCTCTTGTGATAGTTAAAATTGCCTCTTCATTTGCATTTCAGACATTTAGCTGACGCTAATATGCATTTTAACTTTACTTGCAGATATTTAGCTCTAGCTGTTATGAACCACAGATGAAAATGAGCACAGTGGGCGAATGAAAATCCAATTTCTGGATCACCAGCATTTCAACAAAGCCAAAGGACTGAATGGTCAAGGGAATGAATACACCACAGCACTGTTTTATGTGGCCATTGGTTATGCAGGAAATACATGCAAAGAAAATAAAAAGAGTTGAAGAGTTTGCAAGGAGATTTTGTGTTGCTGCTGGAGAGCTATTAAAGTGGAGGGAGAGGAGTGAAGTGGAGAAGGGGTGATGTGAATTACTTCCTGAAATCCTGAGAGCTGTTTGGAGCAATAACTGTGTTAAGGGCAGTATGGCCGGACTGTGGTTGATGATGGATAACCTTTCTACGTTGTCTCACCCAGCTCTCCAAATGGTTGAGCAGTAACACAGTTGTTTGCTGCCCACATTTTAGCCCTGCTGTAGTCCACCACTTTAGTGCAGACTGGAATAACTCAGTGGATTGTACTGATGTTTTGTATGGACTTGTTTTGTTTGTTGTTTTGTTGTCCGGAAAGAATGACTGATCCTGACTGAGCACTGAAGAAATGTGGTTTGTGCATCATGTTCCCCTGAATTGGATGGTTTTTCATCTAAAGCACCATTATTAGGTCAACATTTACTCAACATGTAGATTGAGTTACATTTGCGTGATATATCTATATTTTCTTAAAAACTTAATAACTGAACAATGTGAGTTTTACAGTGGTAAGTGGATCTATCAGAAACTAATCATGACAGTTACTGTGGATGTAATATTAATACAATATAAAAAGTGTGAAAGCTCCCTAATGCCAAATTAAGAAGGGTCAACTCGGGCTAGAAAATCCTGCATTGATGGGATAGGAAGGTCAACAACTCTTTAAAACTGCATGAACATTTGCATGCAGTGTGAAAGGGACTGTAAATTGCAGCCTCAATAAAATGAGTTAAAGTACTGTACCTTGGTAATTTGTAAGGATAGAGTAGTTAGTTAAACTGAAAAATGTGAGTTGAAAGAGTGTGTAATTTTATGTTTCTTTGAGAAGACAAAGCAAGTTTTTTTCTATGGATGATGTAATATATTTAATAGTTTTAACTTAGAGTATCACACTCAAATAATAAAAAAAATCTGAGTTAAATGAACAGAATTCTGTGAGTTGAAATAGAATATACTGTAATTGTAGCTTCTTTGACAGGAAATAACTTTTTTTTGAATGAATAATGCAACAAAGTAAGATGTTTCAACTCATAGTATTGAGTTCAAACAATAAATGATCATTAATTAAGCAGTTTGTATATTTTATTATCTCCCTGACTTCAAATGAAGCTTTTCTCAAAGTTGAGTTTACTCATGTTTTTTAAGGCAGAAATTGAACTTTAGTTTTCAGGTTTGACCAGCCTAATAATTTTGTTATGTGTAGCTACAGCGTTCACAGGCATTAGATGCCAGATCTCATGAGTGTGATGCTGAGATGGAACGATTTCAAACAACACACACGTCTTGATTTGTCTGTTTGACAAACACTGTCAGAAAGATTGAAAGACATGTAGCTTATTTCTTATTTTGGTCACAATGGATTGAAACAATCTATGTCATGTTCTTCAGTTGAAATTTCAGTTTTTCTCAACTGTTTACATACAAAAACTGGTACACTACTGCCTGTAGGCTAGGCGATATTTCCCCCGCTGCTTAGCCAGAGAAAACATTGCCTGTGATGTGGACGAGGTGCTGTGGCCAGACCGAAGCAGAAGAGAGGATGCAGCATAGTTTTTTTTTTTTTTGTTTTTTTTTTTTACTCTAACTGTAGATAGTAAATTCTTATTTGTTTTGTAAGTAGACCACTGTATGTAATGTACATGTTTGTTGGTTGTGATGTGCATTGTTTTTGTTGGAAAAAAAAAAAAAAAAAACAGTGTATTTGTGTATTCTGACAATAAAAACAATAGTTTTATAACACACATTATATACAGTCATGGAAAAAATTATTAGACCACCCTTGTTTTCTTCAATTTCTTGTTAGTTTTAATGCCTGGCTCAACTAAAGGTACATTTGTTTGGACAATTATAATGATAACAACAAAAATAGCTCATGAGAGTTTAATTTAAGAACTAAGGATTATTCATTTTCCATGGTTTTCTTGATAATAACCAAAATTACTTAAATTCTTACATCAATAGCTATGGCATTGTACCGCCAAAAACACTACTTTTAAGCATTCCATGTTTTCTTTTCTGTTTGCTTTAAACACATGATACACACAAGAGTTAATACTTGATTGCATAACCATTGTTTTTGATGACTGCAGCCATGTGTCTTGGCATGCTCTCCACCAGCTTCTGACATTGTTCTGCTGTCACAGCAGCCCATTCCTGTTGGACAAATTCAAACAAATTTTCTTTGTTTGTCCATTTTGAGTTTGATGATTTTCCACAGGTTTTCAATTGGATTAAGATCTGGTGATTGAGCAGGCCAAGGCATGGTGCGAATGTTGTGGTTCTCCATCCAGGCTTTAACTGACCTTGCCGTGTGGCAAGGGGCATTGTCTTGTTGGAAAATCCAGTCATTCGAGGCAGGAAAGAGTTTTCCAGCTGATGGAAGAAGACTGTTTTCAAGGGTAGTCCTGTACTTGACCTGGTTCATTCGGCCTTCACACAATTGCATTTGCCCTGTTCCACTCAGACTGAAACAACCCCAGATCATGACTGATCCACCCCCATGTTTTACTGTAGGGGCAAGACAGTCTGGGTTGTAAGCTTCTCCAGGCTTCCTCCTAACCAGTAAGTTGGCTGGAGTGGGCATCAATTCAAAATTGGATTCATCACTTAAGAGAACCTTAGCCCAATCATCAACAGTCCAATCCTTGTGGTCTCGAGCAAAGAGTAACCGGGCCTTCCTCTGCCTTTCATTGATGAAGGGCTTCTTGCGTGCTCTGTGTGACTTCAAACCAGCTTCAACAAGTCGGTTTCGAACTGTCCTTGCCGAGCAAGTCACATTTCTCGACAGTGCCCACTCATTTTTAAGGTCCCTGGAGGTCTGACGACGATTCCTGACACAGGAACGGATGAGTGCACGGTCATCTCGTGGGGTAGAAAGACGTTTCCTGCCACGGCCAGGTAGCAATTTCAATCATTGTGAAGCTGTGATTGACAACATGACCCATAATTTTAGCCCTGAGTTCATCAGGAATTCTCCTCTACTTGGCCTCTTCTTCCTCTCCACATCCTCACTCCTCTTCCATGAGGCTGACCTTCCATTTTTGTGTCACACTGTTGTAGAACATTGCAGGACATTATGTCCTGCATGGTTCATATAATGTTTGTAAAGTTTGGGTTCATGAGATTCAGCTCTGAGCTTATCATTAGTTCAACTAATGCTTCACACACCACTTCTCATCGATGAAAGCTGAAGTTCATCTGAGAGAAATTGTTCAATTTAGGAGACATTTTCATGAATTTTGACAACTAGTTCAACATTTTTGAATGTAATGACTCAAGCAATGAAATGAGGACTGTCAGTTTAATAGGGAATGACTATTCAACATTAGCAAGTGCAGTTCATTTTGACTGGCATGACAGAAGCAAATGATAATATTATAAAACACCAGAGAGTTGTATGAAAGCAATTGATGTATGTCCAAAGGATTTGAAATGTGTTGGAAGGAATGAGACACTGCTATGATGAGCACAAATGACTAAATGTTGTGGAGGATGAACAAACTGTTGTGCAAATGTGAAGAGTGATATGAGAAATGCACCTGAGAAAAACTGTAAACAGGTTATTCTTCACACAAAGGCAAGGGGTAACAACATGAGGTGTGGAGACAGGCAGGCCGACAGAAGATGGTGGATGAGATGGAGACAAGTGAGAAAACTGACTCCAGTGCATCACTTCCTTTCTAAATTTGTGTTTATTAAAATGAATTAAAAACGTGTACAAATACAAATATCAGGTAGGTATAAAAATAACCAACTCCAGAGTGCATTATGTTTTCCTTGTATCGTATGATGGTAAAGTGCTTCACTATGCTGGAGGCATTTGTCTTGTTTGAGTTTGTTTTCTGTTAAAATAAAAATTGCATCATGCATATTTTCACAAGGTCATTTCCTTTGTTATTCAGTGAGAAGAGGCAGCAGTGGCACGTCACGGTTTAGGTAAAATTCTAACAATCATCGCTGAAAACTGGCAGTTAAAATAACCCATGTTTTCAAACTATGTTGGACACACAAACAGCAGTCGTAGTAATTCAGTGTTCTATGGCTGAAGTGGTGTATTCCATATGGGAACAATGAACCATGAAAACACACACCAGCCTGGGGGAAGTAAAGACATGTTTCCCTGCATGTGTCAGACTAATGTGTCTTCCTGAGCTCTCACTGCTTCTTCCACAGAGATACATTCAGAGTAGCTCTGCTACACTAGTCATACTTGATCTCTTCTTAAAATACAGTACATACACTCAACAAAAATATAAATGCAACACTTTTGTTTTTGCTCCCATTTTTTATGAGATGAACTCAAAGATCTAAAACGTTTTCCACATACACAATATCACCATTTCTCTCAAATATTGTTCACAAACCAGTCTAAATCTGTGATAGTGAGCACTTCTCCTTTGCTGAGATAATCCATCCCACCTCACAGGTGTGCCATATCAAGATGCTGATTAGACACCATGATTAGTGCACAGGTGTGCCTTAGACGGCCCACAATAAAAGGACACTCTGAAAGGTGCAGTTTTATCACACAGTACAAAGCCACAGATGTCGCTAGATTTGAAGGAGCGTGTAATTGGCATGCTGACAGCAGGAATGTCAACCAGAACAGTTGCTCGTGTATTGAATGTTCATTTCTCTACCATAAACCGTCTCCAGAGGCGTTTCAGAGAATTTGGCAGTACATCCAACCAGCCTCACAACCGCAGACCACGTGTAACCACATCAACCCAGGACCTCCACATCCAGCATGTTCACCTCCAAGATCGTCTGAGACCAGCCACTCGGACAGCTGCTGAAACAATCGGTTTGTATAACCAAAGAATTTCTGCACAAACTGTCAGAAACCGTCTCAGGGAAGCTCATCTGCATGCTCGTCGTCCTCATCAGGGTCTTGACCTGACTCCAGTTCGTCGTCGTAACCGACTTAAGTGGGCAAATGCTCACATTCGATGGTGTCTGGCACGTTGGAGAGGTGTTCCCTTCACGGTTTACACTGTTCAGGGCAGATGGCACACAGCGTGTGTGGTGTGGTGTGGGTGAGCGGTTTTCTGATGTCGATGTCGATGGATCGAGTGGCCCATGGTGGCGGTGGGGTTATGGTATGGGCGTCTGTTATGGATGAAGAACACAGGTGCATTTTATTGATGGCATTTTGAATGCACAGAGATACCGTGACGAGAACCTGAGGCCCATTGTTGTGCCATACATCCTAGAATATCACCTTATGTTGCAGCAGGATACTGCGCGGCCCCGTGTTGCAAGGATTTGTACACAATTCTTAGAAGCTGAAAATGTCCCAGTTCTTGCATGGCCAGCATACTCACCGGACATGTCACCCATTGCGCATGTTTGGGATGCTCTGGATCGGCGTATACGACAGCGTGTACCAGTTCCTGCCAGTATCCAGCAACTTCACACAGCCATTGAAGAGGAGTGGACCAACATTCACAAGCCACAAAAGACAACCTGATCAACTCTATGCGAAGAAGATGTGTTGAACAGCATGAGGCAAATGGTGGTCACGCCAGATACTGGCTGGTTTTCTGAGTCCCCAGACTCCCCCCCCAATAAAACAAAACTGCACCTTTCAGAGTGGCCTTTTATTGTGGGCAGTCTAAGGCACACCTGTGCACCAATCATGGTGTCTAATCAGCATCTTGATATGGCACACCTGTGAGGTGGGATGGATTATCTCAGCAAAGGAGAAGTGCTCACTATCACAGATTTAGACTGGTTTGTGAACAATATTTGAGAGAAATGGTGATATTGTGTATGTGGAAAACATTTTAGATCTTTGAGTTCATCTCATAAAAAATGGGAGCAAAAACAAGTGTTGCGTTTATAGTTTTGTTGAGTGTAATTTCTTTCACTCTGATTTTCATTGCAGTGTTTTCTTGTTTGCTTAAATTAAAAAAAGGAAAAACAAAAACAACAAAAGAAGAATAAAGAAGGTGAAACAACTGATTTAACTGCAGACAGTGTATCAGGATATTTATCAAATGAAATCTTGCAGTGGAACTACATGTCTTGTACAAGTGTGCGGTTGCTGAAAGGCAACCATGCCTTCTCATTGGCCACGTTTCCCAGATTCAGTTAAGAGGCTCTTAGCGCTAAGAGCGTCCTAGGAACGCTTATATAGTATTGTAGAAATGGTTCACATTATGTCCTGCGTGGTTCATATATGTTTGTAACGTTTGGGTTCATGGGATTCAGCTCTGAGCTTAACATAAATTCAACTAATGCAAGCAAGCAAGCAAGCAAGCTTTATTTATATAGCACTTTTCACAGACAGCAGTCACAAAGTGCTTCACAGTAATAAAAATGCATAGAAAAGTGAGATACCATAAGTAGTAAAAATAGTAAAATAGACTCTAAATCAATAAAAATAAAAGCAAAAACAAAAAAAAAAATAACAAGAATAAGAAAGAATAAAACAGGTAGAAAGGGAGTACAATCAGAACACAGTGCTAGGTCAGAATAGACTGGAATGCTTTCTGAAACAAATAAGTCTTCAGGTGTTTTTTTTAAAAATATCCACAGAGTCCAATGAATGCAGCTCTAGAGGGAGTTCATTCCAAAGGTGAGGTGCCATGGCTTTAAAGGATCTGTCTCCCCAGGTTTTAAAACTAGTTTGTGGAACCATCAACAGGTTCTGTCCAGATGACCTCAGGCTTCGGGCTGAGCTGTAGGGCCTAATTAAGTCTGCAGTATACATGGGAGCCTGACCATGTAGAGCTCAAAAGGTTAGCACCAAGATTTTGAAGTGGACCCAACAAAGGGGAGCCAGTGGAGTGGATCTTAGGGCTGGTGTGATGTGCGGGCCAACTGTTTCTTGTTGAGGTGGGTGAAAAGGCCGTTAGTAGTCCAGTCTTGACAACACAAACGCATGAATAATCATTTCCAGCTCATCCTTTCACACCATGGGCCTGAGCTTAGCAATATTGCGTAGCTGAAAAAAAAACGACAATTTTTAACCAGGTGGCTTGAATGGTGATCTAGTGACATGGCTTCATCAAAGATTACTCCAAGAGTCCTCAGTCTGGTTCTGACTGAGGCACTCAGATCACCTAAGTGTTGCTTAATGGTGGGAATGGCACTATCCGGAGCAATAATAAGCATCTCTATTTTTCCTGTGTTAAATTGAAGGCTGTTGTCATTTAGCCACTGCTTAGTTTGCGTCAAGCAGTTAATTAAGGAGCTTAGTTTGTGAATTTCAGAAGTCTTAAACGAGCAGTACAACTGAAGATCATCTGCAGATAAGTGGTAGGAGACATCACTGAACTGCTGGATTATTTCACCAAGTGGAAGAACATACAACAAGAACAGAAGGGGTCCCAGAACAGAGCCCTGAGGCACACCACACAGCAGGTTGCCTGGTTTAGACATAATGTGATTAGCAAACACACTAAAACTCCTACCAGTTAGGTATGAAGAGAACCACTGGAGCACTGAACCTGACAACCCAATTTGGTCCCGCAGCCTGTTTATCAGGATCTGGTGGTCGACAGTGTCAAAGGCCACTGACAGATCCAGCAAGACCAACACTGTACATCTCCCTGAGTCGGCAGACATCAGAACGTTACTGCACACACTTTCAGTAGAGCACACCACTTCTCATCAGTGAATGCTGAAGTTCATCTGCGACAAATTGCTCAATTTGGGAGACAAAAAAAAGCATAAAAGTAAAAAGTATAGTTTCAGCTTGACAGATTTTGACAACTAGTTGAACATTTTAGTATGTAATGACTCAATCGATGAACTGAGGACTATCAGTTTAATAGGGAATGACTATTCAGCATTAATAAGTGTGGTTCATTTTGACTGACGTGACATAAGCAAAGTAAGGATAATATTATAAAACACCAGAGAGTTGTATAAGAGCAATTGATGCATGTCTAAATGCATTTGCAGTTTGTTGGAAGGAATGAGAAACTGCTACTATGATGTGCACAAATGACTAAGGCCCTGTTTACACGACAATGGTATTATTATAAAACGCAAAGGCTTTGTTTCGCCCTCCCATTTACACAGTAACGGCATTTTATATGACCTAAAATGGAAATTTAAAAAGTTGGAGTGGAGTGGAATTTTTCTCAAACACAACAACTTCTCTCGCTGTGTAAACAGGAAGCCGGAATTATCAGGTAGGACGATGCCGTCATACTCCGCTTTGCACATTACACTTTATTCTAGTTGCCATGTGCTAACTGGGCAACAACATTACTACAACAATGGCGGAAGCAATTGCATCCCGTCATCGGTCCAGATAAAGCTTTCGCACTGAACACGTTTTGTCTCCATTGTCCTCTGTGTTTCTTTTTCTGTGTTTCTGTACAGCCAGCCGGGAAAACACAAAGCATAATGCTTTGTGTTTTCCCAGCTGTACTTATTCTGGTCTGTGGACCGGGAAAAAGTGATCACGTGGGGTGTGCCTCTACAAAGTTACATCACCAACTACCGGCCTGGCATACATATGACAGTGTTTTTTGTTCTCCCAGCGATCTAATGTAAGCAAAGCTTTTTTTCCCCCCCGTTGTTGTGTAAACCCAACAATACTCTTGCGTTTTCATGTGACACGTTGCCGTGTAAACAGGGCCTAAATGTCTTGGAGGTTGAATTAACTGTTGTGCAAATGTAAATAGTGATATGAGAAATGCACCAATCTGTCTCTTTTACCCCAAAGAAATCAATTTACAAAGAACTTAAAAACAACAAGACAATAAACAGCAAAATGATTATATTGATAATACAATAAAATAGCTATTGGTCAACACTGACAGTCACATTCCATTTTAGATCCCAAAATATGATTCCTTCATTCAAACTAAACAAAACAAAAAGAAATGTTGGTTACCTTTACTGACCACGCAGTGGGTCTAATCATCAAAAATAACTAACATATAGCTTTAATTGGTCTTCTAAATTTAAATTTTCATTTTGTTTGCTCAGATTATCTCATAAACGGATTCCGTTCACAGAAACTAAAATTTTAAATGTTCCATAAGTTTTATCCTGAGTCTTATTTGGAAAAAAATCTTTTTGTTTCTTTTAAGTTATACTTGCTTTCTCTTTTTTCAAGTTTTTTTTCTGAATATTGATTGGTAAAGGTTTTTTATGAGCTTTTAACACAATTACTTCTGAAAACAAATAACATTGGTGAGGTACTTCACATCTTAAAACACCATGACTGTTTGCCTGCATAATCTCAACTATCAAAGTGACAATCTTAAAGACTACTCTTACATTAGAGATTTAATTTAATTTTTATATCTCTACTATATCACACTAACCTCACTCAGAAGACCAAAGCCTTTCTACTGCATACAAATCATCTGTTTTATCTAATCTATCAGTTATCTGTTTATATATGATGTGATGTAATGAAATGTACTGCATGTATTGTTGTTGATTGTTCTGCTTTAATACCATTCATGTTGATAAAGCACACACACACACACACATTGGTTCAGTCACCTTTGGGGTATTTCTGCATTTTTACCCCCCTCCTTTGGGGACAAACTTTGATTTCCTAAAAACTTACCCTATGCCTAACTACAGCAACTAATTGCCTACGCCAAACTATTACCCTGATCTCGACCTAACCCTAACGTCATCGTCACCCTAACAACTGACCCAAAATCAAGGTTTGAACAAGTGGGGACATGGACTTTGTCCCCAATTGCACATACCGTCCTGGTCTTAAGTCAATCAACTGGTCTTAAGTGAACTGTGTGTGTGTGTGTGTGTGTATATATATATGTATGTATATATATATATATATATATATATATATATATATAGAGAGAGAGAGAGAGAGAGAGAGCGAGAGAGATCTGATAGAGAGATTCGAGGTCATTGGAATTCCTCAGCAGTAATTTCTTGCTCCTGTGGCTGAAGCCCAGAGTCCTGAGAGACAGACCATCAATCAGACTCTACCTCTCCCTCCCTTCCTTCTTTGAGCGTGTGTCCCAGTTTGTCTTCTGGCCGATGCTCAGTCACACACTCACACTTGTTCACAGATACCCATACTTTATCTGCCTATTTTCACTCATTTTTTTCTCACAAACACTCCTGTCACTCCCTACTGCACAGACTATTTTGGGTGAGGGAATCCTCAGTGAAGATACCTACAAAAAAACTTTGCTCTCCTTGTGCAGACTGGATTTGTTTCTGCAGAAAATAAACAAAACTGTGCTGATATGTTGACATATGAGGCAACAGTATTATCCACTTCACCACTGTGCTGCCGCATACAATAACCTGGTTATCAAAATAGATTAATAAAATGAGCTGGTATGATTGTGACCATGTCCACCATTTACGATGGAGGAGGGCCACATTGAGAACAAAATTTTTTAAAGACTTAGAGAATAATGTAATTATTTACGAGATTAAAGTCATTATTCACAAGAATAAAGTAATTATTTACGAGAAAAAAGTCATTATTTATGAGATTAAAGTCCTAATTCAGGGGTGTCCAAACTTTTTTCACTGAGGGCCACATACATAAAAATATAGGAGGGGCTGGGCCACTTACTAGAAATTAGGTATATAGCCTTAACTTTAGTGTATTTAAGTTAGAAAAATCAATTAAAAGTGGTCAAATATGTTATATTGTTGAATATAATTAAAGACAAAACTGCCTTCATCTCAGCTTTCCAAATGGATCTTTATTGATTTATTCAGAAAGGGTTTTGGTAGCTCATTCTCAGAACAGCAGCCTCAGATTTCTTCTTTAGACAGAAGATTTACAGTACAGAGAAAAAACAATAAAGGGTAAAATGGCACGGGTAAATTTCAAGCTTGTTATTTAAGTTATTAGGCTTAGCAACACACCTATTAACGTTCGTTTGAAACGGTTATCAACATTAACAGACTGAACTGGACTTAATAACAGGAGTGCCTTTAATTTTAGTAAATTATTCTGGTGAGTATCAGCTGCGCTGGGTATGTAAATCGGTCCATCCAGTTGCGGTGCTGATCCGATGCCGCTCGTGCCAAAAATCCGGGCAAATGTCACTTGATCAAGGAGCAAATCCGCATCAGATGAGATCAGCTGACTTCGCTTGTGCAGTGTGTGCGCTGTGCACAGCGGTGTGTACTCTGCGTGTTAACAAGAGAACGCATATAAGAAAGTGATGCGCAAAAGCAGGGTAGTGACAGAATTGATGCGCATTATTGATATTTGTCGCACGTGAACCTACATATGCATGCTTATTAACACACGGGTACTGTTGAATAGATTTTTTACTCACCTAAAGTGGGAACGGCATTGCACTCAGTGGGAGCAGTGATGCTGCGCTTTGGACCGAAGGATGGCTGGCAGGTCTGCAGTAAACTTAGTGGTTGCGATGCGAAGGACATCATGGAGATGGCTGTCGGTCATTTTGGTTCTCATTCTGCTTTTGTTAAGTGTTAACAGAGAAAATGTTTGCTCACATATGTATGTTGAGCCAAATAGACTGATCATTCTTTTCGCGTGTCGTCTCATCATAGGAAACTTTTCCTTTTCCAAGCTCCGGTAGAACTCGGGGAGGGAAAGCTGCTGATGTTGATTCTTCAGAACATCATCACACTGGATTTCGATGAGTTCTAATTGCAGATTCTCTTCCACTTCTTCGGCATCCACCAAGAAAGGAGTCGCGAATAGCTTGATTTCTTTATCAATGACAGAAAAATCCTGGAAGCGCTGTCTGAATTCTGTTTCGAGACATGTAATCACAGACACATATTTCCCTTTTTTAGCAGAAAGGTTGGCCTGTGGATACGCAGTTCTGATCTCGGACAGTGTGGGGAAGTGCACAACGTTGAAGTTGCGCAGTTGTGTCTTAAAGAGATTGAGCTTCACACAAAATGCTTTCATGTGCGCATAAAGTTGTGGTACAAGCTGATCTTTCCCTTGTAGGCTCTTGTTCAGGGTGGTTAAATGATCAGTAAGATCAACTAAAAATGCTAGGTCTGCCAACCATAGAGGGTCACTCAGCTCATGAAGAGGTCGATCCTTCTCTTTTAAAAACTGGTCAATTTCTGACCTCAGGGAGTAAAAACGCTTCAGCACGGCGCCGCGGCTTAGCCAGCGCACATCCGAGTGGTAGAGTAGATCCCCATATTCAGCATCCACATCAGAAAGAAAAGCCTGAAATTCTCTGTGGTACAGCCCTCTTGCTCGGATTATGTTGACAGTTTTCACAACTGTGTTCATTACATCTCCAAGATTGACTGTCTTGGCACAAAGGGCTTCTTGGTGAACAATACAGTGCATTTTAACAGCCTCACCTCCAGTCTCTTTCACCTTAGCGCACATCATAGACGCCATTCCTTTATGTGCACCTGCCATAGCTGGAGCCCCGTCTGTTGTAACTCCACACAGCTTGTCCCATTTAAGTCCCAGTTTGTCAATTGAGTCTGACACAGCTTCAAAAATATCCATACCCGTTGTTGTTCCTTTTAGACTCTTAAGATCGAGCAGCTCCTCTGTAACTCCAAAGTTCTCGTCCACTCCCCGCAAAAAAATTAGCAGCTGTGCGGTGTCTGTGGCATCAGTGCTTTCATCGCATGCGATGGAGTAAAAATCAAAAGCACAAGCTTTATCAGACAGTTGCAGTTTAACGTTGGCTGACAAGTCTTCAATGCGTCGCGCAACTGTATTTCTGGACATGCTGACGTTGTTGAAGTCCTGCACTTTCTCCGGGCACATTATTTCGGCGACTTTAACGAGGCAGTGTTTTATGAGGTCTCCATCTGAAAAAGGCTTGCCGTGTCTTGCGATGAGTTGGGCGACCTCATAGCTGGCTATTGTAGCCTTTTCCTGGACTTTTTGAGCACGCAAAAAATACTGTTGCTGACCCTGCAGTTTAGCTACCATTTGCTTTACTTTCTGCTCTCGCTCAGCACCAGTGTAGGATGCATAGGCCTGATGTTTGGTTTCATAATGACGTCGTACATTATACTCTTTCATAACTGCCACAGTTTCAGTGCAGATCAAACAGACACACTTCCCCTTGAATTCTTTGAAGAAATATTCACTCTCCCACCGTGTCTGAAATTTTCTGCACTCACTTTCTACCTTTCGCTTCTTTGGTTCTGCCATGTTTAGTAACGGGTAAATTTCTTCTGGGATTGGCCTTTTTGGTGGAGCAACTGCCTTGATCAACAGTAGCTCCCCCTGGTGTTAAAACTTAGAAGTGCAGGCAAAATTTGAAGTGCGGGCCATATTCCATTCTGTTTATAAAATTTCTTGCGGGCCAATTAAAAATGGACTGCGGGCCGCAGTTGGCCCGCGGGCCGTAGTTTGGACACCCCTGTCCTAATTTATGAGAATAAAGTCATTATTTACGAGAAAAAAGTTGTAATTTTACGAGATTAAAGTCATTATCCTAATCTGTTTTTGTAGAGGAGGAGTTGTTAAAAATGTCGATAAAGTTAGAAAGACATGGACAAATTCCAACTTCCTGGATCAACAAGTCAAAGTCTGATCTAAAGATGTAAACGATGTATTTCTGCAGTGTTGGTGATGCACATGATGAGCTACAACCGTATTTTTACCTGAACGATGATCCTCAGTGCTCCATGGAAACATTACTTCTGCTGAGACAATGGAGGGACCGTCTACAAAGCGTACAAAGTGTAACACCACAAAGAAAGATAATCAATAACTTACTGTTTCATCACCACATTCAGCTCAAACACAGAAATATTGTGTTTATTGAAAATAATAATGTGTACATGTTATATATGTTGTATGTTATTACTCCCATAAAATCAAACAATAATCTATAAAAAATACATAAAATCACTTTTTATGAAAATCGGGGTAGTGCTGTCATATCAGCAGCATGAGGTGAGATGTGTCTGATGTGGTGATGCTACAGTTTATAATGGGCTGGGCTGTCTCCACAATGGCCGTTGCCCATTAGGAGCATATGTTTTCTGTGGAGCACCGGAGACGCATCGTTCTGGCACCAACACTGCAGAAATACATTGTTTATGTCTTGAGATATTTGATTTATTGATCCAGGAAGTTGGAATGTGTCCTCCTCTACAACAACACGTTACAATATTACAATTTTTTTCTCATAAATAATGACTTTTTTCTCGTAAATAATGATTTAATCTCCAAGTCTATAAAAAATTTTGTTCTCAATGTGGCCCTAATCCCCCGTCGTAAATATTAGCTCCTCTGCTATTGTGTGAGGGTTTTTTTTGCACCTTGCATTTGATAGGCAACTTTGTATGAGGCTTCATGCTTTTTGTTTACTGTTGATGATGCTCTCTAAAAACGGCCAGCCTGTTGGCGACATTCATCAAATTTTTGGTGAAAAAAAGTCCAGTGGCTTATTGACGTAATTGGGGAGTAAAGGCCAATTTACACTTTGGCATACTCAGTACCTCAGCACCTCAGTTTCGGACGCGCCGCACCGGGCCCGCCCCGGGCTCACATAAAACGCTACTCCGCATGTATTTTTCACATCGACTCACATGAAAGCTCTGAGCAGAGCAGATATTCTACGCGGATTCCAGTCCGTTCTCACTCCGCCAGAGTATGAATTGGCCTCTAATGAATCCTCATAAAAAAAAGTTTTTACCTTGTTTCATTCTTTTTTTTTCAGAGGTAGAGTAGAGGCCACTTTCACCAAAATCATCACTTTTTTCCAGAATCCATTTGTTTTGCTCTCTTATCGGAATCGTCTCCACTTCCTGGGAGACTGCGATCGGCGACCCACTGTCAAAAAAACACACAAATTATTACATCGATGGCACTCAAGCGTCGGATTTTAAGTGATGCTGAAATACATCAATGGCACTCAAAGAGTTCATATCCACTTCAGTCTTTTCAAAATAAACTTCTGTCTTCAAAGGAAACAACTTGATTTGGATTAGGAAAGATATAATTTTATATAATATTGTGATTTGGCTTTAAATAAGTCCAGGAGTGACAACTTCTGTCAAAGTACAGAAAAAGTACAGAAATGATGTGGCGAAGAAGACACTGACTTCTGGTTTCACTCAGGATGCAATCGAGAAAAAGTCACAAAAATTCAAATATATTTTCAGATTTTCTATAATGTGAATACTGGAGTATGGAGTATTAGGGCCACATTAACATTTTTATTTTCACAGACTTTGAGAATAAAGTCATTATTTGTGAGAATAACGTCATAATTTTATGAGAACAAATCATAATATTACAGTCATAATAAAGTCATAATGTTCTAATATGTTGTTGTAGAGGAGGAGCTCAGACAGAAATTTTGTTTGCTGAAAATATTTTGTATATGTTATTGAATATTACTCTCATTAAAATCAAACAATAGTCCACAAAAATTGAAAATATAAAATCACTTTTTGTCAAAAGTGTAAGTGTTGTAGTACCAGCAGCATTCAGTGGAATATGTCTGAGCTGAATGTAGTGATGACACAGTTGATTATATATAAGTAATTGAATATTTTTCTTTGTGGTGTTGCACTTTGTAGACAGTCCCTCCATGTTTTCAGTGGAGCACAGAGGACACATCATTTTGGTAAAAAAAAAAAAAAAAAAAGAAAGTGCCTCACCAGCATAACAGATATGCATTGAATACATCTTTAGGTCAGACTGGACTTGACTTATTGATCCAGGAATTTGAAATCTGGCAATATCTTTCTAACTATATTGTGTAAATTTAGAACTTTATTCCTGCAAATAATGACTTTATCCTCGAAGTCTGTTAAATAAAAAAAATCTCAATGTGGCCCATAATACTCCTGCATAGATTACTGACAGGGCACTGTAAAAAAATCTATTTACTCATCACTAATGTTTGTGCAAATCACACTTGTTTACAAGTTAAAAATAAACCTCACAAAAAAAGTCGTTATAACAGCATTATAGAGAAAGCATTATCTCTTGAAGCCCATTGTTTTGTACGTGATGAGAGAACTGCAGTGAAGCATTTGCACAATATTGTGACATTTGCTCGGTCTTGTCATAAATTTGCAGACAAAGTTCCCTATCAAGTCCCACCCGTGTTCAATACAGTATAAATCACAAAGAGAAGAAATGAAAAAAATGAAATGAACATAAAGTACTGGAATGCTGACAGGATGGTCTCTCTGTGGCAGTAAGATTGAATACAAGTTTACAGCAAGTTGCTGCTGATAAAAAGGCATAACATCAGTCGCCCTCCAAAAACCTCAAGGCAATGCAAAAAAATCGATACCTAATTCAGCAGAAGTGCAGTCAATCTAAAATCTTTTGAATATATTCATTTCCCCTCTCAGCTTTATTTTTAAATCATTAAACTTTTTTCAGCTGTTTTGGGTCCTATGAAACTGTCAGACCTGTTGTTTGGCACTATTTTAAGTCTGTTATTTTAAGGAATAAATTTCCACATCATGCCTGAATTCAGAGGCTCATGGTCAAACAGCAACAATGAGGCCATGAAGTTGAGCCTGCACCTACAATATCTATCTGTCACATTTTGTTAATAGTGTTTTTAGTTTGAATGCATAGATCAAGACGAGCAAATAATAAACAGCAGAGACATGTATGCTTATCATAGCATAAACATAAAAATAAGCAAGTAGTGCAGGAAGACCTGATTTGTAACTTTAAAATAAAAAAGACATCTTTATTATATTGTAACTTGTGTAGCAAAAGTCTCTCCAGTAGATCCAGAGAACCTTCAAAACTATGTTCCCATAAGGCCAGAGATGTGAGGCTCTGGTTTCCAGGAGAACCCAAATGCGCGACTCTTGAGACAGGCAGGGGCGCAGTACAACAGGAAGAGTCAGTAACCAGACACTAGTGTAGTGTTTCCAGTGAGGGGAAGAAAGAAGACCAGAGATGCCCTACACTCAACTAAAAATGGGGAAAACACAAAACCACTCAGATAAGCTGAGGGAAAGACACAGAAGGCTACCTTGAAAAGAAAACAAATCTAACTGGAGGATATAAAAGGTTCACTAAGGTCACACGCTAAGTGGCTACAAAATTTACAAAGAACACAGCTGTGAAAATTACAAAATGAAAGACAGCATAAGGCTGAGACAAATAACTAAAGGTGCTCAAATATGAGGATAACAGAATACACTAATAAGGAGGCTATGAAACTTACAAACAAAAAGGCCAACACTCATGCACAGTAATGTGAAAGTCGAAACTAGAAACAAAAGAAACACTCTGACTAAAAGGCTATACATGACCAAAATAAAAATCACTCTGGCTCAAGAGGAAAAAAAAGGACTGACTAGAGACAACAGAAAATCTACTCACTGGAGAGGATAAACTAACAAAGAAAATAATCAAACTAAAGCTATGAAAACTTACAAACAAAGCCACTCAGGAGTTACGAGGGAAACTGCTGGAAACACCAGGGACTAGAGAGACTGGCACTGGGGACAGGATGGGATGGGACGGGACAGGACATGACATGACACTCGCACAAAGACAAAATGGAGACAGGACTATTTAAACATGAGGTAATGGGACATGGGGAAACAATCAGGGCGACGCAAGACAATCAAACAGGCGGGAAACACAGGAGGGCAGGATGCAAAACCACCTGAAACAAGAGGGAAACACGATTACTACAAAATAAAACAGGAAGTGACAGGACAACATTCAGGCACGAGACAAAAATGGGTAACTTAATTAAAACAGACAGATCATGACAAGAGATACACCAACCTGACTCGAGCCGACACCCAACATTATTCAGCGTCAGAATACCAATTACCGGGATTCAGTAGCCGCCAGAGAACAGCCTTGCCTACCTGTTCAGAATGGGTGTATCCACAATCCATCCCAAGTGATCTACTGGGTGTTGAACGATATATATATCAAGGTAGGCCTAGCTGTCCTATTTGTCTCCTTTGTGTTGAAAATGTGCAAAAAATACATTAATTTCTTTGTTTTACGATTCAAGGAGTGAAGGAGCGGAGATGTGCCTGAGACGATAGAATTACCTTCTTCTCGCCTTCCTTTTCCTGTGTAGCGTAATTAAATTCATGCGGCTTGTGATCCACTGCTGCCTCGACACCCTTGGTACATCCGAGCTTCCCGACAAAGCCGGTCTTTTGTACCGGTTGTATGCCGCACGGAGGTTCCCCCATTTCCTCCTAACCTCTTTACCTGAAAGGCAACAAAACATTTCAATTACATGTCCCTTTTCACATGTCCGATTTACGCTGTTTCTCGCCACAGCTTGTCCTTGCTATTTCTGTTGGAATAGCATTGTAGCGTACTGTTCCACAGTGCCGGTCTCTCCTCCACCAGTGCAATCAGCTGGTCCTCCAGATTTTCCGTCCATGCCATAGCTCCCATAGCTTCCAAAAATCCAAAACTGTATCAAAAAGTCGAAGTGAGGGGGTCTTCAGCCCCTCCCACACACACAGCACAAACCAATCAGATCAACAGCTCATGTCTGACCTGGTCTGACTGAGCATGCTGAAATTCCCCCAACATGTCCCACTGCAACCCATTAACTCCCAACTGCTCCCAACATATCGGGACACAGCAAACCAATTTCTTCCTGACTCTCTCCAACTCCTCCAGACACCCAACCGTTGGGTTGGTGTGTCTCGGCCTTTAGACTGCATTCATTAGGCAACAACATTACTATAGTTGGGTTGGGGAAACAACAACATGATTGAACTGCTGTGTTTGTACAGTAATGAAAACAGTAAACACATGACACGTATGAACAGCTGGTTGCACAGGACATGAACAGTGACCTACTTGATGAAAGCTATATGCTGTTGGACCCCCTGCATGGTCTTTTTGCTGTTGATAGGGCAGCAGTGGCTCCGGTGGTAGAGCAGGTCGTACAATAATCGGAAGATCGGTGGTTTGAATCCCGCTTTCTGTCGTTGTGTCCTTGGTGTGTCCAGTGTGAATGTGTATGAATGCTTCAGTGGTAGTCGGAGAGGCCGTAGGCTTGGATTGGCTGCCCATTTCTGTCAGTCTGCCCCAGGGTAGCCTGCCTACACATGTAGCTTACCATTACCAAGTGTAAATGAATAATTTATCTATACTGTAAAGCAATTCTGGCATCACAGCACTTTCTCTGAGCATTTACTGTTGCCATGGATGGGTTTATGTTGTAGTATGGTGTAGTTTGATACTGGTGTTGAAATTATAAGATTGGACTGGAGATACACCGTGTTGAAATGTACCAAAATGTTCTTTTAGCTCTTTGAGAGCCACTGACATTTTTCGATTTCATTTAAAATCCGACATGAGTGCCATCGACATAATAATAAGTCAAAGTGTTTTTGATGATAAAAACATGATGAAATAGAGAGTCTCTTCATTCACTTAAAGGGACACTATGTAATTTTTTAAGTATTTTATTACCTCAAATCAACGTCTTCATCCATAAATAGATCCTCATTGGTGTAAAATAACATATGCCAACAATCTGACTCATCCTCCTGGGTGAAGAATCAGTTATCTGTCTTTAAATAGAGTGGGTCTTTCATACGGAGGCTTCCATGTCTTTCCGGTCTATCAAAAACTACGAACTGCCGAAAGGGACATAAAACACTACCTGCTAGTACCCATAGGACAAAATGCATTTCCGCGTTTTGCGATTCACTTTTCACAGAGAAACAAGGTGGAGACACCGGTTTTACTTACCCGGCACTAAACTAAAACCTGCACTGCACTTTTGGTCATAATACAAGACCATATTTATGCCGCGCCGAATCCTCATTGCCAAAAAAGCGTAAAAGGGCCATAAAATGACCGGAGCTCCGGGCCGGGGATCCGTGGTGAGTGGCCGCCCAGGAGCACCCCATGCCTGTCCACGGCCGGCCGGGGCCCACCGGGAAGTCCTCTGGACCAGTGGAGGGCTGTGGAGGAAAAATGACTGGAGCTCCAGGCCGGGAACTGGGGGATTGTGGCCGCCCGGGAGTTGACCCATTCCACTTACCGTAGTTCCAACCATTTTGCAATGCATGCAAAGTCAAATTTAACTACTAGATGGGAGAACAAAATACAGTGTCCGTTTAAGCTATTCAGTGTTTTCAGAGACATAGTACAAAATATTCTGTGGGTCATGAAAGATGACTCAGAAGGGGCAAAAACGTTGGCACAAAGCACCTTCTGTTTTAAAAAAAATAGCTGGCACTCAGTTATTGTAGGGCCTTACGATGATGGAAAAAAAATTGTGAATGTGTGCAATTTTTAATTAATTAATTTAATTTTTTAAAAAGAAAAATACCTGTTTTTCTGCATGAGGATTGCTGCCAGATCCTGAGCTTCCGGTACACAGCTTTTTTGGTACAAATTTCCCAAGTGAAGTTCAAAAATGGGGAATCTAGACTTTATTTGTCTTTGGGTTTTGTGATTTGACTGGACATTTTTGTCTCAATTGGTCTTTATTTCCTTGCTAAAAAGTTAACGTTAATGGTGAGAGCCTTTCATTTTCCAGCTGACAGACTGACGGAGACAGAGGAGAGGAGAGAGGAAGAAAGACACAGAGAGAGAGCGAGCAAGAGAGAGAGAGAGAGAGAGGTCCTTTGTCTTCTTCATTTCCAGCCTGTTGCATCACTGTTTCCCATGAGATTCTTTTTTTGTCTACTTGAGAAGCCAGTCAGTAATCGGTGAGCTGAAGTCCTTTCAACAGCATGTTAAGTTCTTTCGTCCAACTGTGCCAAGTTGCATAAGAGGAGATTTTTGACATTTTTAGAGACCATGGAGGCTTGTTCATGTGAATCTGCAATGGATGGAAAATGGATGTCATTTCATGTGAGAGGATGGTTTATAAACAAGGAGTTTTCTGACATCCGTTTGTTCAAGTGGCTCTCACTTTTTAATGGGACTTTTCAACACATACTTAAAAAGAGTAATGCCTACTATCAATGTAAGCCGCAGTCACTTCATATGAAGCTATGTTCCAACATTTGATTGTGACTCCTAAAAGTATTTCTTGTCGATTTTCCATTCAGGGTTCAAGTTTGTTGTAATTTATCGATGCAATACAATGAATACCTGTGCTGTCCAGGATGTACCCTGCTCCAGCTCCCCCATGACCCTATGTGAGGATAAGTGGTAGAAAATGGATGGATGGATATATGGATTTTAGGAAAGTTTTTTAATGTTTTCAACTGCATATATGATTAAAAAATACTTTCCCTATAGGGAAAGTATTTTTTTTATCATCATTATCATTATATTAGGCAATCATAATGTTGACGGAAGAATAACAAAAGTATAGAAAATGATAAGTACCTGGCAGAATATGTATGTGATTAAAAAATACTTTCCATATTTCCATATATATATACGTATATACATATACATATATATATATACGTATATGTATATACGTATATATATACGTATATATATACATATATATATATACACATATATATACGTATATATATATATATATATATATATATATATATATATATATATATATATATATATATAAAGGGGGACCGGATGGTGTGTTTTAACTATAGGGGAATCACACTCCTCAGCCTTTCTTGTAAGGTCTATTCAGGGGTTCTGGAGAGGAGTGTTCATTGGGAAGTCAAATCTCAGATACTTTCCTTTCCTTAAACATCTTCCATGCATGATCAGCTTCATTACTGTCCATAACTGTATTCAATCCTGTTTAGCCAGTTAAAGCTCAAAAGCCTCCTTCGAATATTGTCTTGTACATCTTATGTTTATAGAATGATGAGATCCTGATCCTATTTTACCTTTTGAAATTTTACAAGTGCAGAAAATAACTTTATGGTCAGATACCAATTTCCAAGAGCAGCATATTTTTGTACTGTCAGTAACCAATACCAAATCCAGAATAGTGGTGTGTATATCAACACTGGATGGCTCAGTTAGAAGTTGCTCTAAGCCAAGCACCTTATACAAACAAAATTAAAAACATTTTAAGAAGGCCATTTTTAGTGGTCAACAACAGATTTGTATTAAAATCACATCCTGGCCGTCAACGCTCACATGCAAGTTTTACTGATCCAGTGTGAATAGGGCTTAAGTGTCCTGACATTAGCAGTGTTCAGTGGTTATCAGGGTGATACAGGACTAACATTACTGTGTTTATGGTATTCAGTGAGTTTTACGCTCTATACATGAGTCAAAAACATTTACTCAGATATTTCCACTGAAATGTGCTACAAATGGAAACTTTGCTGATTTGACTGCCTGTTAGCCTATGGCAATGACTCTGGTTGATGCCAGAATGGAACATAACCAAATTCAACTTGGCTAAAAGAAATACTATTGATGAGAGGAACACTGTCTCACACAGACATGCATCTATGGATGTGTTAAAGTTAATTCATTGGTAATGTTAGCTTTGTGCATGCAGCTAATTTTAGCTGTCATCTGTCCGAATATTGGTGATCACACCACTGTCACAGAAAAGAAACAATTTTTAAAACAACCCCAATCATGCTGATTACCCAATTGATCAAAAGTATTCAAAGAACAGAGTTTTGTTTTAAGTGCACTTAGTAAAAGATTCATGGTGTACTTACAATTAACAAAACAGATGATGTCCAGAAAAATGGTGCATTCTTATTCGAAGCATTGACCCGCACATCATGAACTTAACAGTGCCATCTTGTGACTTTTTAATTAAACACAATCGGAACATATCAAATTAACAGCCGATGATATATGGTATATATATATATATGGTATACGTATATGGTCTTGGCTAGAGTTTTACTTTTGCAAAAGTAATGTGGGTTCAGTGGCGGGTGTGGGCACTTGTGGCATAACTGCTGCTGCATCTGCATGTGCCGCCATTTTAGATATCACGGGCAGTGATCATCTCAAGATCCCCTGCCCTTCATCCAAATCCCCAAGCTTTCCTCCCCAAATTTCCATGGTGACATTGAGGAAAATACCTAGCTATGTGAAGCTATGTGAGTGACAGTGACAGCAGCGTCCATAACAACAACCATAGCAACGATTTGTCTAATTCAATTTAAAAGTTGAATGTTGAAAATTTTAGAATGAAATTTAAAAGTTGAATGTTGAAAATGTTTGAATGAAATTTAAAAGTTGAATGTTGAAATGTTTGAATTTAAGTTAAAAGGTGAATGTTGAATATGTATTAAACTCATGGTTTTAATGTTGTTAAAGAAGAAGCAGGATGTTGGATATGAACTCCCAACTCTATGGTTTGGTAGCTATCACCCAACCTACTGTGCTACAGCCAGGTTAGAACAATGAAGGGAGAAGTAAGGAGACTTCCCAGCATGCTTCTTTGCTTCCTGTTAGGAAACAGTTACTCCAATAATGTCATCCACTCTCTGTATCTTTGGCACTGGCCAACAGGCAGGGTCACTGCAGGTCAACTGCCACACACACCCACCTGGGCCGTTTCCATGGAGACAGCCCCTCCCTCCCCCTGCAGCAGCTTCTCTCCCCTTAGATTCCCACTCAGCTGAACTGAGTCGGACCATGCCGAACTCCTCTCCATTACTCAAAAACCGTAATGAGTATGGCTTTTTGGGCGAGAGGCAGCAGGAAACTGTGAGGATCACAGCGATGAAAAAAAGCGGAATATTTTAAAAAATTATAAATAGTTGAAATGAGAAAAGATATAGCACATACGTATGTCCTGAAAAAGCGGAATAGTTTGATAGCTGAGTCCAAAAAATGTACGGAAGAAATTGTTGAAGTTGTTGAAGTTGAAGAAAGAAAAGGATAACAATAGTGTATAGTGCTGAAGAGCATTCCCACTAAATATAGATGGTGAAACCCGTGCCGCAGCGCCGGGACCCAGAGGCTGTCAGGGTCCAATGCAGCAAGGCTAGTTTCTACTTTAAGTAAATGAGCCCTGTCACACATTGACCTTTTCACATATCATTCTTGAAAAGTGACATTAATGACTACGTAAGGCCTGTAAGAGGAATTTCTAATAGGTGATTACAGGTTTCCCTTTGTTATTATGGAGTGGGATCAGGCTTTTAAATCACCAGCACTAGCACAAATGCCTGATGTTTCACAGAGACACTTCCTGGTGTTACTGGGCCTTAAGTATAACAGGACCAGGATGGAAGTGCCAATGTAATCACTTTGTCATTACAATATATTAAATTAGAAGTGTGTCTCACATATTACACAACAATGCAACGATGTGTATGTGTGAAATTGATTTGCAGGTAATCTATTCACCTGTGCATATTTTGTATGCATAACATGTTAGTGTATTCATGTGATACCTACATTGATTCTCAAGTCATTGCGAGCACGCAATCTAACAAAGTGACAAAGCTCCAATCTGCAAGTCAATATTAGTCAACATTTTCATGACGCCTCATTTGCTGCAGTGCTAAAATTTACACATAACAGAGAAGGGAATTTCATGTACAAAACGCACAGCAGCATTTGATGTGCACAGTCATTAGATGCCAGCACTTGAATAAACACATTTCTGTGGTAAATGTCACCATATTTGCATATTAATTAGGGAAAATAAATCTGCAAGCATCACAGGAGTGGAAACGAAAAAGCAGCGCAGAATGACTCAATCGAGGACTGACAGATTTGTAAACAATGAGTAAGACATTCAGAGTGACCTGCAGGTTTCTCTATCTCCCTATTGTCTTCTCTTTGCCCCCTTTTAAATACTGAGGCTTTTCTGTCTCAGACCATCAGCTGTCCTTTCACTCTAGATGTTTTTTCATCTGTCTCTCTCCCTCTATGTAACTGGTGTCCCTGTTCTCGTCTTCGTCTGCATGAAGGATGTCCTTGTCTTTTTCTCTCTCCACCTCTGTTTGAATGATGCCTTTGTCTCTTTCTTCCTTGATGTGAATGCAAATGTAGTGTGTCACTTACATACGTAACGCAAGGCACGCAATGCCATGTTCAACCTAAACCGCAATCTCTTACTAAACCTGTTACATCACCATGTGGTCCAGGGGTGAGGGAGGAAACATAAGCCGATGATCTGGCATAAAGTTACCGTTTATTGTTTAAAAAAAAGACAATCAACTCTGACAGCAAACAATCTGGCAATGCAAACAAAAGGAGACGGGCTGTGGGTGGCACCAAAATCAACAGAAAACTATAATCTACAAACTAAAAATCGCAGCAATAACTGGAAATGAATCCAAAAATGGTTATCAAAATAAAAGCCTCTAATTACACTAAGCCTTAACAAAAAACACAGGTGGCCACCAACCATCTTCCTAAATACAAATAAAACAGAAAAGCACCTGGTCAACACGTTCAAATCATCCAACTTAATTCAACTCGGTTAAGCTTTCCTCATCCCACCAACAAACTCTGTGCCATAATCTTTAAACCCAAACACTTTCACTTTCACAATCTAACATGTAGACAACAATCTCTCTGTTAAACACCCAAGCACAATTTAGCAGTCAGAGATGATTGATCACAGTAAATCACAGCCACCATGTGTCGAGCAAGAATATGTAAGTTTATTTTGAAAAGGCAAAACTGATGTTAAAGAGACATGTAGATCACTATAGCTCAAAGTGTAGAGACACAGATCCAGCCACCATATTTTGTGACTTGGCATCAAGGCACATTGATGAAGGACATCTCATTAAATCCTTACAATAGTCTCATTTGTCCCAATGACTTAGGATGAACTACACAACTACAGCTATTGCAGCTGCTCCTCATTTACTGCACTGAATTCCAGGACTTTGCTGGTTTAGAAGTCCTCTTGATCAGAAGTAATGAGAAACCGAAACGAGAGAAGCATGATTTTGTTTTTTTTCAAGGAGAGACTTGTACCCTGTTTTTTTGGTGAGGAAAATGAACACAACTCAGATTTAGCGCCTGAAGACAATGTATAATGTGAAAGCTCAATTTAACTTCTGTGGATGGCAGTCTCTTTCTCTCAGAGTTTCTCTTTCATCTCTCACACTCGAGCCCCTAACTCACATGTCATGGAATAAGGCCTGGAGTAGACCAGTAGACAGCACGTCAGGCTATTGTTTACAGATTTCCGTGGACATTACTTGAAAGACTTACTCGAATGAAAATATAGGTCTGCGTTTCCTGTAGCTCCTTTACGCACAATTTATCGACACATCAGCAAGTGACATGTTGGGCAAATACTCTTCTTCAAACATGTTAATGTCACAAAAGTGAGCAGTAATAATGTTCTAATATAATTACGCTTCCTCAGCCCCAGTGACCTGAAAATAGCTTGTTGCGTACACAAAATCCAGAGTACTTCATTTGTCAAAAATTTAGCCTCACAAACCAGCATGACATTGTGCTCCTCTTTTCCACACGAGGGTTTGGTTTTGGCCGGCAGGAAGGGACATAGATGGTGTTTATTGTGTTATGCTGAAAACAACTTCTGATTAAGTTCTTGGCCGTTGTTAAAGTAGGAAAGTTTTCTTGGTCCTGTAGAGCTGAATTAATGAAGCGTGCCATCAACTCTGCCAGAGTTAGGAGTCCATCTCCCACCGGGGCCATACGTGCTACAAATGTGTGTGCATGTGGCACCGAAAGGCGCTTATGGACAAACATATAAACTAAATGGCTCAATTGTTATGCCTCTGGCATCTGCCAGTAAACAAAAGCAGTGGATTAGTTTCAGTACACATACTGATGCACTATGCCTACTACGACTTTCTTCTGTGAATTAAAGCCATTCAGACCATACATATAGTATCTAAGAGTGGGACAGCACCTACCACTGGCTTTATTTACACACCTTCACAATTTGCACAATCCATATGGAGTGAAGCGCCCGTGTGTGGCACACTGCAGTGTTCTGTGCTCCTCACAGCACAACTGTGTTACAAATAAAAACTTTATGAACACTAAAATCATACTTTGTGTTATATGCACAGTAAAAGATAATTTTATTAAAAAATCTTAATGCCTTAATCTGAAATTCATTAATACTATTTGATGTAGTGTTGGGTTTCATTAGTTGGCCTCGTTGGCCTGGTTGAGGTGAAAAGGTCTCAGTATATTCAAGTTTGCTATCAGGGAAAGGTGAGGCAGACTTTCTTGAAAACTGACACTTCCTGTCATCATCTATTCAGCATTTCAACAGTGGTGTCAGGGGGGACAATTTGATTTGAGTTTTGAGTTGGCTAAATCTTCTACAATTGAAAGCTGCTCCAGAAATAGTTATGGATCACTGGCACAGGCACAAATAACACTGCTGGTTCGCTGGTTATGTTAAAGTGAATCTATAAGTAACGTGTGATACGAAGTGAAATTAAATGTGAGAGAGGCATAATTGGACGCTTAACAATTCCTCACATATTTACATATTTCCTGCCTCCATGATGTTCGTACGCATGGGTCAGAGTTTACATTACGGGTGTGTAATGTGTTCTCTTTATAGATCTTAAACGTTAGTGCTCACCTGCCGTATGCCCTGTTTGGTGAGTATGTGAATTATATAAATGAGTTTTGTTGTGATTTAATACAGAAAAGTTCAAGACATCCAGGCACTGCTCTCCTCAAGACAAATTGACAAAATGGCCAGAATTGGAAATACAGCTGGACATCATCACCAAAGCAATTATACAAGAATTGAGCCTCGAGGGGGCGGCACGGTGGTGTAGTGGCTAGCACTGTCGCCTCACAGCAAGAAGGTACCGGGTTCTCCCCGTGTCTGCGTGGGTTCTCTCCGGGTACTCCGGCTTCCTCCCACCATCCAAAAACATGCATGGGGATTAGGTTAATTGGCTAATTTAAATTGACCGTAGGTGTGAATGTGAGTGTGACTGGTTGTCTGTTTCTATGTGCCCTGCGATGAGGTGGCGACTTTTCCAGGGTGTACCAGCTAAGACAGCTGGGATAGACTCCAACCCCCCGCGACCCTATGAGGATAAGTGGTAGATAATGGATGGATGGATGGATGTGACTACTCATATGACAAGTTTAGATTTGACTACAGAGAGAGAAGAGCCCATTATCTATTCATTTTATGTGTTTTTCCAGACTCCACTTTAATACCTGTGGTGGGAATGCAGCATCACTAACCAGCTTGACATTTCCTGCCCTCCACTCTGTGGAACGTTTGTTCTTCACTTGGGTGTATTTACTTTTTTTTCCCTCTCACTTTGAGAAGCAGCAGATTTCCAGCAGAGAAACAGCAAACTGCCACACTGTAGATCAGTGGAGTTCAATGCTGTTTAACGTCTCTGTGTAAGTTTTCCATCCATCCATCCATCTACCCAGGGAGAACCAAGAGAGAACCAGAGAGAACCAAGAGAGAACCAGAGAGAACCAAGGAAAACCTCAGGACCAGGGAGAACCAAAGAGAACCATGAGAGAACCAGAGAGAACCAGGGAAAACCAGAGAGAACCATGAGGGGACCAGGGAGAACCAGAGAGAACCATGAGAAAACCAGAGAGAACCATGAGAGAACCAGCGAGAACCAGGGAAAACCAGAGAGAACCATGAGGGGACCAGGGAGAACCAGAGAGAACCTGAGAGAAAACCGGAAAGAAAACCAGAGAGAACCATGAGGGAACCAGGGAGAACCAGAGAGAACCTGAGAGAAAACCAGAAAGAAAACCAGAGAGAACCATGAGAGAACCAGAGAGAACCAGAGAGAACCATGGGAGAACCATGAGAGAACCAGAGAGAACCAGGGAAAACCAGAGAGAACCATGAGGGGACAAGGGAGAACCAGAGAGAACCTGAGAGAAAACCAGAAAGAAAACCAGAGAGAACCATGAGAGAACCAGAGAGAACCAGAGAGAACCAGGGAAAACCAGAGAGAAAACCAGAAAGAAAACCAGAGAGAACCACAGATATCCTCCACTACCACAGGGAGAAAATGCAAACTCCACACAGAAGGGCCAGAAGCCAAGTGCTTACCGCTGCACTCTATTTGCTGTAGGGTGGTAATTTGTAATTAATCATGTTTTACCCTAGATTTGATATTCTGTTATTCAGCATTTGACAACACTTTTAACACATTAATGATTATTGTATGCACAGTAATTCACATCAAGTCAATTGGAATATGTCTCTTAAATCTCACAGGTCTCTCACAGGCTTAGCTCATAGATGTTATTTCAAACGTACTCAAGTACTTCTATGATATTTAAATTATTTTGCACAAGGTGCATGTTACATTTGGTTTCTTCACTGAACCGTGTCAGATGTTTTTTCTTGAATTCTTTATATAATTAAATAAACTTTCAGAATCGTGTTGTTATTGTTGTTCTCCATGACTGCAAGAGGAAACTACTAGCATGTCATTAATGTGATTAAAAAAAATAACATTTTATGCTTTGAGTTAAATCTAATCATTATTGGTGCATTAATTTGCGATAATGTTGTTAACCAAAGGACAATCATTCAGTACAACATTGGGTTAAACCATTTGCTGTCAAAATATGACACATACACAACAGTAGCATATGATAACTGGAAACTGGATTTCACATCTTCCTAAATGTTCTCTGAGAGCATCAGTTTGGCTCAGAGTGTAACTAATCAGCAGTCTGCCTCGCTGACATATGCACATGCATATGTGTGGTAAGTATGAAGCTGTAATATGTAGCTGGTTAGCTTAGCTTAGCCTTAATACTGGAAAAGGGGAAAAGCTGGCCTGGCTCTGTTCAAAGCTAACAACAAGTGGACTTAAGAGCAAATATGTTTGATTATGTTTTACAGCTGGGGACCCCATTACATGAACTACAAGACCATTTACAACATACTGTTTTGACAGCCAACAATGACTGGAGGCTTCCTGCAACATTGTCAATGTGGACACCTTCAGTTTACTACTGTGTGCTTTATGGAGAGTGCTGTTTACAGCCCCACTGACCCACTTTCCTGGTTTCAGGGAATTAATAGTAGATCAATTTTAACAAGTTCAATTATTGTTTTGGCACAAACCGTAGGTTTTATTTCCTGCAAGTGAGCATGGATGGCTGGTCATTGGTGCGTTTATTGGTGGATTTGTGTGGTTCTGTCACTGTTTTCTCTGGCACATGATTTGGCAGATGGATTGAAATCTGTTTATTCACATCATCTCTGGTTGTTTTGAAAAGATATAAGTGCATCTGTCTCTCCAAGACAAGTATCTTCATTTTACATAGGTCTTATAATTTCTTCACTTTACACTGACTGCCATGTCAGTCATCAGTAAGAGCTCTCATTGGGTCGCTCCTCTGTAATGACCTACAAATTGGAAATTATCCACTGTTCTCCCCATTGACAGGGAAAAAAAGCACCTGGAGTTCTGTACCGAGGTATGTTTCCTGATCCCAGATTAGTTCAAGCACTGAGCAATCTGTGTGGATGACACAACAATGATCTGCAGGGTGAGGGAGTGGCGTAAATTAGAGCCGTGAGGATTACAGAACTTACCCCGTGTTTTTTCAATCAGGATTCAGTAGTAATTCAGTAATATATTGCCATATTAAGCGCGACCAATGAGGAATTAGTGTGCTCAACAACAAAACATAAAAATAACACACATAACCAAAACATGCTGCCTCACACTTCCACAATTACAATTCAGTAACCATGCATAAATACAATAGTGTACCAGGTTTATGTTAGGGTGATCATATTTTGATTTCCACAAAAGAGGACACTCGGCCCGGCCACGAGATAGCCCACTTAAATAATACAATGATACTTACAACTTACTCAAAGATTCATTATCATTTTAATATATTTAAAGTTCAAATGCATGGTTAGAATATTTTGTTATATTACAAAATAATATAGCCCTAGGCTTCTCAGAGGTTACTGAACATTCTTTGTTATGCCTCAAGTGTAATATATATATTTATTTTTATTTTTGTATATATATATATATATATATATATATATATATATATATATATATACAGTATATATATTTATATATATTTATATATATATATATATAGATATAGATACACAAAGCACTCAGTCAACTTTGCACTCAGCCTTCCATATGTCCTGACCGGGTCGGTAAACGGAATTTTTTTTCGCAGTTCATCTGTGAAAGTGCATTTGTGCTTTGGCATCTTGAACGCTTCAGCTGCACCGCTGGTGTCTGCTGTGTAGAGGGATAAGGTCCATCATACTGGTATAAACAGGTTAGGCCCAAAGGAAGATGTTGGGGCAAGAAAAGGGCTCTGTCCAGAGGACATGTCCAGGCAAAGGCTTGTTTAAAGGGCATGTTTGGGCAAAGCACATATATGTGATTTATGCAATAGTGGGCTGTGAAGAGATTCAAGAATGTCCAGTGTAAACAATAACCATTAAAATGAATGATCAGTCAGTTTGATGCCTGTTAATATGTACAGACATGTATGAAAGACATTGAAGAAGATGTATGGTGCTGTATGTAGCAGTGGTATTTGGGGGAAGAATGAGTATGATATGTAAATGTTTAAAAAAAAACAGGAATGAACCTTAATCAGACACAATTAAAACATAATTTGATGCGATAATTGTGGAAAATTCCAGGAGATAATGGAAAATGAAGGAGGTCTTGGGGAGTCTCCTCCCCAAGACCAAAAACTGTATATAAGATAAAAGTTTCACTTGTGGTTTCAGAGTTGTGCCGGACAACTCAATGGTGTTTGATCTGTCTGTGTGCCTATGCTGAAATAAACACCAAATCAACTTTGGAAGAGTGACGCTTTGCTTTCATTTGATCCTGAGCTCCATGTCATTGCTGAGTAAGAAGACTTATAATTTTCTTCAGATCATATGGCCCGGAAAAGTGTTGATGGACTGACTGGAGAACAGCCACGACAGCTGCTTTCTTGTTGTGAGTTTTGGAGATCTGCCCACAGGGCAGCCTCTCGAGAATTACGTCACACATGCTTACCCAAACAATGACAACTGGGGAAGGGGGGGGGGCACACACATATACACACACACACACACACACACAGAAGGAAAACCAGACATTATCATCAATTAAAACATAAAAAGTGGACAAAGGGAAAGAGGATGTTTGGTCAGCCTAGTTTATGTGCATGTGCTTGTTTGTTTAACCAGGTGGATTGCTTTGGGAAATTCAATTGTGGAAGTGAGATGTTCCAGTCTTAATACTGCATAGTGTTTAAGTCAAAGAGTCATAGAAGACTGAGTAGAGGGTTTGCCAACTGTGAGTCCTTCATAGGAGTCCTCAGAATTGAGCTGCAGAGCTGTTTATTACCTCCGCCAAAGGAGGTCATGTGTTCACCAGGGTTTGTTTATTTATTTGTTGATTTGCAAAATAACTCAAAACGTTACAGACAGATTTTGACGAAATTTTCAGGATTGGTCAGAAGTGGCCTAAATTGAAACTGATTAATTTTTGGTAGTGATCAGATCCGATTCAAGGTCATCATGGTCAAATGTAAGGTCACGCCATAGTAATGTATGGGAGATTTTGTTTATTTCTGAATGCTCCAGGGTGCACAATTTTCAGCCAATCGTCACCTAATTTGGTATATAAATTAATATAGGAATCCAGGAGTCACCGATTCAGGTTGGTCAAGATCAGTGAAAGGTCAAGGTCACCAAGGTCAAATATGTGTTTTTACCATAATTTCATGTAGGAAGGAGCTAGAGCAATGCAACTGGTCTCAAAAAATCCAGAAAAGAATTCTCAGTTTATAATCTTGGACATTCTTATGGTCAAATATTGACATTTGCCTCGATAATCGTGAAAAACTGCATAGAGGACAAAATTGCGGCTCAGAAATCAGTCAGATATTGACCTTTTGTCAAAATCAACACATTCACTCTTAGGCGTTGTAGGCTTGCAGGAGTATATGCTCTCTCAGAATGCTGCCTTGGCAGAGGTATGCGCTCTCTGAGTGCTTTTCTAGTTTTTTAAGCTGTGCTAGTTAGCCTGTTGCTAAAGTACAATCTCTCAGTGTTTTCATTAGCTACTAAACTGATTCAGGAATATTACCATTACCCTCTCGACTGGAGTGGAGCTGATTTGCATGAAAGCAAGAAAATTAAATGACAAGATGGATCATATCTGTCACATGCACACACATTTAGATATTTCAAGAAAGATACATGAATATGGCTAAATGTTAATTATTACATAGTCCACAATAATATGAATGGTCATTGGTGATTAGACCCCATCGTGCCGTTTGTAAAGGGGGGTGAGAGATGCAGTGGTTTGATTCGAATTGATCACCCAGGGTCTAGACACTGGTGGGGTGAAGAGAGGTGGTGAAGACCTGATGAAAGGATGTTGCTGAATTGTGTGCTGTTACGATGAAGACTGGAGGAGATGGGTTAGAGGAGGGTCGAGAGGAGAACAGTTTTAAAATATGACATCAATGATACATTTGGCTCAAAGAGACTGTGCCAGAAACTCACTGGTTAACAAAGAGTGACACCCACAGTCACCTGATAGACTGGGAGCTGGGAGAGCAAGAGAGAGAATGAATGAATGAAAGAATGAATAGTCTGTGGACATGGGGAGCATCTTCCATCTGTATTTTATCTGGATAATTGACACTTGAAATGACAAGTGGAGGTGGTGATGAACAGTATCTGATGCATCCTCACTGTGAAGCTGTACTGTACATACAGTGTCTGTATGCAACCCGGACAGTACTTGTCTGTGTTCATGTTGCCAACTTGACAGTTGGTTCACAAGTGGGTGGTAGGCCTGCCATGGAAAACTTCAGCACAAACAGTATATTGGTATTAGATTGTCACCTGTGTGACTGTTGCTTAAATCAAGTCAAACATGATGGTAGACATTATTAGTAAGTGTCTAGTTATGAGAGAACAAGGTCACTGCAGATCTCCTGTGAGTTGTTGTATGTGTTGTTGATCATGTGAGAATATGCCTTGGTTTTAATTTGTAAACTTTTCCATGCCATTTACCTTTCTTTCATATTTCACCAATCTACTTACATGATAAACTCACTGATGCTTGGTTGATTTTTTCTGCCCTTGCTCATCTGGGTGAAGGACTGCTGAGCTGCAGTAGGCTCATCTTGATTGACAGAGAGAGCGCCTTTGGAAATATGCTCAATACATACTTCCTTTGTGATGTGGAAAAATCTTGACCGGTCAATAGTTGGAGATTGGAAGCACCCAGGAGCCTTTGAGGTTGATTAAAAATGAATCATTTATTGTAGATTCTGATATTAGGAGGAATATGAACTTTGTCGAGTACAAGCAATCAGTGCCGAGTCCGCCACATATTCCTACCTTTCCCTATGGTGCTCAGCCTTATAAACTAACACCCAGTTAAGTACAAGTATATTACCTGACATTACTCTTGAGTAGCGTTACAGTGAGGGAATGCTCATTCTAAGCTCTGAACTAACAGTGGCGCCTGTTGTCTTGCTGACACTCAGCCACTGGCCTTATCAAAGGGCCAACGCTGGCAGACTCCTCTGACCTTGGTTACCTAGTCAACTCAGAGATAACTAGCCATCTCGTTTTCCTTGAGACACTATGCTTCAACCCTGCATTCTGGAGACAGTTTAAAGATTTAGTGCTGTAAAAAAAAAAAAAAAAAACGCTAGATAACCCTAGGAACCCCTAAATTTAGAAAAAATCCATAACACTTTGATATCGAAAAGTCAAGTCAAAGTCAATTTTATTGTCAATTTCACAATATGGGCAATACATACAGTGAAACTGAACTGTTGTTTCCCCCAGTCCCCAGACAGCGTAAACAACATTATAATTAACTAAAGTAAACTAACTCAGTGGCTATATTCAAATGCTATATTAAGTACTAACTAATGCTAAGCTAAATTAGGCATAATAGAATCAACACAATAATAAATAAACAAACAAACAGCATAACTAAGACAGTGACTTAGTTCCATGTTCACTGTTATGGCCTGCAAGTGTTGCCACAACAACCAGATTTACAAATACTCACTTTATTGGAAATGCATTTTAACAGTGATGTCAACAATATATCTCCTGTCATTTTAAGTTGAATTTCATCATGAAAAAAAACTTTTGTTTTTACCGTTTTCAATTCTTGCTTTATCTGGAGGAGAGTAGAGGCCGCTTTCACCAAAATCACCACTTTTTGTCCAGATTTTGTTTCGCTCCCTGATCTCGATCGTCTCCACTTCCTGCTTTGATCTCTGTGGCGTATACTGTCTCTTATGTCCCGAATACAAATCCCAGAAGGCCCAACATTTCTCACAGGCTGTGTGAGAGCGCCCTCTTGTGCCAGATGCCGAAAAAACACTTTAATGTATATATACGTCTATGGCACTTACTATTCATGTTAATAACCTGGTACTGCCATGGTGTTACCCTTGCCCAGTCTCTCCAGTAGCTGCAGGCTTCTTTTGATGCTGTACAACAATGCGTGCTCGGTTTAAACTTGTGTTGAATGCCTCAAAAATTAAAATGATGCTGTTTACTAAATTTAGGAGGAGATATATTCTCTTCCTATCATTAAAACCCTGCGGGGCATTCAGATTGAACTAGAAGCACAAAGTACAGCACAAAATATGTTGAGGTATTTTAATCGATGACTGCTTAACTTATGTTGTAACCCTGGTAAAGAAGCTCAAGCTTAAGTTAGGTTTCTATTTTAGAAATAAATCCTGTTTTTCCAATACTGCCAGATAAAAAACTGGTTGAGGCTGCATTCCTCCGCTTGCTTGACTATAGTGATATGTATATGCATGCTCCTGCACAATGCTTGTGTTACCTGGACACTGTGTACCGTGGCGCTTTGAGGTTTGCCACAGGCTGTGAAACTGTCACTGACCATTCCACCCTATATCTTAGAGTTCAGTGGCCCTCCCTGATTTTGGATAAACTCACACACTGTAATAATTTTATTCATAAATCCATCCATGGTCTGCTCCCCTCTTACCTTTATGGGTATATCTCTTTTAAAACCCTCTTTTAAAGTGATTATTGTTTGTGCTCTAAAGACATCCTTTTTGACTGTCCCTTGGGTTCTCAATGAACTTGGCAAACAGACTCTCTGCTACTGCAGCCTGGAATTACTTGCAGACTAAACTACAGCTTCTAAAGCTGATCCCAATTAGGGATTTTAAAAATGTGGTGAATGGCATAGAGACAGATTTCATTGGAGTCTAAAACTGCTTCCCTTCTCAGCCAATTATGATTCCTCATGTTTACACCTTCTTTGTAAGGTTAATGTGTGTATTTTTATGTTTTAATGTGTGCTTTATGTAACCACAACTTGGTGCTGCTGCCGTCTTAGTCAGGGCTCCATTAGAAAAGGGAACTTGAGATCTCTATGTGTAACACAGTCAGAACAGAGCCCATTTTAATTTCTGCAAAATATATGCATTTTTCATGTTTACATGGTTTTTGGGGCCATCTGGTGAATTTATTTTGCAGCTGCATAGCTGGATTCCTTTGCAACCGGCATTTACCCCAGCAGAGAACAAACTTCACTTGCTGGAGGTATGTGCATTGTAATAGAGCTGTCCCTGTATTCATATTCTTTATGCTGTAAAGTTGTGCATACCAAGGTCTATGACTTGTAGTATGGTCAGAAGTATTACGAAGTTGCAGATGATTTCTTGCAAAAATAGTAACTTTATTGTCAAGTAAACTTTCCGACCACATTGAATAAGCTGCTAGTCAGTCTTTGCTAGCGCGGCATACTACTGTATGGCTTGCTCACTGTGATTTCATTTTGCTGTGTAAAGTTTAGATGGTACTTTTCTTTTACTCTCCACGTGCAGATTGGAACACACGCAGCTGCACTGTTTTGACTGTCGTCCATTTCTGTTGTTTTGACCAGGCAGGCTTTGAGCAATGAACCATTTGAGCATTTTGTCTGTGGGGGATAGCCGCATTCCATGCCCTTTTTAGTCACCGTGAGTTGCAATCGTGTGAATGTGAATTTGATTTCTGTTAAGCTCTGTTTTAAACATAATGAATGTGTTTTGACGAGCAATGCTTCTATGGATGTAATGTGAATTGCGAAGCACATAAAATGATGTTTAAGTTGTGGTGTGTGAATGTAATACTGTCCTAGAATATCCCGTTTACTCTTTAATAGGATGTTGTTTTAGAATGCTTTGCTGATTAATAGTATTAATGTTGTGTTAGAGTGTTAGTGTGCTGTTTGAACAATTCAGCTCCATCTAGACTGATGTAAATAGGCGACGGAAATATTCCACTATACGATCACATGTACTTTGTGATAGTACATTTTGTTAGCGGCAAATGAACTTTCTTTGCCGGATATTGGAACACACACAGCTGCACTGTTTTGACTGTCGTGCATTTTTGTTGTTTTGACCAGAATAAAGACAGATTTAGAGCAAGTCCCATCTGAGTGTGTCCTGCACCTACACCTACACATGGGACTCACCTGCTTAAATTAACGATAAATAAAAAAGTGTGTGCACAGAAATATTTGTAAGGGGAAAAAAAAAATGTTCTACATAATTCTTTCTCAGTTTATTGAACAAGTCTTAATTTACATTTTGGTTCCGAGTGAAACTCAGACTTTTTGATGGTTTGTAATTCAAGTCTAGAGGAAGTTAAGCAGATATGTTATTTATATCTAAATGACTCATGGCCCAGTCGGCCTTGAGCAGACAGTCATGACTAATCAAACTGGCTGTGTTTGGAGGTCAAACTGGAGCAGAAATCATTCTGAGCTGCATGAGGACAAGCGAAAGACATTAATTAAAGATAAATAAGTCCACTGACTTATTTTGTTTGCAATTTGCTGATTCATAAAAAGCTTATGCACCAAATTATATGGAAGCTGTATGAAGGCCTTCATTCATATTGCTGAAAAACACCATGATTGAGGCACAGATGGGTACTGGTATTAATAGTCAAATAGAGCAATCAATTATTGAAGCGATTAATCCTTAATGGTCACCTATTATGCAAAATTCACTTTATAAAGGTGTTCTAACAGTAGTATGTGTCCCCATAACCTGTGAATGAGGCCCCAGGAGTGAAAACAGTCTGTCACCTCCTTCCCCTGCTTGCTCCTCTTCTTTGCCAATGTGTGCTGAAACAGATGAGTTGAACATTTCTACCCTGTTGACGTCAAAAGGAGAGATGCCCCTCCCTCCAGTAGAGGACGCTGCCTTTGAGCCTCCCCCCAGATAGAGAACTCTCCTCTAAAGTTACCAAGCAGTCGCCATTGTTTCTCCTCGCTAACTTTCGCAAAGAAAACCTGACAAAGTTAGAAAGCACGGCAGCTGCTCTGTGTTTTGGCTGCTTCAACGAGTACAGGAAGCTATTTTTGCTCTGTTCATCCTCTAAAGACCCAGTGGATCGATCTATTTTAGCTGGAAATGTAGCAAGAGAGCTTCCCAAAGTTTAGCATGTGTGTGCTCATCATCTCACAAAGCAGGCTTCACTAACCAGCTGAAGATGAAGCATGGATCAGAGCTGTAAGTTATTTCATTTTGTGTCGCTTTACTGTGTAGCTCGACTTAGCGTGATAGCCTGTAAACATGTCCATGTAGTGATAGCACAGCAGCTAATGGAGCTCCGTTACTGTTGCTAACGTTTGTGTCCTTGAATAACATCAAGAGTAATTAATATCAGGAGACATTCAAAATAAGATCTGTGAACACAAGGCTCATTTGAAGCTAGCGTTATACACTTATTTGTGATTTGGATGATTGTAACTACTGTTAACGGTACATCTGCAAAACCCGGAGAAACTCTGCATCTTTCGGCATCATTCGGCATCTCTCGTTGAATACACATGCACAGTTGCACACTGACGACATGTTAAGACATGTCGACTTGAATGAGGCGGTCAACCATTCAACAACGGCTGATGCATAGTGTCACTCTATCTTTTTCCTCTATCTGCGGGGGTGGAGTTTTAAGGTCGCATGGAGAGTCTGAGCCTACTTTGATAGCTTTAGTTTTAGCTTTAGTTAGTTGTTTTCTGCCATAGAAAGTCAAGGTGACATCTGATATGTAATTGTGGCTCTACTGCTGCTATTGTTGTTTGGACTCTGATGACCCAGGCGTGTCTGACATCCCCATTGGAATCCTTACAATCGTGCCTGAGGATGAGCAGATCTCCCTCCCTGATCATTTTGGAAGGAGAAATTATGATGGATGACCTTGAAAATCTTTCACATTCCATGTACTTGCTCTTTGAACTTACATACGCCCTGAATTTGGAGTACCCTCAACAAGTGAAGTACACCTTTGACTTGATTCAAAGGGTGCTTGGACATAAATCCCTGAAAACAAAAATCACTCAAAAATCATCTGATGCAATGAATCAATGTAATCGTCGTGATGTGAACGTAACGTAACATCTTGGGTCACAGTGATACCTTTACCCTTATTGGTAAAGTGATTTTGCTTTACTTGTTTGATCCTTTTTTTGTGGGAGGGAGCCTCATCAGCCTGAAGACTGAGGAGAATCATGAACACCTACTTTTAGCTTTTGATTTTCTTTTTGCGTTGATGCTGACATGATTGTGAAGATCAGGCTCTTTAGTCAGTTATCTCTGCACTTAAAGAACCCCTGTATGTAAGGTAAACTTCAGTAGTTTTTAGTCTGGACTATTTTTCCATGTGTTCTGAACAAAAAGTAAAGTTATTAAACTTTGCTGTCCGTTCAGTTGTCTCTCTTTGTTTCAATAGCTTATCACTTTAAGTTCAGCTTACTTGAACATATCAAGGCAATCGGTCTCCTGATATTTTGCTAGTAGTGTGAATGCTTAAACTTGTAAGGATAACTTATTTTATGAGTATTTCTTAATTAACATAACTCACAACTTTAAGTAGTCAAAACCGACATTTAATAATCAACCTAACTAATGATTTTGAGTTAACTTCACTGAAGTTTACTACCATTATCTGAATTGTCTAAACGCAGTTTGTTTTAGCTTTATCTACTTAAAATGAATAACTGTACCTACTTGGGAATTTTGAGGCAATCGGTTTCCTGTTTAAGTAAAGTGAATTTATTCAGGGCTGTACAGTGTGACATACTGTATATGTCACACGTGCTACATCAAAACATGCCTGTGCTAAGAATTAATCTGCCCTGTAGCATGGGATGCTATCAGCAGATTTAGCCACAAAAAAGTCTTGTTTGGGGGGGAAAATCCTGCTGCGTAGAACCAAAGTAGAACGATGGTACTACGACTATCCTTCCTGGTAGTTGTAGTCAACTGTGGTTAATGATTAATGGTATATCTTGTATACTGAACGCCAATGTGCACGATTCCTCACGGTCGCAGCTTTTACTCACGCTCTGTCCCATGCAGCTGGGTTGGCACATAGTGGCTAATGCTCATGGTACTCCCACATGTCAACAACATGAAGAGATTTTTCCAACCTGTCCGCATTGAGAACACAAAACAAACTAGACCCCAGGCACCCCGGACGACACAGACAATAACGTAAATGAAGTTAACGAGGACCGACCGAAAATGCGCCAGCGACAAAAGTGAAAGTTAAAACATACAGCTACAACACCGAGCGGGAGCAGGAGATCGCCTGGCTCAAGTTCGATGTCACAAAGTAAGTAATATGTTGCTCCTTTGGTCAGCACCGCTTAAATTAATAAAGGATAATCTCTTTGTTAACCGCAACCACATACTAAAGAAAGACAACATATCCCACCGTCACAGTTAGTTAAACATATTATAGTTAGCTATACTCTGTCTGTGTGTCTCTGTCTATGTCTGTCTGTCTGTCTCTGTATGTGTGTATGTCTGTGAAATGAAAATGAATGTGGCCTACTGTGTGGTGAAAGCAGACAGGCTTTAGCCTGGCAGTGTTTTATGTGTAAATGTGTGTCGCGGCACACCTGTTATGTAAAAATGAGTTTGAAGTGTGATGAAGATTCCTCTTCTGTATCTGAAAACATTTCAAGTTATTATTCTACAACTGTATTACATTATGTATATATGAATTACACTTGATGTTACTGTGTAAGCGATGAGCTGCATTGACTGTCCTCTGTAGAGGTGACGGGAATTTTTAGGGTGTGCTACAACTCTCTGGTCCTGTGCTAAAAAACTGTCAGCCTCTGTAGCACTAGTGCTATGTGCTGAAAAAGTCAACATACAGCCCTGTTATTATACTTTACAGTGAGGTATGCTGCAGCTGCTGAATGGCTCTGTGTGCTTTTTCTGAAAGTTTTGCAGTTATTATCAAAGTTGGTGTTTGTCCCTCATACAGCTCCTGGACCTAGGTCGCGGAACTTTGAGTTTTTTTCCCTCGTACCTCATTACGTGCACTGCAGCGGGGTGTAAGCAGCTGCTAATCTCTGCCCTGTTGGCGATTGTGCCACTGGGCTGCAGAGTGCGTCTCTTCCTCACCTCCATGACTTTCATTCAACACCAACAGTACGTGGATGTGACGACAGCAAATAAACAAAAATAATAAAATGTAATATTGACTTTACCAAAGGGGCGACTAAGGAGAGAGAGAGTTTACCTGTTGCCAACAATGCCACCCCAGGAAAACAAAAACTGATAAACCTAAAGAAACATGCCAAACAAAAAGTAATAACTAATTAAACCAAACAAGTAAACCAAACATAAAGCAAAATAATAACTGTCAAAAGTAATTACACATGCAACCCAGAAACATTACAATTAAAAATCAGGCCACCAGCAGTTTAAACTCTTAAGGTAAGTGTATTCAGCTCTGCCCAGGGCAAGGACAGCAACCACCTTAACGGGTGCCAGCAACAGCACAGCTGAAGATTAAGTGTGGATGTATGCACACAACAGCTAGGCAAAAGAGCAGCTGGCCGAGGGCAGTGTGAGATGGAGGGGAAGACACGTTAGAGGCTAAACAACATCTATGCCGATAACTGGGCATTGTCACATCCACATACTGTTGGCATTGAATGAAAGTCATGGAGGTGAGGAAGAGGAGCACTCTGCTTACACCCTGCTGCAGTGCACGTAATGAGGTACGAGGGAAAAATACTCAAAGTCCCCCGACTTATTCCGAAGACAGAGAGGGAAGACCTTGGTCCGGGAGCTGTATGAGGGACAAACACCAACTTTGATCATAACTGCTAAACTTGCAGAAAAATCACACTGAGCCACGCAGCAGCTGCAACATACCTGAGGACGGTGAGCCGAGTAACCACGTGAGGCGACCAGGTGTGATGACCGAGGGAGGTGGGGCACCCAGGAGCTTCGAGGCATGAGGGCTCCCAGCACACAACCACCCACCTTTATAGAGTATGTTCCCAGCAGCGATAGGATGATACTGCAGCACTAATTAAAGCACCACTCAATTACAGTCCCATACTGCTACACACAGAAACAGCCTGTTCTCAGCAGAGCTCAATACAGCGACTTTTAACTGCCTGGAATTCAGGACCAGGGCTGAGTTTGGGGGAATACACTTTGAATACAATATTGTTGGATGTCTGAGACCTATATAAAATTGCAGAAAAAGTGTATAATATGGGACCTTTAATGGAAGGGTTGGTAAGGTTGTTCAAATAAAGTCTGATTACCTTCTTTCAGCAAGCAATAAATCAAATTGGCAGACAAAAATAAGAAAATCACCTGACACGTGTACATTGTACGATGACTGTGCTAAACCATCCAATGCACTGGATGGGCTGCATGAACGTCTACCTGAACAGCATTACATCTTGTCTATGTCATTTATTTAACGGGGCACTCAGCTTCCTGGTATCCCTCAGTTTGTTTTTATGCTTCTGTGGCGATGGTGGATGCAAATTGAATGAGGTGTGAGCCTTGTTACGGCACAACACACAGAGCATGAAAAAAGGTGCTGTGTGTAATTTGACGAGAAAGATATTACTCACTGTTAACAGTTAAGTCATGCAGTTCTCAATTCTATAAAATCTGGCCATGTTGAAAGAACATTTTCGACTTGCGCTTCATCCATCCTCACATAGGGTGGGCGGTGGCGGCAGTAGCTCAGTCTGTAGTGACTTGGGCTGGGAATCGGAGGATTGGTGGTTTAAGTCCAGGTTGGACCAAGTGTGGAGAGTGGACTGGTAGCTGGAGAGGTGCCAGTTCCTCATCCTGGGCACTGCCGAGGTGCCCTTGAGCAAGGCACCCAACCCCCAACTGCTCGGGATGCCTGGATATGGGGCAGCCCCCTCACTCTGACACCTCTCCTCTACTGCATGTGCATGTGTTTCAGAACTTGTGTAATGTGCATCTGAAAAAAAAACAAGAATAACAGAGTGAAAACTGTAATTTCCCCACTGAGGGATTAATAAATTAAGTCTTCTTCTTCTTTCATGCATGTTTTTGGATGGTGGGAGGAAGCCAGAGTACCCGGAGAGACACGCAGAGAACACACAAACTCCGGTGTGAGGCGACACTGCTAACCACTACACCGCCATGCCGCCCCAGGTTTGGATCTGTCATTTTTAAATAATCAACCATCTCTAATGGTACACAGAAACTTTTTTCCATCTCATACTGTATATATACCAGCCTGAAGAAATATCAGTTGCCTCATTAGTAGTTTCTTCAGACAGGAATAGATTATGTGATAATTACTAAATACTGCAAATAATAATATTCAAGTTTTCTAGCTACACGACACCCGTGGTCCTGAAACGTGAGGCGTAAATAAAACACCCTCTGAACTCTTTGAGTGCCATTGATGGCTTTTGACATCATTCGAAATCCAACGCTTGAGTGCCATCGACGTAATAAGCCATCAGTGTCCAGTGTTTTTTTTGCAGTGGGTCGCTGATCGCGGCCTCACACAGCCTGTGAGTAATTTTGGGGCTTCTGTGATTTGTAGTAGGGACAAAAAAACTTAATATACGCCGCAGAAATCGAAGCAGGAGGTGGAGATGATCGCGTTTAGAGAGCAAAACGGATGGATTCTGTACAAGAAATGGTGATTTTGGTGAAAGTGGCCTCTACTCTACCTCTGATAAAACAAGAATGGAACAAGATAAAACTAGATGTTTTTTTTCAAGATGAAATAGAGTCTCTTCTTTCATTTGAGCTATTCAGTATTTTCAGAGACATTGTAAAAAATATTCTGTTGGGTCATGAAATCTATGAAACGCTGGCACAAGGCACTTCCTGTTTTAAAAAAAAATGGCTGGCACTCAAAGAGTTAAGAGCCACGTGTTGATGGTAAGATTGATCATCTGACCTATCTGAGTACACACTCAGATGTCAATTTACTTTAACACAGAGTGGTTAGAAGTGGCCATTTCCAGTTATTCAAGCTAAGTGTTGCCTCCAATAGTTATTGAGGGTACAAATGATTGAGTGCAGACTTTTTTCTTTGTTATTGTCAGCACACAGCCTCTCTGTGAGGAGGCAACATAGAAGCAACCTCAAGACTGAACTGACATATTGTTCTGAAAGCAAAAATTACCTGTGACCTGTGGTGCTTCTAACGGAGGCAGAGACAGGACACAAAAGAAACCTATCTTTATGCACTGAATCTGCTTGTCATTTTTTTCTGTTTCTGCTATAACAGACAGATAATAGTTATTCTAGCTCCTGTATCTTCGGATTAACACGAGTCGGTGCTTTGCACTTGTCAGGTTATATAAGATGTTGTCACGGTTCTGGCATTGAAGATTGTCAGCCACTTATGGTTAATAGCCACACATGGGATGCATGTAAGATAAGATAAAATAAGATGAAATAAGATACAATTTTGGCGCACTTAGTTTAAAGATGTAATGGAAATTTAGTCATTTTTCATTACATTAGCCTTTTTCTTTTCCCAGGGTGGAATCAATAAAGTAATTCTATTATATTCTAAATAATTAGATTACATGTTTGGATACAGATGGAGCTGCTAAAAAGATTGCCTGTGGCAGAAAGTGGAGGATCTGTGAAGATCTTGGCCTGACTCTGTGCTCTCTGACATTTGGGCTGAGGCAGCATTCGTGCAAAGGTACGCCCTGTGACTTTATTACGATTTGTATTAATGATGTATTTTGTTACTGCTGTTGTGAAGAACCTAATAGCTGTTTTGAATTTCTTATGTGGATAAGCTTGAACAGGAGCAACAGGTGAATATACTATATTAAAATATAGGTTGCCATGTCAACTCTGATTGAGAATGGGCTGGCTCACTGATCTGTCTGAACTGAATACTGGACAAATGGAGGGCCCACTTCAGTACAGGGAGGGACAAAAGTTAATCTGTATAAACTTGCTATCAGGTTTTTGTGTACCCCGGCCTCATCTGAGTCATGTGAAATGGTGATCTCCAAGGCTGGAGAAAAAGAAACACCCTAGCCTAACAAACAAAATCAAAGTCCTCCTGTGGTGCACATCATTTTCCTCGATAAACAAGCAAATTCACTGCCCTCTGCCCAGTTAAACTACTGCCACATTCCAGTTTGAGAACACTAATATGACCCTGCCATTATGATGATACATTATTATTGACCAAAGGATTGTTTTTCAGACATTACTCACAACTCCACTATAACACATACATTATACAGTGTCATATAATAAAATATACTCACTAGAAAATAGACACTATAATATTATATAATAATTAATAATAATAATTCTCTTGTAATATATATTTTTTGTTTTTGTTTACAGTCATTCCCAACAGCCTCACATAGTTAAAATCATATGCACCTGTTTTTTACGCTCTTATAAACAGGTGGCTCTGTCACAAGAAGCCTCAAGAAATCTCGAAAAAACTGCCAAGTTTAAATGCTTCACGAAGCTTCAGCTCGCTGTCACTACTTAGGCGGCTGGCTTTGACACTGCTGCTATAGTACACGCGCAACAAAAAAAAGAAGAACAACAAAGAACGACCTGTTAAATCAGCGTAGGCATGACCACGCTTTTACCGTTTTAAACTCCTGAAAAGTGTGGAAAGAATGTGCAGTGTGGTAAGACCATGGTGTTGAAAATGGTTCACAGTACAAAATGTACAAAACAACATAATTATGACCAGTAGATTGAAATCATGATCACACTGGTGGGAAGCAACTATTTAAACAAGGTTGGCTGTGGCTCAGAGGTAGAGCAGGTCAGCCATCAGTTTCTCACCAAATTCTCTGATCCATATTTCAAAGTGCCCTTGGACAACATAAGGTTTTTTTTTTGTTCCCTAAACATAACCATAACTGGTAGCCAATGTTGGACAGCAACACTTTACTAGAAACACAATTACTTTTGACAATAACTGATACTCTAACACATTACTTTTTAAATAAATAAATGTAGTCACCATTACAAAATGGTGCAGTTATTGTAAATGATTTCCAGATTGATGAATTCAGATTACTTTCATTCATGTTCACAGACGTCTCCATGGATGGGGGGACATGTCCACTTCAGATTAACAGAGACACTGATCTGTCCCCCAATTTCCCAGCATATGGAGACAAACATCACTGGTAAAACAAGTTTAATGTCATTGCAGCAGCATTGGGAGCCTGGTGTTTGTATGATTCAATTCATGGTGCCTTCAATTGTACTCAAATGTTGGAATTTCTTTTCATTTCATATGAAAGTAGATAACAAGATATAGGCATACATGAACACTGTATTATCAAATCAAATCACCACTTTCATGATTAGAAAGGAGCAGCAAGAAGAAAACATTTCTTGTATTGGTCTGCCCCTACTTAACCAAATAAGATGGTCTTGACGTTTCATCACATACAATTAGTTTTTCAAATGCCTACACCAACAACACTTTGATTATAATAAAAGGTAAAAATAATAACCCATACAAATATAGAAACTCAAAACAATTGGTCATGAACATCTCATTTAAAGCCACAATTCATGATTTGAAAGAGCTAGCAAGAGAGCTAGCAAGATTTAAAAGAAGCACCTCTTCTCAGCCTCCTCTAAGCTCCACACTCCTGTCAGTGCTCCATCCAAAGCTACACCCCCTCAAACTTGAATATCTGACAGTAAGGAGAGGAGAGACGAGATGCTACATCACCACAATTGTAAAACGTCCCGTTCAAATCAATGTCATTTTGTCACCTTTATAATGGAGACACTGTAGACTGTAGCTGTGCAATACGGTCAAAATGTCATATCCTATAACCTCTTCAATACAAGCGACACTGACGACCAGTTTACAAGCACAGATAAGCTAGCATGATAAATTAGCACTGAGCTAAAGGCCCAAACATACTTGGCAGAAGGGACACAGAGTGCCCAAAGCTCAAATTTTGCGACAGTCACGGTCTGGTCTCTGCTCCATACCGTTGTGCTGCTCGGCATCTATTTCTCACAACAACCCACTTTAAATGTGACATCGATCTGTTGATTCAAAGAAATTTCACAGAAAACGGCTAGCAGCAGAGCGCTCCACTATGGAAGCTTTGAGCTGAACGGACATCCAGTTCAGTCTGCTGGAGTTTGTGATCACTTTTATAATGCAGACACTGGAGACTATGACTGTACAATATGGTCAAACTGTCATATCCTATAACCTCTTCAATACAAGCCACACCTACGGCCAGCTTACACCCACAGAGAAACTAATGTTAGCATTGGGTTAATATGAGCTACAACAGTAGTTAAGTTAGCAAACTTTATATATTTCATGAAACTAATAACTCCTCCCGAAGCTAAACAAATAATTCGCTGTCCAACAGAAAGAAAGCAGAAACTTCTGCATCACTTTTCAGTCCCTTCAGATGTCTCAGTGTCTCCACTGATGTTCACTCTGGTTTGTCCTCTTAGCTTTATCCAGAGTTTTGTCTTTCAGTCTTTTCTGTCTCCCTCTTTCTTCTCTTTGTCTGTTTAGCAGGGTGAGTCGTCAGAAGTAACACTGGAAGTGGTATTTTTGGCTGCATTTTCTCTGTCATTGTTCCCTACAGAACAGATTCTCCTGTTAATTCTGTATTTCTGCAGAGGAGTGTGCTGGATATTTACACAAACAGAGGGAAGGACAGAGGGACAGAGGGGGATGTGAGCAGGATGAGACATGATTGGTTCTCCCATCTTGCTCCGAGAGGCAGTTGATTGGTCAGAGTTTTTGCAGTCCTTTTAAATCCTTTATTTGAGAATTCCACATTTTTACTCCAACAACCGAAATACACATTTGTTTTAAAGTAGTCAGAGCAACTTGGTGCTTAAAATCAAATTTTCTTCGATGATTTTCATCTTCTGAAGTTAAAATAAATACCTTTTGCAGGTTTTCTGGTAACTCTGTTTTTTGCTTTGAATAATTAGCAATGTCTGATGTTCTATTGTCTCTGTCAATTTCAGTAACCCTTTCTGAAATAAAAACAAAGGCATTATATTACTCATATAGGTATATCTGTAGGTATTACCCCACACTTAGACACAACTTAAGTAAGGTAGTATAAGTGAGCAGCACAACATTCTCATTGTTTTACATTCAAAAACATACTTGACTTTGTTCAAGATGAAAGTATTCTTTAACAACTTTTTTTAACATATAATACACGTAATTTCCAAGTTAAATTTACATCCACTGTGAGTCCCAAGAACCTACTCTGACACCTTCTCAATATTAACTCCATCAATGGATAGTGAAACCATAAACTCAGTTTTCATAAAATTTAACAACTTATTGACATCAAGCCAATTTTTAAGTTTCACCATTTCACTTTCATTTTTTCCAGAAAATGTTTTGAAATAATCTCCTGAACAGAAAAAAATTGTCATCTGTAAACAAAACGAACATAACAGTTTAGAAACTTCACAAATATATAAAATAAAAAGTTTCGGCCCCAAAATCGAACCTTGTGGGACTCCACATTCAATCGTCAAATATTCTGATGTATTACCAGCAAAATGCACATATTGTTGTTTATTATGTAAATAGCTGGTTAACCAGTTTAGAGCAACTCCTCTCACATCATATGTATTTAGTTTAGCAATTAAAATTGAATGCATCAAATGCCTTCTTTAAGTCAATGAAACCCATATTGCATATTTCCAGTGCCACCCCTCCCTAAACGCAGATCACGCAGTCTGCGTTGGGCCTCATCCTTCATGAGGGACCACATTTGCATATATGCGCAATGGATGCGCATATGCGCCAGTGTACCTACTGCCCCAGTGTTTGGGAGCAGTAGGTGGGACCCATGTGGAAATCAAACAGCCATCAGTCAACTCCATGGACTACATCAACAGGAAGGGTAAACACTCCCTTAATATTCAAGCCATTTGTGATTATAAATATCGATTTATATTATGGAAAATCCTAACTAAAAATACACTTACAGTACTTGAAGCATGTGTTGTCTTTCTTTGACCACAGAAGAGGGTAGGTCACTGCAAGTAGTGTCCTCAATGCGACCGAGGTCACTGTGGAAGGAGAGTGGTACGAGTGTTGTCTTCAACAGCAATTGTACCTCGTCGTCGGTCCAGACAAAGCTCTCGAACCGAACACGTTTTGTCTCCATTGTTCTCTGTGTTTCTTTGTGAAACAAAAGACAGCCTGCTGCGAAAACACAAAGTAGAAATGCTTTATGTTTCCGTGGCTGGCTGTACTTATTCCGGTCTGTGGACCGGAAAAAGTGATCATATGGGGTGTTCCTCTACAAATTTACATCGCCAACTACTGGCCTGGCATACATACTACAGCGTTTTTTTCTTGTCCCAGCGATCTAGTGTAAACGCAGTTTTTTTACCCCCCGTTGTTGTGTAAACCCAACAATACTCTTAATACTCTCCAACTTCTGACTTCCAGTGAACACACCTTAAGGCAAACTCTCACTCCCCAGTGTCCTAAAGAGGAACTAAAAGTTACTTTTAAAGGTCTCATATTATACACTTTTTCAGGAATTTTATATAGGTCTCAGACATCCAACAATATTGTATTCAAAGTGTATTAGCCCAAACTCAGCCCTGGTCCTGAATTCCAGCCAGTTAAAAATCACTGTATTGATCTCTGCTGAGAACAGACTGTTTCTGTGTCTGTACCTTTAAATGTTCCTGAGCTGTGTCTGACCACACCCCCTCTCTGGAGAGAGGAAGTGACTCTATCTCTCACCTTACCGTGTGCTTCTGTTTACTTCTAGATGTGTACTGGCACTGGCAAAAGAGACTACTGACGTTACTCTGCAGTGCACGGACAGTACCGTCAACAGTAGTAACAGTCACCCAAATTACAAATAAGTGTATAACATTAGCTTCCAATGAGCCTTGTGCTCACAGAGCTTGTGTTGAATGTCTCCTGATAGCACGTTAGCACTGCAGCTGCAGTGGTCCGTCTGTAAACATGTCCCTGTAGCATTAGCACTGCAGCTAACGGAGCTAGCTAAGGTGAGAAGTATACCACAGGGGAAATAGTACTGGGAGGATCTGGACTGTATAGAATACATTATTCCATGACAGAGCTTGGTTAGCTGAGGTGCTAAACAAGCTCCGGAGCTCCATTAGCTACAGTGCTAACCGAGCTCCATAGGACTGCTTTGTAAACATAGGCCCATACAAATGATGCTTGGCTACACAGCTGAAGTTGAAGCATGGATCTGTACCAACTGTCCAGGACCCTACAGACGTGGAAGCTGTAAGTTAATCCATTTTGTGTTGCATCTCTACTTAGTGTGATGGCCTATAAACATGGTCCGTTGAACATCGTGGCTACCGGAGGTAGGGAGGGGCATTCCCCTTATCTACTTAGATAAGGGGGACATTTTAGACTCGCCTGTTTCAGCACACATTGGTAAAGAAGAGGAGCAAGCAGGGGAAGGAGGTGACAGACTGTTTTCACTCCTGGGGCCTCATTCACAGTCTACGGAGACACATACTACTGTTATATTGCCTTTATAAAGTGAATTTTGCTTAATAGGTGACATTTAACAGTAACATCTTACTTTTTGGTGTAAGTAATCAACAAAGTAATTGAGTTACTTTTTGAAAGAAGTAACTAGTAACTGTAACTAGTTACTATTTTTCAGTGTTAGTAACCCTAAGTTGTTGACTGACATGAAAAAGCCACTTCACAACATAAAGCCTATGGTACTGTGAATATCACACAAGCATGGCTGGGAGGGTTACTTTAAAAATGTATTCCAGTTACTAGTAACTTGCTTCAAAATGTAGTCAGAAACAAAATCCCAAAGTCCCATAATATTAAAGTAATGTAATATGATTACTGTCAATTACTTTTGGATTATTCCAATACCAAATATGCTAATAAATACAAAAGAAACTAAACATTAATTGTTTTGACCACATAGTCTAGTTTATTAAAGGGATACGCCACCCCCAGGCCAAATTCAGTGTCTCTCCACAGTCCCGAGACCTAAATAAGTGTGTGAAAGCATTTTCCTGGCCACCCAGCCATTGTCCGAATTTATCAGAGCTGACCGCAGGTTGGTTCCGCAGCATAACTACATTCCTATGACCCCACAGAAATATTTCGGCCAAAGTGAATAAATGTACTCGATTTTCCCCCCAATTACTTTCCTTGTACGGCACATTTACTTCTAGTGAATGGCGGTGCAGATCACAACGCAAAGGGCTTGTCTTGTTCATTTTCTTTTGGGAACTATTTTTCGGTGCGGAAAAACACAGCCGACGCACACCACGGAACGTCATTGGGAAACCCCCACCCCCCACTTCCCCCCACAACACTGCGTAGCCACCATCTTCCTGCTACAAATACCATGACCACAGAGTGACGTCTAATCATGTACTGGGTGTAATAATAGGCTACTTACTCTGTAGACAGCTGCCCATTAGGTCCGCTTGGTGTGTTTTTCCTTTTCCAATTCACTTTATCGCGCCGGAAAAAGAAAGTGAGGACTGCGGGGTGAATCATTGCCTTGAAATCCTCGGTAGTAGTGACACAAACGCGGCTATCCTCTTCAGTATTCCTCTGCATCGACGGTAGTGTTTCGCCCCACTCGGCACAACAAAAACACTCCATTTCAGTAGCCATTGGTTGGCATTCTCCACACTTACACCATGTGTTCTCCTGCGCTCATCTGGATCACCTGGAGTAATGGGAACTTCCAGTCTTCTGGTCCAGGTAAGCGACGCAGTGTTGTGGGGGGAAGTGGGGGGGGTTTCCCAATGACGTTCCGTGGTGTGAGTCGGCTGTGTTTCTCCGCACCGAAAAATAGTTCCCAAAAGAAAATGAACAAGACAAGCCCTTTGCGTTGTGATCTGCACCACCATTCACTAGAAGTCAATGTGCCGTACAGGGAAAGTAACTGGGGGGAAATCGAGTACATTTATTCACTTTGGCCGAAATATTTCTGTGGGGTCATAGGAATGTAGTTATGCCGCGGAACCAACCTGCGGTCAGCTCTGATAAATTCGGACAATGGCTGGGTGGCCAGGAAAATGCTTTCACACACTAATTTAGGTCTCGGGACTGTGGGGAGACACTGAATTTGGCCTGGGGGTGGCGTATCCCTTTAAGCAAAAATAAAACTTTCTTTGTCATGGCATGCTCTGTTTCACTTCATATTATGACTTAAGAGCACCCACAATTTGTTTCAAACACACCCAGTGTTCAGCTGCTAAATTTTCAAACAAAAATGCCAAACAAATGAAAGATAGAAAAAATATAATGTAAATGGTTGGTATATGAATGTGTCATTGAAAGTGGCTTGCAGAACAATATACACAAGTCTGTTACTTGGGTTGCGGGTGGTACCATGAATCTCCTGAAGTGTTGTAGTGGTGTGTGTGCACGAATGGTATGTGTGTGAGACATGCTTGCACCTATGCTATGTACAGGGTTCTAATTATTATAATCTGAACTTTGTGGCAGGTCCCCTTTTAAAAGAACAACATGACAGTTACCTGGTAGAGTAGAAGAAGTATTCTTCAGAAATATGAGTTGATATGGGGAGAAAAGCGCTAGCTTATAAACTCTGGACAAAGTTAGGAATAGCCAACAGGCTAATGTTCCAGAACTTTCCATCACATGAGCCACTGACAGACCCACCTTACCTATGAAAGAACTGGGTGACAAACTGTTGATCCTTCACTTCTTTCTCGTGTCTGAACTAAGCTTTGTTTCTTTTCTTTTTTTACTCCCTATTATTTAAAGCATCCTGCCGTCTCCTCCTCCACTAGCTAAATTGCTATCTGTTGCACTGTGCAGGCTGTCTGATGGAGCAGCTGGACTGAACCATTTTATATAAATAAGAGAGGCGGGGAGTTGAGAAATGTTTCCACAACAAATAAACTTAGTGTTTCTAGTTCTTTTGGAAATCATGTTTGTTTTAGTCAGAAAAATGTATATGTGATTAATAGAATAGTTTTTTATTCGTCCCGCATTGGGGAATGATTGTGGGTCTAGAGACCCCTACAGATGGAGGATTTTACTGTCTTTATGGGAGCTTATATACCTCTCCTTGTGGGAGCTCAGCTTACTGGCTCCCGTGTAATTCCAACGGTGTGTGAGAGATGTGCGCTGTCTTTCCATCTTTACGTCTTCTCTCCCATTTCAAAGGAAAAACATATAGACCTATAAATAATATCATAAAATGCATTCAAATTGTAATCCTGTGAAGTAATCTGTATTTTTACTAAATGTACCTGTGATCTGAATGTCTTTTTTTTCTAGTGGAATACAGTTACCTTTTTTTTGTATCCTAATTCCGTAATGCCGTTACATGTACTGTATTCCATGACTCCCTAAGCCTGCATGTAAGAAACCTAAAATGTGCTCATGGGGAATATCATTAAAATTCTGTGTGAATGGGTTGATGAAGCAGATTTACTGAAGTAAATTTTAGGTATTTTTCTACCTTTTTTAAGTATTTCCATTTTATCAATACAGCAGTGACATACTGTATCATCACCTTATTTCCACATTCAGCAGTTCCAGAGCAACCTGTTGCTTCATTGACAGTCTTTTTGTTTGTGTCCACCTCATGAAATCCAATATTCTGTTTTAGCTCTGTTTTGGTCTCCCCAACTCTGGAGCAGAATATTTGTCATATTACCAGCTAAATGCTCTATTACGTTCACCAGGAAGTTTTTGTGTCTGTCTGCTATTTGCTGCTTTTCCTCTGAAAATGATCCTGTGACAGCGCCGAGGATGAACCAGAACCGTAAAGCTGTCGGCCGGACGAATAAACGAGATGAAAGTTATTATAAAGCTGAAGCCTTCAGCTGATTATTCATGACCAGAGACACACATTATCACATTGCTTTGTCTTTGTCATTTGATATGTTGTTGATGCTTTTAAGTAGAGGATGTGAATACAGTACTACTGCTGTGAAGTCATGTCCCACAGGTGCAATGTTTAAAATCTGTCTCATTATTATATGAGCTTGTTTTTCTTTTCTTATGCTTGGCTACATCCTGAACTTCATTTCTCACAGACTGTCTTTATACCACGCTCTGTAGTTCCTGTCTGATTAGCGTTTATTTTTCCTCTTTTAATGTGATTATTTCTCTACGGGTGAGTGTGTCTGACCATCATCTGTTTGTGTTATTCTGTTTCTGATGTGTCATACTCTGAGTGTACAGACGCGTCTGCTGCAATCTCTGATTCCTGTTGACTGGCCTCTTCATCATCCTCCTCATCTTTTCAGGGCTGTGGAAGTGCCTTTGTGCTAAATATTGTTTGTTCTCTCTGATAACTGTCATCTGAATAAATACAGCGCAGATTCCTCAGCAAGTCTATGCATCGCCAAACTCTCCTCTGTTTGACAGCAAATTGAGATGAGGAGGCAAATGAGGCAAGAGGAAACTAATGTTGATATGAATATTGACTCATGTATTACAGTCTAACTGAGCCTGGAGCAGGGAAGCATTTGTTTCTTTCTGCTTTCCTGTTTCCCTGCAGTTGAGGATCAATCACAGAGGCATTGCACATGGGTGAATTCGGAGCACACAAACACATTTTTGAACTGAACTCTGAGGTAAACAGTTTGCAGCTTCTGTAAGACCATTTCATTATTTCATTTCCTGTATTATACATGTTTTTGATCACTGATCTGTGTTTATGAGTCACTGAGTGCAACCTCATATTATCTTAATAACTTCAGTTGTATTTCCTAAAATATAGCACCGTTTTGAAACATGTAATCAACTCATAGCAAGTGTTAGCTCATCTTGAGAAAAACTCAACAACACCAAAGGAGTGTGGGCTAATAATTGCGCTGTAATGAAATGCCAGGAATGAAAAGTTTCTCTCATCAGTTTTGACAGTTTGCTTTTACACTTCCGTGAATTCCATCTCTACAATGTTATTTCATTCCTAGTGAATGATAAAAAACATTTAAGTCTGAGCCCTCATTAGGCATGAACTACTTTACTTCTCTCTCTGGCAGCAGACATTTACTTTTTCTACGCATCATATTTATCATCATACAAAAAAATCCCTCACGTATCTAAAATAGATCATAAATTTCCTATTTGGATTTTGTTTCCTACAGGTTCTTCTATTTTAGAAATGTGATCATACTGTAAAAAAAATCATCAAATACTTGCTGCCACTATACCAGGTATCATACTTTCATCTGATATCACATTAAGTTCCACTCCGACGGTGTTGGTTGCAATTGAAAACAGTGACACTCATGTGAATGTGCTCATAAAAGGATCATAGACTATGTTTACATGCAGTCAATAACCCTTTCTTAACTGGAATATTAGCAATAACCCGGTTGCACAGCCATGTAAACACCAATAATCCTTTTGAAAAACCCGAATATGATCCCTGGGTTATTCCTTTTCTAACCCGAATGTTTATTCATGTATACGCCTATCGGGATAGCCCCAACGAAAGGAATATTAACTTGTGTTCTGCACATGTTCTGTTCTGTTCTGAATATTGGTCTTTTGAGTACAGGAACTACTGAAACATGGCGAAACGAAAGACAGCGCCACACTTTTGGAGCGAGGAGGAAACACACCAGCTCATAAGTGTGGTGAAAGAGATGAATATTATGTCTTTTGTAGACGGTAGAAAGCATAGCGAAATATACAAGAAGGTGAACGAAGCAGGGTTTGTACGAATGCCAGACCAGATCATGCACCGCTGGAAGACGCTGAAAAAGGTGTACTACAGGGCTGCTACACTGCTACCGGCCCTGGGCTGTTCATTATCCACCATGCTGCTGCTGTTGTTGTTGTTTTTAGATACAGGAAGAACGGAAATGACGCGCATTGCTTCTTGACGTTCTCCGTGCGTCGAGAGGTTGTCTGTGCGTCACTGTTTTGATTGGGATATATCAATTGGTTACAATTACCATGTATACAGGAATAACTCACACATGTAAACGGGTTATTCCAAATGTTTCAGAAACCGGAATACTGATCTTAACCTGAATATTGACTGCATCTAAACATAGTCATTGATGTCAGGATCAGTGAAGACAAGTGGCCCAAAGTGGCCCAGGTGAAGATCAACTTGCTTTGTGATAAAAGGCACCTCGTCCCACAAGATTGCCACAAAACATACTCTCACTGAGTGAAACCAAACCACCGGAGGTCCTGCAAAAGAAAAGAGGGCTGGGAGAGAAACAAACTCTCACTGCTTTAAAACTCATTCCTCATTTTGACTTTTTCCTGGCATCAAGGTCCCTGAACAAATCCCTCCAACACACATGGCTGCCAGAGACACTCCACTGACAGGGTATAAGAACGATCTGTCTGTTGGTGTGATACCTTTTAAATCAAATCAGCTGGTCTGTGCCAACAAATAAGTTATGGTGCTTGTTTACAGCACATTAAATTGTTGAATGCTGCCCACACACTTTAAAAGCAAACAGACAGACAGCTGAAGAACAAGCACCGGGAACTATTTAAATCAGATCAAAGAAGCAAGAGTCTGCACAAACCTCTGCAAAGTACCAGTCGGTGTTAAGATGTTATATTTTGCAATGCAATTTGAATGCATTATACTTCAACAAACATTTGAAAGGTGCATGAGGCAGTGTGCGTACGAGACGGAGGCTGGTTTGTGATAATGAGTACTGTAGCTTCAAACTGATGGGCCACATGGGAAAATGTGACAGAGAGAAGTACTTGATTAATGTTCTCATCTCTGAACATGGCCTGTGAGGATGCCCTTGAGCAAGGCACTTCATCAGAAACTACAGGAGCTGTTCTTTAGCTAGAGGGGAATGTGCTTTTACCTGGACACCTCCTGGGTGTGGGAACATTTTATATGTCAGTGATACATTGTCTTTACTGTGAAAACACATGAGATAAAAGATAAAGAGGATGAAGAATAATTCAATAAAAATATTAAACTGCTGGCAAGTATCTTTTTTGCAGAACTTTAATATAAATTAATAAAAAAAATGCCAGTTAGCCTTAAAAAGTACTGCTTAGGCTGATGGGATGTTGAATTAATTGAGGTATATTGGTCATAAACCAAATTATTGCACACACTGACATGTTGACAGGACTACTCTGTGGATCATGTGTGTCTGGACCAAAGTGGTGGACTGAGTGCTCATATGGCTAAATAAACATTTAATACTCAGAATGGAGCTGACAAAACACTGAACCGGTAGTTGAGCTTTAAAGTTAAAGGATGGACAGGCGGTAGAGAAGACTGTCTGTAAAACCTCCACTCTGACCTTATTTAGCATGTTATGTGATCTCACTTTGTTTCCTGAACAACAGAGGAATATGACTTCCACCATTAATATTTCTATTAGCTTTGTCCCACATGCATCAGCTCATCCTTCCAGAGTCTGCCTGTTAATCAGTCCTCCACCTCGTCATGCCCCATTTACCACATCTAATTTATTTCACCCAGCTTGTTGCTTCAATGAGCTGATGTTTTACTTCTTTTTTCAATTGTATTTGAGATGAATTGTTATCACATAGAGTTGTTGACATGAGCAACATGATTGTTGATTTTGATGGCTTAATTTAAATTAGAAGTTGCATTTGTATACTTTTGGTGATCGGGATAAAATTTACAGTATGGATAGTCAGATAAAACCAGATTTTATTTGTCATATTTTGTGTTCTGTTGCTTGTGCAGCGTGAATTTCACGATGGTTGAAAATAAACTAAACTAAAACCGGAAAATAAGTGTGTGTGTTTTTTCTAAGCGAACCCTCTTTATCTGTGCCATGTGTATTCTTGTCTGGCTTTGATGTCACTCCATGGCCTGTCATTATCTAACACAATAATTACCATGTGAGCAGATTCGCCCAAAGACCTCTTCACGCTGTAGCTGATGCACTACATAATATAATGACACCAACCATCTAATAAGACTGCCTTTGAAGTCTGCTGAGGTCTAATTTGTTCCCATCAAGCGGTCGTGCGAGCCCATCGGCTGTCAGAGGGAGTCCTCTGCCCCTTGTTTGACACAAGTTGTCTTGTACTCATCACATGTGCAGCTGTAACCATGAGACTGAGATCTATTTCAGACCCTTCCTCCACATTAATTACTGTACATCCTTGCCTGCCCTCTCCTCTGTCTCATCTTTAGATTTTAATTCTACCCTGTGTATTTTTATGCTCTTCTCCTCAAACTCATTATTTTCATGATGGCAGATGGTGTCTTTGCACCACTAAAAAGGCATCTGAGGACAGAGGGTTTCCTCGCCTTTTTGGTATTTTAGTAACTCACAGTCAACTTAGTTGTGTCTAAGTAGGAGGAGAGGAACAGCAGGAGGTCATTAATGATCGAGCAGCATAGAGCAGTTTTAGTTCTCTGCTTCACTGTTCATAAGTTTGCAAAGTAAAGAGCTATCTTTTTATCTCTGTTTTGGTGTGTCACTTGGTAAATGGCCCTCCTCCCAGAGACAACATGTCTTTGGAGACAACCTTTGTTTTGTCAGTAGGTGTACCATACTCTTTTTTCTTCTTCCTTTCCTCATCATTAGACAATATGGCTCATTTAAATCCAACTTCACAAAAAATATCTTGCCACAGCACACGACAGTATTGTACTGAGTGTAACCTTTTCATTAATTCCTGTACTGTAGGATTTTGGAAACTACTGATCAGAAATTCTGGTGTTGGTCATCCTCTGTAACTGTTTGTCCTGTTCAGGATCTGTCTGAGTCTGGATCTTCAGCAGAATGGTTCTGCCAAACATGTTCCGACAATGTCCTGAAGAAGTCGCAAAAGAAGTGTCTGAAGCGGATTACTTCGAGGCGACGACAGATCTGTGGTCCAGCCGTACATTGGAGCCATATATTAGCCTGACGATCCACTTCGTAGACACGGAATTCAATATGAAAGTAAAGTGTCTACAAACAGCATTCATTCCTGAAGACCATACAGGACAAAACATCACCCACAGAGTGAGGGAAGCTCTGGCGGAATGGGCATTAATTGAAGGAAAGCTGGTCTGCATCACCACAAATAATGCCGCAATCATAAGCTGGCTGGAAATAAATGGATGGTTGAGGCTCCAATGTTTCACGCACAGACTCCACCTGGCCATTGGTGAGTAGCAGCAGTTATTCTAATGTGAAAAATAATAAAATGTTGTTTGGGACAGGATGGAAAGCTTCAATCTGAACATGTAGCATACCAATTGAGGGCACAATTGAGCTATAAATAGTTGTATTTGGGTGGAATGGATCCAGACTCAGAGTGATATATCAGTGAAACAAAATTAATTTAGATTTAACAGTGGATTTAAATTGTAGACATACTCATTGTGATTTTCAAACAAATCAATAAGGAGTATGCAATTAGGGTACTGTTGTGTAGCCTTCCCATCACTGTCCAAGTAGACTAATAGCATGACAATAGCATAAATCATGTCATATCATGCTCTTTTTTTCATATTATGTGATTAGCATACCAAATGTATTTGGCTAAATAGTTTAGTATTTTAATTATTTTAGCTTATGCTTAACTTGGGGGGAGCTGAAACCAATGTGTGGCAGAGGTGTAGAACAGCCCAGAACTAAAAATGTCTATATATATTCATTTTATTTTTTGTTACCTTAGAGAAGAAGTTGGTCAGCAGTTTTACCTACAGCTGGTAAAAAAAAGAGGGACTTTAAAGAGATGTCCAACCAGATGGGGATCTCGGCGGGCCCCGATCGACAGGGTCCTTGACCAGCAGAAGGCCCAGGTTCTTTCCAATGACCGGAAACTCTAACATCTCATCCTCTCATGGCAGGACATTGATGTACTCGAAGCCGTCAATAATTCACTAAGCCCCCTGGTTGAATTCACGGATGCGCTTTCAGGAGAGAAAGACGTGTCTCTTGTGAAGTCAACTTTTCACCTCTTCAACAGTTCAGTCTTGGAGGACCAGGAGGATGACACACAACCAAAACCATCAAACATAACATACTGGAGTATCTCAATGACAAATACAGTGACCAAAAACACAAGATACTTGACATGGCCTCTACCCTCGACTCACGGTTCAAGTTAAAATATGTGGATGAAGACATCAAAGATTCCATTGTAGAGTGAATGAATGTGGAGATGAGGGATGTGAGGACCGCCAGTGCCATGGTAATAATTACGATAATATTCTCAGATTATGCAAATTTGTTGGCAAATGTCGGGATATTAACACGCAGGTGTCAAATATGTTTTTGACGAGCCCCATTTGAGACCGCTGCTCAGCAGGCTGGTACAGAAGATGCTGGTCCTTGCAAGAAGAGGAAGAAGGGCGTGGGCAGCTTCTTCAGGGTCACCACCGATAAGGCTGCAGTGAGGAACAAGTCTCCACTCCTACTTCCAAGCAGAGACACTAGATCCTGAGGAGGATCCTCTGACGTGGTGGAGAGATGCAAAATCTCTCTATCTACCCACATCTTTCAAAACTCACCACGAAATATTTGTGTATTCCTGCCACAAGCTCTTTAGCACAAGTGGAAATATTGTTTCTTGCTTGCGCTCATCTCTGAAACTTGATCATGTTAACAGGCTGGTATTTCAGGCAAATAACCTTTAAATAACCTTACCAGCCATATTCACCTAAAATTATTATGAAGTTAAAGTTCATTTCATGCAATATTTTGGGTGTCGTGAACAAAAAATGTTAGATTTGGAATGTTGTAGCATTATACTAAAGCTTGACAACGTTTATTTTGGGATATTTTTTCCATATAAACAAGTAAATTTAATTTGTCTTTACATATAGAGAATTTGCAGAGCAGCTGGGTCCATAATTTATTTTGGATAAATTTATGTTTTTCTATGCCTTATTTAATGTTCTTATTTAATTTAAAGTATATTCATTTTATTTATTTAAAGTTTTATACATTGCAAAACAGCTGTAAGGTACATACTTATAACCTGTATTATTTTAAATTTGAAAGTTTTGCTTAATCAATAACACAGTGTTGTTTTTTGACGTGTCCCAAAAATTGTCTAAAAGCAGGCCCTCACGAAGAATCATAATCCAAATCCAAATGGCCCCTTTCAACATGAAGGAATAGCATCTGCACTCCGAGCTCCCCCCACATGTTTGAGCTCCTCACCCTCCACTCTCTCAGACTGAGCCCAGCCACCCTCCAAAATATCTCATTTCAGAAACTGGTGTCTGCAGTCTCATTCCTTCAGTCACTGCCAAAAGCTCTTGTAAGTGAGGATTGGAATGTAGATGGGCCGATAAATTGAGAGCTCTATTTCAGTTCAGCTCCCTCTTCACCGCAATAGTCCAGTGCAATGCCTGCATCACTGCTGACGTCTCACTAAACCACCAGTCCGCCTCTTAATCCATTTTACCCTGACTGTTCGAGACACGCCTATTTGTTTGGGGTCATGATTCACTTCCCAACCCAATAATTTTTAATCCAAAACACAGACTCACAGTTTCAGGCCATATTTATCTACTATTGTGTATTCTACACTTAGATTTTCTTCGGGTGAACTGATCAGGACTGGCACTTTTTAAAATTATATATGTAACCTTCGATAGTGGCTGCAGGATCTCGGCTGAGGTCACCTCCCAGGTCACATGTCCTCAGCTCTGCCTCCTTCCCCCTTCTCCTCCTGTTGTCTCTCATCTCTCTACTTCATGTCTCTGCTTTCACTGTTTTCATTCAAGGAAGGAACGGATTTTTTTTGTCTTCAGCCCATTCTCCACCAGCTCTTTTTAATACATTCTCTCCTCTTTTTTTCCTTTCCCTTTAGCCTCGCTAGTTTCCTTATCGTCCTTATAATTAAATTTGGTTTATTCAAACCCTCCTCTTCCCCTCCCACCCCCTAAAAACTCTCCCCCTCATCTTCTTCACATCATCTCGTCCCTCCACGTTCTCCTCTACTTCTCCCTGCCTCGTAGTTTTCTTGTTCAAGATGTACTAATATACAGACAACTCGCTCTCATGTTTATTCACACCCACACACACACAAGCACACAAACGGCAACACACACTCTACTCACAGATACACTCATAAGACAGTTGTTGTTTTTATTTGCATGTCTTTGGGGCACATTATGGAGCAGTCTCTGCCACTGACTGTTTTCTTCCTGACTTCCGCAGCAGTGTTTCCTTCAGAGATAAGCACAGAGAGAGAGTTTTAACTTTTTTAGCTGCAGCTAATGTTCACTGACTTTTACAAGAAGGAAAGCATACGGGCCCTCTGCAGCAGTCCTGTGGGCTTATTGAATTTGTCTTCAGAGATTTGTTGTCTGATGTAGTACAGCAATAGAGCATGTCAATGAATGTGTGGTTTCTGAAGGTAAGCAGGATGTAATGTGCTGTACAACCAAAAGAATGAAGAGGAAACTAAATCTTTAACAGTGTGTAAGTCTCGGATGCACACACACATCTGTGCCACGTCTGTGGAAATCTGGTGACAGGGTGACCAGAATTTGTTCGAACTAAAACAGTTTGGAAGTGAAAGCTTTTGCAGTATCACCCATCCATCCATTTTCAACCACTTATCCTCACATAGGGTCGAGGGGGAGCTGGAGCCTATCCCAACTGTCTTAGGCCGGGAGGCGGGGTACACACTGGACAAGTCTTCACTTCATTGCAGGGCACATAGAGGCCCAATCCCACACCGCTCCCTACACACTAGCCCTTCACAGCGAGTGTCACTCCAAATGACGTAACACTCGCAGCTGTGGAGGGCACTTTAAATGAAGGGGGAGTGTATAAATAAGATGAGCAGGTATGGGACGCCCTCATCACGCCACCAGAAAAGGGAAGCCACCATGGCAACAGAAAGACGTCTCTTGTACAGGAGGAGCTACATTATACCTCAAATCATTTTAAGTCATTCCACAAGTTCAGCACAATCTGACATTTTCAATTAAACGAAACCAGATGGATTTTGCTGGCAGTTGTTCTCACAGTTTGATGTGCCAGGACTGCAAAATCAAACCAATCGTCAGCACAGAGTAAGACTTGTTAGTTTTGTCTTTTTTTAATCTTTCCAAATCATGCCTTTAGTTTTATTTTCTTTCAGTGTGACAAAGGTGTGAAAGACATACTGCACATCATGCGGAACTTAAATTTCTATGTTGTTTTCTCCTTCATTTTTTTGCAGTCCCACTTCCTGCTAAAGCCGTTGTAAGTGTGCATCGAATCGATGCAGACTCACTATTTAAGGGCTCAATGGTCCACTTGTCCTCCACTCTACGTGGTTTGGGACAGCTCTTAATGTGGAGGAGCCTCTATGAGGACATGCAAACGGAGGGCTAGTGTGTAGGGAGAGTGTGTAGGGGACGGTTTGGGATTAGGCCAGAGACAGACAACCACTCACACTCACATTCACACTTACGGTCAATTTAAATTAGCCAATTAACCCAATCCTCATCCCCATGCATGTTTTTGGATGGTGAGAGGAAGCCAGAGTACCTGGAGAGAACCCACATAGACACAAGGAGAACATGCAAACTCCACAACGAAAGGCCCCGGGCCGGGAATCGAACCTGGTACCTTCTTGCTTTGAGGCGACAGTGCTAACCACTACACCACTGTGCTGCCCCTTTGCAGTATCATCCAGTCAAAATGTAAAGAGGAAATATCATGCTTGTTTCTTGGTACATAGCTGTATGTTGGGTTTCTACTAAATCTTGTTTACATGTTTTAAGGTTGAAAAAAACAAAAAGCTAAGACTGCTTCTTTAGCAGTAGTTCTCAAACTGTGTGACATTCAAGCGATGCTGAATGTTGCATAGAAATAAGATCATCACATGTTTCTGATCCAGACAGCCCACAGACAAATGAGTGGGTTGTTTTAGTTTACTGTTTGTGGGTTTGTAGAAACTCTGGATACGCAAATATATAAGCATGAGTACGGAAAGCACTGAGTTTTTAATGATACACCACCTTTTTGTGTCTAATATAGTCTTGACCAAATGCATGAACAAAATAACCAGACTCAGACAGTTTTCTTGAGCTAGATATGGGTGAAACTAAGAAATATATGACAGAAAGATGTAATTCAATTATACCAAATAATTTATTTATGCTGTTTTCCAATTTCCAGTTAGTTGCAGAAAAAACCCACAATAAGTCACATTTATAGTTTTCCTTTTCCTCATTGTCCAGAAAACAATGGCCTTCATGGAAAACCAAAAAAACCAAACTAATGCTGCATTCGGAAATCAGAATTTCAGAGTTCCAAGTCGTAAATTTCAAACGGAATGCTCCACAATTTCGGATTTCTGACCCGGAAAGTCAGACACACCTCACCAACTCCGACTTGACCACAATGTCATAATCCAAGATGGCAGCGCCCTGAATTAGTGGCGTGTAGTGTTATACATGACAGTCTACAGCAGAGTCAAATGTTTTACCCACACATAATTACGCTGGAGAACAAACACACACCCTCTGTGTCTTCTTTGTGCCTATCAATTGTGTTTGAAGACCTCATATTACTGCATTAGCTTTCTGCATTCTGACAGAGCAAACACAACGTTTTCATCTGAGATTTTGGTTTGCTGACTTGTTTACTGGAAAACCGTAAACTCAGGCATGACGAAATTCCCAGTTCTGACTCCCGACTTCCGATACAAGACGAACACAGTATAAATGACACTTATTGCGTTCCAACAGAAAACAATATGCTGTTATCTTGCCCCCACTGCAACACTGGCCTCCTACCTGGGTAAGAGGATGGATCCACACCCTGACCTTTGGACAGTTGAAACAGAAAGGAAACCCCACATCACTATGATGTCACCAAGGTTTCAAAGTCAAAGTCAGAACACACCTTATTCGTTGCACTCTCTTTGTGTGTCAATTGCCGGTTGCACACTATCGAACCAAAGCCGAGCCAGCCCGGGCTTGCCGGTGCTAAGTGCTTTAACACTGCAGGGCCAGGTGCTCACTCCAGGCCATCTTTGGGCCCGACTTTCTGCGAATGTCTTATATCTATATTGCTCGCTAATATAAAGTCTCTCGGGTTCTATCAGTGACTTTTTCACTAACCAGGGCATAACCCGAAGGGGCTATGCTTTCGGGGCGTGGGGCTTGTGGCACAGGGCTATTAGAATAAAAGAACTATTCTATTCTATTAGCACTGAGGTAGCCCCCTAATGGCCCTAGCCCAGCCTGGCTCGATAGTCTGAAACCGGCTAGTGTCCATAGCCGTTGTGTTTCTCTTGCTCTATCACCTCACTCTTTCTAACTGCCTACAGAAGACGTAGTTTTAACAATTAACAGTAATATTGAAACTGTAGGTGCACTCCAGTTATTGATCCACTCCAAGATGGTTACCCTGTCATTAAACATTAAAAAATAATTTACTTATAATTATTATTTTCTTATGAGTGTCCTCTCATTACTTTTTATTTACAATCATGGTATCATGTTTTTGGTATTGCTCGTTTCAGTTTTGTTTTTGAATATGAAGTAATTTTAAAAATTATCATTATTGTCTAACTGTAATATGATGACTGAGGTATCAGAATCAGAATTAGTGGTACAGGTGTGTTAAATAACCACAGCTGTGTGTAATGGACACATGAATCAGGTGTATGCAGAATTTAAATAATTTCTAAAAATCTGAATAAAAAGTCTGTATTCTTTTTCATGCGTGCACACAGTTGTTTCACTCAAATAAGCTTTAGCATCTGGACCGTGATTGGCCTCTACATCTATCAAAGAGGTTACACAGAAGAGAGAATAATATCATCCGTAAACAAAACCACATCTAATCGAAGATGAAAAGAACCCTCAGTGGATATTCGAACAGAGTTGTATCAAACTGTGCATCACATTCATACAGCTCATCAGTGAATCTAAGCTGTGACAAATAATGAAGATAAAGTCGGGGGTAAACAGACAACATGGAGACGGAGTGTGTTTTCAGGATAAGCTATGTGCTCCAAACCAGTGCAGTTCCAAACCTACAATCTTGATTCCTGCCCAAAGCCTCGCCTAAGGGGAAAAAAGCAAAGAGGCAGAAAATGAGAAATGAAAAAAGGATCTTAAAGGGATCAAGCAGGGATCTGTGTTTACTCATCATTATATGTTATTACATAGATGACAGCTGATTTTCACTATGGCTGCAAACTCACTAACTTTGCACCATAATTATTTGTGCACAGGCAGTTCATCAATCTGTTTGTATTTAATTGCAAATTTAATTACACACTGCTTTGTGGTATGTTTGCTATAGATAAAGTTTTATTCTGAATGAGGCAAGGTGAGGAGGAATGATTCTCTGATTCTGCAGGCTGTGTACTATTCTCCTGATGGATAGAATAATATGAGGAAGAAGAAGACAATAATTAAGCCCCGAGGATTTATCAGCCAGCAGCATTCCATTTATCTCTAACTTCCCCACTCCCTCTCGGTCTATTCCTGTGTTTGTAACAACTTCCCATTTTATTGTCCTCTCTCAGCCCCCACCTTGCATTTCCATGTCTTATTGTACTTCAGCTGGGTACTTTCCCTGTCAACTCTTTTTGGCATTAAACCAGAAAGAAAAGGAGAACTGTGTGGTCCAAGAGGGGACCTGAGATTGCCTGAAGCTGAGCAAAAAAATGACAAAGAGTGTACAAAGAGTGTACACTATATTGCCAAAAGTATTTGCTCACCCATCCAAATAATCAGAATCAGGTGTTCCAATCACTTCCATGGCCACAGGTGTATAAAATCAAGCACCAAGGCATGCAGACTGCTTTTACAAACATTTGTGAAAGAATGCGTCGCTCTCAGGAGCGCAGTAAATTCCAGCGTGGAACTGTGATAGGATGCCACCTGTACAACAAATCCAGTCGTGAAATTTCCACGCTCCTAAATATTCCACAGTCAACTGTCAGCTGTATTATAAGAACGTGGAATTGTTTGGGAACGACAGCAACTCAGCCACGAAGTGGTAGGCCACGTAAACTGACGGAGCGGGGTCAGTGGATGCTGAGGTGCATAGTGCAAAGAGGTCGCCAACTTTCTGCAGAGTCAATCACTACAGGCCTCCAAACTTCATGTGGCCTTCAGGTTAGTTCAAGAACAGTGCACAGAGAGCTTCATGAAATGGGTTTCCATGGCCGAGCAGCTGCATCCAAGCCATACATCATCAAGTGCAATGCAAAGCGTCGGATGCAGTGGTGTAAAGCATGCCATCACTGGACTCTAGAGCAGTGGAGACGCGTTCTCTGGAGTAACGAATTACGCCTCTCCATCTGGCAATCTGATGGATGAGTCTGGGTTTGGCGGTTGCCAGGAGAACGATACTTGTCGGACTGCATTGTGCCAAGTGTAAAGTTTGGTGGAGGGGGGATTATGGTGTGGGGTTGTTTTTCAGGAGCTGGGCTTGGCCCCTTAGTTCCAGTGAAAGGAACTCTGAATGCTTCAGCATACCAAGACATTTTGGACAATTCCATGCTCCCAACTTTGTGGGAACAGTTTGGAGCTGGCCCCTTCCTCTTCCAACATGACTGTGCACCAGTGCACAAAGCAAGGTCCATAAAGACATGGATGACAGAGTCTGGTGTGGATGAACTTGACTGGCCTGCACAGCGTCCTGACCTTGACCCGATAGAACACCTTTGGGATGAATTAGAGCAGAGACTGAGAGCCAGGCCTTCTCGTCCAACATCAGTGTGTGACCTCACAAATATGCTTCTGGAAGACTGGTCAAAAATTCCCATAAACACGCTCCTAAACCTCGTGGACAGCCTTCCCAGAAGAGTTGAAGCTGTTATAGCTGCAAAGGGAGGACTGATGTCATATTGAACCCTATATCCATAGGAATGGGATTACACTTAAGTTCATATGTGAGTCAAGGCAGGTGAGCGAATACTTTTGGCAACATAGTGTATGTATACAAGCATGCATGCAGCTCCGTGAGGCTGCACAGTCACGTCGAGAAGTGCCTTCTAGGTCGCCACAGCAGATGATCCACTTGTACACTTGGTGTTTGGCGTTTTTTAGACCGGACGCCCTTCCTGAAGCAACCCTCTCCCATTGTGGTAGCCAGGAATGGGAGGGAGTTGAACTCAGGTTCCCCAAGCCGATGGCATGCTCAATCACCCACTGCGCTACCAGCTGGGGTTGCACTTTACGAGCAACTGTTTTGGAAAAAAATATACAAGGTATGTAATCAACGGAGAGAGACAAATAGGTTTTCTCTGTAAGTCTTTAATGTATCTTAAGATCATCATACCACACCTGACCAGTACCCAGCAAGAATCAAGAAAGCAAGAATAAATTAAGACATCTCCTCTAAACAAATGAATGTAAATCATCAAACTGTGATGTACTGTGTATTCTGACAGCTATCTACCAAAACTTCTTTGGAAAATTGATCTCCAATCACTCGTCTGTTGGATCAGACCACCAGGACCAGCCTTCACTCTCCACCTGCATCAGTGATCCTTGTCCTCTCATGACCCTGTCTCTGGTTCACCACTGGTCCTTCCTTGGACCACTTTTGATAGATCCTGACCACTGCAGACCAGGAACAGACCACCAGAGCTGCAGTTCTGGAGATGCTCTGATCCAGTCCTCTAGACATCACTGTTTGATTCTTGTTGTCAAACTGAAACTTCTCCTGAAAAATCCTGACGCTGGAACATTTTTACTGCTTCTAATGTTCATTTGTTGCCTTATATATCCAGGAGCCATGATGAAGATATAATCAGTGTTATTCACTTCACCTGGCAGTGGTGTTCATACATCAATGCAACTTACAAGCCCATATTGAGAAGGGGACAGTTGTATTGATCTTAAACACAGTTTCTCTATCTGGCAGTGTTGTTTGTACAGCTCAAAAGAGGTTAGGTCAAAGCAAGTCAAGATAAGATGGTTACAGATTATTCACCCAACCAATCTTCAGTAGAGTTTATTATGCAGTTACTTATGCTTATGTCAATGCTTAAAGAAGCTTTACCATTACTGAGCACCTCTTTACTGAACATGATCAACTTATCTTTGCTGTCAGGCTATGTACCTCAGTCATTTAAAGTAGCTGTAATCAAACCTCTTCTGAAGAAGCCCGGTCTTGATCCAGAGGTTTTAGCCAACTATAGACCAATATCCAACCTTCCTTTTCTCTCTAAGATCCTTGAGAAAGCAGTGTGCAGTCAGCTGTGTGACTTCCTCCAGAACAATAATCTATTTGAGGACTTTCAGTCAGGATTTAGAAAATATCATAGCACTGAGACCGCTCTGGTGAAAATTACTAATGACCTGCTAATTGCGTCAGACCATGGACTCGTCTCAGTACTTGTCTTGTTAGATCTTAGCACTGCTTTTGATACTATTGACCACCATATCCTGTTGCAGAGATTAGAACATTTAACTGGCATCAGAGGAACTGCTTTAAGCTGGTTCAAATCCTACTTATCGGATCGATCACAGTTTGTTCACATTAATGATGAGTCCTCCATGCAGTCCATAGTCAGTTATGGAGTTCCTCAAGGTTCTGTGCTTGGGCCTATTCTATTTACTTTATATATGCTTCCTTTAGGCAATGTTATCAGGAAACACTCCATAAACTTTCACTGTTATGCAGATGATACTCAGCTATATTTGTCATTTAAGTCAGACGAATCCAGCCAGTTAGCTAAACTCCAAACATGTCTTCAGGATATAAAAACTTGGATGGCGCACAATTTCTTGTTGTTAAATTCAGATAAAACTGAGGTTATTCTAATTGGCCCTGAAAATCTCAGAAATAACCTATCTAATGACTTATTTACTCTAGGTGGCTTTGTACCAGCCTCGAACACCACTGTAAGGAATCTAGGGGTAATTTTTGTCCTTCAACGTCCACATGAAACAAACAGCTAGAACAGCTTTTTTTCATCTGCGTAACATTGCAAAAATAAGGCATATTCTCTCCCAAAACGATGCAGAAATATTAGTCCATGCATTTGTAACTTCCAGGCTGGACTATTGTAACTCGTTATTATCAGGCTGCCCTAATAAGTCTATCAGGACTCTCCAGCTGGTCCAGAACGCTGCAGCACGTGTTCTGACCAGAACCAGGAAAAGAGACCATATTTCTCCGGTGTTAGCCTCTCTGCACTGGCTCCCTGTAAAATCTAGAATAGAATTTAAAATCCTCCTCCTCACCTACAAGGCACTTAATGGTCAGGCACCATCTTATCTTAAAGAGCTAATAGTGCCTTATAATCCTGCTAGAACTCTACGCTCTCAGAATGCAGGACTACTAGCGGTTCCTAGGGTTTATAAAAGTAGAATGGGAGCTAGAGCTTTCAGTTATCAAGCTCCTCTTCTGTGGAACCAACTCCCTCTTTCAGTCCGGGAGGCAGACACCATCCCCTTATTCAAGAGTAGGCTTAAGACTTTCCTTTTTGATAGTGCTTATAGTTAAGACTGATCCAAGGTTGACTCAGGCTGCCTTGGATCAATCCTTAGTTATGCTGCTATAGGTCTAGACTGCCGCGGGACTTTCTCTGACACACTGAGCTTCTCTTCTTCTTCATTTTGATGCCTCCATTAAGTCATTTTACTAACTCATCTTCTTCCCCGGAGCCCCTGTGCTCCCAGCTCCCAGGTGTCCGTGAGCTGCGGCTACTTGTTGAGAAGGAGGTGGTGTCATCCAGGCTTCGTCTGTCCTGATGGTGGTGAGATGGAGAAGAGGCGATACTGCTCAGGTTGTATCTTTTAGGGTAGTGGAGAAGAGGATGTGTTTCCTCTTCCTCCCTTTAACACATGCTGCAGATTAGTTTTGTGCCTCGTAGTCCCTGTGCGTTCTCATCTCACAGGTATCCATGGATCCAGTCTACCTGGTGGAGTAGTGGTTGTGCAGACCAGTCAGGCTTCATCTTCTGGTTCTGAGTGACGTGGTGGTGATGAGGTCATCCTGCGGAGGTTTCTCCTGTTTGGTGTGGTGGAGTGGAAGATGTGCTGCCCAGGCTTCTTCTGGTTGGCATGGTGGAGAGGACGACATGCTTCTCATCCTTTGCTGATAGCTTGATGATGCTCTTCATCCCCTTGGACACTCTCATATAATTTTATATATACACACTGTATATTAGCTGTTGTTATATTGAGTTGGACATTTCCATACAATTTTGTATGTTAGTGTTAATGTGTTTTCATTGTTGTTATTCTGTACACATGGCATCTATTGCACGTCTGTCCATCCTGGAAGAGGGATCCCTCCTCTGTTGCTCTTCCTGAGGTTTCTTCCGTTTCTTTTCCCCTGTTAAAAGGTTTTTTTTTGGGGAGTTTTTCCTTAGTCGATGCGAGGGTCATTTGTAAAGGACAGAGGGTGTCATATCCTGTACAGATTGTAAAGCCCAATGAGGCAAATTCATAATTTGTGATATTGGGCTATACAAATAAAGTTGACTTGACTTGACTTGACTTATGCAAGAGTCGAATAAGAAAGGGAGAGTGTAAAACTGTTTGACTTGACACAGACTGCTACTTTGGATCACCTGAACTTCACAAAACATTTCCAGAAACAGATCCTTCATGTAATCGATGTGTTTTGGGGCTGTCCAATATAAATTAACTGTTGGAGCAGTATTTTCCAAACTCCATCAAATATTTTACAACAAACCCTATTAACTCCTATTATTAACCTATTAACCTGCGAAATTAGCTAGTAATTTTAGGATATATGGGTAATCTTAGTGATGGACAAATGAAGCTTCATGAAGCACTAGATGGCGCTCTTGGTTTAAAGAAAAAGGTTAGTGGAATAGAAAATTACTAAATTTTCATTACATCTTTAAACCAAGAGCACCATCTAGAGGAGACATACCACAAGAAAAAAAAAAGTGCTTCATGAAGCTTCATTTGTCCATCACTTGTAATACTCCAGAAAGCAATATGGTATAATTTTGGCTCACAGATCATTTTTATTTTATTGGAAAGAACAAAATTTATTGCAACTACGTAACAAAAAGATGTGTCAGTACCCATCTAAATTTGATGAGGGATGGAAGACAATAAAACATTCAATGGAAAATCAAAGAGGGAGAATCTTATTTTGACCTTAATTTGACCATTTCATCTTTAGTGGGAATAATAAGATTATAATTTATTTTACTACTATGTGTGTGTGTGTGTGTGTGTGTGTTTGTATGTGTGTATTGTCGAGAAAAAAAATAGTTGGGAAACCTTAATGCTGTCCAGAAATGTGTGTGATTGTGTACATGTGTAAAAGACTGTCCTAACAAAAAAAAGTAAACTTCCATCTAGTCATGGAAATTGTTTAGTTCATGAAGTCTCAATATACATTTTGGATGTAAAAGCCTGATTTCTGTTTAGTTGGGATGCTTTGTATATCTTACAATGATTGGGATTTTTTTTTTACCGATATCTAATTGAATACAAGAAAACAAAACATTTATTGTTCAAATCAAATAAATAAACATACACTTACACCGAGTTTGAGGCTGGCAATACACACAATGTGTATCAGTTCAGTTCAGTTTTATTGTCATTGTGATGTCATTAAGAGCATCTGACAGTTGATGTCACATCACAAATAAAGTGCAACCAACAAGACTCACCCATAAAGTGCACAGTGTGAATTGACAGTATAATCTGTAATATCAGCAGTAAACAGACAGTATAAATATTAATAGTATTAATATAGTATGTATGTATACAGTATGACGGTTTGAATCGTGCAAGGTGGTTTCTGATATGAATGTTGCCAAACTGCAAGTCTGGTTCATAGTTATTGCAGTTCAAAGGCAAAAGAGCTGTGTTTTAGGGACAGGAGTGAGGATGCTATGTGTGTGAGAGAGAGGGGGGTCCTCTTTCAACACCCTGATTGCTGTAGGGTTTTTACATTTAAGGATCTGTATCTCCTCCCAGAGGGGAGTAGCTGGAAAAGGTGCTATGCAGGATGTGATGGGTCTTGTAGGATGTTCTGGACTCTGCATCGGCAGCACGGAGTGAAGACACTCATTAAAGGAACTGAGGAGACAAATTTTTGAAGATTTGAAAGTGAATTTTTTCCCGTTCTTGGGATTATCATTCTTGGTAATGATAACTAATCATTAATTAATATCAAAATATGTATATAATCAATGATTCTGACTTTATGAATCATAACCATGAATTGCTGTAAAAGGTGAAGGACAGTGATGACACTCAGCTTCAGGTATCACCCACTATTACTTTTGATAATAGAATTCCTCGGGCGCCACAGAGTTTTGCTAAAACAGGGAAAACTGTCTGAAAAAGAGAGTCTCTTAGTAGCCACGTTTACATGCAGACTTTTTCTTCATTCTGATTGAAATCATTCCAGTTGAAGAGTTCAGGTCAACTGTTTACATGTGACGTGATCTATTCCGATCTGGTGTTTACATGTGCTACTTCATTTAATCGGAACCGCCGTTTAACGGCTGTGTCACGTGCAGAGCGATGTAAACATTACGTGATTGATCAAAGATGGATGTCTATCGTCTGATCAGCACAGCAGTTGCGATTGTTTTGACACATTTATTCAAGCAAAAGCTTGATACCAAGGTGCTCCTACTGGAAGCACGGAAGAGGAGAAGGCGTACAGAAGAGGGCCTTTTTGTTGGTGATTTGCGATGTTTGCCCGTGCTGCCCATACCCCCTCCGAAGACCAGAAAGCTGTGGATGAAGGTCCGCAGCAAAGACTGGTGGGAACGTGTTGTACTTTGGGAATTTTCCGACCTTGAATGGAAACAAAACTTTCGGATGACGCACTCTTCATTCACAAAATTGTTTGGACTGATAGATGGATTTATGACTCCAGATGAAGTCACCGTCAGAGCACCCATTCCGTGTATTATGCGTGTCGCAATTGTTTTGTATAGACTTGGTAGCAGTGCAGAGTACCGCCTCGTCTCCAACCAATTCGGCATTCACAAAAGCACAGTAAAAAAATTCACATACATGTTTTTCAAGGGCATGTTAAAAGGACCAATCGAAGAGCTGATTCGGATGCCAGATGAAGAGGAAGTCTCAGAAATCACAAGGCGAATTGAGGCAGCACATTTCATCCCTCAAATCATGGGATTGATTGATGGGACACATCCCTATCCTCCCTCCATCAGATAGCTTCAAAGACTTTGTCAACAGAAGGGATGGCATTCCTATGTCCTCCAGGCTGTAGTGGATGACAGATGCTGGTAAGATATTTCTTAAACCCGTACACTGTGACTGCACGTCTTTTCCAACAGCTTAACAGTGTTTTCAACCAACCAACAAATCAGTTATTCAATCAAATATCATTTGTATAGCTAAAAAATAACGAATTACAATTCATCTCTGAGGGTTTAACAATCTGTATGGCAGCACCCTCTGTTCTTAGACCCTCTTCTGCACTAAGGCAGGGGCAGGGGGGTACAACCTAAATAATCAGGCGAGAAAACGAAACCTTATGGAAATCATGAGAGGAGGGATCCCTCTCCACAGTTGTCTTATGTTCATAAAATGTTGCAATTAAACTGTTATTGAATCTGGCTGGATCTAGTGAGCTAACATGCTGAGAAAAAAAGTCTCTTTGTCCATAACCTAATAAAGTTATGATGGACTCTACATAAGTATATGCAAATAGCACTGGAGCCCTCTGTTGACCCTGAAATACAACAACAGCAGAGTGAGCTCCGTCACTCTGACCTCTTCAAAAGGGCTCACCTGCTGCCAAAGATAAGGCTCCTGTCAGCTGATAATTATTTTTTGGCAATGACAGTCCACATTTGTTATATTGTCTATTGAAACATTTTTTTCAGTATCTTTTAAGAAACACTCCAAAAAAACAAATACTTTGCCTGCATATCCACCCAGAAGTAAAAATAATTTCTAATTAATCTTCTTTTCCATTTTAGGTTGTCAAGAACATTGAGGGGGAAGATGTCAGGCTCTTACTTGTTGGGGACCCTGCATACACCCTCCTTGACTGGCTGAAAGGCTACATTAATTCCCCTTACTTGACCTGAGAACAGGAATCTTTCAATGTGTACCTGAGCTCCGTATGAGTGGGTGTAGAAATGACCTTTGGCAGTCTTAAGTCAAGGTGAGGAGTGACTTTCATTTTACATTTGCACCAGCCATGATCTTTACCTGCTGTGCATTGCACAACTTTTGTCAGAAAGAGCGTGATTTCTTCAACAGCAACTGGTTGGAGGAAGTCCATGACCTTCACTGCAAACTATCCTCAGCCTACCCAGCCAGTGTACCGCCAGCACAGTGCTACTGGCAACACTGTAAGGGCAGCAGTGACCAGATACAGGCCAGCCACTTCCCCCTTCGAACAGGGCATCTTCATTAACAGCTTACCTAGATGAAAACATAACTCAAAGCATAAAGAAAATTTTTTATTGAAAGTCAAAATCTTTCAGACATTTAAATAACAAAAAGTGTCAGTGCAATACAAAATACACTGCTATTAACAGTACATAACAAAAAGTGTCAGTGCAGTATAAAAGACACTGCTATTTACAGTACGTAACAAACTGAAAAATAAAACAAAATAAAAAAAAAACACTGCATTTCAATCAAAGTCAGTGCACTGTGCACCTTGTGCAAAGTTGTGCCAAATATTTTTGTTCAAGTAGGTACAATCTTGTAACATGTCCCAACACTTTTACAAAACTTTTTTTTTTTTTTTTTTTTTTGGTGTAAACATAAGTTTGTTCAACATAAAACAGACATTTCTGAACAACCTTTCTAATAAAAGCTAACTCAAACTACCTTCCCCACTTTTGATTATCTAATCTAGGTTTTGTAAGGTGTAGTCAGAGTCATCAGGCTGGGGCTGTGAATATGAATGCTGGGGCTGTGAATATGGGTGTCGGAGCTTTTTATATGGGTGCTGGGGTGGTGGATATAGCGGCTATGAATATGGGTGATGAGGATGCTGGAATGCATGTGAAGCTGCCTGGGAGGAATGTGGGAGGACAGCCCTAAGACCTTCAAACAGCTGCTCTATGAGGCGTTCATTTGAGCAGGAACTTTCCTCAAGAAACCTTGAGAACTTTCTCTCCTCCTGTTGTTGACGCTGTTCCTGCTGTTGCTCTAACCACTTGTTCTGGGATTCCTGCATCTTTTCCATGAAGGCTTGTTGATCAGACGACCAAGTGAGCAGAGCTCTCTCATATGCAGACTTTGGTTTGGTCTCTGTAAAATGAATGTTTAAGCATTTCAGTTTTTTCACTATTAAAGAATTTCAACACAAAAAAGCGGACAGACAAATAGCCAAAGGAGCCAAAATGTGCTCAATTAAACATGCACTGTGACAGATTTCTTTGGATGTAACATATTCTTTTTTGCAGCCTTTTGCACAGTCAAATCAGCGATATGGGAGCTGCTGTCCTCACTGGCCTCTGCGTTCTCCCCGCCCCCCTCTGTGCTGTTGTGGTCATCGTCTGTAAAACGTTATGAGGAAGAACATTTTTTTAAAAAGTAGGTGACGAGGCCTTTGTCTTCACAGCACACGCCAGTACTTAAGATTAACACACAGCTGTAGCTCATAATGAAAATAACATGTCTATCCGACTGGTATTACGGTAGTTTGGCTAACGTTGGTTAGCGAGCCTGTGTTGTGAGGTAAACTTACCAGAAATGCTAACTTCAGCATCATCCGGAGCAGCGTTAAGAGAACTCTCCCCATCATACGACTCCTCCTCAAAACCCACATCCACTCCGTAGTCAGCAACGTTTGCCAATGGTCGTCCTCCCATGATTTCGTCCATCGGCTCGTAAAACGGAAAGTTTGTGGGATCATATCCACTTTTGTTGTTGTGCTGTTTAGCCTTATAGTAGCCGGTCTTCAGAGTTTTCCAGCGGTTTCTAATTTGTTCGACGCTTCGGTCGATGCCGGCTTCGTTGAGTTTTTCGTGGACTTTTTTGAACAGTTCAGAATTTCTTATTTTCCTATAGTCTAAGCGTGCGATAATGTTCAGGTCTTTGAGAGTTTGTATTAAAAATAAACTCTCCGCCGAAGACCAGTTGTGTGTGCACTGCTGCTTGGAAGCTGCCATTTTTTCAAGTGAGGAAACGTCACTGCACATTTACGTCAAGACAGAGCATGCGCAGAAAGAACACAGTCTGACAGCATTCTGTTTCACCGTTCACATGATAAGATTTTACACCTGATCGGTTTGGGAAGAGGAATATTCTACCCCTGTGAAACCAAATGAAATTCTATTCGGTTTAGGCCTCTTTATTCGGATTGAGGTGTTTATATGGAACATTTTTATTCGGTTTGGGCTTCTAATCCGATTCTAATTAGAATATTAGGCTCCATGTAAACCCACTGAGTCTCAGGGTGCTACAGAGTTCTTGGACCTGGTGTACAGTGATTCAATTTGCTTTATATACACACACAAATCATCTAATCAAATAGTTCTTTGTAAAATGTGATGTTTGACAAACTACATACCTAAACATTCTAATAGAAAATAACTGCATAAATGATTAAACACAAGGAGAAATCAATGAATGAATTAGGGCCATTAATGTGACGACGTAGATTCAGTGATTGACAGGAAAGCAACAAATTGGAGATTAAAGTCCATGTGACTCCATTTGAAGACCGTAAAAGTTCAAACCTTTCAAACTTCAAACAATAGCTGACAAATAATATATGTGGACCAGATAAAGTGGAAGTAAGTGAAGAGGAGTGTAGCAGCAGAGGAGGTCAGTGTAGTCTGAAGCTGTCTTGGTTGTAGTTTTATGCTCTCTGGATGTGGTTTGGTATAGTCCTGCTGAATTAATGTCTGGATAGAAGCATGTGTTGCTCTTGTACAGTGTTTCTCAACGCTGGTCCTCGGGCACCAATGTCCTGCATGTTTTAGATGTCACTCTGCTCCAACACACCTGATTCAAATGATCACTGCTTTTAATCAGGTGTGTTGGAGCAGGGTGACATCTAAAACATGCAGGACAGTGGTGCCTGAGGATCAGGGTTGAGAAACACTGCTCTAGTATATGTATGTACATTTCAGCATCCATGGTGTCTTCATGGTGATACAGTTTTAATTTATGTATGGAGATGCTTTGAAGCCCTGTGTTCCCAGACAAAGTTCTCCTGGACCCACTCAGTGATGTCCTTGGTGCAGTCATGCTGGTTCTTAATGCAGTGCTGCCTGAAGGCTTAAAGGTCACCAGTATTCAGTGCTGGTTTTTGGCCTTGTCCCATCCATGCAGAGATTTCTCCTAATTCTCTGAATCTTCTAATGATGTTTTGAACTGTATATGCTGAAATTCCTAAATTTCTGCGAAACGTTGTTCTTAAACTGTTTGACTATTTTCCCACGTAGATTTTCACTGTGTGGTGAACCTCAGGGCCCGTTTATACATGCACGGGTATTTGTAAAAATGGAGACTTTTCCCGTCATATGTGCCTTTCTTTACACACAAATGCCAATTTCTCCTCTGAATATGATTCTTTCTAAAAACTCCAGCAAAAGTGGAGGTTCAGGAAAACTCCGATTTCGTGTTTGAATGTAAACAGAGATGAACAGAGTTTTAGGAAATCTACACACCAAAAGTGCAATCTCTTTTGTGTTGTACAGCCGTCAGAGTAGTCTATGAGCAGTCAAGCATTCCGGGTATCAGTAGCATTTCTGTTGGTGGAAGCACTTTTGAAATGTTTTGCAAATACAGCTCCTCTTATTATGTAGAGGAGCAGAGACGTATTAGGGCTGGGATGAACAGGATGTCACTCATGTTAGTCGTTGTTGTCGATGAGGTTTCTGATTGGCTTGCATGGCTTTCTCCTTCTTCCTACACTGCCATTCATTGGCATACCGTAGTTATGATGGCTCTTGACAGCATATTTATGCGGGTTAATGTAAATAGAAACTTTTTTGAAAACTATGTGTGCACGATGTTATTTTGGAAAATGGAGAGAAGGAAATATTCATTTATCAAAATACCCTGCTATGTGTAAATGTAACCTCAATCCATCCTTTCTTGTAAAGCTGACTGAGCCTTCTGGAAATGCCTCCTTGTAACTACAGGATATTGTCACCTTTTACCAACGAGCTTGTTTACACGTGGAATGAGCCAAACAGTTTTTTCTGGCATTTTAATATCCCTGTCCCAACTTTATTGTTGTGTGCTGAAGGCATCAAATTTGAATTAGTTTTGGTAGGTGAGTTACATATATGAAGAACTTGAAAATGTGAGTTCCAATCAGACTTTGTTGCTGACCTCTGCTTGACAACAAACAAATAGACAGAGACAGGGCAGAAAAGCTGTGAGTAAACAAAAACACACATTAACAATCAACCCATTCAAACTACAATTGATTTGTTTGTTCATGTAAATTAGCATATTTGAACGGTAACACAAGTCTACAGGGGGTTCAAGACAAGGTTGAAGCATTTTTGAGGTTGCTGAGTCAGTTTTGTGACTTTTTGTGACTTCCAGTTTTTCATCCAGTTTGGAGCTTCTCTTTGCATTCCTGTTTGTGTCAGCGCTAACGCTGCGATTGTAACGGCATCACCGCAATACAGCAGTCATGTGATGCCTACTGCGGTTTTGAGCTCATCACCATCATCACCAAAATATATTAATATATACATATATATATAATTTTATTTTAATATACATATATATACATATATACATATATATTTATATACAGTCATGGAAAAAATTATTAGACCACCCTTGTTTTCTTCAATTTCTTGTTAATTTTAATGCCTGGCTCAACTAAAGGTACATTTGTTTGGACAATTATAATGATAACAACAAAAATAGCTCATGAGAGTTTAATTTAAGAACTAAGGATTATTCATTTTCCATGGTTTTCTTGATAATAACCAAAATTACTTAAATTCTTACATCAATAGCTATGGCATTGTACCGCCAAAAACACTACTTTTAAGCATTCCATGTTTTCTTTTCTGTTTGCTTTAAACACATGATACACACAAGAGTTAATACTTGATTGCATAACCATTGTTTTTGATGACTGCAGCCATGCGTCTTGGCATGCTCTCCACCAGCTTCTGACATTGTTCTGCTGTCACAGCAGCCCATTCCTGTTGGACAAATTCAAACAAATTTTCTTTGTTTTTGGGCTTGTGGTTCTCCATTTTGAGTTTGATGATTTTCCACAGGTTTTCAATTGGATTAAGATCTGGTGATTGAGCAGGCCAAGGCATGGTGCGAATGTTGTGGTTCTCCATCCAGGCTTTAACTGACCTTGCCGTGTGGTAAGGGGCATTGTCTTGTTGGAAAATCCAGTCATTCGAGGCAGGAAAGAGTTTTCCAGCTGATGGAAGAAGACTGTTTTCAAGGGTAGTCCTGTACTTGACCTGGTTCATTCGGCCTTCACACAATTGCATTTGCCCTGTTCCACTCAGACTGAAACAAACCCAGATCATGACTGATCCACCCCCATGTTTTACTGTAGGGGCAAGACAGTCTGGGTTGTAAGCTTCTCCAGGCTTCCTCCTAACCAGTAAGTTGGCTGGAGTGGGCATCAATTCAAAATTGGATCCATCACTGAAGAGAACCTTAGCCCAATCATCAACAGTCCAATCCTTGTGGTTTCGAGCAAAGAGTAACCGGGCCTTCCTCTGCCTTTCATTGATGAAGGGCTTCTTGCGTGCTCTGTGTGACTTCAAACCAGCTTCAACAAGTCGGTTTCGAACTGTCCTTGCCGAGCAAGTCACATTTCTCGACAGTGCCCACTCATTTTTAAGGTCCCTGGAGGTCTGACGACGATTCCTGACACAGGAGCGGATGAGTGCACGGTCATCTCGTGGGGTAGAAAGACGCGTTTCCTGCCACGGCCAGGTAGCAATTTGGTAGTGCCATGTTCAGCTTGTTTTTTTGTTGGAATGAACGGCTGTCTTGGAGATCTTCAGTTTTTCGCTACCTGTCTCTCACTCATGCCAATTTCCAGCAGTGCCAAGATGGCTGCCTTTGTTGCTTCACATAATTCTTTTGTTTTAGGCATTATGTGAGAGCTGACAACTTCTGAGTTGTGCTACGGCTTGAATGTAAGCAGGAAACCACTCTAGGCCTTTGCATGTGCAGTGCTGCTTGTGACATGAAATGGCCTCTTATATACCCTGGGAATCAATTAAGCTTAAGAATGTCAAATAGGACATAAAGTATTATGTGACCAGCTGCATTTTTTGTTGTGTTCATTGTATTATACGTTTAGTGGTACCAGATATTAGAATGAACAAGAAATTGAAGAAAACAAGGGTGGTCTAATAATTTTTTCCATGACTGTATATATTCACAATATATCAACACATTTGCTGTTGAAAGTTACAGGTGTGCATATTTTGTTTGATATGAAATACTATAAACAGTAACATTTAGTAAGATCCTGTTTTTAAAGCTAGACGGAGAAACAAAACTTTTCACACTGCAGCTCAGCAGCGGGCCAATTCTTTAACCCTAAGGGGTTAATGTTTTGTTTTCTTATTATTATGAATTATTTCGAGGTTTCAGTACTTCTCTTGATTGAATTGAATGTATACACACATAATACACAGACATAAAAGACAGAAGCATTGCATAAACGGTCAGAGTTAAATTTCAGTATAGCAGATATTGCTCACAGTTGTTGACTTCATTTTATTCAACAATAGCCGCAAATCTTGTTACAAAGCCAAACGTGTCACCAATTTGGGCACATTTTTTGCCAGAGGAGCAATCAACGGGGGTGATTGTGGGGGTAGCAGGGTTTTGGTGATCATGGGGAAGCAGGGTAGCGGGGTAGTGGTAGGGGGTTGTGGCGATCACAGTATACCGCAGTACACCGCCATACTGCACAAAAACTCATACCGAGTCAGTGCTGACTGTACTGCTGCTCTGGGGAGTGCTGCAGACACACATGAGGCTGTGATGGAAAAGGCTTATTTCCATCTGCCAATATCTGATAGATGGTTTTCAGACTCTTCCACAGTCTGTTATGTTTCCTGCTGTACAATTCAACCCCCAAACATCCAGTACAATTCATGATCGTAGTAGCTCTGGTAGCTTTGGTTCATGTAGTATTTGTCAGCTATTGCATTAACAAACATTGCAACACAAAATTCATCAGGAGCTTTTTTTTTCCACGCTCAAATTTGGCAAGCTGTTACATGGCTATCTCAGATTATATTTTTATTTTTATTTTACCTGGACTTTAACCTCCAGTTGGTTGGTTTCCTGTAAATACTTGTGGGCTTATCAAACAAAACCTGTTCTTTATCCTTTTTATTTTGTTGCTGCTTTTTGACACTGTTCCCTGCTAAATCCATTGGGGCCTTATGCCTGTCAAACCTTTCTTAACACACTGAAAGTTGACTTTTTATTTTAAGTTACTCAGGACAGAATTGATGCATGACATGGTTGAACTCAAGGCTACTGCAGGTCACAGACACCAAGATTTCTCCCCTTGGTCCCTTTATATAATCTTGACTGAGCAGCTAGTGTGTCAGGATTTGATGCGATGGCGGGATGGTCCAATGTCATCCATCCTTCCATCCATCCTCTTTCTGCTCAGGAGATTTAGCAGACTGAACTTGCAAAAATATTTTTTGAATATAAAATTCAACAAGCACTTTATCAAAACGCCTTAATGATCTGGAGCCCTGGGTCATTGCCCTCTTTGAAAGATCAGGTCCCAATAAAAGGTGCAAACAGGCATCTCACCAGGATGGAAAGTGCTCACTTTCCCTTCCCTTCACTACTATCCTGGAAACCCCTTGGCTTTTTATCCCATCAAAGACAAAGCAATAGAGAAACAGCCCTGTCAGCCGCTGATCATCCACCCCTGGTGATTTCGCTGCACGCTCCTCTGCTATCACACTGATTAATCACAAACCTACAGGGTTACTTAGTATTGCTTCTATAACTCCAATGCAGTTGGAGAGATGCAGCGCCCTCTGGGTTTTCTCTTTGCTTGGCCCAACATCAGCCATTCCCCACCAGTGGTAGATCACCTCGCTCTATCAGTGGTGCTGTGTTATTAGCCTGAGGCTTAGCACTCCATCTTCCAAGGTTTCATTATACGACAGTTCACGCCACCTTATAAGATATCACCCTCTCTGAGACTGACATCTCTGGTGCGCCTCTCTTTTATTTATTTTGTTTGTTCTTGTTTCTCCTGTAAACATAAAAGAAATCAAATCACTTAGAAAAATGTTTGTATGTGTGAAAAGAGTGCATTGAGTCTGCCACTGTGTCAGTTGGGGAGCATTCCACTCAATGACCACATTCAAGATATATATTCACCAGTATGGATTAAATGAACCCTTTTAGCTCCATGTGAGCCACACTAGTTGATGCTGAGATGGTAAAAAGAGATGGTAAAATGTGAAATGTATTGAATTCAGGTTGCCCTCAAAAACAATTAGTGAGTGGACCCGACAGAGAGACATCTTTCAATGTCTGTTCTTAGTCTGACAGTTAATAAATTGAAGAGGGAAAAAATTACAACCAATGCTTAGATGCAAATTGGTTCAGCTAGCACAACATTATTTATGTTGTGAAAATGGGAAACTATTTCATTAGTTTCCCATTATCATAGGACACAAACCTACTTACTTTCGGACTGAACCAGACCAGTGTTTTCGTTATGCCAAGCTAAGCCGACCTGCAGGCTGTTGCCATAATTTAGGGTTTTCAAAGTCATATGTAGTATGCAACCAGTTACATGTGGTTTTCAAAGTCAGATATAGTATGCAACCAGTTATATGTTTTTCGTTATTGCCTAACAGGAGAATGTGCAGCTCTTCAAAGACGACATGCTTGTTGGGCTTCAAAAACCTTTTTTCAGTTGTTGTTCTTTTTTATGTTGTGTTCGCTGTCCCAGAGGTTATTATGATTGAAGTGTACATAATGTGGCAGAGTTGTTGCACTTTTCTTTCCTTCAGTTATGTTGAACAAATTGGAAAAGACATGTAACAGCAAGCAGTCAAAGTTTGAGAGGCGCGTGCCGTTGTTAAATGTTATCCCCAAACCTTCCCCACGTTCTTTAAACCTTTTTGACTGAATGTCACGGCTGACACTCTGTGGAGGATTTGCCCGTGGGGGGAGCTTTTCCTGCTGACATTTCACACCGTGTGTGTGTGTGTGTGTGTGTGTGACAAGTTGTCTCTTTCAGCATGTGTTTGTGTTGAATGAACGACATTTGTCAGTTGTATGAATACTGGAACATGTTCACAGCTATCGTCCCCACAAGGTCACTGCTATCCCCACATAATCCATCTGTTACTGTGGTCACACACACTACATAGACGTGCATTTATTCAGTCCATCACTCTTGCCATCAATGCCTATTTACTTCTCAGAAATCACACGCATCTTTTCCAGGGGACGTATGTATGTACGTATGTGCGCTATGTTGCCAAAAGTATTCGCTCACATATGAACTTAAGTGACATCCCATTCCTAATCCATAGGGTTCAATATGATGTTGGTCCACCCTTTGAAGCTATAACAGCTTCAACTCTTCTGGGAAGGCTGTCCACAAGGTTTAGGAGTGTGTTTATGGGAATATTTGACCATTCTTCCAGAAGCGTATTTGTGAGGTCACACACTGATGTTGGACGAGAAGGCCCGGCTCTCAGTCTCTGCTCTAATTCATCCCAAAGGTGTTCTATCGGGTTGAGGTTCAGGACTCTGTGCAGGCCAGTCAAGGTCATCCACACCAGACTCTGTCATCCATGTCTTTATGGACCTTGCTTTGTGCACTGGTGCACAGTCATGTTGGAAGAGCAAGGGGCCAGCTCCAAACTGTTCCCACAAAGTTGGGAGCATGGAATTGTCCAAAATGTCTTGGTATGCTGAAGCTCTCTGTGCACTGTTCTTGAACTAACCTGAAGGCCACATGAAGTTTGGAGATCTGTAGGGATTGACTCTGCAGAAAGTTGGTGACCTCTTCACACTATGCGCCTCAGCATCCACTGACCCCGTTCCGTCAGTTTATGTGGTCTACCACTTTGTGGCTGAGTTGCTGTCGTTCCCAAACACTTCCACGTTCTTATAATACAACTGACAGTTGACTGTGGAATATTTCACGACTGGATTTGTTGCACAGGTGGCATCCTATCACAGTTCCACGCTGGAATTCACTGAGCTCCTGAGAGCGACCAATTCTTTCACAAATGTTTGTAAAAGCAGTCTGCATGCCTAGGTGCTTGATTTTATACACCTGTGGCCATGGAAGTGATTGGAACACCTGATTCTGATTATTTGGATGGGTGAATGAATACATTTGGGCAATATAGTGTATGTATGTATACACAAACCAACACACAACTAAACTGAGTACTGCTGCTGTTGAGCTGTCTTTATCAAAGTAGACCTCAGGCCAGCAGTTGACACCTGACTGCTCGCACAGAAGAGAGAGAGAAACCCCCACTCTGACAGAAAATATTTTGAACGAGTGTGTGTCTGTCTGCACATAGATGTAGATAAAACCCCGAAATACAGAATGTGTGTGTGTGTGTGGTGTGCATTCAGTGCTATATTATTACATTTTATAAAGCTTCTGCACAAACTAAATACAATACTAACGTGATGATGTTCTTCATTTTAATTCAGCATGTTTTGATGCCAACATAACCAGCTAATTGTAGGGGGAAGCATTTAAATAACGCTAGCTAATAATCACTATTAAAGTTTCCCTGGCTTTGAGTATGAGAAAGAACGGAATTGCAAATGAATTACAAAATTATTACAATTATTACAATTCATCCTGAAGGGAACGTGAATGTCTGAAACACAGTGTTGTTTTATTGTGAATTTTAACCTGCTGGTAACAATAAAGAAGTGACAATCCCTCCACTGGTTGTCTAGATCTATTAGCCTGCACCAAAATGTGATCAAGCATCTATTGCTAAAATGGCTCAGACCGAATGAATATTGCAGAGACACACCATACACACACACTGTGTGACATTTCCATTTGTTTGTGTGCAGTTTGTATATGAGGGACCAGGTACTGTACATAATTATATACCATTCAGAAAAAAAAACAAAACAAATCAAGACGATGTCTTGTGTGTAAGTAACAGAGAGAGAGAACAGCTCAGTGCATGCAGTAGTTTATATTGTAGTTATGCCTCTGAGGTGTGTCCTCAACTGTCTATTCATGTATGGTTATGTAGCAATGTGTGTGTGTGTGTGTGTGTGCGTTTGCATGTGGGCATGTCAGGTACAGCTGTGGTAATATGAGTGTTGATATTACAGCTATTAATCACACTGAGCCTTCAGGATTTTTTTAGTCTTCCCTTCCCCCATGTTCTTGTTTCTTTGTTTCCCTGACAGTCCACCACAAGCTTTAAACAAGCTGTGTTGCGCAGAATAGACACAGTAAATCACAACAAACACAAATTATGTTAGTGATGTGTTTTTAGTGTTGTTTGTGACATGTTTTCCATGTCTACATACCCAACCGTGGTGTTTTGCCTAAACCTGAGTGGTTTTGTGGACCAAATACAGGATGATGCAGAGGAGCCAGTCACAGTTAGCTCTCATCCTACTAATGGGATACAATTACAGTTAAGACCAGATTTAGGAAGTGGCATAAAAGTTCCACTGTCTATGTGTGATGGCGAGAGAAGCAGTGTTTGAACCGTGGGAATTGCAAACTTTATCCACGTAATGAGCATTTTCAATACCCACTCTGTTCCAGCTGCCTGATCCATTCTTTTCATGTGTGGACACCTCTACCCAAAATATGATTGGTTACTGGTTTCTAAAGCCAAATGCAAATGATAGGTAGCCTAGCTTGCTAACCAGAGTTTGAGAGCTGCCATGGCAGAAGAGAGTGACTCGACCACAGCAGTTCTGAAAGCAGGCTAACTGGCACCACTGTATGGCTATATTATACACATATTTATATGCCCATATTTTTGGAGCCTGTCAACAGTTTTGGCTACTTATCTTATTGATTATAATAATCAATAATAGTGTTACACCATTTTATAATAGACATTTGTGTTAATAATGTATTTGTGATAATAACTGAATGTGTAAAATATAGCCATCCATCAACTGGGAAATAAAGTCTCCTATCTGTGAGACAGTCATGTCAGACAGTGGTTCTTTGTGCTTGACTGGCTGGCTCATAAGTCAGTGGTCTCCACATGTGGTCTAGAAGACCAGCCTCCAGAGAAATCTCCAGTCAGCTTATAGTGGCGTGTCTAGCCAGGTGTCAGTATGAGGAGCTTCTCAACTCTGAAAATATCAGATTTCAAATCTACACAGTTGATTTCATGCCCATCCTCACAAGTGACTTTAATGATGAAAAAACATAGTGCTAGCTTGCTTTCAGAGCTACTGCAGTTGAGTCGCTCTCCTAAGTCATGGCAGCTCCAAAGTTTTGGTTAGCATCATAGCTAGATTACCTATAGTTAGCATTTAGCTTTAGAAACCAGTAGCCAATCGCAGAATTGTGGTGCCAGGTTTTCCCGCCAGGTCTGCAGGGCAGAGGTGCAGATGTGCAGAATGGATTGGGTAACTGGAACAGATTACTGACAAACGTTACATGTTCATGTATTGATGTGCAAGGCTGATTTTCCTTGTGTTCATTATTTTGGTATTACTCTCTTTCGCTTCAGGACTGTCCTCATTTCCTGCACTGCTTAAATGTATCCTGGACTGGCACTGCTGCATTTACTTCTTGGTTTTTCTTGCTGATGCTAGGTGCCTCATATTCTTTAAGTCCATCTCATGGCCTGATTTTGTTTCCTTGAGAATTACCCCCAAATAGGAAATTCCAGTCATTCATTGTTGGTGTGTTGTTTTACATATAGACACTCACAGCTCTGCAGAACTGGACCCTAAAGAAGGGATGAAATTGTTCTTCTTTATACTGTATGTCTTTGTGAAAAGACAAAGTAAAATAGAGCTACTGAGATAATTTGATTAAGTAATATGGCTCTGCTGGGGCTACAGCTAACATTCCAGGCTCACACATGTACTCAAATGAAAAGTCTTCACACAGTGCAGGTTGTGCTGTACATTGTTGCTCATTTGCTCACACTACAGTTTTACTCATGCCAGCCAGTGTTTAACAGCTGAATGTCAGCTTCACTAATCTTTCCTCTCCAAATGTATGCAAATCCACACAAAATGAAAGACCTTTTTTTTCCCAAAAGCTACTTTACGCATTTAACTAAATTTGGGTGAATTTCAAGTGGAAAATCTGAAATCCTGCGTTATTGTGGATGAGCAAAGGACCATGTCAACACAAGGATGAAGTCAAGAAAAGAATCTACTAATAGAGATTAACATTCAGCTCTGACGTATGAGTAATACGAAACAGGTCTGTGGAAAGAAGCTTTTCTTTGATGGAGGAAAATGAGTAATTCAAACCTACAAGCAGTCACACTCTCAAAGTAATAATGGCTTTACAATATCATCGAAACAATAGAGCTACCAACAATAGGAACATAACAGTGTCAGAAAGAAATGCTTTGCTGTCTTAATTAAAAGTACAGTAACAAAGGCTGGATAATCACAATGCTGGTTCATGATTCTTCTTAAGACCAGTGGAAACGTCAGTTAATGTCAGCATTTATTCCATGTTATGCCCCTGAAAAATATGGAAGAAATTTATCATGAGAATGAAAGTGAAGTTTGTTTCGCAAATGAAAATGTTTACAAAAAAAAGTACAAATGAAGTCTGTAGAAAGTACACACCACTTCTGGTTATACAGTATTTTTCCTCTCTAATATTAATGTCACCTTAAAGCTATAGTCCGTCATGTTACAGAGCTAACAAGAGAGCTAGCAAGATTTGAAAGTAGCACTTCTTCTCAGCCTCCTCTAAGCTCCTCCCCCTCCCATCAGTGCTCCATCCAAAGCTCCACCCCCTCAAACTTGAACAGTGGCATTCAGCAGGGAGAGGAGAGCCGATATGCACCACAGATGTGAAATGTCCCGTTCAAAGCCATCAATGTTATTTTATCACCTTTATAATGCAGACACTGACAACTATGGCTGTGCAATACAGTCAAAATGTCATATCCTATAACCTCTTCAATACAAGCAGCACTGATGACCAGTTTACAAGCACAGATAAGCTAGTATGATAAATTAGCACTGAGCTAAAAGCCCAAACATACTTGGCAGAATGGATATGGAGTGCACAAAGCTCAAATTTTGCGACCGCGGCTTCACACTGTTGTCACGCAAAACACTGCTCAGCACCCAGTTTTCACATCAACCCAGTTTAAATACGACATTGATCTTCCGATTCACATAAATTTCACAGGAAACAACTAGCAGCAGAGCGCTCCACTATGGAAGCTTTGAGCTGAACGGACATCCAGATCCACACAGTCTGCTGGAGTCTGTGAGCACCTTTATAATGCAGACACTGGAGACTATGACTGTGCAATGTTCAAAATGTCATATCCTATATCCTCTTCAATACAAGCCGCATCTACGACCAGCTTACACCTACAGAGAAACTAACGTCAGCATCGGTCTAATACGTGCTCCAAAAGTAGCTAAGTTAGCAAACATTACATATAAATAATAACTCCTTCCGAAGCTAAACAAATAATTAGCTGTTCAACAGAAAAGCAACAGAAAGCAGAAACTTCTGTATCACTTTTCAGTCCCTTCAGATGTCTCAGTGTCTCCACTGATGTTCACTCTGGTTTGTCCTCTTAGCTTTATCCAGAGTTTTGTCTTTCAGTCTTTTCTGTCTCCCTCTTTCTTCTCTTTGTCTGTTTAGCAGGGTGAGTCGTCAGAAGTAACACTGGAAGTGGTATTTTTGGCTGCATTTTCTCTAACATTGTTCCCTACAGAACAGATTCTCCTGTTAACTCTGTATTTCTGCAGAGGAGTGTGCTGGACATTTACACAAACAGTGGGGAGGAGGGAGGGACAGACATGAAAGCATCTGATTGGTTCTTTCCACTGGCACAAAGTGTCAGTTGATTAGTCAGTGTTTTATAGCTGCCACAGAGGTCTGATTCTTTTCCTTCCTTTTTCTGAACACATAATGTATTGACTGCTCTCCGGGTAGAAGGACCATTTCACCCAGTAGAACAAAAAGTGCTTCTGAACAGAATGACAGACTATAGCTTTAAATTAGCTTAGCAGCCTATCACACAAGTCACTATTGCATGAAACATGATACCAACTACAGTGTCAAAAATACCACCAGTGCTTCATGAAGCTTCATTTGTCCATCACTACGAAATATATAAAAAAAATGGATGTGAATTCATAAAGCCCACACAGTCATGGTCGATCTGTGCTTCCATAAACCTTACTCACACATCCATTGTACTACACTCTGCAAAAAATTAATTTGAGTGAATTGAAATTAAATGATTTTACTCAAAAACTCTTTGACATGTTCATGAATTATTACAACTCTGTTTAGCAACCATATATCTGAAATGGCAAGAAATGAAGAGTGATAGTGATGTTTCCTCAGTGAGCGAGTGGAGACCAAAATGAAAATAATATCAGATCCCAGATCACATATCACCACTTATACACATTGAAGTAAATCATAAAGAATAAAGTAAGTTCTTTTGGACCTTCTTTCCAATGTAAACATCTCCTAACTGTGTGTGTGTGTGTGTGTGTGTGTGTGTGTTTTATGACATATTATGTGCTCTCATAGCTTCATTTAGCTTGTCACACACATGCAGAACACAGTCCCCTTATCTTGGACAGATTTAGACAGTACCCCGGGGCACAGACATGATCCCCAAAGTGAACGACTGTTTCTCCTTGTTTCTAGTTGTTTGACATATTCTTTTAGTTGGTTTCCTTCAAAACTCAATTATTGTTCAAAGTTGTTCTTCCGGCTATGGATCAGAAAATGTCGCCATGTTCTAGTAGAATCACCAGGGGTGCTGTCAAAGTGTCCTGGCAGTGTTTCTATGCACTGTCTACCGAGAAGCTTAGTGTTATCTTGACAAACAAAGTATTCTGTTAAGTGTTTATATGATTATTATCTGAGTATTATATGAGCTATAACAGGCTCAATTCATGTGACTCTTTCTCACAAACCATAAGGAGATAAAAAATCCTCCATTGTTGGATTTGTAGTGTGTACAAAGAAATATTAAAAGAAACAAAACACATAAAAGAGAGCAGTAGAAACAGAGATGTGCTCTCCTCATGTTACCCTGCCTGCAGCTGTGAAACTCCCTCACAGAAGTTTGTTGCAGCCTGCGTCTCTCTGTCACGATGCAGAAGCCTCTAGATGAAATGAAGGAACAGTACGCAAATCATCCTGAATTCTGTTTGAAGCGTGACGTCAGTGGGACGATGACGCCACTTAACATCAGCAACACAGCAGGAGGAGAGAAAGGAAATATTTAGAAACTGTGGAGAGAAATATGAACAAGTTCTGTGTGTTTCAAACCAAATTCCTTTGAATCAAAGCAGATATATCAAAGTTATCTTGACATTATTCATATTTCAGCAGCTTGTAGATCAGGGAAGATGCTTAAAGTCTAAAAAAATGTCAAGTCTACATGAATGAGAGACTCATTTAAGGTTACAAAGTGACAGCAACGTGTCAGTTTTGTCAGCAGTGTTTTGACAGTTCAAGCTTAAAAAGAACAAGCTCAAAGTTCAGTTCACACATATGACCTGTCTTAGGGCAGAAGGCAGGGTACACCCTGGACAAGTCTCCAGTTCATCACAGGACACATAGAGACAGACAACCACTCACACTCACATTCACACCTATGGTCAATTTAAATTAACCAATTAACCTAATCCCCATGCATGTTTTTGGATGGTGGGAGGAAGCCGGAGTACCAGAGAGAACCCACACAGACATGGGGAGAACATGCAAACACAGAAAGGCCTTGGGTCGGGACATTTCTTTTACATAAATCAGACTGTGTTACTCAATACAACCTCTTCTTAACCATTCATCACTAGCTGTCAATCACTTGCACTCCAAAAATAATCAAATTATCATACCAGTAAAGAATCACAGACAGCTCCGTGCTGGCTCCACCAAGTGTTCTGCAAAACTGGCTTCAGCTCTAGCCATGCTGGACTGTCATAATATTTGCCATAAACAGTATCGTAAAACCCAAAAACTGTTTTCTCTTGCGAGAGTTTTCAAATGACCGTGAACTTGAATGGTGTGTGCTGTTCAGTCTTGCAAGACCGAGCACTGCTCCCGTTCCTGCTCATTACTGGAAAACTGATCAATTCACTGTTCACGGAAAATATGAACATGTTCAGTGAACACCGAGTGTTGTGGCAAGGATAGTTGAGCCTCCCAGGCAGGGTGATTTCATTTGTGGTTGAAGTTATTGCTGTTTAATATGTATTTATTCATACGTCTCACAGGCAGATGCTAATATCATCAGCTGCTCTGTTTTGGCGTGGTGGAGAAGAGGAGATGTTGCTCAGGCTCCATCTGTTTTGGTTTGTTTTCAGAGATGTTCACATTACATTGTGTCTTATGTAACTTACTGTATGTCATATGAAGTGTCTGTGCATTTTTATTGTTAATACCCTATACATATATTAGAGAAGAGGGATCCCTCCTCTGTTACTCCTCTTCTGTTGAATCTTGAATCTTACTCTTTTTGAGGTTTTTATATTTTTCCTGTAAAGGCCATTATTGGGAGAGTTTTTCCTTTATTGACTTTGAAAAGTGAGTTGTCTGTATACTCTCAGACTTGTTTAAATTAAAAAGTGTAAGTCAAACAATGCTGAAAATAAATGGCACACTATGGACACACTGTGTAGCTTAAACTGCACTTACCTCAGCTTATTTTTTAAAAAACAGACCTATGGGGTCATGACTTGGAGTTCAGCTCTTTCAAATCTAGAAAGTAAGGGATTTGAAATAATGCAGGTAGAAGGCTTTACTCAGGGCATCTTGGACAGCATAAAAACAACCTGTCAAAACAAAAAGAAGTGATGATGAAGAAGAAGACAGAGAGACGCAAAGATTGACCAACACTGAGAGACATTCAAAGACTTTGATGTTATATACAGAAAGTGGAGACAACAGTACGTCTGTGTGGTATTGAGACAGACACACTGACCCTGGGCATAAACAAAACAACTACAGACTGAGTATCCTTAAGTGAGTATTATTATGAAAAAAGTGGCATATTGCAGCACATGATTGAATAGCTAATATGCTTGCCAGACACACTCCTGCATTATTCAAAAGGCAAATCCTGAACTCCACACACACACACACATACAAGTAATTTACAGTCTACAGACGTGAACAAAATCCATCCACAAATACACATACTCGCCAATATGTCCACAAATACATGTAAAACAGTCTTAAAAATGCTATTGCTATTGCTTCAGAGGCTACCACACACGCACACACGCACACTTATATAACCAAAAACAGCTCAATTTAAAGTGCATAATGTTGAGCCGTATTCCACATACACCTTGAGGCAATCATTTTACAGGATGGTTACATACAGTCAATAACTCCTCCAAATACATCTTCAAAGAAGCACGTCTCCTCAACATGATCTTCATAAAGTCATTAAGTGTAAGTTAATGCTCAGAAATACCGTAAAACACACATGAACATACTGTATATTCCCATAAACACTCATTGAACAGTCACACAAACAAACCCTGCTCTGGTTCCCAGGAGAGACCTCCTTATTACACACTTTATGTAACATCTCCCCTCTTCGTGCTCTCATTCTGTCTGCTTTTTCCCAGCACTTTAACCCCCATTTTTTGCTCTCCGCCTCCACAATCCCCCTCTTCGGCAGCAGCACAGGTCATATATTTATTAACTGTGGACCCAAAAGAATCTGCCTACGAGGTCTGACAAGGAGGAGGAGAGAGAGAGGTGGGGTGGGGGAATTAGATTTTGGCAGCTATTATCTGTTTCCGAGACGTATGGATGTGCAAGGACATCGCCAGCAGGGTAAACAATGGCACACAATGCAGCTGGATAAATAAAACAAACATAAGAAAGAAAGTGTTGCGATAATTGTGGACAAGGTGAGGAATGTGTTGGGGTGGCTGGTTGGGAGGTAAAAAAGAAGTGTAAATGATGATAATGATAATTGCATTTTTTTCTGACCTCATGTAAAGGTAGTGCCACTCATCAGAGAAAAAGTTGACCTGCAACATTTTGTGAAATCTAGTGTGCGCTTTCTTTCTGTGCTAGTTTCTCAAGATTTCAGAATGTGTCTTTAAACACAATAAGCTGTATGCTAAGTCTTCTAAATAAAAGACTTCACTGAATAACAAAGGGCACTTGCATCAGCAAGGAAATAAATAATGTAAACTATCTCTCATAAAAAAATAGGAAAGGGAATTAAACTACAACAAAAAGCACTCACAAGGAAGACAGGCTAAACTAGAAAATCTTAAGCTACAAAGTAACAAAAATTTCTTAAAGAGGAAATGATTTAAGAAGGGCACAATTCAAAGCAAAGAACAAAAAATACTTAAAAAGCAATGGCACAGGGTGAGCAGACCGGTAGGTGGAGAGACAGGTTCACGATGAACTGGCACAGGACAGGGGTTGACAGAACTATCTGAACATGAGAAAGGGTATCACAACTGGCAACAATCAGGCAGACAATCACAGATGTGGGAGACAGGAGGGCAGGAAGCAAAGTGATATGAAACGAGAGGGAACAGGCATTACACAATAAAAGCAATCAGCAGTCAGTCCTCGAGTCAGCCACACACGCTATGTGATTTCCTTATTCATTCATTCATTCAGCAGGCCAATTCTGGCATAGTCTAGTTCTGGTGTCTGTCAAAATGACATGTCCTTTCATTAACGATCCAGTGGATGAAGGAGCAGCATTACTGCGCAGAGAATTAAATATTTGTCAGGAGATTGTTGTCAGACCACGCATAGATGTTCTTGCATTTCCGGACAATTATCTTTTTGAACGGTACCATTTCACGTCACAGCCCATAATCTACATACACAGCGTAATCTGTCCTTACATTTGCAACATTACCAACCACAGTCAATGTGCAAAATAAATTGCAGCAATCCACCAATCAGGCCTGTATGGTAGAGTGGCCAGAGGGAAGCCACTCCTTAGTAAAAAGCACATGGCAGCCCACCTGGAGTTTGACTAAATGCACCTGAAGGACTCTCAGACCATGAGAAACTAAATTCTCTGGTCTGATGAGACAAAGATTGAACTCTTTGGTGTGAATGTCAGGCGTCATGTTTGGAGGAAACCAGGCAGCGTTCATCACCAGGACAACACCATCCCTACAGTGAAGCATGGTGGAGGCAGCATCATGCTGTGAGGAAGTGGAGACTAGTCAGGATAGAAGGAAAGATGAATGCAGCCATGTCCAGAGATATCCTGATCTGAAAATGATTGAGCACTGACGCTTCTCATCCAACCTGATGGAGCTGGAGAGGAGCTGCAAAGAGGAATGGACCAAACTGTCCAAAAATATGTGAGCCAGGCTAGAGGCATCATATGCATCATGCATCAACAAAGTATTGAGTAAAGGTTGTGAATCCTTATGTACAGGAAATATTTCAGTGTTTTGGGGCAAAAAATTTAATCCATTTTGGAATAAGGTTGTAACATAACAAAATGCAGACAAAAAGTGAACTGGAATGAATATTTTCCAGATGCAAGTTTAAAGATCACAATTTTAATTCTGTATATTAAGGGGTTAAATTAATATTATCTTATATTCCTTGAATGTAAAAAACAAACAAAAAAAAAACTGGTGCCTAAATGAAGCATGTGAATACAAAAGAAATGATGTCAAAGCAGAGTAAATGAGAGTCGCAGGTGTGTCAGCAAGACTGGAGGGACAATAGAGTGTGACAGAGACAGCTGATGAGACTGAGACAGTGACAGATTTGGACAGAGAATACAGAGAAAATGTGTTGAGACAGAAAGAAAGATGTGTGAAAGAGAACAACAGACGAAAGCTGAAAGATGCTCAGAGGGAGAGCAACCTGCAGGATTGAGGCCCTGCGAGCCAGCTGGCCTTCTCACGGCTGACGTGATCACTGTGTCAATGATCTGCAGTGGAATTGGAAATGCACTTCAGCAAACCACCCTCATTCCCTTGAATAGTGGCAGGTCCTGTTTCTCACACACACACACTGGACTTCCAATGGCAGTCCACTCATCCCTGTAGTCTTGGTCTCACATGAACACTAAATGCCTTCACTGTGTCTGACCATGTCAGCCCTTCTCAACCTTAAACTGCAACATATTTGTTGTATCAAAAACTACAAGTCACCCCATCTCATTGTTGCTGAACAGGTTGTTCTTGTACATAACTATGAAAAGCAATGCACTGTAATTTAGATAGATGCAACTTTGTTGTCATTACACATCACAAGTACAAGATAACAAAATTCAGACAACATCTAACCAGAACTAAACAATGAACAGACATGGAATAAGAATATAGCATATATGTACAGGAATGTAGGTTATGTAATGGTATGGAAATATTTACAATATTTATTTATTTTCTTTTTTAATTCGACTATATCCAGATGTATCAAGAGTGATATAGAGACACAGCTTAAGGAGGAGCCAGGGTGGATGGATGAGTGAACGCTTTCACCCAGGAGGCCGTTGTTTGTGTCACCTATGAAACCTGGTTAGCTCGCTAGCTAACGTTATTATGTGCCTGCCGATGTTGCAGATTCACTTTAAGTGAGTTACTGCAGTACTTGGGATACATGGTGCTACATAGTATGAATTATACCATTCATTCAGAAGTGCACTGTTTGGAGGTTGAGATTCCTCACACTGCTTTTGTTGTTGATTGTTTTGCATGCCTAACCAAATTCTATAAGTGGGGACTGATGATCATAACAATCATAAAGTCATAAAAATAACATGCGCTCATACTCTCTCACCTTCTATTTCCACTCCACTGCATCTACCACAACTCAAACCATCACTGGTGAACTGGACTCCATCAGCAAGGTAAGACAGCACTAAAATTATCATATAAATGCATGTCCATTTTCTAGATTTATGCATGTCAATGCATATAACTCAATGGCCATTTTTATTCTCAAATGAGTGTCTGCCCCATTTAAGGAGCAGGTGGCTCAACCATAATGAGATTCTTTGTTCCCACTTGGATTTCCAAATGGACTCTTCCATGTGTGGGACCTCTCATCAGCCCCTCAGTCCCAGCTCCCACCTCCCACCTCCTGAACCCCATTTTGTAATAGCAGTTATAGCAATCTCCTGAACTTATTCAGGCCCATTCTTTGGTGTGATTGCAATAAATGTAATTCAACACATATTTCCATTCTGTGAGCAATTAATTGTTTGAAGTGTACATCCAATGGTGTGTCTTTTACTACAGAAATAGCGCCTAAATCTTGCATTTACCATGAAGAACATGTAAGCTTACGGTCACTACTTGGATGCTCATAATGAGTGATAGCTGTTGCAGAAATACCCCAAAAGTAGGCTTAACAACGCACATATTTCCAAATACATTTAACCATTAAGATAGCACTTTTTGAAAAGTTTAGTTGAAATATCTTAAACTACTAATCACAAACCCACAGAAATAGGACAATTCCCATCAAGGAAACAGATTATTTTAACACACTATGAACACACCATTGTAAAGGCCCTTCTTTAATGCAGTTACACTCAGACTGAAAAAACAATGTCATTTGCTAACATATCAATGCCAATCTCAGAAAATAATGGTGGCATACTAGTATATCAACTAATACAATGTTAATCCTACAAATAATCTACTAATAACATGTCGCAAAATGTCTCAGTGATAGGAATAACAGCATTAAAAAAACAAGGCTACCAATGGCATTATTTTTTCCACGGGTAAACTAATTAGTTACAAGTACCATTATTATTACACTGTTACTGTTACTGACAATTAACTCATTGAGTAATTTAGAAAACAAAAAAGTGCCACAGAATATTTTGTACTATGACGCTGAAAACACTGAATAGCTCAAATGACACAATAGACTCTCTATTTCAATCCATCCATCCATCCATCCATTTTCTACCGCTTATCCTCACATAGGGTCGTGGGGGGGGGCAGAGCCTATTCCAGCTGTCTTATACCCCTTCTCCACCAAAAGGAACTTAGTGCTGGTGCTTAGTTGGTTCAACATGTGTTCCTCCTGAACACCGATAGTTTTTCCACTGGCAAGGAGCCTAGCCAGAGCCACGTCATTACATCACTGCAAAATGTCATTACATCACTGCATTTTTGTTTGATGTCAGTGGCGTAAAAGTCTCTCTAAGCTCTGACTACTAGTGATGGACAACTGAGGCTTCATGAAGCACTTGTGATATTGTTTGACTCCTCTAGATGGTGCTCTTGGTTTAAACATGTAATGGAAATTTTGTAATTTTCCATTACACTAGCCTTTTCCTTTAAACCAAGAGGGCCATCTAGAGGAGTCGAACAATATCACAAGTGCTTCATGAAGCTTCAGTTGTCCATCACTAGTGTAAATGCTGCAGCCTACCTGGAGCTGTTGTCATTTGACTTGGCTCTCAGGCGACGTGTAGTTCGCGAACAAGCAATTTTAAAGAATTTTAACTAACCCCCTAATCATAACCCTAACCTCAACATAACCACTGAGCTAAAATAAAGGTTTGAACAATTGGGGACATGGATTTTGTTTTGGACTGTGAGGATCATGTTGTCTTTGACTTCTCCAGTGAATGGGACTGAAGAAGCCGAATCTGGTAGAATCATATCCACTCCTGAGCCCCCCCCCCAAACCATCAACTGACTCCACCACCACGGTCCTAGGACCCTATAGGGGCCAGCTCACCCATAAACCAACAACACAACATTTCTGGACCTTCCATAGACTCCCCTTCTCACCAACGTGTTCTCACTCCCACTCTTTCAGGTAAATACAAGCCAACCTATCATATTGCAAGACCGCAGCGCAAGCTCCAGGACTGGTTATTTAAAGGCCGCAAACCGGTCCTAGTGCTTGGGGATTCAAATGGCAATAGAATCCCGGCTCATAATAATCCACAAATTCAAATAGATAGCTATCCGGGAGCAAACATTTATCACTTTTTGAAAATCTGCGAAAAAATCATCCCCAATCCAACAATAAACATTGTAGTTCTTTCCATCGGAATCAACAACAGAGATCAGGACCCCAAGCAGACCTCGTGCAAGCAGTTAAAAGCACTCCACAAACAAGCTACAGCTACCTTCCCCAACGCTGACATCTACTTTCCAATCATGAATTTTTCTCCCAATTTGACACAGAAACAAAAAAATAACCTTAAATTGATTAATAATACAATAGCCACTTTTTTCCATCGCTCACAGAAATCCCTCACGATACTTTCGTTACAGAACAGGATAACATTCATTGGAAACCAGCTACAGCACAACTTATCTTCGAAAACTGGTGTGCGTTCTTAAATTTATAGATAGCAATAATCCTCGCCCGGAACATATGGATGTAATAATTCCCACACCATCTGAAGTTCCTCAAAGTTTGGACCTGGGCTGGAGTTCTTCTTCTACCATCCTTAATCTATCCAAATTATTTTCACCCTCTGCCGCACAAATACAACTATTGGAAAAAGGTTTAACTTTCATCCCCTATCCATCTAGGTACGACTGGGAGGAGCTTCATAGGGACCTGCATCAGTATCATAGACGATTAAAAATAATTGAACACTTTCATAGTAAATCTAATCATCAAGTCACATTATTTACACAACCATCTACATGGGAACCGTTAACAGGTAATTCAAGCCAAATACTCCAGATCAATACTCCAATACTCTCAAATCAAATAGAAGATCCCTATACAGATATCGGCCCCCGGCAGGGGTTACAGACAATATGTCGAGGGCCGAACGTCAGGGCCTAACAGCATTGGTTCAGAATCCAAATATTATAATAAAACCGGCTGAAAAAGGTTCAAAAATCGTCATTATGGACCGGAATCAATACTTGATTGAAGCGAATCGCCAATTATAAAATCAGCTTCACTATAAACTCATTCCAGAAAGCATTCAATTACGAACACAATCAGAAATTCGCACAATAGTTTTATCATTATATCGCAATAAATTTATCACATTTAAACAAAAAGACTATTTGTTTGGCCCAGATAACCCCCGCTCCAGACAGTTTTATCTACTTCCCAAAAATCCATAAAGAACCACAAACATGGACAGTGCCCTATGAGGTTCCTCCTGGTCGCCCAATTGTCTCAGATTGTAATAGCACGTCCTATAAAATTTCCAAATACTTTGAACATTATCTTGGCCCCTTATCAATGAAACATCCCAGTTACATTAAGGATACTTATCATTTCTTAGATATCATTAGATCCATGGCTGTCCCCTCCAATGCCTATTTGTTTACAATAGATATTGATAGTTTATACACAAACATCAATACCACTTTAGGAATACAAGCGGTGACATCAATATTTCAAAAATATCCGGATAAATCTAGACCGGATAAAGAAATAATACAATTACTATCGATTTGTTTAAAGAACAACGACTTTGAGTTCAATAATAAATATTATCTTCAAATACATAGGACAGCAATGGGTCAGAGATACGCTCCGGCATATGCAAATATTTACATGAGCGAGTGGGAGCAGGGAGCATTAGCCAAATGTGAACACAAACCTTTTTTATATCTCCGTTTTCTGAATGACATCTTTGGTATTTGGACATACTGTATGACATGAAACTTTTCAGTGTGTTCATTGAAACCTTGAATAGTCATCACTCTGCTATCAAAATAAAACACACAATAAGTGCAACAGAAATTAATTTTTTAGATACCACCGTCTTCTTCCAACCATCTACAACTTCCTACACTAACTTACTAAGCAAGGTATATTTCAAAATGACCGATACACATGCATTATTACACAAGACGAGTTACCACCCAAAACATACCTTTAAGGGTATTATTAAGTCCAATATTATTTGGTTTTTTTTTGCATATCTTCATTAGAATCAGATCTCAACAATTCCATTTCCACATTATTTGCAGCTCTTAGGAGAAGAGGTTATCCGAGACGCTACCTTCGCTATATTAAAAATAACACATTTGCGGCCCTTGCTCCCACTCGCTCTATTGTACAGCAGACTCCACCCCAGGTTCTTCATACGGAATGGCTCTTGAATAATACAACTACCTCATCTGCATTTCCCTCAGCTCCTAATCTTAACATACTCCTTCCTTACCCTAAACTGGGTTCAAATCCCACTCCCACCTATAACCTTGACCAGGACCATCTCCCTGACCTTAACCTTCACCATTTTCCCATACCTAATCCTAAAATCTCCTCCCCTTTTCTCAACCATACTCCTAACCCTAACCTTCGCCTCCCCTCACCCTTATCTAATCCTAACCTCCCCAATCCTACCCCAGTTCATAATCTGACTCATGACCCAACCTCTGACCCTAACCCTAAGATCCCCCTCTCCCGTTTACAGACACCTAATTCTCTTTCTCCTAAATATTTCCCACATTCCAACCCTAGCCCTGTTGTTGGCAAGGGCCATTCTGGAAATACACTTCCCTTTCAGATGGTTTCTAACATGACAGACTCTACCAAAATAATACCACTGATTTCTACTTACTCACATAAAATCATTCAGTTCCATCGGACCATAAAACACAGTTTCAATCATGTGCAATCACAAATAGATGCATTTCGTAATTACAAAACCATTTCAGCTTATAGAAAAAATAAGAACTTAAAGGACATGCTAGTACATAAAAAATTACTGAACACAGACCCACAACACATAACAAATATCAAGCACACTATAGGAACAGGAAATTTATCACTAATATACATAGCAAATCCTCATATCCCACACTTGGTATCTTTTCATTTAACACCAGTAATGTGGTTTACATTATCACATGCACCTTTTGCAATAAACATTATGTAGGAGAAACCAAACATACCATACTCACCCGTCTAAAACAACATATATACAGAGTTGGGGAGGGTAAACTCACTACTCCGCTGGTCCAACACTTTCAGCAACACCCACTTAGTCGACTGATCATCTCTGGTTTGGAGTCGAATGATCACTGGACCGTGGGGCAGAGGAAGAGAGCAGAAAAAAATTGGATTCACAAGTTGGGTACAACAGCACCATTAGGTCTTAATGACAAATAAACAGATTGTATCCATCTTTGTTTTTTTTTTTTTGTTTTTTTTTTTTTTTAAGCCACCATCTATCTTAAGAAAACTGAAAGCAATGTGAGGTTGTTCTCCCCAGCCCGCATGGGCCGTGGACTGTCTCACGGGGGACTTGAGCCTGGGTCACCCGGGGGAGAGACGTGGGCCTCTGCCACACAGCCAACGACATGTTATATCACCTCATTTTCTTTTTCTTCCTCTCATTCTCTTTTTAACTTCTACATCATCAATATCAAGTAAAGAAAATTATATCTTATAATATGTAAATTTTATATTTTTCTCTGTTAAAACTTGATTTTAATTTTATTTGTAATTTTAAAATTATGTTTTATATATTAATTAAGCTCTATGGAGTTCTTTTTCATCATATTTATCACCATTCACGTTTTTAACTAAACTTCGCAATTGATAGATGGTGGTTATTTTCTGCTACTCATGGATGCTCTGCTTGGGGATTTTATCCTGCTTCCTGGTATGGGGGAGTGGGATACTTCCGACCTCGCCTTCCTTCACCTTATAATTCATAGTTACATCTCCCCTTTTTGGACTATATCTTTAGCTAATCAATAGGCCAGTGCAATTAAACTTAATCAGGATATTCTAACCCAAACCCTAACCCACTCATAACCCTAACCTCACCCTAACCCTAACCACTGAGCTAAAATAAAGGTTTGAACAATTGGGGACATGGAATTTGTTTTGGACTGTGAGGATCATGTTCTTTGACTTCTCCAGTGCTTTCAGCACGAACCAGCCTTCCCTGCTCAGGGGGAAGCTTGAAAGTGCAGAAGTAGACTGTCACCTGGCTGCCTGGACCATCGACTACCTCACAGACAGACCACAGTACGTGAGGCTTCAGGACTATGTCGGGCATGGTAGTCTGCAGCATGGTAGTCTGAACATCCAGGGCCTGGACATTGAAATGGTGGAGAGCTACAGGTACCTGGGTGTTCACCTCAACCATCCATCCATCCATCCCTCCATTATCTACCGCTTATCCTCATAGGGTCACGGGGGGGCTGGAGTCTATCCCAGCTGTCTTAGGGTGAAAGGCAGGGTACACCCTGGACAAGTCTCCAGTTCATCACAGGACACATAGAGACAGACAACCATTCACACTCACATTCCCACCTACGATCAATTTAAATTAACCAATTAACCTAATCCCCATGCATGTTTTTGGATGGTGGGAGGAAGCCGGAGTACTGAGAGAACCCACACAGACATGAGGAGAACATGCAAACTCCACACAGAAAGGCCCCGGGCTGGGAATCGAACCCGGTACCTTCTTGCTGTGAGGCAACAGTGCTAACCACTTCACTATACTATAAAATTTATTATTATTATTATCACTATTGTTATTGTTATAACACATAAAGATTCCTAACCTATAGTTAGATTTATTTCGACAATGTCTGCCAATGTCAACTATATTATGGTTATAAAATGCTTGAATGGATAAGGTTCAGAAAATAGGTGACATTAATTCTTGACCTGGGACAGTTTATAGTTCCACACCCTAAATGTTCACCTTGCTTAATACAGAGCACATACGTATCTTCCAACATTGACACTGAATCACAGCATTACACATGAATCATGCTCCAACATGAACAGGAGTCATTGAGACAAGCAAAAGACAATGTTGGCAGATAATTTCATTCAATTGAGTATTCTGTATAATAGAAGTTCACATATCCAAACAATGACACACAAATGGACATTTATACAGAATGAGGCATAATAACTGATGCAATGTTCATAGACACAGATCAGCACAAACACACACACCTCATGCTTTCACAGGTCATGAACTCTGGTCATCGAGTGTCTACCTTTTTCAATATAGTTAGTAGTGAGGGTGCCTGAGGGAGGCGGCAGGGGAAGCAATTCACCCATCACAGAGCCTGGCTGCGATGGAAGCTAGGACTTCCACTTTACTGAGACATCTACTTTAATTTGGAACCCATCAATGTCTTTTTCAATACCCATTACACCCAATGACACAAGGGAAAAGAGGAGATAGTTCTGGGATCAATGGTCTGATTAGAAAGAAGGAAAGAGAGTCTGTAAAATGTGTCCACAAGTGTAAAAGCCTTTGAGAGGTGAAGTCATTGATGAAAGGCCTCTAAATATGCTAAACAACAGTATCCACATCATTTTAGTTGTCAAGTTGTTAATAAGACAGCTCAGGTAGTTTTGTTGATCCTTCATTTCATTTGTATTGAGAACATAAATTAGGATATTAACTGAGGCTTTGTGGTCCGCAGTGAAGCACTTGAAATGTGAAATTACCGTTGCCCTTATTTACTCAAACACCTCACAGAGGATTTGTAGAAATGGAAGAAAAATGGCACTTCTGCAAAGGACAGGATTTGATCATTGCAACCTTCAATGTTCAATGTTGCAATTTCAACATCCCATTAAAAACCCACTGACTCTTTGGGGATATATGATGGAAGAATGTGTTTCCACCTACCAGCTCACTCTGTTGAGAGTGATCGATTGGCTCGCCATATATCTAAGTCATGTCAGATCAATAAGGGAGATTTAGAGGGGCTTGTATTTTATAGTACAAACATGTGGTTGGTGTGTATTGAAACACAAAAATTTTGCAATCATTGAAACACACACACACAAACAATACCTTAGTCTTGTATGCATTGTACAAAGTGTGTGAATGTTACACACACATAAGCCAAAAGCTTTTATTCATACTGCAGTCAAGTGCTGACATGTGTACCCACTGATGTGCACAATGACAAACGTAATCCCAGCTGAACGGATTTGCTGCACATGGCTTTGACATGGATTTGTATGTTCTTTTATTTAGTGCTGTTTCCCATTTCTGGTTTGTTTTAGGCACTTGCCCTCTTTTGTTTCCTTTTTTTACTGATTATTTAGCTGTATCTTTCCACACTTCACATCTCTCACACTGAAATACATATGCACAAGACATACCTTTATTACTTGTGACCTGAACAGACAGACCTCTGCGATACGTAGATATGCTTTCCCAACCTCCCACCCCCTGGGACAACATCACTGATGTGATGAGAATATAGAAATCCAATTCTTATTCTAATGTTGTAATAACACGAGAAGAGCGGATGCTCATCAGCCAATCATTTTGTCAGCACAGCCTACAGGGACCCTCTACGCCCTCAGAGTGAAAATGCACACATAGATCCTACATACACACAAACACCACAGCAGCATTTGTATGTGTATGATTATATACACATACAAATGGTTTTCATTGGCTGCTGTTTTAGATTGCACATTTGCCAGGATTTTTTTATTTATTCATGGATTATAATTGAATAAAGCTGTATAATAATTTGAGTTTATATCCCTGGAGTATGTTTTCTTTCAGAATTAGCTGGGTTGGTATGTTTCTTTTCATTCAATATTGTTACTAATTATAATCATGCAGTTCCAAAAAGGATAGACAGCGTGTTTAATCATAATGAAAACAGAGGAAAGCTCACCAGAGTGAATTATTAGAGTGAAGGTAGGATCAGAAAGGGTTTACAAGAAGGAGAGACAGGGATGAAGAAAAAAAACCATTTTGACCTATTATTGATGTGTTCTGGATCTGGACACATTATCTGGAGAACGGCATCTAATCCATGGGATCTGTTATTGATAAGATTCCTCTTATCTATATTCTAGCTGCACCAAGCTGATCTGCATAAAATGGAGATGGAAGACCAGTGGATGTTATCAACAGGGGCTGGCACCTACTAGGGTGGAGGAAAAGTGGTCTTGATGTGTGCTTTGGCTGATGAACTGTGGACTTCAGCAACTTCTTTTCATTGCCTGACACAGTGCATCTCTTTCCTCTGTGGGTGTGAGCACTGCACTGCCCAGGGGAAACACTGCCAAGACCATGGAAGCTGACAAGCAGAGGTGGGAAGAGTACTGAAATATTCTACTCAAATAAAAGTACTACAACTTGGATGAAAATTTACTTAATGCTGCATTTGTGTTGTATCGGAAGTCGGGATTCGGCATTAGGAATGACATCACACCCGAGTTGACGGTGTTCCAGTAAACAATTAGGAAAACCAAGATGGGCGCCTCCAATGAAAGTTTGTTTTGCTTGCTCTGTCTGTCATGGACTCTGCCGGAGCTTCCTAGCTCCACCCTGCAGGTGCTCTTCCTGCACATAATGTCGGGAAAGCCAAGACTTCAGAGCTTTGAACTGTAATTTATCTTGTACTTAAAGCTACACATCCATCCAGTCCAGCCAATCCAACTACCTGGTTCAGTCAAACATTGGTGCTTTTTAACTAAAGCCTCAGCTACTTCAACAATCTGAAGGCCAGTGGGATAGGCAATGTAGATAAAGTCTGCTCCTTTTTCCAGGATTTCGGACCATCAGTACCATCTTTGCCCTACTGTTACTGTTAGCATTTTGCAGTAAGGCCTCTGTTACCACAGAGAAACATGGGATGATGACTTCATCTGGCCATATACTGTGGCATGAGAGCTTCCAGGAGGTGATAGTATAATAGTGTCATGAGATGACACTGATGAGCGATCCATCTGGAAACCCGCGCTCAAATCAGCTGCTGAGCTTGAACTGTTATTTAAATTGCTTACATCTATTGAGTTTTCAGTCAGCCAGGTCAGTGTAAGCATGACTCATGGAATTGTCTCAACTTTGATTGTCCCTTTGTGTTTGATCTGGTTATAGAATGTAGTGTGAAATAATCACCAAAGCCCTCATCTAAGTACTGTAGGAAAAATTGCTCAGTGAGTCCAAATGTCCCCCTCACGGTCTTGTGCAACTCCTCCACAGTGCTGGTTATTCCCAATGGCAGTGTCAGCTTCTCACTTCTGTGTTCCATAGCAACTTTTAGGGCAACTTAGTCCATCGAAACAACAACAAAAAAAATCAACAACCCGAAAGGGGTAAGGGGTTATACATTTAAGAGTCAGTATTTCAAACACAAAGTATGACATCAGTATGACATCAAAAAAATTTCAAAAAAATTTCCAGGTGAACGGATAGAAAAAGTTATGGATTGTCATAGGACACTCCCACCCTGGCCAAACACGTAGTTACTTAGGTTACTTTCCCATTTAGCACGATATACCTCTCTGAAAGGGCATCCAGTATCCATGAAAATGAATCTAACCCTCTTTAACCAGTTTAACCAGTTACAACAGAAGTTTGTCAAATGGTGTGTCGCAAGTTCCATGTGGATTTGTGTCTGGCTTGCCATCCAATTACCCAGGGCCAAACCTAATTGCTGACCCTTGCTCAAAGGGTTTTAAAGTACATTAATTATGAGTCACAGCTACTGCTGCAACTCTAATGACAGTCCTGGTGAACAGGACCAATCTGCAGCTAAACTACAGTAACCCTAAAACTTACATTCCCATACAACAAAAGCACGTTGTAAATTATGTTTTCGTAAAAACACACGTTGTCATTGTGGAATAGTTTTTTTTTTTCACATTTGTAAAAAATAGTCATATAGAACGAGGTCTGTGTGATGGCTGGATCCTGTGTAAAACAAAAAGTCAACGTTCACTTATTTCACTTTTACGATACTTTTGTTTTTCAACTTAACCCTCTCAGACCCTCAAATCAACTGAATCCAGTAGTGTGTTTTTGTTTAGTTTCAACTTCTAATATCAATGTTGTCTTTAAAATTGGGGCACACATCTCAGTGTCTCCCCCATATGAATCTACTTGTGCACTGCTCACCCATTTTGTGGCTTTCATTGTCATTTTGGCACCTTTCTGTCTTGATTTAATATTTTAATCTGTCATTTCCTTTCCTTTTAAACAGCTCATGGACTGCAGTTGGAAATCACTGGCTAACACTGGCACATTTACAGACATGTTAATTAATGTCACTTGTGCATGATTTTCATGCAAGATATAGACAACACACAAACACACATCCAAACTCTGCCTCAAGGCAGAAATTCACAGACTGTCTGTGTTTTGATTGCCAATTAATTATATGTGCATTATCTTGTGCAGTTTTTACATAGAAACAAACACACACACACACACACACACATTTACAAAGAAGGGTTAAACAGCTTCAGGGAAAGGTCAGATTTAATTACATTCAATACGTATCCCTCTTCTAGCCCTGAAACAATTACAAGTTAATGGGGGAAGTCACAGAGAGCAGCTTTCTGAACGGCTGTTGAATAATAATGTGTCAGGAGTATGCAGCTTTGTGTGTGTGCGTGCGTGTGTGTGTGTGTGTCTGTGCATGTACTGTATGTGGTTTCAGGGTTCAATTTTGTCTGAGCCTCTGTGTGAATCACACAATGTGTTTTGTTTTTAAATGCATGCTTCTCTTTGTATGTGAAGGAAGCCATATAAATTGACATTTGTTTTTGCTTGAGTGTGTGTGTGTGTGTGTGTGTGGGTGTGTTTGTACTGTACTTGTACAATTAGCTTTGTGAGGACAATTCAGTGAGGACATTTTAGTCAGTACTCTTTGGGATGACCAAAGGCCTGTCTTAGGGTTCAAACTTTGTTCTAAGGGTAAGGTTAAGGGAATATCATTGTAACCCAGATTTAAGTCAAATTTGAGGTCTTGTCACCACTCTCTTCTTTCTGCTGGTGGCCTTCACATCTAGAATTAAAACACATGGACCTCTTCCGCAGAAGGGAAAGTTAATTGAGTGCTCAACAAATTGGGAAAAGTGTCAGTCCCTGAATGTGTTCCATATTTCTTGAACCTTAATTGAAGTGAGAAAGGCACCTCCTGTCTTATCAGGAAATGACATCTCTCACCCAACACAACAGCCAGGTCCTGGTCCATGCACTTGTCACTTCACGTCTCGATTATTGCAACTCAATCCTCACTGGTCTCCCCAACAAACTTCTCAATCATCTCCAAATCATCTCTGCTGCCAGGAATGTATTTTTTGCCATGTATTTCATTTATTTTTATTGTAGTATTATTGTTATTCTTGTATGTTTTTATTGTAAGGTATCCTTGAGTGCTCAAAAAGTAAAAAAAATATTGTTGTTGTTGTTGTTATTATTATTATATGATTAATATATTATTCTTATTATTATTATTCTGATTATTATTATTATATAATCAAAACTAGTGCCACGTCTTGCCCTTAAAAAATGGTAGAAAAAAAACAAAACCCAGAATATGTGAGAGAAAAGGTTTTCAAAGGAATATGTATTGTATTTGGAAGTTGGAGATTGACCTTGAAAGAACAATAACACTGGGTTACCAAACTTTTTTTGTAAGTTGTCCATGTTTTTTTCAACTGATTTTGGATGACTTTTCACCACTGAATCCAAAAATGACACCTCTTTCTCTGTATTAGGTCAGTTTTTTGTGCTAAGTAGATTTTTAAAATATCTGAGAAAATCAATTGTATTTTTGTGATTTTGTTAAAATTTCTTGTCCGAATGAAAAAAAAAGTTTTGTAACACAATTTATTCAGTTAAGGATACAAAAATAGTTTTCTGTAAATTGAATTGTAGACACGGATAAAGGTAAGTACATGTAAATTGCATCTTATGTCACTGTTGTTCAAAACGTAGAACTTGAACTTCCATTTTTTCGAAACCCTAGAATGCTCAGCGACAGGGATGCTTCTCTTCAGAGTCCAATAGAAATCAGCCATCATGCCCCTGGTACCTGGTCTCCATCTCCTGATGTATTCTCTCCCCCTGCTCATTGCTCATCGATCTCAGATTTTTAAGAAAACAATCCGTATGCAAGAATATGTAATGCAATTTGATGCTCGTTGCATCTGAGTAGCAGTCAGTGCCATAGTAGGTCTGTTCCCTCCAAACCATGGGAAGACCAAACTTCAGACAGCTCTTCTTGCCTTTCATCCGCTGACGCACATACTCGGTGCATGTTTTGCATTTCATGTGTGGCACCCAAGCTTTATCTTGGTGAAGATGGTGAGGTATATTTCCTAAATAAGCATTGAAAGCATGCTTTATGAAACTTGTGACTGGATTCCTGTTAGGAACTCTAGTGTATTTTTCACAGATGGAACAGAACACATCGGGCTTATTTTTGCAAGATTTCTGGTTGAAGCCTTTTCATTCACTTGTGAAATAATAATATCAACTAGAAAAAAAAAAATCCTGAAGAAATTTTAATATGTGCCTGCACACATGACACTGGACCCACGCGACGTGGGGCCTACATGGCCCCGCCTTATGCATGCTGACCCTCTCCTGCACTGAAATACGCACTACGTGCGTGCCTATCCCGAATTCATGTTGCGAAAAAACACACCTGTGAAGATTAAATCAGAGTTCGGGGCTTTTATTTTGAAAGAAGAGTCATAGCCACAGCTTCCTGTGAGGAAACAGTTACTCCTCTGGAGTTTGGGGCTTTTATTTTGAAAAAACAGACTTTTTTTTGAAAGAAACAGCCTGAGCCTGAGCTTCCTGTCTGTGTGTGTGATCAGTGATGTCATCCACTCTCTGTATCTCTGTATCTTTGGTAATGGGCAATCAGAAGCCTGTATCATATGATCACCTAATCTCTATATTTGTGTCTATGTGGATCCCTCACCTGACAAACACACTCACCAACATCCAGTCACACTCTGCCACTGATTATAAGCTGACCTGTCAAATCACCTCTCGTATAAAAAAAAAAACTATGAGGACCTTGTTTCCTGTAAAGATTAAATCAGAGTTTGGGGCTTTTATTTTGAAAGGACAGTTATAGCCACAGCTTCCTGTGAGTAAACAGTTACTCCTCTGGAGTTTGGGGCTTTTATTTTGAAACACGAGTCTAAGTCAGAGCAGTTAATCCTCTGTGTGTGTGTGTGTGTGTGTGTGTGTGTGTGTGTGTGTGTTTGTGTGTGAGATCAATGATGTCACCCACTCTCTGTATCATCAGCACTGACCAATCAGAAGCCTGCATCATATCACAGTCAGGGTCCCTGCAGTTCACCTGCCACACACACACAGCTGCTCTGTCACACTATGCCACTGATTATAAGCTGACCTGTCGAATCACCTCTATAAAAAAAACCATAAGCAGTAGAGCTTAGATTTTTGCACGTGAATGATGCTATGGTGATGGCGGTTCATGCATATCACCTAATTCTGCTGGCCACCTCTGCATGGCTTCGGCATCTTCTCTGAAAATTAGCATTGGACCCTATGGAGAGAACTTTGGGAGGTGGGGTATTAATTAAGGCCACAGACATAAGACACACATCGCTACAACCGGGACGAAATTTTCAATGTTTTGCTGTAAAAATAAAAAATGTTAGTAGAGTGAATGTACACACAATCCTCACAATCGCGATTAAAAAAAAAAACTCAGACGATTCTGAAGCTGTTCTCCACTCTAGGTGTGTAGTTGTGTCACTCTAGTGCACGCAAGAGACATCCATGTTAAGCTCTGATTTTTGACATTTTCCAGGCTAAAATCGATCTGACGGACAAACGGTACATTTTATGACATGATGATGAATTATGAAGATGGAGTCAGGTAAATTTGCTGCATTTTGCAAGTTGAATTTCTAGGTGAAAGTATGAGGGAGCTATGACTGGTTGTTTGCTGAAGAAAAAATTTTGAAGTCTGACCCTTTCCCCATTCGTTCCTATGGGACTTTTTTTGGCGGTTTTTGGGGTCTAGCGTCGCCATGGTAACGGTTTTGACAGAGAAAAGTAATACCACCCTCACACAATCGAGACCCACGTTTTGATATATGTCATGCCTGGGTGCACCTTACGGTTCGGGCCGCATTAATTGACGAAAATGTGTCTATAATAATAAAAAATAAACCTCGTCCTGAATACTAATATACGTGTTGCTGGCTTAAAACACAGTGTTTTTAGGATTTTGTGATGGATTTTTTGGGATTTTTCATCATTTTTCATCATTTATGTGTGTTTTTGGACCTACTACAAGCAGGCTTCGCCTGCCATGAATGCTAAGAATGTTGGGGGACCCCCCCAAAAGGAACAGTAATATGTGCTGCCGTGCTTGCAAGGCAAACTCTTCAAAGTTTGATTATTTCAAACAATAGAAAAAAGTTTGCATCTTATGAAGCAAAAATTACTGTATATGTAAGCCAAAACATCAAAAATTACATGTCACCATAGCTCTAAAAGTTGACCTGATTGAGCAAAACCAATGTGATATTTTGGTTCAGCACATCAAAATTGTCCTAAATCAGCTAAAAGAACTTTGACAATATATTTGGTGTTGACCAGTGTAACTGGACATTTTTGTGTCTTATATTTAGTATAACAAAAAATTAAATCTGTCTGCTCATGATGACCTGTTGAGTCAACCAGCCGAGCGCAGAGGACAAAGACAAGTTTCTTCAAACGACAAGAAGCGGGTTCTAAAATTGTTCAGTAAGTAAGCCACGGCTGCACTCTCCCTGACTACATGGCAATATTGACAGGTCACTGATGCAGAAACAGGACAAATATAGTCCCAAACAAAACCTTAAAACTGGAGAAAAACAAGAATTTGCATTTTGCACTGGTGCGTCATAAAAATAATTTCTGTGTGCTTGATATGAGTGTTTCCAGGAGACTGATGGGAATGTTGCTTGTTGAAGATGGCTTCACAAAGGGCATTCATGGTCTGGACCTGACATCTGTTTTTGTGAATTTCCCTTGCCATCCATCCACAAACATTCTCAATGGGATTTAGACCTGGGGAACATGCAGGACAGGCCAAAAGAGTGAAAATATTCTCCTTGAATAAGTGGTGGGCACTGTGAGCTGCAGCGTTGTCCTGCACAGACAAAGGTCCTCAGTCAAAAGGGATCAGCTGCAACATCTACATATCGGCATCTGCTGATGGACGGCCTTACACAATCTGAAGCTCCACTGTTCCACTGACAGAAGAAGCACCACAGACCATGATGGAGACTCCTCCAATGTGTCCTAGAAAACAGTGGAATCTCCTTGTCAAACCAGTAATGTTGGAAGTCATCAGGACTGTCAAGATAGCCTTTTTTCTCTCATCAGAGAATAAAACTTCCTTCCACCTGTCAATGTCCCATGTTTGGTGCTGCTTTGCAAAGTTCAAACGGGCAATTTTGTGACATCGAGGGAGATATGACTGACCTGTGAGGATGTATTTTATTCTTTACGACCTTCTCTCACAGATGCTGTCTTATGGGTATTGGGCTGCAGTCAGCAGTGGTCTTAATTTGGGTCAAGGATCGGCCTGTGTCCTCAGAGACAGTCTATTACATCTTCCAGGCTCATTGTGGGTAAAATGTTTTTGGGTCTACTGTTTGATGTTTTTTCCTGTAACCTTCAGGATCTTTCAAGAACTTTAAAATGAAATCCAACCTCGGCAGCAATGGTGCTTTGCAAGAGGCCTTGCATGTGCAGCTAAATCATCCATTTGCCAAATGCAAATTCTTGTAATTTTTCCCTCTGGTCTCAAGCTTTGTTTTACAACTACCAGCTGTTTATCGTCTATGTTTTTATCAGAGTGAGGAAGACAATACAACAAATCTCCCGACAAAGTCAGTATATGTTGTTTAGGTATCAGCAGTCACTCCACCATGAGGGGAGTGTGTGGAAGTTAGTGTGTTTCAAGTTTAGTGCTCAGGTTTGTCGTCTTTGCCAACAAACTAAGAACTTCCTCACTGAAAAGTGATCCAATGTGGTCACCAGTAAGCGCGAGTTTTACTGAATTGTTGCGGTCAGGTTCCTCAACAAGGACTCAGTGGGGTCCAGCTCTGACAAATGACATGACAAACCTGATACATAGTATTCACTCTCTCCAGTGCCTCGTCGACTGAGACGTCTGCTGAGGACGCCCCGGAGGACTCACTTGAGGTAGTGGACAGGAAGTGCGAGAAAAAAAGTTTTCAACGTGCCCGTTGCAAAGTTCTAGAATATTTTTGGGAAATGCATTTATTTTACTGTACTGCTTATAGTTTTGGAGTTACGGATATCTAGACACAGAAGTTTAGCAGTGATGGTTAAATTTTGGGTAAGGGTCCAGTGAACAAATTATGTCATTGAGGGTCCTCACAAAGATAGAAGTACCAGGTTGCGTGTGTGTGTTATGTACATATGGCTTCCTTTATGGCTTGTCTCTAATAGCTTAGTCATTTCACCGGCGCCAGGCCTCCCTTTATTTTCATACTAATCACTTGCAATTGCCCAATTAGGCCCACTCACTTTCACAGACCAACACTCTCAATGTAATGAGGCCATCATATGAATCCACTCACACTCAATCAGAACCCCACACTGGAATATTTCTGTGTGTAATTACATTCACATTCCAAGCATGACAACTCAATGTATTAGAGTTTCTGAGTGTGCAAGAGAAAAATACATGTCTTGGAATTCAGTTGAACAAAAAGCCCGAGGCAAGGTTGGGCTGTATAAATGAAGGTTAAGATTGCTAAGTCTGTCTCTGAATTCTAGAGTATTAAATTAAATGCAAGGCAGACTGTGGCAACTCCTGCATACAGTATTTTGTGTAAGTCTGAAGAGTTTTGTTCATTGCATAGTTCATCATCAAGAATTCTCTTCTGGCTTCAACCCTTGAAATGAGTAACCTGACTCTCGCTAGCTGAATGGAGTTCCGCTTAGCTCCACATGGCGTTTCACTGAGCTAAACACATTCATGTGGACTCGCACCTGATGGGAAGGACTTCTGATGGATCAGGATCGCCGGGTGGGATTTTCATAGATGTGACATAGTGGAGAAGCAACTGTTTGATTCAGACAACAATGGCGGCTCGCAGCGTCAACATTGATTCTGTTATTTCAACTGTGCTGTTGAATCTATTGCATATTCTTTAAAAGCCGAACAGACAACGGGTTTGAAGGCATTTATTGTGGCAAGGATGTTTTTGCTCTTCTCCCGACCGGGATTGGCAAGAGCTTGATTTAGCAAATAGCTCCACTGGTAGTTAAGGAAATGGGATGAATACAGGACCCCATTGTTATTATCATCTCCCCGCTGATTGCTCTAGAGGATCAGATCTGAGAAGCTGAAAAATTGTAACCTGACTCGTCAGCTGAATGTCGTTCCGCCTAGCTCCACAGATGACATCGTTCATTTACTTACATCGCTGTTCTGTTTGCCCAACTGCTGAGAGCGCCTGAATATGGACGGCCCCATCACACTGACACCAGTGAAAATTGAAATTTCCCCTCTGAGGGATTAATAAAATTATTATTTTTCTTCTTTTCTAATCTGTGATTAATGTCTTGATGAGTTTAGGTTTAGGCAACTAAAACTACTTAGAAAAAGATTATGGTCATTGGTAAAAGAAAAACACTGTTACACTGAAACATTGAGTTTCATGAGTGATTATCATAATAGGTTATGTTACACAGTTATGTCAAGTTTGAAAAAAAATATTCTAACATTGTGAAATTGAGTTTTAAAGTAAAAGATCAACCCGAGAGATTATTTGCACTACACTAGTAATTTTTCATCCATTCATCTCTGTCTCTCGGCTCCTTCACTATCAGCTGACTATGGGCGATTACTTGTTATCTGACTGGTTTATTCTGCCTCAGTCAGTCATATCACTGCTCTCATAATTTGAAATGCTTCTACTCCCTGCTGCTGTTGGTTGTCATTCCAGCATGAACCAATGCTAATGGCAAACATTCAAAAGTAACAGCAAAAATAACACCTTTGTATTGAGGGCAAACAATGTTATTTTTTTGTCCAAAACTGCATGGGGTTAGCATAAAGTGAGAGTGAAGTGGCTACTCATAGAACTCATTTTTTCAGCTATTCAGAAGTCAGCGGTCAATGTACCTCTTGAATATCACAATGCAAGTTTTTCCTCGCCAGAATTTAGCACAACTTTGTAACATTATTTAGCATTCCTTCAGACCACTGGTCTAGTTTTCTAGTTTAATACCAGCATCAGTATCTTAGGTTTAGGGGAAAAAAGAATGTGTGGGCTTAAAAGTGAAAATTAAACTGTGAACATGGGACACAAACAAACTGGTGATTGACAGCCTAACCTTATTCTCTTTGGGAATATGGATGGGCTGAAATGACCAACTCGATCACATGAGACAACGTAGTAATAGTGCTCTGTGTCATAATAACGCATTTTTTGGCTTTTTAAGTGTTTTATGACACTGCCTTGTGCAGGTCATTGAATATCATGTTGTTGCTGTAAAACTGCCATGCCATGTCTAACCTTTGTGATAAATAGTGAGGTGATGCAGAAAGACATTGATTTTGACAGCAGTCATTGGTTCTTTAGACAACCACATTGGCTGTTGTGTCCTTCAAACCTGTGACCTTTACCTTAATGATGGGTTGCTAATTGGCAAATAGCTCTTTTATTTTCCCTCAAACTGTTCACTATTCAGCAGCTTTGCTGACAGATCACTCTAACACTGAGTATATTCTAGTATAAATGGCCATACACACAGATAAGTAAACACACAAAGTTATCCACCTGTGAAGGCGTAAATGCACACTGACACTGTGAGGCAGATAGGCGATGCCGTCAGATACAGCAGCTACGCTCAACTACAGTGACCCCAGCTTGTTCCATCGCTGGAGGAGGATATCTGGAGAGCAGGCTGAGGAGGAAGCGAGACGAAGAGAAAAGGATTATGTTTTTTTTCCCACTCACCCTCACACCATGACGCTAAGGCTAAAGCTTTGGCCGTGCTGTGCCCAAGGCTGTTCTCACCATCCTCAGAGCACTCCCTCTCAACCTCAGTCACCTGAACGAATCTGAGCATAGCTGCAATATGTGAGGATTAGCATCACTATGACCTCTTCCATTCCCAGAAAGCAGTGTGGATAGTCCTTTTTGGCTGAATCCATCCTCAAAGTCATCAGACCCCAGCGACAAACCACAGTATTAGAAGTATGAGAACTTAATCAAAGATGCTTCAGCAGAATAGATGGTTAATAGTCTTAGGCACTACAGCAGAATGTTAATTTAGCACCATAATAATAGATATATTTATTAAAAAGTCTTTTGGGTTCATTTTTGTCAATAATTGTGTCAAAAAATACCCTATGTGTGAATAATTTACACCCTTTTTCCAGGAGAAGTATAACTTTCAAAATCTGTCAAGTATTTACCATTCTTATGTAATTAAATACCTAAAACTGTGTATTATAAGAAGAAAAGGACAAAAACAGAATTGAATTTTCTTCAACTGTCTTTTTTATAAATTCTTGAAAAGTGAACATTTCTGAGATTGCAAAAATCTAATTCAAACTATTTTACAACAACTCAGACAGTTTTACATTTCTGGAGCTTTCTGAGTCCATGTTACAGGCTGCCTGGCATGTCATGGCCTTCTGCTGCTGTGTCTTGCTGAGCTCATTGTGCACAATGAAGCCATTTGTGACAGCAATGTCCAGCAGGTGCTGTATGTTGTTTGTGACCATCTATTTGGAGTCACTCACTATCACATATCCACCGCATGGAGCCTCTTTTTGATTTTTTGTTGAAAGCATTTTCTTGGGTTGTGGGGACACCCACCCTGCTCTGGCGGTAAGTGCGACACGCTCCAAACCCTTGTTGGCTCAGATGACGAAAAAGGAGAGGGCTGGTCTAAAATTTGTCACAATACACCATGTAGCCACTGCTAAGTAGTCTTTCTTCACCAGCCCTGTGACCACATCGAAAGAAAGCCCCTTCCCTAAAGCTGCATTGGTCTTGCCAGTGTAGAGTTTGTAATCTACAGTTTAGCCATTTACATCAGCCAGCAGAAAGAACTTTAACCCCCACTTTGTCGGCTTGTCCTTCATATACCGTTTGATTTTTATCTTCGCCCTTAACTGGTAGAGGCTGCAAGTGATTGACAAAACCAGTTTTGTTGCAGACCACAAAATTGGGCATAATGCAAGATGAATATATCACAATGGAGAATGATATTCAACTCTTCGTTGTTTGGGAGGGGATAGGGTCATGAAATTAGGGATCTGGTGTCTTGGGGTGCCCAGTTGCCCTGACTGCTGATCAATATTTTTCTGTTGTGAATCAAGGCAAGTACTGAGATTAAGGTCGCTTTCACACCTAACCAAACGGACTCGGTTCTTTTTCAGTAAGGACAGAGTTGACTGTTGTGCCACTTTAAAGTAGCAGAGTTACTGTGTCCTCCCACAGGCTGACTGGCTGTGCTCACCTGTACAGAGACAACTATTATCAGATTCCTACTCGTTGACATCCATTTTGATTGTAGTTTTTACTTTAGCAAAAACCTGGCATATGCTACCTCCTTCACTCACCTGGAATAAGCTGGAAGCACTGTGAGGATCATGTTCTGGGACTTTTCCAGCACATTTAACACCGTTCCTCAAACACTTCTGGGGGACAAGCTGGATCGTACTGGGGTGGACCACCACATCATTACATTTTATTATGATTGACTACCTTACACAGCAACCACAGTAGGTGAGGATACAGGGTTGTGTGTCCAGCACACTTCTCTGCAGCACTGGGGCCCTGCAAGGAACAGTTCTGGTGCCTATCCTGTTCACAATCTACACAGCTGACTTCACCCACAACTTGCAAAAGTTCTCTGATGACTCTACCTCATCAAAGGTGGGATGGCAATAAGTACAGAGAACTGATCCAGGCCTTTGTGGACTGGTGCCAGCAGAACCTCCGCCAGATCAACATGGTAAAACTAAGGAGCTGGTGGTGGATTTCTGCAGGCAAAAACACTCTCCACCTGCACCACTGAACATCCAGGGAATGGACACTGAGGTTGTCAAATCTTACCTGATACATGAGTTTAAACTGGACTGGACTGATAACACAGACGCTCTGTTTAAGAAAGGTCAGAGCAGACTCTTCCTGCTCAGGAGACTGAGGTCCTTTGGGGTGCAGGGGTCACTCCTTCTATGACTCTGTGGTGGCATCAGCCATCTTTTATGGAGTGGTCTGCAGGGTGAGCAATCTTACATCAAGGAACAGGAAGTGACTGGACAGACTGGTGAGGAAGGCCAGCTCTGTACTGGGATGTCCTCTGGACTCAGTTGAGGTGGTAGGAGAATGGTGGGTAAGCTATCATCACTGCTAGATGATACGTCCCCCTGCATTTCTTATCTATCTATCTAAATTCAAGTGGGTTTGTCTTAGTGTTTTAGTATAGTGTTTGCTCAGATAGTGGTAGTATAAACAGAAGCAAGACCATGAATCATGAACCACTTTCATTCATTACTACGTTTCACTGTGAAATACTTCTATCTTTATTACACCATTTTTTTTCACCTGGTCTGTTGCTTTTGAAGACTTTTATGTATCGTTCATTGATGTCCTTATTTTTCATTCTAGTGATGGACAAATTAAATAATTAGGCTAATGTAATAGAAATTTACTAAAATTCCATTACATCTTTAAACCAAGAGCATCATCTAGAGGAGTCAAAAAACATCACCAGTGCTTCATGAAGCTTCATTTGCCCATCACTTGTACATACAGTGACATATAGGGGAAGGACATTCTGTATGGATGGCCCTGTGTGACATTTCCATCAATCCATCCATTTTCTACCACTTATCCTGACATAGGGTCGCGGGGCTGGAGCCTATCCCAGCTATCTTAGAGCGGAAGGCAGGGTACACCCTGGACAAGTCTCCAGTTCATCCCAAGGCACATAGAGACAGACCTGAAGGGAACCCACGCAGACACGGGGAGAACATGCAAACTCCACACAGAAAGGTCCCGGGCCAGGAATCGAACCTGGTACCCTCTTACTGTGAGGCGACAGTGCTAACCACTACACCACTGTGCCGCCCCACCTTGTGTATTTATTAATTAGTTTAATACTGTGCATACCGTGTCTGTGAATGTGTTTTTGTATATGTTCATGAGCATCTAAGCTCAGGAACAAAGCAGGATTTCTTTCCAAGAGGCAATGACGTTAGGTGGAGGTAAAGTCTAAATGTCTCGCTACCCCTCCCCTCTTTCCTCTCTCCGTATTCTCAACCTCAAGGCGCCCTAACGTCAAAGGAACAGATCGATAAGAGGCACTTCAAAGGGTCTTGGATCTGAGGGGTTCTGTGAAAGATGCAGAGGCCAACAGCATTTAATGTACATAGGATCCTTTTGCATCAGCAGTCATGGCTACAGCCAGTCAGATGCCTTTCAAAGACATAAGTTGCAAGTGCTTCGTAAAGTAGCGTACAGTGCAAACACAGAGCACAACACAATGCAACTTGTCATTTTCATGCTGTATGTTGTGTAAGAAGCAAGCATGCTTCATCTGTTGGTCTTAAAATAAGGTGTGATCAGGCTCATGTTGGCTCATTACTGTCTTGAGGCATCAGAAAGCAACTCCACCATTGACCAGGGGGCAGAATCATCCAGCTATTTATCAATGGTCAGATATTAATATGTGCCTGCACACGTCACAGGTCTTGTTGGCAAGACAAAATAAACAAGTTATAAACAAGAATGAGAGAGAGATTTTATTTTAATGAAAACAATGGTGAAGTTGCCATTAACCGTGGCGTGTTAGGATGCAGACCAGCAGAGCCACTGACAGGAGAGAAAAAAGAAAACACCCCTCCAAAGTACCAATATAATGTACATCAAATTGTACTGTAGAAAACTACTGAAAAAAAATCAGCCATACTTCATCCTGCGGCTCACTCACAGCATGCACTCAGCTCAGAGAGTGAAGGAACTTGACTGAGAAAAATATAGTTCATGCCCTTAAATCTGTGGTGTTAGATGTGAGTTCCTGAGTGTAAAAATAGGTAACAGCATAGAAGATGATAGGATTTGGTGAGATGTGGTTGAAATGTGTTCGAGACCACATACATAGGGCAGAACCTGCCAACGAGTGATATGAAGCAGCTTTGAAACAAGCAGCACAATATAAAAAATTAGGAACTACTGGCTGCTGCTGAATTATAAAACCTCTTCAACTATATTTTTACATTTCAAAGAAAAATACTGGGTCAACTGAGCCTTGTTCAGCGTAATGGGGGAAAGTCAGAGGAGAGGACAAAGAGTGGCAAAGACAAATAAAGGCAGAGAGGAGAGGAGGCAGGGGAGACACATTTACATAATATTGTCACAGATTTGTAACTGCTGAATTATTGTTACAGATTCATACAAATGGAAGGTTGACTAAGTTCTTGATTTTGCCTCGCCATTGCAAATAAACCTGGATGAAGGAATGGAATTCAATGACATTACCAGAGACTTTTCTGCAAGTCAGACGACTTGCATTTGGACCTTCACATTGACAGTCTTACATGGAATGACCAACTTGGCCTTTTGTGCTATATAATAATGCTGAGTATATAAATGCAAAATGGGGCATGGCCTGACTCTATGCTCATGACATTCATGAATCTGTCACTACAAGGCTAATGGCACCTACTGTGCTGTGTTTATCTGCCATATTGCATATTTATTCTTTGTCACTTTATCATCTTCAGTTCTTATCCCTGCACTACGTCTGCATGTGTATATGTATATAGGTTTTTGTTTATATGTTTACATGTCATATACCAAGTTCCATATACAAATTCCTTGTTTTGTGCAAAATTTTGATTTTCAAATTTTCTGGTTTCTGATGACAGTGGTTATTGGAGCTTATTGGAAATTGCCCATGTTGGGTGTGGGTGAGGGGACCAATATGTCACAATGCCTATTAGTTGTGAACACAAGCAGTGAAAGAAACAGAGAGAGGCAGATATAGAGTGTAAGAAAAAGTCAGACAGTGACAGGGATGGCAAGGCAGCGAGAATGTGAGTAACACAGTGCTGTCAGTTGGCACTCTGACAAGTTGCCCTGGTTGCCGACAGAGAAAAGAAAGCAGTGTCAGACAGCAGCAGCAGAGCGAGTGGAAACCCTGTGACACAGTCGACATACAGCCTCCACTCTCTGTCCCATTTTTTTTTTTTTTTTCTGGGGATACAATGAAAGATACTGTTCAAGATGGCACTTTAAAAATCCACTCCACTAACCTCAATCAAATATGTAGGCAGTCCACCTCAGAATATAATGCATCGCTCATGCTCTAGAGCTGGAGGAATCTAGAGAGACCTAGAGCCATTAGCCCAGTATACAGGCTTTATAGGAAGCATGTACGATAAATACACTTCAAAAAGTAATGCAGGATTTCAAATATCAAATAATTTAACAGTATTTAACCTTTTGAGTAGAAACAAAATATTCAATCAACTGTCTGTTGGGACGTTGCTGTCATTAGGTCTATGAACACTTGGGGCGTTTCTCTCTCTTCCCAATGTAGTCCCATGAAACAGTTCGTATGATATCATACGAAAAGTTAGGCACAGATTTTCATGCATATCTCTATGAAAGACCAGCAACATGAGCGATCATATAAATGTTATCAAAACGCATTTGAACTCATAAGCTATCTTAAAATATTGCATTTTCCACTGAGATTGTAAGGAATGTCCACCATGTTTTCACAGAAAGAGCAGCCTGCATCGAATGTCACATGAACACTGGCTCCATATCACGAGTTATATACGAATTATAGTGCAATACTTTTCGTCATAATTTGTATGAATGTTGGTTGAGAAGAGCCTGCTCTTCCTAATGTTAGATCTTTTTTCCTTTCATGTGATTCAAATATGTTGTCCTAGTCAAATTATGTTGTTGACTGAGATGGAATAAATGGAAAAATGGGGATTAGTCAACCATGCTAAGGAGGGCTGTAACAGAGTGAAAAGAGTGAACAGTGAATCTGTTATGGTGGGTTGCAGTGTTTTCTAACAAATACAAAAACACACATTCTGTGTCTTACTGTTACTTCCTGTCTTTCTCTGCCTCCCATCTCAAGTCAAGCAAAGAAAATCACCATCAAAAGCACTCTGTAACTTATAGCAGGGTGTTTGGAGGTTCTGCACCTTGACTCGCTGCAAATTGGGGGATTTAACATTCAGGGCAAAGATGCGCTCTCGTTAAGATCTGTGTGATCTGACAGCAGGCTCGTAATAGCTGAGGAGAGCTGATTGTGCTCTTTTTGACTCACACACACACATACTGACACTCACCGCAGATGCAATGAACGATATTTTTGGTGCATATACTGTATACTCCTCTCATAGAGGAGATATAAGCATGTGGCGCATGCTTTAGACGTACCAAGCAGGATGTTGATTGATTGTGCATTGCCTCTTGACAGCTTCCACAGAGACAGGGAAGGAAGCTGCTTAAATACTTTTGTCACCCGCTGAACTATCCCTGACTGTCTAACCTGACTTTAATATGCATTGACACTGGCTGCCACTTCTTCCTATACGGGGGAAGAGAGCAGTAAGGACGGACACTATATTCCTTCAAATTCAGTCTTTTACTGTATGTGATCTTCTCAGCAGTGCTACTTAAGAACGTTCTTGTAACACAGGTGGGAACACTGATACAAGGGCTATTGGATTGTAGGGTAAGTGCTCTTCTTTCTTAGCTCTGTGATCAAAGGTGCTTCTGTACATTCATAAGATAAGATAAGATTTTCCTTTATTCGTCCCACAGATGGGGGAATTGGCATTGTTACAGCAGCAAAGTGGATAGTGCAACATTACAAGGAGGGCCTAAACTAAGAAATAAGAACATAATTAGAAAAACAAAAACTAAGGCATCATAGATACAACAAGTGAATAATAAGTGTATAACTAAACTATCATATACACCACATAAGTGAATAACTAAGGCATCATATATACAACATAACTAAGGTATGCGCTGCAGAGCACGCTCTGTGTGGGTGACAAGGGCAGCATCGTCTGTAAAGAGAAGATCTTGGATAAGCCTCTCCAGGGTCCTGTTGTGGGCTTGGAGGCGTTGCAGATTGAGGAGGCTGTCATGCAGACAGTACCTGCCATCATTTTAAATAAGATAATGAACCCTGCTTCACATGGGGAAGGGTTTGGTCAGGTCACCGTTGAATCTGATCCGGCCGCGTTGGTTTTCGTGCAGCTGAATCACCATCTGTAGAAACTTGGGGGGACAGCCAAGTCGTTGCAGGATGAGCCACAGGCCTGACCTGCTCACTGTCTCAAATGCTTTTGTAAGGTCAACAAAAGTAGCATAGAGTTCCTTGTTTTGTTCAGGGCACTTCTCCTGTAGTTGGTGGACAAACACCATATCTGTTGTGCCTCGGTTGGCTCTGAAACCAAACTGGCTCTCGGGGAGTTTTTCTTCCTTGTCATTTTCATCAAACCAGTCCCTGCTTTACTTTTTATGTGCCCAAGAACGTCTATACATGTCTTAAGGATGGCTGATTTCAAATTATCCCACAAGGTGTCTGGGGTGGGGTCATCAGTGCAAGAGGATTTAACTAGTTTTTGCTGCAGTCTGCTTGGAACTTGGCTTTTACCTCCTCTTGACACAGGCTGCCAACGTTGAGCTTCTTTTTGGGGTTACCTTCCTTCTTGGGTTTGGGTTTAAACTGGAGTTTGAGCTTGCAGTGGACAAGCACTCAGCACTGGGCATCACTCGTGTGTAGAACATCTTTCAGGTCCCGTTGGCGTACAAACGCATTGTCAATTAGATGCCAGTGTTTGGATCGAGGATGCATCCAAGTTGTTTTCAGATGGTCTTTCTGTTGGAAGATTGTGTTGGTAATGGCGAGTTGATGCATAACTCAAGCAGGAGGCACCCGCTGTCATTACAGTTACCAACCCCATGTCTTCCAAGGACTCCTTTCCAAGCCTCATAGTCCCTCATAGTTGCATTGAAGTTGCCAAGGATCAGTATCGTATCTTTTGTAGGGGTGTTGTTGTGGAAATTATTAAAATTCTCTTCTGCTGGTGAAAACTGAAACAGAGACTTTTGCTGGCCGACAAGGTTTTATTTTCTTTGCAAAGAAAGGTCAGTCTTTACATGAGCAGTCAAAATGAAGGAAAGGCCCCGAACAAAGGGTCAACTTGAATTTATACCAAAGGGACATCCCCTTTGAAGGGCATGTCTTCCCTTTGTCCGTCACAGTCCCTTGAGGTGTGAAACCAAAAGGGTCCAGGCAGAACAGCAGGAACACAAATGATTTGAATATACAAGGGAGAACAGGAACCTGCACCTCAGGTAGTGGAAATAAAGGGACAGTAACAATTAGAGAGTCTGGCATCCTAATGTGAACAGGAAAGCAAGTGGTCAAAAGGCTAAGGAACTGAATTTGATCTGAATAGAAGCTGTCTGCAGGATCTGCTAGTAGAGTTGGAGCATACATACTGAAGACCATGAGATGTTATTTGTTTCCCAGTGGTAGGCACATAGATATTATGCGGTCCAAGTGGCCGATGGGTAGCGTTTCCAGTTTGGAGGTGATAGGTTGCAGACCATGGCGAAGGAGCTCCTCCTGCCCAAGGGTTTATTTTTCGGAGTTCCCCTCTCCTAGGTGAGTAACCCCCAACAAAAACATAAGTGACTAAAATAAGTGGATAAAATTACTGAACACGTCTTTTGCCCTAAGACAGCTGGGGTAGGCTTCAGCTAGATAATGGATGAATGGATGGATGGATGGATGTTGTCTGTTTTATAATGCAACAATGGGATATTTGTTTAGAGAAAGACTATGGTTTAGATTAAAATTAACCTGCAGTTGGTAACTCATCTATGATGAAAAGATATTTTTATCAGACTCTCATTGTATCTTGACAGTGGTGCATAAGAGACATGTCTCCTTTTCTCCCATTGCCTTTTGCAAGATTTCAATTTGACCAAAAAACAAGCCAAAGAACAACCAATCGGAGTAGAGCAATTGTTAGGAGTGTTAGCTGTAAAATGCTTGACAATTTGATGACAGTTTGTGAACGATGATTGACAGGTGTGAAATAACCAATATCAGAGATTGCTCACCTCTAATCTGTTGTTTCAGTATAGACACAATAAAAACTTAGAAATGGAAACAGGGTTGGTTAAGGACTGTTTTTTTTTTTTTTGCTTGAAAGATTACATTCAGCTTCCTATGGATTATTATGTGTAATATTTTTCAGGATCTTTGACTAAACATACAAAATCTGAATCTGCTGTATCATGCTTTCTGTTTGGTCATCACACAACCAGAACCCATCCACCACTGCTCAGACACCACAACCACGTCAACAGTATCTGAGCTCATTTTCCATGAGTGAGCTAGTCGATTATGAGCTGTAGCTGATGCAAATCCCAATGGAAGGAAAGTCAATCAACTGAATGAGCTCCTCTCTAAAGCTGTGGAGGTACACAACATTAGAAAGCCTTGTTGGGGTGATGTTAATTAATCAGTCAGTCAGGTAATTTGTGAGACATTGCAATCAAACACAGCATCCAGAAAGACATGTGTTTTTTTTTTTTTTTTGGGTTTTTTTTTTAAATAAGCGGTAAGTCCTGTATAAATTAGTGTTGAGTGCTCTGTTCTTCAGGAAGTAAAAATAAGTGTTACAGAAAGCTTTCTGTAGCAGCAATATTTTTCTAGGGACTGAATGATTCTTCCAGGGTTAGAGTAAGGTCATGATCAGGCTTTGTGAATCCCCTCTGGCTGACACACAGCTTGTCTCCTTTGTCCTTTTCTTCCTCTTCTCGATCACATTGTGGTGCCCTTCATCCAAAGAGCAATGATGTGTAGCCGAGTCGTTACAACAGTGACTGCACTGAGCTTTGATGAAATGCAATGAAGGCCACTGTTACAGTACAGGCTTCACACACACACACACACACACACACACACAAGATGAACTTAAACTAGGCAATCAAAACTAAAAGTACTTGTTCTGAAGAAAAATGGTCCCTGTGAGTGACATACTATCACATTTCATTCATCAATGGATCAAACTTGTTTACTGTGGTTGAAGTAACGAGTAATACCTGAAGAATATACTTGCCCCACTGTTTTTCATTTTCACTCAAAACAGTCATTTGTTGGGTGAAAATAAAAAATATATGGAAAGAAATTCCACCCAATGATATTATGCTCATTTAATAAGAAACATTTTTGTTGACTTTAATGTAAGTATGTTGAATCAACATAAGGTGTTAGCGTTATTACTTAATTATGAGGGATAAATCCAAGAAAATAATCATTTGTTGGGTGAACATAAAAGAATTATGTAAAGTTCCACTCAATTATAATACACCCGTTTAGTAAGCAATGCAAATGCTCAGTACAGGGTGCGTCAGAAAGATTTGTTTTTTCCGCACTATTCAAAAATGCTTGCAGACAAACATAACAAACATTGAACACAGTTTCTATATTTTATTCTCAGCCACCAAAAAGATTTACATCTCAAAACGGCCACACTTTGCCTTTATCATAGCCTGGAGAAGACCTGGCACTGCCTGGCATGGGCCCCGCACTGTCTCTGCATCAAGTTTTGACCATGACTTCATCAAAGCTTTCTTCAAAGCGGTGGTGACACTGCTGTGAGATACTCTTGAGACCTGCCTCTCCAGGCTAGACCAGATCTCAAAGTCCATTGGATTGATGTCTGGACTTGACGGAGGCCACATGTTCTTGTCCCAGAAGCCAGGAAAGTGCTGCTTGCACCAGGCCTGTGTGACATTGGATGTGTGAGCGGGTGCATCTTGTGTGATGATATACTGGTTTCCAAACGTATTGGCACACCATGGCAACACTTTTTCTTCAAGCATTTGAAGGTAGACCTGCTGTTCACTTTCACATCCTCCTGAGTGAAGACCAAAGGAGACTTTGAGCCATCAGATGCAACAGCAGCCCACACCATGACTCCAGCTGGCTTCTGACGATGGAAATGAATTCTGTAGCCTTCGGGTAGGTGCTGTGCACTATGTGCATAAACCCTGTCATTCTGGGAATTGACTTCTACCTGAACGGTGAAGGGCTTCTCATCAGACCAAACCAGGACTTTGTGTGCGGTACTCTGGATCTCCTGCAGCATCATTTCTTCCCTGTCAAGCCATTTTTTTTTCTTCAAAGTGGCTGAAATCAGCTGTCTGTGTTGCATGTTTAGTGCTTTCAGTCTGAGATCCTGTTTAACAATTCTTCTCAGTGAAGTTCTTGAGATGTTCTTTTGCAGTTGCCCTTATGTTCCTGCAAGGATTCCTTTGGACTGTCTTCCTCACCATCTCAACAACCGGACTGGCTTGCTGGTGGTCTTGCCAGTCTCCTTGTATCGTTTCATGACACTGTAGACAGTCTTCAGACAAATATTCACCTTTTTCATGATTTGCTTTGTCCAGCCTCCTTCAAGGCCACAATCTGGTCGCGCTTACCCTTCGACGCCATACTCGACACTTATTAGGAGTAAATAAACTCAGGTACATCAAAGTTATGCCTTTTGAGAGAAACTATCCAAAATTTTAAGCTTCTAGGACAAAAGCTAAGCAAACACGACAGAGATATATGATGGGTAATCTTTCTGACCCACCCTAGCTAACAACTAATAACAGAGCAACTAATGCTGCCGTGATTAGTGAGTGCACTATAAAAACATTCAGCGACAAAATGAATCATTCAAAATTATAGAGTGGACAATAACAACTTATGTGACATTTCTGTGCAGTGGTTTATTTTGAAGCCAGCGTTATTTTCAGTTAAGTAAAGGACTTAGTTCCCATCTTCCACAAAGAACATCTGCACGCTGGCAGCACTGGGCAGCTCCTTCAGTGAGCGGCTGCTCCACCCTCGCTGTGTGAAGGAGAGATACCGCCGCTCTTTCCTGCCTGCTGCTGTTAGACTATACAACATCTCACTCAGTTCCTGTTAACCCACACACACATTCAATAATCCATGGACATGTGCAATAAATAAATAATCTTGTGCAATATCAATATATAAAGATAAAAATAATTAATACATAATAATCTTGTATATATAATAATAAATATATAAGTAATCTTGTGTGATGTCATTATCATAGTTATGTGTTGAGAGAGTTCTTCAATTCTCTCATAATACTCATAATATAATGTAATGTGCAATATCCTGATATATTTACTGTTTCTCATCTATTAATGTGCAATTCCACTTCCTTCACTATGCCATTCACTGCGCTATCTTTATTACACCACTCCATCTGCTGTGTTCAGTAATTTTTGTCCACTCATTTTAGTCACATACGTTGTATATTTTACAAGCTTAGTTATTCACTTATTGTTGTTCACTTATATGATGCCATAGTTTTTTTCCACTTGGTTGTTTTCTACTGTTGTTATTATTTTTATTTTTCATATATCCTACTTGTAACGTTGCCCTGTCCACTTTGCCCCTGTAATGATGATTTCCCTGTCTGTGGGACGGATAAAGGATTATCTTATGACAATTTAAAGCTAAATTTTTAAATCTGCCTGACAAGATTGAAGGGACCGGTCTGTACATGGATTTCATGGATAATATATACCATTCCCAAAATCCTCCAGTGTGTGTATGGTTCATTAAGACACTAAGGTCACTAAGATTTGTCAGATTTAAACCTATAGCAGAAAGATTTCTGTTCACTGCAGGAGAAAAAAGATGAATCATCTTCTGCTAGCCTGAAGTTAACTGACACAAGAATATTCAAGATGGTTGTGCTGCATCAAAAAACAATATTCCCCAGCTATCTAGTTTACCAAATGCCACCATCTTGTGATGGCATACAGTACACGCTTCATGAAGCACTTGTGGTATTTTTTGACTCCTCCAGATGGCGCTCTTGGTTTAAAGAAAAAGAGTAGTGTAATAAAAATGTAGTAAATAAAATTTCGTAAATAAATTCCCATTACATCTTTAAACCAAGAGCACCATCTAGAGGAGTCAAAAATACCACAAGGGCTTCATGAAGCTTCATTTGCCCATCACAAGTATATGGCATTTTGGGATATCTGGTGGATATTAGACATGTAATGGGATGAGTTCACAACACCAGAGAGCTTTGACTACAGTAGAAGAAGCAGAATAAATATTGGTACGTTGGTTCCATCAGCCTTTAGAAGCCTTTCTCTTTATCAATGTGTAAACTTTTCCAACTTATCTATCAGCCAAACATAACATACATAATACCTCATTATTTAGATTGTTTGTTGGAAATCCCAATAAAAATAATACTCCTGTAAACATGTAACAGCATGTCAGCTGGAGCAGATGTCTTATGATAACACCAATGACCTTCTGTTAGCACAGAGTGCAATCAGCTGTCAGGAAACAAGTCAGCAATAAGCTGCTCTCCTGTCTGTCTCTCATATTATTCCTATTGCTTTGCACATACTGTGCAAAACAATGTACTTCTGATAGAAACAGGGAAAAATAGTCTGCAAACTGACTTGATGACCTTGGCTGGGGACGACATACTCTATACTTCTTTAACTTTGAGAGCGGCAGTAGCTCAGTCTGTAGTGACTTGGGCAGGGAATCGGAGGGTCGCTGGTTTAAGTCCAGGTTTGTGTGGAGAGTGGACTGGTAGCTAGAGAGGTGCCAGTTCCCCCTCCTGGGCACTGCCAAGGTGCCCTTGAGCAAGACACCAAAACCCAACTGCTCAAGGAACCTGTATAAGGAGCAGCCTTCACTCTGACACCTCTCCACTAATGCAAGTGTGTTTCATAACTTGTATGTAATGTGCTGAAAATAAAAGGAACAGAGTGTAAATTGAAATTTCCCTCACTGAGGGATTAATAAAGGAATTCTTCTTCTTCTTTTTCTTCAAGTTGTGATTTGTTGCTAGTCTACCAACCTGGATGACAGAGAAATCATTTTTCAGGTGTATGAGTGCACATTTTCTATTATTGTTCTTGACTCAAATATTTATTGTTACTTTATCATGTGACAAATGCAGATTAGTATGAAGTAGATGATTAGACTTCCGATAAGCCATGATGTCCAAATGCATTGGTGTCTTGGACTTGTAATTTAATTAATTTCAGAGCCACGTCCTTCACAATATCTCCAAAAAAAGAAATGCAAGCTGTTGTTTCCAATAACTGGTTTAAAGATGCTGCAGGGTAGGTGGTTGCAGGCATATGGTTGTAATCCACCAGTAAACACAGTACAGAGGTAGAGGATGCTGCCCGCAGATAGAAAAAAAACATGGAGAGATGTCTTTCAGTCAAGATTTAACTGTTCTTTCAGCTCGTATTGGCAAAGTTTTATGTTGTATGGAAACAAAGATAATCCCTTTATTAGTCTAATTGGGCAACTCTGCTGTTTTCTTTAACACACATTACACAGCTTTTAAACAGAGAACTGTCGGGGCAAGGCTGCTATATACAGTCTATACTCTGTACTTTATGGTTTCTGAACCACAGCAAAGAAGCTTTATGCAAGCAGGAAAACCCTTTTTGTGCCGTTTCCACACAGCACATCTCACACAATACTTCAAAATGTGCAAAAAAACACATGAACGGAAACACTGCTATTGTCTTGGCACAAAGCACCACACTGTACCTGCTGTTGCTCTTCCTCCCCATTTTGTTCTTTTCAAGAATTCCCCACGATGATCCTTCAATTACACCAAATTGTTTTACATAATAAATAAAACATATTCTGTGTACTCTCCTCGTACACAACATGATCTTGCATCTTGTGCGGTGGATAATTTGAGAATAATGACTGCATCTGTGGTCACAGGTGTTGTTGTGCGTTGTGGGGTTTCGATCCAGAGCACGCATGCAGCAGAAAGTGCTGCCTCATGATATCCTCCTGATGTGCTTCGCTCTTTCTGAGAGGCTTAGAGTAAAACTAATCTCACCATTCTTTATGCTGTCCTTGCATATTTGAATTATTGGATAGTTTAAACTGTTTGGACAGCATTACCCTTTGTGAAAGATCCCATTACTGTTTGTTTTGCTGTATTCATGCATCACATCCAAGCGTAGCTTATTCCTAATCCCTGATTCACTCTAGCTGCTGAATGCATTCAGGCAGGTGATGCTGAATGATGACGCAGCACTAGTTTGCAAGACTCAAACATCAGATTTCATTCTTAGTTTAGGAGTATTGAGAGCCGCCCCACATAATGTTGTGAACACTCAGCTGTGATGCTTTAAGGAGTGAAAACCCATCTGAAATAAATGGGCAGTAATGAGTGTGACAAAAGTGGACTTTGATTGCCAGTCTTTGTTCTGTCTATTGGTTAGAGAGAGAGCAATTAGCATCGCTCCGACAGTCCATCAGAGCTTTGCAAATTGGATTTAGTTCCAGAGGGGTTTTCATGAGATCCTCACCATCGCTCTGAAATAGCAATGTCACTTATTTAGGTAAGAATGAGGCTCTGTATACTTTGGTTTTTGGTGTATTCTGGCATTACTCAATTATGGTGATCAGAAAAAATAAAGATTGTAGTCCTTGGAAATGTCACAGCTGAAACCCCTCAGTGTTGAAACATTAGGAGGAAGCTGGGAATGCAGGTTGTGCAGAACAGCAGTTCCATCTAGTGGTCACCAGTGTCCTTTTAGGGCCAGTGCGTTCATAGCCAAGCTCTGATCAACTACAACACACTGTAATAAAAGTAAGATGCAGATCTTGTGTTGCTGTTCCATTAAATGAGAAATGTTCCCTTGTCTATCATATATGTTGATTGATTATATCACTTCTTCACACTGCAGAGCATAGAATTGAAGAATTAAAATGAGTGACATGCTTGGTTTAATAAAAGGTCATAGTAACTGTCATGTCTCATCTGTTGGTTTGGTTAAGTTTCCTGTTTTTGTCTCATCACTCCTGTTGTCTTGTCTCTTTCTAGGTGTATTTTGTAGAAATGATGTCTCCCTCTTGTTTCAGAGTGTTTTGCTTCCTGCCCTCCTGTCTCCTACATCTGACCCCTGATTTCCTCATGTTGAAATAGTGTGTCCTCCCCTTGTCTGGTGTGAGCTGGTCTCATCTCATGTGCTTCACGGCTCCATGTTCCACGTCCACATAAAGTATCCTGACTACGCACCTCTGAAAACACAGTGATTTGATTTGTACTTTGTATTTAGAAATTCAGGATTAGATTCTCCTAGTGAGCTCTTTTCACTGCTAATTTCTGACTTTTTCTCCTTCTGTGGGTGATTTATGTTAAGTAACTTAGTTTCGCCCATGTGAAGATATAGAAATCTTTTTGTCCTTTGCCTCGTTACTATTTTGGTTAGATCCTTCTCCCTGTAGTTACAGTATCCCTTGCTACTCATTTTCCTAAGGCCATATTTATAAGGCTCCTAAAGAGCATTTTTGTTGGTCCTTTATTTTGTTTGATAAAAATTTTCCTCCTCATCTTGAGTGATATTGTGTTGCAGTTCAGAATTGGTTTAGCCTTGACAGATGAAGCTTCATGAAGCATTCACATTATTTTTTGACTTCTCTACATGTCGCTCTTGGTTTATTTACTAAATTTTATTTACTAAATTTGCATTACACTAGCCTGTTTCTTTAAACCAAGAGCGCTGGAGTCAAAAAATAATACAAATGCTTCATGAAGCTTCATTTGTCCATTGCTAGTTTTCAGTTTACCTTTGCTCAGCCCCTGAGATATTCGCCTGTCTGGTGACAAATAAAACGACTTATTCTGAGGGACCACCTCACAGAGTCGTGCTTCTGGGTACATGCAGGAGGATGATGATTGAGTTGACCATCCCGTTTGTTATTTCTCACGGAAATTCCTGAAACACCAACTGGCCTATTCCACCATTGAAAAAGAGACTCTTGCCTTGTTGATCGCACTCCAACACTTTGAGGTGTATGTTGGTTCGAGTTCCTCACCCGTGACCGTTTCCATCGATCACAATCCGCTCGTTTTCCTTTCTCGAATGTACAACCACAACCAATGACTCATGAGGTGGGCCCTAATAGTACAAGATTATAATCTAACTATCCGCCATAAAAAGGGGTCCGATAACATCCTGGTGCCTTGTCAAGGCTGTGGTGGGTAGCATTATTTGGTTGTTTTGATTTGGGCTGTGGAGTTTAGATTTTGTGATTTAAGTAGAATTTTAAGGGGAGGGGTGTTACAGCCTATGCCCTGTCTTCCCCCCCAGGGTGTGTGACTGCCAGTTATTGCTGCAGTGTGTATGTGTGTTTGTGTTGGCAGCCCGTGAGAGGAGGATGCCAGCCTGTGAGAAGCTGATTGGTGGTGCTCCCCTCCTCTTCACCAATCCCAGAGACATCCGCCCCTCCGCCAGATTTAAAAGCCAGTTCCAGCGGCATCCTCGAGGAGGGCTGTTCGATAGGAGATCCTTTGTTAGACGTGCCACGCTGTTGATTTTGTGTTATTATGGGCCAAGCTACTGGTATTTTCCTCATTTTGCAGATTTTTTCTGTTAGTCACACTAGGTTAGGGGTGCTGATCACTTGTTGTGTTTTGTTAAAACTATAAACTCATAGTCAGGTTTTGTTTTCTTTTGTTTATTTAGTGAGCTATAGAAGCTCCAGTTTAGAGCTCTCCTTTTTATATATTTACTTTTTGATTTGTTCAGCACCCAAATCAAAACACCCCGGCTGTTTGTGTTAACCTTCATTCACTTGTTTCATCGCAATTAAGTTTTTTTAAACCCCTGCCAAATAAATAATGTAGCATATACCAAGAACAACTGGTTTTTATGTTGCTTCTCCTTTTCCCCAACGAGCTGGGTTATAACAGGTGACAAATAAAACGAATTATTCTGAAGGACCACCTCACATCGTCGTGCTTCTGGGTACATGTCAAAGGATCATGGATCTGTCACAGAAACAGTCAAAATAAGTGTTTGTTACATACTGTAACTTCAGTTATATAATCCTTTGTAGACAACACTACTTCATGCAATGTACAAAACACAACTTTAACTTTTAAAACACAGCGTTAACTTTTGGTTTGACTTGGGACAAAACACCCTGGAGCCTTCCATCTCCAGTGTTTATTTGAGACATTAATCCACATATTCATCCTACCTCTTCCTCTTTACATCACATGACTGGCAGAGCAGTTGCTTGGAGTGTTTAATATTGTCCTGGATGGGTTTACATTGGAGTTACTGAAAGCCTGATGTGTCTCAAACAGACACTAATACAGAATGAGACTAGGCTGAATGAACACACCAGGTGGTTTTTCTCTCTCTCTCCGTTTCTCTTTGCATTTCAAAACACTCAGCCTGACTTTTATCGTTTATTTACCTTGATTGTGCTGTTTTCCACTCCGCTGCTCGGAATGAATAAATGAAAATGTTTTTGCTTGTGTCCCCTGGCTCTGTCTTCCTCTCCCTCCACAACAGTCAGTCAGCCTCAAGTGTGTTCATACTTCCTTACGGCTCAGCACACTGTCTCTGCTTTATACAAATAACCCCGTTTAGTTCTGTGTGAATGAATATTGTGTCAGAGTCAATAAGCACATTTGCAACCAAGTAAGCAGCAGCAGTTGGTCATTTCTGCAAATAAAGAAGAGAGATGCAAATTGTCTCATCAACTCTGACAGAATCATGTAACAGAGAATAATATGCAGCACCTGCTTATCTTTCATACGTGGTTAGTAATCAGAATAGTTCCATATTCAGTGTTCACCAGAGTCAACACCTGCATGCTCTGCATAATGTGCATCAACAGCCCCAGGCCGTCTGGCTCTCAGCTTTCTAAATCTTAAAAGGCCATGTAATTTCCAGAAATAGCTAGGCATGATAGTTTTAGCAAGTCAAATAGCATACAGCAGCAGGACAGAGTGTGTAAATTACAGTCCCTATACTCAGAGTGATAAAGGTCACCCAGTGGAACAATGTGGCTAATTTGATGCTAATATTACAGGAATAGCTCAGGACGGATTAAAGAAGACACTGCTAAAAGAATGTGGTCTGAATGAGAACAAGGCATGAGGAACTGCCAACACCCAGTTTTGCTGAGGTGTCACCTCCAGCAGATTTTCCTTCTGCTGAACCTCCATCTATTGCTGATGCTGAGCCCAGGGAGAATGTAAATGACAAACCATGCCTGGAGAATAACCCAAAACCCACCAGAGAGTCACACCCCTCCTCTGGAACCAAGGGTCGTATTACCCCTCGGGCACTTTCACACCTAACCAAGCGGACTCGGTTCACTTGGGGTGCTGAAAGCTGCAACATTGTTGCATTTATCACTTGGTTCGTTTCCGCTTTCACACTGTAATTCCTGAACCACACCAAACTTTCTGAGCATCAGGTATGTAACCTTACAGACTACAAACAGGGTGGACTGGCAGTCTTGTTTTGTGTTTTGTTACATTATTTGAGGGAATGCTACAACGTTAACGTTGCCAACCTACATACTAGTGCACGCAACCGTCACTAATGCTAACTTAGTTTGTCAGGGATTGAAGCTGTTAATTTTCTGACTTTGACAATATAATGTGTGACAACACATCAGCTGCTAGTTGTGATTAATTTTGTTCAAATATGTCAAATTGCGAATTTATGGGTTATGTTGTTCAGATGATTGAGCTAACTAGCTAACTGCTAACCGCTAACGGTGGTCACTTGTTGTTTGTTTTAGTCTGGAGTGCGCACTGTACTTCCTCTACCCAACATACACTATGTATAGCGTCACTGCATCATGAACTACGTACATTTGGTCCTGTGTTTGGTCCGGTGAGCTTTCACACTGCATACGAACCGCACCAGGGTTCACTTGCAAATGAACCAAGACCCTTGTTTTCAAGCAGACCAGAGTTCGTTTGTTTGGTCTGCACCAGAGTTCAACGTCAACAGATGTTGGCATCGTCCCTCATCCAGTGGCAATTAGGGGTTAGAGTTTCAGAAGTGCAAAGGACAAAATGACCAAAGACAAGACACTGCTGGTCTTCTTCCATTTGTCACCACACTGAATATATACAGTATATTATTGTACATTTATAAAATGTCTTTGGTCACTGTTTGAGAGTACTTGGATTTTTTTTCATTCACATAGTTGGAAATAAAACATTTAATATTATATATTAAATGTATTAAACTATATTCTAGTATATTAGCCTCTGATTTTTGTTGTTATTGTTTCACCATCTAAACCACCATCTGGTGCAAATCCACAAATAATGTAATAAAATGTAACAATAAACTGTGATCAATCGTTACCCATGATCTTACCCACAATAAGTAGAAATAGTAAGTGACCTTGTCTAACTGATGGGATTCCTGAGGGAAAAGAGAGCACAAACAGTGGAGTGATGGAACAGAAACCATCCTGACACATTAAGATGGATTCAGCTGAGCTGAGGTGTTTAGAGGATATGTGATATTCATTCCTGGATGACTTTGGCTGAACTTGAACTATCTTGGGACATGCACCGTTTTCTCTTGTTTTTCTTGCTTTGTTTTATTTTTTTGTTGAGATGGCACTTTGTGAAAGTTTACAATAGAGTACTTAAATTAGCCGTTAGTGGAATGGAGCTACTGAACATGACAAGCTGATTTGTCTTTTCTCCCCTTCTAATTTGTACACTGGAACAATTTTATGATTAATAAATTTACTCCAAAATGTCCTCAGCCCATAAGTCTTTACTTAGTAGCAGTAATAGCTCAGTCTGTAAGGACTTGGGTTGGGAGTGGAGTGAGTACAGAGCTTGGAGTAGTAGCTGACAGGTGCCTTTGATCAAGGCATCTGCACAAAGACGGCCCCTTTGCTCTGACATCTATATATTTAATGCGTGGTCCTGCATGAGCATGTGTGTGTGTATTTCAGACCTGTGTGTAACAGGACTGAACAAAAAAATCTCCATTACAGGATTAATAATGGGATTCTTCTTATTCTTGTTTTTTTTTTTTTTTTTTTTTTTACAGCTTCTATTATTCATATTTCCAGAGGGTCAGGAAACTCAGGTGAAGGCTGAATATTTCTGAAAAAAAAATAACATATAAACTATTAACTTTGAAATGTGGAACAAAAGGTTACAGTAAGACTTCACAAAATGATTTTCACTTGTTCTGGACTTTAGCTCAAGAATTGAGGCTGTGAAAAAGACCATGATCTTATCAATTCCAGTCAGAATCCCACAATCTCAATTTATAACCTGATTTTAAACCGATATCCCAGTTCATCTGGACAGGTCAGAGGACAATGGTAAAATGTAAGACACATCAATTGGACAAGGAGAAAGGGGGCTTGCCCTGCCAAATCTGAAAATATTATTACATGGCTCAGCTAAGGTACATTGTTTACTGGTGGTCTAATCTAACTATCAAGCTAGAGGGAAACACATAGAGCTAAATATTGAACATACTAAACTGGGGAGAGAAGTAGGCTACATATTAGAAAGAACATTCAAAATTTGTAAAGGAGACAATAAACATTTGATCGGGCCCTCCAAGTGTCCCAAATTTAGCACCCAGAGAGATATACTTATAGCAGGAAAGTCTTTCATAACCTTTGATAAAATCAAAAGAAAATTCAAGTTAGACAATGGGGACGTTTTCAGATACCTACATTTGAGACACTTCTGTGAAGCTGAAATTAAGAAAGGCATTTCAGTAGAGGACAATGAAGTAATTGATGTGTTGACAGGCACTTCCAAACAAACTCCCTCGAAGGCTGTATCCAGACTGTACAGTTCTTTGCAAAGGCAAAGTGGAAGAAACTCTCTGTATGTAAAACTAAGATGGGGACAGGAAACGAGCACCAATCTGTCAGACAGTGAGTAGTATTCCATGTGTAGAATGCGACAAACATCTCTAAAAGGTGGAGGGAATTTGGCTGGACACAGACAGGTAAACGCCTATAACTCTCATTCAATCTGGTCCCAGATTGAATATCAGATTAAAATGCAAACATTGTGGGAGAGTGCTGTCCAGACTCTTGAGGAGCTTTTTCACTTCAAGTTGCCTGAGGACCCACTGACTGCATACTTTGGTTTGATTCCTGAAGACTTAATTCAAAAAGAGGACATCTATGGTCATGTCTCATCATTCACCTTCAGTTAACCATTTTTCTTTGGTCCTCATGTTGTCCCATCATTACGCACCTTCCAACATCCCACATGTTCCAAGCTTATTGCCACGTTAAATATTTTTGCTTTTGATGGTCCTGATGAGCATCCTCAGTTTTAGTTAGTGTTTTGTTTTCCTTATTATTCTTATACCTTAGTTTAATTGAGTTGGTCTAACTTTACTTAGCTCCTTGAGAGAGCCTTTTGTGCGACTTTTCTTTTCGTCCCTTTTCTCTTATCCCTGGTTAATGTTGGTATTCCTCCTTATGAGTGACTATCAACTCAAACTCCATCATCAAATTCGCTGATGATACCACCGTGGTCGGGCTCATCTCAGGTGGAGATGAATCTGCTCACAGAGATGTGGTTGAAAGACTGTCAGCATGGTGTTTACTGAACAACCTCACACTGAACACCACAGAAACCAAAGAACTCATCCTGGACTTTCAGAAACACAGCAAGGACCCAACCCGACTTCTCAATGGAGAATGTGTTGAGAGGGTCCACTCCTTCAAATTTATGGGAGTCCACATCACCAGCAACCTCTCCAGGACTGTGAACACCAGGGCGGTGAAGAAGAAGGCCCAGCAGTGACTCCATTTCCTGAGGGTGCTAAGGAGGCACAATCTGGATGCAAAGCTGCTGGTGACTTTCTACAGAGCCACTGTGGAGAGCATCCTGGTGTACTGCATCACAGTGTGGAATGCTGGGTACACAGCAGCAGACAGGAGAGTGATTCACACCGCCCAGAAAATCACTGGCCGCTCTCTGCTTTCACTGGAAGACATATCCAGCAGAGCTAAAAACATCATTAAGGACTCTTCTCACCCTTATCACCACCTGTTCAACCTGCTGCTCTCTGGCTGGAGATACAAGTCCCACAAAACACAGACGAGTAGATTCAGAGACAGTTTCTTCCCCAGAGCCATCAGTGCTCTGAACACACAACACTGAATCTATACAACACTACTTCACCACTGCAATGTACATTTGTAATATTTTATACACTAAATATATATTAATGTATATCATATAAATGTATATTATATTAGTATTATTTATATTATTACTATATTAGTACCATGTTATTATATTGTTATTGTTATATTTCTATGACATATGTTGTATCTTATCCATCCACCCATCCATCCATTTTCTACCGCTTATCCTCATAGGGTCATGGGGGGCTGGAGTCTATCCCAGCTGTCTTAGGGTGAAAGCCAGGGTACACTCTGGACAAGTCTCCAGTTCATCACAGGACACATAGAGACAGACAACCACTCACACTCACATTCACACCTACGGTCAATTTAAATTTTTATTAATTAATGATAATGCAGATTTTCCTTCTCTGTGTGTGTCCCCCCTCCCCCGGTTGTCAGTGTTTGACACTTGTGGAAACATTTCTCAACGCCCAATGGTTCAGTCCAGCTGCTCCTTCAGACAGCATGACTTAACGAGTGGAGGAGGAGACAACAGAAAGTCAGGAAGCTACAAAAGAAAAAAAGCTCAGGCAGGAGAAAGAAGTGAAGAGTCAACAGTTTGTCACCCAGTTCTTTCATAGGTAAGGTGGGTCTGTTAGTGGTTCATGTGATGGTAAGTTCTGGAACATTAGCCAGTTAGCTATTCCTAACTTTGCCCAGAGTTTATAAGCTAGCTCACTTTTCTCCTCATATTAGCTCATATTTCTGAAGAAAACTCTGGATTTATTCATTCAGTGCTTCACCTACCAAGTAACTGTCATGTTCTTTTCACAAATATGGGAATGATTGTGAAAATATTATTAAAATGCATCATTTTATGTAAAACAACACAAAACACTTATGGCAGCGGTGGGGGGTGTCTTCTTTTTGGGAAATCAAAATATGGTCACCGTAATTAGGACCCAAACGCATATATTATTTAACACGGAAAAGGACAACGAAACACAGGGGTTTGAAGGAAAGAAGGGGAAAATAGTAAAGCACTCACAAGTAGGCTCAAAAACACTGTATCTAGGTAAATAATGATCACAAAGAGAAAAAACACTCGCAAAGAGGTCAGTACAAAATTAACTAACTGTACAAACTATAAACAAAAGGCGCTCGCAAAGAGGTAGGTACAATCACAACTAATCTAACAAACAGACACTGACAAACCAAGAAACAGACCAAATGGCAAACTCCTGACTGAAAGTGACAACTTCCAAACTCTATTTATGGGGAATTATACACTTTATTACTGCTTGACCTGGAGCAGTAACTTCCTGGAATCACACCTTGGCCGACATGAAATCACGACTTTTATCATGGCACTATTGAAACAAACAAGATGTGAGCTTTGGAGCAGCTTGATTTTTACCTTTAAACAGAGCTGGACAAGCTGCTTCCCCTGTTTCCAGCTAGTGGCAAAATGAACATCTGCCAATATGTAACTTAATTTGATTTTATGATACTACACACATATTTTGTTTTATTCTACTCCCCACCTATTTTCATACCCAAACACGTTAAGAAGCTCCTGTCTAAAAACAACCAATTACCCTGTAGGCTGATCTTATGTGAAGGTGGTAGAGCACCATAAAGGGTTCATTCACAGGTGCCTCTTCTGGCTGTCAGGTATTAGAGAGGGGCTATGACACCGCTGTCACCCTCTCATCTGAATAAATGATTCATGGTGTCAGGGTGAAAAGCGACGTCACTCATCATTCAGCTTGGAAAGTGAAGCAATATTGCAATGATCCAATCACATTTTGAACACAGAGACAGCGAGAGAACAGGTAGAGATTGAGGTTGAGTGCATGCATACGTTGACCCAGAGCGACAGAGGAGGTGAGGGAGAGACACAAAGTTTTCTGACACAGTGAAACGCATTTCAGTGCATTCAGATATATTGTTTTAGGTTTTGAATTGCACTGTTTTCTAAAATGTTAAAATGTCATTTATTAAATATACTCACCATCAATAACACAAAAACTGCACCCGACAGTGAGAAGAGATGAATTCAGGACATGGTAAGTATCCAGATTCCTCCAATAAAACTAAATGAGGCCAAGAAAAACACTCCCCACGTTTGTTGTTGGGCTGATGCTTCAAACCCCCAGTGTCTGTCATCCAAGTTAATGTAGGATTACTGCAATGTGAACCTCGTCCTCAAGTTAGTTCAAGTCATCAGCTCTTATATAGTTGATCTGTCGATTTATATACCTCAAAAAGAAAAGAAGGAGTAGATGGAAGTAGTGTAATAAAACAAAATGGAAAATACAAAACAAAACAAAATACGTGGCCACACCCATATGGAAAAGAAACTTAAATTCATGAATAGTATATGGCCACTGTTGCATTCTTATCATACAAGATAATAAAAAGAAATATAAGGCTATTGTATGTATCATATACTATTCTGATAAATACCCAAATCATACAAGTTTCATTTTTGTTTAAATTTACTACTACTATATCCAGATTCACTGTTATATGCTTTACACAAGTTTCATAGAAAGGAGATTTCCTTTGTTATTGATACATACAATATCCTTATACTTCTTTCTATTATCTTGTATGAAAAGAATGCAAAAGTGGCCACTTTCCAGAGTAAATCATATACTATTCAATGAATTTCAGTACATCAGTGTTTTTCTGTTTCTTTTCAACATGGGCAGACTCAATGGGGGTACCCTGAGCAGATGTAATAACAGAGTAGAACAGCAGGTACTTTCTTTTTGTTTGAAAAGAACAGAAGCCTGCATGGCGTCAAATGCAGACTGCAGATCTGTGAACAGGTATGTGCCGGGAATTGCAATCCAAGCTTTCTTAAGTTCATCAGTAAGAGACTGCTGATTTGTGGGACATGCTTTTCTGACTGATCGATCCAATTCATTCCATCTTTGAAGAACACCTTCCTCTTCTTTGATGTCTAGGTAACCTTGACAGAGCCTTGCAGAATGCTGAGGCTCATTATCCTGCTGCAAAACAAAGTCTTAGTCCAGATGGAGCTTCATGATGCTGGAGGATGGAGTGGTACTGTTCCTTCTTTGATGATACCCTTTACTTCAAACTAATTTTCTACTCCACCACATGCAAAATATCCCCATACCATGGCACTAGCACCCCCTTGCTATATTGTGGGTGTTACAGATGGTGCTTTAAGACAGATACTCTGCATTTTGAACCAAATAGTTCAAACTTCTGTCCTGATAACTTGTTTCCAGTCATCATGGGTTAAATTTTTGTGAGTTTTTTTCCCACTAATACTTCTTTTTCTTGTTCTGTGGACAATGTTTTTTTTTTTGCAGATACACAACCCAAGAAGAGATATTTTGACCTTGTCATATTGAGCTCCTTCATTATTTGCCGTGCTGTTTATCGCCGATTTAGTAGTAACCCTCTTTCTTCCAGGCCTTTTTCTGTCATCATAACTTCCAGTTTTTTTCCTGTCTTCTTCTCTGTCAGTGTATCCTTTTTTCCTCAATGTACTAATTAGTACTTTTGTTTCTTTACTCGGTTGCTTCTTTCTAGCCATTTAGAGATGGATGGATAGATAGATAAATAGATAGATAGATAGATAGATAGATAGATAGATAGATAGATAGATTCCCTCAGTAAACATTGTAAACATTATAAACTGGTTCTCAACATGCTCAGCAGATAAATGTGTCATTGATAATATGATAGCCTGGTCTGGCATTCCTCCATTGAGAACCGATTTCAGACGGGAGGCGTGAACACTGTTGAAGTTTGAAACGATTGGATCTGATTTTACCCAATCACTAATGTTTTCTCGTGATGTATGTGATGTGCTGCTAGCATTCAGGCTAGCAACTAACAGAGCTAACTGAAAAATAAGACTTTTCCCGAACCCCATGGGGAGTAAAGCCACAACATCTTTGCCAGCAATAAAACTGGTTAAACATTCCTCTTGCTCCGACTTCAATTGCTGAATATTTGGGAGCCTAGCCAAAACGGATTGAATTACTTACTTCACTTCCGTCTCCACCGTCATTGCCAAACTACAACCAGCTAGATGACAACACAAATGCTTCGCATTCGACGTTGTCGTTAACACCCACCTCCCCCCACTGTTCGCTGATTGGTAAGGGTGGAATGCATACTGAGAAATCGAGTCCAAGGGGATCAAACCCAGACGTAAAGATGTAGGGAAATGATAATTGAGCGGAAGATTACGGACTGCATCTCTGTTCTCCCTCTCCCACATGCTGGGAGGGGGAGGGAAACAATGATGACCCAGAGACAGAGACATGCTGTCCCACCACAGGCCCAGCGCCTCATGGCATGAAGAGCAACCTCTCCAGAGTCTTCAACCTGCTCCAGATATGACTGAAAGACTCTGAATGCTGCCTCTGAATGGCCTCCTCAGGACCCAGCACCTCACGGCATGAAGAACAGCCTATCCAGAACCTTCCAACTCTGCATCCTGCCTCAAGACCATCTTGTCTCCTCTGTCTACTCCTTTGCCCTGAAAATGTGAGCCAGCTCCTCTGCTCAGACACAGGCTGCAGAAAATGACTCCAGCCGTCATGAAGAAACTTAAAAGAAGAAAAGACTGTCGGTCAACACGTTGGTGTGAATCCAGCCGACCTCCCCCACCAACAAAGGGGGGGGAAGAATTGAAGCAAGGGCACAGAGACTATACTGTGAGGAGGAGAGACAGACAGAGAGAGACTGAGATGGAGCCATGTCAACCAGAGATGTTCAGAGATGACCAAAGATGTCCAGAGCTGTCCAGAACTGTCCAGAGATGACCAAAGGTTTCCAGAACTCCCCAAAGATGTCCAGAGCTGTCGACAGATGTCCACCGATGCCCGAAAGAGCCAATGGTGGAGCCGAAGTCGCCTGCAGAGATCCAGCAGATCCAGACAGAACCTGCAGCCACTCCTCACTCCCATCCATCCAGGAACGGTGATATACTGCATATACATCTTACAGATATTCAAGAGTTTGATGATTAGACGCTAACTTAAATGGCCTGAATTTAGGGCTGAATCCAGCAAACTTAATAATATTTAGTAAGATATCAGTAAAATGCTAAACCAATTCTGAATAGTAAATTACTCACAATCTTCTCTGATGCCTCTCAAACTCTCAACTGCTGAACGCCACCAAAATCTAAACCAAATTTTGGCAACAGCCTAATACTTAATTTGGTCTAGATAACCACCACTGAATTAAACTGGTCACATTGAATTAATTAATCATTCATCCTTTAAACTTTTGTTTAATCATTCATTCCATTTTGTCACAATGAGTCAATCCCATGTTTTCACCATCAATCTTCTTTTATTCTAGTTTTTTTTATTTTCTATTTTATTATTTCTGTTAGTAGCCTGGTCATTTAGTTTGTCAAACTAATCATTTATTATTAGTTATTTTTCTGTGACAGTAGTAGTCTGGTTATAGTTTGTCAAATAAACATCTCATTTACAAAGAACTTGGTTATTTGATTTGTGTGTGTATATAAAGCAACTGAATCACTGTACACTAGGTCAAGAACTCCGTAGCACCCTGAGATTAAGAGACTCTATTAATTAATGTCAAATTCACAAGTTTTCCCTGTTTTAGCAAAACTGGGTGGCGCCCTGATAATTTCTACTATTAAAGGCAATTTTTGGTTTATGATCAATAACTTAAAGATATTGTTCATAAATACATAATTTGATATTAATTAATGATTGACTAATCTGCTCTACACTATTTATGCTACACACACACATTCATGAGACTGACTGCTCTGTGATTCTGTGTGGTTTTATTACACACCTTGAGTGACACTCGGTTGTGTGTGAGACTAACTGGAGCTGTCTCTAATGTGGAGAAGGAAAAGATGGAGGTTTGTGGGTTTGAAGGAGATTTGTGTGCTCTATTAGAGAGAGCAAACAAACAGATCCATCAAGCCTCTGGCACAGGTACAGATCGTCCCGTATGCAGTGTCTTCCTGTCAATTCCTCTGTCTCTTTAATTGTCTTTCTTTGTCTTTCACTCGTAAACACAGTGTCTCTCCCCCCTTCCCTGCATTTCAACTGGTCTCACTCTAACAAATGTTTTGTTGCTCCAGAATGCATCAATATGCAGGGCGAGAAAAGGGGCCGGGTGTATGAATTTAAATGTCAAGTGCACTTGAGTTGGCGGCTGGCTCTGCAGATTTGTGCTGTGCACCGTTTTGCGGTTGCTGATTTGTATGTGTGCACACAGACAGTCTCCTGTCCCGTTCTCAATTTGTTCCTTCAATTTAGACTCAATTTCCCTCTCTCTGACTTCTCGCATTTGCTGTTCTTAACCTTCCTTCCTATCTGCAGCTCTGCTGGAATCTATGGATTGAAGGCAATCAGGGATAGCTTGTTGTAAAACCCCATATCACATGTAATGTCTCAAAGGGCTTTACGGGCAACAGACAACAGCAATGAGGAAAACCTCAAAGCTATCAAGTATGAGGCACCACAAACTGATGCTGTTTCCATTCTGTTTCCACTCTGCACTGGTTGCTTTACCAGCTGCTTTTGCACACATTTTCAGTCAGTAGAGCATGTCATGGATTTGTAAGGACATACTGTGCATTGTAAAAAGTCATTTTGACTGACTAGTACTTTTAAACAAGTCTACTTTCAGATCTACATTTGGTTATTTAATGCCATGGACTGGTGCATACAGAACATATTAGATCAATTTCAGGATCACTTCACTTAGTCTGAAGGACTTTTGGAGAAATAAAAAAAAGCTTATTAAATGTGAAGTTCCCCATGCATGCACGCATGCACGCACACACACACACACACGCACACACACACACACACGCGCGCGCGCGCACACACACACACACACACACACACACACACGGTCATACACAGTCCACTTCAGCTTGCATCTGCTGCCATTGACCTCCTTTCCTCATCAGGACCAAAGTGGCCTGCAATTCAGCTGTATTCTGGCTGGGCCTCTGCAAAATATTCATGTTTCTGTCTGCTAACTATTTCTTTGCCACTTTTGCTGTGTACTGTATTTTGGCTCATTGTGATGCTGAAATGTCCACTGGTGCCAAAGGCCAAGTTTCTCTGCAGACTGCTTAATGTTGTTGTTGAGAAGCTTTATGCTCTTTATGCTGTTTCTGCATGGTGTTGTTTACTGTGATCAGGTTCCCTGCTCCATTGGCTGAAAAGCACCCCAAAAGCATCAGGTTTCCATATGTTGTCCTCCTTGGTCTGCCTCCATGGACCCCAGCAGGGTTCAGTGTCCTTTGGACTGTCTGTCTTGCAGATATGACCTTTTAACAGTTTTCTAACTTGTGAGCAGCCACAATGCTCAGCCGCATGTCCTCAGTGAGCTCCTTTGTCTGAACCATGACTGTCCACAAACCAACTGCAGACAGCTGCTGTTTTTCACCTGTCGAGTTGATCAACATTTGTTCCCAATGAATCAGGGTAAACAGGATGCTTTAGAACAGCTTGGACTGTTTGAAATAGTATAGAAGTATGGATTTTCTCATAGACGGTGACAGTTTGCAAAGGGTATGAATAATACTGGACATGTTACTTTTTGTTCAAATGTCAATAAATATATTTTTTCCACAATGACGCCTCTTCTACATTGCATTATTATCTATCTGGGAGACACCTGTGTCATTTCCAATCAAGAAAAAAAATGTTGGTTGAATAAAACTCACTTTAAATTTATTTGCCAGGGATATGAATAATTTCAGGCGTAACTATATATATATATATATATATATATATATATATATATATATATATATATATGTATAAAAATAAAGCCACAGAGATCAAAGGAGGAAGTGGAGACGTCGGGATCAGAGAGCAGAGCAATCAGTACTAGAAAAAAAGTGGCATTTTTGGTGAAACTGGCCTCAACTCTCCTCCAGACAAAAAAAAACAAACATCTTTTTCATGATGAAGTAGAGTCTCTTCTTTCATTTCAGAGTCATACTACAAATATTGTGTGTATTATGAAGGACGAATCAAAATGACCAAAAATGCTGGCACAAGGCACTTTAGGTTTTATAAAAGGACTGGCAATCAATGAGTTAATTGGCATATTTTAAATACAGTACATGGTTTTGTTTAGTCAGTTTCCTGTTTCATTTTGATGTCCTGTCCTCTATTCTCATGTGTTTTTTTCACTTCCTCGTTGTTTGTTTTCCAACCTTTTTATTGTCTTGATCAGTTTAACCTGTCCCTCATTTGTCCTGCACTTACTTCACCTGTTCACTCAGGTGAAAGGACTGTTACATGACAACCCAGGGTTGAGACCAGGAGACAGAGTTGTAGTTTAACACACTTCTCTGTGCTTCCATTAGAGCAGTCACCCACCCAGAACCCCATAGAAACGGTGTCTGTCCCACGACCACTAAAATCAGTTAAATCCATAGTAAACAAAAGGGGAGTTGAACAAAATAACTTAATAAAAATTAAATCCACTGCTGAAATAGTTAATCAGGACAGGAGAATTAAATGTGGACTTTTAAATATCAGGTCATTATCATCTAAAGCTCTATTAGTAAATGAATTAATATCAGATAACCAGGTTGATTTATTTTGTCTTACTGAAACCTGGTTGTGTCAAGATGATTATGTCAGCCTGAATGAATCCACTCCTCCTAGTCATATTAATACTCATATTCCTAGAGATACAGGTCGTGGAGGAGGAGTTGCAGCCATTTTTGATTCTAGTCTATTGATCAAACCTAAACCTAAATTAAATTATAAGTCTTTTGAAAGCCTGGTTCTTAGTCTTTCTCATCTTAAATGGAAAACAGAGAAACCAGTTTTATTTGTTATAGTGTACCGTGCTCCAGGTCCATATTCTGAATTTATATCTGAGTTCTCTGAGTTTTTATCAACTTTAGTCCTGAGAACTGATAAAGTAATTATTGTAGGTGACTTTAATATTCATGTGGACGTTGACGGTGACAGCCTTGGTACTGCTTTTATCTCGCTGTTAGATTCAATTGGCTTCTGTCAGAATGTTCAGGAACCAACTCACTGTTTTAACCATACACTCTGGTCCTGACCTATGGCATTGAAGTAGAACATTTATCAGTCCACCAACAGAATTCCTTCCTATCAGACCATTACTTGTTAACCTTTGAATTTTTTCAGATGTTTATCTGAAAGTGCTGTAGCCAAGTTTAAGGATATAATTCCATTAGCTTTTAATTCAATACCTAATATCAATATACTTGAGGGCTCAGACTTCAGTCCTACTCAAATTGATAATTTGGTAGATAGTGCTGCAGACTCTCTGCGAGCATCTCTAGACTCTGTTGCTCCTCTAAAAAAGAAGATAGTAAAGCATAGAAAGCTGGCTCCATGGTATAACCCTCACACCCGCAGTTTAAAGCAAGCAGCAAGAAGATTTGAAAGGAAGTGGCGTTTAACCGGTCTGCAAGCTGCCTCGCCTGGACTGGCATGATAGTTTGAAAGCTTATAGGAAGGCTCTCCTTAAGGCCATAGAAGCTTATTATTAATAATTAATAGAGTAAAATAAAAACAACCCCAGGTTTCTTTTTCAGCACTGTAGCCAGGCTGACAGAGAGCCACAGCTCTATTGAACCATCTGTTCCCACAACCCTCAGTAGTAGTGACTTCATGAGCTTCTTTAATGAGAAGATTATAACTATTAGGGAGAAAATCAGTCACACTGTGCCTTTGACTGAAAATGCTTTGTCTTTAAACACAGGAAGCATAGGACTCATTGGAAGAACTTGATGTATACTTGGACTGCCTTTCTCCCATAGACCTCCACAAACTGACTTCATTGATTTCCTCATCTAAGCCTTCTACTTGTCTCTTAGATCCCATCCCAACTTCACTGCTTAAAGAAGCTTTTTACCGCTACTGAGCACCTCTTTATTAAACATGATCAACTTATCTTTGCTGTCAGGCTATGTACCTCAGTCATTTAAAGTAGCCGTAATCAAACCTCTTCTGAAGAAGCCCGGTCTTGATCCAGAGGTTTTAGCCAACTATAGACCAATATCCAACCTTCCTTTCTCTCTAAGATCCTTGAGAAAGCAGTGTGCAGTCAGCTGTGTGACTTCCTCCAGAACAATAATCTATTTGAGGACTTTCAGTCAGGATTTAGAAAATATCATAGCACCGAGACCGCTTCTGGTGAAAATTACTAATGACCTGCTAATTAAGCTCAGACCATGGACTCGCCTCAGTACTTGTCTTGTTAGATCTTAGCGCTGCTTTTGATACTATTGACCACCATATCCTGTTGCAGAGATTAGAACATTTAACTGGCATCAGAGGAACTGCTTTTAAGCTGGTTCAAATCCTACTTATCGGATCGATCACAGTTTGTTCACATTAATGATGAGTCCTCCATGCAGTCCATAGTCAGTTATGGAGTTCCTCAAGGTTCTGTGCTTGGGCCTATTCTATTTACTTTATATATGCTTCCTTTAGGCAATGTTATCAGGAAACACTCCATAAACTTTCACTGTTATGCAGATGATACTCAGCTATATTTGTCATTTAAGTCAGACTAATCCAGCCAGTTAGCTAAACTCCAAACATGTCTTCAGGATATAAAAACTTGGATGGCGCACAATTTCTTGTTGTTAAATTCAGATAAAACTGAGGTTATTCTAATTGGCCCTGAAAATCTCAGAAATAACCTATCTAATGACTTATTTACTCTAGGTGGCTTTGTACCAGCCTCGAACACCACTGTAAGGAATCTAGGGGTAATTTTTGACCAAGATATGTCCTTCAACGCCCACATGAAACAAACAGCTAGAACAGCTTTTTTTCATCTGCGTAACATTGCAAAAATAAGGCATATTCTCTCCCAAAACGATGCAGAAAAATTAGTCCATGCATTTGTAATCTTCCAGGCTGGACTATTGTAACTCGTTATTATCAGGCTGCCCTAATAAGTCTATCAGGACTCTCCAGCTGGTCCAGAACGCTGCAGCACGTGTTCTGACCAGAACCAGGAAAAGAGACCATATTTCTCAGGTGTTAGCATCTCTGCTCTGGCTCACTGTAAAATCTATAATAGAATTTAAAATCCTCCTCCTCACCTACAAGGCACTTAATGGTCAGGCACCATCTTATCTTAAAGAGCTAATAGTGCCTTATAATCCTGCTAGAACTCTACGCTCTCAGAATGCAGGACTATTAGCGGTTCCTAGGGTTTATAAAAGTAGAATGGGAGCTAGAGCTTTCAGTTATCAAGCTCCTCTTCTGTGGAACCAACTCCCTCTTTCAGTCCGGGAGGCAGACTCCATCCCCTTATTCAAGAGTAGGCTTAAGACTTTCCTTTTTGATAGTGCTTATAGTTAGACTGATCCAAGGTTGACTCAGGCTGCCTTGGATCAATCCTTAGTTATGCTGCTATAGGTCTAGACTGCCGGGGGACTTCCTCTGACACACTGAGCTTCTCTTCTTCTTCATTTGGATGCCTCCATTAAGTCATTTTACTAACTCATCTTCTTCCCCGGAGCTCCCTGTGCTCCCAGCTCCCAGGTGTCTGTGAGCTGAGGCTACTTGTTTGAGAAGGAGTTGATGTCATCCAGGCTTCGTCTGTCCTGATGGTGGTGAGATGGAGAAGAGGCGATGCTGCTCAGGTTGTATCTGTTAGAGTAGTGGGAGAAGAGAATGTGTTTACTCTTCCTCCCTTTAACACATGCTGCAGATTAGTTTTGTGCCTCGTAGTCCCTGTGCGTTCTCATCTCACAGGTATCCATGGATCCAGTCTACCTGGTGGAGTAGTGGTTGTGCAGACCAGTCAGGCTTCATCTTCTGGTTCTGGAGTGACGTGGTGGTGATGAGGTCATCCCAAGTGGAGGTTTTCTCCTGTTTGGTGTGGAGGAGTGGAAGATGTGCTGCCCAGCCTACTTCTCGTTGGCGAGGTGGATAGGACTACATGCTTCTCATCCTTTGCTGATAGCTTGATGATGCTCTTCATCCCTTGGACACTCTCATACAATTCTATATATACACACTGTATATTAGCTGTTGTTATATTGAGTTGGACATTTCCATACAATTTTGTATGTAGTGTTAATGTGTTTTCATTGTTGTTATTCTGTACACATGGCATCTATTGCACGTCTGTCCATCCTGGAAGAGGGATCCCTCCTCTGCTGCTCTTCCTGAGGTTTCTTCCGTTTCTTTTTCCCTGTTAAAAGGTTTTTTTTTGGGGAGTTTTTCCTTAGTCGATGCGAGGGTCATTGTAAAGGACAGAGGGTGTCATATCCTGTACAGATTGTAAAGCCCAATGAGGCAAATTCATAATTTGTGATATTGGGCTATACAAATAAAGTTGACTTGACTTGACTTACTTGCAGATTATTCTTTTAGTGGAAGATAGGGAAGCCGATATATAGTGTAGAGCCTTTTTAGTCATCCATCCATTTCCTACCACTTATCCTCATAGGGTCGCGGGGGGCTGGAGCCTATTCCAGATGTCTTAGGGTGAAAGGCTGGTGGTGGGAGGAAGCCAGAGTACCGGAGAGAACCCACACAGACACGGGTAGAACATGTAAACTCCACACAGAAAGGCCCCGGGGCCGGGATTTCGAACCCAGTACCTTCTTGCTGTGAGGTGACAGTGCTAACCACTACACCGCCGTGCTGCCCTCTTTTTTTTGTCATATTTGTCATAAAATTATTTTTACTTCCTATCATTTTAAAAGAAATCCAAGTCCCGACTCAACATATCCTCATGCTTCAAACATTTTGGAAACATCCTGGTTGACAGACTTAGTGCAAAGTGGTAAGGATGAAACCATGAGTGCAATCAAGGATGAACTTTTTAGACTGATGTTTTACTCAGCCTGAAACCTGGATAAAATAATTCATGTTGCTTCTGTAACTGTAACATGTGTGAGCATGTTCTCTACTAAGTAAAACAAGAAGAAGAAGAATCACTTGTCCTCTTTCCTTTAGTCAGCACTATTGAAGGAACCTCATGAGAATATACAATCTTGTTCTGCAGTTTAGCTGAAATAAGAACACTGGCAGATGTATTTTAAGAAACACCTCTGGGTTTATTTTTTTTATCCGCAGCACCTGCTAAACAGGCTACAGTATGTGCCTTATTCCCCAATGAATCTCCATGTTAATAATAATGTTTGACAACTGCTCAGTCATGCATGGCAAGACCATTAGTTTTTTTAATAATAGAAACAAGAGCTGCATATAATACAACATAAAAATGCTTCTTTTTCAGTTTTCATTCAAATTCAAATCATTCATTCAAATCACAGACACACAAGTATTTCTGTGAGGTGAGGAGCCTCACTGACATAATGCATTTCTTAGCTCTTACCTTAATCTAAACCACACTCCAGCTTCCACCCAGCCTATTGAAGCAGTGAGGACTGAAATGTCCCCTCAAGGTCTTAACCCTAAATTGGTCCTCACGAATATAGATGTTAACAGTAATGATGGACAGGTGAAGCTTCATGAAGCATTTGTGTTATTTTTTGACTCCTCTAGATGGCACTTTTGGTTTATTTACTAAATTTTATTTACTATATTTCCATTACACTAGCCTTTTACTTTAAGCCAAGAGCACCATCTAGAGGAGCCAAAAAATAACACAAATGCTTCATGAAGCTTCATTTGTCCATCACTAATATTCACACATATACACATAAAAGTGGACAAGTGTTCACTACGGCCACAGTATATTTGTCTGTGTACACTACACTATGGACAAAAATTAATATCTCCCTTATGTTTCCAAATGTATACTATGTACAGTCAACAACAAAAGAAGCGCAAGTTTTATAAAGTGAATTTTTATTGTTGCCATTTGTCTCAGCAGCAATGAGAAAATGCTTGTTTGGACAAAAGATTGCGCATGGTAACATGTGCCAAAAATGCAATAAGTACGTGTTGTGATGCCGTACTTCGATTTACGGAGGTGTGTTCGACCCAGACAACTAGAGCACTGGCGTATGAAAATGGGATCAGCACTTTTGTTTGTTATTCCAACCTGCATAAAATGGGAAAAAAATTCTTTTCTCTAGGTGCTTTTGTAAAGATGCCACGACTGACGCAAATCCACGTGAACGTCTATTGGAGAGCATGAGTGTGTGAGATGTTGCAAGGGCAGCGAACACTCATGAATCAACAATTAGTCATCTCAGAACCAGATTCCATGAAACGAACAGCACTTCAGATCGTCCACGCAGCGACAGACGACTGTGTGACGACCAACATTCAGGATCACCATATCCGTCTTCACCATCTCAGACACCAGACACTTCCTGCCACCGTTACTGCTGCTGAGACACCTGGACATCACCAACCCCAATCAGTGCTCAAACAGTGTGCAGGCGGCTCAGAGAGGCTGACCTACGAGCACGCAGTCCATACTTTGGTCTACCATTAACTCCAATATGCTTTTTTTGAATAAATGTGATCTCTAGACAGTATTCTTTTTGTTGAAAGGATATGATAAACCAAATGCTTACTCATATTTAACACATTTTTTTAGTAGTTTGGAACTGCTCTAAAAAACTTGTGCTTCACTTGTTGCTGAGTATATAATCATCTGAGGCCACCGGTCTAGTAGTACATACAGTATGTATATTCTCAGTAATTATTCTTAACTGTAATTACACTTGCACTATTTATTACTTTAATTTAACATCATCCACAATAACTCTATGACAATCATAGTACTTGTCCACAGTTCTGTATCCTTCTTTCTCTTGTTCTGCCTCATTTCATTTCAATTATTATTTGCACAAGGTGCACACTGCACTTCACATATCTCAGTAGCTCAGTTTAGTTTAGTCTAGTCTGGTTGTCTCAGTAGCTCTGTCTTGTTCAGTAGTTCTGCTTAGTGGGTCTGTTTATTGGTTTCTTCTTTGTTCTGTTCTGCCTCTCTTTTATTATAAAGAGAAGTTGTCTGATGGTTTCAGGAGGTTACAATATGTAGAATGATAAATATAGATGGCAAGCCCAAAGGATAATAATAGCAAACCGTATGTAGGATTAGAACAGAACTGCGGAGTAAACTCCTTCGCTCAATAAATAATTGCATCAGTAAGTGGAGTTAATTTTGTTCTTTCTCTGATATACCATGAACATTGTTTCAACATTTTATATGCCATGGTACATGTTTAGGTGCTTGACAATGTTTGAGTAGTGTTATGATCAGAAAATAATGTACATGTGAGAACACAAGGGCCATGTTAGGTCAGGGAGAGCAAGTTGATGTCATAGCATCCATCCACCTGGAACAAGGAAACAAGATTTGTGATGTCACTAATCTACAGTATTTAGACCATTTCACAGTATTAAATGGAACCATTATAAATGAGTCCAACATTATTTCCTGTTGCAGGGTGACTGACATAAGCTGACAGGAAGTAAACATGTATCCAAGGTGTTGCCTAGCAATGTACTTCCATTGATATTACAGAGCGTTTCAGTCAGAGGTTCAATACAGGTGTACTCAGGCAGACAGTGTGAGGATATTGAAGTTTAACATTACAGTGTGTAAATATGTTCTAGTGGAAACAAAATCATATCTGTGCCTGAAAATGAACCCAATATGGGATTTTTAACTCTTTAGAACAGAAGGTATTCACATTTTTATCTAACAAGAAAGACAATAAAGCAAACTGTCATACGGTCTGCAGTGCAGTAACAGTGGAGTACTTCTATGGTTGGTGGACATGGACATGGTCTTGGAGCACAACGATGAAACTTTGAAACAGGTAATACACAGGCAATGCTGCTTTCCATTGTGCCTGCCATGTTGTCATTCCTCAGTCATTCATTAAACTTTTTACTTTGTATTTTGCTACTGTATCTCTGTGTCAACTGGAAAAAGCCGTAACCAATTTGTTTTAGACTCACGTCAAATCGTCCGATGGAGGCTGTGGTCTGGTTGGTCTGCATCACCTCTGTCAGAGCCCACATCTGCTGGATACTGGATGATACAGTCTGGGGGTCTGGGAGGCCCTAGGAGACATGGAAACAGAGGTTGAGAAGAGGAAGCCATCGTGCACCCAGCTATTCACTGTGTGAATGTAATCTGCTTCTTGTCCTCTCAACATTCAACATTCAACCAGAGCCTCCTCAAACATGACCGGTCAACATCGCTCACACTACCAGTGAAAACCAGGGCGCTTCTGATACCTGAACCTGAATGCAGAGTTTGTTAATAAAGATTCGTCATTTATTGACATGAACATTGACCAGAGTTTTAGAAATGCTGAGGAAATGGGTCCAAGCCCCCCGCCTCCAAAAGCATTATCTGAGACAGCCAATTAAGTCACTGTAAATTATTAATATTATGATTTAACTTTGTGACAATATGTTTTTCATATGATTCAAAGGGGTTTTCTTGGTAAATTCAGATTAAAAAGTGTGATTAAAGGAACACAATCATTTCATTAAAAGGTAATTAATATAATAATAATAATAATAATAGTATAATAACAATAATAATAATAATAATAATAGTAAGAATGATTCAAATTACAATCACTCAAACACACAAAAAAATTAATTTATACCTCCAGGTTAGGGTGTTGTTCGATCAGTGTCAGGTCAGACAGCCAATCAGAAACCTCCTTCTCTGGGTCCTGAAAGATGGAGAAACGCATGCCATTTAATCTGAGCAGTTGAGTCAGATGTCACCATGCTGCAATGATGAAGCTTTTGAATTGTGTGTGTGTGATCAATCCACTGTGTGGGACTTGAAAAAGCCTCATTGTTGCTCCATCTAGTGGTTCATGAATATCAATGTAGCAGACAGCTATGTATGTGTGTGCTACTGTACACCTTTTTAATCTCTCCCACACACAACCCCAACTCTATTATTGTTTCACTGTCTGCTATTACTGTTTTTTTAATATGTAAAGAACCATTGAGTACCTTTAAAACCTCTATACAAATAAATTGTATTATCATTATTAATGCTACAGACTAGGTTGCAAAAGCATAATTACACTATAAATCAAACAGTCAGAATGACACTCCATACATAAAATCTAGGGGAGCACATACCAGACTGAATAACTACCTTCTTTCCTCAAGTGAATTTAAACTTTGAATTTTGAATTTAAAATAGTCAAAAGTTCTGAACATCATTTCTCTCTGTCTAAACAAAACCAAACACAAAACTTACTGGCTGCATGTGAGGAAATATTTTGATGTCTTCAAGGCTGAATGTCAGCCAGGCAGAGGACGGCTGTCTCAGGATCAGTCGAACAGACACCACATGATCCGGCTCCACCTGCAGCTATACACAACAAAGAACTGGGATCAGGGAATTAAATGAGTAAGACATGAAGGAAAACAATAGTGTCAAGAGGGAAACAACACAGGAGAGTCACTTGTTTGAAATAAAACTACGAGCAAACTATTTGTATGATCGTTTTTAAGTTCCTGCTCAGGTTATATCCCTGCACAAAGACTCACTGCTGTAACAGAATACACTGAGCATCCCTTAAGGCTAAATATGATAAACAATAACCCATAAACACTGAATAAACATCATTTATGCTATAACAATTACCCTTTAAACTATGTCAGACTCAGAGCACCATCTGAGATAAACAAAAATGAAAGCACCATTCACCATCTGGCTCTATTTGCATAGAGAATAAACAAGAAGTGAAAAATAACTCCCTTTGCATTGTCTCCCCATATCAGCATTCCAGTGCTTATGGAGCTTTTCTTGCAGGGTTGGCTGGCTTGACTCCAACGCCAGCTGAGAGGTAAAATAAATGCAGCACTAAGCTGTGACAGGCTGCGTTAGTTTTCTGCCAAACTGGATCTGTTGCTTTACAGATCATATGTGAAGTTCAGCTGCAGCTGCATGGAGTGGCTACCCTTCAGTGTTCTCAAGGATATGAGAGGAAAGTGTAACTGAGGAGGAATAGCCAGGGTGACCAGAGCTGTTTCTGCATGGAAACATTTTCACATACTAGGGGACTAAACTGTCATGGCACATCCACCCACACAGCCTTTCAGTGTGATGAGGGCTCTAGGTTCTTCCATAATGGCTGAAGAGGTGCCAGTTCCTCCTCCTGGGCACTGGCGAGGTGCCGTTGAGCAAGCCATTGAAGCCCCCATTGCTCGGGGCACGTGGATACAGGGCAGCTCCCTCACTCTGACATCTCTGCACTAACAGAGCCAATAAAGTAAATATTCTTCTTCCTCTTCTTCTTATCGGCCTAAGGACTAGCTCACACACTGACACACACTGTGACCAGACTGAACACCACCAGGGTTTTCAATCCCCAATAACTGTGCGGAGATACAAGGTCGTCCTACAATGTTTGAGTAAGATTAAATATTGTGGGTCAAAAAGTACCATAGTAGCATCCTGAAGTTAATAAAGCATTGTGTACAATAACGCAGCCTCCTCTTCCCCCCTCTCCATCAGTCTCTCTCACCTGTGTCCTGTGGATAGAGCAGTAGTCTTGGGAGCCTCCCTCAGTGTGAGGGTTGTCCATTAGAGGCAGGTCTCTCAGAGCAGTGCACCACTTAGCAGCGGCCTCCTGCCCAGGACTCCTTCTCAACAAACGCACAGTCACATAAGCTGTATAGTAGTTCTTAAAGGTGATTTCCTCGATCTGAAACAGAAAGAGTTTCAATTAAAGGCAGAGTGTGACTGATTTTGTCCCTAATAGATATAATTTTATTATTATTATTATTAATTTATTACAGGAATACATGGCATATGCTACTGTATTTGAGAATGTTGCTAACATTGGATCAAACTTAATAAATAGAAATCATGTGGTGGATGAAACAGAACTTAAAAATATAGTGCATTTGCACTATTATATATGAGACTAATGAAAGCATATTGGTGCCAAGGAAAAAAAAACATGCCTACAGTCCATGCTGGGTGTTCACCTATTATTTAAGAAGAAACACACAAATCACAGCATTAACATTTCAACCTGAAGACAAACGTGAGGCAGAGATAATTTCTCCATGCATGAACTTGCTCCAAGCAGCTGCCTTTGAAGCTTGAAGCTTTGTGCTAATGAGGAGTCACTGCATTAAAAAAAGATTTTTAATTAGGACTAATGCTAAAAAGTAGGTCAATGCCCAAAATGTTGGAAGTCTCTGTCAAGCCAGGAATGCAAGCTTTATACTGTATTTAATTTACTTACTAGACCATGCTGTTGGGGAAACATGGATGTTGAATAAAATTAAGGTTGAACGGTAAAAGGTACTTTGAGAGTTTATTTTAACTGCATACTTGAAACTAGGAGAATAAAGCTTAATAAAGAGATTATACAGATTTCATTAGCATGGTGCATGAGTCAACAATAATACATTCACTGTTGGATCTGCATGACAGTATTATTAGTTTTAAGTTCTCTGTCTGATATACTGACAGCATAAACAAGAATGTTTGTATTTTTTTTGTATTTAGGACAATGACAGCACATCCCACAGCGGCAGTCTCAGATATTTTTTTTCTTATATTTTTATTTATTTATTCCAATTTTTTAGTATTTTTTTTTCTATTTCAAGCCAAATTACTAAATGATGGTATATCTATGATAATGGTTCATAAGATACAGTTAAGGTCAGAACAGTGGTAAGAAACAGCTTCATGAAAACCAAAGGTTAGTTTGTGATGAAGCAAAAGAAAATAATTTAATAAGTGTAATCAGTGACAGAAGACCAACATAAGTCTCTTCAAATGATCATTTTTTCTCTTTACGTGACAAACAAACTGGGGTATTTTAATATTGTGCTTGCGGTCACATGTTACTGTGGACACTATTATGCAGCTACAGTAGTCTAAATAATATGTCCTTTGAATGGTGGTAATATTTAGTCATGTAAAGACAAACTTGTGTCAGCTCTGTTAAACTTGAATCTTTACAAAACAGTAGAAGGCAATGAAAAATGAAGGACATTTTTTATAAGACCAAATATGGTGGTCAGCATGGATGATACTGGTACTGTGCACCAAGTCAACAGAAGTGGTAGCTTACATTGACAGGCTTTCCAAAGGGGAGGGTGATATCTACAACACAAACTCCCGAGTGAGCTCCGTCTGTTTTGGTGTCTCCGATCTGCAGGTAGACTGGAGGTTTCACTGTGCAGTTCACAGGCTTGACGTCATCTCTGTTCCCGCTCATCTTCAGCCAACAAATGAGAGTTACACACTTGGTTAAAATAACACTTCTTATCTAAATTGACTAAAATATGTGTAAGTAGTCAGAGTTAACACATGGTGCATCTGGTTACACTCCTGAAAACCGCTGCAACATGTCTCAGTGTTGATTTATCTATCCAAATAGGATCTTTACAAAAGTACAGATGATAATTCTCTGTACATGCACTATGAGCTGTTTGCATATGTTTTGCATGCTACATGTACAAACCCATCCAGGCCACAAACCTTAAGAATGGACATTTTATGCAAAGTAGTAGAAACATTGTGTTTGAAATGAGCAATATTTACATATTTATGTACCGGTTTTTAAACGAGGGAGAATATGACATCTACTCTTTGGATTCTTACTGCAGTCTGCTAATTTATTTATTTAGTACACAACAAGGAACACCGTGAAATACGGACCATCATGACTAAAAGCTGTTATGATAAATCAGTTTCTCATTCGAACATCACTGTGCTCTCCAGCCAGCTGACATGCTCTCTCTCTCTCTGCTAGGACCTTGGACAGCGACATGTTCAGCAGTGTCAAACAAACAGGAGGACACATGCAGTTTAACTGACCAACAACATCTACTGTTTATAACATGAAACATTCATTTCTGCAATGCTGCCAATAACCTACGTAACGCATACGTAACAGTTATTCAGTCAATGTTATCAAATCGCTAGCACGGAAGCTATCCGTGGACACACTGACGAAGAGCTAACGGAAAAGTGTGCATTAATTGTTAATATAGGGGTCGAATAAATACATAAACGGTATTGATTCACTTACCGTTTTCTTATCTCAGAGAGGAGTCACAGCTAAAATAAGACTGAAACGTTTCAAGTGGCGTATGCTGACATGCTAAAGCTACTCTTAGTTACTTCCTGTCTGTAACCAAGGCGACACCGAGAGTCTTAAAGGGCCAGCAGCACTCTCAGCTGGCTGGTATGTACAGAGTGTACAGTATACAATATCAAGTATCAAGTAATCAACAAATACTGCTAATAATGGCAATAAATTCAAATATGACATGAAATTATAAAAAAAACAGTAATAGATGAGGATAGAAGCCCCTCAGATCGCTGCAGCATTATAGCCCAAGGTCAAGCTCCAAGTGAAAAATAAATTATAGTTGTCTTTTGCATGAATTCATGTCAGTGATTGTTTTCAGAAAACCACAAGATGAGCCTTAGATTATTATTTTATTCATTCATATTTTTTTATTTTATTTAAAAAATGTTTCACAAAAATATTTTCTTATAAATTCACAATGGTCCATTGAAATGTATTTTTTCCGTTGTGTTTTTGTTGTATATCCATTAATCATACCAGCTCTACTTTTTTTTTTTAACTGCTGCAGTTTTCTACAGTTTTTACAAAACACTTGCAGCAGAGGGCAGGCTTACTCCATGTATTAGACCTCAATCACACTCAGAGAGAGGGCCTTTCCTCCACTAAGCTCATCACCTCATTCACATCTCCACACCCCTCTAAAGGCATCCAATCCCCCCCCAAAAAATGATATACTTCCATTTCCACCAGGCACAATCTCCCCTCAAAATGAGATTCAGGTGTGCAGCTGTGGTATCAGGGTGAGACAGCACGCCTATGGCTTTATCAGTGTGCAGCAGAAATCAGGTGCTATTTCTCTGTGGCCTTGTACTGATATCACTGCAAAACTGAAACAAGATTCCTTGATTGTTTCAAATCAACTCTGAACAAGATAAATTACCCAATGTTCCACATGCACTGGAGAATATTGTGTCTGTGAATTGAGTGTACTGTTTAATAACTCTGAGGATAATCAGTTCACATCCATCAAAGTGGTATACTGAAAGATACCCAGTGGATAAGATAGATAAAAGATAGAAATAAGTGTTTTAGCTACATATTTCTTACAGCCAAAATGCCCAATTCCCCAATTCAGACAACTCGATTTAGACGCACCAGGAACAAAGTGACAATTAGTGATGGTTTCAGCAAGCAGTACTACCTGTTGACACACTGTGTGACTGAATCTTTTCCTACAGAGGAAGCTTTGCCTGTTTATCTGTCTCACTTAGTTTACTGTAGAATGACATTGCCAGCAGAAAGGATCCTGTAGTGTGCCGGTTAAATCAAGACAAATACAATCTGACATCCTAAATTTACTTGAGTTTAACTGAATTCAATTTACAAGTTGTAGGTACAAAATACAAAAATGCATCGTTTCAAAGCAAAACACCAAATATAATATATCTTATTCTGTTTATTGCCCTTTTCTTACAGTATTTGTGAAATGGTTTTGTTACAAACAGATATATGTCTGTATACACAGCAGCAAACAAAGTGCTGCTCTGTACTACAGCATCTGTCACTCAAATACCCCCATAGCATGTCTTGCCATAACCTCCCCCCCCAGCTCCCCCCACCCAACAGCACAATGGCATTCATTCTGTTTATTGTATTTGAAGCTAGGGAGGTAGGGCTTTTCAAAGCCCCCAGATCAGTCAGCGTAGGAAGCTGGCACTGTGGCTTCCTCTGCAAAAACAATCCCCTTTCTCCCAGATGGTCTGCACAGGCAAGTGTGTAGCTGCAGGGGCTTAGAGGAGGCATGGGGAGAGAGATAGGAAGGGATGGAGATAGAGTAAAGGTAGGGAGTAGTAGACCCATCCAAGTGGCAATGGCCAATGGGTTTTTATCTCTGAGACCCCTACTCCTGTCATCCTGGGTGTCGCTCTGTCTCTTTTTTCCTGTCTCCTTTCTTCTTTTCTTCCTTCTTCCTTACTCGGTTTTCTTTTTTTGTCAGTCTGTGTGTCTATCTGCCAGTTGTCAGTACCATCTGTCTGGTTTCTGCACAATAAAAAATACTGTATTCCAGCCAGACAAACCAGGACCAGAGCACTCTCCTGTGCTGGGAGACTGCATCTCTCTCTCTCTCTCTCTCACTCTCTCTCTCCCCTTTTTGAATCCATGTGCCCTGTTGGTGAAAGCACCACTGAGATGGGGGAGGGAGAGGAAATTCATTTAGCCCGGTAAATGACATGTTTCTCTGAGGTGTCATTCTTATGTAAGAGACATGCAACTGACAAAGCCCCACTGCTGTACCATGTGAGCAACAGAGGATAACCTTGAGAGAACGAATGCCAAAGGAGGAGGAAGAGAAAGAATGTTTGTTATGATGGAATTACAAGAGGACACAATTTAAAGTGCCAAAATTTGAAAATAATTTTAAATGTAAGCCTTTATCCATTCATGGATCCAGTTGGGGGAGAAAGCTCAAAGTTGAAGTATAGTCACAGGATTCTATGAGAGCACTCCAAAGCGTACAGTGCTTTATGTCAAAGGGGTTTCAGTGATATTTGTCATGTGAAAGAACAAAAGTATAATGATGAAATCCAAAGCAAACACTTGTTGATCACTGTCCACTAAACTCTTAACAACAAAACAGCAATACTCTCAGCTGAAAATATGATGCTGCAGTGCTGATCAAACATGGATCAGATGTTTTCAGATCTCCTCAAATGTTGTTAGAAACACATTTTAGTGTACTTTTTGGCTATAAAATGAAAAAGTTTGTGACCCAGCCGTCCGTCATCTTGAAAACATCCACTAAAGAGAAATGTTACCACTTCAATACTTCTCTATATCATGAGCTTTAGGAAGAAGAAAAGCAAAATTTAAAAGTCCAGTGTGGAGGATCTTGCAGCATCTAATGTTGAAGTTGCTGACTGCAACCAACCTAAACAGAACTAAGGCGGCTGAAGCCAAAACTATCAAAAGGTTTGTCTTGTCTGGGATACTGTAGAAACATGCTCTGTGAAGGTGACTGTATACCAAAGAAAACACACATATACTGTACATATGATCCTTTAAATATAAAAATACTATTATTAAAATAACTCATACAGCAGTAAAGCCTGCTCAACATAACACCGAGGTTAACTGAGAAAAATCATTTGAGTCACTCTTGAGTGAGAGTCGTTTCTTTGGAGTGGATAATGGGCACACGTCGACACCATCTCCTGCCTCCTGATACACAGTTAAATATTAAACATTAAATACTCTCAAATAAAAATCATCATGACAAAAAAATGATGCAGTTATCATAAAACTGAATTACCTTCCAACCATTTTGTGATGTAGGTCAGGTATGTTAAAGGGGCCGTGTTATGGAGGCCTGACAGCAGTTGTTCAACCTTGGCCCCTTTAAAACCTCTTATGCCACTGGACACATACAAACACACACACACACACACACACACACAGATAAAATACTGTGAAGCAGCACAGCAAAGATTAAGTGAAGCAAGGCGGATTAGATAAGATAAGGTATATCTTATTGCCCCACAGCAACTATACACACTAAGTGACTCCTGTGATATAAAGGAAGCATGAAAATATAAAACTGACCTCTTCACAAAAACACATCATTTACCAGAAACCAAAGAAGTGTACAAAAGAAGTGAGGAGTTCCTGTCGCAGACACAGTGGAGATTGGCTACATATATTATGTATCATGTAAATAGACCTGCATGTTTTATGGAAACACATGGCCGACATATCTGTGAATATGATTTGTACAAAGTCTAAAGAACACAAAGAACTTGGAGGTCAATTCTGGTTTACAGCAATTGAAGGTGTGTCACTGCGTTTCAAGAGAAATAATTCAGTCATTATTTGATCATTCATATGTGGTCATGTATCTGCCTAGTATCTGTCCTCCATTAATACAGAAGAACTGTGAAATAATCATTGACATTTACAGTTTTAAAAGCAGCCAATTGTTGACATTGCTTGTTTCAATAAACCATACAATTACTAAAAAGCTAAGTGGGGTAATAACAAGTATGAAAAGTGAGTAAGTCCACTAAGGTTGGCAAACCAACACATGACTTCAACCCAAAAGATCAACCCTCATTCCACAACGTGATGCATTTTCCATCATAAGTCAAAATCACTGACCTCTGCAAGAAACTTAAAGCTGGTCATAAAGCAGAACTCCATTCAAAAAATAAAGGAAACTATCAATGCAGTCCTATTTCAATATTATCAGCAGCACAGACATTCTGAGATTGAACCAAAAGAAAATAAATCACTTTTTGCCACTTTAGTGAAAGACTTTATCTGTGTTGGTCTGCAAAAAAAAAAAAAAAAACACAGTAGTGCACAAGTGAGAGTTTTTGAGATTTTGAGGGAGTGCACAAGAGGGGAAAAAAAGCTGAAACAATGAATCAGGTAACGAAGAGCTCTGAAGGGGCAGACAAGTCCCTGTTTCATTCTGAAGATTGGTGAGCTCTGGCCTGCAGATTGAAAAATGCTGTGATTGTCTTAACCTTAGTGAGTCAACCTTGTCAGACCCATCTCCCCTGTTATCGATCTGTGGCTTTAGAGCGTTGCCTCCGGGCACAGGGTGCTCGTTAAAGGACATGTCAGGCCTTTTCTTACAGTTTTTTGGCATGTATACAACAAGATAGATATTGTATTTTTCCAAGACTTTTATCTCACTCCATACCAGTGTGTTGTTCATTGTGAAAAAATAAAAGGCCAGATTCACTCATCAAAGCATTCTTTTGTCAATTAGCTCATATATATGTAATTAAGGTGTCATCAAGCTGCTATCTCACTGACTGGAAGTGAACCAGTGCCACAATGTGTTTCCTGATAAGACAAAAACAGCAAATGAATGAGACTCTCACACACTGCCTGTTTTTAGCTTTGGAAAATCTGTACTGAGATCACTGACTAAAGTGATCTCGCGAATTCAAGCGGAGCATCAGTGAAAAGAGAACCACCCTGTGTCCACTGAGTAGAAGGAAATCAATTATATGATCCGCTGTGAACGTGGATTATTTTATTTTGAAAATAAACCAGATGTTTTCTTTTGTGTCTGTACATGAATTCCTGTCCCGCACGATCTGCTCTGTGCTGAATTTATGCGTCATGTGCCAACATAAAACTAGAAGCTCTGTCGATTTGTTTCAGCAGGCATCGGCGTGTTGGTCTCGTTCCGCATCCAGTGGAAATTAGGGGTAAGAATGAAAAGTACCTAATGGTACAAACTGAGGATCTCTGGCATACAATCAATGACAGGATTATACTGAGTAAGTGATTTATTGGCAACTGACAGTATGAACTCCATTAAAAAGAGACAATGTCAAACAGTGAATTTGTTTCCATTATACTCAGAAAAACATACATTTTATACCTCACAAATCTTCCAAGTTTTAAAAAAAAATCCTTCCCAATTTACTTTACCTACACCTGAACAATTTATCATATTTTTTGAAAACAATGTGTTCAGGATCTGCCTCCAGAAGAAGAAGGTAGCCATACGCTCACAGTCTCATACAATATGTACAGCTTCAGTGCTACACAGGATGCATTCAGGCACCACACTGAGTGTGGGTCATGTGCACGTTGGCAGCATTCTAAGCTCAGTAACAATCAGTGGTTACATGAATAGAATGGAGGGAGCTAGACTTTACGCATAAAAAAACATTAGACGGGTATGAAAACAAAATAGCAATGACAATTGAATTATTTACCCATTTTGAATGTTGCAATAGTTTGGGTTTAAAGAAGCTTGTTACATATTGTATAAATAAATTGCCTTTTGGTTTCATGAGGGACACAACAATGATGTTTAAGGAGAACTGGATCCAGCGCTGGAGCCAGGGCCCATTCATTCCTATGGGAGTATTTCAATGGTGCATGAAGACAAACTTATATACTTCTTGGTTACAAAATGACCTGGACCTTTCACATACATGTGCCCAAAAGCATACTAGTGTATCCTTTAACCACGCCCTCAGTCACTCAGTTTTGGGCTTATTCACATGAACAAAATCATGAAAATCACCCTGCATAACCTGACATCCTCCTTAGCTCCCCTAGCTAATGCTGTCCTCTTTTATACATGTCAGTGATCAACCATGTGGTAAATTTTATCAGAATTGTCACATACATAGAGGTACATAGTGAAATTGGACGACTGCAGTTAACCTATCCTTAGGAGTAGCCTTTCATGCTGCTATGAAATGCTGTCCGTGGAACAACTTTGGGGTTCAGTATCTCACTCAAGGACATAACAACATGTAGGCAGTATGAGCCGCTCTACCCACTGAGCAACAGCTGCCTCATGTGAATAGATAAAAATGGCCTTGAACACTTTATATTTTCTTCTTTAGCTTGTCTACAGTTTAATATTTTGGAATAATAATAAAGCATATATCCCTTTGCTTCCACCTGCACATTGTGTTTGTCAGCCTTGTGCTCAAACTCCCCAAAAAGTTTAGAGGTATGCGCCTGAATATACAGAAGAAACAAAACCATGGAACTATTTATGACACAAACACACACATATTAACATGATGAATATACGTAGTTCAAGTTGATTTTTATGTGCCCTCACTCAACCTCCAAATTGAATAGATTGCATTTACACAATGTCACATCCTGAGGAAGATACCTTAACAATGTTTTATTGTTTCACCTCTGGCAAATATATATCTTTGTGATTTTTCAGTGATGTCTAGGTCAGTTTTGACTGCTGCTACCTCTTAATCATACACTGAAGAATGCACATTGCTTTTTTTGAGAGAGAAATAGTGAAAGAAAGGGGTTGAAGAAAGAGATGGCATCAAGAGAAATGGGGAGGGAGAAAGAGATTGGTGGCATCGTCACAGAGGAAGAGAAATGATCTTGGGAACTTCGTCTGATTTTTCGCCTGGAGAGGCACACAAACCCACTGGTGCAAACACCTGCAGATTTTTATTTTCCATGCATTTGTTATCAGCCCTGTGTTTTATACTTGGGTCCTATAATGGTGTGGTAAATCACAGCTGACAAGTCAGGAACAGTCGTGGGCCCTCCACTCCTTAAAAGGGAAGACAAATGATGGTGAAAAAAGGAGTTGAGTTATTAAAAGCTGAGATGTCACACTGTTGAATTAGAGATTGAGAAATACTGTTTCTGTAAGTGTCTGAAAATGACTGTGTGTGTGGTGTATATGTATTGGATGGATTAATCCAGTTATGTACTGTAGTTTGTCTTGATTTGTGCCATTTCCATTCTTTGATTAAGCTAAATGCTTGACAGGAAGGATGTTCGACAGTGTGTCTGTTTAAAAGTTTCCTGAAGACACACAGCAGTGTAAGTGCAGTCAGAGCTATCCTGCTTTTTTCTTGGAGGCCAAAGTCTTGATGTCATCTAAGCTCACTGCTCTTCACTAGTTTCTGATACAGTGTGATCTCTCAATGAGAATTTCTTTCATCTGCCTGTTTGAAAAGTTTTAAGTCGTGCTGTGACGTAAGATCAAGGAGGATCTACAGTGATTGCTCTTTCCATTTGAGCTCTGTATCATGTCAGTAAAGTCTAATGGCAATTTTTCATTTAGCGTCCAAAAAAACTACAGCTCAGGGGCATTTTTCAGGGCGGCTCTTGTGCAGCATGCAGCATGCCAAACATGCTTCCAGTAAAAGTAGCAGCTGGCTTTTGCTGGAAGCAATAATGAAAATGATAACTGGACTAGACAACAATTAATCAGATTCCAGACACACAAATTTTACTGAGTGCATGGTAAAAATGAACAGCCAAATGCAACTAAACGCAAGGATATGTCCATGTGAGTTAAGATCAGTGCTTATCCTGCAGATTTGTAAATCTACTTCATTATTTCTAAAAAAAACAAAACATAATTTCACATTCTCTTATCATGTGTGTCTGTTTTTCCTTCCTTACACAGTTTGTCTACGAGTGCTGCCCTCCCTCCTGCCTCTATCCATCACCTCTGTTGTTCTCTATTTTGCATTCCCTCTTTTCTAAAATGGCAAATGAATTCACTCCTACCTTGTGTAAATGTAAATGTGGACACATCCAAAGGTCACTGATTACATCAGTGTCTGGTGGGATCTGGGCCCCTGTCTGTCCTTTATTTGTGTGTGTCTGTGTTTGTGTAGATTTGTTCTATGTGATGCTAAATTTCCATCTTTGTCTCATTTGAATGTGTTTTTAATTATCTGCCCTCAACATGCAGTGAGAGAGAGAGATAGAGAGGGCACCACTGAGAGACTTGGGTGGAGAAACAGAGACTAATTCTAGTTGAATCAGGGACATGCATTAATGTTTGACTGCCTGGCAAAATTTATATTAATTCCAGAGGACTCAATTTGGACTCTCACGCCTTAGGCAAAATCTATGTGCTGTGTTAAACACTTTGAGAGTTCAGCTCCCACTGTCAGAAACTCTCAGTGATCCTGGAGAGGACCCAAGTGTTCAGTTAATATGCTTCAGCAGTCTGAAGTGATCAGCAGCTTCTGGTTGTAGAGATGACACAGACCCGTCAAGTTCCTCATAGTCCCATATTATACCTGGACCCAGTACAAAACCATACTGTCTTACCTGTACTGCTGATCTTTCAAATTCAAATTCCCTGAAGTCAAACTTTTAGAAATAGGACAATAGGGAAATTAATTTACTGAACTGAAAACCTAAATTGTTATGTGTCTTGGAATTATTTTCATGTTATTGTGGTGAGGAAGCGGTGAAAGAAAAAAGATACAACTAATAATACTAAGAGCTTGGCAACGCCACTCTGGGAATTTCACCCAGGGAATTATTCTCTGACACAAGGCACACAGGTTCGTAGTCACTTAGTGGGTGAGAGACGTGGTTCAATATTTAAAATACACTTTATTTTCATATGTTTAAAAAAAATCACTGATAGGACTCATTTTCACAAAAGAAAGGCAAACCTAATCAGAGCTGAGGCCAAAGTGGAGGGACAAGGCTAGTGCAGGGGAGGGATCCACCAAAATAAAGAAACAAACTTAAGTCACCGGGCACATGTGACACACTCAGTGAAGAAAAACCCACTCCCAGGAACACAGCAAGACAAGACAGGAGGATGACACTACCAGGCCACCAGCACCACCACTACCAGCCTACAGCAACTGAAAAGAAAGGAAATAACAAATTACTAGGGTTGCACACACACAAAAGAAGAAAACCTAGCAAAACCATAAGTAACGGACAGGTCACAGGCTTAAACAATGTATCAAATAATTGCCTAATGTAACCAAAGTAAGAAATAAAGAACTTAATAACTACAAAATAACTCAACAAACTAAAATTACATAAACAAAATCCAGAATGAACTCAAATACACACTCAAAAATAATGAAACAGAAACCACACAGTCATACACTCATTCATTCATTCATTCATCACAAGGGTCACAAGTCCCCAGTAACAAAAAAAAATAATAATTATCGTGTCTGGCTACAGCATTCGGCCGACCAATTGTCCCATACAAGCCGATGTGGTGGCGAAACTTCCGACGGCCGCAGGACAACGCCGTAACGGCATGCAGCAGCGGTCAATATGAACGATACCAATGTAGTAAATACAACACACAGAGCAGCAGCGGCCCAAGGAGGTGGCTACAGTAACACCTAATTGAGGAAAACCATCATTAGCTTTGGCTAAGTATTTTAAAATGATGAGGTTACTTGTTACCAAATAGGCTACACACCTTTTTAGTCACACAGAATCTCACAAGCAGTGTGGACAGGGAGCACAGAGCAGCACACAAATGCCCTACAACACAACCCAAATGCCTTGATCATTATGATTAAAATAAAAATGAGCAGCGAGGTAAAGCAGCGTGCGGCCATACATGTTGGTCACACAACTTCCGTCCCAGAAATGAGGCAGGTGACAATGGGTAGTGATGGACAGATGAAGCTTCATGAAGCATTTATCTTATTTTTTGATTCCTCTAGATGGTGCTCTTTTTTATTTACTAAATTTTATTTACTAAATTTCCATTACACTAGCCTTTTTTCTTCAAACCAAGAGTGCAATCTAGAGTCAAAAAATATCACAAGTGCTTTATGAAGCTTCATTTGTCCATCACTAACAATGGGAATGCAGAGGTCGAACCAGCAGGTGGACTATCGCTTTTGTACTGGCCTGCTCCAATGCATAGCGGAAATGAGGAATGGAAACCATAGCAACCGAATATAAATAAAAAGAGCAAGGGGGAAAACAAGATAAAAATCCTACTACTAAAGTAGGAAAAAGCCTACTACATTATGTTGTACTTGAGAATTACTAAAAATGTAAATAAAGTTGTGTTGTCAGTGAAATAAAGTGTAGCACAGCAAAATGCACATGCTAGTATTTACAGCCTAAGCTAATGTGCATATTGTCAAAAGGGCCTGAGGTGCTTAAAAAGCATCCATCCATCCATCCATTTTCTATCTCTTATCCTCACATAGGGTCGCAGAGTGCTGGAGCCTATCCCAGCTCTCTTAGGCTCCGTCCACTAGACAATGGCACAATAACGCTTGTCGCAACTTTGCCACAAGTATTTCTGTCTAAATGGCAGTGTGATAACGAGTGACAAGTGACAAGGATGTAATACATATGCCATGTCAATAGGTGGCATGGCATATGTGAAGTCATCGTTAGCAGCAACACCAGGTACACAGTGCAACTGGGAAGGAGCATTATCAGATCTTCTCACTCTGGAACCCGTTGTCAGAATATACTGTTGTGGGTCTCCGACAACGCTTGAGCCGTCTGTACACAAGGCAAAATCAGTATTAAAAACTGTCGGATTCACAGAATTCCGTTGTCGTGTGGACGGCACCTTACTGCGAAAGGCAGGGTACACCCTGGACAAGTCTCCAGTTCATCACAGGACACAGAGACAGACAACCACTCACTACTTAGCTCCGCCCTCACGTGTCACTTCTGGTTGCAAAAATCAAGATGATGAGGTCTAGAAACAATTTACCCATCTTTCTGGAAATGAGCGGGCTGAGGTAGTCCTGATTTTGCAGGGTATCATTTTGGATTGACAGCCCTCACATGAACTCATATTTGGCATACTGGCACAGTGATATTGTCATGCGACATCTGTCTGCCGGTGTGTTTGTCTTCATTGTCTCTGTTCCTCTCATCTTTTTCATTCCCCTGGGTCATCTCTCAGTTCCCACTCTGTCCTTTGGTTCCCTTCTCTCTTTCTCTCTCCATGAATGACACACTGGTGTGAAGAAATGTTCCCAGCTAGCGAGGCACTCAGGCTTGACAATGTGACTTTCCTCTTTTGAGAGATGCAAAGAACGAGACACTGAGAGGAGAGAAGGGGCAGAAAACCGAACAGAAAAAAATGAAGTACGCAGAGGAGAGAAAGGGCATCAAAAGAGAAGACTATATAAAGACTAGAGATCATCTTTCAATGGGATCACACCAGCAGAGGTGCCAAATCAAGCCAGGGGTGTAAAATTGGAGGGGCAATGGCCTCTTACTGGAAGGAACAGGCTTCTTTTTGAGTGACAGGTGGCTACCATGGAGTTGTCCACATTTTTGCCTCATGGCTTTCACCCTTTCTCCATGTGTTTTCAGTTCACTAAAGCTGCAGTAAAATTAATTTTGATCTCAGCTTCATACCTGTTAAAATTGTGATGCTAATGCATCAACAAACTCTAGTTACAGAAATATAAGGTGAAAAGAATACCAGCATTGTATCCAGTAAAGATGGGATCGCCATCAAAGCTTTGCAGCATCTGTCTTTACTTGCTATGATTGCTGTGGTTCAATAAAGAAGCTCTTTCTAGAATGTGCCTCTCTGGACATTTTACCATTCTGCATCTACCTGGCATGCTTTATTCATTTAACTGCTTGCCAAATCAATATAACAGTGCAAGGCAGTGGCAAACAAATCTTAGGGTCCATAAAAGACAGTGATTTCTTTTGCAGTGGTGTCACTGAGGAGTGTTTTGGTGTATTTGAGCACACAAGCAAGAAGTACATAGGGTAGAATGTGCAGCCTGTTAGATTTATTGTCTGTATGGAGACGTGGACACCGCTCATATCACAATATGATGATATGCGGTGAACTTCTGTTTCTCATTTTTATTTTCCTAATAACTGATGGTGTGTGTTACCATTTGATCTTTTGTCAGGTCAAACAGTAACTACATTAATCTAGAAGCTGCTGTGACACTGCCACTGCATACACTGTCAGTGTGAATGACATGAAAAGGCATAAGGTAAGAGTCTGTAATAAGAACACTGTTGTTGCTTTTGGTGTATCATTTGTGCACCATGTAGTCTGTACCAGTGGCAGCTGCTGGTCTTTCAAAGAGGGGAAGCTCATTTCTCGGCTTACATCATAAAATTCCATAAAACAATCTCACGAAACAATATTAAACTCGGAAGGAAATGTTGAAATTATGTTAAATTGAAACAAGGAAATACTATGAGGGTGTTTTATTTACAGTGTAAGAAATAAGCAAGTAATTTTGCCAAGCAAATACCAACAGCATGGGTTGCAGTTTGTCTTTCAACTTTGCTTGCAAAATCCGTGATGGGACTATCAAAATACCTGTCAATCAAAAAAGGATTCATCCTTTCCACTGACCCTCCAATCATAATGCAGAAGCTCAACGTCCAGGCCAGCCGAGGCCCGCCCACAGCTCCATTCACCCCCAGAGACGCTGAGCGTGTGTGAATATGTTGTGCTCACAAACAGTATTTTAAAGGCAATTGCTGATATGACACCTCCATACATGCATGTAATATTTACACCCCAGCAAGGCAACACGTGACACTGGCACCCTGTTCTTTAGTAGACAGGTGGTTTTGGCATGATAGCAGGTTGACACTTCTCTCTGTGTTGTAGAGAAACTGTCATCTAGACAGCTCAAGAGAGATAGTGATATCACAAGAGGAATAGCGATCATTTTGTTATTCCACATCACCACATGAGGCAATAGCTGCAGTAAATTCAATCCTGATGCAGAATACAAGCCCATCGAAAGTGAAGAGAGACTAGTTTACCATCATAACATTTTGCATTAGCTGCTAAATTCGGCCTTAGGCTCCAGTTGAATTCATGTGATTCAGTCACGCATATGAAACAAAATAGAGATTCATTTAATTTCCATGGATTGTAGATTTTTGTCACCCGTCTACTGTCATGATATCACACCTGTCACTTCAGTTTTCATGTCATATGATAATTATCCCATATGAAACCAATGAAGTGTTTACCCTTACTTTATTTTGTTAAATATTAAATTTCTGAAAGTTACCTGCTTTGTGTGTGTGTGTGTGTGTGTCTGTGTTTGTAATCCAGGGAATTCAGTCAGACGGTCTGTTCACATTTTTCACCTTGTAGAATACACAAGCTCTCTCTCTCTCTCTCTGTCACACACACACACACACACACACGCACACATTCAAACACACAATAAAGTTGCAGACAGCCACATCGGGCTGCTAAAGGTTATAGCTTTGGAAGGAGCTGATTACTGTCCTCATTTTCACTGCAGCTTATAAACTGATTTTGCTGCAGTGGTGATGGAAGATCTGCTGTTATTAACTTTTTTTAACCTCTTTAAAATGGGAGAGAATGCCGAAGAATGGATACTTTCTTACTGCTGTGAGACCTGTGGGAATTAGCTGCTGGGGTAAGGAGGGTATAGCATACAGTAGACTGTCAGCTTAGAATGGCCCAGCAGATGTGGACATACCAACCTGGTCTCACCAAATGCCATATGAATCTGTCTGCACCAAGAATTTATCAACAAAAAATATGACAAAAATATAAGTGCAATAGCAATGCCTTTGATGCTTTTTATAAGTGTGCATATTGTATAAGATAATCCTTTATTAGTCATGTCTCACCAATGTGTTTGATTTCAGTTTTTGTTTCATGTTGATATTGTCTTTTTTTTTAAATAAATATGTTTACTGCCGGGCGTCACGGTGGTGTAGTGGTTAGCACTGTTGTCTCACAGCAAGAAGGTACCGGGTTCGAATCCCGGTTTCTGTGTGGAATTTGCATGTTCTCCCCGTGTCTGCGTATGTTCTCATCGGGTACTCCGGCTTCCTCCCACCATCCAAAAACATGCATGGGGATTAGGTTAATTGGTTAATTTAAATTGACCATAGGTGTGAATGTGAGTGTGAGTGGTTCTCTGTCTCTATGTGTCCTGCGATGAGGTGGAGACTTGTCCAGGGTGTACCCTGCCTTCCGCCCTAAGACAGCTGGGATAGACTCCAGCCCTCCTACGACCCTATGAGAGGATAAGTGGTAGATAATGGATGGATGTTTATTGCCTTTTTTGTTTTGTAATCGTAGTTCCCTCAAAAAAGTCCTGTAATTTAAACAGACCATTATGAGCCCAATTTTTAAATGTATTATCTTGCATACCTGGTATACACTCGAGGTTACTCCATATTGGCGTGAGTACAGAGGTCATATTTGATCGCTCCTCTATTTTTCTTAACATACGCCAAGCCATGACTGTAGTAAAAGTAATCAGGTTAGTGCGAGCAAACTTTAGGGACTTATTCCTTTGTAGAAATAATAAGGTTGCTAACGGACATTCAGACATGGAGCTTTCTATATCCATCCATAGTAATCTGCTATGATACGTAAATGTGTGCTAAGTTGGTCATTTTTGATATCTGGAAGATCTAAACCTCCCTCAGAAGAGGGGCGGCATAGCATGGCTCTAGGTCAAGTCGAATGCGGTCAAATAAAGGAGGAAAATTTGTCTTATATATTTGTTCAAATTTAGGAGTAACATGTATCCCAAAGTAAGTGAAACCTTCCGGAGACCATTTGAATGGAAAGGGTCGGTTGATGCTGTCTTGTCATTTTATTTTGTAGAATACTTTCCTTGTTTGAGGTCATTTTACTTTCTGCACTCTTGTTTTCCTGTCTTAGTGACTGTCCGACTCTGTTGTGATTGTTTCCACCTGTGAATCCATCCATCCTTCCATTATCAACCACTGGAGCATTGGACATGTCTCCAGTTCATCACAGGACACAGAGACAGACAACCATTCACACTCACATTCACACCTACGGGCAATTTAAACTAGCCAGTTGACCATCCCCATGCATGTCTTTGGATGGTGGGAGGAAGGAATATGCACAATCCACACAGAAATGCCTCCAGTACCTTCTTGCTGTGAGGCAACAGTGCTAACCACTGCAACACTGTCCCGCCCACTATTAAATTATGTTGAATAAAAATAGACACTGAAACTAAAGACATTAGATATTTATTGAAAGAAATGGCAATAATAGTAATGAGTCCAGCTGTGTTAACATCAGCCAGTGATGCTAATGTTATAGCATCTTATTGCTGTGGTAGCGTTCCTTCTTGCAGTGTGGAAGTCAGTGTGGCTCAAGGAGCTGCTTAAAGCCTCCACAGTCCCATGCAGAGGGTGAGAGGGGTTGTCCATGATGGATGTGAGCTTAGCTAACATTCTCCTCTCACCCACCTCCTCTATGGAGTCCAGGGAGTGGTCCAGGACAGAGCTGGTCCTCCTGACCAGCCTGTTCAGTCTCTTCCTGTCCATCTCTGTGCTCCTTGCTCCCCAGCAGACCACTACATAAAAAACTGTAGACGCCACCACAGTGTCATAAAAGGTCCTGAGCAGAGTCCTGCAAACTCCAAAGGACCTCAGTCTCCTCAGCAGGTGGAGACGACTTTGGCCCTTTTTATACAGGACATCTGCTTTGTGAGTCCAGTCCAGTTTATTGTTGAGGTGAACACCCAGGTACCTGTAGCTCTCCACCATTTCTATGTCCAGGCCCTGGATGTTCACTGATGCAGTCTGGGCTGTCTTCCTCCTGAGGAAGTCAATGACCATCTCCTTGGTCTTACTGGCGTTGAGCTGAAGGTGGTTATGCTCACACCAGTCGACAAAGTCAGTGATGACGGTCCTGTACTCCCGATCGTCCCCCTCAGACACACATCCAATAATAGCTGTGTCGTCGGAGAACTTCTGGAGGTGACAGCTCCCAGAGTTGTGGCTGAAGTCTGATGTATGCAGGGTGAAGAGAAAGGGGGAGAGCACTGTCACCTGTGGGGCCCCTGTGCTGCAGACTACCAACTTTGTGCGTACACAGTTTTCTCAGATATATTTGCGATCTATCAAACCAAAACCTGATGGGAAAGAGTGTGAGCATGTACAACCAGTCTGACCACGGCATGCCAGTTTACACTGTAGTTTACATGCTTTTTGAAGATGACGAGGTGACGCTGGTGCAGAGTCGAAGAATTGCAATCTACAAGGGAGAGAGGAGGAACGTGGATATAAAAAAAGCATGTCGTCACACCATGATGTCCCAAATCACTGCAAATATGACATAATTTCTTCTAACAGGCTCTTTTAACAAAGATAAATACTAATATATCTTGGGCGGCATGGTGGTGTAGTGTAGAGTTTGCATGTTCTCCCCGTGTCTGCGTAGGTTCTCTCCGGGTACTCCGGCTTCCTCCCATCATCCAAAAACATTTAAACTGACTGTATGTGTGAATGTGAGTGGTTGTCTGTCTCTAGTCGTGCTTTTCCACTAGTACATGTACCTGGTACTAGGTACTTTTTCTGTACCTCCTCAGCCCTGATTCCAAGCGAGCCGAAGTGATACTAAAACGTGATGTCAGCTGACTGCCTTCCACTGAAGCACCATATGTGCCCTGCAATGAACTGGAGACTTGTCCAGGGTGTACCCTGCCTTTCACCCTAAGACAGCTGGGATAGGCTCCAGCCCCCCTGCGACCCTATGAGGAAAAGTGGTAGATAATGGATGGATGGAGAATACATTTTATTTGTTAACCGTTTTACAGGTACTTCATAGGCACTTCACAATGGTAAAAAGTACAAATACATCAAATATTATTCCTTGTGGAATCTTGGGCTGTAATGATACACTAACTCAGGATTCGATTTGTATCACGATTTCTGACCCACGGTTCGATACACCCCACGATTTTTCTGAAGTGAAAAAGCATTTTATTTAAAGCACTAATCTAAAAAAATGTCATCACCGTTGAATATTGTATTTGGCCCCTCGAGGAGTTCAATGTTATAATCAGAGTATGAGATCATGTGTGACTACAGTCACTGATGGTCTCAGTTAAACAGTAAACCAGAGTAGTCTTCAGTGAAGTCAGCTGTTATCCAGCAACAGTCAAGCTGCAGCTATAGAAGCTCCGGATCCCATGTGATTTTGTTTACACCGCCATTTTGGCAGTGAAATCCCAGTCAATTTATGCCTTCAGAGTTTCAAATCACAAAATCAAATCAAATAAATCAGATACAAAGTTTAAGAAACACTGGATTCTGTACCTGATATAAAGTGGTTGCTGCTGGTTCCCACCGCTCTGTTTTCTTTGGATCAGTTCCCGCTTGTTTTTATGGCAGTTATCCGTCATCATTCAGGATCTTTGGTAATCCAGGAAAATGATCTTCTCTTTGCTTGTCCTCAGCTGTTCTGGCATCCTGGAGCACAACAGCTATCCAACATATTTCCAAGAAACGTTTATAGGCGTTTAGCTGCAAGCGGCCAGATCCCTGGTAGTAGTTGAAACAGGACGCTCTACTGCCGACATGGCGGAGCAGGTTACCTGCAAATTCCCGGACGTTTTCCTTGGGGGTAGAGTTTTCCTTACAGTCAGTTACTGTCTATTATCATTACTAGTTTTCTGGTTTAAGCCTGTGCTTGTGCAAAATGCGTCTAAAGCAGCGGCAGCTGCAGAGCAGCAGCATCTACATCCACTCAGCAGCACAGATCAGCTTTCTGGTACGGAACGGGAAGCTACTGGCCTACATATTTCAAAATAGATTATTAATGTCAAATAAATAATTATAACTTTTTCGTGTATTGCGATTCTGCCTTCTTATTGTTAGAGCAGCCTGTGTGGACTCTTAAGGCAGAGAGAGAGACAGGCAGGTGGCAGGTTTACAGGTAGTTTATTGAGAACTTGCAGGATGCAGGAGATGGGTGCAGAATGAGGGTGTGCTGGCTGGAATCAGGTCTGGTGGTGGGGCAGGTAGTCCTGGATGGAACAGGAGAAAAGAGGTCAGGCTGGGTACAGGCAGGAACACAGCAAACACAAACTGATATATATAATACTTATATTATATATAGTCTACAATCCAGCACGAACTGACTGTGGCCCAAGATCTTAAATAGGCAGGAGCTGATGACATCACGAGCAGCAGCTGTGTAGCAGCTTCTCAAACCAGCACAACAGTCCTCAATCTGTAATCAGGCCCTCACACGTACACAGAGACTAGTAGGCAGAGGGCATGACACTTATATCACAATATGGGGTCATGGCTCTGAGTACTGCAATTTCGGTTTTCCCACACATATCATTACAGCCCTAGTGGAATCATCTTCCACATTTGTTCATTGTTGCTTTAAATGTGACTGTAATGATCCTCACTCACTAAATACAGCACACCATCAAAACAAATCCCAATAATTTCTCTGTTTGATGCAAGCACAGAGTCCACTTGTGCATAATGGAACAGGATAGATCCAGCAGTCCTTGAGCTGCTTGATGTTCTTGTGTCGGCAAAAGGCTGCTGGATCAGATATTTTTTATTTCTGGAGGGGAAAATGTTTGGTCCACCTTTATTCTGTGTTTCTCTGTTATGATTCTCAATATGTTCTTAGTAATAGCCTCTATTCTTCTTCCTAAATAAATCACAGGCTAAATAAACAACAAGATAATTGGATCAACAGTAATCATACAGACTTTGAACAAAGTTTGACCTGCCAAAGATGATTTTTTTCTCACCTGCACCTCACCAACATACATGATGATCTCTGTGTCTGCTGACATCACTCCCCAAATCCTAGAGTGCACATGGCTACTTTATATTCACATGCTAATTTGCATTGATCATATATGGTTGTGTTTGGGTGTGTAAAGGACGGGACATGAGACGTGCTAATGTCCGCGATTTTCTCAACTCTAGTGTGATTTATCACATCTGTGCATACACACTGATATATCTGAAAAAGATGTAGAATTTTTGTGTGAACACAATTTTTTGATTTCTGTGTACTTCAGTTTTAGTGGTGGATTTACATGCTTTTTACACCCGTCTTTCTACCTAACCTCTGGTCAGATGAATTTGTGTCTAAGTCTTGGTTTTTAGTTCAGTGTTTATTGGGTCCTTGATCTTGTTGTGATGTGTTCAGCTTTGCCTGCACTGAATCTTGAATTAACATAATTTCTCAGAGTTTGTGGTGTCTGTAATCTACTTCGTTTGGCTCCACTCACTTTACTCTCCATGAAAAATACAAGAATTCATCACAGGAGCATGAAGAGTGTGAATATTTACACAGGCAGTGAAGCAGCATGTTTTGAAAAGGCACTCAACGCACTCAAAGCTCTCTTCATCTCTTCCCTCTCCATCTCTCTGTCACACATCTCCACAATAATTAGATGGCTAATGAAGGACCTTCTGTCCTCCTTGAGTGTCTTGTCTCACTCTTAAACTTTCTCTCTCTCTCAATCACACACACACACACACACACAGTTTGGACTTAAAAGCCCAAATTTGGTTCTTCTCCCACTATTCCATCATATTACACTTATATTTACTATTGCAAACTTTAATGAGTGTCTGTCTGACTTCAAACATGTAATGGCTCACCATAAAGACAAATAAAGTATTTTAGCCCACACAGTAAGTATACAGCTATTACTAATTTTGGGTGGCATCTTTCCTCTCCTTTCAGTCTTTCAGTCTTCTCCACACATATGGACAGTAAGCAGGTGTGATTTAAGAACTGTTTTTTATTCCTGTATACACCATATAGCCTACCTCGTTTTATATAAAACTACAGTGGGAAGTTCCATTATGTTATCTTTTTCATGATGTGAGGGCATTTGACATATCATACTCAGCGGGTGTGGGAACTATAAAATGCTTTCTCAGACAGTAACATCACTGAAACAAAAGGAAGTATCACCTTGTGGTGATGGATCACAGTGTCACAAGAAGAACATGCTTCACACAATCCTACACCCTAAGTCAGGAGGATGATATTCTGTCTGGTAATAACCGAAATAAAAAAGAAAAGATGATTCAGTGACTACATTTGGCTGTAGCTATATGTGTTTCAGGTCATACGCGATCATATGGTTTAGTCAAATCAAATTTAGTCAAATAAAAACTTTATTTGTATGGCACTTTTCGTACATTTCCTTCAAAGTGCCTCACAGAGGCTAGAAAATAATAATAGTCCCAAGGATTTGTTTAGTTTAGTTGGCTAGAGCAACCTATAGGAATAAGTTGATGATGAGCATAATAGAAGACCACAAGGTTGAGAAGCAACAAAAGTGATGTCTGGAACTTTTGCTTTAATTGCAGATGTTGATTTATTTAAAATCTTAGCAAGACAATTGCAAAACAGCTCACAATGATTGTCTTTGTTGATTGTTCAAATAATTGATGAAATTATAATTAGATATAAAAATTAAGAATAAAACCATATAACCTGATTAAATGTCTCTGGGGCGAATCAATCCATTAATCCAAAAGTCCGAATCAGTCCAAAAATCCAATTTTCTAAATTAGTACAATAATCTAATGTTCATGAAAAATGGAGAAAAGACACAGAGGAATATGGCTGGCTGTGCCACAGATCCTTTTCTGCTGAAACCAGGAACTTGTAGAAAATCCAGTGATTTTGTCCAGAATCCACAATGTCTTTCATATATATATATATATCCATCCATTTTGTACCGATTATCCTCATAGGGTCTTTGGGGGGCTGGAGCCTATCCCAGCTGTCTTAGGGTGAAAGGCAGGGTACACCCTGGACAAGTCTCCAGTTCATCACAGGAAACACAGAGACAGACAACCACTCACACTCACATTCACACCTACGGTCAATTTAAATTAACCAATTAAACTAATCCCCATGCATGTTTTTGGATGGTGGGAGGAAGCCGGAGTACCCGGAGAGAACCCACACAGACACAGGGATAAATGAGTCAATAAATATCTTAATAAATGAATAAATAAATACAAAAATGGAATAAAATTATAAGTAATTTAAAAACCACTTACACAGCAGGGATTGCACTGCAGTGTTTTAAGTGTTCAGCTGTCATGTTGCATTATGGGTAATAATAATGTGAAACAAAAACAAAAGATTTTGAAACAATATTACTAGAGTGTAATGCTGAATCAGCATTCTTTTACATGCTGATTTTCACGTTTCACAGAGCATGAACTCTAACACTGTTTCACTTATGGAATGATTGAGCGTCTACATCAGTCTGGTGTTCAGTCCAGTTGGTAGCAGGAATGTACCGTTCTTTGCACCACAACTGATGGAGATATGGGGAATAACAGATCTCCTCAAACAACATTTCTTTAAAACAAGTACCCACTTATGTTCTTCTGGTGTGTAGAACAGAACTGGTGCATGATCAGTCAGCACACTTTTTCTCGGACATCCATGAACATATGAGGATGAGAATAGTATGGATTGGCATCAAGCAGCACGCCAGATCTGCTGATTGTGCAGTTTACTCTCAGTGTCAAGTAATGACGGTGACATGATGCATGTCAGGTGTTCAATCCAGACAGTAAAAAGAAAACAAATTTGTTGCAGAATACATGAGAGAGGTGAAAAAAAAGAGAAGCAGAAATGTGTTACTTGTGGAAATGAAATTTGGATTTCCTGTTGCTCCCTGTGATTGTTAATACTTCTGAAGAGCTGACTGGGCCATTTCAAGTCAATGGAGCTAAGCTTCCCTTTGGCCTCGTCTTGTTAGGATTGGAGGTGAAGTTGTAAATAATTGAGTGAGACGTTGCGGTCTAAAGTGTGAGTGCAGTGTCAGCAGATTGCAGGTGTAGTCTGTGATCAAGGCTGATTGGGAAAAGAAGGAGTGGAAGTAGCTCAGTTGCATTATTGATAGAAAAGATCTCCCTGTTGTGAGCAGACATTAGTGATGCATATACTCTGAGACAAAAACACTTTTCTACATTGTGAAATATGAGGATTGTTCACAGGCATTCACCTTAGTATAACACATAGCTGCAATGTAACCTGTGCCTTGGTAAACTAGATAAAAAGAAGCGGCTCATAATTTGATATACCTTTAAGTTTTCTGTGAAACTTTATCTCCTTGATGTTTTCTGCTGCAGCACATCAACAAGATTCACATATGGTAATCTGAAAACAGAAAATGTTTAAACAGATAGCCTTCACTGTGTTCATTTCCCCCCAAGTTCTAGCAAGTTTCCATTAGTCCCCATCAAGTCAAATCCATTACATCCACGAGGCTTGTGTTTGAGTCTGTCATTACTGTAAAATAGTGACGCTACATTAGAGTGCTTGAAACTCTCTCTCTCTCTCCCTCATCATTAACATCATGAAAGCCAATTGATATGCTTGCATGGTTGTAATCCTCCCAACTCTGCTCATCTCTTCTGAGAATTCTGTGGAAAAACAAATTAAAACTTGAGGACTGACTGCATGCGGGTGGAAAATCAGGTGATAATGCTGCAGTGTGCAGCTTTTCTCCTGTCCCGCTGTACTTCCCCCTCACTCCTGCAGCTCTTTCTCTCCATCCATCTTCTTCCCTCCTCGTCATTTGCTCTCGTTCTATTCTTTCTCCTCTCTACCTCACTTCCCCATCACCCTTTTTCTTAACTCCCCTCCCCATTTATGTTCTTCTGTCTTCTGTCTCATTACCTCCTTTCCTATACTCCTTCCTCATTCAGTTTAACTCTCATCAATCATTGTTTGTCCATTTCTCAGTCTCCTCCTTCCTATTTTCCTACTTTTCTATATATGGCCAGTCCTTCCTCTTTTTCTTCATCTTCTACTTCTCATCTTAACCTCTCCTTTGTATTTCTTCCTCCTTTCCACTGTCACTCTGCCCTTGCCTTTCTCCTCCTATTCTTTTGACCCTATTTCCTAGCTTCCCATCCTACTCTCCTTCCATATCGCTGTCCCTTTCTTACCTTTTCCCCTCATGGCCTTCTCCCTTAGCTACCATTTTATCTTCATGTCTTCCCACCTCCTCTTCTCCATCACCCTTTCATTATGTGTGTGAGAGAAAGGCAGTATCATGCAGGGATCACTGTAATCCAGTTCTGATACCCCTCCATCAGCTGTGGAGACACAGCGAGTGAGAGGGACTGAAAGACAAACAGTGGGAAAGAGATGTGGAGACATGAAGTCTTCTGAGGGAAAGGTAATCTTTACTCCTTGTACAGTATATCCTCTCTCTATCTCTATTCTCTCCTCTTCCACGTGGAGAGAACGCTTTGAAGCCACCACCTCTCTCTCTTTCCCTCCCTAAACTCTCCTCAGTGTTATCTTTTCTTCTCCACCTCCTCTTTCTCCTTGCTCTTGGTATTCCAGGCACACTGCATTCAGCAGGTGGAGCAATAGCTTTGCTGCTGCCACCTCTCACCCCTTCTCTCCCAGACAGCCATCGATTTCCTATTGATGTGCCAGCAAGAGAGGAGGGAGAGAGGGAGGTGGAGGATAGGGCAGGAGTTAGATGGGAGGTGGTGCAGGTGGAGGGGGGAGCCAGGCGAAGCCCCTGAATGGCAGGTTCATCAACAAATATGCATTTGGGTTTCAGAGGTGTGTCTGGACTTTTTTGCAGGGGTGGCCCAAGTGGGGCACTAAGTCATGCAGGGGTGGTCAGCAGGACTGGATCATGTCAGTCACTGCGCATGGGTGCGCATGCTCCTCCATCAACATAGCATCAGTTCATAATTTTTTGTCTTTTATGATTAATTTGACTGCTAAAATTACAATCTTAGGTGTTAGTATAAACTGAAATATAAATAGAACTTGTAATGACGACACCACTGTACCTTTCAAAAAAAATAAAATATGAATATTTTACTTTGCAAAAATAAAGACAATGCAAAAATACAATAATACATTTTTTAAAAAAAATTCAGTAATTTTACAAATCCTGAAATCCTGTGATTAACTGAACAAATCTGTTGGGTTTCAATCCAAATTCACAAACCATAAAAATGGTGGTAAGAAAATCAACAAAACAATTAGGAATTTCAACTGTGATTTTATGATGCTTCTCATCTGCAATATATATGCTATATATATAATATATACATATATATATTATTGTTCATCTGCCCATGGAATAGGGATGAATATTAACTTTAAGCTATATCTGTATGGTGTTGAAATTTATGTTTATTATTCCCCAAATTGAGTGAAACTACAGTTTTGTTTTGTTTTTTTTTGTTTGTTTTTTTTTTACCTGTCCACTACACCTTCCACCTGCCCTTACAGGGCTTTTCACTTGCTGTGATCTAAAACTCAAGCTGGTTTTCACAATAAAAGAAACACCAGAACACAAAATCACACATTCACAGATGAATGCACTCACTGTCCAGAGAATGAATGGAAATGCACGTACAAGTCGCTCATGATGCATCTTAAACTTTCCAGCGTCAGTATTAAAGTTGCTCTTAGAAGTAGTTGTACTGTAGATTAGCCTTTGATAGGATTGTGCACGAGGCCCCAAACAATAAATGTTTCACAGAAATCTTTATTGTTTTTATTCTTTTCTCAATCCAATTGTGGCTGTAGTTCAGGGGTAGCCTGGATATCACGACTACTTGATCTGCGAGCGTAGTCCGCCTCGTAAACCGAGTTCTCAGAAGGCAGGCTTAACCCGCATCTATCAAATGCCTCTGTGTGCTACTGGACGAAGCTTCAACCAATCAGACCACTCTTTACTCTGATATATGCATAGTGATGAAAACTGCTTGATTCAAAGAACTAGTGCGTCATTGCCTTAAACACGCCTCAATCAAGCCGTTGAAAATGTTAGATTTTCATGGGTCCCCATTTCTAGGTGAATCTGAAATTGAAGAGAACAGCAGCTTGGCCAGACTGACTTGGTCATGAAATTCTGTGTAGCGTCACAGGAAGTATGGGCGGGCCCAGGCTAGTTCAGGGGTGCTTTATATGGTAGCCCATGCACTGCTCCCTTACGGGATGGGTTAAATGCAGAGTATATACATATGTGATAATAAAGGTTGTTTACTATTTAGTATTTTTTGAGACCTCCAAAGCTCTCATTTGGTGTAAAATGAGAGATGATGTTTAGATTTAACATTAATAAGGTGGCATGGTGGTGTAGTGGTTAGCACTGTCGCCTCACAGCAAGAAGGTATCGGGTTCGAATCCTGGGCCCGGGGCCTTTCTGTGTGGAGTTTGCATGTTCTCCTCATGTCTGTGTGGGTTCTCTCTGGTACTCCAGCTTCCTCCCACCATCCAAAAACATGCATGGGGATTAGGTTAATTGGTTAATTTAAATTGACCGTAGGTGTGAATGTGAGTGTGAGTGGTTGTCTGTCTCTATGTGTCCTGTGATGAACTGGAGACTTGTCCAGGGTGTACCCTGCCTTTCACCCTAAGACAGCTGGGATAGACTCCAGCCCCCCCATGACCCTATGTGAGGATAAGCGGTAGATAATGGATGAATGGAAGATGACTAAACTCTTTCATTTCCTGTTACAGTCATCTTCCTTTCCCTCTTCTCACCTAATGCGTGGTTGAATATACACCTTCCTGTTAATTTCTGTTTTCTTTTTATTTACACTGTGTTGTTTGCCACACACAGGTATACTGAAAAAAGCAGGTGTGATGATGACAGACTGATGACGTTTATAGACAGGAAACTTGAAGGAAGACTCACTGTTGGACTCGATTTGCCTCAAACAGCAGCTGATCAATCAAAGTCTACCTTTTTAAACTGACTTCTACTCATGAATATGGTTTATACTTTGGAGCAAGCTGTTCAATGCACATTGAAGCGAGGGTTGGTAATGCTGAGAAACCAGAAAGAGTACAATAATGAATCACGTCACTATTGACCGACGTTATAAAATAATTCAAAGTTTCATCAGGGCCACAAAAAGTGGTCTCCTAGTGGAAAGTGTCGTGTATTTGTGTGATTGTGGGGCTTATTAGCTTTCTGTGGCAGCCACAGATACCAGATTCTCTCTTTTTTTGTCAGATTTGATTTACTGATTCACGTGATGTAAATTTCAACTTTAAGCTTTCATACTAAACAATTCCAAGTCTTAAAAAAGAATCCATTTTGTGGTTTAAAACATTTACGCATTTCGATGTGTGTGTGTTTTACAATCCACAGGAAAATCAGGATGCTACTCTGGGAAACAAACAAATTTAGATTTTTTCTCATGTTTTTATAAGTGATTATTTTAATTGTTGACTCTGTGAACTATCTTTGAGTTTTTAGCAAAATCTTTTACTAATAAAATGTATTAATCTTATTCTCATTCTTCTTCTTCTTCTTTGTCTTCTTTTCATCATTATCATAATTATTATCATTATTACTAATACTAATAATAATAATAATAGTAATAATAATAAGAAGAAGAAATTTAATACACATACAAGTGCTCACCATTGCAGACACATACAAATAAGGCAGAGACAGAGCGATGGTAAAGTTTGCATGCATTCTTGAAAAGATAATAATTAAAAAAAATTCAGGACCCAAAAGTCATACAAAAATAGGAGGCAGTAACATGAGATCATACCTGTTTGCCTGCATCAAAAACTTAGATTTAAAGGATTTATTGATGGGGTAACAATTATACCAGAGAAAATAAAAGCTGAAACACCATTTTTATGTGCTGTTATATTATTGTATCTGATAGACTCTTTTATCACATCTAAATCCTTCCACTTATGTATCTCTAATGACCAAGATGCTTAGAACAATACAGAGAACAGGCAACAACATTATAAATCTGATCATGAAACCATAATAAAGCCAGTCACTGAGGCAGAGCACAAAGCAGGGACCATTTAACTACAGCGCAGACCAGACAACAGCACAGAACAGCACAAAAACTACTTACAAAACACTTCTTGCTTTGCTCTTGGCACCATGCTGTGGCCATAATGAAGCCCGATTGCTGATATTGACTGGCAAGATGGAAGGCAGCGTCTGCTCTTTTGGAAGCTGCTGTCTGCTCTCCTGTTTTCACTCATCTGTATAAAATATATTTTATTCTGTTATAAATAGTTCCTGGAATCTTGTTTTTGCTGTTTAGTGGCACAACTTGAATCATGTCGATGGAAAATGTGTGTCAAAACAAAGAAAACTACTTTACACAATGGTTCATTAGATAGTTTAAGAATAGCTTAACCTAACCTGTAACCTAAAGGTAGAATTATGTTACATGTACATATACCTTTTTAGTATGTTTTCGTCATTTGTGTTTGGTCTCATGTCATATCCCCTTTCAGCAAGCTCAGCAAACATTAACGGTCCAACAAACCGTGAATCTGCTTTATTCTGGGTTTCACTGGTTTTAATCACTGGATTTGGTTGTTTTGGAGTGGAAGAGTGGATAATGTGGCTTCCCAAACCCCCTCAATTAGAGATGGTCCGATCAGGTCCATTTTTTGGACCGATACCGATCACCCAAAGCCTCACCAATCCGATTACCGATCAGAACCGATCGATCACGTGGAATGATATTATTAATCTTTATATTTTTTGCTCTTTTTTCCCCATTAATTCATCCACTCATACATAGCCCTGTAGTCTTCAAGTCTTTATGCTAACCTTGTTAACCTAATTATTTAGTAACTATATTCTACTAGATTACCTTTATTTATTGCATAGCAGTAAATTTAATATTCCTTTATAGCAGCAGTGACACTGTGGAAAACAATATGCCATTATGGTGTATTACAACGTACCGGGGTCGAGTTTAGCGGCTAGTCTCTGACTATGATGACACAAACCCTTCCACCACACTGAATGGCTAGTCATCCAGGAATATGAATGTCATTACTGTTCTTATGATCCCATAGCCTTCTCACCATGAGGGTTGGAGGACTGTGTGCTCTCTATCGGTGTTTGCAGCAGCGCCCATGCGGTCGTCATTTTCTTTTTCTTTTCACTAGTCAGTTTGAGGAAATCATCATGTTTGGTGTGAAATGACTGCAAGTGCCAAATTAAATTTGTATTGTTGAAACTATTTGGGTTGTTTCCTCCAGGAGGCACTAAATGCTTGCATGTATTGCATTTAGCGTGTGTCACACTCATTTCAAAAAAGTTCCATATCGCAGACATGTTATCAGTGTGTGTGTATGCAGGCTGCGTGACCACAAACAACACTTCTTCTGTGTTTTAAACTGGCAGCATTTTGGCGCATTACCGGCACCTTTGGAACCGGAATGTATATCAGACCATAACAAACACTTGTAAAGCACGCCTATCGGATCTGTGATTTTAACCTTTGATCGGATTTCGATCGTTTTTTTTAATCAAATCGGGCTGATCAGATCAGTTGGCGATCGATCGGCACCATCTCTTCCCTGAATGATGGAAAGTGAAGAAATCCCAACCTGACTAAAGTGACAGCAATGGTGGTCAAGACATCAGCTCCCATAATCCCACACTACTTCTCTCTTTTTTTTTGATTGAGAAATGCCTTGCGACAAAAAGTCAGTGTTGGGTGAAAGGTGTGACTATTTTTTCCACTCACAGTACTTGTCCACCCTGACCTCCACCCAAAGCAGTGTTTGTTGCTCTTTGTACTTCATGGGTCATGATTGCGTGGCTTATCTGTCACACCCTGGATATAACCTGTTCATAACCAACTCCTCCCCTCTGGGAGGCACTACAGAGCACACTGTATACCAAAACAAGCAGATCCAGGAACAGTACTGTCCACCGGCTGTCACTCTAATGAACAGTGAACACCACAGAGTGTCAGGAACAATCCATGTGATAACAACTCCTGGTGCACTATCTATAAAATATATTATATATTTTATACATACACTCTGTCACTCAAACCTGTATAAAAGTGATCTCTCTACAAGCTTGTCTTCAGTTGGATATTCTGCAGTGCAGGGTTCCCTTTTGTTATTTTATTTATGCCTTTTTTTTTTTAAATAAAGTTTGTTGACCATTTCTCCCACTCTTCCTTCTGCCTACCTGACATCAACTGTTTATCTCCAGTGCCCTTTAGGATGGAACAATACATTCTAGTTCAACACCATTAGCATTTGAAACAAGGCTCATTCAAATCATGTAACACAACTGTGACAATCACAGTTAAATTCCTTGGGTGTATTATCTCATCTTATGAAATAACCCTTTCATCATGTTTTCCATGTTTAGCTGTGACCCTGAACATATTTAACTCCTTCTTATGTGATGGAGCCTCAGCAGTGAGCAGTTTCTCACACAGCTACTCAGCATGAGATCACACTTGGCTCAGTGTTTCAAACCTGCTGCTGTCAATCACACACACTTTCACTGCTCCTCATGTGCATGTCACACACGTGCACGCTCATGAGTCTTCGTCACTGTTCTGTCTAAATCTTTACTGTCCCATGTGTTACTCTTTCTCTCTAAGGTCTGTTACATGAAGTGCGGATTGAAATCACAAGACACACCTTCAACGTGTGTGTGTGTGTGTGTGTGTGTGTGTGTGTGCGTGTGCGTGTGTGTGTGTGAGAGAGAGAGAGAGAGAGAGAGACCGCAGCTGCTGTAACTTGTCTGCGAGTGTCAGCACTTTTGTTCACATGCAAACACACAGAGATGCTGTACAAACACATGCACATATTTACTGAATTCAGTTGATTCTTCTAGATTTAAATCTAAATAAAAAATATGTTTTGTGTATTTTTGTCTCACAGTCTCATACCACTGTGGGTTCATTGCATGCCTGTCACATTCCTTTCTCAGTAACATTAGACCAAAAGGGTCAGCAGGGGGAAGCACCAGCTTCCTGTTTCAGTCCTGTGTGTTTGTGTGTGTAGTTTCTGCAAACACATTTTTTTCCTACCTTTTTAAAAATGTAGGAAATTATAGAAAAGTTAGAATAGAATAGAATAGAAATAGAACATTTTTCTATTTAACCCCTATTGGGGTAAATTCACCCGCCACAGCATAGACAAATTACAGTAATAAAGACACAATAAACAACAGCAAAGACAAAATATAATAACTAATATTAATAGAATAAATATTTACATTATGTACTAAATAACTAGGAAGAATTATATATAATATTAATTGCAAGTGAAATGTTAGTTGAACATGATTATCAGAATAAAATCTATTTTACTATTTGTTATGTGGATGTTACCTGTAGAAACAGTCATAAAATATTAATTAAAAAAAAACAGTGCAAAATTTCTGTGCAAAAAAATAGTGAAGTCAAAGCTTCCCTTACTGGCAAACTCATATAACTGTACATGTGATGAAGGTGACTATGTACAGAATTTATCAGAAAGAAGTTGCTTCACCATGTTTTGCTTATAAAACACATGTATGCATGAATATATTTGCTAAAAAGTAACTCACAACAGTGCAGTATGTTTCCCTCAAAGTGGTTACTGATGTTTGGTGTTAGACTCCTGAGAGATGGCCTTGTTTACTTATGTAGGTCATATAGAGGCATTAGCATTCATAACAAGTTTAAAGTCCTTCAGTCTAACTTTAATGCCTAAATATAAGAAATATATGCTAAAATCGCTGGAATTCAATGATCATTAACATAACCAGTCAGTGAAACCTGAGTTTTTTCATTGACCAACATCAAGAATCTTCCAGCTGTGTGACGAGCCATGATCAGCTGCATTGTCTCTAAACGCTCATCTCATCTATCATCTACAAAGAGAGCAGCTTGGAGCAGTTTATATACAGTACAGTCGCTTGGTCACCAGTGAGTCTTATATTAGGTGCCCTTAAAAAGTAATGTCATTCAATGCTGACTTTCAGCTGTTTGACTTTGAAATCAACTATGCCTCACTGCCTCTAAAGTAAATAAACGGCTAGAAGTTAACAGAAGTTTCACAGCTTGCAGATTGAGTTCATTCAAGCGTTTCAGGTGATAGCATGAACGCAGTGTCCATCGTGAGTTGAAGGACGGACGTTGGACCCATTAAATCAAACACGCCAGCAGTTAAAAAGCTCATATGTACACAGGGTACTTTCCGTGCTCTATATAAGTTTCCTATACGGTAGTCTTGAGATGCAAAACGCAGACAAGCTCCCTCGCTGACAGTTTTTTTCTGTATTGTCTTTGCTCTTATACACCTGTATGATGTTATGACACACCATGACGTAAAGCACAGAACACCTCAATATGCAAGTCACTGCCTTTAACAAAGACCAAAATAATATACTGTTGTCTTTTATACTAATAATTGTTTGGTCTGAATGAAATGATTGTTACTATTGTAAAATGGTGGCCATAGTAAACAGCATGTTATCATTGCCATTGACCCTTTTTATCTTTCAGAAAAAGCAGCACTGTAAAAATGAAAAAAAAAAAAAAAAGTGTTAGACTGTTCCTTTAACAGCAACTCACACTACACTCTTTCTGTCTCTGCACCTGAAGCATTTTTGTACAAACCAGCAAATATTGGACATGTAGAGTTGTTGCTGAGACACCGCAAGGATCAGAAAATTCAACTTGCGCTGTTATGTCACATGTACGCGTCCAATAGGAGAAATGCCAGGAGCTGGGACGTGCGATAAATTAGCCTGAAATTAGTGGCCATCCAGGTGTTTTTTGATCTCTTTCGGTCAGACTGTGGAACTGCTCCCTGCTCAGTCTGAAGTGGACTCGGAAGCGGTATTCGTAGGCCTGTAGTTCCTGGACAAGGCCAAACTCTCCCATATTCTGCCTCCCCCTCAAAGTGACATGTACTCAAACCCTTCTTGCTGATCTCCCCCTCCCCCTCCTCCTCCTCATCATCATCAGCATAAATAAAGCAAGGGATGCAGAGAAATACATGCTAACTGAAGAGCTCTATAATTTCAATTTCCCTCCACTATCCGTAGCCTAGCAATTAGGTCACGATGCACCTTGCTCTGTGCCATGCTCTGCGCCGGCTTGCACCATACCCCACGCAGCACCCTGCACCATGCGCGTTCAGTGTGAAAGCAGCTTAATGCTGCTACGGTTAGCTACTTACCATTTGCATGGCTTGTTAAATGAGTGTATTATAATTTGGTGGAAAAACTACAATTTTTTTGTGTGTTCAGCCAACAAAATATTATTATGTTGGATTTATGTCCCGTAATTGAGTAATAGTAATGACAACACATTCTGTGATTCAACATATTTTCATCAATTTCACTCAACAAAACAGTTTCTTGCTGAGCATATTATAATTGGGTGTAAATTTTTTTTTACTGTAGGTTGCCAGATAATCATCCTAGTTATCCTCCATCCCTCAGTGCTTCTTTCTCGGCTTTTGTTTCACTTCTTCAAATCATCTCCAGTGGTGGATTGGCCATTGGGAGTAACGGGAGTTTTCCCGAGGGGCTTTTCAATAATTGACCGCCAGTGGCTGCCCGTTTTTGTTTTTTTGTTGTTTTTTTTTGCTGCGCCTTCACACATCACATTTATATAGATGCCTGGTGGCTTGTCTCTCCAAAAAATACCTGGCCAAGCCCAATGATAGGCTACAGAGGCCCAGGAGTCCCACCCATGTATGTTCTAGACACTTGTTGTCCAATCACCATTAATTATGAGCAATTTTACGAGAGGGAGAGGGCAAGAGAGAGAGAGAGAGAGAGAGAGACAACATAGCAGAACACAAACAAACAAAATGGAGAAAAGACGAAAAGGCGGTGCTGAAAAACTGAGAGAAAAGGGAAAAAGCATTCGCTCATGATACCGCTAACAGCAGAAATATTTTGAATACGTTTTTTGAATACTTTTGCTGGAGCGGGCCTGGCCTCCGGGACTTCAGCTGCGCCTGCAGGTCCCTCTCAGCAGCAGAAAGTGACGCTCTGGTGAGTGACCAGCCCTCCAATATCATCATCAGTTTCGCCACATATGAGGGAGTTGAATACTCTTTCTATGGATGGGGGGACATGTCCCATTGTCCCCCAGATTCATAGAGACGCTCATCCGTCCTCCCACTTTCTCAGCATAAGGAGACAAAGATTGCTGCTAAAACAGAGGATTAATGTCACTGAAGCAGCATTTGGAGCCCCATGTTTGTTTGGTGTGTGCACTTGTATGTGAATGTCAGAATTCCCATGCTCTAAGTCAGAATTTATAGTAAATCAGAAACCCTGTGAAGTCAGATCTCCACCTCAGAAAGTCGGATTAATCTCACCAACCAGACTTAGAATTCATGTTATCTGCTACATGTTTTTATAAGGCTGGAAGAGCTGGGAGCACTAAACTTTGAGGTTGAGTTGAGCTGAGCTCCAAGTTCTGACTTCCACTGAACACACCATAAAGCAAACTCCTAAAGAGTAACTGGTAGTGTTGATCATCAGACCATTGTCTTTTTTACCATGATAAAGGCCAAATTACACAAAAATAATGTGAGTTGATGATGATGATGATGATAACAATAATAATAATAATAATGATGCATTAATATATTGATGATGACCATGATTAAAGCCTAAATTACACAAAAATAATGAGAGTTGATGATAATAATAATAATAATAATAATAATAATGATGCATTAATATATTGATGATGACCATGATTAAAGCCTAAATTACACAAAAATAATGAGAGTTGATGATAATAATAATAATAATAATAATAATAATAATAATAATAATAATAATGATGCATTAATATATTGATGATGACCATGATTAAAGCCTAAATTACACAAAAATAATGTGAGTTGATGATAATAATAATAATAATAATAATAATAATGATGCATTAATATATTGATGATGACCATGATTAAAGCCTAAATTACACAAAAATAACTTACTGAGTTGAGTTGAATGATACCCAGCCCTAGTTGGCACAGTATCTGCGCTTGGAATGCAGTGGGCCAAAACGTCCAGGCCTGGTCTTCTTCATACATGTGTTGCAGGAAGGAACAATGAATATGCTGTAACAATAACCCAGTTAGTGATTAAGTTATTTTTATAATAGACTACATGTGTGCTGTAGCTGACAGTGACCAGATCATAGAGACAACCTCCCAAAACAGGCCACTCTTCAAATGACAGATGGAACCCTTTGTGTTTTTCCTGGTAACAAGAAAGCATTACGTGAAAATGAGCTATAAATAAAATCAACCTGATCACCAGAATTGTTTGTTTGATTGTATTTTTTATCACCAATGAAGGAGCCAAAACAATTAAATCCCGATCATCAGTATGTGAAGCTAAACTAAGCTTATGTAGTGTTTTTAATGATATCAGAAACATGAATCCTTGAACTCTATCAAAACAGATGGATGGATTTCCTTCCTTAGAAATCAGTTATAAAGCTGCTTTGTTTTGGCCAAGACTGCATGACTGAGCAAGTATGTAAGAGATGAACCTCTCACTGAGGTGTTCATTTTTTCTTTTAATATATTCTGTCTATATTCTGGCCACAGACGAGAATAGTCTTTATCAATTTCTGGTGGTACTTGTGCCCCCTGGTACTTTGAGGGATTTCTGGAATCTCAGTTTTAAAAAAAAAAAAAAAAAAAAATCAATAAAACCAACTTGAAAATCAATTATAAAACATTTGTTGTTGTAATAATGTAGTAATAACAGTAATAAGAGAGCGTGTTTGAATGAAGTCAGTTTTCTTAAATGCAGTTATTAATGATGATAGTTATGTTCTCAATGCCTGTTGCACTGTATGAGAATTTTGTGGAAGAGTTCTAGTGCTGCTGCTTTGTACATTGTGACAGTGGCTGACAAAAGTTATTATGTTATTAGGAATAAATTTGCCTCCTGTGTGAACTGTGCAGAGCTGAATAAACTGCATTTTAATGTTGGTCATATGGTGGTACTTAGACAGTCAATTGTCTCAGGTAGTGCTTGGTGTACAAAGGTTTAAAACCACTGGACTAGAAAATGACAGGGAGGATCAGTGGACGCTACTGTTATGTTTTATGATCTGTAACCATCAGGCAAACCCCTGTTTGTAGTCAACATGATAGACACAATCAGTACCATGGACAAGACCCATTGGATCTTTGAATTTTCACGTTTACCTCCAGTTTTCTATTGAATGTTACAGCTCTTTTTCATCTCTTCTGCAAATCAGAGAAAGGGAAGATGCCAGAGGAGTTTTTCATGACTCTTGAATTACTTCACTGACTTCAGAAAGTAGGTTACATAGACTGGCCATACGCCACCTGTCACACTAAATGTAGGTCATTTATTGACACATCATTGAGTCAACACTTGAATCAGCAACATGCGGCAAATCTTGTTATAGCTTGAGAGTTGTTGACGCCTTTGACAGAACTGGTTGTGTGTTCTTACACTTTGTAGGCTGTGCAAGTGTCATCAATACAGCTGAAGCTCTAAGTTGTCAATGTGAGCACCTGATGGGTAAACAGGCAGAGGTTCAACATTTCTGATGGGCTACTCTGTTGTCTGGGTTGTCTGCAAGCTCCTCTTTGCTGTCAGATGGTCAGATAGTCCCATCTTCCCTCACCTCCGTAAAATCACAAGTAGAGTCAGATAATAATTAAATCACGCTCATAATTTCTTCTAATAGCATCTTTAATGTGCATGTGATCTAGCAAGTGTTATTATGAACACACCTTGTTGTAGGCTTTAACTTACATGAGTTACTTGATGTGTATGCAACGGAACGCCATTCACAGACTGAAAATCGCCTCTTCAGCAAATGGCTGGTGTATCATATGAACATACAGTAGGTAAGTTTAGGGGGATACAGTTGTTTGCAAAGTGCCTGACCTCAGTCAGGTTTAAATGGGTTAGAACTACTAGTGTTGAAACACGGCTGACATTGGGATCTGGTTCACATGTACGTATGTGTATGATGGATAATAGTATGAATATCAACTCAAGTCACTCAACTCCATTTCCAATGATGGTCAAATGAAAATGCTTATTTGTGATGTTGTCATATACACATAATTGCTTTGTTTTAGTTCAGGCACTGTGAAGGCCACATAGTTGGGCACTAGGGGTCCTTAGTAAATGATGATACACAGGAAGTAGAGTCTGTTTACAGATTGAATTTTGTCAATTTACGGACAACTCTGGACTCCAATGAGAGTAGTAATAGTGTCTTAAGTGAATAAGTGAATCTTATTAAACATCTGTTATTTGAGAAATGGTCAAGTTTGTGTCATTTACTGTCTGCATTTTAGTGCCCCATTCACTCCTGTTAAATGGATATCATCAAATCCAAATATCATCAGAAATACTTCAAATGACTCCAAAGTAAAATGGGTGAGTAAATGACAGTATTTTATCCCAAAAACTAGGTCCAATTTGTAAAAACAACAGCACTTCCCCTTTACATTTTTGAGACAGTGAATGAAACATTGATTTGATCCCACTGCCTCAGTCTGCTGCTCCATGCTCAGTTTTACACCAGCTGTCACATTTGACAACACAAAAGTAGCACACATTTTTATTGAGGTGGTTTTAGCCAAGACTCAGGTAAGAGGAAGCCACAACATACTTGAGGAAAGATAAATAGCCTTACCAGCAATTAATGAGCCAAGGTGATAATAATGGGACTGGTGTATGTGACAGTCATGGCATACTAACCACTGAAACAGATTACCCAAACTATCAGAGTCACAAATGTCACCACAGATGACTGATGCACCTGAATTAGATGTTTGTTTACTTGACAGGAACCTCAGGAACTAGATCACAAACACTTCACAACAAGTGGAACAAATGAAGGCCATTGATTGATGCAGCAGGTTGAAGAGAGGCATTTATGACTCTAACCAACACTGTGTGTCAACACTGTGTTTTGCTTCCTAGTAGAGTCAGCAAGATACCGAAAAGGCGTGTTATAGCCTGAAAGATGTCTGTCTGCCATTGATGTTGTTTGAAGTTTTTTTTTTTTTTTTTCCCCACTTTAAGAGCAGGCTGTGTGTTTCTTCGTCTTTGCAGTCAAAACACAGGCCTGGACTGACAGCATTTCTGCATGCAAAGCAAAAAAAATGGAGCAAATGTTAATCTGTGTTGAGCTAAGAAGTAAACTTTTCTTAAGAGGAAGTTTATGCTTTTTTATTTATCAACTGCAGTTTTAAATTGTTTCAAACCTGAGCACCTAATGGATAAACAAGCAGACATTCATCATCTTTGATATTTGGGTGTTTCATTTTTTTAATTTAGCTAGCTCTCTGTAAAACCTGTTGTAAATGGTTTATTTAAAACAATAAATGGTAAATGAATTGATGCATTGACATAGCAGCCATTCACACAAACATTCATACTGTACAGTACAGGACAGTGATGTGTACTTAGGGAAGCTTCCTGTATAAAGTCAGTGGTTGGAGCTCTGCAAGACTTCACTTGGTTGCAGATCAGTTCAGTCTGACTGCTCTGGATCTCTCTGTTTTTCTTTTGTTACTCAGTTTCTTTATTTGTGTCATTCAGAAGCTAATGAAAACCAGCCAATGCTCTAGCTTTGTCTGTTAAATCAAACACTGGGTGAGGATTACTACTCCTGTCCTCCTTCCACCACTGAGAATTTTTTTACACAGCTTTTCTGAATAGCCAGGACTTTTAGCTTCAGTCTGTGAACAGGAAACCAACACATGAATGACCTGTAAATCATGACATAACTGTCACAGTTAAACTCTTGCCATTGGTTTTGTCATTTTAACATGTATTGAGAATGTAAACTAAATACCTGACAGTCAGAAAAGAGGTTACAGACCCTCTCACAAAGTGGCCATGCCCCAACCTGACCCTGTCAGATTGTTTGGTTCACATAACCATCGAAGAGGCCAAATGAGCTGCAATGTTGTTTCTGCTCACAGGAAGCCCTTTTTATTGATCTGAACACAAACATAATATAATTTGGAGCCTGATAAGATGGATCTTACTGTCACATGTGATCCCATGATTCTCAGGTGATTTTATGACAATGTGGGCATCCAGCAGCTACCTGTCTTGAACAGACATTTATGACTGTTTCTTTAGGAAGAACAACAAAAAAGCTACCTTTTTATTTCTCTCAATACACTTTTAGATCACCTGATATGTAAACAAGCCTTTTAGAGTTTTGATTGCCAAATAATCAGGTATTCACATTTTCCTAAACCCAAAAAATTACCAAGATTTTGCAAAAACGTAGAGGTTGTGAATTCACTGGAATTGATAAGTCAGCAATAATAGCCTCAGTGTGATCCAGGTGTTGTTATGAAATACATCCTTTAAATTAGGAACCAGGTCACACAAACACCTTTTCAAAAACCTGACATGCTTCAAACAACCAAAGGGCATCAACTGTAGGGCACTGATTGATTGACACATGGAATATTGCAATTTATTCCATTTTTATTACGATCACATATAACACATTGTGAATACCATTTGGCAACCTTTGGTTCTGGTTCAGAGGCTGCGGTGAAGACGCTAAACCCCCCAAGATCTGAACAACTGCTCAATCACACAATGATGGCACACCTTTTGTGAGCATTTCATTCAGCTTCTAGCCAAAAGAAAGATGACAAGCGAACTGGACTATCCTCTGATAAGTGCAGATGTCTCAGCAGCTATGGGTCTTTTTTCTACTGTTGAGTGCTCAGTTTCTTAATGTTGTTTCAATATCTTTAAATGTGTTTGTGACATTTTGTATATAGTTTTCTAAGAAACCTATCAAAACCAGCCTGTGCTATATTGTGATAACCACATTAAATTACTTCACCTGTTTTAAATTAAACAGGTGAAGATGACAACTTTATTTCTGCCTACAGGTGTCCTTCTTCCACCACAGAGACAATTTCTTGAAGGCTTTTCAAGTAGCAAGGACTGCTGGCTTCAGTCTATGAGCCAGGACGCACATGAGCAAACACAGCTAGCAGTTCTGGCAAGTTCTTGGCTTTGGTTTTGTCATTTATCACCTGGCTAGTGTGAATTTAATCTAGAGAGGTGGCTGGACTGGACTTCTTGAAGATTGTTGATCGTTCACCTCTCAGCCAAGAGGCTTTTTCTTTTGATTTACCTCGACATGGATGACTAAGCTACACAGACAACATAATACATATTGTTTTTCTAACAGATTTGCATTCTTTATGAGACTACCTGATGTGTAAACCTGATCTGTTCAGAATTTGCAATTTCTGATCAACAGATAATCAGATATTCCCCATCTTCCCTAACTTCCAAAAGCAGCAAACATTTTGCAAAAAAAAAAAAAAGATTATAAATACTGGAATTGATAAGCTCATAATTATTTCATTGTCATAAATATTTAATTGCTTCCTCAATTTCTAGCAGGTGTTATTATGAAATACGCCTTTACATTTTGCCAGTTGGTGTTCTGGGTCAATGGGATCCAAATTGGTTATTTGCATCACTGCTAGTATACACATTTCAGAAATGTGAAATATTTGCAGGTACTATACATTGAGGAGAATCTTTATAAAGCTGTATGAAGTCAGGGTTAGAAGCTCTGCAAGGCTTCATCTGGTTGCACAGCGCTTGAGTTTGACAGCTGTGGGCCTCTACTCCAACTCTTTATCTCATTTTGTCTCTAAATTTATTTATCTGTGTAATTTTGTATAGAACTACATCAAACCAGCCTGTATTGTTATTTTATGTCTTGTGGAAAACAAATTAACTCATACACCAGGTGTAGATTACAAGGCTTCTCTGAGTAGCCAGGATTGTTGGCTTCAGTCTGCAGACAGAAATCCAAAACATGAATGACCTGTAAATCCTAACCCAGCTGGCATTAGGCTCTGGAGTTTAGCTCTTGCTATTGGTTTTCTTATTTTATCATCCAGCTGGTGTGGATATAAACTACATACCTGACAGTCATATGACCTCAGAAATGAGGTTACAGACACTCCCAAAATCAAATGTCCTTGTTTGACCCTTGACAACAATTTATGTGTGTTTTGATTCTTGCTATTATCAAAAAGATGCTGCAAAACCTTTTTATAGCCCGAAAAAATATGTATTTTTATTGTTTCTCTGAAAGGAGAAATTGTGACCTTTTATGTGGCTATCCAATCATTGCTCATGGTAAACTGAGAATCTCACTGCTTGCCATATTGACCTGTACCATGATTCCTCTCCATTGGCATCAGAATGCATTCGAAGGAAAGGCAACACTAGTCAGTGATTTCTCCCCATCTGCACCTACAGCCTCTCTCTGTATTTCTTTGGTTGCATACTCTGACTTGAATAAATAAATTCAGCTGAATATTTGAGTCAGGTGGATGGAGCCAAGGAAACCGAGACTTTAAGGACGCTGCTCCTCATGTCACATGTTCAAAATGTTCAATGTGAATTTCACTGAATAAATGTGGATGTTTATCCATGTATTTCTTTCCTGAACTGGACTATAGTTGTATGTTGCAACTTTATAGTACTACACATGTGTATGTATGTGACCAGATGGCTTGAGAATGTGTTGCACCTCCCAGAGAAATTCATGACAAGATATCCTTAGATAGCCTCTTCCTACTATATTGCTTAATCTCCAAAAGTGACCCATAACTTGCAGGAAGGCAAGGATATTCATGAGTAATTGAATCATGGTCAGAGTCTGTCAAAATATCATCCTAATATTCATACGATCTAAAGGGCATCAACTTTGCAGCATTCATTCACGTGAGTGAACTGTATGTTTCTTCCAAAGCAACACTATTCATAGCCTAATAAAACACGTCTGCCATATTTTTTAAATGATCACTGACATGTCAGCCCAAGCTTAATGTGTAAAGTTCTTAATGTTCCTTAAGTGAAATAATTAAAATAAAATATGATAACAAACTGAAACTTATTTAAATTGGAGGTAAAATTTTTTTGGACTGATAGAAAATCAATTTATTTCGCTCAAGGATCATGAGCTGGTGGTGCCGTACAGCACCTCCTGGTCAGTGTTGTGCAAGTTACTGAAAATAGTGACTAGTTACAGTTACTAGTTACTTCATTCAAAAAGTAACTCAATTACTTTACTTATTACTTACATTTAAAAGTAACACCTTACTGTTAAAAGTAACTTTTTAGTTACTCTTTAGGACCCTGCAGAGTGAGAGTGCCCTATGGTGTGTTCACTGGAAGTCAGAACTTGGAGCTCAGATCAATGTAACCTCAAAGTTTAGTGCTTCCAGCTCTTCCAGCCTTACACAAAACATGTAGCTACAGTTTATGTAAGTAGCAGATAGCATGTAAGGTTGATTAATCGGAGATCCGACTTCACAGGGGTTCTTTTTTAAATTTTGACTTTGCATTTGCAACGGTGTCATCATCCCCAGTCGATGTGTGTTCAAAGCCAGACACCTTGAGCTTCATTCAACCAAATTGTAGTAACACGCCACCTCACATTCTCAATGCAATGGTGTTGCAAAGATGAGAAAAGTAATTAATTACTAGATACTCGTTACAAAAAAAATAACGCCGTTAGTAATGCTGTTATTACCAACACTGCTTATAGTTGGTCACTTCTCGAAACTTCTTGTTTAGAGTCGTTTAGAGTTTTTGAGTTTGTTCATGTTTTTCTTAGATTGAGCTTCCTGAGACTCCTGGCTGTCAAGAAATGTGACGTGTGTCTCATGAATGGACTCATATTCTGTTGCTCATGTATGTCTTTAGCAGTTTTGGGCAGTAATGCATAGTAGTAGTAGTTACTATTACAATATGGTGAGTTTGTCCATCATCAACTTTGTGGCATTCATTGACATCTGGTGAGTGAACTGTAGTGCAGTTGTAGCTGGGAGCCGGCTGCTACCGCAATAACTGTTATTATCTCCGGACTGGAAATGTCCTTGGATTTCATTTCAGAAACGTGGTCACGTTCCAGAAGGTACACGTCTCAAGTCAGGTTTGTGTTTGTATTGATGTGAATGCAAAAGAATAAAAACCATAGAGTTGATGAACAGTGTATTATTTTCCATACAGCACTGAAATGAAGCTATAAGGGCAGAAATGGAGCATAATAGAATGTTCTTTTAAAAAAGAGTAACTAAAGTTACTTTTAACAGTAACACATTACTTTTTGGTGTAAGTATAGAACAAAGTAATCAAGTTCATTCTTTTTGAATGAAGTCACTAGTTGCTGTAACTATTTTTCAGCACCTAGCACAACACTGTCCGGTCTTCAGTTTGTTTGCGATTTTGCTTTGTAGCAAGCAGACTCACTCCCTGTATTTAAGCCCAGTCCATGTTGTGGACTGTTGGCTTTTCAATAGTTACCATTTTTTTTAAAATGTTATCTTTTCTTGATTTTTATTATTTCATTCTTTTTGAATCCTGTACCTGACAAATAACCTAAGTATAAATATGAAAAAAATAAAAATAATACAAAAACAAAAAACTCAACTAAAAGTAATAATTTAGAAAAGAAAACAAAATCTAACAAACTAAACTATAATGAAAAATCTAAAACTATGACCTTGCCTCTTACTGAAGTTTCATTCATTTTCAGTCATTTTTGACTTCTGTCAGTGAAGAGAGACTAGACACAGAGGGAAACTGACAACAGATTTTTGAAGTTTTTGTGCTGCAACCATTAGGCCTCTCCAGAATCACTTCATACCCTTATTAGTGGTATATGAGCAGTCAAGGAGACACAGTTCTCTGGTCTAGAACCACCATTGTTGATTGAAAATAGGGCTGTTGGCTGACACTGTTGAGACTGCATATGTGACCTTTTAGTTACTGTGTACTTGTTCACTTTTTCAACACAGTAACTTTAAACTACAGCTCATTTGGGTGCATGTACCATTAGTCTTTAGACATAGCCTACGTGTCCATCCATTTCATAACCACACAGCACATTTACAGCTGTTATAACTGTTTTCCATACAGGAGCAGGCAGATGTGACGGACCTAAAAATACCTGAGATGCATGTGTGTTGGTGCATGTGCTTTGATGTTAAGACTTGAGAGAAACTGTATTGGTCCAATGAATACTTTTATAAATATAGATCACTGACATTATAAACCAAACATTTCACTGTACTGCTTTATTCCCGGTTACTATCCCATTCCAGATGTTCAGCTTTTATGGGATTTGGCAGGCTTCAAAAGCCCTTCCTGACTTCAAGAGTGTTGTAAAATAGTTCCAGGAGGCATGCATAAAAGAAAAAAGCTACTGTGACAGGTTGAGTTGGTTATGTAAGGGTGAAAAAAAAACAATTTTGTCCCTTTGCTAATTTTCTTAGCTATTAAATTGTGTGTATGAAGACCCAGAATGGATGCAGCAAATGTTTGACCTGCTGTCAAAGATGAACTGACCCCAATCAGTCTCAGTAGAAAACAAAGCAGGTGGTTATTTATAAAACCAAGACTATGTTGAATTGATTGAGGAAGTGGGAAAGTGCTGGAAGATGGTGAGGTAGTGTCATGAAATGCTTGCTGGCAAGCCTGCAGCAGTGCCTACCTGATTAAACCAGCAGCACCTCTAGCCTGAGTGATACTGACCCAGCTGGCAGCAAAACAGTTAGTGGGGAAAACTTAGCATGTAGCCAACAGTGTTAACTTCTTCTTCCACGAGCCTTGGATGCAGCATATGGTCCCTCTGCTGAGAGAATATTGGGCTTCCAGCTATCATCAAGCAAAGGCTAGCTTAGGCGAAGCAGAAAGCTGGCGCTGCCACCCACAGACTGCAGCAGCCACCAGCACAGTCTGTTTTATTCACTATTTGAAAAAAAGTCCCTGTGTTTTCTAAAAAAAAATATAGTCCTATCCCTGGAAGGAATGCCGAGCACAGGAAGTCAAAGATTTCTTCGTTCCACTTTTGGAATTCTGTGAAACATTGTGTTTGTGTATTTCCTCAGCTTGTTTTCGCAGCCCTTTGCAACAGAGCTAATAACCATTTTTTCTTATTTCACTTAAAACAGACTTCTAACTTCTAACAACAACTCTGTGCATGAAACTATTCATTGATGGAAATTGGGTGTTTTCAGGTGCTGTGTGGTGTCTTTACGCCTGGCAGCGGTGCTTTGCTGGAATATGGTCCCAAGTCAAAATCGGCCTAGTAGTCAATACATTTGTGTTAATTTGTATTGTCATTTGTACTCTTTGTGAATGTAGGTCACAGGAAGAAATTTGGAAAAAAAAATGAGTTATTTGGAATCACTTCAAACGACATGCTAGCTGGCAACTCTACATTACAGTGCCTATGCAAAGCTAAGCTAACAGCAGCACTGCCAGTTTAGGGCAACGGCTGAGTCGGCTAAAAAAACACTTTTGCTCACCTATTTAACTCTGGGGACTGCGAGGAATGACTAAATTTCACATAGGGGTGGAATATCCCTTTAACTCATTGAGTGCCAGCCCTATAAAAACAAATGTACCTTGTGCCAGCATTTTTGGCCATTTTGAGTAATTTTTCATGATGCACAGAATGTTTTGTGCTATGACTCTGAAAACACAGAATATCTCAAATGAAAGAAGAGACTCTATATTTCATCATGAAAAAAATTTTGTTTTTACCTTGTTCCATTCTTGTTTTATCAGAGATAAAACCACCAAAATCACCACTTTTTGTCCTGAATCTGTTTGTTTTGCTCTCCAATCTTGATCGTCTCCACTTCCTGCTTTGATCTCTGTGGCATATACCTTCTCTTTTGCACCAAAGACAAATCCCAGAAGCCCCAAAATTACTCACAGGCTGTGTGAGAGCACCCTCTTGTGCCAGCTACAGAAAAAAACACTTTGACATATACTGTATATACATTAATGGCATGCAAGCGTTAGATTTTAAATGACGTACAATGTACAAATGTGTCACTCAAAGAGTTAATGTTCATATATTCAGTATCCTTCAAAAAAGTGATCACAGTTAATTACCCAGAAACTGTAAAGAAGTCCTGAAGCCCCCTCCCCCCCCACTGCTGCACAGAGCATTGTTTATTAAAAGTCCTTTTTTATTGTTGGTGAACTTGCAGGTGAAACATTTCCATGCCAAAAAGAAAAAAATGTACAATTTGCATTAACAGAACATCAGCTCCAGCACTACTCTCTACCAGTCACGTTGTAAACTGGAATATTTGGGTCAACAGAATAATAATTCCACAGAAAAAAAGACTTGTGCCTTGCATATTTGTCTGCATTTGCAGCATGAATTTAGAGCCCAGTTCGCATTTCTGGTTTCAGTTCATCTTTCTGTGGGTGATGAAAAACCTGCATCCAACACAGAATTTATTTAGGCAAAAAAGGTGCCCTAAAGCAACTTAATTAAAGGAAATGGTAGCGTTTTCACTGATAAGAAGCACTCCAGTTTGCCCCAGTGCTGCTTTAACATACAGCAAATATAAAATTGAAACGACGAAAGCAATCGCTCTGACGAAGCATTCTCATCATTTAAAAATGGACTTTCACCAGCGGAAAATCACACACTTGGTGTCTGCCCACTTCAATCTAACCTTGCATAAGATTATAAGCTTTTGATTGCCTTCATTCGCATTTATTACATAATGACATCGCAGCTCTGAGGCACCGCTGACGGATTGAAATGGATAAATCGAATGTTGCGCTTATCAAGAAAGCTTTCTCTGATTTCCAGCTCTTTGCGCCTCCCAGTCAAACTATAAACCATAAATAAGAATGAGGGCGCTGACCTACAGTCATGTTACATCCTGCATCTCAGTGATAATGCAGTCTGGGATGGGGACACCCATTGCTGTTATTTCAAGCCAGGCTTAAAAAAGACAGGAACTTTCCTCTTTGGTGATACATTCACACATGACTAACATGGCAGCTGTGGACACACAGTCAGGTCGTTTATTTCACACAAACGAACGCTCCTCGCCTCATCTCAGCGTTAAATTGTGTGGGTTGATCCACTTAACGGTCTGACGGAAGCAGGGATATTAGAATTAATTGCACGGCAAGATGAACCCCCCCCCCCACACACACAGAAAACAAAACAAACTGCAAAACAAACACTGAGATACTGCATCCTTTCAAACTGCACCTTTACTGTTTGTTCTTCTGCCATTATCCACTATTTTCCCATTTTCACATTTTTCTTCTTCTTTCTGTCGCAGTGACAAAGGAAACCATAATAACTGATATTAAACACTTACTAACAGGTGCCTCTGTTGGTTTTGCTCAGCGTGGTGAAGGTCGCCACTCAGATGTGATTAAATGGTCATTACAGCCGTTCTGGAGTGGTTATAATTACACACACTTTCAGTTTTTGCATCTGTCTCTTTCAGTCAGAATAATAGTTTTTTGTAATCCGAGAAAAATAAATAAACTACTCAAATTGCAGTTTAAACCTGCAGGAGTAGAGAGGTAGTGTTACATCATCTAATTATAGAAGATGATTTCCTTAATCATGATATAACATGAGGACACCATGATGAATTTTTACTGCATTTCAAATACAGGTCAAAGACTGGTGTCGTATAGTAGATATTTGGGGTTTACTCACGTGCATATAAGAATACATGGAGGCAAATGTGGTGACTTACAAAAGTAGTTTGTAGTGGTAATGCTGAGAGGTTCAGCATTTTGGGAAATTTACCTCTGTGCATCATTATGCTACATATGAAGCTAACTACAGCAACTGGGAAAACAACTGGCCTGTTTCAGTCCATAGGGGTCAAATAATAATAATAATAATAATTACTATTTAAAATGTTAAAAGTTGCTTCCTTCCTGACTGCTCAAGGCAAGGTTGCAAATACCACTAATTTCACCCTTGAAGTACTCACAGTGCTCGGCTAGCTGTCTTTGAGCTGTAAGAACCCCACATTTTCAGAAGCAGAAGCCTTTGGAAAAACCAGTATGAGAGCAAAGGCAATCGACATGTTAAAAAAAAAAAAAAACATGCTAAGTACCGCCAATGGTCATGCTTTGTTACCTTGGAGGTGGTTCAATGGCCACAGTGGGGTACTTTGTTTTCTGTTAGAGATTGCAAAATATAGAGTTAATTTTAGATCTTTGTGTTTGAGAAAGCGCCATGGCTCATTAAACGAGACAATTACACCTCTGGCTCAGTACTATGTCGCTACCTGATGTCTGATTTGGTTCAGGTAAATTACAGTAGAGTGGAGGGGATGTGGGTAATACCAATCTATTAGATGAATACGTGCAGGGACACACACAGAAATGCACTAAAGCTACAACACCATAACATTCATTCCTTCTCATCCTTATTCCATGCTGCGCATGGATTTCACACTGGTGCACACAGAAAAACAGATTACAGCTGAGGACACGTCAATTTCATTCCACTATTATATGAGCGAGGTGTGGGACTATAACTGTATTGTATGTACATTTACAAGACTCCTCATCAGCAATTTCACTTTAGATAATGATGTGCAACAGAAAAGCACCACAAAGGGATGTAGAAAATGCAAAGGCAAGATAATAGCTTCCATGCTAGCATGTGGAGAAAGTGCAGGTGCTCTTCCTTCCGGAAGGCTCTCAGAGCTTTGGTCTGTTTTCTCTGCACTGGGTCGTCTACTCTAACCTGACCCGTCAGATGGGTTTGTTACACAGAACTAAATGAGAACCTGTCATTGGAAACTGGTTGAAAAGGTCAAGCATTTTCAAAAGGTACTTGACAAGTGATTGGGTAAAATAACTGTCAATCAAACAATCAGAAAAAGGCTGAATCATCACCTTTAGTGTTATTTGCTCTTTCTGCATTTACCTCTTTAGGAGCTTCCATTCGTTTGGAACAGTCACATATCTATGCGGTCAAATCTATCTGTAAGGCAAAACTGTCAAATAAAAAACACATCTCTGTTGAAGAACAGTTTTCACCCCGAAAGATGAGTACCCAAACTCTCTGTTACCTCAAAGGTCAGATCTGTCAAGTCAGTGCTGCTAATTTGCATGTCAAAGGTCACAGGAAAAATGTGCGTAGATGTGAAGCCATTGTTGTTGAGATATAATGGACTGTTAAAAGTCCACTTACCCACAGCTCACAGATATAGAAACATATCCTGACTTGTGACATTAAATAGATGCAGTCAGATCTTTACTCTTGCTCACTGTTTGTTGTTATTTCATATTTTACCTCCAACATAATATTCTCCATGGTTCTAATGATGAGCTGGAAAAGGTGTGTTGACTGAAACAGTGATTACAGGTAATGCTGTTTGTGTTTGTTGATGCACCATATTGTGGAAATGTTACTTTCTACACCTCTAGTTGCAGAGGAACAGGAGGATTAGGTTCTGTGTTTTATGACATACACTGCATGTTCACTGATAGTGTATCAGCAGGCTCCCAACCTACCCATTTCTTCCCTTCCATATTTTTCTCTCTCAATGCAATGCAATTAAGCATAAATGTCATTAAAATTCCATTACAGCTTAAACAGAGGGATTAATTGCCACACAGTTATGCAATGTATTTAATCAAAACTCTCTGATTAAAATATGGATGCACTGTATATGTACAATATAGCTACATGTGCACAACCTTCCAGACTGTCTTTTATCACGGTAAAAGCTCTCCTAATTGCTGTGAAATTCTGTAATTGACAAAGTTAGACAAATATTACATGAATAACATTGCTTCTCATATAGAGAAACAATAATCTTTGGAGTGAATTTATTTAGCAAATGTCACACAATAATGGATGGTTAGGAGATGCAGATGTAATTGGTTTCTATATTGCATCCAAAAATGTATTAGTTTGTGTAGGTATTTAAATAGCAGTCATTTAGTTTTTCATTTCTTGTGTATAGTCATTGTTGAGGTGTTCTTTCCTCGCAATACCTTTTTTCAACTTATTTTTTTTTTTCATTTATTGATGTTTTAGTCACATATGTAGTTGTGCTGTAATCAGCACTTTAAATACTCATCATAGAAGATTGAATCTCCATTTGACTGTCTTTCATGCTTTTCCCATATTATACACTTTTTCTGCAATTTTATATAGGTCTCAGACATCCAACAATATTGTATTCGAAGTGTATTAGCCCAAACTCAGCCCTGGTCCTGAATTCCAGCCAGTTTAAAATCACTGTATTGATCTCTGCTGAGAACAGACTGTTTCTGTGTCTGTACCTTTAAATGTTCATGAGCTGTGTCTGACCACACCCTCTCTCTGGAGAGAGGAAGTGACTCTATCTCTCACCTTACCCTGTGCTTATGTTTACTTCTAGATGTGTGCTGGCACTGGCAAAAGAGGCTGCTAACATTACTCTGCAGTGCATAGACAGTAACGTTAACAGTATTCAGAGTCACCCAAATCACAAATAAGTGTATAACATTAGCTTCAAATGAGCCTTGTGCTCACAGAGCTCATGTTGAATATATCCTGATATTAATTACTCAAGGATACAAACGTTAGCTCTGCAGCAATCGCAGCTCCGTTAGCGGCAGTGCTCCATCTGTAAACATGTCCCTGTAACATTAGTACTGCAGCTAACAGAGCTAGCTAACAAGTATACCACAGGGGACATAGTACTGGGAGGATTTGGACTGTATAGAATACATTATTCTATGACGGAGCTCGGTTAGCTGCAGTGCTTAATGAGCTCCGGAGGACTGCTAACGGAACTAGCTAAGATGACAAGTATGCTTGTTAATCCATTTTGTGTTGCAGCTCGACTTAGCGTGATGGCCTATGAACATGTAGGTAGCTCCAGTACCTCCGGTAGCTGCAGGGACGTTACATGGACATGTTTACAGGCCATCACGCTAAGCAGAGCTACACAGTAAAGCAACACAAAATGAAATAAGTTACAGCTCCATGTTTGTAGCTGTGTTCCAGACAGTTGGTGCTGATCCATGCTTCATCTTCAGCTGGTTAGTGAAGCCTGCTTTGTGAGATGATGAGCGCACACATGCTAAACTTTGGGAAGCTCTCTCGCTACATTTCCAGCTAAAAAAAATCGATCCACTGGATCTTCAGAGGATGAACAGAGTAAAAATAGCCTCCTGTGCTCATGGAAGCAGCCAACACACAGAGCAGCTGCCATGCTTTGCTCCTAACTTTCTCAGGATTGTTTGCAAAAGTTAGCGGGGAACAACAGTGGTGGCCGGCCGCTCGGTAACTTTAGAGGAGGGCTCATACCCGGGGGGTGGCTCAGTGGCGGCTGGTGAAAAATTATTTTGGTGGGGCTGGTGTGCCAACAGATTTCCCGGCATAATCTAGCATAAGCATTCAAATGAACAGTCGGAAAATGACTATAGTTCCACAATAATAATTTAATTTCACAGTTTACGGTTTCACAGAAAAAGCAACAATTTACAGCTATATTAGACTTTATGCTATCAAATACTATACAATACAATCAAAGGATAAATTCACAACAAGGCTATGATTTCACCTGAATCTATACAAATCAACAGTGAGTGAGTGAGTGGGTGGGTGAAGGGGGGACGTGTCTAAGGTGAGTGTGGGTTGAGTTATTACATGAAGAGAGAATGAAACAGAACATTTCCTATTAAAATGTAACATATACAAAGAATTGAGAACCAAGTTCAAAAATTAAACAAACAGATGATTTTAATACCCTCTCTAATCAAGAAAAAAATCAACATTTACTTGGAGAAAACAGCATCAGTGCCATAGAAGCAGCAAAAGTTGTCAGTGCATGTCACAGCCTGAGAGAAACAACAAAGCACACAACTCCACAACTATATTATTATTACATATAATACTATATTATCATTATTACATATAATACTATAGTATTATTACATATTGCCCATTGAATGTAAAATAAACGTAAAAGACACTCTGTGTCTCTCTGTTCCTCTGTGTCTCTGTTCCTCTATGTGTCTCTGTTCCTCTGTGTGTCTCTGTTCCTCTATTTCTCTGTGTCTCTGTTCCTCTGTGTCTCTCTGTTCCTCTATTTCTCTATGTGTCTCTGTTCCTCTGTGTGTCTCTGTTCCTCTATTTCTCTGTCTCTGTTCCTCTGTCTCTCTGTTCCTCTATTTCTCTGTGTCTCTGTTCCTCTGTGTCTCTCTGTTCCTCTATTTCTCTATGTGTCTCTGTTCCTCTGTCTCTCTGTTCCTCTATTTCTCTGTGTCTCTGTTCCTCTGTGTCTCTCTGTTCCTCTATTTCTCTGTGTCTCTGTTCCTCTGTGTCTCTCTTTTCCTCTATATCTCTGTGTCTCTGTTCCTCTGTGTCTCTCTTTTCCTCTATTTCTCTATGTGTCTCTGTTCCTCTGTGTCTCTCTTTTCCTCTATTTCTCTATGTGTCTCTGTTCCTGTTCCTCTGTGTGTCTCTGTTCCTGTTGCTCTGTGTGTCTCTGTTCCTGTTCCTCTGTGTGTCTCTGTTCCTCTGGGGCTCTCTGTTCTTCTATTCCTCTATGTGTCTCTGTTCCTGTTCCTCTGTGTGTCTCTGTTCTTCTATTCCTCTGTGTGTCTCTGTTCCTGTTCCTCTGTTTGTCTCTGTTCTTCCATTCCTCTGTGTGTCTCTGTTCCTGTTCCTCTGTGTGTCTCTGTTCCTCTGGGGCTCTCTGTTCTTCTATTTCTCTATGTGTCTCTGTTCCTGTTCCTCTGTGTGTCTCTGTTCCTGTTCCTCTGTGTGTCTCTGTTCTTCTATTCCTCTGTGTGTCTCTGTTCCTGTTCCTCTGTGTGTCTCTGTTCCTCTGTGTCTCTGTTCCTGTTCCTCTGTGTGTCTCTGTTCCTCTGTGTGTCTCTGTTCCTCTGTGTCTCTCTGTTCCTCTATTTCTCTATGTGTCTCTGTTCCTGTTCCTCTGTGTGTCTCTGTTCCTCTGTGTCTCTGTTCCTGTTCCTCTGTGAGTCTCTGTTCCTGTTCCTCTGTGTGTCTCTGTTCCTCTGTGTCTCTCTGTTCCTCTATTTCTCTATGTGTCTCTGTTCCTGTTCCTCTGTGTGTCTCTGTTCTTCTATTTCTCTATGTGTCTCTGTTCCTCTGTGTCTCTCTTCCTGTTCCTCTGACTCTGTTCATCTGTGTGTTTGTCTCTCTCTCTAGGTTTTATTTGTACAAGAATTTCGCTCGTCTTTCCTTTTGAGAGGCAAATTTTTCAATGACCCTGCTGTTGAAATCAGGAATGTCTTTTGTCATTTTCTTCTCGATGGAGAGCATAGCCAGAGCGTTGAGCCGATCTTGTGACATAGTGTTCCTAAGGAACATTTTACCTCTTTAAGGTAGAGAAGCACCTCTCAGACTCTGATGTTGTCATTGGTGTTGTGATGATGATGTTGAGAAGACTTACAGTTTCAGTGAATGTTTCTCCAAGGTTGTTTTCCATCAAAACCTGATAGAGAGCCAGTGCACCTTTGCAACTCTGGAACTCCTCATTCTCGTAGATCAGGGACAGTTCTGTTTTAAGTCTGGCCTTGTCCAATGAGGGATAGGCTTCCATCGTGGTTTCCAGTGCTGAATCTGGGAACTTTCTGCTGTGTTGTTGGAACAAGTCTCCTTGCAAGAGGGTGGCACTGATGAGGTGCTTGGTGAAAGAAAACCTCTCCTTGGCATGGCTCATGATGGTGTCACATGCCTATGTGATAATATACAATTTTAAAAAAAGGTAAAGAATTAGGTCTTCGCATGTCTCACTACAATCAATGTTCTGAATAGCTAGCCTATATTGTGTAATAAACCAAAATGGTTAACTGTAATCATTCATAGATATCATATGACAATATACATTTGAGTCTGGACTACTATATCAAGTGGCAAGCATCTTCAATAGATTTTATTTGATGCTGTCTCTGTTCCTGTATGTATAAGCAAGTGCTTACCTCTAGTGCCAAATAGTGCTGCGTGTCTTGTCCCAATGTTCTGCGTTTCTTTGTGGGAGGCTCCTGAACAGGTCCCCTGTACTCCTCATCTTCAGCCAGATTAGGAACAGCCTCCCTGATCCAATATATAAGTTTTGAGTCAGTTGTGAAAACTGGTTAGGGATGTATTAACCAAGCTCAAGATTGTTATAATTACTGGTAATTATATTTTATCTAAACTCCACAGATAAATTCATTATTTGAATAAGATGACATATAAGCATTCAAGGCTAAATATAATTTATGCAGAGAATTAACGATTAGGCTAGGCTACATAATAATGCATTTAACATACCTGATAGCCTACATGCGGTTAATGAATGTCTGGGTGATTCCTGCGATGTAGACAGCATCGATGTTTCTCTTCTGGAGCTGATTATACAGCATGTCTACATGAGGCATGATCTTATGGAACAAGGCTAGGAAAAAACAAAAAGCTTCATCTTCCAGCATCCTCACATAGCCTCCAGCCTCTCTCTTTGTCGGGCCATCAAATTCTTCACTGTTCCAGATGGTCTGAAAACACTTCACCAGATCATTCTTGTGCTCATAGACTGTGTTGACTGCACGGCTGTTGAAGTTCCAACGTGTTGACGATGCACTTGGAAGTCGGTGTGCCACCATCTCATCTAGCACTGCAGTTCTCTTGCTCGATTTTGAGAAAAAAGAAGCAAATCCCCCCATGTCAGTAAAAAAGTGACTGATCTGCGGGATGTGGGAGGTTGCCTGCTGCATTACCAGGTTTAACTGATGGGCATAACAATGAATGTAGTGAGCGTTTGCATAGATATCCTGTACCTTTCGCTGCACTCCTCCAGTGGCACCCCTCATTACCGCTGCACCATCATATGCCTGGGCGATCAACTTTTTTTCTTGTCCTGCGGGAAGGATGCTGTGCAGCCGCTCCAATAAGACACCGGCTATTGAATCCGCACAGCTGTTCGGTAGCTTGATGAATTCATAGAACCGCTCCTGTATGTTGTTGCGTCCATCTATGTATCTTAGTACAAGGACTAGCTGACAGTGCGTGGAAATGTCGGTAGTTTCATCAGCTTGGATAGCTAAAAACTCCGCTGTCTTCACCTCATCTAAGATCTGCTCTCTCAGAACTGCCAGCATACAGTCCAGGAGCGCGTTCTGAACGGTCTTCGAGGTGCCTTTAAATAAGGTCGCATTTTCAAGGTGCTCCCTTAGATCCCGATCAATGGATGCCATTAAATCAACTAAACCTCTGAATATCCCGGCGTTGTCAGAGGAATCCCTTTCATTGTGTCCCCGCATTGCTAATTCAAAAGCGCCACAAAATTTTACACAATTGATGATCGTAGATAAAATATTGCGGTTTTTATCTACCTCTTCGTTGTGCCTTCTTACAGCAATGCGGTACCCATCATCTAGCTGCGTTGCTATGCTATTCTTTCCGAACACAGCTAGCTTCATGCAGTTTTCCATATGAACTTTGGATCGCTCATGCTTCTTGATCCGTTCCGAGAGGTGCTTTAAGTCCGTTAGTCCAGTCGTTGTCCAAGTCAAATCACATTTGTCGCTTCTGAAGAGGATACAGGGGAAACAAAAAAGTGCATTGGCTGCTCCACAACCTGACAGCCACGTCTTACGGTTGAACCAGCTCCACAAAAACTCCGTTTGTACAACTTCTCTTTCTCCTTGGTTTGCTGGCAAATGTTGATTTTGGGCTTGTCCGGTCCCAGCTCCTTAACGAGAAGTTTTTCCTCCATCGTCCGTCTTGCAAAAGGGTATGTTAATAATGATTTCACCGAATTTGATGCAAGCCGCTCTTGAACTCCATTTGTTACCGCCATCGCCATCATCTCTCTTCCTCGTCGCCGTATTTTTCCCCTGGACAGAGTCTGGGAGTCGCACTACGAAAAAAAACTATCGCTGGCTCCTCACGTAGCTTTAGCAATCCTAAACTTTCACGCATTTTACGTAGCAGATGGGGCTACATTTCCAGCGCCCCACAGGCGTTAAATTTGGCGACGCTGATAGGCCAGTTATTCATTATTTTCCCCTAGCAACCATAACCGGATTGGCTATTTAGCTGCAAGTTAGGGGCGCTTTGCCGAGCGCCCCATGAGAGAATGATACACTGTCTGTCAGTGGAAATTCACTGTTTAATGAGTGTCAGTCAGTGGAAATGTTGTTTAAATTATTTTAATTGCATGTAGGCACACACACACAACACACACACACACACACACACACACTATTAAGTAAAACTAACATTGATAAAAAAAAAAAATCCCCTCCACAGCCGGTGGGGCAGAGCCCCAGCGCCCCCTATGGGCCAGCCGCTGCTGCGGTGGCTCAAAGGCAGTGTCCTCTACTGGAGGGAGGGGCATCCCCATTATTGACGTCAAAAGTGGGGAAATGTTCAAGTCATCTGTTTCAGCACACATTGGTAAAGAAGATGAGCAAGCAGGGGAAGGAGGTGACAGACTGTTTTCACTCCTGGGGCCTCATTCGCAGGCTATGGGGACACATACTACTCCTAGGGTGTGGTGCCTAGCTACTGTGATGTGGCAAAAGCCTTTTGACCCACTCCAACATGGCTACTATCAAGACCCCAGCGACAAGATACTGCCTACAATAAAGGTTGCACCTCCACCACAGGCCATTCTAGAGATGGTAGGTGAGTGAGTGAGTGGGTGAGTGATTTTATTTTTGAGACAGGGACATGGTACAATAGACATAGGGAGATATGCACCATACAAAGTTGTAGCTAAATAGGTTATTTCCTTCCACAGATGTAACTGTAAAGCAAACTGTTCAACCCAGCGGTGCTCATGCAGGAGACACTACCTGGCCTGCACAGACCTTTGTTTGTGTGGAAATGAATGCGAGAATGCTAACTGTGATGGCCCAAATGACAAAGTGATGAAGACTTGTGACAGCATATAGGTAAGTTCAGAGAATCACCTTCCATGATTTCTTGTTTTTTTTGTAGTGAAATTGAATATTGCCTGTCATGGGGTCAATAATGGGAATTAGAATAACAATTTCCTTTTCCACTTCTTTGGGGGTGCCACAATTTCCATTTCCACCCCTTGGGGGCGCCACAGCTTGATTATGAGGCCGTGGAGGAGGAGTTGCAGCCATTTTTGATTCTAGTCTTTCGATCAAACCTAAACCTAAATTAAACTATACGTCTTTTGAAAGCCTCCAGGTCCATATTCTGAATTTCTATCTGAGTTCTCTGAGTTTTTATCAACTTTAGTCCTGAGAACTGATAAAGTAATTATTGTAGGTGACTTTAATATTCATGTGGACGTTGATAGTGACAGCCTTGGTACTGCTTTTATCTCGCTGTTAGATTCAATTGGCTTCTGTCAGAATGTTCAGGAACCAACTCACTGTTTTAACCATACCCTCGACCTGGTCCTGACCTACAGCATTGAAGTAGAACATTTATCAGTCCACCAACAGAATTCCTTCCTATCAGACCATTACTTGTTAACCTTTGAATTTTTTCTTCTGGACTACACTCCATCAGGTAAATCCATGTACACTAGATGTTTATCTGAAAGTGCTGTAGCCAAGTTTAAGGATATAATTCCATTAGCTTTTAATTCAATACCTAATATCAATATACTTGAGGGCTCAGACTTCAGTCCTACTCAAATTGATAATTTGGTAGATAGTACTGCAGACTCTCTGCGAGCATCTCTAGACTCTGTTGCTCCTCTAAAAAAGAAGATAGTAAAGCATAGAAAGCTGGCTCCATGGTATAACCCTCACACCCGCAGTTTAAAGCAAGCAGCAAGAAGATTTGAAAGGAAGTGGCGTTTAACCGGTCTGCAAGAGTCTCGCCTGGACTGGCATGATAGTTTGAAAGCTTATAGGAAGGCTCTCCGTAAGGCCAGAGCAGCTTATTATTCATCGTTAATAGAGGAAAATAAAAACAACCCCAGGTTTCTTTTCAGCACTGTAGCCAGGCCAGATGAGTCCTCCATGCAGTCCATAGTCAGTTATGGAGTTCCTCAAGGTTCTGTGCTTGGGCCTATTCTATTTACTTTATATATGCTTCCTTTAGGCAATGTTATCAGGAAACACTCCATAAACTTTCACTGTTATGCAGATGATACTCAGCTATATTTGTCATTTAAGTCAGACGAATCCAGCCAGTTAGCTAAACTCCAAACATGTCTTCAGGATATAAAAACTTGGATGGCGCACAATTTCTTGTTGTTAAATTCAGATAAAACTGAGGTTATTCTAATTGGCCCTGAAAATCTCAGAAATAACCTATCTAATGACTTATTTACTCTAGGTGGCTTTGTACCAGCCTCGAACACCACTGTAAGGAATCTAGGGGTAATTTTTGACCAAGATATGTCCTTCAACGTCCACATGAAACAAACAGCTAGAACAGCTTTTTTTCATCTGCATCTTTCATCTTTCATCAGCAAAAATAAGGCATATTCTCTCCCAAAACGATGCAGAAAAATTAGTCCATGCATTTGTAACTTCCAGGCTGGACTATTGTAACTCGTTACTATCAGGCTGCCCTAATAAGTCTATCAGGACTCTCCAGCTGGTCCAGAACGCTGCAGCACGTGTTCTGACCAGAACCAGGAAAAGAGACCATATTTCTCCGGTGTTAGCCTCTCTGCACTGGCTCCCTGTAAAATCTAGAATAGAATTTAAAATCCTCCTCCTCACCTACAAGGCACTTAATGGTCAGGCACCATCTTATCTTAAAGAGCTAATAGTGCCTTATAATCCTGCTAGAACTCTACGCTCTCAGAATGCAGGACTACTAGCGGTTCCTAGGGTTTCTAAAAGTAGAATGGGAGCTAGAGCTTTCAGTTATCAAGCTCCTCTTCTGTGGAACCAACTCCCTCTTTCAGTCCGGGAGGCAGACACCATCCCCTTATTCAAGAGTAGGCTTAAGACTTTCCTTTTTGATAGTGCTTATAGTTAGGACTGATCCGAGGTTGACTCAGGCTGCCTTGGATCAATCCTTAGTTATGCTGCTATAGGTCTAGACTGCCGGGGGACTTCCTCTGACACACTGAGCTTCTCTTCTTCTTCATTTGGATGCCTCCATTAAGTCATTTTACTAACTCATCTTCTTCCCCGGAGTCCCTGTGCTCCCAGCTCCCAGGTGTCCGTGAGCTGAGGCTACTTGTTGAGAAGGAGGTGGTGTCATCCAGGCTTCGTCTGTCCTGATGGTGGTGAGATGGAGAAGAGGCGATGCTGCTCAGGTTGTATCTGTTACGGTAGTGGAGAAGAGGATGTGTTTACTCTTCCTCCCTTTAACACATGCTGCAGATTAGTTTTGTGCCTCGTAGTGCGTTCTCATCTCACAGGTATCCATGGATCCAGTCTACCTGGTGGAGTAGTGGTTGTGCAGACCAGTCAGGCTTCATCTTCTGGTTGAGTGACGTGGTGGTGATGAGGTCATCCTGCGGAGGTTTCTCCTGTTTGGTGTGGTGGAGTGGAAGATGTGCTGCCCAGGCTTCTTCTGGTTGGCGTGTTGGAGAGGACGACATGCTTCTCATCCTTTGCTGATAGCTTGATGATGCTCTTCATCCCCTTGGACACTCTCATATAATTCTATATATACACACTGTATATTAGCTGTTGTTATATTGATTTGGACATTTCCATACAATTTTGTATGTTAGTGTTAATGTGTTTTCATTGTTGTTATTCTGTACACATGGCATCTATTGCACGTCTGTCCATCCTGGAAGAGGGATCCCTCCTCTGTTGCTCTTCCTGAGGTTTCTTCCGTTTCTTTTTCACTGTTAAAAGGTTTTTTTTGGGGAGTTTTTCCTTAGTCGATGCGAGGGTCATTTGTAAAGGACAGAGGGTGTCATATCCTGTACAGATTGTAAAGCCCAATGAGGCAAATTCATAATTTGTGATATTGGGCTATACAAATAAAGTTGACTTGACTTGACTTGACAATTTTGAAGTCACCATTGGATTCCTTGACCATGAAAACATAGGACTGGCATGTTTAATTGAGTTTTTAGGGTGTTTAGGGGACAAGGTAGCTGAAACTCTGTATTTTATGGCGGCCATTTTGGAATTTCAATTTCATGCAAGTGTCTGTGCAAGTGGCAACATTGGTTTTTGGATTCCCAAGGTCTGCAGATTCCAAAAATGTATACGTCAACAAATTGTTGTACACAGTGAACCTGACTATAGGCTAGATAGTGGAGGGAAATTGAAATTATAGTGCTCTTCAGTTAGCATGTATTTCTCTACATCCCAGCAGAAAGTCCTTGCTTTATTTATGCTGCTGATGAAGAGGAGGAGGAGGGGAGATCAGCAAGAACAGTTTGGGTACAGAACTACTACAAACCCATTCCACCCAAAACTAAAAGCACTCAAAATCTGTAAACCATTCCCACACCTACAAACCACAACTATTTTTATATGAAACAAGAAAACCAATTGGCCTTTAATCACTTAAATTTAATGTATACAGTTAAATTTTCTGTCATCAGCTGATCAATTATTTTACATTATACAAACAAGTTATATTAATAGAAATTTTGATTTGGAGCTGAAGACATTGTAATTATGATATAATTAGATATAAGGGAAAGGACATGGACATCACTTATCAGCCAGTGTGTGCTTCTTGAGCTGCACCCTGGAGTGATGCTGTGTCCTGTGGTGTCCTTGACCGCACACAGAGGATAAATGAGCTCTTCTTTTTATTGACTTTTTCCCCTCCAAGTCTCAGATTTCCCAGGAAATAATGTACTGTTTGTTCTTACACTCTCTCACACACGGTTCCAGATAAAAAGTAAATACAAATGTGTCTTCACAACTACTATGTTCCAATACTGATATGGGCACATTCTAATGGATACTTTCGTTATTGATTATGAGATGAAAAAGCGATCACTTCTCTATTCTTTTTTTCTGTTACACTTGTAACTCATGACCTTTATTGTGATTTTTCTGCCTACTCGTGTTGCTGCTGTCTGAAATTAAACTGGATTAAATGTAAATGTGTTTCATGCTGAAAATAAATAGGAATGCTGACAATCAATTACAAAGCATTGTTTTAAATCCAGAAATCTTATAGTAAATGCATTCCACTGCAACATTGTAGTAAGACACAAAGTCGTATTTGGGAGAAATACATACATTTATAAGTAATTAGTCATACATTAAATAAATATAATACATAAAGCATGAGATTATGTGAGTTGAGCTACTGGAAATTGTTGTTGTTTTTTTTAAAAAAAAATAGTTCCATCCCTAGTTCTCTGTTTGATACAATAGGAGTTTAGAGCTCTTGATGTGAAAGGCAACAAAATCTTTAAGACAAGGTTTGAGACAGACGGTTCTGATCAGAGCACAAGGATCTTGACTGGAGGATAAGGTTTAAGGCCGGTAGGAAGAGGTATGTCCATTAACAAGTCTGATCTGACAAGGACAGGCAGTCAATGCCAAGATAGCCAAGGCCAGGTAAAACTGGTATAAGAGGCCTTTTGTATAAAATGTTCTGAGTTCATTTGTGTGCGGGAGAAGTCAAGTAGCAAAACATGTCTGGAAGGAAAAAAAAAAAAATAAATCTGTTTTTAAATTCTGAGAATATTGAGTTGGCATCCACACATCCATCCATCCACTTTCTACCGCTTATCCTCATAGGGTTGCGGGGTGGCTGGAGTCTATCCCAGCTGTCTTAGGGTGAAAGGCAGGGTACACAAGTCTCCAGTTCATCACAGGACACATAGAGACAGACAACCACTCACACTCACATTCACACCTACGATCAATTTAATTTTTTTTTTTTTTTTCACTTTGTCTGCATTGTTTGACACCACAAAAAAGTGTCAACCTTTTATGAGATTATGCATATTTTAGTCTGGCAGCAAAAGCTATTAATATTTGGTGCGTGTATGTGACCATCACCGGCCCTCCCTGGAATCTAATCTTACATTATTTATTGGAATTTCCTGTTATAAGCCAGAGAGGGACGTGCTACACCTGGGTGACAAGAAGGGGAAATAAATGACAGACAGGGAGATAAGACAAAACAAAAAAGGGGAGGTTACAGACAGGCAGTGCTATTCGAATAAAAAAATGTGTAAGCTGCTGTGTCATTCCTAACACCTTCATCCCAACACCCAACGGTACTAAACACCAGAGTTGTGGAGGACCTAACCATATAGAGTAGGCTACCGAGAACACAAGTGAGAGAAGTATGTGGAGAAGATATGAGCTTAGTGAGGTCAGACGAATAATTTGGCACATACTAGCAGTTCACATCAGTACTCATCAATGTGACTCGAGAGGAGCTGGTAAGATCTCTATAAAACATGCATGTGTGAAGAACACCGAAGCCCAGAGCGTCTACCACAACCCCTCATGGCCAGATCGGCCAGGCGTCCACAACACCCTGGGGAAGCGGGAGCACCGGCGATGCCAAACCCAGAGAGCCACCCGGGCCACCGAGAACCACGCAGATCCAACGACCAGGAGGAGATAGAAACCACCACTCCCCAGGAGGCCAGGACAATGGCCAATTTAAATTAACCAATTAACCGAATCCCCATGCATGTTTTTGGATGGTAGGAGGAAGACGGAGTACCCGGAGAGAACCCACACAGACACGGGGAAAACATGCAAACTCCACACATTTATACATAAAATGTATAAAGAGGATAAAGAAGTTAACAAAAGGTTGGATCTATCAATGCACTTTGACTCTGATTAGCTTCACAGATCACAATGACAGCTTTATTCACAATGATTCAGTGATTTCTTTGGACACTGGTCTAGTGTACCGTACCACTCAAAACATGTCTTGAGTGGTGTTTGCAAATCAGTGGACAGACAAAAATATGCAAACCGCAATGATATTTATGCTTCTGAACAAAATATCTGTTCCATATCAGCCTTGAATCACACTTGCAGAAATGCAGCTTTTAGTTGTTACGATAAGACCACTAAACCAACAAAAAAGTGCAACAAAAATTAAAGGTGCTCTACAAAATGGATAATACTACAGGTAACGCCGAAGACAGAAATCAGAAAAGGCTATAAAATTTAACAAACAAAATGGCCAACGCTCATTCACAATGAGGTGGTGCAATAAACTAGAAACAAAGATGGCTCTCTAACTATGAGGCTGAAAAAGTACAACAACTAAAGCTATCAAAACTAAAAAACAAACCACTCGGGAGCAACAAGGGAAACCAGAGGATTGCACTGGTTTGTACTGGACACAGGGATGATGACAGGACTGAACCATGATAATCTCGTGATGAGACAGACGAGACAAGACAACATGAAGGCATGAGACAGAAATAGATAACCAAACCAGACAGACGCATAACACCAATGATGTATTTCTACATCAATTGAAATCCAACACTTGCGTGCCATTACACGTGTACATATACCTCAGTGTTTTTTCGGCAGTAGGCACTCACACAGCCTGTGCATAATTTTGGGGCTTCTGGGATTTGTAGTCAGGACATAAAGAGATGGTATACGCCACAGAGATCAAAGCAGGAAGTGGAGACGATCACGATTAGAGAGAAAACAAACAGAATCTGGACAAAAAGTGGTGATTTTTTTATTTTTTTTTTTTTTACTTGATGAAATAGAGAGTCTCTTCTTTCATTTGAGCTATTCTGTGTCATAGCAAAAAATATTCTGTGCATCATGAAAGATGAAGACTCCAATTGGCCCAAAATGTGTTTTTATAAAAGGGCTGGCACTGAATGAGTTGGTTGAAAAGACCTATCATTTATGATATATGTATAAGATCTGCAAAACACAAGATGAGTAACTTCCAGCACAACCATTCCAGTCTATTCTGTTCACCAGTCAATCTTTACTAACAAAGCGATTTTAGACACACAAACAGTAAAAATGCTCTTGTTCTGAGGGAAATTGACAAAAGCTCTTCCAATCTGGATGCAGTAAGACAAACATGCACACACACACACACACACACACACACACACACACACACTCTTAAAGAAATCCTCAGCTGGCAGAAAAAGGTGTTAAGCTGCTCGATTCTAAACAGTGTTCCTAACACAGCAGGGGACGTCTGTTCACTGAAACGCCTCCATCCTTTGAACCTTTACATATAGACGTTCACAAACACTCACCCACACAAACAGACTGCTTCCCAGTAATCTTAACCACATACCTTAGTGTGACTCTAAAGGGTTTGTTCTGCCTTTGTGAAAAAGAAGCCTCTTCAGAAACAATATCAAACATGACATCCTGAATGGTTCAAATATCTCCCTGTGATTTCATGGTTCCAAGGGCAAGAGAGCCCATTCAAAGCATGCTCTTATCATAAAATATGCTCAGTGCCAGTATCAGCAGCGAAATCAAAGACCTTCAGGAAATGCCCTTTTTATTTGTTGGTTTATTTTTTTTACCCTGTTTTTTGGCAAGGTTCTTCTCTTGCAGCCCAGATCCTTTTGTTCAGATGACAGATATGACAAATATCTTTATGGTAGCAGGGGAGGCTAGTATTTGAGAGGATCTGTTTGGAGTACAGGTTAACCCTCTTCCCTTCTTTTTTCTTAATATGTTTTCTTTTTCATTCTGTTGGTGTACTTTTCTTCCCCCTCTTCCCCAACCCACTTTTTCTTGTCACCTTCTCTGCCTGTCTTGTTTTACCTTTGGCTCTTTCCTTGCTATTTCCTTAATCTTTTTCCCCTCCCTCTACTTCTCTGTCCTCCTCTTCATCCCTTTCTCTTATCCCACCATCTGTCCATTCTTGTTGTTCATCCCCCTCTCCTCTGTGCTCCTCCTCTCCTCAGCACTCAGCTCCTCTGCTCTCCATTCCCTTATTTGTTGGCTTTCGTCTTTATCGTTACGCTCCTCTTCCTTTTCATTCCTCTCCTTCTCCTCCCACACATCTGTGTCCTCTCCTTTGTTTTCCTACCTCTTCACATGCTTGCATTTCTCTTTCTCCTCCCTGTCCCAACCCTCCCTCTGCCTTTTTATTCCCCTTTTTTTCTTCAGCACTCTTCCATCCTACCCCTCAAATCAGTCTCCTGTCCTGTCCTAACTTTGCCCTCTTCCTCCTCTCCTCCCTGTCACTGATCTCATCTTCACTGATTCTTTTGCTTGTTTCCTCGCTGAATTGTCTCTGTGATGTTGAGGCATGTCTTGTTTGTTTAGCATTCCTTTAGTATTCTGCATGCCGATGGTTTGGGGAGTCAGGTCACTGACAAGCTAGTACAGCCAGGAGAGGTTGACTGTTAGTCTTTACCTCTGTGTGTGTGTGTGTGTGTGTGTGTGTGTGTGTGTGTGCTGTGTGTGTGTACACTGGTAAATAATAAGTGGAATGGAAGTCCAGTTCAAGGACAATGGTCTCACAAAACTCACATTTACTCATACATCTCACATTTACTTAAATTAGTGAATGGAAACTCCAGAGTGTGTAAAATACTGTTAGATTAGGTAAAAAAATTACTTGGCTCTGTTTAGCAAAAGATTAAAGTCTTTAAAATAGCTATGGAAGTCACATCAAGGACACAAGTCCTTGTCTTTTGGTTATTTTTTAGTTTTACTTTCAGTTTTTCTTTCTTTTGCAGCAATTGCAAGGAAAACATGTCACACTGCTGCCAGGTCTGTAAGCAGCTCAACCAATCAAATGCACAGGTGTGAGGTAGCTGTTGCCAACATTTACAAACACATCCTGTATTCAGGATTCCATTCAGGCAGTTTCTGTCAGGTTGTCTCTGCACAATGATCAACTGAAGTCAAGAAAAAAGTGAGTAATTGTGCAGAAAATGATCAACAATAATTACTTTCTATGTGTTAATATTTCCAGGGTCTCATGGGAATCGTTATCAACAGCAGATCATGCTGAAAAAATGTCGAGCAAGAGACAAGATGGCAGTATGAGCTGAGAGCTCTGTACCTCTTCAGAGTTTGACTTCAATATTTACAACCATTTGTTAAAAAAAAAATTCAACTGTCTCAACGCTGACTTAAAACTGAAAGTACAAGGAAAGACCAACATCGGTTTGCAGGATGGCATCCAGCCCACGAAGCAAAAGAGGACTTAACAAACAAATCCCCAATGGTCACACACCCATATCAGACACCAACGAAGGTGGAGCAGGACCTTCACCAGAGGAGATAATACCAACCATGCATTTTAGAAACAAAAGCAGCGTGTGGACACAGCAGAAGAGATGATTTCAACAGTGGAGGACACCCTACACGCCATTCAACCAGAGCTGCGTCGACCAGAAAAGTGACACAAACGCTGGAAATCAAGGTGAACATACTGCCAAGCAAAGAGAGAAAAACAAGCCTGGTGTTGCGCGATCATCTCGAGGGTGCTGTTTCATCTCGTTGACACGTGTTGTGTGAGTGACTCTTTTTCTTGCTGCAGTTCAAACTCTGCTGCATTTGCTGAGCTAGAACCAGTCAGGCTTCATCTTCTGGTACTGAGTGATGTGGTGGTAACGAGGTCATCTTGCAGAGGCTTCTCCTGTTTGGTGTGGTGGAGAGGAAGACGTGCTGCCCAGGCCTCTTCTGGTTGGTGTGGTGGAGAGGAAGACGTGCTGCCCAGGCCTCTTCTGGTTGGTGTGGTGGAGAGGAAGACGTGCTGCCCAAGCTTCTTCTGGTTGGCGTGGTGGAGAGGAGGACGTGCTGCCCAGGCTTCTTCTGGTTGGTGTGGTGGAGAGGAGGATTTGCTGCCCAGGCTTCTTCTGGTTGGCGTGGTGGAGAGGAGGACGTGCTTCTCATCCTTTGCTGATAGCTTGATGATGCTCTTCATCCCCTTGGACACTCTCATATAATTCTATATATACACACTGTATATTAGCTGTTGTTATATTGAGTTGGACATTTTCATACAATTTTATATGTAGTGGTTATGTGTTTTCATTGTTGTTATTCTGTACACATGGCATCTATTGCACATCTGTCCGTCCTGGAAGAGGGATCACTCCTCTGTCGCTCTTCCTGAGGTTTCTTCTGTTTCTTTTTCCCTGTTAAGAGGTTTTTTGGGGGGAGTTTTTCCTTAGTCGATGCAAGGGTCATTTGTAAAGGACAGAGGGTGTCATATCCTGTACAGATTGTAAAGCCCAATGCGGCAAATTCATAATTGTGATATTGGGCTATACCAATTAACTTGACTTGACACAGGTCAAGAAACACACATGCGCATGCATTAATGGAGAGGTGTTTGAGTGAGGGACGGAGTCCAGGTGCCCCGAACAGTTGGGGGTTCAGTGCCTCCTCGGCAGTGTTCAGGAGGAGGAACTGGTACCTCTTCAGCTACCAGTCCAGTCTCCAGAGTTGGTCCAACCTGGACTTGAACCACGACCTTTCAGTTTCCAGTCCAAGTCACCACAGACTGCCGTCCCCAAAAATCAGGCAAAATGTGTTATCATGGTCGTTGAAAAGACCAGACACACACAGATAGAAGCAAAACATGTTGACCACTTAACTTTGAACTCTCTCATAGTTATAAAGAATTTCTATAAAATTAAAAAAAAGAGCCATCACTTTACTGTTATGAACACCGGATCTGCATTGAAAGATTGCTCAAGAAAGTGTAGTACTAGTAAATGCATTTCTGCATACTCAGCCATTCATCAAAACCCTGATTTAAAAAAAAAAAAAACAACACACACTCATCAATAATTGATGTAAGTGAGTGGGAACACATAGGGATAACTGAGCTTAAAGAAATAGCCTTCCAAACAGTACTAAAGAGTTGGAAGATAGACCTGACAATGAGTTTGGATGGAAATATATAGGAAGACATCTGTGACAGGATATAATTCCCCTTCACAAGTAATGAAATCAAAGAAACAAACTTTAAAGGCCACCTATTACGCAAAATTCACTTTATAAAGGTGTTCTAACAGTAATATGTGTCTCCATAGCCTGTGAATGAGGCCCCAGGAGTGAAAAAAGTCTGTCACCTCCTTCCCCTGCTTGCTCTTCTTCTTAGCAAATGTGTGCTGAAACAGGCGAGTTGAACATTTCCCCACTTTTGACGTCAATAATGGGGTTGCCCCTCCCTCCAGTAAAGGACACCGCCTTTGAGCCAGCCTCCCCCCGAATAGATAACCCTCCTCTTAGTTACCAAGCGGTCACCATTGTTTCTCCTCGCTAACTTTCACAAACAAACCTGACAAACTTAGGATCAAAGCATGGCAGCTGCTCTGTGTTGTCCTGCTTCAATGAGCACGGGAGGCTGTTTTTACTCTGTTTTTACTCTGTAGCGTTAGCACTGCAGTTACCGGAGGTCCGGAGCTCAGTAACCAGAGGTCTGGGGATCGGTTAGTACTGCAGCAATAGCTCCGGTTAGCTTGGTTAGTACTGCAGCAGTAGCTCTGGAGCTCTGGTTAGCACTGCAGCTATTGCTGCTAACCGGAATGCCAGTTAGCTCAAAGCTAACCAGAGCTCCAACACTACTCCTTCAATACTAACCAAGCTAACCGGAGCTATTGTTGCAGTGCTAACGAAGCTCCGGACCTCCGGTTAGTTTTGAGTTAACCGGACCGCCGGTTAGCAGCAATAGTGCTAACCAGGCTAACTGGAAGGACCTCCGGTACCTGGAGTGCTAACACTACACGCTCCATGCTTCAATTTCAGCTGTGTAGCCAAGCCTAATTTGTATGGGCCCATGTTTACAAAGCAGTCCTCTGTGAAATGATGGGTACACACGGTCAAAACTTTATGAAGTTCTGGTGGTCCTTGAGTAATTAATATCAGGAGACATTCAACATAAGCTCTGTGAGCACAAGTCTCATTTGAAGCTAGCCTTATACACTTATTGTAATTTGGGTGACTCTGACTACTGTTAATGGTAGCCTCTTTTGTCAGTGCCAGTACACATCTAGAAGTAAACAGAAGCACAGTAAAGGGAGAGAGAGAGAGAGATAGAGTCACTTCCTCTTTCCAGAGAGGGGGCGTGGTCAGACACAGCTCAGGAACATTTAAAGGTACAGACACAGAAACAGTCTTGTCAGCAGAGATCAATACAGTGATTTTTGACTGGCTGGAATTATACTTTGAATACAATATTGTTGGACATCTGAGACCTATATAAAATTGCTGAAAAAGTGTATAATAGGAGACCTTTAAGTTTATCCACAAACTCTACCTGACTCCTGTGAAAACTGCAGAAAATCTCTAAAGTAAACTCTTCAAATGCCCAAGATGTAAAATTAAATAAGGGACATTTCTGCACATGTTTTGGCAATGCCATAAATAAGACAGCTTTTGGAACAGGATTCATTTATTATTGAAATAAGTTTTAAGATTAGAATTTGGGTTATTTCCATGTGTTTATTTATTAAATGATATAATTAACTACCATCTGGATCTGAAGAAATGTAGATTACTGATCATCATAACGTACTTCACTAAGAACAGTGGAGAGGTTTAAGCAGGGCGACCAGTTCCATGACCTTTAGGATCCACAACAGAAAATGCCACCTATAAATATACTTTACCTGTCACTGTTCACACGTTGATATTCTCATTACAATCATCTGTTTTTCCATGTATATTTTTTTTGTTCTGTTTTTTTGATTTAGTTATTATTTTTTTTGTTGTTCCTTTCTTCTATTTTTTCTTACTTGTGTTTGTTTTTATTTATTTATGTTTCTTTTTGTCCATGTTTTGTTTCCTCCTATGTATGTGCACAAAAGGAGAAGGGACTGGGGTGGACATGGGGTATATTTGGACAACTGTCAATGAAAATTAGTGGAAATATTTGTGAAATTGAAAATAAAAAGCAGATGAAAAAAATCACTCTCTTTCACCTCCCATGACTTTGTATCACCTTCCAATGTTGTACGATACTGTATATTGTATCTGCAAACACTGTATCTGATTTTATGGTTCATTCTGTCTTTAATGGAAAAAAAAATAAATAGATGACAGGAATATTTAATGAATGTTTTTAAATTAACAATGGCTATGCTTAGTATGGTGATTTGTTTTGTGTTGACATTGTTATCCCTGTTCCATTTCAGCTTTATTTTATGACTGATTTCACTTCCGATTTCAGTCTATTGGTGCTATTACCATTTCCAAGGTGTCTCAGTCAAATATCAAATTTTAAATGAGGCAAGTGAGATGTAAACAAATGTGGTCCATCGCCCCTGAAGGTTTGCTCCAAGGCCCGGTGAACTACATTATTAAAGCACTGACTCTGGAATATTCTCTGGAATATTCTTCCTGTGTTTCATGCTAGAAACAGCAGCTTGCATTAATATCCCTCAACTAATGATCACCAGCAGCAATGCAAATCTTCATAATTAGGTACTTTGTTGATTTGCTATTTCTTATTTGTTTGTTTAGTCTCTGGGGCTTGCTATTATTCTGTTTATTATACCGCTCGTTTACAGGGCATGAGACAGGGAGAGAGAGAGACAAGGGCAGAGAGGGGGGAGTGGGATGGGGAGAATTGTGGACATAATGTTCAATTAGTTTTAAAGTATAGGGATTTCAGTATCTCTATTGTGTTTGTTAGCCTTTCAGCCATGTGTTTTCCCTGACACACACAATTACGAAAAGTTGACATTTACTTTTTACTTACTTTGCCTGTCTCTGCCTGAAACACAAAGAAGAAGACTTTGGGGTCTCACAAAATAGCAAATAAGAGCTGCAATAATCAGAACCATGGGGCTTCAACAAGCTCACATTTATTTCCTTTTAATTGAACTCATCTGGGCCTGTGCGGGCATTTCATGTGATGCACACGTGGATGACTGGTTATGGGGTAACTTTAGTATTTGTCTAAACAGGCCATATTTCTCTTTAGTCTGACTAAAGCAAACATAATATGTGAAATATATAGAAGTATAGAAGCAGAGCACTGTAGATGGCAGCTACAATATGATGCTACTAGGGCAAAGCTGACACCGTCATTCATGTCCACTAAAAGTGTTTAAACTGACTTTGATTGCACTCTCATCTTGTCTTCTGTCCTCAAGAATCACACCTCATTTGAACAGAGTAGTATCTGTCCCTTTGTTCAGTGCTTACTTTCTTTTTCTTCATGCTGTGTAATTCATCTTCTTTCTTTGTCTCTGCCTCTTCCTCTGCTGCTCTCTCTGGTGTTTGAAGTCTACCTGTGGTGGCTTCCCAGCAGGCTTGGCCAGGTCTTTATGAATCATTAGTGCTGCATTGGGCTTGTCTCTTCTGCCGCCTGCTCCTCACCCATGTACTCCCCTGAGGAGGTCCACACACACACACACACACACACACACACACGCGCACTTCGCGATGGCATACCTCAGAGACCAGGAATGTTACTTTGAAAATTTGAACTTCAGTTTCATCATAATGATGTGAAGTGCAAAGGGAAATGTAATGTGTTACCTTGAAAGATGTAAAGAAACCAATCTAAGAAAACACTGGTTACCTGTTTTGTCTTTTTGCTCATTTTATTTATATACACAGATACAACACATATTTCCCTGTTGACCTGAAGATTAAGAAATGAAAAAATCACCCCGCTTTCCCTCCCAAAAAGTATAATTCAAAAATAACACTATTAATCACAGTGAATGTACTAATTGACTCAAACAAACTTACAAAAACTCAATCCAATACTACTGAGTTTTAGAGGAACAATGTGTAACATTCCATGGGCTCTATTGGTAGAAATTAAATGTTCATAGCTATGTTTTAATTGAAAAAAAGTGTTTTCATTAGTTTAGAATAATTTCTTTATTTACACATAGGGAGCAGCTCCTCCTGGAGTCCACCATAGCTTGATCAGTGCCTCACACCATCTGATGCATGTACTGTACATCAGCACAAAGGAAAGATGCCCTTAAAAGACAGCTGGATTAAGAGAAGACAATAGATAATTGATAATGTTATACCGTATTTGCATGGTTGTACCCCACCATTTTAATTTGTCCTATACTTTGGTTTATTACTAAACAGTGGATATGGAAAACATTAGACCTGCTATGTATCGGTTTTATAAAAATCATTCACACTAATCAAACCAAAAGCTATTATTGTCATGGTATTACAATGAATACAGCCACATTGTAATTGACTTTGGAACAAGCGGTAGTATAAAACCATAAATAGTTAAATTAAAAATAGTGTACAATAGTTTCACTTATTTCAGTACATATTCAGTTATTGATGTTCCCTGTTACTTTATATACAGTTATTACATGTTTTCCCCCATATCCCCTGAGTGATGTCATGAGGTGATATTGTGTTCAATCAAGGGCGAGGTGAGGTGATATTGTGTCAATATTTTCTTTTTTTTTTTTTTTTTTTTATCATGAGCATGAAGAAATTTAGACCTTTTGCCTCTTTTGTGACTTTGGTATCTTTAAAACATAAACCATCACTGCTGCAATGTGCAAGAATATACCAATATTTATATTGCTGCAGGAGGTGCTACTGGTGTCATTCTCAACATCTCCAAAAATATCTGTGATCAGTTTTATTCAGTGTATAAAATAAAAAAGGGGAATGAAGAGTATTGAAAGACGAAACTTTCTGGGATTTCTGCGGTGTGCTGATCAGGCTAAAGCTAGTTATGTGCTGCATCAGACAAAGAGAGAAAAATGAAATAAAAGGTGGATGAGGCAGAGAATAAGAGACAAGATTATTAGTGGGATACAGCAGGAGAGAAATGCAGACACACACAGACACACAGAGAGTTGATGGGTTAAACCTACAGAGAACATGAATGTATCCCAAAGCTAATTTATGTCTTGAGGGAGCTATGCATCTCCTCATCCAGCTGTTACATATTTTCTATGCTCCATGACAGTGGGTGGACATCCTCTCAAGTATTCCTCTTCACCAAAAGCGACATCTGGCTTTGGAGACAGGATGACTGGTGGGAAGGAATGAGGGTGCCACTAAACACTGATGAGACTTCACAGCTTCATTACGATCATCAGTTCATCTGGCGTGTTTTGCTCAGAAACTGTTGCAGGTGGTGTGTGTGGAACTAACCTCTGGCCCTTTTAAAGATGTAATTTACCACAAAAGAGCTGCTGCAGCCCTGTGATGAACTGGAGACTTGTCCAGGCTGTACCCTGGCTTTCACCCTAAGACAGCTGGGATAGACTCCCTATGTGAGGATAAGAGAAAATGGATGGATGGATGCAGGAGCTGCATTTTAAGCTCCTGCACAGTATAAACATCCTGCAGAAAGACAGGAACTCTGAATAATGTGTAGTTTCTCCTTAGCTCTGGTCTGGTTCATGTTTACATTGATTTATTATAAACAAACCTCGAGAGGACATGTAAACATGGATTCAAATGGACTGGTAGGTAACTCATTAATTGGGCAGTTTAAATGCCCCAGAGTTGATTTCACAGCTTACATTCCCCTCTGCAAACTAAATCAGCAAAACTTTGATGGTGGAACTGGAGTACTCTGAACCATGGATTTTTTTCAAGAACAAGGCATTCTTATTATTGTAAGAGCATCACTGCAGCTGTTGTAGTTAACTGATGGCAGTCAAAACTGTCATGGTCCTGGGTTTGTTTCCTGCTTTAGTATGAAATTTCTTTCCTGTTGTCTTGTCTAGTTTTACTTCCTGCTTTTCTTTATTTCCTGTCTTTTTGATTGCCTCATTTTCATTGGTCCCCATTCCTGGGGAGATTTGAAATTGAAGAGATGACAACTTGGCCAGACTGACTTGGTCACGAAATTCTGTGCAGCTGCACAGGCCCAGGCTACCTTGTAAGTTCCTCCCAGCCAATCACAGCCCTGCATCTTCTCCTGCCTATTCACCTCATTTCCCTCACCTGAGCTTCTTCTCTCATCTCTCCACCTGATCTCTGGTGAATCTCAGATGAATTTGTATCCTGGTTTTCACTTAAGTCTTTGTTGGATCATTGATCTTGTTGTGATGTGTTCAGGTCTTTCTTTCCTGCACAGAATCTTGAATTCAAATTATTTCTCCAACTTCCCCTTGCGTGTAATCCTCTGCTTTTGGGTTCACCTGCTCCACTCTCCACGACAAAAACAGTCCAATAAATCTATTGCAGAGCTACTCTGTACATGGCTCATCTGTTTTATTCAAATTGAATATACAGCCAGCTTCCCCGTTGTCTGTTTTTGGGATCATAGCCACTATGAAGGCATTTACACTTCTTCAATAATATGTCTAAATAATAAGTGTTAAAAAAAAGAAAAAAAACACTGCTACGAGGCTGAAACTTTCTGACTGGGTGCTTTTTGTAGGTCTGAAAAGCTCATATCTGCCAAACAAAGAGACCCAGCCTTGTCTTCTTTAATATACTTCATAATGTTTTTCAAACATCTGAGTAACAGTAACACATCTGGATTTATCCAGTGTACAGTCACTAAATTATACACATTGTGGCTATAAAGATATGACCTCACACTGATACCTTGATCATCTATATTTACCTTTCATGTAGCTATATATTCATATATATTTCATCATGTTCAGTTTTCAGGGAACATATACAAAGTACCATAGAAAGATGGATTGTTCTCTGATATATACTGTAAGTGCACTCTTTTAAAAAGTACAGATATACTGTAGCTCTTTGACGTGACTCACCTATGCAAATACACATCCAACCATATTCAAACACATCACTGCTTCATGACCTGGTGCAGCAGCACAAAAGGCAACCTGACATGCAAACCCATATCCACTCTGAACACAACCATAAAGAGTTGAATCCAGAAAGAGAAAGATAAAAGGCTGGAATAGAAAAGGACAGCTTTGAGCTACCAGCAGTGAAGAAACAGACAGCTGCATGCTGGGAGAGAGAAAAAGTTACACATTGAGTGATTGAGCGAGACAGCGAAAGGCATCGCTGAAAGGTTCTAGGTTATTATATGTAAGGTCTCCCCATGGAGAGGAAAAAATGCTCCTCAGAACCTAACATCCATCTTACGCAGGGTTGGCTGCATGGGGAGAGCGCACACAGAACAACATAGACAACAGACACACATCCAAGTACACACAAGCAGATGAACACACAGTGATGCACAAGCATACACCAGTAATAGACGTCAGCAGCTTAGGTGGTGTGAGGGGAGATATTAAAACTAGATGGTGGAGAGAAAGCATGGTCGATCATCAGGAGCCTTACACAAAGACTGCATGTACAAAGTGGACAAAGTCACTGTGACGTCACCCATTGGTTTATAAGCCTTGAGTTCAGCATTTTTACTATCACCACCTTGTTTTTTTCACAATCAGCAATGACTTTGGAGCTGAAAACACACTGTGAAAGGGTTAGTTCGAAGACCAAAACATAAACAACTCTCAGATTGGACAAGACTGTGGTGTGACCTGTCAATCACAAGGACATCCCCTCCTAAAGCATCCTGTTTGTCTTAAATGGGACCATAATTTACTGAATGAACATCATGCTGTATGGAAGAAGACTTGAAACTAGTGATTGAGAGCTTACACTCATGTTTACAATGTTTACTGAGGGAATAAATCAAGACAGAAGTAACCTCACTTTCTCATAGACTTCTATACGATCAGACTAGTGATGGGCAAACCAGTTCTTTTAACTGAACTGAATCTGTACGAATCGTTCATTAAAAAGATCCATTCAAAAGATTCGTTCACTGAATCACGAGATTACCCCCCCCCACATATTCGTGATTTTTTTTTCTGTAGTTTTGGTGTTGTTAATTGCAATGCACTCTGTTTCCCTTCTTTCTGTGACGTTGGCTCGATTGAGTGTTGAGTGAAGTCTGATTGTTGTAAAGTGCCCATTTTATCTCGATGAGGTTGTCATGGGGATGTGGCAGTCATGGAGATGGATGAGACCATATTATACAGTAGGTGTGAGGCAGCTGTTCGATACTTCACAATTACTTAACTGTGTAATTCCCAATACAATAATGAAATTTTAAAAAAATAAATAAATAAATGAAATTTAAAAAAGAATGGTCAAGATGGTCAAGCACTGTCAAATGTCACTCACTAAATTGGCAATAAAGAAAGGCATTTTTCACCAAATTTTTCCCATACCCATACCAAAACAGCTCCTGCAGGCTGGTGTGTGAATGCATGTTTAGATCCTGATGGGCAGGTTGACTCAGTGCATGGCTGCGTCATCAGTGAATGAATGCCAACTCAATGGAGTGAAAACTCTTTGCATGGTTGGGAAACTAGAAAGGCGATAATTACAAGTCCACCATTTTTTTCATGTACCACTGACAATCTGCACAACTCTGGACCAATAGTTTTGTTGTTTTTTTTTCCCCACTAGATAAATGCTGCTTTTCCTTAGCGTAATACAACACTTCACCTCATGAACTGGCTTTAGAAATATTTCTGTCTGGTATGAAAACAACACAAACGGCCTTTTTTCTTTCACCATAATAGGTACATTCAGAACAACTAGTTGAATGGGTGCAACAGATTGTTTGGAATAAAAGCACTAATAAGAAAATGGAGTGCTCACACAATGGATTGAACCAAACAAAATGACTGTGGCTCAGACCTTGTTGAGACTTTACCTTTGAGCAATATTGTGAAGTTGCAATAGGTACATAAAGAAACACCGAACCACCACAAACTGCCAAAACACCTTAAAAGCACCCTGGCACTAAGTCAGGACTGAGTGAGGGGATGTGACAGTGTTATGCCAATATGAACCAAACAGTCAGATATAATTGCTAATTGAAATGCCAACATCTGTGAAAATTATTATTAGTGTCATTTCCTGTCTGTCACATTGAGATGAGTTAACCACTTTCATCTTGTTTGTTCATGTTGTCCCGTCTATTTCCGGTTTATTTTGTTGTTATGTTACCTTCCTCTTGCTTCAGATTACTTTGCTTCCGTCACTTCTGTGACTGTATGCCCTGCCCTGATTGTATACAGTTGTGATTCCCTTTCTCATATTCAAATAATTGTATCCTCCCCTCTTCCCCTTGTGCCTTTCATTTACACACAAACGACAATTTCTCCTCTAAATACGATTCTTTCTAAAAACTCCGGCAAAAGTGGAGATTTAGGTTTCGCGTTGGAATGTAAACAGAGAAAAAAATAAAACAAAGTTTTAGAAAATCTACGCACCGAAAGTGCAATCTTTTTTGTGTTGTACGGCCGTCAGAGTAGTCTATGAACAGTCAAACATTCTGGGTATCATTAGCATTTCTGTTGGTGCAAATGTTTTGCAAATAGAGCTCCTCTTATTATGTAGAGGAGCAGAGACGTATTAGGGCTGGGATGAACAGGATGTCGCTCATGTTAGTCATTGTTGTCGATGAGGCTTCTGATTGGTTTGCGTGGCTTTCTCCTTCTTCCTACACTGCCATTCATTGGCTTGCCATAGTTATGATGGCTCTTGACAGCATATTTATGTGGGTTAATGTAAACAGAAACTTTTTTGAAAACTATGATGTGTGCACGATGTTATTTTGGAAAATGGAGGGAAAGAAATATTAATTTATCAAAATACCCTGCTATATGTAAACGTGGATGGTATGGTGGTGTAGTGGTTAGCACTGTCGCTTCACAGCAAGAAGGTACCAGGTTTGAATCCCAAATCTTTCTGTGTGGAGTATGCATGTTCTCCTCATGTCTGTGTGGGTTCTCTCTGGTACTCTGGCTTCCTCCCACCATCCAAAAACATGCATGGGGATTAGGTTAATTGTCTAATTTAAATTGACCGTAGGTGTGAATGTGAGTGTGAGTGGTTGTCTGTCTCTATGTGTCCTGTGATGAACTGGAGACTTGTCCAGGGTGTACCCTGTCTTTCACCCTAAGACAGCTGGGATAGACTCCAGCCCCCCCATGATCCTATGAGGATAAAGGGTAGAAAATGGATGGATGGATGGATGTCTAAACGTAACCTAACTTAAACATGAGGTAATGGGACACAGGTGGAAACAATCAGGGCAGAGCCAGACAATCACACAGACGGGAACACAGGAGGGCCTGAACACACCTGAAACAAGAGGGAGACAGCATTACTACAAAATAAAACAGGAAGTGACAGGACAACATTCAGGCACGAGACAAAAATGGGTAACTTAATTGAAACAGTCCCATGTGCCTGTTTCCTGATTTTTCTTTGTAACTATGTGGATCAGGTTATACTACACATAGTTACCTCTTTATGAGTGTCTTATATTTGTAGATTAGATCAGCTTTTTTTAATTTTACTTACCTCCTAGTAAGTCTTTTTTTTCCCCTTTTTGTGACCAAGTCCCTGTGAACCATTGTTCTTGTGTTTCAATAGAACATCCTCTTATTTTGAAACCTATTTCACTGAGTCATACTCTTAGGTTCACTATGGAGTCGTCATAATTAGTAAAAGTCATTTTTTTTAACATTTACCATTTCTGTATAATAGATGGTTCCTTGATGTTTGACTTATGTTGTTGTCACAGTAATACCATGTGTCTGTAGCTGTTTCTCCTCTTTTTGTCTGTTCTCAAGAAGAGCAACATAGATGAAGTTTCTAAGAGCCAAATCACCTAGTTAAACAGATGGAGGCTGAGCATGTCACCAGCATGTCAAGCAGGTACCAAAAAGATGAAGCCTGAGCTACCTGCTACTTCAGCACATCAACTTGACCCATGGATACCTGTGAAATGAGAACTCACAGGGACAGAAAGCTGCTTAGTAACATGCCTTTATTGGACATGAATGGATTCCAATGGGAAGGGAGAGGAAACACATCCTCCTCTCCACTGCACCAACAGATTAGGTTAGAAAACCTTTCATTTTAATGCAGCGGGGTCTGGCTCCCTGGTTCCTTCCCTCACAGCAGTATGGCCTGGGCCTCCAGCAACACATTATATTATAGACTTTTTAATCAAGTGAAGCAGCAAGACTACATTACTGCATGCATTATCATTGCATGTGTTGATGTGCAAGCTGCATTTTCATGTTAATGCCGGCGGGCTAATCATCATGTTTTTTAATGTAAGATATGAATCTAAGTAACCAGCTGTGCAGCACAAACCAATCACAATGAGCATTTCTGACTGTGGAGCAGCAGCTGACACAATTTCCCACACGTATACATGAAACATTAACGTTAAATTATTTGCCATATTGTCATGTCCTGTACAGATTGCCAATCTCTCTGAGCCAAATTTGTAATTAATTGTAATGTAATGATATTGGGCTATACAAATAAAATTGACTTGACTTAAAGAAATGCACACATAACAGGTTGGTATCTTCACAGCTCTACTGATACCATAGAGGCTAACCTTTGCAGCCAGTTCTGAATTACTGAGACATACTCCACACAATCATTCATGAGGACAAAAATGAACACACTGTATGTTCACTGGTTGAAGTCTGTCCCTTTCTGGTTCAGCTAACAGTGAAAGAGAAAATGAGAATGATTTCAAGAGGAGGAATAGCTTCTCATTTTCCTGGCACGACAGCTGGACTTCAGCGCCTAACCTGGAATCTTAAATCCTTCCACTTTGCATCAGCTTGAGGAAAAAAATATCCTCGGTCTTGGTGACTCTAAATGTTTGTTCAGTTACAATAATCTGGGTTCCAGAGTGAACTCCTATCAGGCTTTGAATGAGAGTATTCATCCCCTCACTACCAACAGAACAGGCAGAGCACGGTGAATGACAGGGACATATGGAGGAAAAACAAAACAAATTGTGTTGGAAAACAACAACATCAAAATATTCACAAATCAGAAAGAACATAAAACACTTTTTTCTGTACTGTTGTATTGTTTCCCAAACTTACATCTCTGAAATGACTCTTATTTTAGACGCTTCCTGAAATCCTGTTTAGTTCTATGAAATTTTGAATTATGAAATATGTTTTGCCGTCGTTGTATTCTGTTTTGCCAGTTTGTTTTTCTAAAATGTTGGTGTTTTTTTGCACTTCAGTGCCACTGTAAACAAAACACGCCCCCCAAAAAAAACCTCACACCTGAAGGAATGAAAAATAGAGCCAACGATCGAGATAGCAGCTGCTCAAAACAGCAAACATTTGTCCATAAATCAAACCAAACAAATATTCAAATGCAAAATAAATAAATAAATCTTTGAATTACTGGAGCAAACATGGACTTCTCTTCCTCCTTCTTGTTCACATGAAACATGCATGGCATTGTTGTTGCTATCAAGGCTGTCTGGGTATAGAATAGAGATTTTAATGAACTTGTTAGACTGGTGGAGATATTGGAAGCTGTTTGTCACTCTTGTTTCATCAGGAAGAGAAAAAGAAGAAAGTTAGCAAATATGAGAAATATAACAAAACTGTGATTTAAAACTTTTTTAATATAAACAACAGTTCCCATTACTACAAGACTTGATGCAGCAGCCACTCCACTCACATTATTGTCTGTTGTCACCCAGTCTAGGGGTTTGGACATTAAAACAAGACCCCAAACGGATGGTTTGTCGACCAAGACAAGTTTATCTAACAGATAAATGCAGTTAAATTTCATTTACTAAATGGAAGCTTCCCTTCAGGGTGAGTCCAGGCCAAAATGTCTTCCCTGGAAATGCTCCTAATTAAACTCTACATAAAACGAAATGGACAAAAAGACAGGAACTACACCTGACTCCCTAAACGAAACAAAAACAGGAGAAAACGGTTAAACAGAACCATGTTTCATGCTCAATATTTACAAGTGAGTGTGCTCATGCAGGAATTATATACAAGTGAAAAGTGAGCCAATTATCAAACGAAAACAAGCAAAAGAAAAATAGTGGCTCAACAGCTCACCGGTTGCACACGAAACCCTCAAATCACAAACAGGAGGACACGAACTGGCACACTAGCACAGACGGACAAGACGTGGTGAGCGACAGCCGTCTAACATTCTTTACGTCTTGACAGCTTTGAGAGGTCTTTATACACGGTTCCCTCTGCAGAAGCCAATCGGCACGAGCCACAGCTGGGAGTAACCCGCCAATCAAAAGGAGCCAGCACAGATCCTCAAAAGAAAAGGAGCAACAGGAGCAAAATTTACCCCTTTACCCACATAACACCTGTGTTGGCTGAAGCATAAAATACACTGTTCTGTCCTTCAGAATATATATGGAGAAGTGTGAGTGAGTCACTCAGCAACTTTATAACTACAGGTTCTAGAGGGAGCTGCCACTCTTTATCTATAACATCTTAATTATGACTTAATACTCAGAAACATAATTCAGCTAGCAAGTCATGGTCTGGTCATCGACAACAACTGGGCCCTTTTTCAATTGATTTAGATGCCTGGAAAGTTTACATTCAGGTTCAAATGTCTGTTATGTAGCTGAACTAAATGGACTGGATTTCAACCAGGTTGTTGCTTATCATTGCTAATGAAGGAATCCACCATCCTAACAAGTTAAATTGAGTGGAAACCAGCCAATCTGGCAACATTGAGCCACACATAAAACACACTGATGTGTGTTATTCACTCATTTCTTAAACTATGTATGAGTTGTTTTCAATTTTTTTTTAAATTAACTCTTTGAGTGCCATTGACATATTTCAAACAGTTTTTTCAGTGAGTTTTTTTTTTTTGTGAGTAATTTTGGGGCTTCTGGCAGACGTAGTCGAAGCATCAAAGTAGGAAGTGGAGACGATCGAGATTAGAGAGCAAAACAGATTCTGGACAAAAAGTGTTGATTTTGGTGAAATTGGCCTCCTCCTCTGATAAAACATGAATGGAACAAGGTAAAAACAAACATTTTTTTCATGATGAAACAGAGTCTCTTCTTTCATTTCAGCTATTCAGTGTTTTCAGAGTACAAAATATTCTGTGGGTTTTAAATATGACTCCAAATAGGCAAAAAACGCTGGCACAAGGCACTTCCTGTTTTATAAAGCGGCTGGAAGTCAAAGAGTCAAGTATGTCCTGCATCCTCATTTTCAACCTATTTATTCCTTGGATGTGGTATACTGTACAGATTGTTAAGTCCCATGGGGTCTTGGATTTGTCTGATAATGACTGCAATCGCTAAAAGTGCTCATCTTTAGCAACCACCTACAGCTAAATAATACCCCACAGTTCATTCACACAAAAGAAGCAATTAGTTGCCTTCACCAGCCCTTAGACAGGAGGAATGTCAATCTGCTGCTGGGGTTGGTTTGTTAGCTGCTGTGTTGTTCAGATTGCAGCTGAATGATAACAGATTTACATTGGCGGTGGGGGGGCATACCAAAGGCAAGACACAATGTGTGACCCGCTAACCTTGTGTGGGTGTGTGACGTAAAACTCCAGGTGTACTGTTGTTAGGGTTAGCCTCATGGTGAGAGGTTAGGAAATGTTCAGTCGTTCTGGCGATATGTCTGATATGACGGAGAATTCCAACAGCAGAGTAACATATCTGCATGACCTGCTGATAGTGTGTGTCTGTGTGTGTTAGTGTTGTGATGGAGCTCAACAGGATGCAGACCTTCAAGGAGGACTTTATGAGTACAATTTTGCTATGACTTTTGTGCTCTGCAACAGAAAACAAATCCCACAGAATGGCATGTTGCTGCTCTGAGTTTTCTGAAGAACTTGAAATAAACTTTAATGTATTTTTTTTCTATTGACTGCAATCAGTCATGTAAAGAAATGCTGTGATGGCCCTCAACCAGGGCCCCATTCTGAGCCTTATTTCTCACATCTTTGAACAGTTCAAATTAATGCCTCTGATACAAAAAAGCTACATTTGCACTGTGTGAACTGAGCAATAAATTACAACTTTACGTACTTTATTGTCCATATTTACATTCATTTGATTGCATTAAGTGATTGCAATGCAAGAAGTGGGGGTAAATAATTGTTCTGTGAGAAATCAGATTTCAGAGTTCAAAAAGAGCTAATATGAATACATTTCTTTAATGGGTTCTGCACCTCAGGTTGGGAGGATTCCAGCTCCCCCATCTGTGATATCTGCGCCTTGGGCCTGTTCCCTTGATGGTTGGTTCTGGTGTCTGCCCGTCTGTAACTGCTGAATGAAGCTTCCGCAGTCTGAGTCGATCAAATCAAAAGAGTATGCCTCAAAGCTCAGGTCCTCTTGTGCTCTTACAGACAGTGTTTCCTTTGCGAGCCACAGCAGAATAAGTAACATAAAGAGGTGATTTAAGGGCAGAACTATCAAAATTATCCTCTTGATTTGTCCAAACCCCACTGCTGAAGCATCATGTTAAGCTTTTGCTGATGTCTTGAGGGTGTTTCTGCACAGAAAGAGAACTATGGATTTTGTCTTCCATCACTTGCATTGGAATTACTAAGAGAGGATTTCTCTATGGCCACTTTTCACAGAACAATTACTGCAAACAAATACTTCAATGTATGGTAACTAATTTGGAACAGCAGATACATTTTAAAGGAAATAATAATAATAATAATAATAAACACTTTTAATTTTTTTCCAACCAAATTATCCGATCTTGCAATACAACATCTGCTTGTAGTAATAATGTTTAAGGTTTTCATAATTATATTTAGAGTGCTTGTACACAAAGGGAACTTTCTCAGTGTATTTTTCTGTTTGCCAGACCTCAGAATTGCCATCCGTATCTCAGATCGATCTAATTAAAGAATAAATAAACCAAAGTTCAGTCATATTATCAGGGTTGTCTTTCATCCACAAATGAACAATTAATAAAAAACAAGACTTTTACAAAACAATCTTATATACAGTATATAACTTTAAAAACATGTTTTGGACAGTAAAATCAGTCTCGTATATCATCAACCATCAAATATACCGTTGTATCAGTTTTAACAAGTTACAACACTTGTGGCAGACTGAAATCTATTTACATATATTTCCAATGACTGTGATGTTGAAAAGTCATGCCAGAAGAATGTAGATGTTACTTTAAACTCTAAAAGAATCACATTTGTTTCTGCAGCAGTGCCTCTGAGAAAACTGTTTTTTCCTGTTTCCTTATCTCATTTCATTTTATTTGACTTTTCCCACTATAAAACAGCAGGAGACTATCACTGCTGGGAGGTCAGACAAACCTGGATTCAGACAGAGAGAAGTAGCTTCTGACTGTGGTGAGCACAGCAGGATGGCTTTAGTAATTTCTTGAGTATTAATGTGAATCGCAAAAAACACAAAAAAAACATTCTTCTGTTAAAATATGTGAAAAGAAAGTTAAAATGTCACCTTAAAAAGACAGGTTTGTTTCAACCTCAAAGATGAAAAAGAATGCCTCAAAAGCTTCAGCTTCATGGGCATGCGATGACCCTCTCAGTAGAATAAGTATGAAGCGTCTTGGATCATGACCCATTCCTTTCGGCTTGACCTCTGACCCCTGATGCCTTCACCCTGAGGTCAGGAGAAAGCTGCTCATGTGTCTAAGACTGGCAGGGTCAAGTGGAGGGCAAGACGACACCCAGGAAATGTACGATACCTAAAGCAAGGCCACCCAGACAGGTAGGAGCACTTTCCCTTATGTTTGAGCAACATACTGAATTGTATTGGGCACATTTACTTCAAGTATGACATTTGAAATATTTAAGGATATTAGTTAACGTTTCATTCAATTTGGCCAAGTGAGAACTATTTCATTTGTCTCGTGAACCTAAATAACCACACTGATACACCTTAGAGACATCTAAGAACCACTGTACAGTGTTAAACAAATTTATTAGAGCACCTGCCCTAAAGAGCCTGAAGAGTTTTAACTGGACTCTTTCTTCCTCATTGAGTTCCCTACTCTTCATCATTTTGAATAGAAGTAAGGAATTTAAACTGAATTTACCTTTTTAGACCCTAATTTGATCCAAAAAATAGAATTCACTGAGAAGACAGAAATGAATCCAGAATAACAAACAACCACTAAAACACATTTTTCTGTTCAGGAATGACAGGAAATAACTGGAATTCAACATCTCAATCAATAATAAAAATAATCTACTTTGATATTATTTCTACATTTTACAAAACATTAAAATAGAAATTTAATAGATAACAATATTAATTCTATTTCAGCATTAAATATAGTATGTTGATTAAAGAGCTCACACATACTGGTGCATTAACCATAACAGAAACATATATAAAAATATTTTAGTAATCAGCAATACTGTTAATTTAGGGCAGTGGAGCAAACACCTTACACTGGGTGGTCTAATCAGTGTTGGGCAGTAATGAGTTACTGTAATGCCATTACATTTGTAACTGATACCCCAATGCATTACTTTTTAAATAAACACAGTTACTGTTACAATATGATGCGTTTGTCCATTACTGGGTAAATGATTTCCTGATTGATGAATTATTTTTTTCATTCATGCTCTCAGATGTCTCTATGTATAAGGAGACAAATTTCACGGTAAAACAGATTACTGTCACTGCAGCAGCATTTGGAGCTCTTTGTGTGATTTGACTGCTGGTGCATTCAAGTTGTACACAGATGTCAGAATTAACAAGCTCTAAATCAGAATTTCAATTAGAACATCCATGAAGTAGGATCTCCAACTCGTAGTATCAGATTAATCTCACCATCAGATATAGGGATTATGCTGAGCCAAGTTCTGACTTCCAGTGAACACACCATAAGGCAAACTCTCACTCCCCAGGGTCCTAAAGAGAAACCAAAAAGTTACTTTTAGCATAATGCGTTACTTTTTGGTGTAAGTAATCAACAAAGTAATTGACTTACTTTTTGAATGAAGTAACTAGTAACTGTAACTAGTTACTATTTTTCAGTAACTTGCACAACACTGAGTCTAATACATTTGTTAAGCACTGTATATGCCTCCATCACCCCTAAAGGTTTTTAATATGAAGCAACAAAATCATTTAAACTGGGGATTTTCATCAGCAGCTAATTAATAACAAACTCCTGTACAGCTGCAAGTGTAACAGAAAAATAAAACAGACTTCAAAAACTACAGAGACGCTAAACTTCAGACCATAGAGAGTCAGTGATAAAAGTACCAGGAGTTGAACACACAACTTCCACACAAAGTCCACATTATGTCCTCAAGTCTTCTGTCCAGACAAGAGTTGTTTGAGGGGGAGCTGTTGTAAAAATGTGACTCATTAAAAAGGACTGGCTTTACTGTTCCAACAAAGCAGCTAATGAGCTCATTGAAAAAGTGGACACCCACACAGAGGATTCTGCTTTGTGTGATTAGACGTCCTCTCAGGTAGAAGCTGTGCTGCAGACTAGCTCAAATAATCCCATCTCAACACCTCACATGCAAATGATTAATAACTGGATCATCATCTGCAATGTTAAGCATTTCATTTCATTTCCTTTTGCCAGTCTAGTGCCAGTTCATACTTAAAAAGAATCAAAGTTCAGTTCACACATATGAAAATGAACTAGTTCACATTCATAGTTCACTTTTTAAAAAAAAGAAAAAAAGAACTAAGTTCACAGTCCCAATAATGAACTAGTTCACGTTCATTTTTTACATTTTTTTTTTTAAATAAATCAGACACTGTGTCACTCAATAGAGCCTCTTCTTAACCATTTATCAGCTGTAAATCAGTGCCACTCCTAAACTAATCAAATTATCTTATCAATAAAGAATCACAGGCAGACTAGCTCAGCGGCACCTGATGGCTCTGTGACACTTTTTAAAATTTTATTTATCCTATCTTTTACTCGGTAAGTCCGTTGAGAACTAACTCTCATTTACAATGATGATCTGGACACCAGGCTCTGGACACCGGGCTGGCTCTGAGGCACTGGACTGTCTCTGTGGCGTAGCTTCGTAAAACTCCAAGTGCTCTGCAACACTGGCTTCAGCATCAGCCGTACTGGACTGTCACAGTTACCATCATCGTGTTTGCCATAAACAGTGTTGTAAAACCTGAAAACCACTTTCCATCGTGAGAGTTTTCAAATGAACATTCTTGCCAGATTGAAAGCTGTGAAGAGGCTCAAAACCAGCCTGAAACAATTCACCAACACTGGCTCAATCCGAACATGCTTGGAGTTGGTTAAAAACAGCTTTCTGTTAAACCTTAGAGGGGAGTTTGGAAATTGGCTTGAAAATCCAGGTTTTTCTTTTGTTTAAGGAGGCTGCACCATAGCGTGTGTTTTAATTTAACTTCATCCCACCGCTTGCCCTTCCTCTCTAATGGACACAACTTTGTAGACTCTCTGGTATTAGGGTTGAAATGTAGGCTACACAACATTTCAAAGGAAAAACTTAACTCATGCCACTCACTGATAAGATTATAGATAAATATAAAATTGGCTACACTGTGTGTGTTGGAAAAGCATTCTTGGGGGAACATTTTCATTGCTTCCGGCGCTGCAGTTTCTTTTTTTCTCCTACTGTGACTAACAGGGCACTGGTGGGTTGACAGATTGGCTGTGCCGCCCCGATGTTCCACTTCTGTTCAATAAGACACTGATGCACTTTCATCAGGCATGTTATAAAATCTAAATCGTGACAACAGTGCTTTCAAAGTTACCACTGTTTGCATTATTATTATTATGTTTTTGCACATTGGTCGACACTCTTGACAAAACAGGTGGCAGCAGAGCACAGACAAAGTAGGCTTGTGCTAAGAGTTTACATGATACTCACACCTGCAGAGACAGGTGTGAGTATGGACCATAAAGCTTTTACCTGGTGGACAGAAGAAGCCAGCATCCATCGAGCTGTGATTTTCCCCTCAGCTTTGGCCAATTTTCAAGCTGTTGGGATCAATGTGGAGATATCTTCCACAAAAGGCCAGATGCAATGTTTTGAAATTGCTGAATTGTTACCTTTCCTACTGCAGGATGAAACAGTTGCTTGGAGAATCCCTCTGTCAGAGAAATATGTGGCCTTTCTCAGCAGGGTCTCACAGGGTCAGCGGCGTTCAGGGAGTATTTTATTGTAGCAGCATGGGATCATTTTTTTTATTTTGACTCTAACGTTTTGCCCTCTCACCCCTGCATCATGTCACTATAAAACAGATTACTACCCTCTGAACTTGTGTAACTAAGCTCCCAGAAATTGCAGGTAAAGTAACTGAACTTAGATGATGCTGAAAGGTTTCTTTCCAACACTGTGTCAACTATCTGCCAGCCACCTTCTAATGTGTATGAGTGATGCAAATGCAGGCTTGCAGGCAAAAGCGGCTTGCAGGTTGTGTTTGATGTGGAAAATCAAGTAAGTGATAAAAGAGCAGCAACGGCAATCAGGGCGTTGAGATTTCCCTCTGCTCTAAAGGCTGTTTTAGTGGGGTCAACAGAGGACAGGGGCCTCTCTCTTAGTGAAGACTGTCATATCAAAAGACACACTTGGTTCTTAACTTTTTTTGCATTACATCAAAAACAAACAGTTGCACACACAGAAACACTTCTTAAATAAATCCTGAATTTGGATACTGTCTCGCACTCCCTCAATTGTCCTCTGTTAAACTTGTCAGCCGTGCTGCCTGGCGAGAAGGGAAATGATAAGGAGCTCAGTTTTTTACTGAATGCAAATCAATTTTCAGATATTTTATGCCTCGGCTGCTTTTACGACTGACCCGGGGGTTGAAGTGAACTGCAGGGAAGAGACCATTTTGGAGAATTCAATCTGCTTCTCCGTCACTGTGGTCATTCAGTGTGTCAGCAGAAACACTCCAGGGACTCTCTCACAGCTCTTTTACAGCAGCCTCTCTCTGTCTCTATTTCTTCATTGTCTAAGCTTCTCTGTCTCTTTTACACTGTAATTTTTTTTCACTCTAAATTCTCTCCTTTTCCTCTCTAGTTTCTATTTCTCCATGGCAGTGTTTTGAGAACATACAATATTTTATAAAATGACTGTCTCTAACGGGCAGCAAGGTGGTTAGCACTGTCACCTCACAGCAAGAAGGTACCAGGTGCGATTCCCGGCCCGGGGCCTTTCTTTGTGGAGTTTGCATGTTCTCCCCGTGTCTGTGTGGGTTCTCTCTGGTACTCCGGCTTCCTCCCACCATCCAAAAACATGCATGGGGATTAGGTTAATTGTCTAATTTAAATTGACCGTAGGTGTGAATGTGAGTGTGAGTGGTTGTCTGTGTCTATAGCCCCTTTCACACTGCACAAAAAATCTGCGTTGACCCGAGTTGAACGACCCTCCAATCAACCCGGGAGTTTATCAGCTCGGATCGGATCAGCTGCAGTGTGAAAGTTGAGTCATGTCAACCTGCATCGACTCGCTATTTACCCAGTGATGTTAATGTACCTGCCTGTCGCGTCCTGCTTTACGATTGTTTCAAAGGTAGTCACGTGACTACCTTTGAAACAGTCGTAAAGCCCAGGTCTAAGGCCCAATCCCATTTGTCTTCCCTTAACACTAACACTTGATTTCAAGTGCCCTCCAAAGGTAGACACCCCTACAGGATTAAGTGAGAAGTGTTAGGGTAGAAATCTTACCCTACAAAGTGGGACAGCACTTAGCGTAGCAATGTTGTTCACTGACGTCATACCATGCGCCGACGGTGCATACGTCACATGGGGCATTTAACAACATGAGAGGCTCTCGTAGCTCTCCCGGTAGATTTGTGCACTGTGAAAAATAGCGATTTTATTATACTTGTGTTTTAACACAACGGTACCTCAATCAACTATACTTATAGCGAACAAATATATCCTGCAATATTTTCTTTTTAAATGCATGTTTAATTGAAAAAAAATATACTTACATTTGTGTTAGTCTTTCGCGGAGCCATTTTTTTTTTTTTTACTTTGATTGAGTTTGCAAGTACTCATGGGTAATTTCTTCCTCCACTACATTTCGAGTCTGCATCTGACCTCCCTCAGATTGAAGGGGTGGTTTTAAGGGATGATAAGCTCTTGAAGGCAATGGGACATACTACCCCTACAGGTGAACGTGCAAAACCGAGTGCTAGGGGCAAAAACGAGTGGGAGTGGTTGAAATGGGACAGGGCCTATCTCTCCTAAAATTGATGACAGAGCCAATTCAAATGACCGCTGTTTCTTAGCCACAGCCATCTTCGTTGGTCTGCTATCTCCAGCATTGCGCAGCCCTGTCGTCATCACGCTAAGCCCACCCCAACGACTCCCCACACAGATAGAGTGTTGTCATTGGTCAGACAGATTCTTTGCTGGAGCCAGGATTAGCTTCTATGGTGCGCCACTAGACCATTTTTTGCCGCTAGGGTGCATCTAGATTTCTAGGCTAACTTTCTGTTTTAATTAAATTCCACTCTTTTTGACTGTATGTTTATTATACTGTCAAATCTTTGGCTAAACAAATATAGTTTATAGACACACAGATTGGCCTGTGCTATTATCAGGTGAGGCTGAAGCTACCCACTGCTCCATTAAAATAAATTTCATTTTAGTTGATCTCCATTAAATCCTGTCGATTACTCACCAAGTGGGATGATGGCGACAGAGCGACCATGGGGTCACTAAAGGTCAGTTTGTGCCGCTGGGCTGGACAGTCTTCACTCCAAAATTACACCTCCACAATCACATATGTATCAGATCTTTATTGTTCTCTCTGCCAGAAGATTATGCATTCTGCGGTGTTGAGTGCTCTTTTTTAGTTTTCTCACATTTTATGTGATTGAAATATAGGGGTTCTAGGAAGTTAGTTGATTCATAATTAAATGGTAGATTGCAATTTCTGTTGTATTCATTTTGTTTACACGTTCACATCCAGTCTGTGGAGGCTATATGTTTTATCCAAACTGACAGAATAATTAAAATTAGTAATTTAAGAAGCAGAAGATTGCTGACCCTTCATGGCCAGTAAATGATGTGTTTGATTCTACCACAGTAATGGTGACTAGAGAGCATGTAGATTAATTGGTGTATTAGTCTGTGTGTGAGTTGCATATTTAATATTAGTAATCCTGTTTATTGACTTACCAAGGCATAATTTTTTGGTCATTATCTGAATGAGAATTAAACTGTGGATGTTTGTTTTGGATTGTTGGATGGGGTCACCAGAGTCATACCTGTTATTAAGTATGTCATTTGTCACTGGACAAAAGCATCTGCCAGATGAACATATCTAAGGAGTGCAGTAGAGTTACACTCCCTCATCCAATATGATACTGAAAGTTCAGTCTCATAGAGGTCATTCTGAACAACTTTACTTGTGTCTGTTATTGAATTCTAAATAGTTTCACTTCCCAGAAACTTGCTTTATATCTGTTCATTGTGATTCAAGACTGGACTTTGACTTGTCCAGTCCATCAGTTCCAAAAGTACAGATTCTTTTCTTGGTCCAGTAGACTACTGCATCTAGTGCAGTGTCAAGAGTGTCGACCAATGTTCAAAAATATATAATGCAAACAGTGGTAACTTTGAAAGCACTGTTGTCAAGATTTAGGTTGTATAACATGCCTGATGAAAGTGCATCAGTGTCTTATTGAACAGAAGTGGAACATCAGGGCGGCACAGCCAATCTGTCAACCCACCAGTGCATCTAGTATCATTCATTCTCCAGCCTCTCCAGCTCCATTGTTTGTGCTCCCTCACAAATTTTAGACATTTTTGAATATTTGAAGGCCTCAAAATGGTTTCTTAACATACTTTCCTTTAAAGCTTATTCCGTCAGTCGCCTGCTTAGGGTATTTCTGGAGATTATAACCTAGAAACATTAAGATCTGCCTGAAGAACAGCAGGGTCTCTAGTATTTAAAATCTTGAGGTGCCTGACAACTGCTTCAATTATGCATGCATAATTTACTGCATCCAAATGCATCCATTTACTACCGCTTATCTGCTCATAGGGTTGGGGGGGCTATCCCAGCTGTCTTAGGGCGAAAGGCAGGGTACACCCTGGACAAGTCTCCAGTTCATCACAGGGCCTGTTTCAATTAGATTTAGTTTTCTACCTCTTCTTTGATGCTTGACCACTTTTTGTCTTGCCTTTTTTGTCTCAAAGAGCCTCTGGCATCATCTCAAAGCTTTAACTAGACTCTTCTTTTTCTCACTGAGTTCCCTACTCTTCACCATTTTGAACAGGGGTGAGGAATTTAAACTGAATTCCCCTTTTTAGACCCAAATTTGAGCCAGAACACTGGAATCATCTGAGAAGTCAGAAATTAATCCAGAATAACAAACAACCATTAAAACACTTTTCTGTTTGGGAATGACAGGAAATAACTGCAATTTAACATCTCAATCAAAAAATAATAATGTGCTTTTTTTTTTTTTTGTAAAACAGTAAATTTGAAAATTCACTGACAAGAAGAACAATTATTTAGTGTTGAAAAATATAATTTTGATTAAAAAGCTTGCACACACAGAAACAAATGGTGGTTTGGTAATCAACTGTTATATATTGTTAATTAACCACTAATGAATTGGTCTGATGAATTCTTGAAGCACTGTATATATTTTAATTCTCCAGAATTTTATTTTACCTGGACACACAAACCACCAGCATTTTCTCACCAGGACTACACAGATTGGTGAGAAAGAAAGCAATCAAGACAAAAACATAAATGGAAGGAAGAATCCATTTTTGATTAGCCTAATTATTACTGTGACGACCTCATTGGTCTGCTTGTCTCTGCAGCTCCTTCACCTCTCTGCAGGTTCAGGAGCTGGGCTGTCCAAGGGGCTGGCCACACTCACAGTCATACTCATTTCTTAAACCGACATGCACATTGTTGTCTAATTTATTATGTTTGAATAAAATAGTTTTTTCCCTGGTACCTTTGGTGTGGACTCCCTCTTTGTTGCAAAACAGTGAGTCGCGGTTGTAACAGTATGAGTAAAAATGTCACTTCGTTCAGATGCCCTGTCCTCTTACTCAAACTACAGCACGCTCCCTTTACATGATCACAAACAGTAATCAGAGCAGGTTAACAAAGAAGAGACACAGAGCTAAACTCCAGTATATTCTGTGGGAAGAAGCAACAGAGGTGCACCATGTTGATCAGCCTGATCCAGCATGAATACTAATGGCAGAACAATAAGACATGCAGATCAGTGTGGAAACCCAGCAGACTCCAAGAGGATTAGTCCACATAAAGGATGTTGGATCACTGCCCGTCTGATGGTCTAAATCTGTACCTGCTAGTCAAAACAGAGAAGAGAGGAATGATCTGACAAAACATTTAGATTTAAAACAATTAATGGAGCTTTTATTTTCTACTTCTACTTTCAGTCTTTGACTGTACTCACCATGAATCACTATGCACTTCTATATTTGTTTCTGTTCTTAGGGTTTTTATTTGTAATTATGTTTTTAATTTGTATTTATTTCTTGTTTGCTTTTTTATATTATGTAAAGCTGTTTGAATGAAATACTGTATGTTAAAATAAACTTTCCTTGCCAATAATGGCTGCATGTATGCAGCATCAAGGAAAAATGAGAGAGAAGAAGAGGACACAAAAGAGAGGAAATAGTATGCAGTGGATTTAACTGGACGTTGCTGAGGGAAAGGCACAGAGGGACCTTGTGTTGATTAGCTGAGTCTAAATGAACGCCAATTGATGGACAATGGATTGGGATTAGACTTCAGATCGTTCCAGAAAACCCTCTGAAACTTCCTTTGCCCCTTTATCTCTCACCTCTTTCATCTGGCCTGAAGGAGATTAGTCCAAATACCAGCAAATAATGTTGATTAGTGTCAACTCACATCCTTTTCACTGGAGTGAATCTGCAGCTCTGCCCTGCGTAATGTATGTGGATGGATTAGCTAATATATTTAGATTTTTGAAATGTGCTTTCATAACACACGTCTGACGCTAATTTAGACCGAGCTGAGTTGAAATTTTAGCCACCTAAGTAGTCCGACATCTAACCTCCATCAAAATGAGAGAGAGAGAGAGAGAGAGAGAGAGAGAGAGAGAGAGTTGCGTTCCTTTTGCTTCTCTCAGTCAGGCTCTACTGCCAGAATATTATTAGTATTATGGTATTATGTTGCAAAAACTCTGTGGAATTTATAGTGTGAACACAATTACAGAAAGAAGTGTACAACAGCTGCAAAAACACTCATGCCTAATTGTTGATGTTAACTTTACCAAGTGGCAAACAGCTCATGTGACCAGCAACTCACAAGATTAATGATACAGATGTGTGATGTGAGTAATGGAGATATTTAGTTTTGGTTTTACTTGAGTCACAAGCAGATGTCCTGTGTTTGCCCTAAGTGGATACTTCTACATTTAGAATCATCTGCATCAATCCTACTGTATAGTACTGATGTTGGAGTTAATTGAAAGCCTGGTGGGGCGCATACACTTGATTAACTCTTTGAGTGCCATAGATGTATATATATGTCAAAGTTTTTTTTCAGCAGGAGGCACAAGAGGGCACTCTCCCACAGTCTTTGAGAAATATTGGCGCTTCTGGGATTTGTAGTCGGAACATAAAGAGACAGAGCAAAGCAGGAAGTAGATACGATCGAGATTGGAGAGCAAAACAAACAGAATGTGGACAAAAAGTGGTGATTTTGGTGAAAGTGTCCTTCCTCTACTCTACCTCTGATAAAACAAGAATGGAACAAGGTAAAAACAAACATTTTTTTCATGATGAAATAGAGAGTTTCTTCTTTCATTTGAGCTAGTTTGTGTTTTCAGAGACATCGTACAAAATAGTGTGTCTTAAAAATGACTTAAAATGGCCAAAAATGCTGGCACAAGGCACTTTTGGTTTTATAAAACAGCTGGCACTCAGTGGGTTAAGAGAGCCCCATATGTTGGTTTGTGATGCCAAGTGGCAGTGGTGGAGTTTGACGAATTGAGAATGGTTTGGCTCACTGGCTAATGTATCCTGGAGCTTCTAGCCTGCAGCAGACATGAGCAGGTGGCTATAGAGGTCTGACAAGATCACTTCCTTCTAACTCCACATCTCTAGAATTTCTTCAGTTTCAAATCTGTCTGCAGGCCCAACCTACGCTGATTCAAATGACATCACATTTATCAGACTTCACACAGCTCCCTCTGGAGACACTAAAAACTTTATACACCAGTTGTCACACATGCAGTCATACTCCCCAACACCTGGAAACAGACTTTGATGTGCAAAATCTGTGAAGTTCCCCTTTAAATGTAAATGTGATGTGAATGTTCCCATATCACAGGAAATATTTTAACATTTCTGTACATCACCTCCACATAACGATTTATGAAGAATGTTACAGGTAACTGTTGAGATGATCAGTTTCTTATCTACAAAATCCACTTCCTTCTCTCATCTGCCTTTGTCCCCTTCCCATCAAAAGTTCACGCCTTCATTCCTGAAAAACACGGCCAGCTCATGTTGCCAAAAACCATTTGATTTATGTCCCTCAAGCCTTGCTACTTGGGAGAAGAAAGAAAGAATGAGGGGAAAAAAGAAAGAAAGAGCCAGCAGCCTCCACTTGGCAGAGACATGGTGAGAGAGAATCCTCTGGTTCACAAATTAGTCAGATTCCTTGAGTCACACACTAACACAGTCATGCGCACACATAAGGCTGCGCTTATGCTAATGCAATTAAACACTCGGGGAAGGAGGGAACGAGCGCCTGTGAGGGTGCTGCTCTCTCTGATGCTGATGAGCTGAATGGAGAGCATTGCATTACCATTACAGATGGGAGAAAAGGTGGAGAGCTGCAGAGGAGAGAAACAGGGAGAGCAAAAGAGTGAAGGAGCGAAATAGGTACGGAAGAGGTGGATATCCAAGGAGCAACAGAATGAGCTTGTGGAGGGTGGACAGAACACAAAGGGAGGAAGGACAGATATGGGTAGAGAGAGAGAGAGAGAGAGAGAGATAAAGATGATGGGAACCAGCAGAGGAAGAAGGGAAAAGAAAAGGATTCCATGACATCCTTGACATGCAGAGAGGTAGCAGAGATGGTAGCAGAGAGGTAGCAGAGGATCACAGAAATTGGCCCACACACAATCATTTGTCAATTAGGAGGACACATTGACATTCATTTCCTGGAGACATAACATAACCTCAACATGTCTAATCTACTGCCTCATTTACCATCTGGAGTCCCCACAATGTGATTAATGGATGTACCAACCAATAATTAATGGACAATAACTTAGTACATGTTTTTAATTACTTTACACTTGTGATTCACAAGTATTTGTCCTTTTTTTAAGTATCAGAAACATATCAGAACATTGTTTGAAATGAGATTAAACCAGAGGTTCCCGATCATTTTGGCTGATGACACCTTATAAAAATGCATTGTATAGATAATGATGATTTCCACGAGTTGTTGGCAGAAAGATACATACCCCCTCTAAATTTCTCAGATGATTTTATTCTAATAAATGTTCCACCCAAAGAGGTGAAATTGTAATCTGACCTGCCAGGTGGTTTATTGTATGTAGAACCATTTGAGAAGTTGACGCTGGAAACAGACACTTGGCAGATGATTGGATGAACCATCTGTCAATCAAACTCTCGCCAAAACCACTGAAGAGAAGAGGGGGACAGACAGACCTTAGAGGTATTATTTGCTCTTCTGTCAACAAGAAATACTGTACTATCTACTTCTGATATCGGATGCTACTGGAACAGCTGAGCGAACAAATTCAGGAGCCATCACGGTTGTCTATAAAGAACAGTTACCTCACATACAGTATTTAAAGCCATGTCTATAGGTGCCAGCAGCTCCTCATAGGATACTGACTGCTCTGTGCTTTGGCTTGTACGACACAAACCCTTTACTTGAAGCCTGAAGATGATTGTCATGTGATATATGTTTCTCACATGATCTTGTGAGCTAGATAAATAAAATTGAGCAATATTTCCCAAAATGCAAATCAGAACTTCGTTTTTTTCACTCATCTCTATTAAACATCTTAGACTAGTCCTACTATTAAACTATCTCTACCTGTAGCAGCTACAACAGAATCATTCCCAGTAGACATTTTACTGCACAATGAGTACTTCTACTTAAGATTTTTTCTTACATACCTCTACCACTGGTATTCTCTGTAGCACAGTTCAAAAAGATGTGCCGTCACTGCATTTGCTGCACAGAAAAAAAACATTAATTCCTGAATGCGGACGTGCACACCCACACATGCACTCTTGACACAATCATAGATTAGGTCTCCACTTACAACATAACACATACACACCCACACACACAGCTACAAGTGAATAATGTATTAAAATGCCAATACTTGGAATACTATACTATGGAACATGTATTACAAGCACTGTCTGCAAAAAATATCCAAGTGACAAAATCATGCATCAGTGTCTGACGCACTGGCTAATACAACTACATATTGCCTTTGGTCCCTACACACACACACACACACACACACACACACAAATATGAATTGATATGAGAGCAAATCCCCAGACATCATTCCAACTGGATTCATGGTCACAGAGGCTCTGCTCCACAGTCATGTGGATATCATAATGAATCTCTACAGGGGTATTAGATTATCTGTCTGTGTCAGATTACCCGTCTTCAATGTCCGGGAGAAACTGGAGTAGAAGAATTGAAGTGACAGCTCCTAATGCATATGTGAATTTAAAAGAAAAAGAAGAAAATGTTCCAGATAAATAACATTCAAACTCAAGAAATTAAGGTTACATAAGAGAAGCCCGCACAATAATGAAAAAAACTGAGTGAAAGTGAAACATTTAGCTGTGACTTTAGGACAGTTATCTCAGAAGGTGCCGAAAAGGCACAGAGCGAAATGAAAACCCTCTAACCTTTAGTGAAATTGCTTTAAAGCACTGTCTGGGGTTTTTACTTTAATAAACAAAAGCTGTTACAGAATCCTATGGTATAGAAAAAAAACAGTAATATTTCACTTGAAAGTGTTATGTCAGACAGAGCAATGACACCACGCCACAGATTGGCAGCAGCTGTTTCAGAGATGCTTCACAATCACCTGCTGATTCATTGCTTCCTTCATTATCAGCTGACTACCAACATCCAATCATATTAATGCAGCCTAGCTACTAGTTGAGTATAAGTTCTAGCATACTGCAGCTTGGTAGTGGTATTTATAAACTTTGTGAAAAACAGCATCATGGGACAATAACATTGGCACAAATGTAAATTCACATAAAGAAAAACATTTCCTCTTACAAAGTGCAGAACTTTTAGTAATTGTGAAAGTTTTTTTTTATAAATGGGTAATTCAAGAATGAAAGTCTTAATGAGTGGAACAGAGGTATTTTACGTCATGTGGAGCACCTTTTAAAACCATTTTAAAAGTCAACAGTTTATGGGCAGTTATACAGATAAATGGAATTGATAGACATGTTATATACTATAGGGCACTGGATACAAGTATTCATTAACCTATGTTGGACCAGCGGGAATCAGTGAATGGTCTCTGAACAGTGGAGCAGCATATGTTACAGTGAATTCCACTCATACATGAGCATAATAAGTTAAATTGAAATAATTACCCATTCAGCAATAGGAGCTTGGTGGTACTATCATTAAGATTTCAAGTCCCTGTCTAATGAGGAATTTTTTCTTTCAAAGACTGTGGCTGACCAGGAAGAACGGAAACAATAAGCTCTTGAGAAGAAAAATATTTTCTCCTCCAGTTTCCACTCTTTCCTTTATATCCCTCTCAAGTAAGTTGCTAGGTAATGGCTTGAGCTTTTATCGGTTAAAAACACTGACTGGGAGGAAGAGCAGCAATCATGTGTCCAACAAGAGAGAACAGTGATGTTTGTTGAGAAACATTATCATATACTTATTGTATTTTAATGTTTAAGATATTACAGTTTCATGCTTGGTGGTCTGGGCTTGACTTTGTGGAATGAAACCATCAATGCATGAAAGCTCACCACTAAGTAAGATGCCACTGTTCACACCATGACACTTCTGCCACTTATGAGGCTACCGTCAGTTTAAACTGAAAAACACAGGAGGAAGTGGAATGGAAAGAACTGGCTGAGATCAGTCTGAGTTAGTCTGAGGTGGATCCAGGGTTGGTCTCAGACAGAGGCAGATGTGGACTCTCGGTCAGATGCAGGCAGGTTGAAGCTGTGGTAGAGGTAGATGCAGGATCTGGCAGAGGCTCAACATGGCTGAGCTGTAAGATGGTGGCGCCTGTGTCGACTGTGGCTGCAATGGCTCATGATAGCAATGCAGATTTTAATCTTGATTCTACTCTGTTATGTCATACTAACATGCAATATTTTATATGTAAGTTGATTAATTGATTGTTGATTAATTGGAAGTCACTACTGGAATTGAATGCAGCCAGCAACCCAGGCACTGTAGCGACAAACGTGCTGGAACACATACGGAGCCTCAGGCTGCAGAGCCAAGATGATCTAGTGGCCTATGAAGCAGTGGTTCTTCCTTCCAGCACTCGCCCCTTCTGGAGTGGACAGAGGAAGACGAAGGCACGACTGTCAGGGAAGACTAGCGCCTCTCGAAGCACTTCATCAGTCCAGGAGCAAGTGCTATGGGGCTAAAGAAGCACATAACATCACATCTCCCCTCCACATTTGTCCAGTACCTGTTTGCTTACCTCTGATTAGACATGATTGCATTGCCAGGTCACCCACAACCACATCATAAAGTATGCAGATGACACTACAGTAGTGGGCCTGTCCCAGAAAAACAAGGACCAGGACTACAGAAAGGAGGTGCTGCATCTGATGGACCCCCCCCTTTTTTTTTTTTTTGCAGCTGGTAGCCGATCGCGGTGGAGTCTATGTCAGGTCGGTTAATCCAACTTTCCAAGTTGGAAATCTGACTTCACGGGGGTTCTGATTTAAATTTTTACTTGAAGATGTAAATTCCGATATTCCTGTACAAGTGAACGCACCATGAGTTGGATCACAGAGACGCGAAGCTCCCAGTGCTGCTGCAGTGACATTAATGCTCTGTTTTACCGGCGATGTTTGTTGTCTTATGCGAGGAAAGTGGACAGATCAGTGTCTCTAACATAAACATTCTTGCCTTTAATTTCAATGAGTGAGAAGTAGTGCCGGTACTCCCAGTTTGAGAACGCTACCTTTGAATTTCCCTGGCTCTTCGCCATCATCGCTGTCTTGTTGTGTTTGGCAGTCAGAGCGTGCAGTAAGACAGCGTGAGCAGGGCATGATCCGACTCAGCCAGTCATCTTCGCAAAAACCGGACACCTTGTGCTTCACTCAACCAAATCGTAGTAACGCGCCACCTCACATTCTCAGTAACGGCAACAGCGTTGCAATGATGGGAAAAGTAATTAATTAGATTACTCGTTACTGAAAAAAATAACGCCGTAGTAACGCCGTTATACTCTAATGCCATTATTACCAACACTGGTGACCAAGCACTTCAGTATTGATGTTTGCATCTGATTGTTGTATGAACAGCTAAGACATAAGTCAACAAGTGCAATTAATGTCACTGTCAAGAAAAAAGAAGAGAGAACAAGGAGACAGAAACCATAAATGCAATTGGTCAGTTTTGTTGCATGTTGCTATTTCCCCTGCTGTCACCTGAAGTACATGACAGGTTGGAAACTTTTTATTTTCATTTTTATGACGAGACACAAGGTATGATTATAAGATGTGGGGCTTGAAATCCTTGTACTGTAATCATGAGTTGCGCTGATGATTCCTCCAAAGGGATTCATTTCCCTTTCTCTCCTCAGTCCTCCGGTGTCTCTTTGTGCATTTCTTTTTACATTGCCTCATTTCCACTTGTCATTTCAAGTGTCTCATATTCTGATCAAATTCAGATGAGGTTTAAAACACTCATTCAAAACCACATGTATGCATCTTCCTTGGCCTGATTACAAATCTGATAATAATCCCTCCTGGTGTTCTGGTCAGACCTAATCTAGTAGGGGATGGTGAATGCACCTGAAGTTTGGCAACTGAAAAGAAAAAAACACGAGAATAAGAACAACTTCTGCACCATAGCAATTTAGTTACAACAGCAAAACAAACACATCATAATTGTATTTATCAACTACTACTGCGAGAAAGGTTCTGACATTGAACTGATCAGTGATCAGTGATGGCACAATAACTTGGCTTCTGAATGACAGAATGTGTTTCAGTGGATGAAGCTATTCTTTCCTTTAATGAGACGGACAAGAATGGCTAATTTATGTGTATTTAAGTGTAACAAAGTAACCAAACTCACAATGACAGACCTTGTAGAAGACATTTCAATGCTTACTGTCAACCCATTGTCACTCCCAACATATGTACCCTGCAAGTATGTCCACTTCAGTGTCCCTCTTTGTCTGACTCCTATGAAGCCTTTAGGATCTGTATGGAACATGGCAGGCTTTTAACAAACTCCAGTATAAACCTGTCCGCATCATTATTAGATGGTCAGAGAAATGGACGATGTTTAAATAACAGAGAAAGTCAGAGTGACATTAGATGGGTCAAACAAATACAGGTCAGGTAAGTCAAATTTATCTTACCTTCACTTCCTCCAGTCAGTTTTCTTCCTTTTCTGTCATTTTGTCTTATATTTGAAAAGTGTCCTGACTACTTCTCCTCCTTCATCTTACAACAGCGATAACCAGACATAATCAGAAGAAGAGGATCTGTGCTGTGCCAGTGGCTTTAGCTCTTTACACTCCACTTGTTCGTTGTCAATTCCTCAAACACACATGCCCTGAAAATCACTGGAAGTTGGTGCTGAATGTGAGAGTGAGTGCCCTGGTGTGAACTTCCCTGAAAGCACGGGAATCAGTCTGTAGCTCACGCTATGTGGGGACTTGGGCAGTGGAAGAAAAGTTAAAAGTGAGACACAATTCATAAACTACTTTAATACTGCAGCTTCAAACTGATTATATTTTCTGTACACTGTAAAATATAATAAGTTGACTTTACTAAAATAAATATGCAAACTTGCTGCCTTAAAAAAAGTAATATATGTTGACTTAGATGAATTAGATTTGATTAACTTAATTATTGTGAGTGTGTAGTACTCAAATTAACTTACCGTACTTTCCGGGCTATAAGGTGCACCTGAGTATAAGCCGCACTTTATGTCACGTTGTAACATGACATATTTACCGGTACACAGAAAGATGGTAAACAGAAAGATTATTTAAATATTTATTTACGGTACATACCTTAACTGCTTTTTCCAAACAGTACCTGAAACGCGGCTGTAACATGGCACTAAAACGGCAGTTACATGACTGGTTAAAAAAACAGAAAAGTAATTGAAGGCTATCGTCATATTTCTCCTGCGCACTGAAACCACCAAAGTTGTTTTCTTCAATGTTGGACTTCAGCCTCAGAAAGGCTCCGTCAGACACCTTCTCAGTCTCTCTCTTTCGTAGCCAGATCGCATCATATGCATTTCTTCATGTGTTATTCATGATGAGGGTGTTAAAAGTTAAGCTTAAAAATAGCATCTTCCCTGGCGCATCACGTCTTCCACCTGTCTGTCTTACTCCTGTGCGTCCTGCGCGGGCGCACCTGGCCATTAGCCCGTAAAAATTTTGAAACAGCTACATCGTTGTATTGGCCGCAGGGTTCAAAGCGTGAGAAAAAAGTAGCGGCTTATGGTCCGGAAATTACGGTAAATAATTGGATTATAGTAACTTGATTATTTTGAGTGTGCAGTACTCATATTAACTTAAATAACTGGATTATAATAACTTGTTTATGTTGAGTTTGGAGTACTCAAATAAAAAAACCTAAAAGAAACTCCATTCCATCCATCCATTCTCTTCCGCTTATCCGGGATCGGGTCGCGGGGGTAGCAGCTTAAGCAGGGAAGCCCAGACTTCCCTCTCCCCAACCACTTCGTCCAGCTCTTCTGGAGGGATCCCGAGGTGTTCCCAGGCCAGCCGAGAGACATAGTCTCTCCAGCATGTCCTGGGTCGTCCCCGGGGTCTCCTACCAGTGGGACGTGCCCGGTACACCTCACCAGGGAGGCGTCCGGGAGGCATCCTTACCAGATGCCCGAGCCACCTCATCTGGCTCCTCTCGATGCGGAGGAGCAGCGGCTCTACTCTGAGCCCCTCCCGGATGGCCGAGCTTCTCACCCTATCTCTAAGGGAGAGCCCGGACACCCTGCGGAGGAAACTCATTTCGGCCGCTTGTATCCGTGATCTTGTTCTTTTGGTCACGATCCACAGCTCGTGACCATAGGTGAGGGTAGGAACGTAGATCGACTGGTAAATTGAGAGCTTTGCCTTTCGGCTCAGCTCCCTCTTCACCACGACGGACCGATACAGCGTCCGCATCACTGCAGAAGCTGTACCGACCCGCCTGTCGATCTCCTGCTCCATTTTTCCCTCACTCGTGAACAAGACCCCAAGATACTTGAACTCCTCTACTTGGGGCAGGATCTTCTCCCCCGACCTGGAGAGAGCACTCCACCCTTTTCCGACTGAGGACCATGGCCTCGGATTTGGAGGGTTTTTTTTAATGAAATTAGTAAGTGCAGTTGTAACTTCTCACGTGAGAAGTTACAACTGCACTTACTAATTTCATAAAAAAAAACATTATCTAACAGTAATGACCCCCAAAAACACAATGAATGGAGAACACTCATTGGATCAACTCAATGGAATTAAAATTTATTTTAAAATGCTTAACAATGCATTTAACGGGAGACACTGGCTCTTGACAGGCTGAAGAGTGTTTGATTAACGATCAGTATCAAGTGAACAATCAGTGGATTACTAACAACCCTACTTTTGCCAACATTTTGCACCTCATATAAAGAAGAGGCACCTAACATAACCCTTTGCTCCAGAAATTACTGAATAATACCTGAACTGCATCATTGTCCACTCCTATTCTGTGATTTCTAAAGACTAACAGACGAGATCCTGTTCTCATAATGGCATCAAACTAGTTGCCCATTACAACATAAGCTTGAGCTCTGGTAAAGCTAACAGGTCTGACTTCTCTGACAATATTAGTGATCAAAACTGGAACTACACTCAAATCGTTTCATGGTCTAAACCATGCAGCAGTGATAAAACAAACACAACTCTTTTTCAAACACAATTCAGAAATTCAAATTTCACCTTAACATTATACTTGGAACAGAAAACAAGTCACCTTGTTTTTCCTCACATCACCAAAAGATTACATGCAAAATGTGTACTGGAGTTATACACTGCTAAAATCTAAAATCTTTCTAAGAATATTTGTCTAATTTCTAGTCAAAAATATGTCATTAGCCTTAGTCATCATAAGACCCCAACTCTTTTGATTTTTCCTTCTCCTTCCCCCCTCCTTCCTCTCTTCTTTCTTTCTTCCACCCCTTCCTTCCTCCCTTTTTTCATCCACCATTCCTCTTTCCTTCCTCCCTTCTTTCTTTCATCCCATCATCCTTTCTTCCTCTCTTGTTCACTTCCTTCCTTCCTCCCTTCTTTCTTCCACCCTCCCTTTTCCTCTACCCATTCCTCTATCCTTCCTCTTTCTTTCCTCTCACCATCCTTTCTCCCTCTCTTCCTTCTTTCCTCCACCCCTTCCTCCTTCCTTCCTCCACCCATTCCTCATTAGCATCTTATTTCAAGCTAATGCGATTTCACTTGAAACAAGTATAAAAAAAATAGTTACTTTTTAGAGGTGATGCATTTTATTTTAAGTGTATTTACATTTTCATTTGGAAATTAGACTTTTAACTAGAAATAAGAAAATATTCTTAGTAAGACATTTTTGCTCTCTATCGACTTGCCTACAGCTGTAGTTTGTTTTTCAGAGTGAGCAGTTTTGGAGGGAGGGTTTTGTTTCCCAATCCGAGCATGACTGTTTGAATGAATCTGAATGTGTTTGCCATGCATTTTGGGTAATCAAAGTGAAGGGCATACATAAGCCCAAATACGAGGCAGACTGTCTGGGGAAAGTCTCTAATATTGTCCATGACAGTACTTCCCTCGAGTACGATGGCAGTGGAGATGGGCTGGAGGTGCACTGCATGTAGACCCTGCTGCTGAGCATCTTCGCTGACAACAGTCAGCACCCCAGCTGTCACTGAGGCAAGTACTTCTTCTTTCGCTCTATCCTGCAAAAGAAGCACACACAAATACCTTTTAAATCTCATCTTCTTTTGGGGAAAAAAATCCCCTAGTGCAACCCTGAATTCATTCACATTATTTAATTATTATTTTAATCAAACGGGCCTCTGACAGGTGTACTTTTTATCTAATAAAATGCTGTAAAACTGTTTATTCAGGTCCAAATGCTCTGTAATTGTGGCTATAGGATCCTGTGGAGAGATGATCCTGCAAGAACCACAATAATGGACCATGCTCATTCCAGCCCAGGCAACCCCCTCTCCCAAAGCAAAAAAGTAAGACACTGAACACTAAATATGTAACTTACAAAGCAAGTCTTGTAAACTTCACTGGAGTCATCACCAAGTACAATAGGAAGACCTTTGAGGATAACAGAGCGAAGTGCCGTTACATCTGGCGACTGAAAATACAGAGAGAGAAGAGATAAGTTAAGAACTTTGTAGCATTTTGAGAGGTAGGGGGAATATGTGAGTCTGTATTTCCTCTAATAGGAGGCAGGCTTATATTAGAGACATGGCTTTAAATTGTAAGTATATTTGCCCCAGTGCATGCATTTCATAGAGCAGAAAAAGTCACTCACTTAAAATGTGCAAATTACCATATGATTGTATGTTCTTAATCTTAACAATGACTGAGAGAAACCTGTTAACAAAAAGATGTTTGGATGAGTAGTGCACAACAACTGGTTTAAGTGGTGTGAAGAGATTTTAAAAGCATGATTAAATTGTTGAAGTGATTAAGTTAGTGTATTTATAGCTATATACCATTGGTATGGTCACCAAAAGAATACATCTGCCTTGCTTGCTCTCCACAGCAATATGCAGCAGCAACACAACATAGGTAGGTAGTGTGAATGGTATGTGACACAGGTCTAAGGTTCCCTGAAACCACCCATTATGCTGGAGAGTAAATTACTCAAAATTCTATAAGAAAAAAAAAAAATACACAACAGAATCCTTACCAACCAGTTGATGTGCTGCATCAAGTCTGTCAGTTTCTGTCCTGTAGTTCCTTTTTTGGACTTGAAAAGATCGATGAAGTGTGGGGTGTGTTGGTCTAGGGCTTCATAGAAGTCACCTTCAAGATTCTTACTGGCGATGCGATTAAACTCAGCAAAAACCTTAAAAATGGGGAGGGGAAGGAGGGAGAGGGATATGAACATTAAGCTGACATCATTCAATTAATACTGTGTAAATAATGATAATTAATTAATACATTACTACTTGTATTATTAAATAACATTAGTACACATACTGCTATTGAAAACATTTTACTGATTTGTGTATAGTGCAAGAGTTATTTTTTTCATGAGGATTGCATGTTTTAATATTCCACCAAATGTATTAGGATTTCTGGCCTCACAACTTTGATATGTTCTGACTGACATTTGATCTGCTAGAAACTCTACGGGTGAAGCCAGGCCAAAACAAACAAGTAGCTTACCTGTCTCTCAGTGAAAAGCGCTGGCCATCGTTCAACCATGCCCTGCACATCAGGTTCCTGTGTCACTATCTCCCTTCTGCGCAGTGGGAATGTTTGATCCATCATTTGCGAGACTAGAGTGATATTGGGGTTTTTTTTCTTCATTTCCTCTATGACAATGTTTCTGCCTTTTTCAAGGCTTCTTTCATCATACCCTAAAGGTAAGTTAGGCAAATAATTGGCTTCACCTCTTTTTGGCCGCTTGATATTCTTGCTGGATGATTCTCCCTCTGGGTTGCGTTTAATTCATTTCCCCCCATTGATCATTACATCATCACATCCTGCTTTTCGTAGCTTTGTACGATAGTTGGCCATCTTGAATTTAAGGCTGTTCTTCCAGCCATACCATCCTGGCTGGGGACCAGGTTCAGTGAGGCTGGGGTGCTTGCTGATCAGTGATTTTGCAACACTGCTGAAGTCATCATCATCAGGGTAAGCCTTGAAACTGTACATAGTTTCTGCAAGCTTTTCCAGTATATCATGTTTCATATCTCGTGATGGAGTCATTGGGAGACGGTCTCTCATATATAAAAGGTCTGCCTGTCTCAGTCTGTACTCTACATCCACTGAGAAATTGGGTATGTCGAAGAACTCTGGCCACTGTCTTCTTAGCGAAGGTGGCGGTTCAGCAGTGGACAAGATCTCAGTGTCTGCTGTGCTGCATTCTGATTCTTGGGTGGGTGAAGACAGAGGTGTCAACTGGAGAAGCACAACAGGAATTACTTTCAGCGTAGCTCTTTCAGGCAAATCGGTTATTTGAGTCAAATTGCAGAGCGCATTATTAAAGTCTGCATCTTCATATTGGAGTCTGAAGTCGTACTTCAACGACAGCTTATCCCTCAGTTGTGTCTTTAGTTCTTCAATGCAATCCGGTCTCTCATTTAAGGTTAGCTTCCTTATCTCGTCATCATCTATGACAACTCGGCGCATCAATCTTTGGTCCATTTTGATGTCGCCTCCTGTGAAAAAATGAGAACTTCATCTAAGACATGCAACATTTCGGTGTTTAATCCACTCAGCACAATATGTACCGTTTGAGTGTAACAAACTGTTTGCCATGAACTGGGTGACTGAGAAGGTGGGCAAATGGCTGTGTGAAAGAGGTCATATGCTCTAAGATGCTCATCATACCATGAGGTCATCAGTCTACAGACAAATGCTATATCGGTGTTGATAATGACAATCTTTGTGATTTGTCTGAAATCTGGGAGCCCTGCGCAAGATCCAACAGAAATGACCATATCAGCACTGTACTTAATGCCATCAATGCAGACAGTACTGTGTTCAGCTGGTTGTTCCTGTGATTGAGCCAGTTCTGCACATTTTCCAGAAATGAGGAAGCCATCACAGACTTCACTTTGTGGATTTTAATAGATGGCTTAAAAAAGATTTGGCAACTAAATGTAAGGCCATCATTTTCTGATGTCTGTTTGCTAAAGTAAGGGGTATGTTTTTAAAGTTGTGAGAGTGATGCACAACTTTCTTGAAGAACGTGTGTTTCCCATCAAAACGCATTGTCCACAAATCAGATAGAGGGCCAAAGATTCAAATTAGCTGAGGGTAGTGCTCAACGTATTGGTGCTTTGGTCGTAGCGTTTCACCCGGGAAAACCTTCTGAAACAAGTGTCTATGTTCAGAGATTTTGCTATCAAGAAAGCACAAAGACTCCTCTGTAAAGCTTGTGGACATTGACAATTCCACCACATCTTTTAAGGTCATTAAATCATCCCAGTTTTCATCGCCGCTTGGAATGTGTTGACCAATCAATAATGGCAGAAGTCAGAGAAGAGTCCAATTTTCGTGACCATTTCCTCCAATTGTTGACTATGAGGAGAAGGTCTTAGGAATGAGCTGGGGTTGATTTGTTCTGTCTGAAAATGTGTATGGGAACTGTTTAATAGCATCATTCAGGGCCTCAAGGGAGATGAGTCTATTTGATATCAGTGCCCTTAAGCACAGGGCCAATTCTACTGGAACAATACCCTCCAGAAGATCATGCAAAATGTCTGGAGGGTAACCCTCAACAACATGAAAATGTTGCAAGTTTTCACTAAGCGGACAGCTTCCTTTCACACCATATTGTTGAGCCTTGGTTGAATCCTGTGACCCCTCTTGCACATGTTTGTCATGGCTTTCTTTTGTTCTTTGTTGAAATAAGCCTGTCCGTACTTCCGTGTGCTGTATTTCCTCCCGCTTGGCCATACAGAAGCGACAAACTTGGCTAACTGTGAAGCTTTCAAAGAACCCTCCCAAAGAATGGGCAGCCAGATTGTCTGCTGCCACAGACAACACTGTGCCCCTAACAGTGGCTCCCAACTGTTCAACATATATGCCCTGTTGCTCAAGAAAAACAAGGTCCTGAATGACAGGGCGGAGAATTTCACCATAACCATGGTCTTTGATGTTATTGACCTTGCAAAGCAGAGCAAGCTGAATGGAATGAAGAGACGAGCGATATTTAGGGTGTAAATTGCCAAGTACCCAGTAGATGGCAGTTTGCTTGTGTTTCTTTCTGGAGGTTCCAAGGGGTTAGCCACCTCAAAATCATCAATATACAGGCAAAGAGCAATCCTGAACTCTTCCTCATTCAAGAAAGCACTACCTTTGAAGCGGGCACCATCTCTGTAAGACTTGTATTGCTCTGACAAAGTTGCCTCGTGTGACATGGTCTTTTCCAGAATTTCTCTATTGCTCAGCAGTGTTTGCAGCATTTTTAGTATGGGAACATACACAACTGTCTGTTTGTCATTTTCTAGAACAAACTCAACTGCACATAACCAAAGGGAATTCGCTTGAAATGTATGATTTCCTCCTGTTTGCAGTTGACAGTGATCCCCCATCAGAAGTGAATTTGAGGAATACATTATTCTCAGTGACCACTTGAGCTATCTTATTCACTAAAGCATCATCAACATTTGCACAATGAGTATGTAGAATTCTTCGAATAGAGGAATGTAGCAATGGCTGTGATAACATATAAATTTGGTTGAGCTGATCGATAATCTCTTGCATGGCAGTTTCAGTGATGTTAAGAATTGACAACATTTTCAGGAAAAGAGCATCCACATTGCATCCCAACTGATTCTCCAAGTCTTCCACATCTTCATTCAGCTCAGCAACTTCACAGTCAATATCATCAACTTCAGGATCTCTCTCCTCCACTTGAACATTCACATTCGTTGGAAGTTCTTCAGCTACATTTTTTGAAACAATTTCAGGTTTGAATGCCATCTTGTTGTGTAGCTGATGCTCTTTGCTTTTGTGTGCAGTGAAAGTAGAATAAACACTACTCTGAAACTTACAGTCTTGATATGGGCAAGCAACCATTTGCCTCAGCTTAAGATGTCTTCGCAAATGGGTAAAGAAGTCTGCTTCTGAGCAAGGCTCCACAAAGTTGCACAGCTGACAGTGAAATGCAGTTTCTCCACTTTTGCCTGCATCTTTTTGAGAGTGCCATGTTGATAAGTGTACTTTGAGTGCATTAAAAGATTTAAATGTGCAAAGGCATTCCTTATGAAGACATGGGAGTAGGGATGTCGGAGTGTGGTATCCATGTTTTAAGCGGTAATGCTTCAGCAAGTAGCCTCTCTTTTCAGCAGAAAATGTGCAGTACTTACAAGTCCACTGCATTCAATAATACTGTTCTGGTTGACCTGAAAAGACATGATAATTTCAGCACTGAGAACTTGTTAAAAAAAAATACAATTTTTCTTAACAGTTTCAAATTAAAATGTACAATTATTTTTAATCACAAATTAAAATCTGCAAAGAATTATTTCAACATTCACAAACTAAAATGAGCAATGAATTATTTTTAATTTAATGTAATTATTTTTGAACATTCAAATTGAAATGTACGATGAATTTTTTTATCCAACTGTGATGACATTAATGCATGCCTGTTACCCCAACCCATGAAAGAAATACAAATATTGAATGATTTATTGTTCAGTGTATGAAGCATTAGGTGAATACCTGTAACTGCTGAGACTGGGATATGTGTGGACTGTTGACCATCTCCTTCAGCCTGAATGGAGGACTGAAAAAGAGCACAAAATTAACACAATAATTTCAAAGTATAGACACACAAATGACCAACCTTCAACACACCAGGTTGTTATAACATCAAGTGTAATCTCTGCAGTCTTGGTATCTGTATTCCTGGTTATTAGGTTTTTAGTTCAGTGAGTAACTACATCTATGGAACCTTTCCAATCAGCACTGGGTCCAAAATTGATGTTAATAATAGATTGGATCTAAGTGATGGTATCAATCCACGTATCCGATCTATAGTCTGATGATTTAGCCAGCGAGAAGCAGAGCTCATGTGATGAGATGTTTGTGAACTCTACTCATGTCTACACTGTGATGGAGCAGTGAAGAAGAGGTTTGATGCACTGAAGAACATATGAATGAAGGGTAGGTGCCATGTCAGACTATGGCCTGTTTCTGAGCAGGCAGAGTTAAAAAGTCAGAACAGAGTTAAGACAGGACTGCTCTTGGATAGACACTGCACTCTTTTAACACCAAGACTATATATACTGTCTTGGTGTTAAACTGGATATTGGGAGATAACAATCAATGTTTGGCACACGTTTTTCATCACTCTCCCCAAATTATTAAATCTGGAAATGACATAATAAATGCCAAACATGTGTTTAACACTGGCTTGCATTATACTTCTGCAACATAAAATCCTATGAGAGAATTTAAATATTGAAGTCAATGATTCTTTTTAAAAAAGTGGAAAGCTTAATCTATGTCCATCAAATGAGACACTTTTTCAACATAAAAACACACAAAAAAAGACCTTGCTGTGGTGCCACTAATAATCTACTGCAGTAGATGATATTCATTTAGATATGCAGACTTTCATAATTTCTATCATTCAGCTGAATTTCATTTACTTCTTTTAATAACTACTGATACAGATTTAATGATAAAGAATAAAGTGGCATGTGCTGGAAGATGCTCCAGCGCTTGAGCCTAGACTCTCAACTGTTAGACCAGTGTTAAAATGGTGAAATAACAAGGAATGTGGTCTACTACTCTGATTTTTTTGATTAATGCATTTTCAAACAATTTCAAATTATGAGTGCAGGTCGATCAAACATGGAGTGGGAGCACTGCACATGAAGAAAAGTAAATGGAAGGGGAAATGACACACATAATCTAAGAAACTAAACACTCTTAAGCAAGAACCGATGATGTCGGCGCACATAACCCCTAATTTCCACTGGATGCGGAACGACGCCAGTCTGTCGATGTCGTCTGTCAATACCCACTAGATCCGCCTGCTGCGGCTCCACCGGACAGTTGGAATCACGAGATTCCTGCTGTCGGACGTCGGCACACAGCGTTGAATTCATACACCGCGTGTCGACGTCGGACAAAAATAGAAGCTTGTCGATTTGTTTCGGCAGGCTTTCGGTACGTCGGCACGTCGGCGGCGTTCCGCATCCGGTGGAAATTAGGGGTAACGCCCCACTGTGCATTTAGTGCCTACCTGAGCCGAAATCAACAGACTGAAACTGAGTTAATTCTTGCACTAACTCTGTAAATAAATTACTGTATCGACATTTCAAACATTTTTAGGTGGGAAAGCAGCAGTTTAGATCCACAACGTGTGGTTAATTTGTCCAAATAACATCTATTTACAGTTTTGTTCTGGCAAATTCAGCGCTACCCAAGCTAGCCGTAGTGAGTACCGCACTTCCTGTTATTTTCACAAAATAAAACTCCGTTAACGATATAATTTTGCTTTTATTTTGAAAACAGGAAGCGAATATCCCCTCGCTCTCATGACATATATATACTCGCTCCAGTTAACTTTAACACCGCTAGAGAACAAATTTCGCCAAAAAAACACAACAGTCTACCACAAACTGTAGTCTACACTTGTTTCTAAAAATGTCGAAGTTACTGTCATGGTCAAATAGCATGGTTGCTAGCAGTGATATTTGATTTAATTGACACTCCTCCTCCCTGGCAGCACACAGTTGGCTACTACACCACAACAAGACAAATAGACTGTTAAAAGAGTAAAATATTTACTTACCAAATCAGTGTTAAGCACAAGTAACCCCACAACGCCGACAATAATTGGAAAAAGGTGTTGGAAAGGGCACTAGGTGACAATTCATGGAGGTGAGCAGAACCATACGTTTCAGAAAAGCGCGAAGTGGGCGGGGCAGATCTGCGCATGTCTGATAGATGGCCCAAAGGACATTGGGTACAATAAATGATTTTTTCTAATTTGACTTAACTGGGATACATCAAGTTAAGCAAGTTCTCCAACCCAAAATTAATACTTACTTATTTAAAAGTAGTATTCACAACAGATTGATGAAAACTGAATTTAGTTCACTTATCACATTTAATTAATTTGTATGTTAGCATTTACAGTAGGGGTTTGCATCTCCCATATGGAAAAGAAACATTTAAAAAAGTACTTAAATTCATGAATAGTATATGATTTACTCTTAAAAGTGTCCATTTTTGCATTCTTTTCATACAAGATATTAAAAAGAAGTATACGGATATTGTATGTATCATTCACTGTTGTATGCTTTACATACAAGTTTCATACAAAGGAAATATCCTTTGTATGAAACTTGTATGTAAAGCATACAACACTAAATCTGGATATAAGAACCTTAGTAAATTTAAACAAAATGAAACTTGTATAATTTGGGTATTTATCAAAATAGTATATGACAGTAATGATACTTACAATCTCCTTATACTTGTTTTTATTATCTTGTATGAAAAGAATGCAAAACTGGCCACTTTCAAGAGTAAATCATATACTATTCATGAATTTTAAATAAGTTTTTCTGTTTCTTTTCCATATGGGCTTCATTTGCTTCTGCTAGATAATATGTTAGCAGCTTCTGAGTTAGTAAGATCTCAGTTTTATACTTTCCCATGAGGGACCTCATGATGCACTGATGAGTGACAGTTGCTAAAACCAAGTGGGAACCTAGGACCTCAGACATTGTTCTGCAGCATATTTTTTATGTATTGCCTTGTTAGATCTTGCCTTGTTAGATCTGTTAGATACTTCACAATCACTGAAACATTTCTTGAAACCTCCTACCCTTTCCTCAAAACTGTAAACACAAAACTTAACATGCAAACTTAATTTACAAAAAAATGTGAAGTTATATGCAGGGAAAAATGATTAGGCCAGCCTGGTTTTCTTCAATTTCCAGTACATTTTTATGCCTGGTACAATTACCATTTGTTTTGACAAATATAATGGTAACACCAATATGGCTCATAAGAGTTTAATTTCAGAGCTGATATCTAGCCATTTGCCATGGTTTTATTGATACAGTTTTTTCTGATAGCTTAGATGCAATTTTTGAAACTTTTGGCTTTTTTTGCAAAACTCTACACACAAATCACAAAACCTTTCACCCAAATAGCAAAACACATTAGATTACTTGCAAAAGCACGTTTTTGCACTAATTGCATAAACACTTTTTGCTAAACTGTTCACACTCTTTCAAAAACAGTATTTTTGTATCCGATGGTGCACACAAGCCATAATATCAGTAAGCACACAAAGCAGCCACTGCACACTGGCAGTAACAATGAAAAACTCATTTGGCTTTTGCTTATCCTGTGTGCAGGGCATATCAGTTTTCAGTACCTTATACAGTAACACACAGGGGTCAAAGTGTATGGATATTTATTTACACACATCAAAATACGTAAACATAAAGTGTGTTTTTCAAGTCAAGGCACAAAAAAAAACATATAATGGAGAATATCACTGAGGGATGTCTTCTTACGGGGTCTGGCCACAAAATTTCATCAACATCACATGCAATGTCTTCCATTGCTAGGCAGCGGGGATAATATCTCCTCGAGTGTCGTATCCAGGCCTGACATGATACCTGGTCAATGTCTCCGCATGCCTCCTCCATTGCCTCTAGAAGGGCTATGCGCTGATGGGGGTGACGGTCATAGACCTTCCAGCGCCAAGAAGAGAAGAACTCTTCAATTGGATTCAGGAATGGAGAGTAAGGGGGGAGGTAGACCGCAATGAAGAGCGGGTGATCGATAAACCAGTTGGGGACCAGAACAGCGTGGTGGAAACTAACATTGTCCCATATGACGACATACCTGGTCTGCTCTGGTCTCTGAATGAGAGTGAATATTTCATGCAGGGTGTCCAGGAATGTAAGAATGTGTGCAGTGTTGTATGGGCCCAGATTTGCATGATGGTGAACAACACCGTTTTGGCTGATGGCTGCACACATGGTAATGTTTCCACCACGCTGTCCTGGGACATTGATTATGGCACGTTGTCCAATAATGTTCCTTCCCTGTCTTCTTGTTTTGCTGAGGTTAAAGCCTGCCTCATCCACAAAAATCAGCTCATTATCCATGGCATCTGCCTCTAGCTCCATCACTCTCTGGAAAAGACAAAACAAATGCATCACAGCAGGCCCATGCACAGCACACAGTATGCACTTCCAGATTCAGTACCAATGATAAGCTTACCTGCACAAATTCATACCGCAGTTGTTTTACACGTTCACTGTTTCTTTGAAATGGGACCCTATAGATCTGCTTCATCTTTATTTGGTTGCGTTCCAGTAAGCGAGATAATGCAGAGATGCTGACATTATTTATGTCCTCGAATGTTGTGTCATCCTCTAGTATGTGCTGCTGTATTTCTCGTAGCCTTATTGAGTTGTTTGCCAACACCATATTCACTATGTAGGTCTCTTGTTCAGCCGTGAATAGTCTTCTTCTGCCCCCAGCTACAGGTCGTCTAACAATTCTATAAAGTAACAATTTCAGTATTTTTACAGTAAATGTACCTGTATTACAGTATACATAATGTAAAACTTAGTATGAAGAAGATACTGTACTAACCGATTCTCATTTCGAAATGTTCTTATGATGCCTGCTACAGTGTAGCGGCTCAGGTTGGGTTGAACCCGTTGGCCAGCTTCCCTTAGGCTCATGCCATGGTTGATGACATGGTCCACTATTGTAGCTCTGATGACATCAGTGATTCTATTTCTTACTCGTACTCCTTCCTGTCCTCGTTCTCCTTGTGCTTCTGCACCTCCTCGTCCTCTTCCTCTAAGCACACCTCGTTGTCCTCTTCCTCTAAGTGCTCCTCCGCGTCCTTGCTGTCCTCCTCTCCCTCTTGCTTCTGCACCTCCTCCTCCTCTTCCTCCAAATTCATTTCCTTGTCCACGTCCACGTCCTCGTCCTCCTGCTTCTTCACCTCCACGTCCTCTTCCTCGCCCTCCTCTTACTCTCACTCCTCTTACTCTTCTTTCTCCTTCCATTGTTCTCTCCACACAAAAGGCTTACCTGTGGCTTATTTATGGTGCTCAGGCTGATTGCAAAGTCAAATAATTATAGATAATAGTTTTCACATGTGACAGTGTGGCCTGACAGTTGGCAAAATTGTGTAAATAATAGCCATAAATATGTATAGTTTTGACAGGAGTGTGTAGATCATCTGGAAATTGAGTGTAAAGCAGTGAGCTGTGTTTACAGTTTTGCAAAAAGAGTGCTGTGCAGTAAATTGTATTTACACATACACAAAGTGTTTGTTACGAAATTGCAAACTAAGTACAAAGCAGCGTTTGTGCTTTCAGTTTTGCAAACTCGGTGAAGGGTTTTGTGATAAATATTAATAGTTTTAGAAATTGTGCTATAAGAATCAATGTAAGTGTTTAAGCCATCAGAAAAAACTGTAATAACCAAAATCACTTCAGTTCTTACATCAATAGCTGTGGCATGGTACATCCAAAAACAGAAATTCCATTTTTTTTCATTTATGTCTGTTTTAGTCTCCTGATACACACAGGAGATGTAGTACTTGATTGCATAACCATTATTTTTGATGACTGAAGTCATGTGTCTTGGCAAGCTCTCCAGCAGCTCGTCACATTGTTCTGCTGTCATTTAGATCTGGTGATTGAGCAGGCCAAGGAATGTTTTAAATGTTCTGGTTCTCCATCCAGGCTTTAACTGACCTTGCCATGTGGCAAAGGACATTGTCTTACCAGAAAATCCAGTCACTGTAAGCAGTAAAGTATGTTATGCTCTATGCTTCCTCTGAACAACTAAGTTGTCTGGAGTGGGCATCAACTCTGAACTGGATTCATCACTGAAGAGAACCTTAGCTCAGTCATCAACAGTCCAATCATTGTCATCCCAGCAAACAGTAACTGGGCCTTCTTCTGTCTTTAGTCGATGAAGGGCTTCTTCCATTCCCCGTGTGACGCATGCACAGCCATCTTGTGGGTAGAAAGACGTTTCCTGCCTCGACCAGCTAGGTAGTACCATGTTGGGCTTGTTTTTTCTTGGTGCAATGAACGGCTGTCTTGGACTTGCTACCTGTCTCTCACTCATGTCAATTTCCAGCAGTGCCAAAATGACTGCTTTTGTGGCTTCACGTAATTCTTTTGTTTTAGGAATTATGTCAGAGCTGACAATTTCTAAGTTGTTGTGTTCATTGTATTCTTCAGGTGATATCAATTTGTACCAGGTTGTACCAGGTATTAAAATGAACAGGAACAAAACAAGGTCAGTCTAATATTTTTTCCATGACTGTATAAATTGCATACACAATGAATCCGCAGACATTGGTTTGTCATCTTTGTCCTGCTTACCTCATTCCATGGACAAGGTCGTGGTCTATCTCACTAGCTCAGATATCATTAGAAATTTCTTTTTTTTAATCTTACCCTTCCTCCCCTACTCCTTTTTGTCATTGTACCACTCCTCTTTCATGCACTCCTCCTCTGCCTCTTCAGTGTTGTTCCATTGCCGATAACTTAAACCTTAATACCCTGTGCACCTGGCTTACTATATATTGGTTTCATCACATCATTAGCAACAAGTGTGATCAGTTTGGAGTTATGTTTCAGCCTGTGCTTAAATAGTTTAACTTTTGCTACCTGTGCTTTATTGACAATGTATTTAGAGTTAGACACTCAATGAGATCTGCAAATTGTGTCTCAACAGATGAACGTTAATCTGTCGTTAATTGGTGTTAATTACAGAGAAGCACTATGGGACAACAGTCTAAAAACAACAACATTTTTTGGGATAATAAAATTTGTTTCCTAGTTCCCAGAGGGACAACAGTCATTGTGGTAATGGATCTGAAATGCTGAGCATATCCTATTTTTGCTCTGATCTGTAAGTGTTTAAGAATCTCTGCAGTGCATACTTTTCAAAGTCATCTGCCTGCCTGACATCTGTATGTCATCACATTGCATCATGCAAATCTGATCACAGATGCAACTTTATGAGGAAATAACTTTAAAGTTGAAACTGTTGGATTTTCATCAATGTGATACAGTAAGTGAGTGGTAGTGAAGTTGATCAGAGCAGATGTAGATAGTGTCTTCCATCAATTAGCCAGCTACTTTTGTGTATACCCACTGTTCCATCTCGAGCAGCTCACCATGTTATTTATCAGTTGTGTGTGATTTCACACACTGTATTTCTGAATTTCAGTATCAGTCAGGATGTACATGTAAAAATTGTCCATTTAATATCAGATTTTGGAATTGACATCATGTGCAATTCACATTATTGTTATCAAAAAAGCATGTTCTTGTCTCCAGTCCAGTTTCACAGCTTATCTAATTGTATACAATGCATAAAAAAAAACATGTTCTTATTGAATACATGAGTATTAGCTGCACATCATATTCACAACTGGAGAATCCCCTATATGTCAAAGGATTATTATTGTGTCGTCAATCTGACATATAACACAAACCCAATGGCAAAGTCCATTTTGTCACAAATAAACAACACAAACATAAACTCTGGAGCTGGCCTGCGGTGTGATATCCTGTTCAGAAGCAACCAAGAACACATTGTATCCATACTGTACATCTGCAGGACCTCCTGTCTCACTGGGGCTGTGGGGTATACGTTACAATGTGTTGTGGATCTTTGGGTCACAATGTCAAGTTTAATTTATGTAGTCCTCACAAATGTAAAAAACTAAGTGGTTTTGTTTCATTGTGTCAGAGGACTACTATCCCACCAAGGAATCCTGATCAAGTATGAATATATGAAGGGTTGGGATGAAAATATGTTGCCAAATGTTCTGGAACCCATTAACTCTCAAAATGCCAGCAAGCACACACATGCACAAAACACTGCATGCAAGAGCAAACACACGCTGATGTGCTCCCCTATAGTGAGTACAAGCATGGGATTCAAAAACACTCACAGGTGCAGATATCAATACATATTATCGCTTTCTCTCCTTCTTCTCTATGGGCAGCCTGTCTTGTTTTCTGGCAGCTGATCAGCTGATCAAATACTTGAAGGTGTCATCCCTACCTTGCATCTTTATTTTTACACACAACCTTGTAGCAGCTGGACACACACAGTGCACCAAAGCACAGCTACTGACTACTGATGTAAAGGTGATGTGAGTTCCTTTCTGGTTTCACCTCCTCAGCTTGTATCCGACCTCATAGGAAAACAGAAAAGAAATGTAAGAGATTGATCTTTCTTAAAAATGTAAGTGGCTTGGAGACAGCAGACCCTCCTGAAGGGATCTGTCAATGGGATATCTGTTCAGTGATGATGAAAAAACAACTCCACAGACCACTGAGGTGAGTTGTACTCCTTAAATATAGACTATGGTGAGTGATAAGCAGCTTTAAAGTGATAGTTCAGAATTTTGGACATAGATCTCATTTCCAAGTAAGGTGGCCATACGTCTGGATTTAGGCCGGACAGTCTGGAATTTAAATGCCTTGTCTTGCGTCCTGTGGAGCCTCAAGCCGGGCGCTTATTTGTCCTCCTTTTTGGAGTTGCACGAGTGCAACGCTGCATATCTTCCGATGGTGTAAAAGTGATTGGCTAAAAGCGGTGTCACTCATTTCTCTGATTTCTCATTGGTTGAAAATGTAAACAAGCCGTCCCCTTTTCCCATGTGCTAGCTGTGCCGGTGTCTCATCTCATTAACGGAATGTTAACGTGCCGAAAACACGGACCTCATTCGATGCCGAATGGTCAAAAGACATTTGTCAACATTTGTCAGCAAAAGTAGCAAAGATGATTTGCATGCATATTGCACACTTTGTCGTTGTTGTTGTTGTTTTCCAAGTGAGCCAGAGTGTTGGAGATGTGTGGAGACAGTTTTCAAAAAAATTCATTCAGTCCTTCTAGTTGCAGAGTTCACTGGTGCTAGGCTAACACAAGTCATGGTTCTAGTTTAACCTGCCATTAAAAACCCACTCCACAGTGCACCTGAGGAAAATCACGTATAACACCAGACTATCGATGTAAATGTCTGTGTTGATAGAATAATTTTAGACAGAAAACTAACCTTGCATTTTGAAGAATTTATGTCTCAGTAGCAGCAGCTAGTTCAACAGCGGCGGACTGATATCACCTTTGTTTACCTTGCATTCCTCCTCCGTTTGCATTTGTGTGTATTTTCCTCACTGTCACCTCCAGTGTCTGGTTCTTCTGTCCTGGTTTTCTGCAGCTCCACTGGACACTGTCTCTACAGACACTCTCTCTCTCTTGTTCTTCCCTTTCAGCATCCATCTCTCTCAGCTCTCTTCTGTGTATTCCAGCTCGTCCAGGTACGGTTCATTGGAGAAAAATTGCTCATCATCGTCTTCAAAGGCATCAGAAAGTCCTCCAAACGTGACCATATCTGGTCTTCAGAACAGGCTTCTTCATGTACTCTACGTCGTCTATCAGCGACAGCAGCATGTAAACAAACTATTTTAGATCTGGTAAACTAGCTGTTAGGTGATATCAGTCCGCCACTGTTGAGCTTCCTACCAGGAAGTATAAGGCGCTGCTGCCTTAAAATTCAACATTAGTTTTATGTCTAAAATTATTCTATCAACACAGACATTTATATCAATAGTCTGCTGTTATAACTGATTTGCCTCAGGTGCACTGTGGAGTGGCTAAGACTGTTTTTAATGGCAGACTAAACTAGAACCATTGACTTGTGTTAGCCTAGCACCTGTGAACTCCAGCTAGAAGCACTGAATGAAATTTGTTGAAAACTGTCACCACGTCTTCAACACTCACTTGGAAATGAGGCCCTATGTCCAAAATTCTGAACTATCACTTTAATGCTAAGCTGAAATGCAACAGGATCTAATCACCCAGGAAAACAAGTAAGCTGAGTGTGTGATGAGCTGTTGGACATCTCAGTAGAAGCTTTCATACTAATTCTATAACTCCTGAATGAAACTGTATTTACGATAAGTCACTGATTATTGCGTCTCTGAGTTGAATACTTCATAGTGTAAACTGCAATATGCCATAGTGTCAATGAAGCAGATGCCTAATTTGAATTTTACATCATGATGCAATGTGAAAGCACTTTCTCAAAGTAAAGCCAGGGACAAACCTGAAGATTGGTCAAACTGCACATTCCTGACCTGCCAGATGTTTTTTTCATGAAAGGCTTCAATGAAAAGCCACCTGTTTGCACCTTTATGTGCCTTTTTAACATACACCTGTCATAGTGGGCATAATATAATTCCAATTAAAGTGGTTACTATGGTGATACATTTTATTGGCTCACACTGACAGTATACAGTAGCATATTGCAGCTGTTTCATTGACATCATAATTCACAAATTAAGAGAACATGTCAGGCATTGGTTCAAATGATAAACGTGGTTCTTCAAATGAGATTTGTGGATGTCTATGGGCGGTCTATAAAAGTGAGGGCAAAGGACAAAACTATGTTGGGTCATTTTTGAAGTTGAGTCATTTTCTTGTGTAAAAAGTTGTTGAACCTTATTCAAGACGGAAAGATAGATAGATAGATAGATAGATAGATAATGTAGATACTTTAATTTTACTTTTACAGCTCTCTCTGTAATTTACTGTATATAATAACCTATAGTGTATGTCACAGTGCATGTATAATGTATTATAATGCATATATACTCAATCAAACTATATGGCCTCATCCTGACTTGTTCTCACTTACTTAAACATAAAATTTGGAATATGTGGTGTGGTTTACAGAGGTCCACATCTAGGGAATGAGACAGACTGATTGAACTAGTTACTTTACAGTCAAAACTGTTTAAATAGGTATATTATCTCCACTTGCAAAATTATTTTATGTTCTGTATTTACTCAGTGACTGATGGAATAAATGATTTTGGACCATTTATTAGTTAAGGTTAGAATACTTACCTTGTATGGTCTTTGGCTATTTTAGATGTCTTGTAGAGTTTAACTGCGTGGATTTTTTTTTTTTTTTTTTTTCAAATCTAGACATGCATTAGTATTTAGAATACATACATTTGCTATTGCACTTGTATAGTATTTTATCTGCATTAAACTGGAATGGCATGATCTGCATGCTATAAAATACTGATCCTTGCTAACTATTTGAAGAATTAAAAGTAGAGAAACAGCATGTTGTTGTACTTTCTGGCTGCTCCCTTATGGGGAAGCCACAGCAGATGATCCACCTGCAGACTTGGCGTTAGTTTTTTTTTTACATCAGATGCCCTTCCTGATGCAACCCCCACCCATTTTGGTAGCCGGGACTGGGAGGGAGTCGAACCCGGGTTTCTCAGGTTGAAGTCATGCACAATCATCCACTGCCTTACCGGCCAGGTAAAAGCAGAGAAACAGTATAGTCTTCACAATTTGTTGTACAGTATCAGTGCCTCTGACGCCAACCTCCTCTCCCTTCACCCAGAACCAAGCTGGAGCAATAGAGCCACCCTGCCCCCACCTTCTGGAACTGTCTGCCCATAAACATTCAGACCCGCTGTGACGGACCCAGGCCTGGGTTTTGTGTAGTGTTTATGTACAGTGCACTATTGGTTGTTTGTCTTGTTTGTTTGCAGGTCTGATGCGGTCATGTCATTAGGTTGACAGGGAGCACCTGGCCAGCGTTCCCAGTTAGGCCTATTTAACCCCGCCTTCCCAGACACCAACTCTCTCTGCTCGGCACTCCACTCAGCACCTAGCCAGCATGCTGTTTTTTTCTTTTGTTTGGTCTTATTTTCACACTAACGACATGCACCACACATTGATCATCACAACCATACACTCTCCTACACCCCTGATACTGATATCCACACTATATGATTGAATAGCTTATTTTGCTTCAGTAAACTTTGGGTTGATTATAATTGAGTTTTACTTGTATGTCTGTTTTGTTGCGGCCTACTAGCCGTTCATAACACCTGCACTGACCTCCACACCTTCAGAAAACTCACTTCTTCAAGACACATCTTTTTTATTATTTAATGTATCACATATCTTAGCTATCCATCTGACAGTTCTCAAGATATATAACTTTTGACCACAAAGATCATTGCGTGCTGACAGAGGCAATCACTAGTCAGTCAGATGCATCATCAGGGTACCATGAGTGGCTGTAAAAAAACATCAGGCAATTCATCTTCAGTAGCTGTTGAGATATTTCAGTGTGGTGGACCCACATAACAACATCACCCGCAGAGCCATGCAACTACCATGACTGCAGGAGCGAGTGACAGTTATTATTATAAATGGCAGTACTTTTGTTCCACAGTTTGTTCCCAATGTGCCCTTGAGTAACTAAACTGTGTAGCTGTGTTCAGATTTAACTGGCCCCAAATGAAACCAACGGTATAATTTCAGTGCTATAAAATGCTTCGCTGATTCAAATGGTGGATACAGTTTCCAAGGGCGTTGACAACAACTTCCCTGATTGTGAATGAATCATTCAACTGAGTAAAGTATGCTGCCATAGAAATTATAGGAACAAATCATTTTGTCTTACAACCGCACAACACAACCAGTGTATCATACATACTGTACTGTAAAAAAAACATTTATTTCACATGAAGACATTTTTGTACATAAAATCAGAAACAAATTGAGTGTTTATCAACAACTCTTAGACTCTTTAGTAAATAATTATAGCTAATTTTTGTTATAATTTTAGTACAGTTCACAATGGTTATCAGCACACAGTATGCACCTTCTGAAATTAAAGTGCTTAAAATTTGGTGTCCAATGTAAGGATGGTAAAAAAGTAAAATAAAAGAAATCAAGGTTATTTTTATCTGTTATCTTTATGCTGTGATTAAGAAGTAGTTTTTATGCTGTTGGTCACTGGAATAAAGAGGTGTGAATTGTATTCAAGTCTGAGGTGTCTGCTTCTTATTGTTGATTTATCACATCCTGGAGCCTCTGATTTCTCAACAGGTTCTTACACACGCACACACACACACACACACACACACAAGCATACACAGGACAAACCACCAAGTCAGGCTTAATTGAAAGGCATCTTTTAAGACTGTTAAAAAGTGCTCTGTCAGCCTGGGGAGAGGAACAAGGCTGTTACATTATTCAGGGCACTTGGCCTTTCCAATGGTACACTTGAGTTGTGTTTTACTCAGTCTTGATTTCCTCATGCTTTGATCTGTCTTTATCATATGTTTTTTACAACCTCATTTGTCTGTCAGGCTAATTATTTTTGATTCTATTCACCTTTCACAGAATTCCCCACTGGGGTTTTAAAAAGAACCTGCCATGTCGCCATACGTTCCTTTATGGTGTGAATGTTTTAAATAGATAATAGAGCAGTGTTAAGCTGACAACGTAGACATGATGGAATCACATGTTTCTGTCTTTTTGCCAGAACACAGTGTCACACCACAGGGAGGCCATGGAGCATGGCATACTGCCATAGATGAGTGTCAGTTCCATGTGCTGGTGCTGGTGACTCTTCAAATATGCAACCAGCTGCTGGAGTTCATGTAGGCTGAAATCTATTCAAAGGAACACATACAAAGCTTGAAACAATCACTTGTATTTGAAAAAAATGTAAATTCGAATCACTGACAGATAGAAATCTAGGCATATTTCCAGCAAGGTGCCAACATGGAGATAAACTAACAAATCAGAGGACTCTCCTCAAATAAAAGGAACATCAACGTCTCATAATGACATATAGATGGCTTCTCTCCCAACAGATGAGGAATACTGTGAGCCGTTTGAGCTCCCAGTGAAAAGATTTTGATTTTCAACAGGGCTTGATGTAATGAAAGCATTACTATTGTAATAATCAAACTTCCCTGAGAAGTATGTCAGGTCCAGGTAGTTTTCAAAATACATCATTTTACTCAATAATTAGCATATTTAAATACAGGGATATGTGCCCTGCGATGAGGTGGCGACTTGTCCAGGGTGTACCCTGCCTTCTGCCCTAAGACAGCTGGGATAGGCTCCAGCCCCCCCGCGACCCTATGAGGATAAGCGGTAGATAATGGATGGATGGATGGAAATACAGGGATGACATGTTTAGATTTTAAAATCATATTCAATATTGGGCAATAATCATAAAACATGATCCAATATAATTTGTATAAAACTACATAAATGTATTGAAAATAGATGGGAAACACTGCACTACTAAATTGGTCACCACCCACATCAGTACTTCTGTACTGCTGTATTAGAGACTTGACCTGAAGCCTGATTAGCTTGCAAAACTTTAAAAAAAAATAATAAACTAGCTGGTTCTTATGCAGCGCACTGCCATGATTATCATTAGCCACAATTGTAATTTCATCCCCAAGCTCCCAGCTGCCCAAAGCAAAGCATTTTGGTTGCATTGTTAGTATTCATACTGGGATAACGTCTGTCATTGTGTAAGTTAAAAGACAAAAAACAAGACCCAGCTCCACTCATTGCCCTCTTAGTAATTCACTGTATGTGTGCAATGCCCTAAGCACATGCCAGCACACATCCACTCCACTTGCTGCACTCACACACAGAGCACTTTTCAAAGTCATGGTTTTAAAGGACAAAGCAGTGAATTTCAATTTGTTAAAAAAGTCTCACATCAGAGCTGAAACAATTAACCACTTGTCTGTGCAGTTTTGGATAGAGTCTTATTCCTATGCAGTTTAGAAGCACTCCTTAACAGCTGTATGGTCTAGTGAACTTTCTGCACAACACAGCCCTGTCACTGGGATTGATGTAGCCACATTGATATGACCACTGCCAAGGTCCAAGCCTTCGTAGCAAGGCAAATAGTGCAACAAAAGCTGGTACAGAGTAACTGAAGACGGTCAGTCTTAGTATTGAGTTTCAAACAGCTGTAAACAGCTGGAGCACAAGGCAGCACAATCACAGTGATCACTATATAACTCTTTGTTACACAGGTTATCTCCCTGTCATTCATCAGTTCACACATACATACACACTGCCTGTTGTTCAGTATCTTGCTTGTGTCTAGACTCATAGAGCAGGATGATGATTTTCACATGGAGCTGCTAAATCGTTCACATTTGAAAGATCCTGTTAAATATGAAGTGAACGCAGAGGGAAATAAAAAAAAAAATCATTCCTTACTGTTTATGTATTTTTAAGCATCCCCAGCTTCAACAAATGGACGTGTTGAAATCACCCCCATAATGTCTCACTGTTTCATGGTGAAACTATGACTAGCATCACCATCTCTTTTTTTTTTTTTTCATCTCTTTTTAATCTCCTCATGGATACTTTTTCACCATACCATTGTTGTCTTGGTTGGTTCTACAAGAAATGCAGTTTTTACCCACATCCTTAACTGCATATAAAGCCTTTTGTTTCATTTTATTTATTTTTTATTTAAATATATTTATATTGTTGGTTTTGTTCTGCTGTTGTTAACTCTTTGAGTGCCAGCCATTCTCTAAAACCGAAAGTGCCTTGTGCCAGCGTTTTTGGCCATTTTGAGTCATTTTCTAAGACTCACAGAATATTTTGTGCTATGACTCGACTGAAAACATTGAATAGCTCAAATGAAAGAAGAGACTCTAATTTCATCATGAAAAAATGTTTGTTTTTACTTTGTTCCATTGTTGTTTTATCAGAGGTAGAGGACACTTTCACCAAAAAGCATCACTTTTTGTCCAGATTCTGTTTATTTTGCTCTGTAGTCTCTAGTCTGAGAGCAGCAGGGATGAATGATTTCCTGTATGGTTCCTTTGAACAGTAGGGGTGAGGAAGTCTGCTGCTGAGGCTGCTCCTCGGTTTCTCCACTGTGTTATGGAGGTGGTAGGAGGTGTTGTCCATGATTGCTTGCATTCTAACTAGAATCCTCCCCTCAGCCACCTCCTCCAGGGGTGACAAGCCTGGAGCCAAATACACATTCTGCCTTCCTGACAAGTTTGTTCAGGCTGTTGGCATCCTTCGCTTTGATCCCTGCACTCCAGCAGAGAAGATGGTGCTCACCACAATCGACCGTTGAAGGACCTGAGACTCGTATACAGCCTCTTTGTTTGTGGACGTCTCAAGCTTATTGGATAGATGTAGGACATTTGAGGTATTTGTAGGATGGGAGAATTTCCACATCCATCCCAGCGATGGAAACAGGAGAGAGTGTGGACTTCGTCATGTTTAGCTGCAGGTGATTCTCTCCACACCATCCAATGAAGCGGTGCACCAGATCCCTGTAGTCCTCCTCCAATCCACTCTCCACACATCCTACCATGGCTGTGTCATCTGAGAACTTCTGCAGATGACTGGACACTGTACAGTGTTTAAAGTCAGCGGTAGTCACGTATAGAAAGGGAGATAGAACAATTTCAATTCATTTCAAACAACTTTATTGATCCCTAAGAGGGCAATTTATCTGCAGTTCACCAGTAAAGTCACACAACCATGCACACCATGCGTCAGAAGCTCCAGATTAAAACGACAAACAGAGGCCAGTAAAGTCGTAAGTAATTAAGACAATAAAAGACAATAAAAGAACAGTAAGAACAATCACAACATGAAATCTTGTACAATAAAGATAAAGGAAATGTCATTTAAAGCGGCTGCTGTCCACATTCAGCAGCTTGATAACAGAAGGAATAAAAGATTTCGTATATCTGTTCGTTCTCCCCCATTCCTGGGGGGCGATGTTGCTGATCACGGTCAGACAAACATCGCCGTAGTCTCACAGATTGTGGTCTGCCCGTCAGATAGCTGTGGAGTCATGTGACGAGGGGAGCGTCCACCTGCATGTTCTCCAGTTTGGCCTTCAGCGGTGTGGGCTGGATGACGTTGAAAGCACCTGAAAAGTCGAAGAACATGATGCGAGCAGTATTGTTTAGTTTCTCCAGTGATGAGTAGACCCTCTGCAGCAGATTATTGCATCATCCACCCCCACATGAGACTGGTATGCAGGGTCTTGTGATGAGCACACCTATGGTCTGAGGTGTGCCAGGACCAGGACCAGTCTCTCCATGACCTTCATTATGTGGGAGGTCAGTGCTATGGGTCTGTAGTATTTCAGTGATGTAGGTTAGCTTTTCTTGGGCACTGGGACCAGGCATGATGTTTGCCATCACACTGGGACTCTCTGAAGGTTCAGCCTCGGGTTGAAGAGATGTTGGAGGTGTGAGGGACAGAATGGTCACCCCGAGTACCGGGATGTAGACGACTGGACAAGGAGGGTGAGAGGATTGTCAAAAATATATTGAAGTTTTATTTTGCTACTGGGAAAAATCCCAAAATCAAAGAAAATAATGTTGGACTTCCCAAACTGTCATTTTGGCAACACAACTAGCAATTTTAGCAATTTTAGCAACAACCTCTCTGCAAGCTAGTACCATACCTCTCTCTGTCTCTCCCCAAAATGCTGAACGAGGCCTTCCTTAAATAACTATGAGCTTTGGGCCCAGTTGAGTCAATCAGGGACAGTTAGGCCATATCATTTTCCATGCGGACTCTAAACAATATTCCCATCAATAATATAATATTTTGGCAGGAAATAAAAATAGTAGAGCAACAACACATGTGGGGTGCGAGTTAGAAGAGGAAGTGAGGTGGGATCCAGGCCCCCTAGAGCTGTAGTGATGGTAGAGTCTACCCTATTGGAAAAGTGGCATAACTCATATGCTCTTTCAGCATCTCCCTTGCATGAAAAACATGGGCCCATCCCTTCTGTATAAGATAATCTCACAGAGGTGCTTTGAGCCAAGCGGGAGCTGCACAACAGTTGTAAAGGAAGTACTACATCACCCGAGCCAAGAACTGGGATAGCGAGGCGTGTATGTGCCGTCTGATGCCAGTGTGCCTGTCTGCTTCTTTGGCACAGCTCTGTTAGCCCTTATTCACTTCTGTGCTCACCAACATTATGCCAACAGCAAGTCTCTGCTCCAATCCACATAAATTCACAGTAATAACTTCCTGGCTTCCGTCTGTCATCACTGTTTGATCTGCAGTTTTGTGGTCAGGTTGTATTCTGCCAGGACACAATTTCAGTTGCTTAAAAAAAGGCCAGTAGTACACTGAAGTACTCTCAATAATGAATTCATTTCAAAGTGATGGTGCTCTTGAGTTCAGATGCTGACTGTCTCATATTGCCAGCTATTTGAGAAGTGATAACTGATTGAAATTATGGTGCATTGTATCATCTGTCCTACAAGAAGTTATGTAAACAAGAAATGTAATAAATTAGAGTACAACTCTCATTTACAAACCTCCATTTTGTCTTTTAAACTGTAGGAAACTGATTCTGTAGGTGATGCTGGTAGCAATTTATGATACTGTTGTATCCAATAACTTATGCTCCTCCAGTCTTTCGTCAAAGTTGTTTCGGCTGTGATTTGTGGCTCCTGGGATGGGAACTGCAGGTAGCCCTGGCGAGGTCAAGTTTGGAGAACACAGGATCACCCCCTGTACCTCCTGAGCCATAGCTGGCAATTACAAAATGCTGCTAAAACTGTTGGGGTAAAGGGAGATACCTATGAAGTTTTTAAAAAAAAAAACATGTTTCACACGTGTTATCTGGCTAGGCCACTTGTCACATCTCATGAAGTCTTGGTTATGCTTATGTCTGGATTAAACTATTTTCCGAACTATTTGCCCCTTGTGTCAAACATAAATCACAATACTTGTGATATCTCAGATTACATCGACTTAAGTGACATAGATCATTGGCAATAACATCATGTAACTTGATTAATTGGCATCACTGCAGCAGATCTCAATTCACCTGACTTCATTCGTATTCAAGTTATAGTGTGATACGCTGTATGAATCAGGCTATTTAATGTAAATTAGCAAACACGCATGAATAGCGACTCAATTCATGATGGTTTATAATCGTTATTGCCATAATAATCTTTCTGCAAAGCTACATAAATATTTTTCACAGTGTGTTTTGTGGTTCGTCTTTTTGTTCCCATACTGAATTAATACAATTAACAAATTAGTTTATAGTATGTAGCAGTCAGCAGTCGTTAAAGGGTTAAGAATGAAAATGGTTTCCTAGACTCAAAGACTGGACAGTTATTCCACCGGATTGCTTTAATGTCATATGTTGTGGAAACTACTCCGTGGCATTTGTGTTGGAGATTTAAAAAAAAATGTGCCAAGGGCAATATGGCAAGATGTAACATTTAAGTATTATTCTCCATTAACTTTATGGGACTTCATCTTTACTGCATCTCCCAAAAAGACTAAGAAAATGGGGAAAGCTATGGCAACAGGACTAAGTGATTGAAAGGTCAGTGATCACATTACAGTTCAAAATGCCTTTTGCTCTTGTTCTTTGCTTCTCTGTTACCTCTCCCATCAACCACTCATCCATGTTTTTTTTAAAAAAAAACATTTTCAGTTCAATTTTTGTCCTCAGCTCCAGCCTTTTATCCTGCCTCTTCTCTTCCTCCACCACTACATCTCTAATCGACTATTCTATCTCTCATCTTTTCCCTCAATTTTTACTCACTCTCCCTCTTTCTCTTGGCTCATGCTTCTGTCTATCTCTTCTTCATTACTTCCTTTCATCCATATCTTACTCATTCTCTCTCTTTGTCTGTCTTTGTTTATCTCACTCTATCTCTATCATTGTTTTGGACCATGATAACAAAGGGTCTTATTTTATTTTATTCAATTTCACCAACAACAACTCACAAATTACAGATAATCATGAGGACAAAATTAATAGCCCCCCAATGAAAATTTCATTTTTTTTAATTACTTCCCAAGTGCTGATAAATCGAGCAAAGCTTTTTCAAACCTCCCAGTTTTATTTTGGATGCTTACATTATTTAACTTTGCACACAGAAATGACATTACTTCACAAAAACCTAAAACTACCGGGGTCAAAATTATTAACCCTCTTAAGAACTGACCTTTTAAAATCAAATTAAACTGAAGGTTATCTCCCAATTTACAAATAGTATAAAAGTTTCAGTAAGGGGGGTTTAGCTGTCATTTGAGAAAGCACCACACCAAAAAAGAAATCAGTTTGGACCCAGAAAAAGAAATGTTGATGCTCATAAAGCTTTACAAAGTCATCCAGAACTGGAGTAAGAAGCATCATCATCAAATTCAAAGACAGCTTCCCAGTCCAGAACAAGTCTGGCAGAGGTAGGAGGAGAAAGATTTCAAAGAATCTGGAAAGAAAACTAGTGAGAGATGTGTATAAAGACCACACTTAGCCAAGTTAGGAAATGCAGTCTCAAAGAAGACAATCAACACAGACATTTACATTAATAGTCTGGTGTTATAACTGATTTGTCTCAGGTGCACTGTGGAGTGGGTAAAACTGTTTTTAATGTCAGACTAAACTAGAACCATTGACTTGTGTTAGCCTAGCACCAGTGAACTCTGCAGCTAGAAGGACTGAATGAAATTTGTTGAAAACTGTCTCCACACATCTCCAACACTCTGGCTTATGTACAAAATTCTGAACTATCACTTTAATTACTTGGTGATATCAGCTCATGCTAATAGAGCTTTTGTAGCTACTCAGCATTCATAGCTGATATTTTTCTTCACAATGGTGAGAAACTGCTGTGATGGCTCGAAAAACAAATAGGTGTGACTATCTGTGTGTGTATCTGGTGTTAGCTTTGGAAATGTCAGCTAATCAGTTTTGTAGTGCTGTTTTGTTAAACACAATATCACCGGTGGATAACCATGAGAAATACTTTGGCGGGTTTTTCTTTTTCTCTATTTTGTTTTCTTTACTTTTGCTCCTTTCTTTATTTTTGTGTATTCTCTTTGTCTCATGTTTTACACATTAAATTCACAGGATGTTTAAAAAATGTATAAACTGTGGTGTTACAATGTACAAAATGTACAATTTCTTCTTCAACATATAATACACAGTAAATGTAGTACAGTGCATTTCACACACACACACACACACACACACACGCACACACACACACACACACACACTCACTCTCTCATCAAGGCTGTTGCCAGAGCAGCATCTTTTCAAAGACAGTTGTTGTCTAAGATGTCATGGTTATTTTGCTGATCCCTACATATTTGGTGCAGGTTGGTGGTTGTTTGATGTGTCTAAATCTGCACGCTTGTGAGCGCATTCATCTCATGCTCCCGTCTACATGAACCTCCATCGATTTGTCTGTTACATCATGTCAGAGATGCCACAGGCATCTTGCTGATCTTTCCATATTTGTGTGTCTGTGTGTGGGTCCTCGTACCCTTGTGTTACTCTGATCCATTTTTTAATTTTCTACTTGTGAGAGAAATAATCCGAGCAATCCAACTTTTATGTGATTGTTTTGTTTCATTTTTACGATTTCACATTTCGGGTCTCGCTTTTTTCAAGCTGTTTATTATGTTGATCTGCCATGAGCTGATCCGTGAGAAAGTCTCTGCCGCCTCCTCAGCTTGCTTTAAAATTCACTCCGGCCCTCGGTGCTTTGAATCACCGCATCGAGAGAGGGCTGATTTAGCATTTATTTATTCAGAACGGCAGTTAAAAAAAACAGCCAAGGGACAGAGAGACTAACACTCTGGAAAGACACGTTGAGTGGGAGCTTGTCCAAAGAAAGAAGAAGGATTCAACTGTTTAAGCGTGCATTTCTTTTCTTGAACTTTTCATTCAAAGTGACAGTTTAACATTGTAGGGAACATTTTTTTTCCTCAACTATGCATTATCTGTTCAAATTGATTTGAAAGTCAATCAATTAACCACACACAAACATGCATCAAAATGCTCAAGGTAACCATGCTTCAGACTTCTGCTCAAGCTGCAAAATGTTACGAGCAGGGAAGAGGTCATTGTGAGGGCTCCATATTGATGAGAGCCCAAAGGCACGACTCAGAGACAAATGTACGGTGCAGTTCACGAGTCTATATTAGAAGGTGACAGGCAGGAATCTGAGCTCAGTGTTCCAGCGGGGAGATGGAGGAAAGCATGCGCCACCAGGCAAATGAGGATGGGCGCCTGGGAAGCCCTTCACTGAGTTGCACTCAACTACAAAGAGGGGATAAATCGAAATCACTCGCATAACCTGCGAAGGAAAAAACAATTAACAATTAGCTGTGAAACTAAAGATCTTACTAAAAGGCTACAAAAGGTAAAGCAATGTAAATTGCTCACTGAGGAGACTGTAAGAAATAGGAAAACTAAGGGTGCTAGTAACAGGAATACCAGGAAATAAATAAGCACGGCTACACTAATGAATGAAAATTAACAAAAAAAATAAATAAATACACCCACAACTCATCCACTATGAGGATGGAATCAACTAGAAAACAAAAGAGGCTCTCACCCTAGAGGCTATCAAAATTTACCAAATCAAAATCACTCTGAAACAGAGGGAAAAAAAAAGAAACACAACAAAAGACTACTCTCACTAGAAAAGGATAATGAACTAAGCATCAGACTATCAAAAACTAGAAACAAAAAGAGCTCTAAGGCTATCAAACTTAAAAACAAAAGAAATCACTGGAAGTCGAGGATTGCTGGGAACACAGGAGATCTGGAGACGGACACAGGGAACATGACAATGAAAAAATAAATGACAGGTTTATTGTCCACGAGGTAAGGGGACACAGGTGGAAACAGTCAGGGCGGGGCTGACAATCACAGATGCGGGAACACAGGAGGACAGGAAGCAAAGTGATCTGAAACGACAGGGAGACAGGGTTATTTTCAGAATAAAACAGGAAGAGACAAGACTAACATGCAGGCACAGAACATAAAAAGTTTAACTTAATTAAACCAGAGCAGACAGAGCATGACATTCACATTGTTCAGCGAACCTCAAACCTCAAACTGTATTTACTTCAACCTAGTCTGACAATATATAAGCAACATAGCAGCTTCACTTGTTGCTGCAAGCTCGCTGGTTCAAGTTCCTTTTCCTGATTAAGGCACCAACTAAGGACTGACTAAGGAAGGGGCAATTCCCCTAAACTAGACAATGAGGCCACATAGCCACTCAATGGACTGTATTTCCTGTGTTGAGCAAAGCTGATTTGTATATCTTTCTTTCATCACAGGGAAATAAAAAAAAAATCAATATAATGCAAATTGTGCGCATTCAGAACATATGTGTGTCACATGAGTGGTGCATCATGTGTATATGTATTGGAATAAAATATAAAAAGCTTCAAAGTAAGAAAAGAAATAAGTGTAAGAGAGAGGGCGGGAGAGAGAGAGTGTCTCCCTCTCTCTGTGTCATTCTGTCTTGGCCTCCGGAACAAATCTCATTTCCTCAAGCTGCTTTGCTCTGAGCAGAGGAAATACTCTTTTCTGTGTGTGTGTGTGTGTGTGTGTGTGTGTGTGTTAGAGAGAGATGGAATAAAAGGGAGACAGGTTGACAGACAGACAGTGGTCCACAGCAAACAACAGTCACCATGGTAACTCTGCAAGCCATGAGCCATGGGCTGCTTACGTCACCTAAACACACACATACACACAGTTTAATATGCTCCACTGTTTATCAAAAAACTATTTTCCCTTCCTCTGATCACTGAACCTAAACTCAGCTCAACCCCAAACCCAGGCTTTAGAAGAAGTGATGACCAGACAAACTAAACTCAATCTGAAGGTAGACAGCTTCTTTCATACTTAAACACACACATACCACATACACATATGCACTCAGTCTTAGATGATGATGCCCAAAGGAGCACCTTTTCAGTCGTTCTACTCACTTGCTCAACAAGTTTCTTTCAAGATCTTGCTGACTAATGTAACGTGACTAACGTATAATCGGGCGATATAGCGGGTTGGAGTGGAAAGAGTGAAAGAGAACCACCCTGTGTCCACTGAGTAGAAGGAAATCGATTATACGATCAGCCGTGAACATGGATTATTTTATTTTGAAAATAAATCGGATATTTTATTTTGAGTCTATACACGAATTCCTGTCCCGCACGATCTGCTCTGTGCCGAATTCATGTGCCGTGCTCCGACGTCCGACAGAAATAGAAGCTCTTCTGATTTGTTTCAGCAGGGGTCGCTCCACATCCAGTAGAAATAAGGTGACATGCGCACAATATTATCATACAAATTATGGTATCCAGGATCAAACTATTCCCCTCCCAATACATCTTCCTCTTGTACATGAACAGTGCAGAGAATTCGGTGTTCAGTTTGATTTCATATTGTTCATCAGGATGGCATCACCCATCCCCCCCCCCGCTTCTTTTCTGCTTCGCTCTGCGACGTCAGCAGCTTGAAAGATGTAACTATTTATTAAAACTGACAAGATTCATTGCCTGTAAGTGTTGATGTGAATGTGTTTGTGTGTGCGTGTGTGTATGTGTGTGCTTGATGCATGTAGGTGGGCGAGCTTGTGCGTTTTTGTAGGGATGTTTGTCGATGTGAATGCTTGTGTGCGCACATGTATGTGGTGGTGGGGTTAAAAAGAAAAAGATTGTGGGTGTTGGGGAGAGAAACAGCATGTTCTGTCAACACAGCTGGTTACACTTTGTAAAGAAGGAAGAGCTCTCTATCTCACACTCAAACACAGAGTAGTGCATAATAAACGTACATATTGTCACTCTTTTACACTATTAAATGTACACTGATCAGGGATAACATTGTGACCACTTGGCATTTGAAGTGAATAACACTGATTATCTCTTCACCTGGGACAGAGAATAAATGAACATTTCAAGAATCAAACAGTGATGTCTGGAGGACTGGATCAGAGCATCTCCAGAAGTGCAGCTCTGTGGTCTGTTCCTGGTCTGCAGTGGTCAGGATCTATCAAAAGTGGTCCAAGGAAGGTCCAGTGGTGAACCAGAGACAGGGTCATGAGAGGACAAGGATCACTGATGCAGGTGGGGAGTGAAGGCTGGTCCTGGTGGTCTGATCCAACAGAGCAGAGAAGTTAATGCTGCTGAAGATAGAAAGGAGTCACATACCACAGAATAACCCTTCAGGGGTCAGAGGTTACACAGGGCGACCAGCACTATATTAAGGACTACTTAAGGACAACACTGGCTAAAGTTAAATAACTATAAAATTATAGTGCATACGTGAATTATGTCCTACGTCATTCTGGTGAAATCCCTCCGATCAGGAAATCCTGATATGAACTGAGCGACCATGTTTCTACACAGCTTATATAGCCATCTGACACACCTTTTTTATAGATCATGAAAGTATGCATTAGTACTGCGACATTTTCCAATCTGCGCTGAGTTTGTGCACTTTAAAAGGGACACAATTGCAACGCAGGAAGCAACAATGTTAACATGTGACTCACTGATGTCCATGCTGTCCATTGTTCGGCAGTAATGGCTAAGCCAAAGCAGGTCAACCCGGGTTACAAAATCTCATGCCAATCCGTTAGTAGCAGTGTGAAAGTGGTGTAAGTTGACAATAGGCAACACTCTTTTCTTAGTTGGGTAAACCATTATTTCTTTCTATGAGGCTGCAATTCATCATTTTGAAATGGTCTGTCATCTAAATCTCATGGCAATAGCTTGAAACGCACACAAACAGGACACCCACACTCACCCCACATGCACATATGAAGACAACTTGTACGCACAGACATCACCTTTAGACAAACAAGCACACACCATGATGACAGATCGTCCAACTATCCTCACAGTACAACCCTCTATCTTCCCAAGACACAAACCACACATGTAGAGAGCTACTGTAAATGTCAGGGTTGACGTAACACAATGAGACAGGGAGTCCCCCTGGTGTGTCGCATCGCCACATCAGGTCTTCCTCCTCTGCAGGGAGGTGTGAAGTAGAAGCCTGGAATAGTAAAAACCTTTTCTAATTTATTGTCCTTTGACTCCCACAAAGGAAGCGATATCTCGTCTAATAATGAACAGATTTTGTATGTCAGTTGGAGAATAGGACTACAGGAGTGAATATGTTGGTTTGTGTAAATGAGCATTTTGTTTTATAAATGTTTTTGCTCAACACATTCACAAAATGACAAGTACTCAACAGTGTACACTCTGTTGTAAATATGGTTGTCAATTTTGTTTCCTGTCCATCACAAACGTGACAAAATACTGATTAGAGACATTGGTTAATATACAACATATTGCAAAGTGACAATATGTACCAGATGGATAGTAATATTTTTGGAATCTGATCAAGTCCCAAAATGAAAAAAAAAAAAAAATCAAGTCAAAATCAATTGCCATTTCACTAGGGAAAGAGCTGCATTTAGAATAGAATAGAATTACTTCATTGAGCCCAACTTGGGAAATTACCTTGTCGCAGCAGCAAGAAATGTAATCACAATACAAAGAAGAGGATATCAAAAATTTTAAAAAAGTATTACTATTTACAATTAAATTAGATTATAATACAGAAGAGCAGTATTGAAAGTGTAAAAATAAAAATGTATAACCTGATAAATAATTATGGCTCGTGATGATAGTCTTTTTTCATTTTGGCAAGTGTTTGCTTGTGTACTGTATGTGCATGTGCATGCACCTGTGTCTTCATTTACTGGAGACAGTGGACCATTATTCTGAAATCCCAATAGTACATAACATTTCCCACTGGACTGAAAGCATATTTGTCTGAAAGCCTCGTATCCCAAAAAAAACTTGTGTTGGGCCAAACATACACATTCTCTGTGCAATAAAAAGAAGAACATGACTAATCATAATTAATTATTTTTTTCTACCATGGGAAAGGGTGTGACCTTTTCTACACTGTCAGCTCTAAATCTAGCCAGTCTCCTTCCTCATGCCTAAACCTAACCAATCCAACCAATGAAGGCAATGGATAACAGAAGGCAAAGTTGTGTTTTGTAATACTTGACCGTTGGAAGAAAGGCCAGACCCCCTGAAACCTATGTAACCTACTGAGATATAGATGCCTCTAAAACTCTATCATGTCACTAGCAGCTAACATACTAGCTGTGTGGTCAAATATTGGTGACTGGTTGTAATCATAAGATATGGACATCTTGTAAAATCTTTTTACTGTATCTTTACTGAAACTCTGTGGATATAGACCTGTGTAGCCTGTGTAATTTTGAGATGTGACTAAAACCAGGTCATGTTACTGAATATATTTACCTAAAGCTTTAAAACAGTTGGTATAAAAGAAAAGTCAATTTTCCCTCCTTCTCCTTCCCTGTCCTTCCCTTTCTCCTCATTAAGCAGCACTTTTGATTGATGTATTAAACCTTTACTATTACCATCCAGCTCCTTTCATTAGTCTGGGAAAGATTGTGTCTCTTTCATCTCAGTCCTCCTTTCCTCTGTCCTTTCTTTGTCTTTTTCTGCTGTCTTATTGTCTATTAAAGATGTACTCTGAGGAATGACAGATTGGGAAGGAGAGAATGAACAAAAGGAGCAATGAGAAGGAGCGAGTATGTTGTGGTTCAGGTGTATGTGTGTGCACATGAAAGGAGGAATTTCATTTGTCCTTTTGTTTCCAAGTGTATGCGTGATGTGCACAATTGTGTGAATGTGCATCAACGTCAGGGACATGGTCATGCAGATACAATGAACAAAAAACTATTAGCTGTGTGAAGATTGGTTGTCAGAGTATCTAAAGTTTATTGCCATTATCAGCATGGTTGAAATTGAGTTTTGATTAATATGGAATTGCTCATTTAATTAGTTTCAATGTAACTCATGAGTATCATTTCTAATGCTCCTGACAAAACAGACATATTCAGCAGAGTCTTTGTTTTATAGCTGAGAGAGGTGGATTATGGAATATGGCTTAAGATCTGTTATCTGTTATCTGTTATCTCTGCTGTGTGTTATGACAGAAGCATAACATGGCATGAGGGAAAGGTATGTGAGGAGGCAGAGCGGTGTGTGTGTGATCCATGAACCATTAGGGAAGCTAGACAAAGATAGAGGGAGGACAGGAGGTAGCTGCCGGGGGATTCTCAGAATTCTTAGCATGTTTTGCGCTTGCATTTTCTGAAAAAAGGGAGTTCTACTGTATCTCTGCCTTTAGACAAAAGAAGCAGACAGAATAAACACATTTCAATATGATTATAACTATAGCTATAATCATATTGAAATGTGTTCAGATATATCTGACCCCCTTTTATCTCCCTGCATTCATCATTTGTGAAAAGAACACCAGGCTGGTTATTACAGATAAGCCTTTCTCACAGCAGACACCTTCACTCCTAATAGGACTAAAAGCACAGGTGATACTCGTGACACTAAGGACATTGAGCCAACATATATAGGTGTTGCTCAATGTACCACAATACCAGTAACCTAAAAACAAAGCATCTGAATGGAATTCCGCCATCACTTATTTCATTAATTACACCTCAGTTTTTTTCTACGTTTTCAGGAAAGGGAGGGAAGGGGAAGTTTTACCTTGATAAAGTCTGACAAGTCAGAAGTGGTGAAATACAGAATCTATCAAATATTTCAACCATGCTTCCACGAGCCCTTATGGAAGATAACTAAAGACAGAGAGATCAAAGGAGTGAGTCAGAGAGACAAACACATGAATCAACTGACAGCGAGTCAGACTAAAGAGCTGCAAATCTTATTCCTACATGGCACAAAGTCCCTAATGCTGAGACTCCCACTGTGCTGCAGTGTTCTTTAATTTTACAACAGTTTAAAACTACACCCGCTGACTGAAGAAGGTGTCTTACCTTTCAGAAGGGTTTACTGATTGGGCTGATTATACCAATAATAATATAATAATTTTTCACATCATTATGTAATAACGCCACATTTTGTAATTACTTGCCGCATTTTGTAATAAAATTCTTAAATGTAATATGTAATAAAATTATTACAAAATCAGGCTGTTACACTTTTTTATGAAGAAGATAAAATAATAATTTGGTGCATTATGTAATAAATGACCAAAATTGATGTCTTAATTTAGAAAAAAAAAATGTCAGAACAACATTGATTTTAAGCATGACTCATAACTAAGAATTACTTTTCCAAGCTTCATTAGTCAAAACTTAATTAAATATAACTCAATTATAATAATAGAGAATGTTTGCATGAAACATGTTACAGACACTGAATTATGTTATGCATGAATTTGTTCTGGAAAGCAGACAAAAGACAAAAAAAAATGGAACATGGAATAGAAAAAACTTTATTTCAGTTCCATTTCTGTTAGTGCATAGACATCCTTTTCTATAGGGTTAACAATAGAATAAAGTGAATAAAAACAGTTTAAACAATCTTTCAAATCAAAATGATATAATTCTAACTAGAAAAGCACTCAAAGAGCACAGACCTCCACCAAGGCAGCATTCTGACTGACGTATACTCCTGCAAGCCCACAACGACTAACAATGCATGTGTTAATTTTGACGCACCTTGAAACCCACATTTAACACTGTATTCACATTAATATCATGTACTTTTTATTTATTTTTTCTCTATTACATATTTTGCCACATTTGAATTTGAATTTTAAAAAAGACCAAAATACCAGCAAAACTTTGCAAATACAATTTGAGAATTATTTTCCAGATATTTTGACACCAGTTGCATTGCTCTAGCTCCTTCCTACATGAAGTTCTGGTTAAAACACATATTTGACCTTGGTGACCTTGACCTTTTACGGATCTTGACCAAACTGAATTGGTGAATTTGGATTCCTATATTAGTTTATATACCGAATTTGGTGATGATTGGATGAAAATTGTACACCCTGGTGACATATGCAAAATCTCCCGTATATTACTATGTCATGACCTTTCATTTGACCTTGATCACCTTGAAACGGATCCAATCACCACCAAAAATTAATCAGTATTACATTAGGCCACTTCTGAGCAATCTGGAAAATTTCATCAAAATCCGTCCACAACTTTTTGAGTTATTTTACAAACCAACAGACCAACAAATAAATGTCACACTATTACAAAATGTGATGTTATTACATAATGATGTGAAAATGTATTACATTATTACACATTGCAGCGTTATTCCATAATGTGGCGCTACATAGCGTTATAAGCACATCCTTAACCCCCGATTGATAAGTAACTTATGTTTGATATTCAAAGGTTATATGTTTATTCCATATCCTGGTCAGTCTCACAGGGAGGGTGAATTTCCACTGATCAGGAATCAACATGGGTGAAGTCACTGACAGACAAAATATCGAGCATACCTGTGGAGGAAGTTCAACCCACCTGGCTGCAACCTTAGAAAATGGTACACAGCTATTTCCTGATGCTGCCAAGATGTGCAAGTACTCTCACAACAACAGAGTGATACAAATAAATAAAACATGACATAAATATTGGGTCTTCCAGGATGTTTATATACACAGTGGCAACTCATGTTCATTAGTAATATCTCTGCATAATTCATCCCACTCAGGGCTCAAAAACTCACTAAAATGATTAATGCAACAAAAATCCTTAATCAAAATTGCAGCATGTCATTTTAGTCAGTGTTCTTTTTTTGTTTATTTATTTTATAGAAATATTTGATGCAGAAGGTAACTAATTGATTTCCAGTGCTTTGAATAATCCATCCATCCATTTTCTACTGCTTATCCTCACATAGGGTTACTGGGGGGGGGGGTAGCTTAAGTTACCCCATGCATGTTTTTGGATGGTGGGAGGAAGCCGGAGTACCCGGAGAGAACCTACGCAGACATGGGGAGAACATGCAAACTCCACACAGAAAGGCCCCGGGCCGGGAATCAAACCTGGTACCTTCTTGCTGTGAGGTGACAGTGCTAAACACTACACCACCAAAATTCATATAACACAAAATTATCAGTGGCAAATCACTCAGTGAGTAAAAAAGCTGCATGTCCAAACCTGTTATTTGTCTGATAACAGAAGAAAAGTTGCCTCAGTGGCTGACTGGTGCACACAGCAGACTAGATTTAGACAGCTAGGAGATCTATACGTGAGCCAAGCCTCTGTATCCAGAACCACACAGCTGCAAATCTCATTCCTACTGTAAGTGGTGCAAAGTCTCCACTTGGTGCCTCAGTTATGCTGAGACTATGTGTGTTTGTGATACTCCCTGGCACGACTAAACAGAGTATTTGCTGTAAGGCTGGTCTGCAAACCCTCATGTTTAATCCTCATGTTCTGTTTTGCGTCGTCTCCTTTCTGTTTGAGCTCCCACAGATCCTACTGCTGTATTGATCTGTCACTCAATCATAATTAGTGCAATCATTTGTTTCCATTAAACAAATGATTGCACGATAGTATCGTATTGCGTTGTACTTCCCAGGTCCCGCCGACAGGATCAAAATACCATGTCCAATCCAAAAACTTAAGAAAACAAACAAACAACAACTAAAAAACATTGTAATCATCAGCTCAGAATACAAGTTTGCTCTAGTAATTCTGTATAAAAACAAATAATGATATGTTTCTTGCGGCTTTATGGAAGCCCTGAATTATTGAAATTCAGCCTGTATTCACATTTGAAAAAAATCCTTAAAATTTTACTTCCCACAACACTGTCTTGCAGGCACAAAATTTCTGCTCAGAGCCGCTCAGCACCAATAAGCACGCTCTATACATCTGAGCTCAGTGTCTTCAGAACTTGTAACAGGGCAAACTTAACACTCAAGTTTTTCCCCGGCCAATCATAGGGATTTCAAAGGGTTAGGGATGGAATTCAAAAAAAATCAAATTATGTCTCAGGAATTGTTGTTTCTTTGAATGTAGTGTCTGTGGTCCTTAGTCTTGAGGGTACCTGAAAATGTGTTGTATACATTAATTCCTTATTTTTTCAATCAAAAAAAAAGGATTAGACAATACAATTTCATTTTTTTTTCTTTTTACAAATGAATTATAGCTTGTAGATTTTGTTACATGAAGATATGATTAAGTTACATCAGCCCATAGCCAGGTTTGTCCTGAATCTATAAATGTGCAGCACTTCATTCTGCAGTGAAAAATGAGACCAAATGAGTAAAAATATGACAAAAGCAAAGAATGTGACTCTTGCTTTACTGTTCAGTTGCACCCCATGTCTTTGTTTTCCTTGATCCTTGATCATATTCACTTTCATTACAATCTTTGTCATGCACTTATGCATAGGGCAGATGATGTAAACACACACAAAGTCAAACTGAGCAGTCTAGAGGAATGGCTGATGACCAAATATCTGGATTCACCATGTCAAAAAATTCACCTCATGGCCCAGAGAGAGATAATCAGAAAAGATCAGAAATCTTTTGAGTGTGTGCAGCATTTTAGTGTTTGTTGTATGAATGATCATTTGGATCATACATCTGGACATTTCATGGCGTATAGTCAAGGCGTTACCCGGCTGGTAGTGCAGTGGATGATAGAACATGCCTGGGGAACCCGGGTTCGACTCCCAGTCCTGGCTACTAGAATGGGCGAGGGTTGCGTCAGAAAGGGTATCCGGTGGAAAAAAAATAACGCAAAGTCTACAAGCGGATCATCTGTTGTGGCAACCCCAGAAAAGAAAAATGCCTTCATTGGTTTTAATGTTATCCTATCAATTTTGCTGCAGTAGGTGACACTTTTCATGTGGTGCCCATCATTTCAAAATGAAACTGATGCTACAATTCCAAAAGTGTTGTGATGATGTGCATTCATTTGTATGGAGTGTTTCTTCACTTGAGGACATTCATGTTGCTGCCACATGTGTTCATGGTTTGTTTATATAGACCCCCCTTTATTTTTATTTTCTGATTGTTTTCCAAGATCAGTTTTATGGGAATAGCCGCCAGTAGCTGCAGGTAAATAACAAGTTTATGGAACGTCTGACAGGACTCAAACATTTGCAAAGGAAAAAAAACCCTCTGTTCTTCAAGCTGCTTTGATACTTAAACACATTTTCTATCTTTAGTTTGAACAAAAACTCTGCTCAATCAAGACAAATTTTAAAAAAATTTGCCTCCAGCACCCAGGCCTGTCCAATTATGCCATCATTATTATTGTTAATAGTAAACTGTTTAAAACTCACCACTTGCATCAGTCTCTCCTTGTCATGGCTCATCATGTTAAGTTAATTTTTTCCTTACATTAAATCATGTTGTCCTCGCATCTGGCGATTGTCTGACCCCTGATCATTTCCAGCGAAGTCCTCTTACCTCATATATTTATGGTCCTTGTCTCCCCTGTCCTGTGCCAGTTCGTCTTGTTCCATGCCTCAAGTCAGCCAGCCTCCCACGTCAAGTCAGAGTTTGTTCAGCCTTTCTCGTGGTAAATCAGAGCTTTGCCTGTCAACAGTGAGCCTTTTTATTGCTGCTTTTTTGTGCAGTCAGAAATCAGAAAAATGTTCATTGCCAAGTAAGTTTGCACAAACAAGGAATTTAGCTTGGTAGAGTAGGTGAGTCAGGTTTGTTTGCTTCCTTTGTTATTTTCCTCACCTTTGGTTAGTGCTTTTGTTTTGTAGCTTTAGTTTAATTTCTTACCTTATCCTCTGCAGAGTGATATTCTTTCTTATTCGTTGTGTTGAGCACTTTTATTTCTAGTTTATAATATATACGTTACATTTTCTTCCTCAAGAAGTGTTTTTTTGATTCACAGGTAAGTTATTAGTCAAGTCATAGTAGTAGCCTAATTTTGTCCCCTTGCAAGTCATGTCATGTTTTTTTGTGTTGTATAAAAATAAACACCTTTATTTCTGAATGTTAGAGTTGTGTTTTTGGGTTCTGTTCATGTCTTGCCTGAGTTCTAACAATGCTGTGGGGTCTGCCAGCAAAACAGCACAGTGTGTGCACATGCATGCTGTAATTATGAGACCAAGGGATGAGTAGAGTCACATTCATTCTCCAATCCATTCTGACTTCCCCCCTCTCTTCTTTTGTATTTTATCCTTAACTGTCTGTTTAACCCTAATTAGTGTCAAACAGTGGTGCCAGAAACTGTGAAACGTCTCTGGAAAGAAACAGCAATAACAAGTCAGCCTTTGCCTATAAAGCTTGAGCCACATTGTGCCAAGTCTTATCTCCTGTGGTGTCGAGCCATCTTGCACACTTCATCGGGATGTGAGCTGAGAAGTGGCTGATGCATTTAATTGAGAAATAATCAAAGACTGTAAATAGTTTGGTAAAATGGAATCACTTCTCATTCTGTATAGCAGCTTGCTGACATCATGCGCTGCGACAGCTTCATGCTGATGTCATGTCTGGCACAGTGACAGTAGGTAGAGTGTGGCCCCCTGCTTAATCTACAGCAAACAATTCATTGTGCAGGACCTGTGTAGTTGGTTTAAAGACAACAAAAAAGACATGATTGCAGTCTGATTAAGCTTGAGGGTACAATAGAAGCAGCATTTGTGCTGCATGTTGCTCCTAAACTGATAACATGACAATTTGGTCATCTTTTACTAACTTAAAGGTTATTGCAAAAGGTTGTTCAAAATACCCATATAACTCTGAAGCAATGCATATGTTTTTATGTCTGTACTCTATGTCCTTTGCATATATATGCACATCCTATCTACTTCACACTTAGCTAGTGTTTTGAAGGAGACCCAAGGAAGTGTTGTGTTTGGTGCAATTTGGACATGCAACAGGCTCAATACACTTTAAGACCAAACTCTTCATCACTTTCCTGAAGCCAAAATCAATGTCTAGCCAAGTGGAAGCAGAGTGTATTCCATTTGTGTTTCTGACCATTAGGAACCATGACTTGGGTGACAGTGGAGATAATTTCCAGATTTCCAAATAGATGTATTAGTCTCTTGCTCATCGTCTCTTTTCAACTACTGCGGCTGGAAAATACAGCAAGGGTTTATATTTTGTTATATAGGGTACAGAGTCGTCCAGCCTTCTGAGTGTTGTGTACTCTGAAAAAAAGCTGCATTTGTTTCTATTTTACCAACTGTCTCCCAATGTTTCATTAGATTTCACAGTAATATTAATCAAAATGGGTCACTAAAAGACACTTGAACAAATGAATGTACCCTGGAAAATAAAAGCAACAATAAGAATTACCACTTGTTTACTGCAACAAAATTGTGACTCACAAATACCATCAGTGGTTGAGCAATGTGACCTTGTGACCTTGAGGTCTTCCTCTTTTACTTTAAGCAGTCAGCTCATCTCAGATGACCCTTTGGTCAGGGGGGTTAATCTCATTAAAACTTTTTAAACCATCCAACACCTTTGTGATCAGAGGGATCATCAAAGTGGCATTTGGCGTAAACTGCAGGATCTTACTCTCAATGGGAATGAAATTGAGAAATATTTTTTGAGATGTGTCTGTACATTTTTCAAAGGAATGTCTAATGAGAAGCTTGTCTTACAATTGAAATTTAGCAATCAGTCTTGATGTTTATTGCATTCAATGTCCCATTCAAACCATGGTTGAATTACTGTCCATCTTCCTGTAGTGACAATTAATTCATTTATAGGAAACAATTGTCTGTGGTCTAAAGCATTTAGTTATTGACCAAATCTTTTGCAAGTTAAACAGTCTATAATCTGCAATAGTTGGGCATCTCCTATTAGTGCGGTGAACTGGTTTTCTGCTGAGGAGATGTAGCTTATTGTGTGCAATTGCTTTAGTCTTTCCTTAGCCTCTGTGCCCCTCCCCCAGAAAGGATTTATATTATAATGAATATGAAATGTGTACTTAGAGGGGTTGGACAATGAAACTGAAATGCCTGGTTTTAGACCACAATAATTCATTAGTATGGTGTAGGGCCTCCTTTTGCGGCCAATACAGCATCAATTCATCTTAGGAATGACAGATACAAGTCCTGCACAGTGGCCAGAAGGATTTTGAGCCATTCTTCTTGCAGAATAGTGTCCAGGTCACTACATGATGCCGGTGGAGGAAAACATTTCCTGACTCACTCCTCCAAAACACCCCAAAGTGGCTCAATAATATTTAGATCTGGTGACTGTGCTGGCCATGGGAGATGTTCAACTTCACTTTCATTTTCATCAAACCACTCTGTCACCAGTCTTGCTGTGTGTATCGGTGCATTATCATCCTGATACACAGCACCGCCTTCAGGATACAATGTTTGAACCACTGGGTGCACATGGTCCTCCAGAATGGTTTGGTAGTCCTTGGCAGTGATGTGCTCATCTAGCTCAAGTATTGGGCCTAGGGAATGCCATGATATTGCAGCCCAAAACATCACAGATCCACCCCCATGCTTCACTCTAGGCATGCAACAGTCTGGGTGGTACACTTCTTTGGGGCTTCTCCACACCATTACTCTCCAGAATATGGGGAAGACAGTAAAGGTGGACTCATCAGAGAACAATGTTTCACATTGTCCACAGCCCAAGACTTTCACTGCTGGCACCATTCACACCAACGTTTGGCATTGGCACAAATGACCAAAGGTTTGGCTATAGCAGCCTGGCCATGGCATGGATATTGACCCTGTGGAGCTCCTGACAGACAGTTTTGGTGGAAACAGGAGAGTTGAGGTGCACATTTAATTCTGCAGTGAGTTGGGCAGCTCTGGTTTTATGTTTTCTGGATACAATCCAGGTTAGCACCTGGACATCCCTTTCAGACAGCTTCCTCTTGCGTCCACAGTTACTCCTGTTAGATGTGGTTCATCCTTCTTGGTGGTATGCTGACATTACCCTGGATACCGTGGCTTTTTATACATCACAAAGACTTGCTGTCTTGGTCACAGATGCGCGAGCAAGACGTGCACCAACAATTTGTCCTCTTTTGAACTCTGATATGTCACCCATAATGTTGTGTGCATTGCAATATTTTAAGCAAAACTGTGCTATTACTCTGCTAATTGAACCTTCACACTCTATTCTTACTGGTGCAATGTACAATCAGTGAAGTTTGGCCACCAGGCTGGTCACATTTAGCCATGAAATCTCCAACACTGGGCGGCATGGTGATGTAGTGGTTAGCACTGTCGCCTCACAGCAAGAAGGTACCGGGTTCGAATCCCGGACCCGGTGCATTTCTGTGTGGAGTTTGCATGTTCTCCTCATGTCTGCGTGGGTTCTCCCCGTGTACTCCGGCTTTCTCCCACCATCCAAAATCATGCATGGAGATTAGGTTAATTGGTTAATGTAAATTGACCGTAGGTGTGAATGTGAGTGTGAGTGGTTGTCTGTCTCTATGTGTCCTGTGATGAACTGGAGTCTTGTCCAGGGTGTACCCTGTCTTCCGCCCTAAGACAGCTGGGATAGGCTCCAGCCCCCCCGCGACCCTATGAGGATAAGCGGTAGATAATGGATGGATCTCCAACACTAAATTGGTCAGTGTTTCAGTTTCATTGTCCAACCCCTGCACTTGTGACCCACAAGGTGGAGCAACCAACCCTCTGGTTCCCAGCTCAAGTCACTACAGACTGAGCTACTGTGCCTTTTCTTTAGGTCAGATATTTTAGTGGTATGTGTTGGTGAATGGTGGAATTGTTTTTTTCTGCCTCAAGATGGGAATGTGCCAAAAATGCACCTGACCACACCTTAAATAAGACCAACACACTGAGAGCGTAACTTGGCCACTGGGTGTGAAAATAGTTGATCAACTCCAGAAGTTCAGTTGAAGAAAATTGTTTCTGACAGCTATTTAGTTACTTAAAAGCATTGTACAGTTAGCAAAATGTCAAACTTGAAAATGCCACATTCCTCCCCACAAACTCAAAGCTAGTACACATTACCAACATTTGCTGTACTTTCATGTGTGTTTTTTTAAATGTCATCATGTCGTCATGTGCTCGTTTGTCAGCATTAAACATTGTCAGATACCTTGGCATTATTTTTCGGTCGTCGGTTGAGTCCGTGTTGTGAATTCAAGGAAAATACTTGGTACACTTGAAGGCAACAAAACCATTTGGGTTTCTGAAAAAATGCATTATTGGGTTTAAAACAAATATGTTTATAAAGTGAAAATGAAATTGAATTTTGTGAACATTTCATTGTAACGTGTTAGTGAAATACACAGGAAAAAAAACAGCAGTCTCCTGGATGAAAGCCTTTTGTTAGGTGGACCCATCCACCTCTTTTCCTGAGCATTCAATACTGAAGTGGATGGATTTACATTATAGTTAATGGTTCATAGTTTTTAATGTGTCTCATCAGTTGTGACAAAATGTCAGGATTTGACACCCTGTGAATGAGAATGTGAATTTGTCCTGCTTGCTAATTACATCCATAATATACCTGTAAAAGCAAACTAACTGGTCTCAGTTAAGTAACAAAGAAATTCAAAATTTCTTGTCTTATAATAGGATGTAGCCATAGCTATTTAAGTGTTCCATCATTTATACTGTAGATGGCTTTGACTGAGGAAATGTTTTGTTGACTAATGACAATGACATCTCATTACTTGCACACAACTTCTGTTAATAGACAAACTGTCTACCATCATTACTGCAGCTACACACATTTGATCTTTACGTTCACGTACAGTATATGCTTCCCACTCTAGCAAACAGTTTTAAAAAAATAAGTCAATTAATTCCCAAACTGAATGTGTATGACTGCCAGTGTGAGTTGTGATTTGTAATTTGAAGTAATGTTTACGTACATGCTGCTTCAAGCAATTATGTAGCTCACATGATTGATTACTACCATCAAATTCCCACTTACAATCTTTCACTTTCTCCATTCTCAACTGTCTCCATCATTCATGGTGGTACTTGTAAATTAAGTTGTGTGTTTAGTTTTAGGTTTACCAATAATTCATGTCCAGTCTGAGGCGGTTTTACGAATTGGCGGACCCCACAGCCAAGAACGACTGGCAGCTGGCTCATTTTAAAGAGTTTATTAATTCACAAAGGCAGGGGGAATGGTGTTAGCGGTGGAAAGCATGATGTTGCACCACCACACTGTGACGGTATTATCCAGCACAGGAGTGATGAAGAGATTGGCCTTTTATGAAGGGTTGCCTCCTTGTCCAACCTGGGAGAAACTAGGAGAAGGGAGGGAAGAGCAACAGAAACCAACAGACTATGAAAAAATAAATTATATCAAAAAGGCCCATGACACAGTCTTTATGTTTAGTGTAGTTATATTTCATGTTCAATATAAGTTATTTGTATGAATCAGGGGTGTTTATTTCATAAGGTGAAAATGTGTGAGGAACAACCATTATGCGTGACATTCTTTGAACCATTAAAATGACACAAAAAGCAACTATTTTATGAAAAATGGTTTGCAAAGGGCAAACTTTTCATTTCTTCACACAGATGACAAATAAATCTAGATGGATCTTACCCAAATCAATCTGCAGTACCTTTCATATCTGAAGGCCATATAAAATCTGTCTGAGAAAAAAAAAATTCCAGGAAACTGACATATATCTCACGATTTTAAATATTACATATTATTGGTAATTATTGTTGTCTGTCAATTTTTAATTTGAAAACACATGAACCGGATCATAATATCACCATCTTATTAAAGCTATAGTCTGTCATGTTAGAGAGCGAGCAAGACTTGAAAGTGGCACCTCCTCTCAGTTTCCTCTCAGCTCCACACCCTCTTCCGAAGCCACGCCCCCTCAAACTTGAACATCTGACAGCAGGATTCAGCAGAGAGAGGAGCGCCGTTATGCTACATCACCACAGTTGTAAAACGTCCCGTTCAAAGCCAATACATCAACATCATTTTATCACCTTTATAATGCAGACAGTGCCGACTATAACTGTGCAATATGTTCAAAATGTCATATCCTATAACCTCTTAATACAAGTGACACCTACGACTGGCTTACACCCACAGAGAAGCTAATGTTAGCATCAGGCTAATATGAGCCACAAAAGTAGCTAAGTTAGCAAACATTACATATTTCATGAAACTAATAACTCCTCCCGAAGCTAAACAAATAATTAGCTGTTCAACAGAAAGAAAGCAGGAACTTCTGCATCACTTTTCAGTCCCTTCAGATGTCTCAGTGTCTCCACTGATGTTCACTCTGGTTTGTCCTCTTAAATTTATCCAGAGTTTTGTCTTTCAGTCTTTTCTGCCTCCCTCTTTCTTCTCTTTGTCTGTTTAGCAGGGTGAGTCGTCCGAAGTAACACTGGAAGTGGTATTTTTGGCTGCATTTTCTCTAACATTGTTCCCTACAGAACAGATTCTCCTGCTAACTCTGTATTTCTGCAGAGGAGTGTGCTGGATATTTATAGTAATAGTAAACCCATCATGTATTGACTGCTGCCGACAGAATATAGCTTTAAGAGGTGCAAAATATGAAGTGGCATAAATCCAAGTCTCCAAATATATTTAGAATTGACCAACACAAAACTAATTTAATTCACTGAGATTTTGGAATTTATTCATCTCAGATGATCAAAACAAATAACTTGCCTGCACTAATGTGAAGGGTGATACTGAGAGTTGGAGTGCAGCACACCAGGTCTGGTTCAAAGGCAATTGTTTTAATAGGCAAAATGTCAAACAGGTGAGATTGACTTAATCTTGTCCTCACACAGTTCTTGTTAAAGTTCACAACAGAGAACGTCCTCTCACACAAATATGTGGGGCCAAACAAGCTCAGTATTTTCTTAGCAAATGTTTGATTCTCTTGAAAGCTGCCTTTATCCATCAAAGAGCTGCTGGTGTCGACTGTGACACTCATCTCAAACTGCAGCTGATCTGGCACATCATCGTGATCAACGGAGCAGGAACAGGAGAAACTTTTCCTCCTCCTGGATCCCTCCACTTTATCTTGCTATCTTGCAGCCTCTGTATGCCTGCATGACCAAACCAGTGTTGGGCAAAACACTGCCAGGGAATGATGAGCATGTTTCCTCTGCTCTCAGCCTCCCTAATCCACCCTCAATCTAATTTAGATTAGCCCTGAAAATTCCCTATTGATATTACCAACACACCACACGACAGCCCGGTGTGTTCATCAGAGAATGTCAAGATGATACTCTGCTAGAGGGCTAACATACAGTATATCTGTTTGTGTGTGTGTATGTGTGTGTGTTTGTGTGTGTGTGCTCACCTTAGTAACAGTGGACTTTGTCATTTAATTTAATTTGTCAATTTGTATGTAATGCTGAAGAAATAATGATATGACTATGTGTAACTAAGTATTATTTTGTGATTTGCATGTAAAATACAATATTTTCAATTAAAGTCACCATGATTATATATTCCCCTTCCATATCTTGCTGACCTCTTCCATGTTTCCACTCCCTCTCGCTCCCTCAGATCTTCCTCCTCTATCCACCTTTTAGACAGACTCTGCAACTCTTCACAAGCCCCAACTTTGAAACATCACCTCATTCCCCCTTTTCAAGTCTGGACTCAAAACTCACTTGTTGAAACTTGTACATTCCACCTGACATCTACTGCACTGTCTGCTTTTACCCTGTTCTTAACTCTTTAGGTGCCATTTACTTATTTATACATCAATGAAAATCCAAAGCTTGAGTGCCATTGACGTGTATGTATACGTATATATATATATATATATATATATATATATATATATATATATATATATATATATATATATATATATATATATATACACGTATATATATACACGTATATATATGTATATACTTGTATATACACGTATATATACACGTGTATATATACGTGTATATATATACACGTATATATACGTGTGTATATATATATACACGTATATATATATATATATATATATATATATGTACACGTATATATACGTGTATATATATATACACGTATATATACGTGTATATATATACTGTATATACGTATATATATACTATATGCATACGTTAAATTTGTTTTTCGGTAGCAGGCACAAGATGGCGCTCTCACACAGCCTGTGAGTATTTTTGGGGCTTCTGGGATTTGTTGTTGGGACATAAAGACACAAAGTGTTCTCTACTCTACGTCTGATAAAACAAATGTTTTTTTCATGATGAAATAGAGAGTTTCTTCTTTCATTTGAGCTATTCAGTGTTTTCAGAGTCATTGTAAAAAATGACTGAAAATGGCTGAAAATGCCGGCACAAAGCACTTTTATTTTTGTATAACTGCTGGCACTCAATGAATTTTTGTGTATATTATTATCCGGTACAGTGTACTTGAGTGCTAAAAAAGGCACCCTTAAATAAAATGTATTGTTCTTCTTCTTATCATAATAATAATAACAATAATTATTATTGTTATTATTATTAGATTGGTATTATTATTTGTTTCACAGGGAAATATTGTGTCCATTTTTAGAAATAAACAAGGTTTTTGTGGTAAACAAAATGCTCATTAGGTGAAAGAAGTTCCATCGTAGTAAATGGATGTTCCCCTTTGATAGGTAGACATCACTCATCAAGTCCCCTCTTTTCACAATTTCAAAGATAAGGTGTATATTTGCCGAAATATTCTGGGGAAAAAAGACCTCAAAACTACATTTAAATAGCTACACACAGATGTGGGATTGTCTACAACATCTGTGTAGGTGTCATGGAAAATTCATGTCAGTTTCAGCATGTGTTTTTCTCTGTCTCCTGTTTGTTTGTGAGTCATCCTTCCCTTTCTTACAGTGTACGTACTGTGCATGTTCAGCAATGGCCTCATCATTTGTTGAGAACACTCATGCACATGGATCATCTACAGTCTATGCCTGTGCTCCCTTATTCCAAAAAAAAACAGCCCTGAATTGTTTGTAATATGCTTCACTTTTGGGAAAATTACATACAGTTACGCATGTCTGTTTCCCACTGTGTATTTGTGTTATATGAGGTGTGTGTGTGTGTGTGTGTGTGTGTGTGTCCACCAGGGCAACTTAACCTGAATACTCTTATTGACCTTGCAGACACAATCAAAGAGCCATTCATAACCTTGTGTACTTTAGGTACCACAATCAGCTTTCTACTCTGTTCTTCTCCTCCCATTTGACCGTTCCTCCCCATGACCCTCTTGCTATATCCCATCTCCTTATTCTCTGTAGCCTTGAGTTGAACATGCAGAAACACTATTTGTTATGAAACCACTTCATACCTTTCTCCCACATTGCCACACATTTGATGTTGAGTGAAAACACACAGGGCTTCCCATCCTTGACAACCTGTTTTGTTTTTATTTGACAAAAGAAGAAGATTCAACAATGGTCTGTAAGACTGGTATATTTTCTTTTATCTATTTTGTGAGATGAAGCCTTGAGCTCCACTTCTGTTGTCTCCTCTGTTATAATACAGCTTTCTCCTCCTTGTTTCTGCTATCTCCCTCTCTGTCTTTTCATTTCCTCCTCCTTTCTTATTTGCTACCTCTCTCATCCACAGTTGTTTGAATAGCCGTGTTACCCATAATACCCATATGTATCATATTATTAGGATTTGAGAAAAGAGACAGTCCCATAAATGATGACCATGGATTAGACATAACAGATCACTGTTGTTTGCATGTCAGGATTAATGTCAATGGACTCCTCATCTTTTTTCCTCATTTGTTTCGCTTTCTCTCTAATTACTCTACACGCCACTTTCTTCCATCTCATTTCCTCTCCTTGTCTTTGCTCTGTTACTCATCTTTTCTCTTTTTCCTCACACCATGTGAGGACAAATCGCTCTGTAATTGCTAACAAGTCATAGACATTGAAACATAACCAGGTGCCACAATGCAGGCTGGTCTCATGAAATATCTGTATAAATTACGACGAAAAATATTGTACTATAATTCGTATATAATTGTTGTGATCACGTGACATTCAATGCAGGCTGCTCTGTCTGTGAAATCATGGCAGACATTCCTTTCTTTGTCAGTGGAATAGTTTATGAGTTCAGGTGTGTTTTGATCACATTTCTAGTGGGAAATATGCATTTCATTTCCATAAACCTAACCCTGTAATCCTAACCCTAATCCTAACTGTCGCTGGAAGTGTTGTCAGGGTGTATTTCAATGTGTGAGCTTGATTGCAATGTTACGGGTTCCACTGACAGTGAAATGGATGTCCAGCATTTTAAAGGTTCTCGCTTCGGGGCTCGCGCATGCGCTGATCGCTCATGTTGCCGGTAATTCGTAGAGATATGCATGTAAATCTGTGCCTCACTTTTCGTATGATATCATACGACCTGTTTCATGAGCATACGTTGCACAATGAGGCACTGTTTTCATGTATGGGAACCACTGGATGAATTTGTTAAAGTGTGTTACAAAATCTTAATCTGAAACTTTACTGGTAAAATAACAAATAAAGACATGATTGTAGTCGTGTTGACCCATAAAGAAGCCTAAGATGCAAAAAGTGCAAAAGTTGTGTGTGGTTTGTGTTGGTTTTCTTTGTTTTTTGTACTTTTCTGCTTCCCCCTTCCTTTTGGTTTCTCACTCAGGCCTGTGGTAGGAGAAAGGCATGGTTTTCCCCAAGAGAGTCACACTTGATCCTGAATCATCTCAGTAATTCTGCCATTTACTCACCTTGTACATTTATTCCATTTTCCTCATGCCTTCTCTGAATTACTCAACTGTTCCTCTCACTCCTTCAGTGCAGATTTCCTGCAGTGTGCCTTATTGTCATCATTTCCTGCAGCCACGCTGACCTGCCACCCTCAACCATCACCGTGTCACCACTGAAACTGTTGTTAATCAAAGACACTCATTCATTTTTCACCATAACCATCTCAGCTATCTGCTTCCTTGGGGATAATCCATTGTAAAAATGTAACACTATTTACAATTTCGTATAAATTGGACCTTTTTTTACTGAGTTGTTTCACGAATGGAGAACCAATGGCTATTCTGTCTCATACTACACCATTTGTTATAGGTAATTCCAGTCATGGTGCACAAACTTAACATCAGTTTACAGGCTTGTTGTAATCTGAGGAGACAAGTATGAAGTGACTGGATAAGGAACATGGATCAGTCTCAAGTCAGTGCGTAACAACAGCAATGTGCAACAGTGTATTAGCATCTTCAGGTTCCTGAGCTGTATTATAGTAAATGGTTTCATGCGGCTAAATTGAAAAAGAACTGCTAAACTGCCTTTTGTTTGACAACAATGACAACGAAGTTCAATTATATTCTATTATAAATTATTATTATCCATCCATCCATTTTCTATTGCATATCCTCATAGGTTCACGGGTTGTCTTATGGTGAAAGGCAGGGTACACCCTGGACAAGAAGTCGCCACCTCATCGCAGGGCACATAGAGACAGACAACCACTCACACTCACACCTACGGTCAATGTAAATTAGCTAATTAACCTAATCGAATCGAACCCGGTACCTTCTTGCTGTGAGGCGACAGTGCTAACCATTACACCACCATGCCACCCTAAGTTATTATTATGACTATTATAATAATACTAGGCTGACTTCATGAAAGCTTTACCACTGCTATGGTTAAATTATATCGTATGAGACTAAAAATTTTAATCACAAAGTGAAATGTTGATTGTCATTTCAAACAAAACTGGGAAGCAATAAATCACTTCCATTGTATTATCACATGATGTCTTGTGTTAATTTGACCGATCCATCTGCCCCAACCTCGGTTCCTCCCGACTTGAACAGAGTGAATTTTTCTATTACTATATGATATTATATCTTTGTGACAAAACACTGGTATTTTATCAGGCTGTGTTCCACTGGCCACCCCTTCAAAGTAAACAATAGAGTGGTAAACAACAAAAACTGTTGAATTAATATGTGAGGAGTACTAAATGTAGTATTTGTTTTTTGTTGTATTTTCAATGTAATATAACAAAATAGTAACTGAAAAGGATGTCCCTCAACAGCTACTCCATTCCTTTGTATCAAATAAGGATGCCTTCCATTTGTAGTTGATAAGTAGGAATCAGTGTCTCAGACTTTTATTAAAAGTTATTATGGAAAAGAAGGTATGCTGACATGGAGAAATATAGACAGGGAGTGTCAAGATACTGTAGATGGTGTGTCAGCCTTTCTGTCAGTTTGTATGGTGGTTTCTAGAAGAGGGAACTTCCCCCTCTAGACAGAGCGACAGGCAGTGAGAGAACGAGCAAGTGAGCAATAGAGATGAAGCAGACGGTGAGGGAGCAGTGAAACACTTCTCTTTAGCTCTTGTTCAAACCGCTTTAAGAGCCAAGCTTCAACAAATGTCCATTCTTCTCTTTGCTCCTGCTTTCCTCTCACTGCAGCTCACTGTATATATGGTCAAATGTTAGTCACCTTGATGACGGTCACATTACATGACAGTACATTGAAAGAGTCCCTATTAGTATAAAGGGCAAGTAAATGTTGAAGCACAATCTTGTATTCAGTCACTGTTGAACAACCAACCATCCACAAAATCCATAACAGTCCACAGCATGGCAGCCTTAAGTGCAAAATATGTGTCATACTGCTTGTGGGGTTAAATACAGGCAGTGTGGCTGCCTGCTACAAATCAAAATACGCAAAGCTGACTCTAAAAGAGTAGCAAAGTGGCAGACTGTGAGGTGCTGTACTGTGCCGCCAGCTCACAAAATTAATTGAGCGAAATAAAACGGTTTAATATCAATCCAAAATTGACAAAGATGAAAACGAAGGGGTTTTATCAATAATTTCAATAGGTAGTTTAGTTATGTTTGTAAACACACAATGCAGTTTCAGTTAGTTATCGTATTTTCTTTTAATCATAGCTTTTATTTCAGTTAACAAAAAAGTTTTTTCACTTCTAGTTTTCATTTAGTTCGTTTTGTTCGATCGTTTTCATCAATGACAATAACCCTGGTCTCTAGTTTCTCATTTATGTCAAATACTGCTTCAAATATGTGAGAACAAATTGTGTGGTTAGATCACCAAATATGATTCTCACATGCTGGATGTTTTCATTTTGGAACCAAAGTTAAAATCATGTGAGGACCTCAGTTTAGCAAAAAAGATTGCAAACCACTGCAGTAGATCAGTTCCTCAGTGCATGAAGCATAGATGGTTACCAAACAAGACACATCTCACCCTTAGCCTCTTCATAGTTTTTCTGCCAAAAAAAATCTCCCTTCCACTTTCCACCACCTTTCTCTCTCTGGCTGTGGTAAGTTAAAGTCGGCATTGTCTCCCCTTCTATCTTTTGCACTTGCTGATGTCTCTTACATTATCCTCAAAAACTATGGACTGAGCATTTAATGCAATTTGGCCCTGCCCCACACAGTAGTACACACATCAACTGTTTCACGTGAACAACTTTGGAATTTATATTCCAAATTTATAGTCTTCATCTACATTTGCCTTTTGTTCTGTCTTTCTCTTAACTTCTTGCAGTTTTGCTTCCTATCATCCAGCTTCTTTCTTTCATTCACTCACATCTCTGAACATCTGTGTTTACTTGTTCAACTGCAGAGCATTTATATCAGGATATTAGTTTAATTGTCACATTTTTCTCATGGCTCAGTGAGGAATGTTTGTCTCCCAGACAGAGAGAAAAGTGATGCCACAGGCATGAACAGCTGCGATAACTGTGCTGTGATTCAATAGACGCAGGTGCAAAGAGGCTGTTGTGGCTTAGCAAGACACTGGATCCTGATTGTGAGCGGTTGTATGGCAGACAATGAATGTGAGTCAGATTGCATGTGCGTATGTGGCTGAGAAAGAACTATTCTGCTACACCCCTGCACTGCTTTTCTAGTACTTGCATTAATGTTTTAAATGCAATATTTATCAATATCTAGTTTTCTAACTTGTTTACTAATAAAGGCTGAGTTTATGGGGCATAGTTGTATAGTCAAACTCAATACTATGATCTGCCTTGATTACAGCAAAATGGTAGAATCATCAATAATTAATAAGGACAGAATTACCAACACAAGTATATCCATGCATTTCTTTCACATTTTCAAACACAGTAAAAGTTACATGGAAATATTTTTTTCTCAATTCAACCTTTTGAAACAACACAGCTTTTTCCACACGTCAAACGTTTTATTATTAAAATTTGCTTATCTGTGCCTCAACCAAATATATATAAAACCTCTATGTGAGCATATGTGGATCAACCTGCTGGCCATTTCTGCCTACTTCTGAAGGTGACATCTACAGGGTTATCAGCTGGGAACCACTCTTCTGCTCAGCACATGAGACTGTGGGAGGGTCGATTTGGCCATAATGGTCATCTTAGTAGAGGTGGACCAAAGAACACAGGGAGATTGTGGCAATCCCTTGAAGGAGCTTCAACAGGTGGTGGAGGTTGGCTCTCATGTTCCACTTGCTTCCAGGTGTGACAGTTTCCCAGCATCCCCTCTAGGTGTCGCCAATGGACCAAAGGTATCTGAACTGCCAGCTATGAAGTTGGCATGGAGTGCTGCCAGTTTCTATAATCATTTCACCGTTGACACATCTGAACGTGACCGTGGATGCTGGCATTTGCCACAGTTTCTGGTGTATGCTGCTGTTATAAATGACTCAATGTCCCTGCCTCCACTGGGATGTGGACATTCTGCGAAAGGTGGGAACTGAAACTCCTTCTGATGGGGGATTTCTCAGTTGTACCCTCATATGTTTGGGTCTGCCAGGTCGTACCAGCATCTTCCCCCACCATCGGAGCCAACACATCACCAGTAGTGGTGTGATAGGTAGTGATCGGTTGACAGCTTTTTCCACCCGAGTTTCCAAAAGACTGCAGTCTAGGGTGCCCTGGGGACAAGTACATGAATTGACACCCTTATGTCTGAACATGGAGTTTATTATGGAAATTCTGTAATGAACATAGAAGTTCAATAACAGAACACCACTCGGGTTCTGGTTGGGAGGGCCATTCCTCCCAATCACGCCAGGTCTCACTTTCATTGCCCATGTGTAGCCGGGTGGTAAATCAATACTAAGTTTAATTTTCCACTTAAGGTTTAATGTATTCCTATGTACTATAATGTGCTTTTGTTTTCTTTTGTTCTTTATTTTAAATGACATGTTTCAAATGTAAAATCTAAACAAGATGTAAACTAGTTTAAAAGGTCACCACAAGGTGGTAGCATAGAGCTGCTTTAGGGGCAGTTGGGCACAGTTTGGGTTAGCCGCCAGGTGCATTGTGGGCTATTGTTTTGTTTTTACTGCTGAATGTGAGCCACAAGCGGCTGAAATGTCTCGCCGAACAGAGGAGACTGTTACTCTGTTCATTTGGTAGGTAAAATCTGGCGCACATTGTAAGAGCCTTCGTGACAGAATGTGACAATATAGTCTCATGTAGAGATATTGGTGATGTATTTCAGAGGGTAGCATGCCAGTCGTCGACCCGGGGCTAAAGGCTAGCTCTAGGGAAGCTCCAGCTCCGTGTTCCACGCTGCGTGGCGTGTAAGTGATTGCGATAATATTTTGAAAGCACATTTTCAAGTTAATATGACTGTCATGATTTTAATGGCGTGTGTATTTTGTTTCTGTAGACCTTCACAGCCCACTGCCGTATTTTGTGCCCTGTTTTGTTTGTTTATTTTTGTACTTTCACTTTCGGCTCTCTCGCTAATAAGCCTCAGACGAGTGGCTTTGAGTTCAGAAATTCAACCAAGCAAGTTTAAGTGCAACTGATGTGAAATAAATAAGAGGCTACAAGAACCCCTGTAGTGTGTCCTGTGTGCTTCTATTCCCGGGCTACACATTTTGGTACCAGGAGTGGGGTCTAGCTAAAACACTTTTTTTTTTGCAATTAACAGTAGTAGTTTGTTTTTATTTTTGTTTGGCAAAATACGGCAGTGGTGAAGATCCCAGGAGAAGCCTGTGGGTGGACGTGTCTGAGAGGCCAGCCTGTAGGGGAAGCGGTGACCGGTGAGAGGGACGATTTGAGGAGCTCCAGTGGCGCCACTGTTTCCAGATCGACACGGCTCATCCAGACCTGCGCTGAGGATTCCACCACAACGTCAGCCGGCCAGCACTTCATTCGGTTTTCAAGAGCAAGATTCAGCAGTGGTTCAAGACTGTGTTCATCGTATCCTTGATTCTCGTGTTGAACTTAAGATTCACATTCAGACTGAACTGAGTAAAAACTAACATTTCATCATGGCCACTGGTTCTGATGATGATGCTGCCCAGTTCGATGAGGCATCAGATCAGGTAGCAGGCACAAGCACAGATGCTACAGCAGAAATGCAGGCTCGCGTACAGGAGCTCACCCAATTGCGAGATGAACTTGTCAGGTTAAATGATGAGATAGGGGCTCAGGGGGCAAATGAAAATAGTGCCCCACCGCGCTCACATCTATGTTCCAAGAGAACGCCAGGTCCAAGCATTTAGTGGTGAGAGTGGGACAGATGGGAGGTCTGTGGAAGAGTTTATTGAAGAGGTGGAAAGGGTTTTAAGATCCAGAGAGCAGACAACAGAGGGGCAGTGTGATTACATTCTATCTCTGTTGCGTGGTCCTGCATTGGAGGAGGTTCGACTGTGCATGGGGGGTCAGTCAGTGAGGCCCAGTGATTTATACTCCTACTTAAGGAATGCATTTGGCGAAAAACGCAGCATCACACAACTTTTGCAGACCTTTTACAACCGTAAACAAGCAGAGGGTGAAGATCTCCGTGACTACTCCCATGCCCTGTCTCAGATCTTGAGCTCGGTAGTGAAGCAGTCAGCAAAGCGTGATACCTAATGAGAAAGTCGTACTCGGGACCAGTTCATTGAGGGTCTAAGGGATTCAGCTCTCAGGCGTGAACTCAGAAAGATGGTCAGAGACCAACCAGGCTGTAGCCTTTTAGATGTGAGACGCGAAGCCCTCCTGTGGGAAATGGAGGAGAACAGGCCCCATCGTCCCAGAGTTGTTAAGAGCAGCCAGGTCATGTCAGAGGTTTCAGAATCCCAGTTCTCTGCTACTGGAGACAAACAATGGCCAATCTACTGCATTAGGTGATGTTCAAAGAGCAGTAGCCCAACAGGGAAAACAGTTAATCGAGTTAGGCAAAACACTCGCTGACCTAGCAAGTGCGGTAACTGAGCTGAGTAGACGTGCCGCTCAAATGACTTTCCAAGAGCTCAAGCCACAAGCTAGACTGCAACCACGGTACACACCAGGCGGTCAGCCTATCTGTTTCAAGTGTCGAGCGTGGGCCACATTGCCAAAAAGTGCCTACAGGCCAAAAAGAGGCCAAGATGAGTCAAAACCTTCTGTAGTGCAGGAAAACGTTCACCCTCGGTTGCCATGAGCCAGGCAATTCGAGGGGGATCTACTGGCTCGCCAGCAGTCCCACCAGACAGAAGTAGGATCTTAGAGCATGCAGTCGGGGAATGCAAAACTGTCGAGGTGAAACTTCAGGGAGTCTCAGTATCATGCCTACTGGACACTGGTAGCCAGGTCAGCACAATTTCTGAGAGTTTTTTCAGAGAACATTTGTCAGACAAAAATGAAGACATTCATCCTGCATTTGAGTGGTTAAGGATCACTGCAGCAAACGGGTTAGACATACCCTATATTGGCTATGTAGAGCTTGAGGTCGAAGTAATGGGTCTGACGATTCCAGAGCGAGGCTTCCTGATAGTCAAGGATTCTGAACACTCTTCCTCTGTTCCAGGTCTCATAGGGATGAATGTGGTCAAAAAATGTCGAGAGCTCGTACTCACTGAGTTTGACACCACACTACAGAGTAAACTTGACTCAAACTGGAGAGAGGCTTTCACTAATCTTCATGCAGTAACAGTAACAGACAGACTCTCTTTTGCTAGAGTGGCGAGTAGGGAGATGATCCATGTTCCTGCGTTGTCTGCCGCCACAGTCATGGCAAGGGGACTTAGGACAGTGAGGGAACACGGCCCTTTAATGCTGCTGGAGCCTGTGAGTGCACCCTTGCCTGGAGGTTTGGTTGTTGTACCTACCTTAGTTTCATCTGAAAGTCATGTGTTTCCTGTCCAAGTCATGAACATGTCTGATGAAGATATCTGGCTGAAGCCAAGGATCAGGCTAGGGGTTTTGACTCATGTAGACAGTGTAAAAGTGATGAACTTTGTGAGGTGCAGTTCCAGAGAATTACAGCAGACACTGAACAAGTGAGCATCGACAAACATCCCAAAACACCCACAGATGTGCAGTCCATCCTCAACCAGTTTGATGTAAGTTGTAGCCCAGAACAGCGTGCACAACTGGCTTTGCTGCTGGAGAAATATTCTTTTGTGTTCGCAACAGAGGATGTAGATCTAGGCCACACTGACAAAGTGCAACATGAGATCCATCTCACAGACGACATACCTGTGACACAGCCATACAGGCAGTCCCACCCACACAGTACAGTGAAGTCAGGGAACATATAGGCAAGCTTTTGAAAAAGGAGTTATCAGGGAAAGCTCCAGCGCCTATGCTTCGCCGATAGTGCTTGTGAGGAAGGTAGATGGTAGTCTAAGGCTATGTGTCGACTACAGAAAACTTAACTCCAAGACGAGGCGTGATGCATTCCGCTACCCAGGATTGATGAGAGCTTTGATGCGTTGAGGGGGCGAAATTCTTCTCAACAATAGATTTAGCAGCGGGTATCATCAGGTGGCCATGCACGAGAGACATGAGTAAGACAGCTTTCACTACACCGTTTGGCTTATATGAATATGTGCGCATGCCTTTTTGGTGTTTGTAGCAGACAGCTACATTTCAAAGACTTATGCAAGTCACTATGAGTGATCTCATTTTTCAGATACTCCTCGTCTACCTAGATGATATCTTGGTTTTTTCAGAGACATTTGAGCAACATTTGGAGAGACTGGAAACCGTGCTGAAAAGACTGGCAGAGACAGGTCTTAAGGTCAAGTTGCAAAAGTGTGCCTTCCTACAGCAGTCAGTAAAGTTTCTGGGTCATCAGGTGTCAGCAGAAGGTGTGGGCACCGACCCGTCCAAGGTCTTCGCTGTTAACAACTGGAAGGTCCCAAACACGGTGAAAGGGCTACAGTCCTTTTTAGGTTTCTGTAGTTATTACAGGAGATTCATTCAAGGTTTCTCCCAGATTGCTGGACCGCTGCACGACTTAGTCAACAAATGTTCAGGTGAAAAGAAAACACAAAAAACAGGTCACCAGTTTGGCGCTATGTGGACACAAGAGTGTGAGTCATCTTTTGAACAGTTAAAAGGAAAACTTACCTCTGCTCCCATTTTGGGTTTTGCTGATTTCACACAGCCTTTCATAGTTGAGACAGGCGCCAGTCAGCAAGGACTAAGCTGTACTGTATCAGCAGCAGGGTAACGCCAAAGCGTGTTATAGCATCGCAAGTCGCCGGTTCACGTCAGGCTGAGAAAAATGACAGGAATTACAGTAGTATGAAGTTAGAGTTGCTTGCTTTAAAATGGGCAGTTGCTGAGAAGTTCAGAGGTTACCTGCTGGGTCGCGAGAATTTGTTGTCCTGACTGATAACAATCCACTCTGCCACCTCAAAACAGCCAAGTTAGAGTATCGAGCAGAGGTGGGTCAGCTCAACTTTCTGTTTTTGACTTTGAAGTGAAGTACCGTCCTGGTAGCAACAACGCCCGCGCCAGATGCCTCTCTAGGCAGGAGTTTGCAGGGAGCGAGAAACTGATCCAGATTCAGACTTTGATGGTTGTGTTGCCGTGTGTAACCTGATGGAAAGAGGGACAGTACTGGATTCCGATCTTGTCTCCAAAAGTCTTGAGTGTTACAAGGTGAGACAGATCCGTGCTATGGAGTTAGGATTAGGCGAGATGAGCACAAGACAAGGTAACACACCCACACTTCCAGGTTTTACCAGAGAGGAGCTGATAGGTTTTCAGGCGAGTGACTCCACCCTGAAAGAATTCAGAACATTTTGGGATCAGGGGAAGAAGCCTACTGCTAGGGAGCGAGCAGCCCTATCTAGCTCAGTGAAAAGACTGTTGAAACAGTGGCGTCATGTACAGGAAAAGGAAGGCTTGTTGTACAGAGTAATCAAAGATCCACGTCATGGTGAAGTGTGGCAGTTACTGGGTGCCTGGTTGTCTAAAAGACCAAGTCTTAGAGAGTGTACACAACCACATGGGCCATCAGGGCATAGAACGTACTGTGAACCTGCTCAGAGGGAGATGTTTCTGGGTTGGGCTTTATGAAGATGTTGAGAGCTGGGTTAAAAATTGTGAGCGGTGCATTTTGACAAAGATGCCTCAGCCAAAGATCCAGGCCCCAGTTAAAGCATTTCTAGCCTCCCGACCCCTGGAGGTGGTGGCTATTGATTTTACAGTGCTAGAACCAGCTTCAGATGGCCGTGAGAATGTTCTCGTTGTGACTGATGTTTTTACAAAGTTCACACAGGCATATCCTACCAGGATCAAAAAGCAGATACCACAGCTAAGGTTCTGCTCAGAGAGTGGTTCATGAAATCTGGCGTCCCGAGAGATTGCATTCTGACCAGGGCAGAAATTTCGAGAGTGAAAGTGGTTGCGGAGCTGTGCAAACTCTATGGGGTCAAAAGACACGGACAACTCCATACAGGCCACAGGAAATGCTCAGTGTGAAAGATACAACCGCACCCTCCATGACTTGTTGAGAACACTCCCTCCGGAGAAGAAAAGGCGTTGGCCAGAGCATCTTCCTGAATTAGTGTATATGCCTATAATGTTACCCCTCATTCCACCACAGGGTACTCACCCTATTTTCTGCTTTTTGGTACACAGCCACATCTCCCAGTTGATGCGCTATTAGGGCAGGAGTGTATGCGTCAGACCGTAAACAGGACTGGTTGTCTGTTCATCAGGAGACTTCGACAGGCGCATGAAAGAGCCAGAGAGTATTCAAAGCAGAAGGCAGCTGAGAGAATTATGCGCTGCAGAATGAGAAGGTGTATTGTCCTCCTATAGACATTGGTCAGGTTGTCTTCCTACGTCACAGACCCGCAGGGAGAAATAAGATTCAAGATGCATGGAGTCCAACAGTCTACAAGGTAGTTGGCGTTCAGGGAACAACACACACTGTTGAACCTCTGGAAGGAGGTCCCCGTCAAAGAGTTCATAGGTCAGAGTTGAGACCTTGTGTGCAAAACCAGTTCCCAAGCCCAGAACCAAAACTAGGTCACATGTCAGTACACAGCCTGTAGTTGAAGATGTGCCTCCTGAGTCACATGACCCAGAGTTTGTTGTGGTTGAAGAAATTCTGCCTCCTCAGGCTAGGCAGACACCAAGACTGTCCTGTGTCCCAGACAGGGTTATCTTACCTGTGGCAGCACCTTTGGATGACAGTGGCAGCGAGGAAGCTGGGGAAGGTCAGGCAGATGTGGGAAGTGGTGTCAGGGAATGTAAAGCGATGATGTTCATTTAGACATTAGTGACAGTGACCAGCTCATTGGTAAAAATGGGAAAAGAGACACACTAACAGGCATTGCTAGTAGAGCTGAGAGTAAAGCTTTTACACCTACACCGGCTGTTAGGCGTAGCAAGCGGGCCAATGCGGGTCTCATCCAAACCCCTTTAATTTGCCAAGGTCAGCCTGTAACGCTGTTTCAGTCAGCACCGACATGGTCTCCCAGGTTTTGACAAGTCTTGGTACTGCTCTCTTTGAAAGGCATTGCAGGGAGCATTTGAGTCAGTTAATGTTTTGTAGTCACCGAGGGCGTTGACTGATTGCAGGGGAGCATGTAGCCGGGTGGTAAATCAATACTAAGTTTAATTTTCCACTTAAGGTTTAATGTATTCCTATGTACTATAATGTGTTTTTGTTTTCTTTTGTTCTTTATTTTAAATGACATGTTTCAAATGTAAAATCTAAACAAGATGTAAACTAGTTTAAAAGGTCACCACAAGGTGGTAGCATAGAGCTGCTTTAGGGGCAGTTGGGCACAGTTTGGGTTAGCCGCCAGGTGCATTGTGGGCTATTGTTTTGTTTTTACTGCTGAATGTGAGCCACAAGCGGCTGAAATGTCTCGCCAATAACAGAGGAGACTGTTACTCTGTTCATTTGGTAGGTAAAATACGCGCACATTGTAAGAGACGCCGTGACAGAATGTGACAATATAGTCTCATGTAGAGATATTGGTGATGTATTTCAGAGGGTAGCATGCCAGTCGTCGACCGGGGCTAAAGGCTAGCTCTAGGAAGCTCCAGCTCCCGTGTTCCACGCTGCGTGGCGTGTAAGTGATTGCGATAATATTTTGAAAGCACATTTTCAAGTTAATATGACTGTCATGATTTTAATGGGGTGTGTATTTTGTTTCTGTAGACCTTCACAGCCCACTGCCGTATTTTGTGCCCTGTTTTGTTTGTTTATTTTTGTACTTTCACTTTCGGCTCTCTCGCTAATAAGCCTCAGACGAGTGGCTTTGAGTTCAGAAATTCAACCAAGCAAGTTTAAGTGCAACTGATGTGAAATAAATAAGAGGCTACAAGAACCCCTGTAGTGTGTCCTGTGTGCTTCTATTCCCGGGCTACACATGTGAGCATCCCCAACAGAATGAGGAAGTCGCCAGAGGGAGTGCTCTCCAGCACCCTCTCTAAGGATTCCAAAAAAGGTGGGTACTCTGAACTGCCGTTTGGTGCATCGGCCCACAACATTCAGGACCCATCCTCCTCCTTTAGGTGGAGGATGGGTCCTGCAGGGTCAGAATTTCTCAACCTTACACACCAGCTCAGGCTCCTTCCGCCAAGGTCCCATCCTTCAGCTGCCACCCAGCTCACATTGCACCTGACCCCCTTGACCCCTCCACTAGAGGTGAGCCCATGGGAAGGGGCACCCACGTTGCCTCTTTTGGCTGTGCCTGGCCGGGACCCATGGCCCGGCCATCAAGCAGTTGCCATCAATCCCCACCTTTAGGCCTGGCTCCAGAGGGGACGCCAGTGACCCGCATCTGGAAAATGGAAAATGTCTTCTAATGTCTTTGATCATCATAGGGGTTTCTGAGACGTGCTTTGTATGATCCCTCACGTAGGACCTGTTTGCCTTGTGACCCTGGCAGAGCCCCGGACAACTCAGCTCCTAGGATCATTGGGGCACCACGATAAGGTGACGGCTCAAGGAGGGACTTCCTCTATGCCTGCCTCCAGAATTTCCATCCATAATGGCCTTGCACCAGTTGCTTTTTTGACGACAGGACACATCTGAAAGCTGGGAACCTGAAAATTGAGATACAGCTCAGTTGTTGATTTTTAGTTATTAATAAGAAAAGGACATTTTTTTAATTGATTATTTAATTAAAATAAATGAAAGGGGTTAGAATATTAAGAGAGATTATGGTCATTACCATGATCTAGACACTGAGACACACAATTTTTGAGATGATACCATCTGATTTGATGCTAAATTTAACCTTATTATATCATGATAGAATTTCTGCAATTTAGAAATAATCCTTCAAAATACCACAATAAGACAAATCCCTTGAGGAACACCACAGAAAAACCCATGATGTGATTTGGTATGAAGAACACTGAAACTCCCTTATTGTCAATATTTAGCTTAAGCCAACCATCCTCTGTATGATCTACCTCTAGTTTGTGTTTGTGAAGTTTCACAAGGATGTGATCATCCTTTCAGTAACAACAAAAAGGCTCAGTTTTACAATCAAAAACTCACATACATTTTGCTTATGACCACATACTTACTACATTTAAGTAAATAGGTTTGTCTAATTTTAGTGAGTTTAGTGATTCATGTATTTTAAACTACTTTTACATTTTATGTGCATGTAGTTTCCTCCATCAAAATCCGTATGTAAATTCTAGTGTAGGCTTACTGTGTGCACAAACAGGAAATATGAGGATGCTGGTGATGCATCATGCTCCCAGTATACTTTTCACGAATCTTGAAAAGGTTTAGTAGTTGTAAATGTTTCAAAATCTCTTTTCTCATGAATCATATTACAAGAAATCACACAATCACACTAGCAGACATAACGTGCCTTGAGTTTTATATGAAGGAAGACTGAAACGACTCTGCAGACAAACATATTTACGTTGCGTTTGCTTATTGCTGTGAGCAACAGGAAGCACCGCAAAATCCATGCCATAATACCTTGGTCTAACGTGTGTTTAATGAAAGTACAACCATTCAGAATTGTAATAAAAGCATGTAAAATAAATCAGATATAAAGGTTAAGGAACGTTGGATTCTGTACCTGATATAAAGTGGTCACTGCTGGTTCTCACCGCTCTGTTTTCTTAGGATCACTTCCTGTTTGTTTTATGGCAGTTATCATCTCTGTCTTCAATCAGGATCTCTGGGAATCCTGTAAAATCATCTTCCCTCTGCTCGTCCTCAGCTGGACAGGTGTTCCGGAGCACAACAGCTGTCCAAGAAATGTTTATAGGCGTTTAGCTGCAAGCGGCGAGATCCCTGGCAGTATTTTAAACAGAGCGCCTTCCTGCCAACATGGCAGTGTTTTGATTTTGACAGTTGCATGCCAGTATTGTGTGATGTCAACTTCCGGAGCTCTGTATGTCAACATACTGTATGAATCAGAATAATAGATGCATTGTAGTCACAGCCATTGAGGGGAGTGATAGAGTGACAGAATGCTCTGCAATCATCTCGGCTCTTATTGTATCTGCTGAGGTTTGTGACTCACTCTGTGCACCTCTGTCTGTTTATTGGTTAGTTTTGTAACATTTGTTTCATATCTTTGTGTCTTGTTCTGTGATCTCATGCCCACTGTCTGTTTGTTTGTCAGTCTGGCTACCTTTCATATTCATGCTTGACAGGAAACAGATCTTTCCTTGCTTAAAGGGTTGGTTCCCAAAACAAATATTTGTATCCCTTGCTAAGTGTAGCAGGATCTATATAGTAATAGTCTGCCTCACATTTTCCCCTGCCATGTTGCATAAGAAAGGTGTGTCCATGATGTATCAGGTATATTGGCTTATGTTGTTATGTAGAGTACAAATGTTGCGTTGAGGGAATGGAAATTCCATTCAGTTTCCATTTGTATTCATGTTGGCCTGAGCCGATCAATGTGGGGTTTCCCCCCCGGTTCCACAAAACAATGCACACTTCTTAAGTGACACCTCAAAGGAGGAAGAACAGCTCTGCAGTACAATACTGACACAATAACACAGTGAAAATGTTATGTTAGACATAATCAACATGAGTCACTCCGTTTTTCCACAGCTAATTTCCCCTCAGCCTGTCTGACTGCACTGTAGACAACACTTAACAACCTTCATGTATGTCCACGCTCATGTCAACCAGTCATAGAGGCCTGGGCATAAAGAGAGGGGAGTAGAGAGTTTTGGATTGTAGAGTAATCCTCCTGCAATTCAGATAAGAAGAGGGAAGTTTCCAGAGGGTTTGCTGAAAGAATTACGTGTGCAATACTAATCCATGCTTCATTCATTGGTATTCATGCTGGTCCAAGCTAATCAACATGGGGTCTTTTTTATCCTCTGCTTTATCTCCTTTAATTTGTTTTCTTCCCCTCCTTCCAGGACCTCAGTAGATAAATGGGAAACAGTCTCTCCTTCTCGCTTGTATTTTTAACATTCTCTTCCTTCCTGTCTCTCTATCTATATCTATATATTCAACTCAGTTCAAAGGGGCTTTTATTAACATGAAAGTTTCAAGAACAATGATGCCAAAGCATCAAATTACAATTTGTCCAAACATTTTAATTTTTAGATTGATGTGTTAATTATACACTGTTGAGACATATAGTATGACCACTGTAAGGCAACAAATGAACATTTAGAGTTGATATTAGAAGCAGGAAAAATGTTCCAGTTTCAGGATTTGAGTAAGTTTGACAACACGAAGCAAACAGTGATGTCTAGAGGACTGGATCAGATCAGAGTGTGCATGTGTCTGTGTGCTTCCTATCCAACAGTGGACCTCAGCATTGTTTTCTCTGTCAACCAAGAGGGGGCATTCAAGCCAAAAGGGAACATTATGGAGGTGACTTTTGTGGCTATCTTAAGCTTAATGCTCAACATTCAACAGGAAATAAAATAGATAAAAAAAACAAGGGTAAAATTTGAAATAACATGGTCAGCAGCTGAATAAATTCAATTATTACCTCAAAATGTTACAAACACCCCATTATGACAATGTGAAAAGTTTTTTGAAACGTAAGAAAATTTATCAAAAAAATACTCAGAGAACACATGTACACTGTATTCACAGTGCTCAATACTTTGTTCATGTACCTTTGGTATCATTTACAGCCTCCAGTCTTTTTGAATATGATGCCTCCAGCTTGGCTCAACTCTCTTTGGGCAGTTTGGTCCAAAGAGAGGTGAGCCTTTGCAGCACCACTCAAACTCCATCATGTTGGATGAATAATTTTGTACATGTGATTACTTAGTTTTTTTTTAATAAATTTGCTAACATTTCAAAAACACTTATGACATGTTGTCATAATGACTTTATTACATTTTGCAAGAGGGCTGTAACATAAGAAAATGTGGACTGTTCCCCCTAACATCAACCATGAGACAACAAACAAATATTGAGAGAAGTTCTTGCTGCAGGTGCAGCACTCAAAAACTAATGGAACAAGGGATGATTCTGGATATCATGACAGAATATACCAACTCTGTAACCAAGTAAATGACTAGCTAAAATAGCTTAAAGTTACAGCACATTTTCCTGTACTAAACTAGACAACCATCTTTCTTCCACTTCAGTCAAGTGCCATGAGTGCAGTAAATGCTTTCGTGACAGGAAATGTATTCAGACTCAAACATTAAATTTATTACCAGTGAACTTTTTCCTGATTTCAGTTAATAACATGAGGTCGATTACCGGCAGAGTTGAAAAGGGGTATGATGGTTACTTGACTGAGTCTTAAATCACAAAATGAGGACTTGGCTTGGACTTAAGGCATTAAATAATTATCCAAATTAAAAACATAACCTAAAGTTTGACCAGGAACAATAAGGGAAAACAGGCCCTGAAAAGCCTCACAGTTTAATTGAATATAAGGAAATTAAAGGACTAAAAAATATTCCTGTGACACAACATATCTCAATGGTTAGTATTCACCTCAGAGACTTATTTCCAGACGTGCAGAACACCATATGCTCTTTAAAACACAACATTGTACTACAACAGTCCTGGTTCTGGTTCTCCTCTCCTCAGTGGGCCCAGTGGTATTTTCCAGGCCTCCAGCATTTAAACGTTATTAGCTGTCCTCTTAAGCTTTGTCAGCACTAAAGGGTTAAGAAAAAACTGCCTATCCTCTTTCTTTCCCCCCCTAAAGCTCAGCAACCTGCCCCCACCACCATTGCAACCCCCGCTCTTCTCCTCAGACTAGTTCCCATGCATTCCGAGTGGCCTCAGAAACCCAATATACCCCTTTTGGAGTGTCCACAGATCCTCAGTGTGGCCTTTCTGCTGTGCCAGCTGCCTTCCTCTCCTTCAGCCAAATGGAATGTTAAGCCCCACTTGTGGCTAGCTTTGTCCCTGTCATGCAAGACAAACAAAAGGCAAAGTGGCTTTTCATTGTATTAGGTATTCCAATACCCACAAATCCTCCTTCTCACCCATTCTTCCTCCGCTCTCACAGAGAAAAGTGTGCAGTGGAAGTGTAGTTGAGCCATAGCAGCCAGGAGAGCCTGCACACATGGCACATGCATGGGCCTGTATGAATGTTGGCCAACAGGTGTTTGCATACGTACAGGAGAACCATTTTTCTTTTTTTTTTTGTTCACACCCAAACACATGCATGAAGAGCATAGCTGTATGAACAGGGTAAAACTCATACCATGAGCCTTACCTGGCAGACAAAAATGTGTGCCACTCCTTCTGTCTGGTTATTATCGATTATTAGAAGCAATTGTGGGCAAACATTTCAGTAGTGCAGATCTTATAAAGCCTTCACTGAAAACAGACATATTACAATGACTTTTAGGTCATTTACCAAATGGAATGCACAACTGAAGTGAATCTGCTTTTTTTTTTTGAAAAAAAAAGAAGTTCATAAAAAAGATGAATGCAAACAAAGCACAACCAAACTACAGTTCATTGTTGAACAAGAGGCCAACTTTAATGTGAGCCATAATTGCTACAGCTGCTCTACAGCTTAGATTTTAACAAACGCTGTTTTGTTAAACAACCAATGATAGTGCATTTTTTACGAGTGCAGTCGTCAGTCTTATTTTCAAACTAAATATCAGGATTTGTAACCCACTGGATCATTTTGGTGCACCCGAAGTGATAAACAGTTTCTAGATGAGTTTACCCAGTCCAAGATGACACTTTAATCACACTGGATTATTAAAGCTTTTGCCACTGATAAACAGAACTAGACTGTTCAATGTCAATACAAAACATTGTGACAAATTCATCTAAATTTAGCGCAAATATCAATGTGCAGCTGCTGCAGTTTTAGTAGCATGGATTGGTGAATTGTTCATTGTTAACAACACACAATATACTATTAAAATAATGCCTATTGAATTTATTTGAGTTAAATAGTTTTTAAAACTGAAGCTGCAAAAGTAACTAGAGCATTTCGCAAGGCATTTGGACAATGTGCTACGCCTGTCTGTGTCTACAATGTGGAGGGGACAAGCTTTGCCTCATCTTGAGCATCCTGTTAAGATACAGTTAATTTATGGGGCTCTGATTTAGAAACAGCTCAATTTCAAGGACACATGATTTTCTGTCTGATCTCCACACATAGGGTGGCACGGTGGTGTAGTGGTTAGCACTGTCGCCTCACAGCAAGAAGGTACTGGGTTTGATACCCAGCCCGGGGCCTTTCTGTGTGGAGTTTGCATGTTCTCCCCGTATGTTTTATGTTGTTAGATTTTTATGTTGGCCTCTGTTTGTTCAAAAACTGCCTGTTCAGAAAAAGCTGAATGCTTGGTCTGCGGTGTTGCTTTCTTAAGAACCACTCATAGAAACAACACACCTACCATGACAGACAGTAGCTGCACACTCAAAAAAAAAACATTTGTTGGGTGAACATAAAAAAAATATGGAAAGGATTTCCACTCAATTATAATACGCTCATTTAGCAAGAATTTGTTTTGTTGAATGACGTAAATATGCTGGGTCAACATAAGGTGTTGGTGTTACTATTACTTAGTTACGACGGGTAAATCCAACTTAATAATCATTTGTTGGGTGAACATAAAAAAAATGTGTAAAGTATTTCCACCCAATTATAACACACTAATTGAGCAAGTGATACAAATGCTAAGTAGCTAATCATAGCAACTAATGCTGCTATGATTAGTGAGCACACTACCAAAACATTCGGTTATAAAAAAAATAGAGCAAACAATAACAAGTTACGTGACATTTCTGTGCAGTGGTTTACATTGAAGTCAAAGTAATTTTAACTCAAGTAAAGGACTTAGCTACCATCTTCCACAATAAATGTCACACACTGCCACGACCCGATGCATACCTGAAACCCGATTTGTACTGCACATGTGCAAAACTGGTGTCACTTCCTCTCCTCACAATTTTTTCGACAGAGCTTCGTCATTGTCGCAACACGCCGCTGAGTCGTAATAATTCTAAATAAATGCGGGAAAGATGTCTGCGAGGATGGGTGTGTCAGTCTCTCAGCAGCTTCACACTTTTCTCCTGAACGGAGGTTAGGGTTAGGATTTAGGGAACTGGTAAGGACATGTTTAAGAAAATTAACAACTTTGATCAATAAGTGCTGTAAAATAATTCGGTAGGCTGATGTAGATGCGTTATGCACATGCGCAGTACAAATCAGATTTTCAGTACGGATCGGGTAGTGACATCGACTCTCAGCATGTGTTTTGAACTGTGCTGAACTTCAGGAAGTAAAGATTCTAAAACTCTCTGCTCGCACACTACTGCCACCTTCTGCTCTGCAGTTGTACACATAATTTGCTATCTTACCCAAAACGCTTCTGTCAACATAAATTAATTTACACAATGTTAGTTTATGCTAAAATAACATTACTTAACGATGTTCAACCATAAATAGTCATGTTTATAGGCATTTAAAAAAGCCAAAGTGGGTGTCTGCTACATTACTCTAAGTGTAACATGTAGCAGACACCCACTTTGACTTTTTTAAATGCATCATGCACCCAAGTCACAGCAATTCATGGACAGAAATACCAGTGAAATACAACCTGGTTCACAGGGAATGGATTTTTTTTCAGGATATTTGACTGGAAAAATACTGCATTAGGTTATATAATTGTATAATTGATCAGATTAGGTATTTTTATTCATTGTGCCTGGAAATAATTTACATAAAGCCCTCAGAGCACAAAATATGTAACTGTATACTACTGACTGACTTCTTCAGAGGAAAACATTGGAGAATTACCTATACCTGGCAGAGAATTGTTAACTCTTTGAGTGCCAAAGACGTAAGTCTTTTAAAATATAAGGCTTGAGTGCCATAGACATAAATATATAGACGTATATATATATATATATATATATACGTGTATATATATATACGTATACGTATATTTATATTTATATATACGTATATATATATATATATATATATATATATATATATATATATATATATATATATATATATGTGTGTATATATATATATACGTATATATATACACACATATATACTGTACGTCTTTCCTTTTTTTGGCAGCAGGATCAAAAGTGCGCTCTCACACAGCCTGTGAATAATTTTGGAGCTTCTGGGATTTGTAGTCGGGACATAAAGAGAGAACAAACAGAATCTGGACAAAAAGTGGTGATTTTGGTTAAAGTGGCCTCAACTCTACCTCTGATAAAACAAGAATGGAACAAGGTAAAAACAAAATTTTTTCTCTCCTTTCATTTGAGCTATGTGTATATGTATATATGTGTGCGTGTGTGTTCATAGCAATCAAGCGTTCTACTTTAAAGGACATAAATATATGTTGTAGGCACTCAAACAATTACCACAACATTAAGCATGAAGACAGCAATTTCTCACTCTTTGTCCACACATACTACCTTTTTTTGTTGTACTTGATCATGATAATACAATTGTACACTGATAAACAGTGCCCACTGAGTGCAATTCAGCAGTCCTTTTTACATTGTCATAAATTAGAACAAGCAGATAACAGAACACTGAAAAATAAGACACAGTGTTACTGGAACACCAGTTAACACCAGTTAAATGTCCGTCACACCCAGAATGACTCTGCAGTGTCATCACTCAGTAGCTACACCTAAACACATCATTAAATGGCTCAAAAGAAGCCATACAAGAGTTTTCTAACACATGAATACATACTTTAAAAGCTTGTACTTATTGCACAGCTGTTATACTGGACTGGAGTGTTCAGCTATTATTGCATCCATCTATATATTCCTGACTTCATTCCTATCAACCTCTCAGGTAATTTTGTCCACCTCTTTAATGTTATGATGGATTTTTGTTCAATACACGGTATTATATCAAACTCCCCACCAGAAGAAGCATATTCAATGATTTGCAGGACATGTTTTTTTCTTCATCCTTGACTCATCCTTTTATGGGAAAGGATGAGTTTCCCTTTTAAGATTGTTCTTCTCTCTATACTGTATGTCAAACTGTCCTTCAGCAAAACTCTGAGCGCTAAGGTGTACTTCACATCCTCCCACTGCTCCTAAGACTAAAATTCTCATTTATGTGCCTGTATGTAACAAATTGAATAAAGTTTGTTTGAAATTATGTTATTGTTTTGTTTAATTATGTTCTTGGGTCACAAATAGCTCTACTCTTTGGTATGAGGAAACAAATACAGGTTGTCATGCAAACTATGCCAACACACCCACAGATGAAGATATCGTGCCACTGTTTCCTTGTCAAGTGATAGATTTCAGTCAGTGAAAGCAGTATCCTGACTGGTTAAACACGGACAAATGACATAAAATGTGGAACTTCATTGTGGCTTTCATTCTTCTAACAGGTAAACATCTTTTTTGTGGATAACACTAAACGAGTTGAGTATGAGGTGCTTAAAGATGGGATAGTATTTGTACATCTGTGTGTGTATATATCACTGTAAAATTATTATTCATTTGCTTCTTGTTTATTACGGTGTTACCTACCTATTTTGACACATTTATTTTTTGACTGAGTCTATTGTTTATTCATGTCGCCGCTTCTTATTTTTTATATTTATTATTATTTATGTTGCTGCACTATCCATGCTACATGTTACGATATACATGTTCCCATTGGTGGGATGAATAAAGGTTTATCTGATCATTTCTGACTGTCAGCATATGGCAATATGATTGATGTTACAGTATGATCACTACTTTTTTAACCACTTGCTGCTATTTTATCACTACAGTGCAACCTTATTGTAGCAGCTTCCTGCTACTTCACTCATGGAGAGGAACCACAGCAAAACACTAGTGAATGGTTTGTTTTATTTTGAAAAAACCTCTAGGTGGCTCAATCTACAAAGCCCCTTGTTTAAATCAATATTAAAATATCACTGAAGTACTTTGCGTTTGAGCTAGCACCTAGCCACCAAGCATGATAGTGCAGCTAGGTAGATGGATGCTAACATATAGAGGAAAATCTATTTTTTTAGAGTGACCAAGTCTCCACAGAAATCAAATGAACTCAAATATAATGGAACTTTCAAGTACTTTTTGTTTGCTCTTTATTATAATGTTATACATTTTGTGGATGCACTTCTGCACATTTCTCATGTAGAACAGTGTAATCCTTCCTTAAATGTATTTTACAAAGCACTTTGTAGTTTTCTCCTACCTCCAAACCAGAATGTTATCGTATTTCTTTTCTGTTTAAGGTAAGCTGAATTTTTGAGGTCGACATGCTGTCAACTTCAGCTCAATGACCTTGTTTGGATTTGAAATAAATCTAAAGTCAAGTTCACAAAGTAACTTCCTTTGCATTCATATGATTCCAAGTCAAGACTGTTAATGTGATCTTAAAAAGTGAAAACATAATAAAGCAAAACAATAGAATTTTAAACATATGATAAAAAATGTGATCAATCAGGATTAACTATCTAAATTCAGATGATTCATATTTTTAACCCTATTACATTTCCATTTAATTACATGTTGTTTACAGCTGGACACAGAGCACAGAACAATGACAACAATTTGAGAGGCATTTTGCATCACACTTGTCCAGACAACCACATTGTGTCTCAGATTAACAGGTAGGTTGCACATAAGGATGGAACCATGTATACAGCTTCTGTATGGTTCAGGAAAGTAATCATTCTGCACATTTAACTATGGATTAGTCACTATTATACAGTACCTTTACACTGTGTATCTCACTGGTTCCTCTGTTCCTTCCATGAAATCATTTTGATTCTCACCAAAGCTCCTACAGTCAAACTGACCAGGATCGCCTGTGGAACATTGAGTGCAAGGCGTTCAGCTCTACCTCAGACTGCAGATGGTCCACTTTCCAGAACCTATATGACAAAGAACTGAGCTACAATTGTCCAGCAAATTACGTGGTGGCTGGCTTCTTCAGCAAGTACAACAAGGCACATGGAGACAGAAGGTTGGTAGCTTGTTGAAATCATGTATTAAATGCACTTAATCACAATTGTCATAACAACCGATCATTGACATGATCTTCTATGTCAAGGTTTCACACTGAAATGGAGATCCTAAACAAACTATCCCTGCTCTTTACAATCCCATCATGGTCCAGTTACTTGATAACTCTCAGTGGCTTTAAATTGTGAAGTAGACAATGGTCTGTTTGCTGTGACTGTGTTTCAGTTGGAAATTGCTTTGTTGCTCCGCTCCACACTTCATCACATCTGAATGTTGGGAAACTCCAATGATCGACTACTGGAATGAAGACTACAGCTGGCAAGTCCCTGCAGGCCACTTCATTACAGGGGTCAAGATCCATAACAAAAAAGAGACTAATGGGTAAATACTGAAATCAGAATATCATATTTCTATTTTCAACAGTATGTAATGCTCCATGTTTTTTTTTTTTTACATTAGACAGGATGCAGCTAAATGAAGCATCTTCATTACATGTACTGTGCATTGTGTACCAATGCTGCCAGTAAAGTAGGCTTTTATTGATGAAAATTAGTAACGAAAACCTCGTCTTTGTAATTACGTCACATAATGACACAATGTTTTATTGACAGAGATAATTGCTGGAGTTTCAATTACTGCAGAGGAAAAAAACAAGGTAATTAGTTTTACTCATTGTATAAATTGTGTTTATCAGTTTTGTATATGAATAGGAAATATTAATATTGTTCATTAAATGCATTTAAGTTGACAAAAATCTTTTACAATGTCCTGCAGACCACCCAACTGAAGACCGGTTAATGCATTTCATGAAAAGAGATGTTCACATCCGAAAAAAAAGGAATGCAAAAATATGCAAAAGTTGCAGATGGCCAAAGAGACATAATGTGGTTGTAGTGCCATATTCCATAAGTGATGAATTTACCAGTTCTGAAAAGACCATAATGAATGATGCAATCAGTAAATTCCACATAAGCACCTGCATCCGGTTTGTTGCTCGTAAACACCAGCACGACTACATCCGCATTTTGAAAAAAGGGGGATGTTCATCCAATGTTGGGCGTATGGGAGGCGCTCAAAAAATAACTCTAGGTAAGGGATGCATCACTATTGGCATCATTCAGCATGAACTCATTCACACACTTGGCTTTTGGCATGAGCAAAGTAGATATGACAGGGATTCTTACGTCAAGATCAACTTTAAAAACATCAAGAAAGGACGACGACTAAACTTCAAGAAATTCAAGACAAACAACCTTGATGTTCCATATGATTACTCCTCTGTAATGCATTATTCACCGAAGACCTTCTCCAAGAATTCAAAAGATACCATCACTCCCCTCGATCCCTCAGCACACATAGGTCAGAGGAAAGGCATGACTGAAAAGGACATTCTGAAGATCAACAAGCTTTACAGATGCAGTAAGTATAAGATTAAAGCACTTTTATCAACAGATCTTTTCCAGTGTGTTAGACCTTTTCTGATTCACATATTTGCTTGTAACTCATCCAGTAAACCAATTTTGTCTTGTAGAGGATTACTTCCATAAATACAACGAATGGGACAACGAGTTGAACAGTGCATTTAGTCGCACTTGTCCCTCTGGCCAAGCTGTTTCTGGTATCACAAGGTGGGCAGTACTAACCTTTGTTAAGGATTTTACCTTCATTATGCCATATAAACATTTACACTAATCAAGGTTGGAGCGAGAGCCAAATATATGTTATGTGATCACATGATGTGCGGCCTGGGCTCTTTCAAGATTGCATACCTAAATTTGGGATAAAACTAGCCTGATTTAAAAGTTACACCTGTTAATCACAGTTAAATTTGGATGGACCGTCGGTAGCTTTTTGCATATTCATTGATATCTTGAAAATATTTCCTGTGATAAGTAATTGTCTTTGTCTCATCAGTGGAAACAGAATATAAAATATATAAATAATTATATATATAAAACAATATAATATAATATAACAATAATTAATAATAACAATTAATATATTATATAAATATATATAATATAAATATAAAATATAATATGTATGTTAAATATGCACATTAAACATGCCATTTTGTTTTATATTTATTAGTCGCTACAGTACCGAAGAGAAAGATCGACTTTGGGAGTTTTCGTGTAAGCCTTGCAGAGTAAGCAGAACATGCAAGTGGTCAGCTAATGTGAACCATTATTGGGGAGGAATGGACTTCAAATGTGGAAAAAATGAAGTGATCACAGGGGTCTACAGTGTCTACAGCGACTACTACCAGGACAGGAAGTAGGTCATTTGTGTTTTTCTTTTACTAAAAGATAAACATTTTCACAAAAATGATATGTATGTAAAATAATTAAGTGCAGGTTCAATAAAAACAATATATTTGACAGCTCATGTAAATGAACACTTTGTTCTTCTGATTCAGATGGTGGTTTTACTGCTGCAGTGTTCCTCGTTTTACCACGTCCAACTGCGATACCATGACCTACATTAATGACCTGGAGGGATACTTCACACTTGACACTGACTACCTCCTAACAGGAGTGAAAAGCCTCTTTGATCGTAAAAAACGGTAAGTTGATTTGCAGTTTAATACAGTGACTTGTCCAGGGTGTACCCTGCCTTTCACCCTAAGACAGATGGGATAGGCTCCAGCCCCCCCACAACTCTATGAGAGGATAAGCGGTAGAAAATGGATGGATAGATGGATGTTATTCATGTATTTTAGAACAAACATAATAATAATAATAATGCACAATAAAAAGCAGTATTGTGTTAATTTACAGAGATAGTACAAGTCATTGCATTTGTCAAGGAGAAGAAGAAGCATTCCTTTATTAGTCCCTCAGTGAGGGAAATTTCAATTTACGCTGTTAGTATTTTTTTTTTCAGTTGCACATGACACAAGTTCTGAATCACATGCACATGCATTAGAGGAGAGGTGTCAGAGTGAGGGGGCTGCCCCAAATCCAGGTGCCCCGAGCAGTTGGGGGTTCAGTGCCTTGCTCAGGGGCACCTCGGCAGTGTCCAGGAGGAGGAACGGGCACCTCTCCAGCTACCAGTCCACTCTCCACACATGGTCCGACCTGGATTTGAACTGGCCCTCCAATTCCCAACCCAAGTCACTACAGACTGAATGCCCCCATGTGTCATGACACATCCTGCAATAATTTCAAAATAAAATCATCCATCCATCCATTTTCTACCGCTTATCATCATAGGGTCACGGGGGGCTGGAGCCTATCCCAGCTGTCTTAGGGTGAAAGGCAGGGTACACCCTGGACAAGTCTCCAGTTCATCACAGCACACACAGAGACAGACAACCACTCACACTCACATTCACACCTACGGTCAATTTAAATTAACCAATTAACCTAATCCCCATGCATGTTTTTGGATGGTGGGAGGAAGCCGGAGTACTGAGAGAACCCACGCAGACACGAGGAGAACATGCAAACTCCACACAGAAAGGCCCCGTGCTGGAAATCGAATCCAGTACCTTCTTGCTTTGAAGCGACAGTGCTAACCACTACACCACCATGCCGCCCAACATAAAATCATAGTATTAACCAATAAAGGAACTAGCTTTATATCTAATAGTATGATGTCAATATACTGTAAAAAGGTATTGTACGTCTTTGCAGTGAAGAGCATTCAGCCAGCAAAAAAAATATTGAATTGAATCTCTAGTAAAGATACAGTTGTCATTCAGCAGAGGCACACCTTAGCCTGCTCTGACCTGTTGACATGACTGCCGAAAGAAAAACAGGTTCTACAGCTGTTACACACTGCTGACGTTCCTACTGTGGCCTGGATTAACCTTTTAACCAATCACTCTTCTCACAAGATATACAACAATAACAGTAATAATAATAATAATAATAATAATGACGTTTCTCACTGACAGTGACCGTCTATGGAGTTTGACATTCTGCCCACGGAGCATTTCATGAAGATACCATGAATGCGAAGACCCTTGCAGTCATCTGACCCGTTTACTCCAATTTCTTTTTTTTTTTCCAATTTCCTCTTCTCTGTCTCTCAAAGTCAATGATGATTATTTACATTTCTTTGATCTTTTTAGACTGTTCGTTTCCACAGTAGATATCTGATAGATGGTTTAACATCCAGCCAATTCTATGTGATTTGTGTAAATGTGGCTATACATATTATTGTACTGAGCGATCTTCTTCCCTTTCTGTTTCTAATGACATCATGTTGGACGGTTGGAACAGACTATAAATGAAAAATGTGTGTGAACTTTGGCTCCATTACATTTTCAGCATTGAACAGAAATAGGTTGGAGTCCTCATATTTCCTCCAAAAATTGGCACGTTTTTGGTATTGAGCAGAGCCTTGTATTAATTGTCTGATTAATTGATTGCATAATTTCTAATCTCCCAAAATTGTTAATGCCACTTCTGTTTCCCATTTACCTTTGGTGTTTTCCATATTTCCTTTGCTTTAATGTCATGCTGATTTGAAATTTTCTATTTCCACTACTTCTGTTCATAAATTCTCACAAAGCATTCATACTCTGGCACTGTTCTCTGCTGTTTCATGAGATAGCTACTTAATTTTAAATAGCTAAAGAAAGTATTCAGCTGTGAGTATAGCTGCAATCCTTTCCCTGCCCATTCTTCTCATAATTTATCAATTTTATTCAGCAGAAAATCTGGATTACTAATTCTCTCTCAAATGCAGTCTTTATCAAATTTAATATTTTACAGAAATATTTCCACTTTATTAATGTTTCAGTCCTTGAGAAAAACAGACTTTCCTCTTTGTTAGCACTTGTAGTTGATGTTGAACTCCTCTCCCTCCATCTTTACATACTCATGTCATGTTAATATGGATTACTAACTTGGTTTCATCAAAGAAGTGCTTTTTCATTTTGCAGGTCTCCATGATTCAGGGTCACTCCTTGGTTGATTGTTACCATTACCATTATTATTATCACTGATGTTAATGCTGGAAGCAACATGGAAACCAAATTCAGTTAGGAGTACATTGAAAGTCACTGACAGAGTTTTCAAAGTTGACCAAATTTCAAGCATTTTCAAACGCAGGGTTGTCATTCATGCACTCACGTAGAAACCTCATTCATACTTTAAAATGTTCCACATCGTTCACATATTGTGGCTGTGGTTTAACTTTTAAATGTCACTTCTAATATTATTCAACCTTGTTTGAGGCTCAGGAAAAATGTCCTCCTCCTATTTTTACATTAGCTTGTATTGGATGGACTGTTCGGAGCTAGAGTGGGTCAGCCATGGAGACCAGCTTCAAAATCTGCTGAAGAAAATATATTTTCAACATGCTCCCATTTCCCCAATTAACACTCTTCTGACATAGTGTCAATTCATATTGCAGAGAAATGTGTGCTCTTTGTGGTGCACACAATGTGGAAACAGACTTTTGGCCACAGGACCCCAAAAGTGACAGGATCTCCCACCAGCAGCCACATAGGCAATCATGTTAGCTGGCACTAACAAATAACTGTGGTGTGGATTGCTCTGATGCTCACATGTTTTGACACAATTCAGATTAAATTGTTCATATTGTTTTATAGATTGTCCAATAAATGTAAGCAAATGGAGTTATGGCTTTGTCTTAGATGGTCTTTGAAAAGTTTGCCTCAGCTCATGGAATATCAGGAGAGTAGCATCATGCTATTCACACAAACATGGTAAATGGAGCTACAGCAGATACGAATGCCAAACTAGACAGCTTTCATCAGCTGCAGGTGGTCAAGACGAAGGAGAGCAGTAAGAGGAAACGAGGAGGGATGGCAGTGTTTGTCAGTGATAAGTAGTGTGACCATGGACACATCATTGTTAAAGAGAAACTCAGCATATAGGACAATGAGCTGTTTGCTGTTAGCATGTTGACATTCTACTGTACCTGCCAAGGGGATTTTTGCACATTATTGTGATAGTGGCATTTGTTTCCCCTTCTGCTAATGTGTGTGAATTCCCTCTATTGTGAGCAGGCTGCTCACACAGCACCATAATGTCCTCCTCGTCATCTCTGGAGACTTCTACTCTTCATCCCCATGGCAGGGCCTTCAAAGGAACACGAAAGCCACCACTCACTTGGGGATCTAAAGTGGGTGTAAAAGATTCCCTCCCTGAAGCACTTGGAGAGCTACAGGCTAGTGGTGATAACATCACGCTAACATCACTGGAGAGCTCGTTCAGAGACAGGCTGGTGTCTCATGGAGAGAAATCACAGGTCACATCTTCCTGCAGTGGTCAGACTGTAAAACAAACACTGCTCCCAGTAATCACTCACACCAATAATGCTGAGAGAGTCGAGCAACTGTCATACTGTGCAAATATTTTACTTATTAATGTGTAATATCACTGTGCTCACTTCTCTTCGTGTGCAAAACCATTTTATTAATTTATGTAGTCTATTTTCTTACTTAGTTTGTCATAATTTAGGCATGTATACATTGCTTAATGTACAAACTTGCTTATTTATGTCACTGGTTTTTATTTTTATATAGACCCTTATTGTATGTTGCACTATCCACTACCGCTGTGACACTGAAACAATGGGACAGATAAAGGTTTACTTTATCTAATCTTAATCCCTATCAAGAATTGAACCTCTGAGTGAGTAGTCCATGGTTACCATCACCCTGGCAACCTTTGATCGCACAGACTGAGATGTAAATTAACAACTCGTCAATGTGGCAACATCAGTCCACCTCTTCAAAATGAAAGCAACCCAACTATCATTGGATGTTAACAAGACATATGTACATAATCATTCATCCCAATTTCTGACAAAGGTCATAAATAGGTCAAGTGTGTGTGTGTGTGTGTGTGTGTGTGTGTGCGTGTGCTGGTAATTTTTTTTTTTTATTTATTTATTTAACCTTTATTTAACCAGGTGAGTCCCATAGAGATTGCAAGATCTCTTTTCCAATGGAACCCTGGCCAAGACGGAAGCAGCACCAAGTTATGCCTACATACAGCAAACATTAAAAAACAAACATTATAAAATATACATTAAAGTTGCAAAGAAGGTCTAAACAGAAGGGTAGCAGTTTTCGACTCTAATGGGATCTGTCTCCATATCATTCACCACATTTTTAAAATCCCTAATTGGGATCAGCTTTAGAAGCTGTAGTTTAGTCTGCAAGTAATTCCAGGCTGCAGAAGCAGAGAGTCTGTTTGCCAAGTTCATTGAGAACCCAAGGGACAGTCAAAAAGGATGTCTTTAGAGCACAAACAATAATTACTTCAAAAGAGGGTTTTAAAATAGATATACCCATAAAGGTAAGAGGGGAGCAGACCATGGATGGATTTATGAATAAAATTATTACAGTGTGTGAGTTTATCCAAAATCAGAAAGGACCACTGAACTCTAAGATATAGGGTGGACTGGTGAGTGACAGTTTCACAGCCTGTGGCAAACCTCAAAGAGCCACGGTACACAGTGTCCAGGTAACACAAGCATTGTGCAGGAGCATGCATATACAGGAGATCACTATAGTCAAGGAAGCGGAGGAATGCAGCCTCAACCAGTTATTTATCTGGCAGTATTGGAAAAACAGGATTTATTTCTAAAATAGAAACCTAGCTTAAGCTTGAGCTTCTTTACCAGGGTTACAACATAAGTTAAGCAGTCATCGATTAAAATACCTCAATAGTTGGACTGTGCCTCTAGTTCAATCTGACTGCCCTGCAGGGTTTTAATGTTAGGAAGAGAATCTCCTCTACTCCTAGAATTATAAAACAGTTCCTGATAACTTTGTATTCTCCATATATTCCACCATTCATCCCTTTCCCATTTTTCCAACTCTCTGTTACTTTTTAATGCATTTTCTTATCTACTGATTGAAACTAATATTACATACACCTGAACCTCACAGTATTCAAAATGTTGTGTACATTACTGGTATTTTTCTATATTTATATCTTGCAATGCAGTGTAGCTTCAGCTTTTTAAATATTCAGTATTCTTACAAATTATACCCATTCACACTATTCTAATTATGACCTTTCTCTCAAACCATTTAAGTCAGCATTAGTAGTGTAGCATCCACTTTTCAAGAAACCTTAAACGATTTCTATTGTTTATATTCCTTTAGGATTATTCATCTTTTCAGTGATGATTATAGAAATAATACCCATTGCCACTTTTCCAACTATTCCTACCACTTGACCTTCTTCTTACAACCTGCAAGCCAGTATTAGCAGAGTAGCGTCGGCTGTTCAGCATCCAGCATTCAATCTGCAGTTCTATAGTTCTATACTTTAATATCCACTGCTGTCATTATTGGCAGTATTAGTAATTTTGTAGTATCCCTCTATTATATGTACCACTACTATATTACTATTATTACTGTGCAAAATTCTATATAATTATGTTTTTCTTCCACAAGTTAAATTTGTTTGTTGTACCTGTAAAACAGCTTTAGCTCCTCCCATGTATGTCCCATGTTGGATGAGTGTTCCCAGTGTCATGATCCACAGTTCTTGCACAGAGCTCTGCACAGCTGACGAGACACACCTGATTCATCTAATCAACCCCTCTCCACGAAAGCCTAGTGTCTCCACTACTCCAGTGCCTACGCTGTAGTGCAATTATTGTGGTTTCCCACTGAGACCCCGTTTACACGTAGGTGGGTTTTTATAGAAACGGATAAATCCACCTCTCGGGTTTCAATAATATCCTTGATTACACGCCACCGTTTTCAAAATATATTCATTTACATAAACTCGCATAAATACACCGCCAAGTGCTATTATGAGCATGCCAAATCTATAGGTGGCAGTATAACGAGAAGTGTAAAGCCATGTCAGCCAATCTGAATTGTGAAAACATTAAACCACAACATCCTCTGTGACACATATTGTAATGTTTGAAAACCGAAAACTCTGTTTTCCACCACTTACATGTAAGCATGAAAACAAAGTTTTCACAACTCTCCACTTTGGCCGCAGTTTTCAAAGAACCATTTTCATTGACTGAAACCTGCGTTTACGTGCAGATGCTAGGTGCAACCGAACAAATAAATACTCATTTTTACAGATATCCACCTACATTTAAAGGGGATCTGATTCTTAACTCGTTGTCCTTACATTGTTTCCTTGTGTCCAGTCATGTGCTCACCCTTGTGTCTTTTTTCTCCAGTTTCTAGGTGTATCGTCCTCGTTCCACCCTCACATTAAGATCTCCACCACGTCTTTGTGATACCACCGCTTCCATGTCTTCATCTGCTCCATACTCTGCCTGCCTCCCTTTCCGGATGCATTATAATGTTGTAATTGTACAATATGGGGAAGAGTCAGTTTACAGTTTGCTATCAATGTCCATCTACTGCCTGCAAAATCGAGTCACATATTTAAAGGTTATTGATGTTGTTTTCATTCAAATATATAATGAAAAAAACAATACATTCACATAGCTTTAGATTTTTTTTCGTGTACAGAACTAATAGATTGTTCCCACTTCTAGCGAGGCTTGTTAGTTACTAGTGTAACATGTTGGCATAGTGTGGTATCTCTGTATCATCAGGGATCAAGTTGCCAGTTTGAGTAGAAAAACAAGGATAATTGGCTGAGTTTCACCATGGTATCTGCATCAGGCTGCAGGATAACTGAATATTTACTGTGGCAACAAGTAACAAGTGACGTAAGTAGCATATATAAGTGTCTTAGCCTCATGGACCACAAAACAATAACCCATGAAATTACAAACCTTATGTCAGCCTCCAGCTACATTTTCAAAAGTTACATTCACTCTACAATAAAAGATTAATCACCTAACATGACTGTCTGAGTCATTCCATGCAACAATAAAATATGCAGGTTGTGCAACAAAGCATTTCGAGATGAATGCAATCGAATGGGGAAGGGAAGATGTGACATCTAGTGGCTAAATGTTAATAGATTTATCAATTCAACCTTTAGACTCCTTGCACTTTTTGTTGCTGCAACTTGTAGTAAGAAGTGGCAGCATTAATGAAGTTCAGAAATAGTGATGTGAAAGTAAATGTGCATGGAACATTAATTCATCATTAATGGCTCAGTGGTAGAGTGGGCATCCAATGACCGAAGGGTTGGCGGTTCGAATTTAGCTCTATCATTGTCGTCATTGATATTGTGTCTCGTATGAATGGGTATGAATGTGCGTGAAATTTGGTGGTGGTCGGAGGGGATGTAGACGTAAAATGGCAGCCACACTTCTGTCAGTCTGCCCCAGGGCAGCTGTGGCTACAATGTACAGTAGCTAACCACCAGCAGTAGGGCTGGTGGTTAGGTGCCATTTTATGGGGGGCAGCTGTGGCTCAGTGGTAGAACGGGTCGTTTAGTGATCGGAAGTTCGAATCCCGGCTCCCCCGAGGCGCATGTCGAAGTGTCCTTGAGCAAGATACTGAACCCCAAATCGCTCCTGATGAGCTGTTGGCGCCTTGCATGGCAGCCTCTGGCATCAGTGTATGAATGTGTGTGTGAATGGGTGAATGGGAAATGTAGTGTAAAGCGCTTTGAGCTGTCGGTAGACTGGAAAAGCGCTATACAAATGCAACACCATATAAATCCAAGCCACTATTATTATTATTATTATCTCTCTCTTCATTACTGCATCTGTTTAGTCTGTTTTACAATCCAAGAATGTGAATATGCACTAACACTGCATGAACAACATGCAAGGATAATTTGTTCACGTTTTTTTTTTTTTACCTTTTGACTAAGAGCCAATAGCATTTTGATCTGTGTACTCTGTCAAAGAACCAATGACATGCCCTGTCTGCCTGTGTGTAAATGTAAATGTATTCATTCATGGATTCAAATGCTGATCACTATAATGCAAAATGCCCATGAGGATCTAATCTAAATACTCATTCAGACAATGATGGCTCAGCCCTCAGGAACAGTTTGAGCTTCAGGATCTTACCCAAGGCCACTTCAACATGTAGCTGGACCTGCTGATCTTCTGATTAATGAAAAACCTACTCTTTCTCCTGAGACACAGCCACTCTTGGAATGAAAGGCAACATGAATTATAAAATCTGAGTTTCTGGTCTTAATCACCCAGGTCAATAAACAGTCCTTACATTCCTATTTTCATTCATTAGCTATGAAATGGGATGATGATGAGTCTTTCCAAGAGACATCAACTCGGAGCTGAGGTAAACTTTAATGCCAGAAGGTGGATGATGCAACCAAATTTATCAATAGCTCTACAGGGCGGCCATAGGTGTCTACATTTCGGTGTGTCCTTGAGCAACACACTGAACCCTCAAGTTGCTCCTCAGGAACCAGCCAACCTTCCATCCATCCATCCATCCATTCACCTATCATCTATCATCAACCGCTTATCCTACATAGGGTTGCTGGGGATGCAGGAACCAACCTTCCTCACTCAATATACCACTCTATTTCTTTTCCAGCTGTTATGATGTAAACATGTGAGGGACATAAAATAGAAGAGGTGATTGTGTCCCTGCTGGCATACCATTAGTTTAATACTGTGAAGGATCCCAATTGTGTTGCCATTTGGATGTGTGTTGCCTCAGTGCTGACCTCATTCTTTCAGTGCTGGAACTTGTAGCAACAAATAAAGATGCATAATATGACATGTTCTCTTGCAATTAGACCTACATTGTGATGAATACATCAAAATAAAACACTGTGTGAGTAACTGAGCAATGCCAGCATGTAATGCGAATAAATGCATCAAAAGCTTTAACTGAAAATAAACATTTGGGGCAATAATAACTGAAAGATTTGTCTGCATGCATGCAACTGTCCTGTCCAATGAGTAGGTAGCTGAAGGGTCTAACATGTTCTTACTTTCCTGCAGTTTATTTTACAAGATTGTCTTGATCTGGTTCTTAAATAATTGCTTAAGTTTTGGTGTTGGAAAATCAAAACCATCAATTATAAATGAAAAAGTGAAAAAGACACATTGGAGACACATAAGTGACCCATATGTTTTGGCACAGGTATTGACCACTCTGGGTTTCCTGGCAACCAGGACATACCAGCGGCAACTAGCTGACAGGTATGTAGACTATACAAATTTTAGTATTAACTTGCCCACCCTTGTGGCTGAAAGCCCTGCGGGGAATGACCTAATCCTGCTATATCTCTCTTCCCGATAGATCTGGGGTATCACAGCTGTGCAGTGAGTGTTTTGGGTGTAATGTGCCCTTTAGAGTGACGTAATGTTTGTGTGGCCTGCTGGGAAAGAAAATAAAAGAGACGCGCCAGTCAGCTACAGAGAGAGTCCATGTGTCCAATGCATTGAGAAGTAAACCAACAACACAGTAACATAACATGGTGTCAGAAGTGCGCCACAGTGAGTAACACTAATGAACGGGACTGCTACTCGACTGGTGAACTCGCGGAGCAAGCGTCCGTCTTTCAGCTGTTGCCGGTAGGAGGGTAAGCTAATGAGCTAATCGCTGTTAGCGCCTGTTAGTGCCGTTCCCACTCATCAAAATGGAGCAGTTTCAAGTGACTCCGCCGCCGAAGTTCGACTTCACAAAGCCAGAGGAGTGGCCAAAGTGGATTCGCCGCTTTGAGAGGTACAGGATTGCCTCGGGGCTAAAACTGAAGCCAGATGAAAATCAAGTTAACACACTGATTTATACGATGGGTGACGAAGCTGAGGATGTATTGACAGCACTGAACCTGACGGAGGAAGAGATGAGTGAATACGAGACGCTGAAAAACAAGCTGGATGCACATTTTGTGGTGAGAAGAAATGTGATCTTTGAACGTGCTAAATTCAACCAAAGGCAGCAAGAGGCGGGAGAAACAGCGGACTGTTTCATCACGGCCTTACACAGCTTAGCAGAGCATTGTGGCTATGGGGCGCTGCATAGTGAAATGATAAGAGACAGACTCGTTGTCGGAATAAGGGATAAACGACTCTCAGAGCAGCTGCAGCTGGACCCGGAGCTGACCTTGGATAAAGCCGTGACAAAGATTCGCCAGAGTGAACTTGTTAAGAAACAGCAAGATTTGCTCAAAAATAACTTCAAGTGTGACAACAATCCTTACAATGTAGACAGTGTCAAGGCTCAAGGGAAGCATTTCAGACCTGCAAAACAGAAAGGAGAAAAATGGACAAAAAAGGAAAATGCAAAAGTGGACAAAGAGACTCGACAATGCAACAGATGTGGAAAAACACCCTCACACAGCAAACTCCAGTGCCCGGCCAGCGAGGTAAATTGCAACAAGTGCAAAAAGAAGGGGCACTATGCCAGAGTATGCCGGTCAGGGATTGTGGGAGAAATTCAGGTTGCTGGTGAGGAGGAGGGTTATGTAGCATTTTTGGGTGCAGTAACAGCAGCAGATCAGACAGATGAAGCATGGGTGACTACACTGAGAGTGAATGACCTCAGTTGTGAATTTAAAATAGACTCCGGAGCAGACGTGACAGTATTGCCAGAAAGTGAGTATCATGCCATAGCTGAGAGACCAGAGTTGCTGCCTACCCCAATTAAATTATTCGGTGCAGGCATGACTCCTCTTAAAGTCAGAGGAAAATTTACAGCCAAACTGAACACAGACAGTAAAAAGTTAGTGCACTCAGTGTATGTAGTTGCAGATCTACAAATGGGTCTACTTAGCCGTAAAGCTAGTGTCGCTCTTGGACTGATAGCAAGAATAGAGACTGTGTCCTTGAGCTCAGTGGAAGCAGTGAAACAGCAGTTCCCTAAACTCTTCACTGGGTTAGGTAGAATGGAGGGAGAGTACAAAATAGAGCTAAAAGAAGATGCTAAGCCATTCGCTCTGTCAACTCCTCGCCGGGTTCCACTGCCACTTCTACCAAAAGTCAAGAGAGAACTTGCCCGCATGGAAGAACTTGGAGTAATATCCAAAGTAGAGCAGCCGACAGATTGGTGTGCAGGGATGGTACCAGTTCCAAAGCCAGATGACACAGAGGTTCGCATCTGTGTAGACTTAACAAAATTGAACAACTCTGTCAAAAGAGAAAGACATTTACTCCCTTCAGTGGAACACTCCTTGGGACAACTAGAGGGCGCCAAAATATTCTCAAAGCTCGACGCAAACTCAGGATTTTGGCAAATCCCCCTGTCAAAAGAATCTGCTCTACTCACCACATTCATCACACCTTATGGGAGGTACTGCTTTAACAGACTTTGCTTCGGCATCTCCTCAGCTCCTGAACACTTCCAAAGGAGGATGTCACAGCTGCTGGAGGGTCTGGATGGTGTAGTCTGCCAGATGGATGACATCCTGGTCCATGCAGAAACACAGACTCAGCATGACACACGGCTGCTTGCTGTACTGGAACGACTGGAACAAGCAGGTGTGACACTGAAAAGTGGGAAATGTGAGTTTGCTAAGACCTCTGTAAAGTTTCTGGGGCAGATAGTTGACAGGACCGGAGTGAAGGCAGATCCAGACAAGGTGAAAGCAGTCACCAACATGGAGGAGCCCACAGATGTGAGTGGGGTGAGAAGGTTCCTGGGAATGGTCAACCATTTAGGTAAATACCTTCCAAACCTTGCAGAAAAGACACAGCCGCTTAGAGAACTGCTAAAGACATCTAACATGTGGGCCTGGGGAGACCCTCAGCAAGCAGCATTTGAGAGCATCAAACAGGCGTTGAGTCAACCACCAGGTATGGCACTGTACAGTACGCGAGCACAGACTACAGTCTCAGCAGATGCATCCTCTTACGGACTGGGAGCGGTGTTACTCCAGAGACAGAAGGATGGGAATTTGAAACCCGTGGCATATGCCTCAAGAGCACTTACTGATACAGAGCGGAGATATGCTCAGATCGAAAAGGAGGCTCTGGCCATCACCTGGGCATGTGAGCGCTTCGCAGACTTCTTGATCGGCATCGAGTTTCACATTGAAACTGATCACAAGCCTCTAGTACCGCTTTTAGGCTCAAAGAATCTGGATGAGCTACCCCCAAGGATACAGAGACTGAAAATGCGACTGATGAGATACACATACACAATTTCACATGTCCCAGGCAAAAACATAGCAACTGCTGATGTGCTATCAAGAGCACCAGAGAGAACTGCAGGTGACAAGAATCTGGAGACAGAGATCAATCTGTATGCACATCAGGTGGTGTCCAGTCTTCCTGCCACAGAAATGAGACTGAAACAAATCAAGGACCACCAAGACAGGGACGATGTGCTGAAACAGGTGAAACAATACTGTATCAGTGGATGGCCAGACAAAAGGCATATAGCAGGACCGTGCTATCCTTACCATCAGCATGCTGGAGACCTCACAGTTGAAAATGACCTACTGCTGAAAGGTACACGTCTTGTTATCCCAAAATCGCTACAGAAAGACATTTTGGAAAGAATACACACAGGTCATCAGGGCATAGCAAAATGCAGGGAGCGTGCAAAGCAGTCGGTGTGGTGGCCTGGGCTGAGCACACAACTTCTTCAGTTGGTTGAGGAGTGTGAGACGTGTGTTAAAGAAAGACTGAATAACAGAGAAACACTCATGCCAACAGAATTTCCAGCCAGACCTTGGGAATTGGTTGGTGCAGATTTATTCGACTGGAATAACAACCAGTATCTGATTGTGATCGATTACTTTTCAAGATTCATTGAAGTCGCCAAACTGAGTGTCACCACAGCAGCCGCGGTAATTGAACAATTCAAATCAATTTTTGCACGGCATGGCATACCTGCTGAACTCAGGACGGATAATGGGCCTCAGTTTTCCGCCGCTATGTTTCACCATTTCGCCACTGAGTGGGGTTTTGTTCACACCACTTCCAGCCCCAGGTATCCTCAGAGCAACGGTGAGGCCGAGCGAGCGGTCAGAACAGTGAAGAGCCTCATGAAGAAAAGTAAGGACCCATATCTAGCTCTCATGGCATATCGGGCTACACCGCTGAGCAATGGACATAGCCCCGCAGAGCTATTGATGGGAAGGAAGCTCCGTACCACTGTGCCTGTCCTACCCTCTCGTCTCGAGCCTGGCTGGACGGATGTCGCAAAACTGAGAGAGAGAGAACTGGATGAAAGAGAGAAACAGTGGAAGAGGTTCAACGGCAGATACAGAGCTCGTGACCTGGGCGTACTGAATCCTGGAGACCATGTCTGGGTGAGAGATATGAAGGAGAAAGGGACAGTGAAATCGAGAGCAGAAACACCACGGTCTTACTTAATCGAGACCCCCAGAGGGACCCTGCGTCGCAACCGTGGCCATCTTGTCACCTTACCAGAAGGAGGAGCGGAACAGGTGGACTCACAAAACACTATCCTACCAGAGGACACTACACAAGCCGAAGATCCAGTTCCACAGGCTTCTACACCTCCAAAAAGATATCCCACCAGAGACAGACACCTCCCGGGTTACCTTAAAGACTATGAAATGAAATAGATAGAAGGTGCTCGGATGGCTGAGTGAACAGCATGGGGCAGAATAAATCCCCTCACTCAGTGGAAGGAATGGGCAGTCTACCCCGCCTTCCTAGTTAGAATTATAAACAGTTGTGGAAAAGAAGAGTTCAAGCAAACAGAAGTCAAATGTTAAGTAAAATGTTTGAGTAATAGAGTAATAACTGGTTTGATTTATTACAAAAAGAAACGTTTGAGATTCAGACTGTAATAAAGATTGGATAATTTCTGAGACTGGGTGTATACAATAAGAAAGACACAATTGTTACAGATGTGTTTAAATATAAGTTACACTGCAATGACATTAACAATTACATTGGTAATGTTCTTAGAAAGGGGGATGTGCAGTGAGTGTTTTGGGTGTAATGTGCCCTTTAGAGTGACGTAATGTTTGTGTGGCCTGCTGGGAAAGAAAATAAAAGAGACGCGCCAGTCAGCTACAGAGAGAGTCCATGTGTCCAATGCATTGAGAAGTAAACCAACAACACAGTAACATAACAACAGCCGTCATTAAGCACCACAATGTCTGCAGTGTATAACCGATCATTACATTAGATTCCCTTACACTGCAGAGGAGCAGGCCAACACCAAAAGGCGACATACAGCAATGTCGGGTTTTCCCAATGCAATCAGGGCCATTGGCTGCACTCACATCATGATGAGGGCTCTATCCATAAACAGATTTGTGTGAATCGGAAAAACATGCATACTATCAATGCCCAAATCACATGTGACGCTGACATGCTCATAACAAATGTAGTGGCACGGTAGCCTGGCTCAGCACATGATGCATTCATCCTGATGCACAGCAGTGTGGGGTCAGACTGGAAGCAGGAGCTGAGCGTGATGGCTGGCTCCTTGGTGAGTGCATATACACAATCAAAGCTGCTGCTCATAATCATAAATTCATGGCAGATAACTACCCTTTCATTGTGACTTACAGGCAACATTGGTAACTTCCTGAGGGAGTGGCTGCTAGTTCCCATCCCGGACCCACAGGTAGGCCAGGAAACCCACTATATCAAGGTCCATGCCTGTTCTTGCAGCGTAGCAGAGAAAGATACTGTTAATGAAACCGAAAAGAAAAAAAAGATAGCTTTGTCCACAGCAAAGGGCATGTATCAATGCTGTGTCTTGACATTTGGTGACCATGGGGTGCCTGCCATGTTTGAAAGAATGTCTGAATCCCCAGGCACCACAGACATTTTACCATGGCTTATGTTGATGACAGTGTCATCCACTGCTTACAGTGGGCTTCTCACCCACATCCACACCATCCTGGTAGCAGTGAGGGAAGCTGGCCTGGTGGGGTATGCAAAAAAGAGCTGACTTGGCCTGGAGGCTTTGATTATAGACAGTTTAATTGGCTCTGGCCACTACTTTTCATGCTCTCACTCTGAATCAGCAGCCCCATCACATGTACACATTCCACGCCCTGTTCTGTACACTGAAGCCATCCTAATTGGCCAGGACTTCAACCTGCAGAAAGACGCATCAGCGACAGGCTGTGGCAGTCATGGCACAGCAGATCAATGGGCAGAACACCCATTCAGCTAAATCAGATGTATACAAGCGAAGCACTGGCTGAATCATGCAACTCTGAAAAAAAGAGTGGAAGCTATCGAGGCAGTATGTGTTGTACTGCCAGGTCTGCCCTGGTCACAGACCTTGCGCCACTAACTAAAAGCATATGCTTTCTTGGTGGAGCATGTACTGTATGTTTATCCCCACCACAGTTACCTACCTTCAGCTGGGAGGAGTTGCCAGATCACCCTGACCTGGAGAGAGACCAGCTGAGGTGCATAATTATTCAGCTACTGGATGAGGAAGACCACAGGAGCTGTCAATGTGGAGGAGAACACAAGGAAAATTAGCTGTGGACATTAATTCTTTGAGTGTGCCTGACGTATTTCAACATCATTTAAATCCAACGCTTGAGTGCCATAAACGTAATAATACGTCAAAGTGTTTTTTGGCAACGGGTCGCCAATCGCAGTGTCACACAGCCTGTGAGTAATTCTTGTGCCTCTGGGTGATGTAGTTGGAGCATAAATAGACAGTATATGCTACAGAGATCAAAGCTGAAAGTGGAGATAATCGCGATTAGAGAGAAAAAATGGACAGATTCTGGAGAAAAAGTGGCCTTCACCTCTGATAAAACAAGAACGGAATGCTGGCATAAGGTCAAGTCAAATCAAGTCAATTTTATTTATATAGCCCAATATCACAATTACCAATTTGCCTCAGAGGGCTTTGCAATCTGTACAGGATATGACACACTCTGTCCTTTACAAACGACCCTCATATCGACTAACAAAAACTTCCCAAAAAAGTGTTAAAGGGAGAGAGAACACACCCTCCACTACTCTAACAGAGCAGCATCACCTTTTCTCCATCTCACCAAACAGATGAAGCCTGGATGACACCACCTCCTTCCCACAAGTAGCCTCAGCTCATGAACACCTGGGAGATTAAAAAGCACAAGGACTCCGGGAAAGAAGGCAAGTTAGTAAAAGGCAGTTTCTGTTTTATAAAACGTCTGGCACTCAAAGAGATAGGGCCCAATCCCAAACCTACACACTCGCCCTCTGTTTGCATGTTCTCACAGAGGCTCCTCCATTTTAAGGGCCATCCCAAACCACGTAGGGCGAAGGGCGAGTGGGCCATTGTGCCCTTAAATAGTGAATCTGCATCGATGCACACATACGATGGCTTTAGCAGGAAGTCAGTGACAAACAATGAAGGAGGAAACATACAAATATGCAAATTTAAGTTCCACATGAGTCCGTATGATGTCCACTATGTCCCTCACACCTTTGTCACACTGACAGGAAATAAAACAAAAGGCGTGGTTTGGGAAGATTAAAAAAGACAATGGGCGAGTAAATCTTCCTCTCTGTTGACTGATTGGGTTTGATTTTGCAGCCCTAGCACCTCAAAATTTATCTGGCTTTATTTGTTTGTCAGATGGTCCTGGGGTTGAAAGACCTGTGGAATCACTTAAAATGATTTGAAGTGTAATGTTGCTCCTTCTGCACAGCAGGCGTCATTCTGTTGCCATGGCCACAAATGATTCCATTTTCCAGTGGCGTGAGGAGGGCGTCGCATAAATGTTCATCTTATTTATACCCTCTCCCTTCAGTTAAAGTACCTCCACAGATGAGAGTGTGGCTTATTTTGGAGTTACACTCTGTGGTGAAGGGGTAGTGGGTAGGGGGCGGTTTGGGATTGGGCCTGACTTACACGCTTGCCTGATCACTTCTCAGGAAGGCTATAACCCCTCAAAGAAAGGAAAGTGGCCTCAATGGAGGAACAACCTCAGTTTCATTGACTCCTTTGCTCTGTCCCCAGTCAGAAAATCAGATATTGCTTTAGGTCGTTTAACTCCATGTACCAGTGTGGTTTCTCCTCCATTGGCACAACAGGAAAGTGCATACACCCCGACCTCCTCACTTTACTGACTTTGTGCCTCTACAACAACATCAAAGATGTAAGAGGGAATCAGGTCAATAGACTCTAGTCTGCTGTTATTTAATAACATGTTGCATGAGTTTCACTTGGCTGTGTTCCACCTAATAGATAAAAATAATGCATAATAGGCATACTGATTATGATAGTGACAGAATTATCACACAAAACCATATCTGTCAGAAATATCAATGAGTGACATCGACCTAATTACTGCAAGAGATTCCTCAAAGACTTACATGCCACTAACCATGAATCATATTCAGCAGCACATGCAACGACCTCCTTCTTGTTGTGAAGCTGTTACTTGCACTCATGTCTCATCAACCTGACTCTAGATTTATATTCTTTTTCACACGACTGACTCTAGTTTATGACTATGAATTTTGGAAGTAGTGACACACATGCAGCGTAGAGCACCAGGTTAGCGATTTAGAAATTACCACTTTTTTCTACATCTACTGGACTGTTTTGGTGCGATATAAAGTTTCCCTAGCCCTGGACGTTATCTTATTCTATAATTTGAATCACAGTGGATTATTCAGGTTTATGGCACTGATCAACAGAGAAAGAGAGTCTTCCATCTCAAAGTGAAAACATTTTCAATAAAATCATCTATAATATAGAACAGAGATGGTGGGATACTTGTGAATCACTGTGCTGCGGCTGTTTCAGCAGACTCCTGAAACTCCTGTGACAGTAACAAAACATAACATAACAAAACATAGTATTGAAATAGAACACACACCTTTAAAATGATCTTATTTGGGTGAAATCTTTTTTTAAACCTTCAGATTTGTATATGCCTCAAGAGTAATTACAGATTAATAAAGTACATGACATTTTTAAAGGCAAAAATTATTCATTCATTATCATTTTAACACCTGCCGATTAACAATCATACCCAGGAAGGCACTCAATTGTTTCAATGTAGACATCAGTAGTTACATACAAATAAATTACTAGCTCACCTGTGAAATGGCTTGTTGTTAAGTCTGGATAACTTCTAACAGAAACATACACTCACTGGCCACTTAATTAGGTATGCCTCGCTAGTAAAAGGTTGGACCCCTTTCTTCAGAAATGCCTTAATTCTTTGTGTCATACTTTCAACAAGCAGGGGCATCACTAGACCTAATACTTCGCACACGAGCAAAACATTTTTTATCACTTCTTTATCATAAAAAAGCATAAATATTGCTTTAAACTATACTTTAGAATTACTAGAGGCAAAAAAACAAAAACATGATTGAGACATCCCCCATTAATAGTCAATTCACCTACACCACCATTTACATTTGATTTGAGTCAAATCAAAATCAAAATAGTACATTATGTTACAGGTCCCAGTCACAGGGACCAAGGTAACAAATAATAAAATGCCTCCAAAAGAACTTTACAACATAGCTGCTACTCTAAATATAAACTGCAAGTTTGGCTGCCTGGCAGACCACAACACTAAATTATCCATACCACACAGACATACACAGAGGAAAACAGATCATATCAAACATTACTATATCAACAAAGTTTCATATCAAGGCACTCAGTGTGCAAAGCGAGACCACAGGCACCTGACTCACATTAAAATCACATATTTTCATTGCACTATTCATTATAGGCTGGACATTCATTGTGTAATTTAAATATAAACTAAATATACTATTTCATCAAGGTATCAATAACTGCAATCACTAAACTGTATCTTATATGTTCTAATATAAGATATGTATCTTTACTATTAACAAAATGTTTCTTTAAAATGGTGTATTCACTTGTGTATAACCGTATCTTTAAACCTTCATCAAAACTTTATACTCTCATTTGTTATCCCCAGTGTCTCGTAACTAAAAACACTGAAAGAGCCTGATTATCCGTTTATCACGCTAAGTAGAGATGCAACACAAAATGGATTATCTTACAGCTTCCATGCCTGTAGTGTCCTGGGGTCCATTTCACAAAGCAGGTTTAGTGAAAACTCTGAGTCTGTTAACCCTGAAATGAGGGAAACTGAGTTTTCCATTTCAAAAAGGGAGGTAACTCAAACCAGAGAAAGGGGCGTAACTCTGGCCTGTTTCACAGAGAGAGCTAACTTAAGCTCTCTCTCTCAGTTACCATAGTGACAGACTCCATGAAACTAACCTGGTCGGGACCAGGTTTTTCTCAGTGAACCTCGAGTTTCTCTCTGTCTCCACCCTCTTTCAGCCACACACGCTGTTTGAGTTCCTCATTCATTCATTCATTCAGTCAGCAGATGAGTTCTGCCGTCTGTCAAAACGACATGTCCTTTCATTAATGATCCAGTGGATGAAGGAGCAGCATTACTGCACAGAGAATTAAATATTTGTCGGGAGATTGTTAACAGACCGTGCATAGATGTTCTTGCATTTCTGAGCGGTACCGTTTCATGTCACAGTCCATAATCTACATACACAACCTAATCCATCCTTACATTTAGAACATTACTAACCGCAGACAGTGTGCGAAATACCTGTCAATATTGCGAATTGTTGCGCAATGTAGATACAATTTCTCAACAAACGCCATAGCCTATGCAAAGTTGTGCATTACAATGCAAGGAAACTACTGAATAAATGTCAGGTATCAACATGCAATCAATGTACTTGTCAAGGATTATGGTTTACATGACAATAACTTGGGACAGAGACGTGTGTATGGTGCAAACTGCACATGGCTAATTTGCATACGGGCACGAGATTGACTGGCTCCGCTTGGCAAAAAATATTTTGTGAATATTGAATTGTGAATATTGGACACTGAGATTAGAAAACATTTTAGTGACCATTAAGCCAGAGAACTGTTTATAGGCTACCATTCAAACAGTTTTTCCTGTAATATTTTTGTGATTGCAAAGGACTACATTTAAACTTACGCACTGACCGGGACAGCAATGTTCTCCCTCACTGCCTCCCTCTCTTTTGCAGCTGCAGTGGTGTTGCGTTTCCTTCTAAACAATGGGTTCAAACTCACCATATGAGCGCATTAAAATTTCCAATTCAAGTAGGGTGAAAATCGCAGCCCTGCTTCCCTATGGTTGCCATGCTGACTGGTCGAATAGGGGCTCCATTGATGCTGGCTTTTTATCGCTGTGGTGTATGCGCATAACTCCAGGTGAAACTACTCCGAGTTGACTGAACCAACTCAAATCAGCTGTTCTGGAACCGGAAACTCAGAGTTTCCTATCTCAGAGTAGATCAACCCAGAGTTCAGGGTTACACTCAGAGTTTGTTCAACTTGCTTTGTGAAAGGGACCCCTGGATGTTGATGCCGATAGATGCTTCATCTTCAGCTGTGTAGCCAAGCATAATTTATATGGGCCCATGTTTACAAAGCAGTCCTATGGAGCTCGGTTATGTAGCTAACGCCATCATAGAATAATGTATTCTATACAGTCCAGATCTTCCCAGTACTTTATGTCCCCTGTAGTATACTTGTCACTGCAGTGCTAAGACCACAAGGACATGTTTACAGATGGAGCACTGCCGCTAACGGAGCTGCGATTGCTGCTTTGCTAACGTTTGTGTCCTTGAGTAATTAATATCAGGAGACATTCAACATAAGCTCTGTGAGCACAAGGCTCATTTGAAGCTAGCGTTATACACTTATTTGTAATTTGGGTGACTCTGACTACTGTTAATGGTATTGTCCTTGCACTGCAGAGTAACGTCAGTCTCTTTTGCCACTGCCAGTACGCATCTATAAGTAAAAATAAAGCCCAATTTATACCGCACATCTAACAGCAGCGTAACTGCAGTGGAGCGACAACTGCTGTGAAACGCTTTCATTAAAGTGAATGAGTCACTGCATATCACGCGCGGCTTCGCTAGAGATACACGCTGGTTCCATTTCCAAGCCGTGTCGCGGCCAAAATGCGACAATCACCACTAACTAGATCGAGCAGACAGGAAGTCAAGCAGCAGAATAAAAGAGTTTCTGGTGGATTTTCAAAATGAAATGTCACGAGTGAACTCTGGCTACTTCATTTTAGCAGCACAAAATGAAGGACAAACAATGGACGAGGAAAGATTTATCATCGAAGTGGAGAGACGTAGCATCATTTATGATGTCCGACATGTCTTTTAAAGTCAGCGACAGAAAAGAGAATACATGGAGATAAATTGCAGAAGTGGTTGGAGTTGACGGTGAGTAAATTCTACTGTAGCTTATGTGTGCAATTGAATGAGTTTTCAAAAACTTGCCAAAAATGGACAAAGGAAGAACGAGAGAGATCAGCTGTGATGTAATGAGCGGGAGGGCATTGTAAACGGGAAGTTCACTACATTGTGAATCTCGCGAGAGTGTTGAGCAGTCTCGCATGCAGCGCTATGCTGTAAAACGCTCCCGGTGTAAATTGATGTTGCAAGCAATATGTCCGTAATATGCACGAGAAATGCTGTGCGGTGGTCCAAGAGTAATTAAGAGTTTAATAGAGCACTAAAAATATCACATGACATTGTCAATGCCATAAATTATTCATTGTTTAAACAGCTGCCAATAAACATCATACCCTCGGTAGTTCACCTGTAAATAGGCTTGCTGTGAATTCTGGATAACTTCCAAGAGGAGCATATATTCAAATATTCACTCACATGTTTTATCAATGTTAATGAGGGTGAATAATTCTGTATATGTTTCAAAAACAACATTTTTTGTATTACTTTTATACTGGAAGAAAGTGTGAAGGTTTTCAGATATTACTGCATCCACCTGTGCATTCCCAGCTTCATGCAACATCAACCTCTCAGTGCTTTAGTCCACCTCTCCAGATTATGTTGGATTTTGGACAGTTGAATACACATAGCTCATTGTTGCATATCATCCTCTCTCTCTCTCAAGACGATAGCTATCTTTATAAAAAAAAAAAAAAGCCAAATGAAGAAGACTTTACAAAATCATCAGCTAAGATTAGTATGTTTGAAGATTTGTAATTGTGATCGTAACAAATTGAACCAACGTATCAATATTGGAGATGTGGCTTCTCCTCATCATTTCAGTGGAGTAATCCTTCAAGATGAGATGTCTTTCATGTTGTGTTTTTTTTATTTGTTTTAATTTGGTAAAGGTGTATGATACTGTATTGAAAACAAGCAGGTCCTCTTTTCTTGTGACCTTATCTCTCATCATTATAGGAATAGCCAAAACACTGCATTCATACCATTACTTTACAAATTGATTTTTAATTGCAGTGACATATTTCCCCACAGATGAAGTGATGTGTTGCTGGGATACTTTTTTTAAAATTATATTACACAGTGGTTATCATAATACATCTGACAGTATTGAGGAAGGTACTTCTACGACGCTCCTGCTCGGTGCCTCCAGTCAGCTGATCTGCTGCTCCTGGAGGTACCGAGGTCCAAACGGAAGCTCAGAGGGGACAGAGCTTTTTCTGTTGCCGTTCCAAAAGTGTGGAACAAACTCCCCCTCCACATTAGACAGGCCTCCACACCGTCCATTTTTAAAATACACCTTAAAACCCATTTTTATTCCTTGGCTTTCAACCCAACATGAGACTCTACCTCTGTTTTAGTGTTTTATGGTTTGTTTTATTTTTTGTTTTTAGTTGTTTTAATTATTCTTATTGCATTTACATTGTTTTATTGATTGTCTTTATTTCCCTATGTTGCATTATGTACAGTACATCACTTTGTTTCAGCTGTGGTTGTTTTAAAGGGCTTTAGAAATAAAATTGAGTTGAGATGGCTGGAATTATGAGTTTGTTAATGCTCTGAAAATGTTGTTTGTCACTGACAGAGACTGTCGATGGAGTTTGACATACTGCCAGGGGAACAGTCATTGATGCTACCATGAATGATCCCCAAAAAGATATGTTGCTGTGTCTCAATAATGTATCAAATTGATTGCTTCAGCATCTTATCTGTGTGCCAGCGTCTCTCATTGAACCCCTCTAAAGGTTCTATAACTGTGTCCTGCTGCTGGTTGCACCCATGAAGACTCATTAGTTTAGCATGACGCATTCACCAGGTGCATTATATTGTTTGACAATATGGGAAACAAATTAATTTGAAGATCTATAAATGTCCATTTGTCTCCTGCAAGTTGGGGCTGTTCATTTAAGACACTCCTTGCACCATATTATAGTCACCATATTATAGTCACACCTTTGAAACCACCACTCTGGGGGGAACTACTGGCCTACAGTCATGAAGATCAGAGGCGTTGAAGACAGCTTGTTAGGAAGGTGCCCCTGGTTGTCTCTCAGAGCAGCACTCCTGACGCAAAGAAAATAAAACCCTCAATATGGTTACAGTGTGTTGATGCAAAGGCTCAATGATTTTTTTTTATTCATCTGTTCCCATACAGTGTTGAAAGTTGGTCAGGCCATGCATGTTTACCATAGATGGCAGGATAGATTAGTTGGTAGTTGTTTTTATGGCTTGTGTCTTGTTATTAATTGCTGATGTGGGTTAGACCATTTGGTCTTTCTCTGTCAAGTGACGAAATATGTACTATATGTCAACTGGACTCTCTGCAGAGATCTTTTTTAGTTATATGTAAATGTATAGCATTAATATAAATGTGTATTCTAGACTTCCAAAACTGTGATTACTGTACATACTTGGAAATTATGTCAGTTACATGAATTACAACATTCAAATTTCTGGTCTTAATCACCTGGGACAATGAACAGTCATCAAACATATATTCACTGTAAACTGGAACACATCCAGTATCCTCAGTTTTGCAAACACTATTGATAAGTAAGTCTTTCATGCTGTTGTCAGCAGGTGACATGCATGATGAAAAGCTCTGACAACACAAAGTATGAGGCATTTATTTTTAACTCTTCATCTGATAACATTCATTTAGGACCCAAGTAACTGGTTTTGGAACAGGTACTTACCTAAGTAAAAGCAGTACAGAAATATTGTACATTACTCCATGAAAGTATACTTTTAACTCACTGAGTGCCAGCAACCTTTAACCTTTATAAAACAACCTTTCTGGCCATTTTGAGTCATCTTTCATGATGCACAGAATATTCTGTACTATGACTCTGAAAACACAGAATAGCTCAAATGAAAGAAGAGACTCCAGTTTCACCAAAATCACAACTTTTTTTCAGATTCTCTTTGTTTTGCTCTCTAATCGTCTCCACTTATTGCTTTGATCTCTGTGGCATATACCGTCTCTTTAGCCTCCCAATATTATTATACTCCCAATATTATTCACAGGCCAGAGCCAAGTATAGAGAGAATACTGACAACTAGCATTCCTGCTATGTAGTAAACATGGCATACACCAAACGTGATTGGTTCAAAGGTAGTTTTCACGCATGCTGTAAAATTTCTCGATATGTATTGGATGTAGATCATCTCAATAGCTACCGTGGCTGTAGTTTTTGAATCATTATTGCCTGTAGCCTCGTCTGGGGCAAAGGCCACCAATAAGCACCCTCATCATGGTCCTGGGCCAGTCATTGCAGTTCTCCCCACGTGTAGCCATTTCTCCTAATGTTTGCCTTTAAGTCATAGCGCCACAAGTTTTTTTGGTCGGCCCCTCTTCCTTTTCCCCTGCCTTGTGATGTTAGATGAGGACTTCCCAAGGGTGTGGCCGATCCACTTCCAGCATCTTTGAAAGATGTCAACTTCTATAGGCTGCTGTCTCGTTTGTTTCCACAGGTCTTGGTTGCTGATGATGTCTGGCCAGTGTATCTTAAGAATTCTTCTGAGGCAGGTGTTAATGAAAGTCTGGATTCTTTTCATAGTGGCGACAGTAGTTCTCCATGTTTCAGCTCCATAGAGCAATACAGGCTTCACGATGGTGTTGAAGATCCTGATTTTAATGCTGGTGCAGAGGAGTGATGATCTCCAGACATTCTTCAGCTGTTGGAAAGCTGCTCTTGCTTTGCCGATGCGAGCTCTTACATCAGCTTCTGTCCCCCCAGTGTTATCTATGATGCTGCCTAGGTAAGTGAAGCTCTCCACCTCATCCAATGCTTCACCCTCTAGCATAAGTAGAGTATCTGTAACTGTGTTGACCTTCAGGACTTTACTCTTCCCCTTATGGATTTTTAGTGCAGGTCATCCAGCTGCCTCCAAAGTGTCCACTGGATACCATTTCACCCTTGGGCTGTAGATGTCTTCGTTTCCCAGTCCATTGTCAGGAGAAACATAACTGGGGACAGCAGGCATCCTTGCCTCACTCCAGTTCTTACCTCAAAGGCATCAGTGAGTTGCCATCCATGGACCACCCTGCAGGTCATCCCTTCATAGGAGTTTCTGATGATATTGATTATCTTCTCTGGTATTCCGTAGTGTTTCAGTAGCCTCCAGAGGGTCTGCTGTCAAATGCTTTTTCATAGTCCACGAAGTTAATATAAAGAGGTGAATTCCACTCCAAGGACTGCTTCAGGATGATACGCAGAGTGGTGATTTGGTCGGTGCAAGACCTATTTTTGCGGAAACAAGCTTGCTACTGGCACAGCTGTGGGTCTATGGCATCTTTCATCTTGTTCCAGCAAGACTCGGTTAAACACCTTTCCCGGAATAGACAGCAGTGATATGCCTCTATAATTGGAGCAGGAGCTGAGATCACCTTTTTTGGGAGCTTGATGAGGTCACCCTCCTTCCACTCTGTTGGTACCTGCTCCTCTTCCCAGATATTATTGAAAAGAGGGTAAAGCAGCTCCATGTTTGTCCTGATGTCGACATTCAATGCCTCTGCTGGGATGTTGTCAGGCCCTGCAGCCTTGCCATTTCTCAGCTGCTTGATAGCATTTTGAATCTCCTACTTTGTGGGTGCACTGCAGTCAATGGGTAAATCGTTGTCAGCTGGCTGTATGTCCGGAGGATCTTGGGGGACAGGTCGACTGAGAAGCTCCTCAAAATGCTCCACCCATCTCCCCTTCTGCCACTCTAGATCAGATGTTGATTGCCCATCCTTGTCTTTCACTGGTCTCTCTGGCTTGTTATATTTTCCCATTAGGTTCCTTATGATAGCATAAAGGTCCCGCATATTTCCATGATGAGCTGCCTCTTCAGCCTCTGCTGCCAGCAACTCCAGATAGTTGTGTTTGTCTGCCTTAAGGCTCCTTTTGACACTCCTGTTCACCCTTGTGTACTCCTCTTGTGCCTTAGCTTGTGCAGTTCGAGTTCGGCTGTTGTTTTGAATACTCAAGATAAAAAAAATAACAAATAATGCCTGGTACAACTAAAGGCACATCCTGTATCTTTGGACAAATACAATGATAACAACAAAATTAGCTGATGAGAGTTTAATTACAGAGTTGACATCTAGCCATTTCCCATGGTTTTCTTACATCAATAGCTGAACTGCATTGTTCTCTCTCTCTCTCTCTCTCTCTATATGTATATATATATATATATATATATATATATATATATATATATATATATATATATATAAAACATACATATATATATATATACCTCACACGTATAAAAAACACAATTCACAAGAATAAATAGGAAAAAGAATTACACCAAAGAGGAGGTAATGAAGCTTGTCCAATCCTGAATGGTCACATAATCACATAATACAGAGATGCAATGACTGTGGTGGGGTTGCTGGGAAAGTGATGGGGATGAATTATGATGAAGAGAGAGGGAAAAGAGAGAGAGAAGATAGGAAAGGATGAGCAAGGCGGTAGGTGGATGGTATTACTTTGGCATTGTTAAAGTCACTCCCTCCCTCCTTTTTCTTTTACCCTATTATCTCCATCTCAATCTTCCCCTCCCCCTCTCTCTATGTCCTGTGAAGTGAAACATAGACCTAAATGGGAACAGAGGTAGCAGTGATCACGCTGGTATTCTCCAGCAGGGCCCCTTCTTCAGCTCATTAAGCCCATAGCAGAGCTCTACTTACCTACCTGGGATATAGCTGGACTCAAAGAAAGAAAGGGATGAGCAGGGTGAGTAGAGGAGAAGCAGTGGACTCAAGGTGGGAACTTGAAATAAAAAGATTAAAAAAACACAGTCAGTGGATGGGAAAGATAATACTCTGTAAAAGAAGGTGTCAATGATTTGAGCAGTGCTGTGCCTCAAAGAATCCTCAAATTCTTTAAGCCTAATCCTTTAAACTTGCACTTGCAAATGTTTGTCACCACAAATACCACTGAGCAGTTAGACATGGTAGAGACATTTTAGTAGTATATATTAGACCAGTCCAAATACCACTGAGCAGTTAGACATGGTAGAGACATTTTAGTAGTATATATTAGACCAGTCCAAATTCCTATGCAGAATGTGCACCTGCATGCATGTCTTTTAGATTGTCCTGTATGGGTAACATTTGAGTGTCATGCTATGGGGTGGCAGTAGCTCAGTCTGTAGTGACTTGGGCTGGGAATCGGAGGGTCGCCAGTTCAAGTCCAGGTCGGACCAAAATGTGGAGAGTGGACTGGTAGTTGGAGAGGTGCCAGTTCCTCCTCCTGGGGGTTCGGTGCCTTGCTCAACTGCTCGGGGCGCCTGGATAAGGGGCAGCCCTCTGACAGCTCTCTCTCCTCTAATGCATGTGTTTGTTTCATGACTTGTGTGTGTAATGTGCAATTGAAAAATACTACTAACAGAGTGAAAAAATGTAATTTCCCTCATTGAGGGATTAATAAAGGAATTCTTCTTCTTCTATGTCTTGTGTAACAGCTTTTAATCTCTGATAAATGCAGTTACAGCTCTGCCTTTCAGTGGATGTAGCCAGTGGATTGAAAATACTGGCATCAGTCAGTGTGTTTACATGATGACAGTAACTCAATTATAACTTTAATTGGACTATCCTATTTTGGGGGGCAACTGCAATTGTCCTAATATATATGGTAGTGAATGAATCGAATCATTGGCCGAAACCATGTCATACCCCGATTGGTGGCACTGTGCCCACTTTCGCCTGGAACCACTTCCGCCTGACCTGTTCACCACCAACAACATGGTTGCAGCCTGTCTATACTGCTGGATTGTAAAACGCCTGGTAAGACTATGAAGACATGGAATACACTTTTGAAAGGCGAAACTGTGAGGATTTGTCCACATATTAAGCTAAGTTGATCAGACTTTTATATCTCACGCGCAACATTATCGCACTAACTAACATAACTAGCATTAGCTAACAGCCATCTCTGGTGGCTCGAGATAACTTTGCACTTGAGATATAAAAGTCTCCATAGCCTTACCAGGCTTTTTACAATCCAGCGGTATAGATAGACTGCAACCATTACTGTTTACATTCGCAGCTGGGGTTTGGACCCGGAAGTGATTATGGAGGAAAGACGCTGCTGCCGAATGACACACCGAATGAAAACACAAGCATGTGCAGAACGCAAAGTTCAATCCCCAATCCAATTCACTGTATACATGCACACCTTGTGCGTCTAACAACCAAGTTATCTCGGGGTCTTAATCCGACTGCAATTGTCTGATTTGTAGTCAAACTAAGGTGTATACATGAAAATAGTAACTTGATCTTAGTTGGGTTAAGCCAGTAAGTTGGATTATTACACCCCCATGTAAACGAATCTAGTGGTCGCAAAAATGAGGTTCCCAGCTAATTTGTGTTAGTGATTGGGAATCATTGTCATACGGTATGAAACAGTTATGTTCTTGTCAAGAAAATAACAGGTGTGACAAGAAAGAAGATGAAATAAAAGATATATGAAAAGAAAACATAAACAGAAAAAACAATCAAAAGAAAATAAGAGACAAAAGGGAAATACAGGAAGAAGAGAGAATGAGAGGACTGGGCTTTGAAGCAAGACAACAGTATGGTGAGAAGGAAAGATTACACCTCTGTAATGCTGTGCTCAATGAGGGAGAACCCAATGAGAATAAATGTAAGTCCTGGAGATGGGAGCTTTACATGCTGCAACATTCTCCAAATCACTTCTCATCACTCAGACCTACCCTCACTCAGACATAAACCCTCATTCTCCATTGGGCAGCTTCCTCTCTCTACCTTTTCTTCACCACTTTAGTCATTTTCCCCTCTTCTTACTTTCTGTCTACTCAGGCAGTTATTATTGATGATGAAGATGGCTGGTGTGGTGAGTGCAACTCAGCTGCCTGTGTATATTGCATGTTAATGAGTGACTCTGCAGGTTGTGATTATCATCCATTGTCAACATTTAGAATCAGTGCAGGAAATACATCCACCAGGCACTTTATTAGGAACATCGAGTGCTAACAAGACCCATTTGAACTGCCTTAATTCATCATGGCATAGTGTGTCCATATTAACATCACACAGTTACTGCAGATTTGTTAGCTGCACATCCATGATGAGAATCTCCTGTTGCACCACATCCCAAAAGTTCTACTGGATTAATATCTCATGACTGTGGAAGCCATTGGAGTCCAGTGAACTCATGAAAACTCACTCAAAAAACAGTGAACTGTAGCCTCAGTTTCCTGTTCTTAGCTAACAGCAGTGCCTCCAGGTGTGCTCTTCTGCTGCTGTAGCCCATCGTCTTCAAGACTCCAGTGTTGAGCTTCAGAGGTTCTCTCTGGGTCGTAATGAGTGCTTATTTTTAGTTACTGTTGCCTTTCATCTCCAATCAGTCTGTCTCTTCCAACCTCTGGCATCAATAAGGCATTTTTCGCACCGGATATTTTCTCTTTTGCGGACCATATTGTGTAAACCCTAGAGATGTTGTTGTAAAAATCTCAGAACATCAGCAGTTTCTGAAATACTCAATCCTGCCAGTCTGGCACCAACAATCATACTCCATTGAAAGTCACTTAAATCATTTTTCTTTCCAAATCTGGTTTCAGCTTCAGCGGGTCGTCTTGATGTGTCAACATGTCTTTACCCTGAACAGCCTAACCTACACTCAATAAAAATATAAACGCAACACTTTTTTTTTGCTCCCATTTTTTATGAGATGAACATTTTCCACCCCCCTCCCCCCAATAAAACAAAACTGTACCTTTCAGAGTGGCCCTTGTGGGCAGTCTAAGGCACACCTGTGCACTAATCATGGTGTCTAATCAGCATCTTGATATGGCACACCTGTGAGGTGGGATGGATTATCTCAGCAAAGGAGAAGTGCTCACTATCACAGATTTAGACTGGTTTGTGAACAATATTTGAGAGAAATGGTGATATTGTGTATGTGAAAAACATTTTAGATCTTTGAGTTCATCTCATAAAAAATGGGAGCAAAAACAAAAGTGTGTAATTAAGTGTAATTAAGTGGCTATTGAATGTATATTCCCATACAGAAAAGAAACAGTAAAAAACATATTAATAAAATTTACTGAAATTCATGAATAGTATATGATTTACTCTTAAAAGTGGCCACTTTTGCATTCTTTTCATACAAGATAATAAAAAGAAGCATAAGGATATTGTATGCATCATTCACTGTTGTATGCTTTACATACAAGTTTCACACAAAGGAGATTTCCTTTGCTTGTATGTAAAACATAACAGTGAATCTGGATATAGTAGTAGTAAATTTAAACAAAATGAAACTTGTGTGATTTGGGTATTTATCAGAATAGTAAATGATACATACAATATCCTTATATTTCTTTTTATTATCTTGTATAAAAAGAATGCAAAAGTTCAATTGCTGTTAAGCAGCAATTCTGTAAGCTTCATAAAAAGCCCCTTCACCTAAAAACACTGTGCAATTGTGTTTGTGATGCTCAATGTCCCAAATATAATGAGAAACTGAACCACTCCATCCCCATCAAGCTCAGTGGAATCATGCCAACAGGCTTCATTTGAAAGGGATTCACTGCAGGTTGAAGAATAAAAGTGAGGTCAAAGGTATAGAACAATATCTAATAATTTACTTAAAGGTACAATATGCAAGAAATGTATTTAAATTAATCATAAAATGGCCGTGATATGTCACCAGACATTAAGAAATCATGTTCATTTCAAATACTTATATCACTGACAACAGTAGTCCAGCCAGGATATTCTCATTTAAAAAGCTAAGTTGCAGCCCTCAACTGATGCTGATGTTGTCATGTTTTATTTTGTTTTTGTTTTGATGCATCACCCTCCACCTATCTCTCAATCACCAAGTCAGGAGTGTGTCAGCATCCAGGTTTCCAGCTCTGCTCTAGTTTCCACAGCTGCAGCTACGAACGTGTCTGATAAATAATGTCTAACGTTACGAAACCTAAAAGACCTCGTTATGAATCCGAAATACATTGTGACAAAGTCCGAAATGAAACAAGGATTTGTATAGGAGATGGTTTGAAAGATGAAGACGGCTGAAAGCGGACGGGCAGCAGCACTCACGATCGTCCACTCTCACCGCTTACCCCCGGCCACCGCCGGGAGCATGATGCGGCATGGCTCTACACGGTTATGGTGCTTTTCCACTAGTACCTGGTACCTGGTACTAGGTACTTTTTTCGGACCTCCTCAGCCCTGGTTCCAAGCGAGACTAAGCGATACTAAAATGCGACGTCAGCCGACTGCCTTCCACTGATTGGCCAACGAGTGTCGTCATTGTAAGTGTCATTGGATGCGGGACGTCCGATTGGACTTTAAAAGCCAAAAACAACTCAACTCCGCCATTTTTAAAACCAGCAACTGCTCTGCTATTTTTACACTCCCTGGAGTCTTCTTTGTCTCTATTCTTTTTCGCTTTGTGCATGACAAAAAGTCACAGAGTGAGCAACAAATACATGATGACTTCCTTGTTCTCCATTGTTTGTGTTGTTGTTGTTGTTCTCCTTTCCGGTTTTCTGTGTCGCATGCAAGTGAAGTTTCGCGCTGCCGTATGACGACCTGCCCACGCCGAGGAGGTACTCAGTTGTAATGGAAAAGCAACAAAACTGGGCCGTACCGTGCCGTTACTGTGTAGTGGAAAAGCGCCATGGTGATGCCCAAGGGGGCTGCTTTTCATTCACTGTAACACTTTCTGTTCCTGTTGGATCCTGCAGCCGAGCTGGCAACCTCTAGTCAGGGGAGACACCGCTCTACAGTAATTTGAAAGTGATTGCAGTACCAGTTTTGGCCACAATCCTACATACTGTTCCTTTAACTTCAAAACTGTGATTATGATTATTTTTCTATTTTTTTTTTTGCTTTTTGGTCTTTAATACTTCATTAATAATCCAGGTTTTACAGGGACCTACCAGTCTCCACTTTGTAAAAGTGCCTTGCCTAGCAGCCAAAGATAATTGTTTGTCATTTGTCATTCTCAACAGGCATGATTTCCAATGACTCTACATACTGACAATGAGCTTTTGCTAATGACAGATATGAACAACATTTGCTTCATCAGCCACTGTTGCTCATGCTCCTTCAACAGGATGCACAGCAGTTTTGAACATGTGCTCTTCCAGCTGTCAGATCAGGTCTATCAAACAAATATACCAACCTGCTGTCATTCATCCAAAGTACATGAAGCATTTAAGAGCCAGTTTGAAGTGTCATTGTCCTCAGGTGATTGTTTGAGACAACTGTTTCATGTCTCATGGACATGCCAAATTTACTTCCCTTCTGATTGGGTTCATTCAGACACAACCTTGGTGTTTTCCTCAACACGGCTTACATGCATGCAACACACACACACACACACACACACACATACATTTTAACCCAAATAAAGTCAATGGGCAAGGCCATATTTACAAAGAAATATCCAGCATATACACCATTCAGGCATAACATTATCTGCACCTGTAGGCAGCAATGTCTATCTGTAGCTTTGTCTGCATAGACCAGAAACCCAAACCTGATCTTTTTTGCTGAAAGGACCTGACTGCTGAATCCCAAACATCCTGAAACCTCCAAACAGATGATTAGCTTCCATGTGAGAAGTCAGTGTGGGAAAGGAACAAATGGGTGATTAGTTAGAAGAAGAGGGACTGAATGATTAAATGCCTCAAAGGGAAGAGAGAAATAGTGAGTCCTTAGAAATCTCTTTGTAAAATGATGACTTGTGTATGTGTGGGGAAAGACAGAGGGAAAAAAAGGAAAACAAAGAACTTAAGTGATAAAGGGAATGCCTACAGTGATGAAAGGTTCCAGGTTATGTGAATGCTCATATCGTGAGAAGGAGCTATTGAAATGAAAGGTTATGGGTCACTCAGTCTAAAGCTTGCACTTTACAGAGAGGTGAGACTAAAGGCTCACCAACAGATAAAGTGATAAAAGTCGATGCAAATAGCGCCGCTCCCTTGACCTTGGCTGTGGAATGTGCAGCCCTCTGTTCTGTATTCAGGGTCAGCCATACTCCCCAATCCCATGTGTCTCTGTGAATGAAGCAGTTCTGGGTCAAAGGTCAAGACACAACCCAGAGACAATAGACACTCTGGTAGTTAACGGAAGAATCAATGTTAGCCCACACCCCTCCACATGTACTTCCCAGACAGATGTGATGGTGTATCAGAAGAGAAGACAGGCAACTTTCTGTCCTCTTTATTTTGTAAGCATGGGCCTTTTCTGATAAGAAGTCTGCTCAAGGCCATTGTTTTGTTTCCTCTGGAGTCCTTGTCCTTGTTCCTGTGGACCATCTTCTTTCACCTGCTGCTTTATCACCCTAATCACCAACTGCAAAGGCCGTTGGGACAACATGGGACAGTATTTAGGGAACTATATTCAAAATGTTCTACTTACATTAAGGAGGGCCTCATTAAACTGCTAGGGCCCCAAGACATAAATGAGCAGTGTGTCCTTATTGAGATTATATTTACTTTCATTTGTTGATATTTTTCAAGCTTGGAATTGAACATCAATCATGCAGCATTTATCATCCCCAGGTAAATACCAGGTTTCTGTAATCTCAAAATAAAATACAGAAATTTGCAACGACAACAACAACATAATGCAACAATGATGCATAATGTAACAAAAAACAATTAATAAAGCTAATGATGTAATAACTGGTTGATAATGTAATAAAATGCTGAGCACAATATAATAACATTTTTGCACATATTATAACAATTTGCTTCACTAATTACATTATGAAGCATGCACAGTTCTCATAATATAATAACAATTTTATTACATTAGAAATTGACTCAATCTATTGATTAAAGAGGTAATTTTTTCAACATAGAGTGCAATATGCAAAAAGCACATTTTTTTAGGTTTTGCTATATTTCAAGGCTGTGTGTGTGTGTGTGTGTGTGTCAGAAATCATTCAATCATTTCAACTTTCGACTTCTTTTTGAAACCACCAGTATCGCCCCCTGCTGGCTGTTGGAGAGAACGCAAGTTTAACTTACTTCCATATGGGCTTCATTGCTGTTATACACAAATCACCAGGTGACATCACAATAGCTCTGTCCACTCTTTATATACAGTCTGTGTGTGACGGACAGACGTATGTACATGAACTCAGGTTCATTCATATGCAACATGCTCTCCCCTTCTATTTCACCCAGCAGGTAACATTAAAGGTTGCCCTGGAAACCTCTAACCTCTATCAGCACACTCACTCAGCTGATTGCATCACTAATCAGACACACAGACGCAAACTCAAGGCTTGGAGGATAATTTAAGGCAACTGGGCCTTTTTTCCCATCAGTCTCATTCTATCACTTCAGTGGATCAGGGCCATAATTAATGTTGTTAATTACTCCTGTGCTCACCCTGAAATGACATGTCAGAACAGCTGCTATGAAAATATCTTCCCAACTGTCCTTTGCTCCTTCAATCAAAAGCCCCATAGAATAACTGTATCAGGATTGGGAGGAGGTCTATCATGACTTTCTCATGGAATAACTTCCATGTGGACATCAGACACTCTAGTTGGGCCCCCTCCAACCCTAACATTTAACTCATTGAGTGCCAGCCAGTGCTTTGTGCCCATTTTGAGTCATATTTCAATACCGACGATGTCTCTGAAAACACGGAGCAGATAAAATGAAAGAAGAGACTCTCTATTTCATCATGAAAAAAAATGTTTGTTTTTACCTTGTTCCATTCTTGTTTTATCAGAGGTAGAGTAGAGGACACTTTCACCAAAATCATCACTTTTTGACCAGAATCTGTCCTTTTTGCTCTATGAACGCGATCATCTCTACTTCCTGCTTTGATCTCCGTGGCGAATATTAACTCTATATACTGACAACAAATCCCAGAAGCCCTGAAATTACTCACAGGCTGTGGGAGACCGTGATCGGCAACCCGCTGCAGAAAAAAACACTTTGATGGTGAAAGCTGTTGATGGCACTCAAAGAGTTAAAATAACATTTTTAAAATAACATTAATACCATTATTCATTATTCATTTAATAATATTAATACAAATTAAATCCATTCTCAGGACTTCAACTTCTTCTTACAGACAAAGCCAGCCAAGCATCAGCCTTTAAACCAACCATGAAATATGTATTGTTGTTATTTCTGTCTCATGACGTATAGTTTTAGAAAGGTTGATTGCACCCAATTAATACTTTCTGTCTATTTTTTCATTCATATCAACCTTCACCGATGACAGTGTTGCAGTTCAATTTCCAGTTTTTTGTAGTAATGTATTCCATCATTTTTTAGGTAATGTTGTCCAGCTTTCTGCTTTTTCTTCAATTCAGTATTTCATTAGTGCAGTGCTAAATTTATTGGAATAGTTTATCTCTCTTCTTTTTGCGGCTTATCTTAATTCATTACTGGGGATTTCATTGCCTGCATGCTGATCCTTTCTTCCTAACCATCCATGATTCCTTAAGGTGTGAAACTGCTGAAGACCAGGCATCGAGGAAAAGAAAGAGCCTCTCACTCATCTGTTCACACATGACCACGTGACTGGAGGCTACCATTCAAGCTGCTGGCATGAGCAGTTTGGCCCCACTCCAACCCAACCCAACCATTATTCCTGGTCTACCCTGCCCCAGTGTGTCACTTAGACCAGTTAAGGATATGAACTGTATATCAACTGAAATATCAAAAGCAGATTTTGACTCAAGTTCTCAGGATTCGGTAGTTGCAGATCATTTACTCTTTCTGTGTCATGTCTCCTCATCTACGTTAAGTTACTTTTTTGTTTCATTCATTCATGTTGTCTCGTCATTTTTGTTTTATTTTGCATTAACTGTTTTCCCTCTTATTTCCATCCACTTCACTTCCTGTTCTTTTGTCTGGTGACTGTGATCCGGAAAGAGTGGAGGAGGAGACGGCAGGACGTATCAAAAGTCAGGGAGTAAAGAAAGAAAAAAAACAAAGCTCAGACCGGAGAAAGAAGTGAAGGGTCGACAGTTTGTCACTGAGTTCTTTCATAGAGAAGGTGGGTCTGTTAGTGATTCTGCTAGCTTTGACCATAGTTTCTAAGCTAACGTTGGCAGCCCTGTGTAAAGTGATTTTTCTGTACTGTTTCTTAGCATTTGTAGTGAACTTTTTTTGTTTATAGTTTATAGTAAGCACATCTCCTTCTTTGAAAAGTGATTTTTCCTTTGTAAAGTTTCATAGCCAAGCATGTATTAAGCACAAATGACAGACTGATTGTTATTTGAGAAGCAAAGAAGGGGTAGGTTTAAATAATCCTATGCTCCATCCTACTCCTTTTCGGACATGGTGAGTACATATTATTATTATTGTTGTCTTGACTATTGTTATTGTGTCTTCACTATTCTCATTGGTTTTGTTTTACTGGCCCATGTTCAAAATCATTCATTCATTCATTCGTTCAAAGTTATTAGTCTAGTCAGACTTGTAGTTTTTGCTCTTTACCAGTCAAGTGATCTTTTGTTTGTATGTTGTAAAATTAAATATCTGAATTTTCAACTTCCACTAGTTGTGCATTTGGGCTCTTTTCATGTCCTATCTGAGTTCTAACATTGTGTTTCTAAAATGTAATTTAGTGCTTTTTTTCTGTTTCCTATAATGTGTTATATTTATTTTTTATTTTTAACATGTAAAAGACCAGCATGATCACAAAGCCTACAGTCCAAAGAAAGTTCCTGGACTAACTGAATGCCTTGATTTCTTCTAGAATATGGTGATGTTTTGACATTGTTCAAACAAAGCTAGTTAGAGTGGAGTCCAATCAATAAGTTTGGTTGACCAATCAATAAAGAGTGTGCCAGCTTGCCAATCAGAGCAAACTGGGCTTTCCTCTTTATGAGATTACTACACAAGAAATTGCCACACAGGAGCCTTCATAGCAGTTACCTCCTTGATGAGAACATCCTTATAGCTCTGAGGGCCATTTTAACTCCACCCCACCCATCTCTTTCTTCTTGATGGGAATATTTGTACGTACCTGCTTCCACTTGTCATTTGTTGACCTTGAGTAAAATCAATGCTTGTATTTTGTTTTTGTTTTTTTGTGTGCAAAGGTTAATTGTCCGTGAATTCAGCACTGCGTCTGCCCAGTTGGCATCCATGGCTTAAGCCATTGTGTAATAAAATAGAATTATGCCCTTAATCATTGCCCCCTCTTCTGCTTTTGCTCACATTCACTTTCACTCTTATCTCCCTCCTTCCACACCAGCTCTTCATTTTTGCCTTTCTTTTTGAAGTCATAATTGGATCCTAGGACAGTTTTACGACATTTATTCTGCTTGGCAGTTCTCTCCCTCCCTTTACCATCTCTCTCATTTCTCTAATCATCCCTCTTTCTTTCTGTTAATTACCCTTGCACTCTTATCTGTCGACACCCTTCAAACTTACGGTTCCCTGTCATGAATCAAGTGTCCCCTCCTTCTCCACTTCCTCCTCCTTCCCCTCCACCCATATCAGCCAAACAATTAAGCAACTGGCTCCCTCTAATTAAGCATTACAGACATACACATGACAAACTCTACCATTTTCCTTTGTACAGACATGATAGATGGTCCACCCATCCCTGCCTGGCCACATTTACATGGTTTTTGTTCTCCGTTGTGTTCCTGACCAACAGAGTCCCAGACAGAGATGTCATCAGCAAACAGGGTGTTTGGAAACATTACCTAAATAAGAATAAAAAACCTGCTTTCGGCAAGAATTTTGTTTTGCTTCCACTGAATTTCAATGGGAAAGGAGATGGGAAAATTAAATTGAAACAATAAATTACCATAATAGAATGTCATGCCTGTCCTCACTAATGATAGTGAACATAAAAGAAGTTTTTAAGAAAGTGCATACTCTATTACCTTTTCTGTGAATTCAATTTGGGTGCCTGTTTCTTCCTGGAGCTTAACTGTGAGGGCTTAATAATACTGATCAATAATGATATTGATTGAGCCACTGATGAGGTGCCCCTGAGCAACGTACTTAGCTTCCAGCTTGTGTTATCTTTTGAATGTCCAGCTGGTCTTTGTGTGGTGCAGTGGCACACACTCACCCTTATAAAGGTACCAATAGCACTTAAAGCACTGTTACAGTCCTCACAGGGTATACAGCAGGAGGTGTTAACAAGAGATGACGAGAAACCTCCCGAGTGCCCAAACACATGCAGCTGATCTGTGAGCCAGACCCTTTGTGATTGATGGCTTCAATAAAAATTACATAGTAAAGCAGAACAAAATACAAAATTAGCCATAGTGGTATGGTACATTATTATTTCACTCTATTATTGCTTTCCAAAGTGGCAGATGACCCATATAATGCATACAGTGATCGGTGATGGTGCTGACTGTTGTTTTTAAGCAGCACTACTCCTCCTGAACCACAAATAAGTCTCATGAGGTTTAACAGGAATATAAAATTGTGTAAAATAACATACACCGTTTTGTCTGTGACTGACTATATATTCACGTAAAGACAATTTAAAATATGTTACAATTAAAAAAAGTATGTATTTTTTAATTTTGTGCACTTTATGGTCACCTCTGTATTTAGTCACCTTCTTCAAATGTCCAGTTTATGTCAAAATTAAGGTTTGCCACTTAGATACTTGATGCAGTCTGACAAGGAAACAGACTTTGAAGAAAAAACACAGTTATTGCTGTTATTATTTTTTTATTTATTTTTTTTTTTACACAAACACCAAAAAATTGTGAGATCCACTGGAAGACAGAAAGCAAACATCACCAACACAGTCTGTTTATGCTGCAAAATATTAGCATTGACAATAACAGTGATATTATTGTAAGTATTTTTTTAATAATATACATAATTATAACGCAGTGTAAATATTCCATTGCCTCTTAAGTAATTTTATGTATACAGATATGGTTAATCTCCATCTCAACTTCCCCACATTTTGAGTGTAAATAAAAGACAAAATACAAAATAAACAAAATTAAAGAGCATTATTATTTATTTTAAAATGCTCATCATGTATTGTATTACTCACATTATTTTATTATTGAATTGTTTTGACCATGATAATCATATATATATGAAAAATCTAATATTGTGATAGCCCTAATTAATAACATATTCCCAGTTGTTTCAAATCATTTTTACTATTGCTATATTGAATATGATGTGAGATCATATTGATTTTGAGTTAAGAAAAGTGTCAAAATAAATATGAAAACTGAGTTAAATACGTAAGGAAACAATATAACATAGAAAAGACATAAACATTAAAAAAAACTGTCACAATGTGACAAACATCACATCAAGTGTAACTTACGAAACAAAACCTGAACAACATTTGAATGCTGCTCTCATGGTTGAAAAGCCTGTTTGTTGTAACCACACCACTGCTGTAGGCAGTCTTTTTCACTTTTTATTATTCAATGCAGACAACATGTACAAATAACATGCCAAACACAAGAAAGCCAATCTTATTGCATGCTAATGACAATATCATGGTATTCATGTCTTTTCCTGTGGGCTGAACTTCTTTCTGACAACAAATGGTCTCTTTGAAAACAGTTGAAAGTGTGCTCTGTTGATCATTTTCAGTGCAATGAGCACTAAAAATTAAATTTTCATACTTGAGGTGGAGGCAGAAATTTGAGAGACAGATCTCCAAATCTCTGCAAACAAAAAAAATAGTAATTGAAGGAGCCGACCCTTTAACATTGAAGAATAGACCATCTACTGTCTGCTTCCAGCAACTAAATGATCAAAACAGTGTTATACAGGGAGACAAGCTAATGTAGCTTCTCCTTCTTCCCCTTCTTTCATCACTGTTTCCCCATCACAAACATGAACACTGCATCACTCGCTCTCAAACGTACACGCTGACACACACATTTACTCAACAAGGGCAATGTAGAGGAAGCAATTGGGTGTGGAAAAAGATAGTTTTTTGTAATTATTTCCCTGCGCTGTGGTCGACATGGAAAATATTACCCACATGAACAGAAGCAATCAGTTTCCTCCTCAAGGTGTCGGATACACCTATTACACTGCACCGAGGACGATTTGAAATGCATAATCCCTCTCCCACACTCTTCCTTGTATGCGTTTATTTAATAATTTTCCACAATAGCTACATGAATATCATTACAAATGTCACAGAAATGGTTTGGGAAGGAATGCAGAAATCTCTGAACTATGTAGAGTCTGACATTTTTTCATTATTTGTTATTGGCAAGGAGAGGAGCTGATTGACTGGTAGGTTGACACATGATTGTATTAAAATGGGAATGAGAACATGATGGAAATGCATGAGCAGAAGCAGCGGGGACTTTCCAGTCACTCCATGAATGAAACTTTACTGTGCGTATGGGGTTAACTGTGAGAAGCAGGGCTTGTTACCAGATGGCTGCCAGTTTAAATCCCTAACCTGCCCTGACACATCAGGGTTTGGGAAAGTTAGTGAGATGCTTTCTTTGTGGCAGCACACTGTATCTGCTCTTAAAAAAGGGAACCAAGCAATCAATTGCTCACTGGGTGTATATATATACATATATATATATATATATATATATATATATACATATATATATATATATATATATGCAGAAGTCTCTCCTGCTTTCCTTGGCTGATATTAAAAATGTGTTACTTCTGAACTGTGTACGTGTATGTTGAGCTGGTGTGGCTTGTCTTAGCAGGTGTATGTGAGAAAAGTGTCTGCAAATGCTAACAGCTAACAACTGTAAAAATAACTGCTGTAACTGTTGACACCTGACTGCTGTTCTTTCATTGTTCATGGGGCCTGTTTGGCTGTTTTGCAAGCCAGATTTTTAAACATCACGAGCCCTGTATTCCACAGCTCATAGTGTTAGTGTTACTGGAGTATGAATGAATTCTGGTTTATTTGGTCCATCCTACGTGGCATTGAGTAAAGATTTAATTGAGAGTTGATGAAAAGTTACAATAAAAAGTAATGAACAGGTAAATTGGTCGTATCATCACAGTTTATTTTTTCATGCAGACCCCACTATAAACAAGAGCAACAGTTACACAATTTGACCAGGTATGTATCTAAGGTTTGGGTTCGCCTCCTTTTCTATTTTTTCGTCAAGGAGTAAGAACATTCCCACATTGTTTTTTTCTTGAGTCTTCCTTTCAGGTTGGTGCTGATATGATTTGGACGGAATGTCACTTTTTTGTCACTTTATCCACAATGACATTCTTCTGCAATACTTACATACATGTACATTATTATTTCAAGCATGCCATTATGAGGGAATCTGCAATTATAAACATACTTTAGAATTCTGAAGGTTGGGCTCGAGAGTTGCATCAGCGCATAGTTTCAATGTAAAGTGTATATGTTAATATAAAGGGCAAATATGATGTACAAATATAATTGATTTGCAAATACAAAAAAGTTAATATGCTGCTTGTACTGTATATGTATATACAGTGCATACTGTTACTATTATACATTCGTTACACTTTCTATATTTAAAAAAGCGAAGCTGGGTTCCATCTCTCAAAACAGATGTTAAGGTCACATTGTGAACCATACAGAAGTTAATCTGTCTGATGGAGTCTAATCGTGACTTCTATACATCGTTATTTACCATTTTGTTTTTATTTACCAATCTATTTATCATTGTTATTTCATCTATCAGAAAAAAAGCTGAGTTTCCAGCATCAAGCAAAGGAATATTAAGTGTCAATAAAACACCTAGTTGTCTATGCCCAGCAGCATATTTTAAAAATGAAGAGAAAACTATAGTATTAGACAAATACTGAGTAGTTAAACACAGCCACAGTTGCCACATACAGGACAGAACATGGTGACTGTGTAAATGTGTCAGTTAACAGTTTTCTATCACTGCTCCATATAGAGTTGACTATAATTGCATATGTATATTCTGTTACATGGATTTTTGCTAAGATGTATTCTTATAGCATAAAAGGTATAAGTATAAATAGAGCATAAATTTATTCATTCAATTCAAGTTGTGGTGTGAAGACAATTTTAGCCTCATTCTTTCAGCTGCAACCCAGATGCTGTGAAACAGACTTAGGTGCAAATAAAAAATAAATATGAAATTATAATTCAAAATGATGTGCAGGCTTACTTTCATATGGCTTACATAAAAGACCCACAAGCCAAATAATGCAGGGCAATACATGTCTCATATCGGATATCAGTCAAAATATCAGCAGAAAAATGATCGGATTATATCAGCCTGCATCTAAAATCTCTGATATCATCACTGTGATAGCATCAGTCCGCTCCAGACTCCACTCCAACTCTTCCATCCAGCAGCAGAGCCCAGTGATCACAACAACAGCTGAGCTAAGGTGCTAACAAAGTAGAAGGAGGAGGAGTGATGTCGACCGTTTGGCTTTCACCAAGTCCAAAATATGTTGCAGCTGAGAGCAAAACTTGTAATTCACAAGTTTCCCTTCAATACGTCCAACCTCATCAACATTTGAAGTCAGGTGACCAGATCTTTGAAATGAAATCCAGGGATAATAGAGGTAATAACAGTAGCTACTGGCTAGTCCGTGCTCAACATGCTTTCTGCTTTCTACCTGGATACCGTAATAAGTGTTGCCTACTTGCAACATGCTCACTCACTCCTCCTACCCTATTGAATTGTAGAGTATGCTTATGTTTATGTGTCAACTAGTGGTTACATTGCTTGCATTGCACACTTTAAAAATGTGTTGTTTTTGTTTTGAATTATGTTATTTTGTTACATTTTCATTAGCACCCAAGTCCATGTCATGGCATCATGGTTGAATCTGAAAGAACATGGCTAAAATTGTGTCATACACACCATAATAATAGTATACTTTAAGTCACACATTAATTTAACAAATTACACACAATACAATCAGATCTATCTTGCTCTAGATGGGGCAGTGATATTATATGCCAATTAATTTAGTCTGGATCTTCATATTTGTGTAATTTCATTTTACGATTTGTGCACCAAGACATGATTGGTCCAATTTGATTGGCTTTTCTTGAATATGATCTTGTTAGGAGATCTTCCATGGCGTTAAGAGGACCCACGTGAAAACGAGTCATCTAATGTAAAAAATACTTCAAGATCAATCAAAGAGAGATTAATCATTGGTAACTGATTGTGAATTGTGGCAATGTCTTCAATAAATATAGAAGTTCAAGCACACTCCCTCAGTTATGTTTATCCTGTTTTAGCCGTACTTCTACTCTTGCCCACATTTTTTGTCTTCATCTGAATAGGACACAGTTATTCCAAAGGATAACCTTCCTCCTTCACCAACACATTAGTTGCCTGGTCTTTTATAATACAAGCCTGTTTGCAATGAGTGTTTGCTTGTCTCAGTAATTTAGTGCCTGTTAAGATGTGTTTAGTTGCGCTCTGTTATATAAGGCGTAGTTTATTCACACACTTCATAAAACTTATGTACTGGAAAAGAAACTTGGTACTAATCCATGCTAAGTACCTGTTAAGGTGGTCAGTGGAGCAGGAGGGCAGGTTCTGATGTGGTGGACTAATACTTCTGCAGTGTAGTGTGAAGCAGTTCTGCCATAGGTTTTTGGAATCAATATATCTTAAAAAAAACACTTTGACGTAGTATTACGTCAATAGCACTCAAGCATCAGATTTTGAATGATGTCGTATTACGTCAGTGACACTCAAAGAGTTAATAGGGCTAACAATTAGAAAACTTTAAAAAAAATGAAACTGCATAAAATGCATGCTGCACTTTTGTTGTTATGACACACCCTAACTAGCAGATTCCTGCTTCCTGCTGCAGTCATGAAGAACTGCAACAGAAATGTGCTTCTGAGGGTTTAATTTTATTTAAAAAAAAAAACTCATAGACAGCTCAGTGGAGACATATTGCACTGAAGTATAAGCTAGCAGCTACAAGTTAAGCATGCTAGAGCAACTAATCAGACGGATGCTAATGGTTAAGGCAAAGCAATATTTAGCAGCAATTAAGTTTCCACAGACCTGAGGTTGAAAATAAGTGAAAGAGCACTTGTACAGCGCTTGTTATATAGGTTTCTGCTAAATGCAGACCAGTCAACATCATGAAGACTCCAGTCTGAGACATCCTTTGGTTGGCTTATTGTCAGTTACAATCATCCATCCATCCATCCATCCATCATCTTCCACTTATCCAGGGCCACGGGAGCAGCAGCTTAAACAAGGAAGCCCAGACTTCCCTCTACCTGGCCACTTTGTCCAGTCCTTTTAGGGGGATCTGGAGACATTCCCAGGCCAGCTGAGAAACACAGTCTCCCGGTGGGACCGGTGCCCTGCACACCTCGCCAGGGAGGCTCTCTATGCAGAAAAGCCCCTCCCAGATGGCCGAGCTTCTCACCCTATCTCTAAGGGAGAGCCCAGCCACTCTGCGGAGGAAATTCATTTCGGTCACTTGTATCCCTGATCTTGTTCTTTGGGTCGCAACCCACAGCTCGTAACCATAGATGAGGGTAGATCGATCAGTAAATCAAGAGATTCACCTTTCGGCTCAGCTCTCTCTTCACCAAGACAGACTGATACAGCGTCTGCATCACTGCAGAAGCTGCACAGATCTGCCTGTCAATCTCCCGTTCCATTCTTCCCTCAATCCTCAAGACCCCAACTTCTCCACTTGGGACAGGATCTCATCCCGACACAGAGAGTGCATTCACTTTCTCCCGACTGTGGACCATGGCCTCAGATTTGGAGGTGCTGTTTCTCATCCCAACCACTTCACACTTGGCTGCGAACCGCTCCAATGAAAGTTGAAGCTTGTTGAAGACAACAGAGCCACATCGTCTGGGAAAAGCAGGGATGTGATACTGAGAATCTATGACAAAGGGCAGCCTTGGCGGAGCCCAACTCTCACTGGAAACAAATCTGACTCAATTGTAATCATTGCATGTAAAATTATTAACAATATGGCCTGAAAAACTGCTGTGAAAAGCAAAATAATGTAATTATACATGTAAAATAAGAGGGTGGCACGGTGGTGTAGTGGTTAGCACTGTCGCCTCACAGCAAGAAGGTATCGGGTTCGAATCCTGGACCCGGGGCCTTTCTGTGTGGAGTTTGTTCTCCTCATGTCTGCGTGGGTTCTCTCTGGGTACTCCGGCTTCCTCCCACCATCCAAAAACATGCATGTGGATTAGGTTAACTGGTTAATTTAAATTGACCGTAGGTGTGAATGTGAGTGGTTGTCTGTCTCTATGTGTCCTGCGATGAGGTGGAGACTTGTCCAGGGTGTACCTTGCCTTCCGCCCTAAGACAGCTGGGATAGGCTCCAGCCCCCCCGCGACCCTATGAGGATAAGCAGTAGATAATGGATGGATGGATGGATTCATCATGATTAACTCGTGAAATTTCGTGATTAATCTGCCGTATCTCTGAATTTCATAGAAAGAGGTCAGAGATCAGTGGCATGAAGGTATTAATATACTGTTTACCATGGAACATATTTTCTGTCCATATTTTATGGATAAATATACTTCATTTAAGCTTGTATCAGTGCCATCAGACCCAGAACAAAGTAGTGTGGGAGACAAGAGTAACCACTGACACCTGGAACTGGTGATGGAAGAGTTAGTGGAGAGTGTAGCTCCACTGAAGCAGTTGGCGGTTACGTGATTGGTGCACAGGTTCCAATTACTGAGCGATCAGGAGGCTTAGGCAGTGTGATTATTTGTGTATTTCTCTATCATTTCTAAATGTGTCTCACCTTATGCAGTACTGTACTAACAATTCATTATGAAGCAAATGTAAATAGTGTGAGTCAGTGTTTACAGAAATACAACACACGTAATATTTTTATTTTGATTGCCAAACCAACCTTCCCCAAGACTAGATTGTTATTTACCTTCAGAATATATTACGGTTATCATTACTGGAATATAGCTCCATTTGTTTGGTTACTGTTCAGACAGCTGAATAATTTTGGATGCATGTCTGTGAATGCAGTTTTCTCCTCACATATCACACAGTGATTACTGGGTTAGTTTAAACTCCTGTATAAAATGTGACGCATTTGATAGATTTCCCTTCATAAATCTACGTAAGAAGTCAACTTTAACATTAAAAGGAGTGAGCAACCTGACTGACAGAAATGATTCATCAATTACTGTGAGTCATACACCATTTAGTGAAACTAACCTCACAGAGCAGGTTGTTTCATAATTTCACCTTCATCAAAAATGTTTCTATGAAGCACAGTAGTCAGTGAGACAGTAGGAAGTAATAACGGTTCCAAACAGAGTTTCCTGGTTAATCCAATACTCCTGTGCCTGCACCCTGTGCAGCCATATAGCAGGTGGCAGCTTGGCAATTTTCTTATCCATAAATCAACATTTTCTCAGTGATTCTCTGAGTGGTTATCGTCCCTGGACATACATTGTGCTGCAAGCTGTAGCTGCACAACATGAGGGGTACAGATGAATGCCATGAGCTGATGGTGGCCTCTGCTCTATTCATGGACAGTCTGACAGCCTCAAACTCACATTGTACAATCTGACACAAGCTGGTTAGACCATCTCACTACATGTATCTAGAACTGAGTTTGAATATGTCCTTTTACACACTAATAACCCAAAGCACATCACACCAGTATCAACATGCTCAACACGTTTATCAAGAGGCGAAACTGATGAAGGCAAAAATAACTGTCTAGGCAGGTAATTACCCTGTAAAACCAATAAATTTAAGGCTGATTAGAAAATGACAGCGAATAAACTCAGCAGTTTAGCAGTGTGATGGTGCAGCGTGCTCTGAAGCGACATTTCAAGCCATCTCCCACTGATTGACCTAAAATATTTTGCCCACACAGCATTGCCCCCCCCCATGTTCTGAAAAAAGGAGGAGTGGTGCCTTTTGGGGGTTGGGAGGGGTTAAAATCACAAGCTACTTAAATGCTGTCAAGGCACAAAATTGGACAGAGCACCAGGCTGAATAATTGCAGAATAACAAGGGAAAGGGAGTCTTTGTTTGGCCAAGGGAGAAAAAAATAATTGATTTAGCAGGGGAGGGGCAGAGTTTTATTTTTCTTTTTTTAATGCACCAGAGGACATACAAGGTCTCCCGCAGTGGCACTTGGCGTCCGAGGGAACTTCCAACCTACTAGAACGAAGAGCAAGGGGAGCTTGAAAAGATGTAATTAATTGGATCAGATTAAAATTAATGAAGTAATTAAGGAGCTGCCTGCCCTAGTTCTTCCAGTCTAGAAGTGAAGAACGTACCACTGGCAGCAGGAGTAGTGGCAGTGAGGAGAGACTGATGAAGAGGAGAGACTTTGACTCACAGGAGAGGGGGAACACTTAAACAGCACTAGGAAATGAAAGTGGTTATCTGTGGGATGCCACTTCACAATTTGTTTTGCACATCTTTGGTGGTAAGTGCTCATTGCTGCTTTCTTTGTCTGTTCAGCCAAATTGGCCTCTGCCATGGTGAATATCTAGTTTCCTGCATTTTCCCAACAACCTGCCAATTCTGCAAGATCATTGCAAGATGATTCTCTGAGTAAAGGCCCACTTTTACCCACCCACAGGTGTAAAAAGATGTTTTGTTTTGAATCAGATAAGAAGGCAGCAATAATATTGTTTGAAGCAAAACGTGGATTATTTCTTCTACACGGGGTGGATCAGTAGCAAGAGTTAAAATCAAGACTGAGTACAGTATTGTAGCATCAGTGGGCTACTGCCATGTCTGAAAAAACACTTTTTTTATTTACAGTATACAGCAGGGCTATTCAATTACAAATTCAGTCGAGCTGGATTTTAAAACTAAGACCAAGTCATGTTAATTCTGCACCATCTATCATATAAATGAGTATCTTTCTGTCCAGGCAGGATTAAATGGACAGTTTTCATCTTCAATTTTCCATTTCAGGGTTGACAAAGACAGACTTCTTAAGTTATTAAGATCAGTTGTTTCACAATAACGCACTGCATTGTTGGTTGGTGGTGTGTTGCTTAGGGATGCACTGATCCACATTTTTATCACTTTCTGATCCGATACGAGGCTACTATTGCGATACCAGCTCTCAGTTTGCATTAATGTTATTAACGTCATTATTATTGATTTTATATGAGGCTGTAATAAATTGCTCTCTACAGGCAAGTCTATGTACGTATGTATGTGTGTCTCAAAATGCAACTTGAGGTAAGTATTAAGTCCATCCTGAAAACAAATATGCAATTATAAGTTAGCAAGGACTGTCTTGGTTAAAGTTAGCGCGCGATCTTGACAAACTGTTATTAAAAACTGATGCGCTCTCACTGTTCTCCTTTTGTACAGTAAGACATTTAATGATTCAGCAGGCTACAAAATCAGATGATGAGATACTAAAGCAGTCGTCGTGTCATGCAGTATTCATCCTTTTCTCAGTAACGTTGCTGCAGTCAGCTTACCCATAACTTACCCAGATACAGCAGTGCTATTTTCTGATTGGCTGATGTATAGCGGCATGTTATTTTCTGATTGGCTGGAGCGTGCCAAGCTCCCGGTGAGCTCTGCAATGCCCAATCCAGAGCGTCTTGCTACACATCCCACTGCTCGTATAGCGGAGTAACTTGGTCTGAATTACATGATAAATGTTTATGCATGAGAAATACCAAGTGAGAGAGTAAAAGGGCTAAATTGTGTGTCACGCTCTGAATAGTGAGACGGGATGTGTGTAAAAGTTCGCTAGCCCCAGTGCTGGTCAATGCTAACCTGCTAGCGGACTGGCTGCAAACTGCGGAACGGATTTCCTGGACAGAGGCGAGTCTGATCTCTATGTCTCATTGAGACTCTCCTCCGTTCAGGAAATCTCTTCCACAGTTTGCAGCCAGCTAGCAGACCAGCCTGCAGGAATCACTGTGGAGTCATTTCAGCAGACAACGTTAAAGCACAGACACGACTTTTGGATCGGCCTCTATCCTATTAGGCTACGTAATATGATGCATTCACATGCTGAACTACTGTGGGAATTTGTGTTTGTGAAGTGGGTTTTTCTCTGCCTTTTTACTGAATCCCGAGCTGGGCCACTTGTGTATTGCTTCTGGGCCGCATGTGGCCCGCAGGCCACTAATTGAATAGGTCTGTTATACAGTTTATGTGTATAACATTATCATTGTTGTTTTTTCTTGTTTTTGTGTTTTTTTCCACATTCTTCTTTCCTGTTAAAACTTGGTACCTTCGTTACACACAGTGCATCTATTATTTGTGAGACTCTGGTGTGTTGCTAATAGTGTAGCAGAGAGGAGCAGCAAGCTACAGAGGTCTGGTGAGGTCACTTCCTCTACCTCTGCTGTCACATCACTTGAGAACATTTGTATGACTTTCTCCTTTGGGCATCGTGTATGTCTACATTTCAGGACTGTTACACTACAAACAAGGTAGTACAAAGTACAATATAAAACTCAAACAAGCCCCCTGATTCTGTATGTCTCATGATTTGAACCACTCACCACTTGGTTGTAAATCTGTTAAACCGTGCAGTAATGTGGTTTTCTGTTTGGGCTGTTTCTGCCCTTTTATGTGGTTCTTTGTCACATCGTTATTTTGCAAAGCTGCCTCTTCCTTTTTCTGTTGCTTAGAAGCCATCTACGTTCAGGCATTTGATCAGCAGTCTCATTTGCATATCTGCTGCGATAATGTGAGGAGAGTCAGTCTGAGGGAGTGAGAAAGGAGGAAAGTGCACCAAAACACTTCCTTTTGGCTCTTTGTGTTTTAGGTGTCTAACACAATATACAGTAGAATGTTTGTCTGATAGAGACTGCATGTACATGAGACCTTGTGCCATATAACATAAAGCACACACAATATTTTATAGGAACATGTGAAAAACTCCTGAAGAAATTTTAATATGTGCCTGCATACATGATCCCGGGCCTACATGGCCCCGCCTTATGCAGAATTTTTGACTTGTCGCACTAATTAGGGCTGTGGAGAGTAAAGTATAAATCTCACAGACATTTATAGAGACACAGACATCTAAGAGACACATTGCTATGACCGGGATGAATTTCCCCATGTTTTGGTGAAAAAAAAATTATGTTGGTGGAGTGAATGTAGCCCTCATAATCGCGATTTTAAAAAAATCAGACAATTCTGAAACTGCTCTTCACTCGAGGTGTGTAGTTCCTCCACTCTAGTGCAATAGACACCCATATTCAGCTCTGATTTTTGACATTTTGCATGCTTAGATTAAAGCGATCTGAGAGACAAACGATACATTTTATGATATGATGATGAATTATGATGATGTAGTCAGGTATTTTTGCTGAAACATGACATTCTCATTGTGTACACACCAATCCATTCATTTATCTAAGAATCATTTTTTTGTGTTTTCAATGCATGAGTAAATAAGTTTCTATGGATGGTGAGGACTCCACATTTCAACAATTTAGAGGAAGTCCCAAGAGGGAACAAGTCTCCCAAAGACATTAGCAAAAATACTGAAGCAACATTACAACACTGGTTTATTTGAGATTTGCAGGACAAGCATCAATCCATCCAACAGTTTGAGGATTGTTGAAAATAAAATGAAATGATAGGTAGTGCAGTACACATTAGAGTTAACCAACCAGCAATTCTCAACAACTACAATAACACAACAGGAAGATACAATTATGCTGCAAGTTACAATTAAATGACCACAAAAATGGCAGTGTTAGGGGGTTACAGACAGTTCTTGTTGTGTATAAATAAAACATTGTTATTATCATTATAGCTTTGATTCCCAGTGGGACCACCCATTTCAAATGCACTTCAGGTAAATCATCATCACGCTCATTGGATCAAAGCATGAACCAAATGTTATAATTATGTTCTCATGCTCCGATGAGTCTGGTTTAAGTGTGTGCTGGGACTGTTTTCTTGCTCTGTTATTTTGTGTATTGCCTGCATGCATATACGCAGGTATACAGAAGTTTTATGTCAAGAATTTCAGATATGGCAGGAGATTCCACTATATATTCCACTGATCTTTTGAGAGTCGAGCAGCAATAAGCTTAAAAGATGACTCTGAAAATGTGGCTTTACACGCAAGGCACGCAATGCATGCAGATGCTCTTCAATTTTCCAAAATTTTCAGTTTGAAATAGCAGATGTGTCCTTTTACATTTTAGCAACATATTCAACAACTTTAAATGAAGTGCACATTCTATATCATGAAAAAACCGGACTGCATGGTGTGCACTGATTAAAACTTTACTCTTTTTACTATTTGAAGGCACCAACCGAAGCACCAGTAGGTGGAATTTCATAGTTTTATGGTGTTAAATATGTTATATGTTAAAATGTTACGTGTCCAGTGGCTGAACGACCTTAGCACATGTGTTAATTCTGGTCCTGTTGCAATTAATCACAGTGTGAAAGTGAACCCCACTACAAAAAAAAATAAAAAACAGACCAAAGCAATTGAACTAACGGACCTTCCTTGAGTGAATACGACCTAAATACTTTGGAAACTACACCACTACAAATCTGTGAAACCACATTTAGTGACCCATTCCTGATGGCAGTCAGAGGACAACTGAACGGCAGGTGGTGGAACAGCTTCACCATACTCTGATAAGACCAAATGGATCACTAAATCCATTGCAAAATCCACAGAATGTCATATTTGTGACAAGAAAAGTGTTTTCTCTAATAAAATAGTAGAGAAACTACTAGGAAGTGACCTCTGAATAGGAATCAAATTTTGAGGGTCTCAAGACATTCCCACCTATAATTGATACCCCACCCAAGTACCCAAGTTACAGAGGGCTGAGCCTTCACTCTCACCCCCACATCTCACTGTGATGACCCCAATTTCATCATTACAGAGCAGCAATAGTAACCAGAGCACCACAATTAGGCGCTCTCTCTTTTTTCTATTTGAAACTTTTCCATTCTCCATTGATGTTTTCCCTTTAAAGCTAATCCCTCGATGATCCAATTCACTTTGTCTTCACTGTGTGCTGTACACACCATCTGTGTGTACAGCATCCCACCCTCTTACTGTAATTCTACACCACCATCCCACATCCCACCTCTCACTCAACATTTGTGTATATAATATAACATAATGACAGCATGTCCACTTCCCTTGGCAAGGTGAAAAACAAAAAAGGTTTTGTGTGTGTGTATGTGTGTGTGTGTGTGTGTGTGTGTGTGTGTGAGAAAGAGAGAGAGAGAGAGAATCTCAATTAATGGAAAGGAACGCCGGTATGGACAGGAAGAGCAAAATTAGGAATTAGTGGCTCTCAGTAGAGGAGTGGAAGCAAATCAGATTTTATGACCTCACGCGTATTAGAGCAGAGAAGATTAGCTGAGAGGGCAAGTGATGGAGAGACAGCGTGTGTGAGATGAATGCTCAAGAAGCTGCAATTTGTTTTAGTTTTGTAATTTCCATTTCCTCACGAGGTATCAGGGGATGTACTTAATAACCTTTGTTTATCTGGGGAAGGCTTTTGCTGAGCATTATTGCCTCATTTCCCCCTACCATCCTATTTCACATCCCTGTAGTTACATAAACACTGTAGTTACATATATTCATCCCTAGGAGCCAACTAATAAAATACATTTTCTGCCACTAGCCTATTTGCTCAACAGCATTGTTGCAGCGATTGTTGGGCGTGCAACAAAACAAAACATAATGATGCTTGTTTTCCTTCTTGCTCTTTTTTCAGACATGCACCATGGTTACCTTTACAAAATTGCATTTGTAATTATTAGGTATGAATATAATTGTTTGTTGTAAGTAGGAACATTTGGTGGATATTTTGATCAGTTGAACGTGGCTCCTGTTTTTCTGTCATCTACTGTACAGTGGAAACCTGCTCTTCACAATGCCTCATACATTACAGTGGACTTTGTCAGACAGTACACCACTGGGAGGGTTTCTTTAACTCAATGCTTTGTTTGAAAGTACATAGCCCTGGAAAAATAAAATGGACTTTAATGAGATCCCATTTTCATTTACGGTGCCCATGACAGCTACAGCAGCTTGAGAAATAATGATATAGGACACTGAATTTAATGAATTTACTGTTTATCAGACCACAAATGAGACAAGAATTAGCCAGCTAGCTAGTGCACCCTGTGGTCCCCCCGTCATCTAAAATCCCCATGAATTGCATTATATAACCACAATAATGCAGTTTACAATATTTTTGGGTGATTTAATTGATTGTATATGCTGTTGCTGATTCCAAGCTAAAAGCCTGTAACATAAATATGTGCCAATTGATTTGAGTCCTAGGATGTCAGACAGTATTTTCACAGCCAGAAGGCAGAATAATAGACAAACGTTTCTCTGTGTGGTCATGTTTGTCTTTATTTCCAGATTTGGTTTTGAGGTAATCATGAAGTAACAGAACGTAATCAGCCTACATTTTACATCATGAAGTTTGAATTAGGTTACAGATTACTTTTTAACAGGCTCTGTAATTAGTAATTGTATTGGATTACATTACAGGAGCATGTGTTCCAGGAGTGGTGTAATCTGTTGTTTCTTCTTTAAGTGTAAACTCTGATGTAATTTAATTATGGGAAATCATTTAAAAGAAACATAAAAGCAACACATTGCCAGTCCTATTTATAACTGTGTGCAAGCTTGAGGAGAAAAAACTGACCTTTTAATATTCATTTAATGGTAATGCTAATGATGTTTTGTTTACATGCTTCCTGTGCCAAAGGTGGACTAGAGTCAGTGAAAACCATATTTCTGTCCTCCAGTCTGTTGTTTGGAGACAGTGGAGTTAATTGTGAGCACAGTTGTTCTCAATGATATTTTTTTGCATAAATTATATGAAATATCTTTCAACAACAAAACCAGTAACAGCTGTACAGTTGGCGGTGTAGAAAAATACTATTGCGTTTGTGATCAAGCTGTGCTCATACACCGTTCATAGCTATATAATTTACAATAATACATTATTATTATTATTATTATTATATTATTACAAGGCATTATTATATTATACTGTGTGAAAGGGAATTCACTGTAATCAATGTATCCACGAAAACCATGCATAGTTACTCCACGTAATTGTGCACCAAGAAGTATGCAAAATTACAAAAAATTATCAAGCTGCAAAACCATAACTAGAGTTTAATTTATCTGTCCATTACAGTTAAACTTTGACCAGAGCAGTTTCAGTACTATGCATCTATGCATCTAGATTGGAATTCCACAAGCAAGGTGTTTTTGCTGGTGTCAACTGTTTGACTTCTTGTGGACTACTTTCTAACATGGGATAGCATTACTTTGCCTATTGAGATGTCCTAGAATAAATGGGATTACAGCGTGTGTGACCGTTTATGTAACTAAGCCTTAATGTTAATTAGTAATTTCCATGGAATGAACAATTCAGTATTAAAACCTGTAACTTAACAAAAGTCACAAAAACTTATGACTGTGTGTGTGTGTGTTTTAATTTACTCTATAAACTGATGTTAAATGTAACATAATGCAAACAAACAAATCCAGAATAGTCAGTAAGTGCAGTGAAGCAACACTAACCTATAATAAAAATGGAGGTGCACAGGTGAATTAGCCCTACATCTTTCTGGGGGAATCCCACTGTTCGGGGAATCCTGATGTGAACTGAGCATGCCTGACCATATACAGCTTGTATAGCGATCCAGCACACCTTTTTCATCGATCATGGCAGAGCACTGGCAAGATTGCGAGGTTCACAAGCTGCTCAGCATCCATGGAGAAGAAGAGGAAGGAAAAAACAGGCAGCAGCTCTCACAGCAGGAGGTCAGACCTGTGACTGCTGGCAGTGTGAAAGCACCCGAATGCTGATCCAACACAGGTCGACCTGGATTGGAAAATCCTGCATTGATCTGCTAATTTTAGTATGAAAGTGGTAACTGAAAAGTGTGCGAGGAAGCTAATTCAGTGTTTCAAGCAACAACTACAGCTGCAGTTGTTATCTCATTGGCTGCACTTGAAAGGTCAGTGGTAAAATCAAAGTCAAAGTTGAGTGCAGAGCTCTGTTGCAATTTGAAGCAGTGTACCACGCCAGTGCAATTTTACTGCTGATCACATGTGGGTGGCTTTAAAGCAGGGGTGAGCAGTTAATTCGCCCAAGGGGCCAAATGAGCAAACTGAAATTTTTATGGAGAGCTGAACCAAAGAATCTCAATTCTGGTTAATCAACAGCCACTGTTTTATGCAAAAAAAAACAAAAAAAAAACAACCCGTTCCCACTCTGTGTATGTCCTCTACTGCTATTTCTCTGTGCATTTCACCCGGTGATGGCTATTCAAATTGTAATCCTGAAACACACACGTATTTTGCATCAACTTTTTTTTTTTAACATGGCCAGTTTGTGTAGACTGACTGCTAACTTACATCTCTCATCAATGTCTGATGCAGTGAAGATGCAAATGCTTGCAGGCACGCCCACGGATGTAAGTAAATTTACAAAATAGCAGACACTTTCAATATAAAAGCAGTGGCCAGCTCTATTATTGCCTGCACGATGCATATTTTGATTTCTAATTTTTCATTGCCCTCTCGTGGGCTGGTTAGGGACAGCCAAAGGGCCAGATGTGACCCAGGAACCGTACAATGCCCAGGTCTGCTTTAGAGGGTAGTGCGTAGTGCAGACAGAGCAGAGACTGTATGAACCCACTGTTCAGACAGTCTGCCCCTAGAGAAGGGACACACTGCAGCTGCAGCTCTAATGAACACACACACAGACATAATTACTGTGCAAAACTACACTACACTATCACAACCACTTTCACCACGCATCCCTGTTTAATAGTTACTGAAATCATACAGTAATACAGCATACATACAGCAACTCTCTTATTTGTAAGTTCTCTCTCTCTCTCTCTCACACACACACACACGCAAACACACTCTCTGTCTGTTGGGCAGGGTCATAAAAATAGCAGAGCCCTGTTTTTTGGGCAAGTGATAGTCACACCAAGATTCATTTCCAATATTTTGCTGAATTGAGAGTAAACTGTTTTTCTGAAATAGTATATTTTTGCCAGGGTCAGAACAGTGAGACCAAAAACTACAAGTCAATGCAAGTCAATGTTTAGGAGAGATATACTCTCTACAGGGTAGGGAGCAAGAAGTAAAAAGTCACAGGAAGTCACTCGGTCCAGCTGTGGTTAAAGTGGTGTAAATGTTGTGGAAAAGCTCTCAGAGCACCCACATTCTCAACTAATGTCTCATACCAACACAGGTTTGACTGCTAATGTGACACACAAGCACACACACCATTGTAGCACCCATGTGTGTGTGTTTGTGTGTGTGTGTGAGAGAGAGAGAGAGAATCTCAATTAATGGAGAGGAATGGCGGTATGGACAGGAAGAGCAAAATTAGAGAGAGCAAATACTGGGTTTGTAGTGATGGAATAAAAAAAACATTACCATGGCCAACCAGAAGCAGCTTGCAGTTGTTCTGACTCTACAGGAATGGAGACGCAAGCTGGAGGACACAATGCAAAGTTTCCTGGTGTGGACCAGCCACACAAACTTTTCATATCTCTGTTCTGCACGCAGGCTCAGCTCCCACCAGGCTGGGCAAACCAGGATCTGGAGATGGCTCACTGCTGTGTCTCTGTGTGTCACCTGGTGTCTTTGTCCTCCCCTGAATTCAGTATGCCCACTGCTCCCTGGTCAGCTCTGCTACAGGTACACAGGCTCATGGCTTCATCACATTCCTGTCCTCCCTGTGAGATGCCTGTCCCACGTTCATTGTTGTTCACTGAGTCTGGAGGATGGCACTTTGAAGTCCAGAACCAGTCCATCTTTGAGACAGAACATGTATTCAGCTCATCTGTTGTCAGCCTGAAGCTCCATGTTTGCACCAGTCCACTCACATTGGTTTTACTACGTCAGACAGATTGTGGTGTCTTTGTGCCTTTTGGCAAGGATGCATAATCAAAATAATCAAACTACAAACCCAGTCTTGAACATGTTTTTTTATATATGTATAAAAGAGGCACATATGACTGGGTGTGTGCACAGCTGACACACAAACATGGAGAGCCGCGAAAGGCTTGCCACTGTGATTGTTAATTACATTCTCCTTCCCTTGCCACTGTGTGTGTGTGTGTGTGTGTGTGTGTGTGTGTTGGAGAACTCCTCTGGGAATTTTACAGAACATCCAGATCCACAAACAGCAAACGACACATTCTGCCTCTTTTACTCTTCCTTTCCTCCGCTCTATCCATTCTCATCTTTCTCATTTCCTTCCCTTCCTTGCTCTGTATCATCTCTCTCATTATCCTTCAGTATCACTCTTTCTGTCACCCTCCATCTCTGAATAGCGTCTTTTCAAAATAAACTTCCAGTGTAGGTTTACTTCGTGTACAGTATATGTTTGCTTGGTTGGGTTTTGGCGATAAAACTACTCGGTTAGGTTTAGGAAGAGACTGACACAGATGGCTTTACTGTACATTGCATTAGGGGTGAACAGTATAAAACCTGTGACATTTTTTTTCTTTTCATTTATTTTCCAAGTCATTGCTCACTGTTAATAAAATTTTAATCACAGTGTTCATCAAAGGCCATTTAGTGGGCGCTGTATTGGTCCCCTCCTTTATTCAACTCTCTGTTTAATTCATGTAAGGGGTCGGAAATTACACAACCGAAATCAATCCATATGGCCTCATTTATTTTGTCATCAGCACTACTTACCGAATTTTATCGTAATAGGAGCCCCGTTTAGCTTCATCAGAGAGACTGATCCCTCCCAAGACTATAACCATTCAGTCCAAGCACCAAATCCCTCCAGCTGTCAACACTCACTACCTATTAAAGCCGAGGTTACACTGAGGGCGGTAGGCTTTAAAGAGCAATATTGGCTTGAGTCACAACTAGTGGCGCTGATTTCTAGGGAGATTAAAGTTGAATGTTGAATCTGTTCCAGAGGGATGAGACAGAGAGAGAGGAAGCTCAGGCTAGTAATTAGACTGCTTTGTTCTGTGAAAAGAAACTGATGTTTGAGACTTGTTTTTTGAAGAAAAGGTGATGATGCTCCCTGCGGCCTCGTGGAGCTCAGTGGGAAGAGTGTGGCAAAACAAGGAGCTTTATGACAGTTACTGTATGACAGTGTTAATGTTGAGAGGCATTGTGGATTTAAGCTTCCAACAGATCATAACTGTGTTCTCCCTCTCTGTATTTTATGCATGTGAGTGTGTGAAGACAGAGAAAGAATGACTCAGTTGTGATTGTGACTCGCTAGGACCAGAGGCAACACAGACAAGAAACAGGAAGTTGAGGAGGTGACAGTGAGAGGGATATTTATGTGTTCATTCAAATATTTAAAACATTTAAAGTATTAACGCTGAGAAACACTGGATTACTGTTCAGACGATCAGATGAAAATATGGTTGAATTATTTTACAGGTAAAAGCACATCAATTGTTGCCACATGCAGTGATTACCAATCCTGCCTCACAGAAATCTTATTTTCCAATTATACTCTGTTATATTGCTGTCTGGATTGTGTTCTCTGGCATTTTTGGCTCCGAAAAATGTTTGTCACTTTGGTCCAGTCTACCTATCTAAACAACTGTTGGATGGATTGCCATGATATTCTTTCACTGGCATTAATGTTGATTAACTTTAGTTATCCTGTATATTGTATTGCTGGTTCCTCTGGAGCTGAGGGAGGCACAGGAGAACCAGAACCAGGACTGAGCGGGCAGACTGTCAGATCCTGCTGCAGTAAAATAAGAGGAATCTGGTGCGTGGAAAGACGATCAGTCCACAGGGGTCACCAAAGGCATCAAATGAAAGTTCTTGGTAGCTTTATGTAAAGGACATGAATGTGTCCTTTGTGACAGTATTCAATGTGAAAACCATAGTCAGTATAAGAGTAGTACTGGAGCAGACTATGTCCGTTGCATCTGAATGAGTAGATGAGTGGGTGTCTTGTCCATGTGACATCAGCACAATTGTTGATGTTGTTACACTGATGCTTTAGCCAAACCAACATGTCATGAGTGTTGGTATATATACATATTTTAAACACACTGATTTAAAGGTCCCATGCTGTGCTCATTTCCAGCTTCAAACCTTGGGTTTACACTTACTGGATTAGATTTGATTATTTTCCTCATACTTTCTACCTGTATATGCCTATATTTATCCTCAATCTGAAATGCTGCATTTAATGCATTGGAACTGCGACAAAATTGCATTACTTTGAGTACTCTGAGTAGCTTTCTGACTGACAGTTTGGGTCCCTGTTTACTTCCTGTCAGCTGATCTTGTTGACACTGCAACAGAAAGTAAACTGGGGCATGTTTAAAATGTTTCTTTAAAACTGAAATGGTCTAAATATTGTAGATGAGTAACATCATAAAGTACAGAAATCTTGATGTCTTGTTCCAAACAGTTTATGAATATCAGCTGTATGTATTTCTCTGTGAACTGAGCTTTTACAATACTCTCACAGTTGCCTATTTATGTTGTACTAAAACAGAAACGACTATCTCATCTCACTTTTTACAATATGGGACCTTTAATCTGTGAAAACTGCTCGGTGGTGCAGTGGTTATCCCTCTTGTCTCATGGTCAGGATCAAACCTGTGACCGGATCCGACCACCCATGACCCTGGTTCCAGAGTGGTTCCAGATAATGGTTGGATGGATAGAAAAGCTGTTTCAGGGGTCAGTACTAGTCCATTCCTCTCTTAGGTGCATTGCATTAGCTATCTGCATTTTACACTCCAATAGAAAACAATGGCACTACATGTGACATGCTTTGTCAATGTTGACTTTTAATATGTATGAAGCCCTTGAGAAGCCCTGTTAGCGTGCATTACAATCAACCCCTCTCTGTTCCTTTCAAGCTGCTCACTTGTCATTAATGTTCAATCGCTTCCTCTCTCCTTTTCTTATTTACTCCCCTCTGTGCTGCTTGTCGATCCATCTGTTCACCAAAGTACTTCACATCCCTCCTTCCATGAGTCTCGTTACCATTTTTGTCTTCTCTCCAAATTGCCTGCGATACGGTCAGTAAGTGGTTTGTATATGAGCTACACACAATTAACAGTCAAGGCAAGCTGTCTGTTTTATGCACACATAAGCATGCAAACACACATATTTGCACACACACACACCGTCTGTCCTGAAGAGCTGACACTGTGTTTCAAAGAGGCCTCTGAGGAGTGCTTGTCCATAAGGAGAAGAGAGAAGAGGAAAACATAAAAAAGTGAGTGAAGAGTTGAGGAAGAAATATGTCAGAGAACAAATAAGAATGAGAGAATGAAGTAGAGAGCAAAGAAAGGATGAGGAGGGAAGTGAACAACGAAATTAGATGAAAAAAGAGGTGGAGAAGAGGGGAGAGAAATGGGGGAAGGAGTCCTAAGAGGGGAGAAATAGATATCTATAGTAGGAAAGCAAGAGTGAAGGGGTGAGACAGAGGGGAAGCAGAGAGAGGCAGAGAGAGAGAGAACACAAAAGATGAAAAGAATGAATGGAGGGATGGAGGCAGCAGCTTAGAGATTAGCATGACTATTAACTGCTGTCTGACTGCAGAGCTCATTAAAGTCCACTGCAGAGGCTCTTTTTTCTGCCTGCTTCACATTGCTGCTGGAGCTCTGTGTGTGTGTGTGTGTGTGTGTGTGTCATTTGTATACTTGCATGTCTGCATGCTGCCAGGACCAGTGTGTGTGTGTGTGTGTGTGTGTGTGTGTGCAGGCCCTCACACATGCTGTGTGGCAGAATGTCTGCAGGTGGGAGGGGTTTCTGCGGTGCAGATATGGTGTTAGGTGTTGTGTGTCTACAAGGAGAGACATGACGGGAACGTGACACTAGGTGCCAACAGGACTAGCCTGCAGTGTGGGTGGTCGAGGTGCATGTTTGCGTGTTTGTGTGTTTAGGAGTGGAGAATATAACTGAGTCTAACATTCAGCCCCTTGATCCTCCAAATCCTTTAACACATATACTGTCCTTCAAACTGTCCTTCTGCAATCCTTGTTTCTGATTTACGAAAACTGTTCACTTGCATTTTGCTGACTTTGGCTTTACATGGCCTACATACTATATGTGTAAAATAAATACATTTTTTTTCACTGATATGTTTATGCATACATCCAAATTGTATATAAATGTATGTAGTAGGGCTGCAATTACTGGAGTATTTGATTACAATATATGTGTACCCTGCCTTCGCACTATGACAGCTGGGATAGGTTCCAGCCCCCAATGACCCAGCATAGGAGAAGCAGTAAATAATGAATGAATGAATATAGTGTCATAGTGTCACTATTTTACACCACCTGAACTGATTTTGTGTGATTTTTTTCAAAGAACATGGCATCAATGTCAAGCATGAAGAAGAACTAGTTATAACATCTTCTCAGTGATGGTCTTATTTACTTCTAAAGGTCATATAGAGACATTACATTAATACTGTTTCATAACCAGGTAAAAGTTCACATCACAGTCATTTTAATCTGTAATGACAGTTATTGGTCGTCTCTGCTCTAATATGTAGCTTTTGACTCTGATGGTCATGAAATTTAAGATAAATGTTAAAATAATTAGCAATTGACTCGTGGAAAAAGTAGTAGGCTGAGACTGTGCTCCACATGGATGCACATTTTGCTCCGTGAGTGCTGGATGTGTGAATTGTAATTATCTGCTAGCATGTGCCACGACCACCTTTTGACGTGTTGGTTTGGATGTTTTTTTGCCCTCTAGTGGCCACAAAGTAGAAATAAACCAGAATATTAGTAACATGTTATCCTCAGAAAGCACTGGGGGGCTGCTTATTTTGCTGTATAAACCACCATGATGGTCTGTGCTATGCTAGACTTCAACATCCACTATTTAACATGTTAATACACAGCATTACGTTGTTGCTGTAGTGCTGCAACTGCGTGTGATCCAATGCTTCACTACACATGCCTCCTCTGTTTGAGCATGTATGTGTCTGTCTCACATCACATTAGACAGGATATTGTGTGTAAGTCTACAGTGTGATTGCCTCAAACACATCAGAAACATTTGCTGTCACTGTTGCTATAGTTTTAGTAATACTAGCCTTCCTGCTGCTGCTAAAGCAGCCAGCCAGGCGACATATTAGGGCAGGGCTGAGTAGCTTTCTGACTGGCAGTTAGACAGCTGCTGGCTGTATAGGTCAGGTTACGGATGAGCAAGACGACATAAGAGATATAAAAATAAACAGGGAGGGAGCACAGCCGAGAGACAAAGTAACAAAGAGAGGGAGAGGGCACAAGGCTGGTGTGGAATAGAGCTGATAAGGGGAGAGAGACGGTGGCTGAGACTAACCGAGCGCAGAGATAGAGGAAGACATATAAAGTAGGTACCTTGAAGAAACAAAGAGCCGAGGCAACACAGACCACGAGAGAGACTGACAGAGAAAATAAGTTTGGCTGTTCGGCACTGAGTCCACAGGGCCTTATCAGCTGAAAGAGTGGGTGCATTTGTGTTTGTGTAGATGCAAGCCAGTCACCACAAAAAGTGTTGGCATTGTGTGTGTCTGGAAACCACAGGTAGGTTGCATGTAAAAAAGTGCCATAACTACATCTCATATCAGCTGATGATTAAGTAATATTAAGGTAAAAAAAAAGACCATGGGTTGTATAAATAAATAATAATAGTGTACATCACTACTGTAAATAGGCAACAACTGCCCTTATTGGACTGAGATCCTGTCCATGATAAACTATTGTACACATCTACTGCAAATTACTAAAATACCAATATTTATATAGAACAATCAATATTTCAGTATTGATCTGCACACCACCCTCATTGATAGCTGATGTCAACTTTGACTATTTTTAGTCACATGCTGTATATAAATCTCCAAAAATGTATCAAAGAGTTTTTGTAGTGAGATGAATTATGAACCCACGCTTTAGTTTAGAGTAACTGTATTCGGCTAAATATGGAGCAATCCCCTGGTACGTACAGGCACGTGGACCCTCAGGCTGAAGGAGAGATAATGCAGGCAGTGTGTGTGTGTGTGTCTGTATGGGGGGAGGATTGTATCAACACCTCACAACACAGGTATGCTGGGAATGTTTGCATAGATATGCCACAGCTCATGCAGTAATTTAGAGGAAAAGGCAGACATTTATAAAGCTGGTGAACTTGGCCAGTGTGTGCCTCGTACAGCAGAGACGACCTTAAAGAAAATCAGTATTCCACCACCACCTGAGAAGGAGACTGCCCAGCTATTGTCAGTCCTATTGGTAAACTGTCTGATGAGCTCTGTGGGATCTTCCACTGTTGCCAGCATGATACATAGAAAACGTAGCATCCCACCTGTCAAAAAGCATTTACAAACAAACTCAGTATTGACTCTTAGACCTTTTGTCTCCTTCAGGTGGTGCCAGCATAGGAAAGGCTGCCAATATTCACTGAACTCTTTTAAATGGATCCTGTCTGTTGCCTCTCCACTGTACATTTCTTACTGCTTCCTGCCTTGTTGCATGTAATGGCAGGTCTGTTTAATGGCATCTGCTGTATATGTTTCGCTGTGTATGTGTGTGTGTGTGTGTGAGAGAGAGAGAGAGAGAGATGTCCTACATAACTGAAAGGATATTTTTTTTCAACCTGGACCATATTTCCCCTGTTTTTGCATCGAACAGACTAATAGGGGCAATCTGAAATTGTACCAGAAAGCTTTAGCTTTGTGTTGTAATATTTTCACCATCAAGAGAATCAAGAATCAAGAAGAGCTTAATTGCAAAGTGAGCTGCACACACAATGGAGCTGACTTGGTGTGAAATGCCTACTGCACTCACATGAAATAGAAAAGGAGAAGGAATAAAATATACAAACAATATGTGCAGCTGCTATAATAATTGCAGATGATAAGACTCTGAGCAAGACTCATTAACAAACCAGATAACAAAATGTAGAAAAAGGTAAGGAAAAGGTTTCATTTCTCCATAGAGTATTTTCCATAATGTTATCAGCCAGTCTGCAGCCCGTTTAACGGCTGCCATTTGAAACATACTCCCTCAATACTGGACCGCTTTCACATATTTCTGCCCCCTTTCAGACCAGACACCAGGAAAAATGGTGACATTTGACATTTCTGCAAAACAGGGTTATCTTTAATGATGTTTTTTTTTTTGCATTCAGTCAGAACAAGATACACAGCAAACACGGGGGAGGTGGGTAGGTCCAATACAAATAAGGCTTTCGTCCAGAAGGCCCCTGTTTGTGTCCAATGCCAACACTTTTTTCTTCTGGATTGTTCCCTTCATTATTTAAACACAAAAACATGGGAAACAGGGTCCAGGATGAAAAAAAGTTACCCATTAAGCTGTCAGTATGTGTTATCCTCTCTGTATACAATCAGACATTCTCACCCACTTCACGCTGTGATTGGTCAGAATTTTTGTGAGTGCAACACCATGAATGCCTTCCGGCTGAGACTCTCTGAAAATGTGCACCATATGTCTATATTGACGCTGTATTGCCACCACAAAGAAAAAAAAAAAACATGAATTGCATTCATAAAGCAACCGAAAAGAAGCTTTTTGTATAAGAGCTGAGAAGTGCTCTCTGGAGAAACAGAAAGCATTTTTCAAAACAAGAATAATAATTTTCTGCCTCATTCCGTTTGCGAAATATCACAGAAGAGTGTTTGGTGCTTATTTTGACCCGGCGGCATTCGGCATCAATCTGAATCAAAGGAGGTTGTGGGCAGCCTGCACTGTCTGTTTGTGCTGCTGCTCCATTCTGCGCTGCCAGATTGGATGGGGGAAAAGATGGTCGAAACAGCAGATAATTGGAGAGTGGATGAAAGCGAGAGGCGTGCAGCGGGAAGGAGAGGGGAGACAGATAAATGGAGACAGAGCGACTGAGAGGTTGAGATGAAGTGAGTGAAAAAGTGGGGGATGGAGGAGGTTAGCGGAAGGAAAAGAGGCTAGGCAACGAGTGACTTGAGAGATGCACAGGAACAGAGCAGAGAGTTGCACAATGTGTTCGAAAGCAAGGAGAGGGGGAAGCAGTTGGAGACCAATTGAAAAGGGATTGGAGGAGAGGGCAATGCTTTCAGGCTATGAATGCATGAGGCACTTGAACACAACTGCCTGTTATTCTGAAAGACACTGGCTCTCTCTCCCCTGGTCCCTATGTTCCTCATGAACCCTGAATATACAATACTGAGTGTTTTCTTTTTAATGCGTTTTCCATGTGCCATGCATTCTTTGAAGGTAGAGAATATAGAATATATCCTACATCTTGAACTTTCTTCGTTGTCTGAAGGCGTATAACTAGCACAACATGAAAATGTACTCTAGCCTCCTGGTGTGTCTCTTTTTACTCTTTAAATTATGTCCCCACACTCCTGGTGAGCTTACTGTTGTCACAGATGAGATTACATCATAGCTAATAGAATGCCTGGTGTGTTTGGTACCAGCACTAAGGGGTGGTATTGAACACCAGTGGTCATGAGAATGTACTGTATGTATCTGAAGCCCTGGGAATGAGAACGGACTGCTAGGTATACGGTGACATTACTTTTTCCCTTGCTGAAGTTATGATCTTTCACTTAATGATGGCACTCACTGCGGTCACATGGTTGTACACATGGAGTTCGTTGAATTCAGATAATGGTCAGCGACCTGGCTGACTTCATTGCGCTAGGTGACGTTGTAACCCTTGTGCCCACCAAGTGTTTTTTCCGGCAACAACATTATTATTTATGGCGGTGCCTCCTTCCACTTCCGGGTGAAATCCCTGGCGGAAATTCTCGAGCATGCACAGGATGCAAACGTTATCGTACACAAAAGGCACAAAGCAAATTAACAACGTCTTGAGCCACAGGTTCCTATTTGCGAATCCAGTCCCTATACAATCCTTAGCCTGTGCACATGAATTTGATTTTCAATGCCTTTATTATACGACTAAGCTCGTCCATGTGCACGCAGTAATTGTGTTTCGCCAGACCTTCACTTCACCCAAACGCATATGTCCTAAACAAAATACACTGTCCATGTGTTAGTACTGTTCCTTGTGACACTGCCTACCTCTCATTTAATCTCATCTGTGTAACATTGCTTGCTTCATGTCCAGGTGTACTCTTTGTGTTTCTTCACAAGAAAACATTTCAGTGTTTTTTGTTGTCCATAAGCTGAAATTTTGATCAAAAGAGAGATGGAAGTCAAAATAACAGCAGCTCTCAGTGTCCTTCTGTCTCTCCATTGCTCTGCATGTCTTCACCTCTCATTTTAAATAACTGTTTCAATCAATAAACCTCTACAGTATGCGCATACATTATTTACCATGACCAATTCGTTTCTATTCATTTCTTCCCATAACACATATGATGATATGTTATGGAGACTGAATCTTTATGTTCTGTTGTTACATTGGTTAAATATGTCACAACTCTGAAGTCCACATTTTTAAAGAAAGGACTCATTCCACCAGAAACTGGGATAGGTGTGAATTACGAGAATGGAGAATCAAATTAAGACAACACTTACTGTATATTGTGGCTTCAAAACATGTTGATGTTCTCTACAGGATGAGCTGGAAGAAGACATATTTTTTTCTTTCTATTAAGGTGAGACAAATTGTGGACATCAGTGGATAAAAGACTTATTTTTCAATATTTACTCTTATGATGAACAGTATTTTAAAGCCCCCGACTTGCATGCCATATGCCACCTACTAACAGTCAACTTAACTTGTCGCCCTCATGTATCCAGGGTCTGAGATGACCTCAGGACAGCATTGCAGTGATATTTAGGATATTTTCACAGCTTTATTTCCAAAATTTTCAGGGAAACTAAAGTGAAAATGAAACATATCTGTGCTTTCTTTAAAGCAGCCAGACTCCACTGACAAAAACAGCACAGATAAGAAATACTCCTGTCACCATTCATAGCAGTACATTACTTTGCTCCTGCGCAGTAACTTCTGTCTGGAGGTGTGCTGACCATCATCTACTGTCAGTAATACACTGACTATGGAAACATGCATATAACCCAACTTCAAAACATCCAAACTACCCCTTTAAGCACGAGTGACATTTCTTTCAAGCACTTATTGACAAAAGGAAGACAAAGCATACTTCATTGGCCCCTTTCAGCAGGGGCAATATACTGTACATTAGTTACTATCTAGTCATCTAGTAGTTTTTACTTTGCTTTGTGAAACAAAACAAAAAAAATAACACATAATTACAGTGAGGGTGTGGGTATGGGAAGAAAAAGGGTGAGAAAAACGTAATGTTGATTACATAATGGTAAAAAGGTCTGCAGCCATTTCCATCTCTGGTGGGCTGCTGCTGCAAGTATGCAAATGTATCTTGTCCTTCCCTGCTGAGGCTAAAGAATGCAAATAAAACAGAGGCAGCATATGTTCTAATTTAAATATACATGACTAATGAGCCTGAGGAACTAATCACCATGGCGTAAGAGCAGCCAGTGGGGCAGCTGTCCACAAAAAGCTGAACTTTTGGCCTGTAAGAAAGTGATAGTGAGTTTGAGTGATAGTGCTGCTGACATTTGACCCAACCACTTACATGCACTAGCTTCCTAAAATGTGCTTGTTTTCCTTTGACTGACAGCATATGTATGCTCCTCCTGTTAGTCCACTTAACTCACTAAACAAAGATTCCCCGGAGTACAGTCCCAATCACAGCTTGGTGGTCCCTTGGGTGTTGTGTTCAATGAATGAGTGTCTATGAGAAACAGAAAAAAGAAGGGCCCTGTTTCTGTGGCAACATAAACAACCACAGACGTATTGCACTGACCTTAAAATTCACTTTGCCCATCAGTGTCACATGGTGCAGAGGAGCAAATGACAGCTATTTCAAATGTAACTGAACTATTTTCACTCTCCGACCAGTAAATGTATTTAAACTGGCATCAAATATTCATGTTCAGTGTGTTTAAAGTCTGCATTTATCTATGAATAGATATGAGCAAATTGCAGAATTTCCAACTGCTTTAAAGGTCTCCTATTATACACTTTTTCAGCAATTTTATATAGGTCTCAGACGTCCAACAATATTGTATTATTGTAATAAGTGTATAATAGGAGACCTTTAAAGCAGTTGGAAATTCTGCAATTTGCTCATTTGTCTCATTTGTCTCCTATTATACACTTTTTCAGCAATTTTATATAGGTCTCAGACGTCCAACAATGTTGTATTATTGTAATAAGTGTATTATCCGAAACTCAGCCCTGGTCCTGAATTCCAGCCAGTTAAAAATCACTGTATTGATCTCTGCTGAGAACAGACTGTTTCTGTGTCTGTACCTTTAAATGTTCATGAGCTGTGTTTGACCACGCCCCCTCTCTGGAGAGAGGAAGTGGCTATCTCTCTCCTTACCGTGCACTTCTGTTTACTTCTAGATGTGTGCTGACACTGGCTAAAGAGGCCGGTGACGTTACTCTGCAGTGCACGGACAGTACCGTCAACAGTAGTCAGAGTCACTGCTAACAGGACTAGCTAAGATGACAAGTATTCTACAGGGGAAATAAAGTACTGGGAAGATCTGGACTGTATAGAATACATTATTCTATGACACAGCTCCCTTAGCTGCAGTGCTAACCGAGCTCCATAGGACTGCTTTGTAAACATGGGCCCACACAAATTATGCTTGGCTACACAGCTGAAGTTGAAGCATGGATCGGCATCACCTGTCCAGGACACTACAGGCATGGAAGCTGTAAGTTAATCCATTTTGTGTTGCATCTCTACTTAGTGTGATGGCCAATAAACATGGTCCGTTGAGCACCGCAGCTACCGGAGGTACTGGAGCTACCCTCTGGTAGCTGCACGTTACATGGACATGTTTACAGGCCATCACACTAAGTAGAGCTACACAGTAAAGCAACACAAAATGAAATAAGTTACAGCTCCATGTTTATAGCTGTATCCCAGACAGTTGGTGCAGATCCATGCTTCATCTTCAGCTGGTTAGTGAAGCCTGCTTTGTGAGATGATGAGCGCACACATGCTAAACTTTGGGAAGCTCTCTTGCTACATTTCCAGCTAAAATAAATTGATCCACTGGGTCTTCAGAGGATGAACAGAATAAAAATAGCTTCCTGTACTCGTTAAGCAGCCAACACACAGAGCAGCTGTCATGCTTTACTCCTAACTTTCTCAGGATTGTTTGCAAAAGTGAGGAGAAAAAATGGCGGCCGGCCGCTCGGTAACTTTAGAGGAGAGCTCATACCTGGGGGTCGGCTCAAAGGCAGTGTCCTCTACTGGAGGGAGGGACATTTCACCTTTCTATGTCAGTAGGCAAAAAATGTTCCACTCACCTGTTTCAGCACACATTGGCAAAGAAAAGGAGCACCAGTATTTGTTTTTCTGATGACTTTTTACTTTTACTCCTTACATTTTAACACAAATATCTGTACTTTCTACTCCCTACATTCTCAAGACTGGCTCGTTACTTCTTTCAACCTTTATGGACCGGTGAGGGTGGCTATACGTCTGGATTTAGGCCGGACAGTCCGAAATTTAAATGCCTTGTCCAGCGTCCTGCGCAGCCTCAAGCCGGATGCATATTTGACCGAATGGTCAAAAGAGCACATGTTTGTCAGCAAAAGTAGCAAAGATGATTTGCATGTGTGTTGCACAATTTGTCGCTGTGATGTGGATGTTAGCACACAACGAAAGACAGCCATTGAAAGGCATGCTAGCACAGAGAAACAGACGGGCAGCAGGCACCTCATCCCTCCAGTTGTCCGGTGGCATCCTTTTTGGTGTTGTGGAAATGGCCACCTTACTGCTACCCCATGCTGCAGGACTCGATGCCACTGGGCATGGGGCCCGAAGCTCGTTGCTGTACAGCCTCGCCAAGTCTGGTGCCGTGGATCACTGTGGTGTTGTGGATCAGCCCGATCCAGTTGGGGGTGGATCTGAGTGGGTTGAGGCTGCAGACAGTGGTGAGGCTGGAGTAGAGGAGAGGTGACAGGTGGAGGATGGAGAACAGCTGCCAGCTGCTGCTGAAGATCAATATTTACCAGTTTTTAGTAATTAAAACAATATAATTTACAGTCTCCTCTGTATTGATGTCAGTTTCTCTCTGTCCAGTTCAGATTTTATTATTCTAAAGGAAATTGGTCTTGCAGCAAAACTCAACTGTGTCCAGTGTTTTATTTTCTCTGTCCCAGCACTGTGCAAGTTGTTAATAAAAGAGGAAAACTAGGCAAAATTTTAAAAACATATATAAAAACAAATAGCATAGTTATCAAAAGAAGCATCATGTATCATTGAAGTTAAAAAAAATACTTTTTCCTTTTGTACTTAAGTCATTTTCAGAACCTGTACTTTCTTACTTTGTACTACTAGCTTAGCCTTTCTTGTTCTGGGTTAGACTTTGCTACTAGCTTAGCCTTTATACCATGTACAACTCATGAATGAGTTAACACATCAGTGTCTGTTTGTCTGTGTTTTCTTCAATTTATTGTTACGAGCTGTTGTCTGTGTTTTATGTTGTCTGTTGTTTAAATGGTGACCAGACCTTTAAAATGCTGCTGCATTGACTCATGTGTTTAACCAACCATTGTCAGTGTTGCCAAAACTTTTCCAATGACAGTTACTAGCACTAGCTACAAAAAATCATGTATTACACTCATGTGCACATGGTACCACCGTCGCAGGTTTTCCCATTGATTAAATAAAGTTTAATCTATCGGGGGCACTGTCAGTCTGGGGTGTTTCATCCTCTTCAAATAAATCCATACAGGGGTGGAAAAAAATGATATAGCAATATACTGTATCACAAGACTAGAAGATATAAAATTCAGTTTTTTATTTTCTTAATTTTTCCCCCCAAAAACGTAATTTTTCAGCCAATCGTAAGTCCAGAGCAACTTCCGTTTGTTGAAATATGTATATATATATATATATATATATATATATATGTACTGTACATATATATGTGCACATATAAATATGTGTATAGAGTATACATACATATGTATATATTGTATGTACAACTTGTATTTTAAGCTGCATTTTAAATTTTTCAGTGATGTATGTAGAATATCATAATATATCACAATATCACAATATTGCAACAATGTATAATAATAAAATATTGCAGTACGTATCGTATTGTGAAGTCTTTGCCAATACCCATCCTTACTAAAATATGTAATTATGAGTCTGTTCCTCAGTGCCCCTAAATCTAGTGAGAAAATTGTCAAGTTGCCAAACTGAACTGTACTCTTTTGCCATTCATGGTTCCTCTTGTACTGGGAAGGTGCCCACTCTGAAAGAAGAGCTAAAAAATGAAATAAAATGGGGGTTATTAGAACCAGCATGCCTGGCTGCTATCTGCCTGATGTCATGAATCAGTTGCTCTGGATGATTTATGTGGATTGAATCCACAGTGTCCATTTCTCATATCTTCAGCAGAAATCAATGTCTTGAAGCTCTGACACTTATTCAAATGTTGAGGAATGCAGAAAAGTCAGGTGGGCAAAGCCCTGAAGCACTATCTGACAAAAGAGAAAAATGAGAGACTGAATCAATGAGTATTTGTACATGTCAGTGAGTTATTTTCAGTGTTGTCTTCATTCATTTCGATCTTCATTAGATTGGCACAGTCAGATGTGAAAAGCAGTCATGTTGTGTCCTATTTAACTTTGTTTTCCTGGCAGTTTACTTTGTTACTTTGCATTCCCAGTTAAAAATAGTCTAGCAATAAAACACCTCCAGTTGCTAAAAATAGTCAAGCAGTGAAACACCTCCATCTGCCCTCTGGCCAGTCATTTCCACTCCTGGCAGTATGAGTCTTCTACAGACAAAGAGCCTGTTATTTATGGACAATCATAAATATCCAGCACAAACAACTTCTCTGGCACACGGCTTTTCTCCAGGTCCATAAAAATCATGGCTTTTGTAGCTTGTATTTAGAAGGAATTCATCCAGGTATGAGCATTTAGTCGCTATGCTCTAACCAACAGATAGCGTTGCATCATGGCAGAGAGGCAGGGTGGACGAACAGAGCTGCAGGACCTCGTTTGGAAACATGGACAAACTCTCCCATCGGTTCTTCTTTCCAACGGTGTCTCAACAAACTGATCCACCTCAGGCTGACATGTCACACCATCAGAGCCACCAGCAATCAGAGAAGTAAAGCCATACCTGATGCACTGGTTGAACTTAAAGCATGGTTTGAAGGTTTAAGACTTTCATGGCCAACAGATCCACCACTGATCATACCTCTGCTTTCCGCCTTGTCACTGAGAAGGCATGAGAGTTCCGAAATGGCTGTCACCTTTACATAGAGTTCATAGGCCTCCAAGACATCTTTGACACGGTGGATCATGTTTCTTTGTGGAAGATCCTGAGAGCGCTTGGAGCACCACCAAAGATTGCCAACTTTCTTTCAGCAGATGTACAGCCATGCTGAAAGCTGAATCCACATGACTGGCAAGGATTCACAGTGCCAATCTAGTTGACCTTGAGAATGCAGATGTACTGCATCCTTTTTTGAAAAGAGCCTGAAATGTGAGCAAATGAAAGAGAAGATTATGTTGAGTTCATATGTATTATCCAATATTAACCTCCTTTAAAGGAACTATAACTGGCACTGCAATCACCTTCACATTACTGTAGAGCGGTGTCTCCCCTCTCTCTACCCCCTGACTAGAGGTTGCCAGCTCGGCTGCAGGATCCAACAGGAACAGAAAGTGTTACAGTTAATGAAAAGCAGCCACCTTGGGCTTCATCATGGACATGGAGGGAGTGAAATGTGCCAGAGGAGAGCTGTGGAGGGACGGGGTAAAGTGAGCGGAGCTCCTGGGTGGTGGCCGAGGGTATGCTGTGTGGTGAGAGTGCTGTTGCCCATCCGCTTTCAGCCATCTTCATCTTTCAAAGGCATCTCCTATACAAACCCTTGTTTTATTTCGGACTTTGTCACAACGTATTTCGGATTCATAACGAGGTCTTTTAGGTTTTGTAACATTATACATTATTTATCCGACACGTTCGTAGCTGCAGCTGTGGTAACTAGAGCAGAGCTGGCAACCCGGATGCTGACACACTGACTTGGTGATTGGGAGATAGGTGGAGGGTGGAGCATCAGACCAAAACACAACATGACAACATCAACATCTGTTGAGGGCTGCAACTTGACTTTTTACATGAGAATATCCTGGCTGAACTACTGTTGTCAATTTAAATACATTTCTTATATATGGTTCCTTTAAGTATCTCAGCACAATAGTCTCCAAGAATGGTTACTTTGAACACCGTACTGCACCAGGTCAAATATTCTGGTCGGCTTGACCCAGCCCGTGGAAGAGGCCAAAGAAGATGAAACAAGCGGAAGCAGTCGTGTTGCTGGACAATGATAGGAAAACACAAACAATGAGGACAAACCACTAAATGAGGATACATTGCCCTCACCCATCATCATACACACTGAGGCTACGAGAGTATCCTGAGTATCCTAAATTAACACCTACACATAGTGGTGTAGCCTGAACTGAACACTTTACACTTGGTACTCAAGCTGCTGTACATAATGTTTACAGTTTTGTGGAAGATAATTTCTCTTCATTGTACTGAATGTATATTGACCAAAAACATGCTGTGTATTTCACTTGGCTCCAATAATTCCTACAGAAGAAAGACTTTTCTTTTCACCCACTTGGTGTAATTCTAATAAGTCTTTCTGTCCACCTCTTTGTCTGTCTTTCTCTCACAGCCATGCATTTTCTTTTCTTTCCATTCCTCCTGGGGTACATGTACTAACAGTGGAAGTCACACAGTGCAGTAGACCGTCTGAGAAGCTTTAAGCTTGCTATATCACTACTGCTGCTGTAACTAATTGTGGATAGACTGGCTATTGATTTGCTTCCAGACACGGAACAGATGTTTGTCTGCAGTTTCAGTAAAAGCAGGCAGTAAATCCACAAAAGAAGAGAGGAATGTTCAAAGCTTTTCATTTTTAGGGGAGACAAATCACATTCTTTATTGTCTGTTTATGTTGCCAAACAGAAGATGAAGCATTAGATTCGTTCTCACGACAACTCGCATCATAAACTCAACACAGCAGAGCCATTAAAAGTTGGACAGAAATTTAACAAAATTATTACAATCCTCATAAGAATATCACTGTTTCTGTTACAACAGATGTATTACCAAACATGGTGTATAATATCCAATAAAGTCCTTGTGATGTCTTTTTAGCATTAATATTTAAATGTGTAATGGACACTCTCTAGGCATGGTGTGGTTTTGATATGGACATTCTGTTTGATAAGTGAAAAGTCCATATATCTATTCCACATATCCATGCTTTAAAAAATAACCATATTTTAAAAGTGGATTTTTATCATTTAACACATGCATATCATTTTATCTTTAGAGTACAGACTGCCCTGCCTGGAATGAACCACAAGCCACCTATTTCTCTAATTCATTCTCATTTACATGGGGCAATACGAGCAAGATAATGTAAAGGCATTTCCTGACAGCACAGCCGCTAGCCATGCTTTAATTTACATCTTGATTTATGAGCTTCAGAGAGACAAAAAGAAAAAGAAAACAACCCACACAGACTTCCTCTGAATAACTGAATGCACAATCAGCAGAACTGCATCAATGTGATTACTTGGACAAATGCATTGTGTTTGCATTTGCTCCCAGCAATTGCCCTGTGTCGTTTAGTTTAATAAGTACAGATGTGTCACCTCGCTGGTTGAGTGGACTGGTGCAGAAGCCATGAGGGGAAAGTGTGCTGGGTGGTTGAATTCATCTACTGGCCCTGCTTGCTCATCTGTTTGCTATCTGGAAACTCAGAGAAGCCTGATAAGGTTTGATGCTCTTCACAGGAGTAGAAAGAAGATTAGAGGATGTAATGGCTAATATAATATGGTACTGGGAACTCCATTGTCCAGATTAAATGAATAAATAAAAAGACAGCTAAAGAGAGCAATAAGTAGCTTAGAGAGAAAGGATCTCTTTAAACTAAGAAGCAGATATATACAGTGTAGTAGACATGGATAATGTGAGCATTACTTTTAGGCACACGAGCTTGAAATTGGCAAAATCCATTGTCATTCTGTTCTGAGAATAGTTGAACTAATACTTATTTTGGAAGTTAACATAATTAGTGAACTGAATGCATGTTTTTGAACATTTCATGTGGTCCTTGGCGAAATTCTTCACATGGTGCATATTTCACAAATTGTAATAAGGCCAGCATTGAATCTGTGGTATCATTAAGGCTCCATAGAGGATAACTTTGATCTAACTTTGAACTCTGACCTCCCCTAAGAGAAGGCTTGGGGTGTTGTTTGTCCCTCAAGAGCGCCCTTAAACAGGGAAGAAGAACTGTAGAAAGGTTCAAAAAGTCATAAATCAAACAAAAAAAGTCACAATACGATTGAAAGATAACAGATATATGAGAAATGAAAATAGAAAAGTGCATGTTAGTCAGAGACAGCTGATCACCTACTGTCCTAGAGGTGCCAGAACCTTGTCCAAATACAGCAGCTGTAAAACAACAAACAAGTGTGAAGGAAGGGAGAGAATAGGAGGACAGGGAATTAAGATGAGTCTATATCACAAATACAGGGACAGATAAGGGAAGGACAAGGAGTAAACAAGACATATGGTGAGACAAAGGGAGGCTTTGAAGGCATCGGCATTCTCTGCCATTGCAAAGTACGGCTTTTCTATCCATTCAGTGTGAGAAATATGAAGCAGAGGAGGTGGGAGGAGAAGAGGGATGACACCTCAGAGTGCTATTCTGCCACTGTTAGTTCAGAGTGAGTGCCCTCGTAAAGAGGCCGAGAGGCTAGAGGCCGTTTACGGTGCCAGCGCTTTCAGAAACAGATGTTTTACTGGATCAGCCTGGCACAGTAGGGGAGCAATAGGAGGAGGGACAGGTAATAAAGACTGGAGCTGACAGACAGAAAGAGCAACTGAGAGCCAGAGGAGAAGAAAGAGGAGGAAGGGAAGGCCAAGTTAATGAGGCTGGCAAGTAGCGGAGCTGATAGAGACTGACACAAAGAAAGATGGCTGTTAAGGGAACAATTTGACTGTTCTTTTGTTTGTTTTTGTTCAGAGGATTTGTCTTGACTTTTCCTGTAAAGCACTTTGAAAAGTTTGGGTTTTATTCACCATTGAAGTCAAGATAAAATAAAAGCAATTGCATTTTTACCCTTTTCAAATCACATCACTGAGTGTCAACAATATATGCGAAACAATTTATTGGTCATTTCATATCAAAGTCCAGTCATCTCTCTGTCCTGTAAAACTGAATATGATGGGAGCTTATGGAACCATTGCAGTCAATAATACACAACAAGGCAGACCTGTTTGTTCAGTAGATCTGAATCATGCATCATGTTTTTCCCTTACATTTCTTCTTCGTCCCATCTGTTGAGGTGAGAAGCCCAGTAGCTTGGTGGTAATGGGAACAACAGTGGGGTTTATTTATTTACGGGCTCTAAAACCAATAAACCATTAAAATTCACACCTGAAGGTCTTTAACAATCAGAGGAGGTCGTGAGCCGAGTGTTGAGTCACGTCGTTGTACTATTTGCTGAGTTGTTCTTCATGAATATGGACAGACAGAAGTTAATGGGAGAGGCCCAGAGTGTTTTTTTTCTTCTGTTGCTATCATTTAAAAAAAATGACACAAAAGACATCTCAGTCAATAAACAAGGTTTTAATTTGTATGTGTATATTTATTTTTTATTCACAGTAATTTCATGTGGAAGTGGCATGAATGATGCAGTTAAGCTCATGGTCAGGTGTGTGACTGTCCCACCACCACCCTGTTCACACAAAGGCACTGAAGCAGTGAGATGCCATGATCGATTAAAATGTGTGCCAGATATCTATACAAGCTGTATAGAAACACGGTTCGGTACCCAATCAGTGGGATTTCCTGAGAAAGACGTAGGACTAATTCACGTATGTGCTTCCATTGACGCTTTGAGTGCCATTGATGTATATGTACGTTTTTTTGTGGCTGGCACAAGAGGTGCTCTCACAGAGCTTGTGTATAATTTTGGGGCTTCTATGATTTATAGTCAGAACATAAACAGATGGTATAAACCACAGTGATCAAAGCAGGAAGTGGAGATGATCGCGATTAAAGAGCAAAACAGAATCTGAACAAAAAGTGATGATTATGGTGAAACTAGCCTCTCTTCTCCTCCAGATAAAACAAGATCGTAATAAGGTAAAAACAAATGATATTTTTTTCTCTTCTTTCATTTGAGCTATTCTGTGTTTTCAGAGACACAGTACAAAATATTCTGTGGATCATGAAAGATGACTCAAAATGGGGCATTTTAGGTTTTATAAAAGGGCTGGCACCACAAGAGTTATAGACCGTGTAGCTACACATTTGTTTTGTGTGATTGAAAAAAATCTGTCAGTCTCTGGAGATCAGCAGGAAGACTGATCTTATGGGAGTGGATCAAAACTCTGCTCTGTTTGTCTGTCTCAGAGTGAGCAGCTCTGCTGCTCTGGAGCTTCACAATGACAGCCTGACAGGCTGACCAGGGACTACAGCAGAAGAACATCAGGTAATTAGGCAGGATGCAGGAAAGCCGACCCGATAAATTACCAGGTCGATTGGAGGGTCATTTGACCCGGGTCAAAATGCTGCGTTTACCCTTTCACACTGCACGAAAATGACTTTCGTGCAGTATGAAAAGGGCTTTATTCAACACTGGGCTGCAGAGCTTCTTTGCCCCTGCAGGCACTTAAATCCACTCTATTTCAACACCTGACTGCTGAGTCAAGTTTAATCAAACATTCTTTAATTTGAAAAGTCCATCTATATTCATCTTGTGTTTGCAGGTCAGACCATCAGTGCGTTGCTCTCTTAATATGAGTGAACTTTTGGCGCTCACAGCCACTCTGTGACTATGTGAGGATCTTATAAAAAGAAGCTGATATTTGAGGATGAAGACACTGCGGGGAGCTTGTTGTTGCAGTTTTAACTCTCTTGGTCTCATACATGTTACGCCCAAGGACTGCTAACTCCCTTTGTATGCTGAACTTATTTTGTTACTCTGCTCTCTTTGTCTCTGAAGCCCAGACTTTTAGCCCCAGACACACTCCTCCCCAGTGACTGTGTGCGTTTCATGTTAAAACCTGCTCTAAGTGGCAGCAGGCCAGCTTCGTCTCTGCTCAACCTCTGTGAACATCTCTTATTAATGAGCCTGGTGGCCGTGGGGAGACACCACATACTCACAACACCTAATGTATGGATGATAGAGCTGTCAAGGGAGGGAAAAAAGGACAGATGGGGAAAAGAAAAGTGAAATTGATTGGAGTGATGAGGATGGAGAAGGATGAATGAGTTACTAAGATAAAGGAGCATATGAAGGAGAATGGGGACAACACAGAAAGAGCAAAAGACATCACAGAACAAAAGCAAAGCAGCGTGACAGTGGAGACAAAACAGGAAGGTGAAATCAAATAACCTTATTTATGGAACAGCAATTACCCACAGACTCATCTGTATGTCCCACAGGTTGCGAGATTCTCTCTTCCTTGTATATTTTTACGCTGTAAAGAGGATTACAACGGCAAAGCCAAACAAAACTCCTGCAGCGGGTGCATGCACGCTGTTTAGCACTAACAGGTGTGAAAAGGTCTTTGGAAACATCCAGCCAAAATCTAAGTTCCATAACTTTGATATCAGATTGAGCATCACATGTAGTCGCTCTGTCCGGGTGGGGGAGCTTTGTAAAATGAAATTTGTGTGACATTGCTTTGCGGTAAGTTGAGAAGTCTATCGACCAAAAGAGAAAAAGAAAAGAATCTCAGAGTTGACATAAATCCCATCAGTTTAATTTTAAGTGCTTTTGTTACGGCTGCAGCTCTTGCCACAGAGTATATATTGTGCTTCATACCATCTCTCCCTCTATGCCAAGCTGCCTGCACTGCCTCTGGCCCTGTACGCTACCAGCTTTCATATAGCTCTGAATTTGTTTTTTCTTTAAAATAGACCTCGAAGTGTGTAGAGTTCAGTACTGACTGATTTTTGTTGTTCACCACACCACTGAATATTTGAGATAAAAAAAATGTTCTTTCAGGCTAAACAATCAACACACAAACTCTTCAGCTCTTTTTAATCAGCAGAATTGACAGCAGATAATTAGACTGATTTAAATTTTAAAAAATGACCCTGCATCATCAGCTCATTTAGATCCTAAGTGTTTTTTTTCACTCACTCTGACTTATGAGTGATCGTCTCCACACTTTATTTTTTTGTCTCTCAGCAGTTATTTTACTCAACTTTTTGAACACATCAATTTCATTCCAATTAATTGTATTCCCTCGTTTCTTTCTGACTGTACCTGCTCTCTCTACATGATTGTTTTATGACCACAGATCCTGACCTTTGCTCCCTAACTCCTGGAATATATGATTCTTTAATGACAGTAAGAGTTCAGGCAAGGTTGGTTCAAATGTTCTTCAGTCTTCTCTAACTGATATTATGCCTACAGGGAAGCGCAGGCCGGGTGTTATTTTACAGATAAGATGAATAAGCATGGACTGTGTCAGGGTCATGCACTAGTCAGAGAGGCACCACACAATATTTCTTTTCCATGGCTGAAAAACAAGTTTCATAATGTCTTGCAGCACTATCTTGTGAGAGAGAAAATTGAAAGTGACACTTAAATTCGGTGCTTCTTGTGTGTAATTAAATCTGTGTGGTTCTGTGCAGTGCTGAGGCTTAACAGTGCAGTTTCAGACTGAATGATGACAACCTGTGACGGCTGCAGTCTCATGTGAATGGGCCAAACGTGGGCGGACTGTGCCTCTTCATTAACCTGCGTCAAACACCAAAGCATGCTGACACTCTGACAACTTCTTGCTCCTGTCAGTTTTCCTCTTCATTTCTCTGTTTTTCCTCCTTGTCTCTGTCTATCTGACGAGGCAATTTAATACAACTTATATCATCAGCAAAAGTGTGTTTATTGAATGAGGGCCAGAATTACTGTGATGAACTTTACAAACAGGGCTGCAGTCAGCGTGTCATTTGTGTCTGAATTTGTCTGGATTTACTGAGCTCATCCAATTACCATCTGTTAACACACATTAGACAGCTATTTTTATACTTTTTAAGGCGTTGAGCAGGCAGTTTAGGCATTGACCTTGAATAGTCTGTAGAAATGCATTATAAAGGTTTCACACAAGGAAAAGCTCTGATAAACATGTAGTCAGTTGTGTTGGACATACAGAGGATGGATAGATGGATAGATGGATGGATGGATGGATGGATAGATGATGGATGGATGGATGGATAGATGGATGGATGGATGGATGGATGGATGGATAGATGGATGGATGGATGGATAGATGGATTGATGGATCGTAGGGCTGGGTATTGATTCGATTTGATTTCTATTCTTCAGGTTGCGTTTGATTCAGTTCTCAATTTAACACTGATTCTCGATCCTTTTATTATTCATGCCCATTTGAACATACTGTATGTCAGGGTGTGACATTAAGGTTTTTTCCTACTTGCTGTGCTGGGAATGTACTTCTCAAATCTACTTGCCCCATTTGAAGTCTTAATTGCCCTAAGAGGTTTGTTTTCTTGCTGTGTGGCGAATACTTTCTCTCATGACTTATATTTATTTAAACTAAAATCTATTTCCTGATGACTGGATACAACTTTTCACAACACATCTTTTTTCAGAAAGCACTATTTCACATTTGATCAATTAGCAGTTACAGCCTCCATGCTCTGTCTGAACAGGTGAATCACCTGTTTAAAGCCTGAGTGTTGTACCAGTTCATACTTAAAAAGAACTAACTCTAAGTTCAGTTCACAGAATGAACTAGTCCGTGTTCATAGTTCACAGTCCTAAAAATGAACTAGTTAACGTTCATTTGTTTTTTTTGTTTTTTTTTCAAATAAATCAGATACTATGTTACTCAATAGAAGCTCTTCTTAGCCATTCATGATCAGCTGTAAATCACTGCCACTCCAAAACTAATCAAATTATTGTACCAATAAAAAATCACAGCGAATCCATTCAGCGTATCCTCTGGATCAATATTGAATTGGGTAATAAAAAATCACATAATTTTTACCCAACAATAATAGATAGATAGATAGATAGATAGGTTGCTTCTTTAACATACTGCCGTCACATGCGATACATAAAACACAACAGATTATGAGTGACAACACACAGACGGGAGCGTCAGCTAATGTTTCCATTCATTGCATCATTTCAAAACTGTTCCACTCAATGCGCATAAAAGCCTTTAATGTAATTCAGTCAACACTGCATGTAGTTTCTCTTCACATTGTTCAATACAGAGCATTACAAATCTCTATAAATAACCAGCAGTGTACCCAAGCCTTTCTCACTTTTTTGACTCTCATTGTTTCTTTCTGTCTTCTCCTGTGACAGGCTCTTCTTACATTTCATTTTTCCTCTTGACTTGTATCTTTGTCTCTTACTTATTTTTCCTCTCTGTCTCTCAGTCTATGACAGCTCCCCCCTGTGTCTCTCCTCACACTCTTTGCCTGTCTGTACACTGTCAGACGTACCACAGCCATCCAGGGAGACGGCACTAAGAGCGGTATCAACTTCAAAGTCTCACTCTTAATAAGTGGGAGAATTTAAAGTCAGGGTTGAGAATTAAACAGTAAAATAGCAGGACAGGTGTGTGTAATGTACATCTGAATACATTTGTTTGAAATTAATGAGAGCAGTATGGGGTGTGGGAAAAACATGGAGGAAACGGATGTCAGACATGAAAACAAGGGTAAGAGGAGGGAGGAGAGGAGAAGGTGTTAGAGGAGAGGAAGGAGAAGGGTAGCGGGTGTAGAAAGTTAGTGCTGCAAGAGATAATAAGTCACATCTCAAAACATCACACACAATTCTCACAAATACACACAGCAGTGGCACAACTTCTCAGATCATTTGAGGAATCTAAAATGTCACTGAAAATTATACAATCATTTTAAAAACTCAGCCTTGTCAGTGCATGGCGCACAGTTTTCACACACTCTGATTCTGCTTGAAGTGGTTACATGTTTCTGTCAATATTAGATATAGGGAACAGTTTTACTCCTTGAATGTCAAGTTTCACTGACTTTTAATTTTAGTTTGTAAGCAATTGAAAAAAAAAATACTGAGCTGGATACAACAAGATTTTTTTTGTGCAAAATCAATCTTCTGAAAACACCAGCTTTTGGAAAACAATGTACGCTCACTCACAACTTTCTGTTTTTTTTTTTCATTATATATGTCAATAAACACACCCAGTCATTAACCTGTATTTGTTGATTTTGTCATGCATCATAAAGTAGTGATTTGATGGATGTCTCAGTGCAGTGGTGCAGAATTTACTGTTCGTCTCGTATAACAGACAGCAATCATCACTACTGATGATTGCTCAGTTGTCTGACAACAGAAACATAATAATATAACAATATGCAAATGAGAGCTCTGCAGACAAACATATTTAACCATCTGAGACTCAGGGAGGTAACAACTCATTTAAGAGAAAAACATATATAAATATGATATGTATTTTTGTGTTTTGGTGTAGAATATCCTCACAAAAAATGGGAAAATAATTGTCTCTTTGTGTCTCTTGTCCAAATCTATCATTTAATCATTCTCTTCTTGTTAGTTTGATATTTATGTTTATGATGACGCACATGCTTTCGCTTATCTAAATGAACCAACTCCTATAATGCTCTCAGACGTCTCTTAACTCTCAGCATCCTTTCTCGTGATGGATTATTCAGCATGCAGTCCATTTAGCCATGATGTAAACACGGTCAGTGCTGTGTGCTGTCCATGTCCATATTGTTGCTAATGCATCTATCTATGGACTGCCGAGACTGTAATCTCTGCAGCATTCATTTCCAGGATTTCATGTTCAAGTTTGTCAATCAGTATCATCGATATTTACAATATGTGAAAGCACAAGTCACTGCATGTTGTCAGGTATCTCACAAGGGCTAAAGGTGCTCTGCACAATATTCAGAGCAAAATTTAGCAGCAAACAACTATTTGCTGTGTAAAGACATTGTGAAGTAATGTCTACCTGGATGTGAGCACACTCCACTGGCTCTGCCAATCAATGACGACCAACAGCACCATTGCAGAAGTGTCTCACCTGCAGTCTGGTTCTACCTCCAGCTCCATACTGTTTGCTATTTCACTGTTAGCACAGTTAGCAGCGAGCCACAGGCCCAGCTGTAGTCAGAATTAAGAATGTCATTGTTTGCTCAATTGGTCATGACCGTCATATTTTATGCTTTGGTAGCAACAAAAAAAAAAGTTCATGGAATGATTTTGGTTGGCAGCTATAGTGTAGTGTATTAGCATATTATGTATTACATAAAGGTCAACCAGACATTAGTTTAGCGTGACATAGATGCTGATATACTTATTACTGTATGCAATGCACTGGGCTTTCAAGTCAGGTTGAGCAGGACCAGGCACTTTCTGTTTTTAAAAAAGGAATGGCACTCAATGAGTTAAGCACTGAGCTTGTTGAGAAATGGAAAATAATGGGTTTAAATGTCAGCATGACTTGGTATAAATTCTTCATCTTCGTAGCTCCATAGGGTATGCTAATCATTCTGATAATACACATATCTGCCGAATAGACAGGGTCAATAAAGGGTTAAAAAGGGCTATTATCAACCATAAATGGCAGCATGGCTCTCTGCTGGTTTCTCATTTTCTCTTCCTCTATCTACATCTCCAGTGACCGATTGCAAATTTATCCATTGTCCCTGTGTCCCGGGCCAGCTGAGCAAACTAATCAATTATAATCAAGTAACCAATCAGGGCACAGGTACACCTATTAGGGAGTGCCAGGGATCCTGGGAATATCAATTAGAAGACCTGATTTGGCTCTAATTAAGAGCAGCTGCTCCTGTGCTCTCTGGACGACAGGTAGTATTCCTCCCTCTAGGGCCGTGGTGTTTGCACCTGACATGCATACACACACAAGTATGTACCCACAGAAATGCTGAAAGTATATGAATATGAGAATTACACATAATAGATGCACATACAGAGTACATAAAAACTCAGAGGATGCACAGAGAAAAACTCACAGATGTATAATAAGTGACTGAGTGTGCATAGTGCGCACACACACACACACACAGAATGGGAAAATAACCTCATCTGTTTGAGAGTAGCGATGCAAAACCACTCTGAGCCTCTGAGGACAAAGACACTCTCTGGTTGAAAATGTCTCCTCAGTCCTCACTCGTCTCTCAGTCTTTTGTCCTCTATGTCTCTGCTTCCCTGCAGCTCTTCCCTGTCTTGTATATTGAAGCACAGCAATGACGGCAGTAGCAACATGTCAAATTCTGCAGCTTGATCACTGGTGCTACTACGATACTCTAGATACCTTAATGTCAGTTTTGGACTCGCGGTACAGTCTCTTTTAAAATAAACTTCCAGCATAGGTCAACTTGGTTTATTTAATAAAAGCAATGGTTTACATTTACAAAACTATGGCAGCATGAGAAAACAAGTATGTTTGATATGTAAAAATAGCTACACTTGCTACACACACTGTTAGTCCTGAAGTTATTTAACAACACTAGTTAGCATTGTATTTGGGTTTCACACAGAACACATGACATCCTGCATTGGGAGTGAGACCACATTGGCAGCAGACAATTACACTACTAGGTACTACTACTACATCCATCCATCCATTTTCTACTGCTTATCCTCACATAGGGTATCCCAGCTGTCTTAGGGTGAAAGGCAGGGTACACCCTGGACAAGTCTCCAGTTCATCACAGGACACATAGAGACAGACAACCACTCACACTCACAATCACACCTACGGTCAGTTTAAATTAGCCCATTATCCTAAACCTCATGCATGTTTTTGGATTGTGGGAGGAAGCCGGAGTACCCGGAGAGAGCCCACGCAGACATGGGGAGAACATACCTTCTTGCTGTGAGGCGACGGTGCTAAACATTGCACCACTGTGCTGCCCCACTTAGAACATATGAAGCATTAAATTTAGGTATTTAAATAAATATAATATTGTGGAAGTCCAAAGGAACGAGATGAGGCAGGCTTCAGTGAGATCACTCTTTATTCCAGACTTCCAACATACAAAACAACCAACCTTCATAACCTCATACTTCCTATTTACTGTATCTCTCCCTTCTTCTTCTTTCCCCCCACCTATTCTGGTGTGAAAATACCACCCCCCAGTGTCCACCACACAGCTCCCCCCTGAACACCCAGAATAGATATATACAAGCATCCAACCACAACGAGTGCAAAAAACAGTCTTAGTCCCGTATGTAAGGTCTGATGACCCGGCCAAACCAACTGCACTGAACCACTACTGGGGCAGGGACTGGAACCCTGTGGCTGGGCTAGCTGGGAGGCAGAGTCGACCACTGGTTCTGAGGTAGGAGCAGGGAACTGGTGAAAAATTGGGGTTGAATTGGGGGGTCGGCCACGGCGAGGGGCCTGAGCCAGCTCCACTGGCTCACCAGGAAACACATGAGCAGGCTTAAGGCGGTTCACCGAAACCTGCTCAGAACGCCCTCCCCCCATGACCACAACAAAGGTCTTGGGTCCTGCTTCCAGCACACGGAGGGGTGTGTCGTAACGTGGCCGGAGAGGAGAACGGTGACGGATGAACACATACCCGGCTGAGAGCAGATCCTTCGGGATGTAAGACTGGGGAAGACAGTAATGTGCAGGGACTGGTGCAAACATGCTGGCTGCCTCGCGGAATGCTGGGCAATGTACCTTAACAGGCCAAGTGGCCGATATTTCTGGGAGAAATTCACCAGGGACCCGCAGTGACTGGCCAAAAACCATCTTGGCCGCCGAAAATTGCAGGTCCTCCTTTGGGGCAGAGTGCAGGCCCAACATGACCCATAGCAAACAGTCCACCCAATTACTGTCTGTTAGTGCAGCCCGGAGAGCAGCTTTCGTGGAGCAGTGAAACCTTTCACACAGTCTTTTGACCTGTGGGTTGTATGCTGTTGTCCGATGGAGTTTCATTCCCAAACCTGCAGCTACCGCTGTCCACGGTTCTGATGTGAACTGTGCACCCCTATCTGAAGTCAGATCCAAATGTGTGCCAAATCGTGCCATCCATGTGGAGATAAATGCCCGGGCCACCTTGGCAGATGTGGTAGATGACAGGGGCATGACCTCCGGCCACCTGGTGGTCCTATCCACCATGGTGAAGAGGTGAGTGAATCCATGGGAGGGGGAAGTGGGCCTACCAGATCCACGGGTGTGCCATCATGGCAGCATTGACAAGAGCAGTTTTGGCATCTGCGAAAGCTTGCAATCTCTCGGCTGTCCAGTCTACATCTGCACCTCCATCACTCTTGGGGACCATATGCAGAGGGGAAGCCCATGGGCTGTCAGAACGTCGTACAATGCCAAGCTGCTCCATGGTTGGAAACTACCTCCTTGGCTATTGCCAGTTTAGCAGCATCAAGATGATGTGCCCGTGCAAAAACTGGTGGGCCAACAGTCACATTGTGATGCTCCACACCATGCTTCGCAGCTTTAGCAGTGAAGGCAGGCACAGTCATGTCGGGAAAATCTGCCAGGAGCCACTGGTAAATGTCCCCAGCGGCAAGGATGTTGGCGAGCACCAAAGGCACGGTGTTCCCAGATGTACAGGGATAAGTGGTGAAAGTAACTGCGTCTACCAGCCGGCGGTTTGCAGTCTATGTGCACATAGGAAGTCCACGCCCAGTATTGGCACCGAGATTGAGGCCATAACAAATTGTTCAACAGGGGTTTAACAGGTTAAAAAACACAGTCACATACCTGGTGCAAAAGGTGCGAATGGAGGTACCGTTGGCCGCATCAAGCTGTGGTCCGTGGCCGCTGACTAAAGCATCTGCAGCTGATGCCGGCAGTACACTCCGCTGTGTGCCCGATTCCACCAGCAGGCACCGACCAGACCATCTTCAATAAACAACAGCTCTTCCATGCTACCGGCACTAACAGCTGTCATTGAGAGCCGGCCCTGGTGTTTCCCTGGCTCGGAAAAGAGCAAGGTGGTATGCAGCGCTTGATTCTGGTGCCAAAACACCGATGGTAGAAACAAAGTTCCTTCTTGTCTCTCCGACGCGCCGTCACAGCAGTCACGGCGACTGTCGCATCACTCTTCAACGTGGTCTGCAGTGAATGCGGAAGCGCACTGTGTACCATATACTGCCAGGATGCCAGAAGAATCCGATGCACTTCTTCTGCTGATCCCCGGTAATCCTTAGTTCTCACGAGTGGCGAGCTGGCAAGCGTCGTGTGCACCGGCTGCGGGAACTGTTGCAGGAAAAGCTGGATGAACAGGAATGATGTATCCCCAGAACCAAGCAATGCTAGCATATTTGCCATGAGCTCCGTTGGCTTGCTGTCCCCTAAGCCTTTTAGGGACAAAAGATGCTCAGCCCGCTCCTCGTCTGTTAGCTGAAACCAGTGCAGTAGCTAGCTCTTGAGAGCCTCATATTTGCCGGCAGGTCCCTCAGCAAACCCATTACCCAGTGGGTGGTAGCTGAATCCAAAGCTGCGACCACATGGTAATATTTAGTCTCATCTATAGTGATCGGAGTTGGAACTGCACTGCACTGCCAGAAAACTGTGGTCTTGATTGGTCGCTGCGTAAACTGCCAGTGAAAAGGAAGGAACCGGCGCAGCTACCGAGCTCCCCATCCGTGCCAGCATCCATGTTCTCACATCAGGGTCACCAATGTGGAAGTCCAAAGGAACAAGATGAGGCAGGCTTCACTGAGATCACCCTTTATTCCAGACTTCCAACATACAAAACAACCAGCCTCCTACTTCTACCTAATCTCCTACTTCTTATTTATCTCTCTCTCTTCTTCTTCTTTCCCCCCACCTACTGTGGTGTGAAAATACCACCTCCTAGTGTCCACCACAATATAATAGATAGAATTGAATATTTTTTTTCATTTATTACCCATCGGTAGAAATTCACTCACCACAGCAGCATAGACAAATTACAGTAATACAGAAACAAAAAAAAACAATGAAATAATACAATAAGTAATATTAATAGTAATGAATACTTAAAAATATTTACTAAATAAAAAAGAAGAAATTATTTAATGAAAAATTAAATGTTAATTAAACACGATAAAGACAAATAAATAAAATGTGGATGTGACCTCTAGAAATAGACATAAAATTTAAAAAAAAAATGTGCAGATTTGCTGTGAAAAAGAATCGTGCAGATAGTATTAAGATGAACTATGTTTTCAAAGATGGTAGTAGGCTAAATGCATCTAATAGTTATGGGGTTGTTAATAAAACACAATGTGATTGTGCCAGTGTTGGACTGTTTATGTCCATGACTCATGGTTTTATGACAAATGATCTAATAAATCATCTCTCTGAGCTTGATATTTTGTGTATTTGGTTAAATCCCTCAAATTATCAGACTTGATCTTTTAAAAACATTATCTTGACAAATCTGAACTTGTCATCACCCAAGTAAACAGAAGGTTTGTTTCAATGCTGCTGCACAGTGGCTGCCAGTGTGTGACTCAACACATGCTGGACAGCAGATGTAAAATGTCTCTCAAATGCTCCATGCATAAATCAGGTACATAAACAAGCAGCACATAATATGGTGAAAAGATACATGCTGTTATTAAAGCTCTTCCATTAAAACACAGTCCATTTCACACTTAAATGCTAATCACTTTTTGCTTTTCAGTTAATTGAACTACTTCGGCTTAGTTTTCTTTTTGCCTGATTTGTTGCCCAACTACAGTCTTTTTTGTGCATCTGTAGATCTGTTATTAGAATGGCAATTTGTGATATCAATGAAATAAAACCAAAATAACAGAAGAAATTGCTAAGCATGAGACTAGATATGACAATTAATTATGTATTAGAGTGTTTTTAATTCACAAAATATCATCAGCATGGTCAGAACATAGATGTTTGTTGTATGGTGAAACAGCAGAACAATGGTTGGGATATATGGTAGTAAGTAAATAGGTTTTCATGCACTGAATGAAACATGAATCAAGCTGCTCTGTCGCTCTGCACTTGAGAAGAACCAATCCACTTTAGTCACGGCCTCACTAATGGAGTGGAGACGTAGGGTGCTATAATGGTTACCAGTCTATCAGGCTGGCTTAGAGCCACTTCACCCCTCCTTGATTTGATTATCACTAAGGGTTTTTGCCAGTGTATCATATGTTGTTGATAAGACCCTAATGAATCCCTACTGGTAGCCATTAGCCAGTAGCTGGTGCAAGCTTTAGGTTGGTGTCTGAATTGTAAATGTGGCCATCAGTGAGGAGTTGTTTGTTGGTTTGCCAGAGTCCTTGGCGCCTGAACAAAGATAATCAGCTAGTCTAGATAACCTCTATTGGTTCATTTTAGACAGCCTTGATCCACTGCACCGGCTGCAACGCAAAGTACTTGGAGCAGCTCCCAATGCATTTACCCAGTTCAATACAAATGCACACTTGTAGGCCTGTATGGATTGTGTGGGTGTTTAGGTTTGTGTCTGGATTTACTGTTGTGTTTGATGTGTGCATGCATTGTTTTGTAGATAAACAACTGAATATAGCAATGTTAGAAAGCAACTAAGTAGTTTTATTCCAATAATGAACACTTTTGAACTACTTGTGCTTCACTTGATTGCCTCTGTTTTGTATTACATCTATCTATATATATACATACACACACACTTTCTATTCTAAAAATTATATCTTTTTTACATATATCTGTATCTAGTTGTGAGTTACTTCAGATGTCCCCTCTAAAGGCCTCCTCAGATTTATCTGATCCCTCCACTGTGGATGATCTAAAGATTACTAAACTAGTTGACTAACTAGTTCCACCTTAAGCAGTACAGCAGTAAAATGCAACTTTGATTTGTAGTTCTACTTTACACATTACTTCTACTTTAAATTACTAGTTAGTAGTATTACTTCTTCAGTCTCCCCCCCTTCAGGTTGACTGTGAGGGCTGCATTTTGCAGGAGAGCCGAGATGCATGACTCTGAGACAGGAATACGGTGCAATTAAAAGGTGTCTTTATTGAACAGACCAGGCAGACAGAGAAGAGCAGGTAGCCAGCGGAGAGATGGAGGACGACGCGCTGACTTCCTCAACTATAAAACAGTGGTAAATCAAAACCACTCTCAAAGTGAGAGGGGAAAAACAATTTAACATTACCTGAAAACAAAATCAAAGCTCATCTGTGACTATCAAACGTTAACTAAAGAAGCAAAACCAAGGGGACAAATAAAGGGGAATAAACTATGGGCGCTAGGGTCAGGTACACTTGGAAAATAAACTACAAGGAAAAATAAGAGACACCTACGGCTCTGCACTAGAAGAGGGAATACTAGAAAGGGGACAAGGAACAGCTGCAACTACACTAGAGGAGGTACTACTTAAACTACTGCAAAACACATGCATACAAAACGAATCTAGGATCAACTCTGACGAGAATTCTTGTAGAAACTAAAATGAAACAGGAAAAGCAAGGGTAACTAAAAGAGGTAAACTACAAACTAAGAGCTACACTAGAAACCAAAAACTGGGCACTGAGGCTATGAAACTTACAAATCAAAATCACTGTGGACACAGGAGGGAAGCTGGAAAGTGCAGGCGAATTCTGGAGACGAGGGACAGAAGACAGGCAAGGACAAGACAATATGGCCATGGACAAACAAATGACAGGACTATTTATAGTTTCCTGCGAAATTTCGGTGAATCGCAAGATCAATGTCACATTTAATGCGGGTCGATGTGAAAATGACATGCTGAGCAGTGTTTAGTGTGACACCGGTGAGAGGAGCAGAGTTGTGTGGACATCCGCTTTGAGTCCATGGGACCTCTGTAAAATCCGTCTGGTGTATGTTTCATGTGATTCTGTGCGAATGTGCGCTCCTTCAATATGTCCTTGTGGAACTTGAACAGATTTAAAGTTCCACATCAAACGGCATCTTTCGGTCGTTTTGTTTCTGAAGATACTGAAGCTTTTCGGTACGCACCTGTTCGGTTCGGCACACAGCTGTACTGTAACGGTTCGGTTCTGTATGTGTACCGTAACAGGCCTACTAGTTACAAATAATGTTGGTAAAATGTTGATACTGTGAAGTGATGGGGTATTATTACATTGTCCTATTCGTGGTTTTACATCACAGAATTCTTCTGCCGTTAGCTTCGCCATACTTGCATGTTACAGTGCTCTGTGTGTGTGTGTGTGTGTGTGTACTGGTATCTTTGGGTGAATACGTGTAGCTAAAGTAAGTCTCACAGCTCTCCAGCAGTATACACCACATGGATTTGTCACCATTAACCGTATAGCCTGCTGCTACTGATATGCTATCTCAAGGCTCCTTCCTGCTGCCAGCCAAAAGCTATCTCTACTACGATATTATTAGTCTCTGATCTTGCTACTGCTCATATGCACACATACACACACTCAGTGATAAGTCACTTGGACTCAGCCAGTTGATTACAAACACACACACACAAACACACACAGAGCTTTATTTGGCCTTCCTGCTCTCCTCTGATAATCAGGGGACAGACTGCAGGAGCCTTTATTAGCTTCACGTTGATAGCTTCTTGAAAGCAAGGCTGCCACTGAGGAACAACAATGACACAAACAATATGACCTTTACATTCAAAACACACATCTCATTTATGGTCTGCTTTCATATTCTGTGCTTGTTGTGATTCGTGCAGAGTGGAGCCGCTCTCGAAATGGCTTCTTCTTGCAGTTCTGTGTAGACCCTCTGTGGAAAGAGCAAGGCACTGACACTGTCAGGGTCAGAGGTTTGATTCCCGGAGGAACAACCCAAGCTTAAGAACCTGTTAAAGCCTCCAGCAGAGAGTGTAATATGTGTTCTGTTTTTTTTCATTCTTCTTATGATTATACATTTAATTTCATCACAGGGATTGGCATTGTGTTTGTTGGATAACAGTGTTTTCGTACTTACATGTACAATATCCCAGAGAAAGACTTCATTTTATTAATGGCAACTTTACATATGGTTGCCTGTCATTGGCTTCCTGTCCCAACTGAGCAAAGCAGCAGGTTAGATCGCATTCTGCATATTTGTTAATATGCAACTGCTGTATTCAGACTTTTTACCAGTTTATTTTGAGTGGAAAATTTGTCTCTCAGTAAAAATGTAAAGTGATCCGGGAGACACTGCAATGACTCCAGCAACTCCCATGATGCCACTACTTTACTATTACACACTTTACGATGTTGCCATACTGCATAATTTGGTTCATCTTTTCACTGATATATCAATTATTTTCATTCAATTTCAGGTTGTGCTTGTATATAGAGTAACCACAACATGATTAGTATAGATAGTTATAGCTTATGGATGCTGTACTTATATATTCTTCATCAGCATTTTAAAACGTGAGTATTATTTTGTGGGACCTGATGCTAAAATTGTCATGTATTGAAATAAAAGGTAAAGTGAATAACACTGATTATTTCTTCATCTTGGCACCTGGATATATAAGACAACAAATGAATATTTAGTCCTCAGAGTTGATGTTAGAAGCAGGAAAAATGTTCCAGCGTCAGGATTTTTCAGGAGTTTGACAACAAGAATCAAACAGTGATGTCTAGAGGACTGGATCAGAGCATCTCCAGACCTGCAGCTCTGGTGGTCTTTTCCTGGTCTGCAGTGGTCAGGATCTATCAAAAGTGGTCCAAGGAAGGACCAGTGGTGAAACAGAGACAGAGTCATGAGAGGACAAGGATCACTGATGCAGGTGGGGAGTGAAGGCTGGTCCTGGTGATCTGATCCAACAGAGCAGAGAAGTTAATGCTGCTGAAGATAGAAAGGAGTCACATACCACAGTTTGGCAGAAAAAGGAGGACCATATTAGACAGGTGGTTTAAGTTATGATAAAAAAAATCCCCATGTGTATCATAATACACAAATAAAATACTATCACACATTCATGAGAAAATCCCCTCTCCAACATTAAAAATTGAATAAAGTTAATCTCGACACACAAAGGTTCAGTCTGTGAACAGTGAAGTGAGGTGGCTGCTCTTTGTTTCGCTGTCTGTTGTCATGTTTTCTGTCAGGAGACAGAAAGCCAGAGGTCCCAGGATGCCTTTTGCGGATCAGAGGACTGTAATGGAAAATTATTATACTCAACATATTACTCAATATATCATCAATAATATCGTGTGCTTAATGAAGGTGAGAATTGTCTGTACTTTTCCGCTGTAGGTCAGATGGAATGTGAGCGAGGTTGTAATCTGAAGGCAAAGTCTGGTGTTATGTTCCTTATCAATTCCACACCGATGCGCTGAGATGGCAAAACTGTCCGTGTTAGGAATGTGTTTTGACTATGGCTGTCCTCCACATAGTTTCTCTCATGTATATAAGCTAGATCTTTTTCCTCAGTGAGATCTGCTGCACACTCTCTGGACTTTGCATTCAAGTCTCCTCTCGTGCACGAGAATAAGACTCAAAGGACAGTTTTTGTTGAACTTACTCTCTTTATTCAAAAATACCTTCAGCCTTACAAAATCCATGACAGGACAGAGGGGCACAAAATGGCCGCCATCATTAACACCATGCATACAGAGAAATAGCTCAAACACTGCGTGGTTTTTAAAAGAAAGCAAACCCTCTCAGATTGAGACACGTTCACTCTAAATACATGCAATGCTAAATGTGTTCATTATTTCTAAAGGTGACACACAAAGGTTACATCATGGTGCTGTTGCAGATCGCAAACTGAGGAGGAGGAGGGCGAGCTAATCAGGTTCAGTTCCCTCTTTAGTTTCTAATCTAGTCTGAACTGTTGTCAATTATCAAACCACCTCCTGAACTGTGCCTCGACACAATGGCTTGGTAATGAGAGCGCAGGTGATTGGAGAGGCACGGGCTCGAACCAGGAGCGCGTTCAACACTAATTAGGCTGCGCTTTGCACCGAGCCACACCATGCAAGTAGCAATAATCAGCACATGCTCAGCGGTATAGTGGCTCTCAGAAAAAAGTTTTCCTCACAATGGTGTGATTAAAAAATAAAAAACAATTAAGAACAAGGAAGAAAAAGTAGGAAACTTTTTTTTCAAGTAACCTGTTCATATAGTTAACAAATTATACACAAAACGTTTGAAAATAATATGAATAATAAATATGGGTGACAACTCTAATGCTGCCATTATATTTTCTGAGTCACTAATAAGCCGCTTGAGCCAACAGCCAACTCTGCTCCCTTCTACTGGTGATGGTAATGAAATCGTCTCTCATAAAATTCATATTCTCTCTGCTCAGAGCAGCTGTCAATCATGATGTCTTATGTCTTTTTATAGCATCAAATAGCTAATTAAATCCAAAACTATCAGAACAACAGACTTGATGAGAACTATCCAGGTTTTTTTTTTTTCAGAAAAACTTTATTATTTTACACTGATTTACATTTCATAATTAAGCTCATAAATTAGTTTTATTTGTAGTTTTTATTTTGTAGTTTTATTTGGCAGACCATTGTAGTCTACATGTATATGTTGGTTATTTAATAATCTTCCTCATCTCTTTTTCCAACACACACAGCACTTCTAGGAAGCAGATTAAAATAAGCAATATGCAGTCCACTACCCAGAGTGCCCAGAGTGACAGCCCTCAGCCCCATATTTTCTTTTTACATTTATATATTAATTCTCCCTGTTACCTCCTTGCTTGCCTCAGATTATGTTAACACATGAGTTGTTGGTGTGACATAGTTATCATTTTGTTGAAATGAAGGAATACAGCTAAAGATAATTTGGATAGGATAACACTTTTGACAATAGTACATTTTTTTCTGATATTCACCTCTTCTTTATTTTACCAGTTCCTTTCACTGTCATCTTTAAGGTGCACCATATTTTTCTAGCAAGCTGCTTAAAGCAGGGTTTTTTTCAGGAAGTGATCTTTTAGAGGGTGAATACATGTATATCCAGACAGGCCTGAAAATGGATACAGTTTGTCACCATTAAAAGGCACTTGCTCCATGCACCCCCAGTAAGCACAGGTGTCACCAAGTCAACCTGAAATGTGCGGATGAGCCTTACAGCCTTTAAGGTTGCTCACATTTGTTCGGCCCATTCCGATTCTGAAATGAACAGTATTTGAATATATCGTAATGGAAACACTCCATCTAAATGTAAATGAACTGTATTTGTACAGAACCTTTCTAGACATTCGACCACCCAAAGCTTTTTACCCATATCACATTCACCCATTCACACACACATTTGTGGTGGGAGACCATCATGGGAAACACATGCATACACCAAAGCACAGTCTTGGGAGCAGTTTAGGGTTAGGTATCTTGCTCAAGGACACCACAGCACATAGACTGTTGGAGGCGGGACTCGAACCTCAACCTTCAGACTGCCAGTGTTGGGGAGTAACGGAATACATGTACCGACTCTCTGTTTCATCATGAAAAAAATGTTTGTTTTTACCTTTTTCCATTCTTGTTTTATCAGAGGTAGAGTAGAGGACACTTTCACCAAAATCACCACTTTTTGTCCAGAATCCGTTCGTTTTGCTCTCTGATCTCGATCGTCTCCACTTCCTGCTTTGATCTCCGTGGCACATATTAACCCTTCGTGTCCCGACTACATATCACAGAAGCCCCAAAATTAGTCACAGGCTACGGGAGACTGTGCTCAGCGACCCCCTGTAGAAAACAAAAAAAAAATCTTTGACGTCGTAACTCGTCAATGGCACTCAAGTGTATGTTAATTGACTCAACTGTTTCACTAGGTTATTCACTCTCTAAATAAAGGCAGCTCGATGCATGTCCCAAAATGACAACGAACGAAAATGAGCTAGCACTCTTTGCGTGATCAGTCACAATGGAGTTTGAAGAGGAGCAGGAGCCCACACAACAGAGCCAGGGCAGGAATGTGTTTCATGGAAATTGAAACAACATTTCACATTAAGGAAAGAGAAGGGAGAATGAATATAACTGTGCAGTGCAACCTCTGCTTGCCAGCAACCAACATCCTTTCGGCATCCAAAGACTCCACCTCCAACCTAAAAACTTTAAGTAAGTTATTTTTTAATGAGCCAGGGATAACATTAGATTTCTGCTATAGTTTTATTGTCACCCTGCTATTTTATAGTTGTCAGGTTGTACCTGCTTAGTTAGTGATGTGTGAGTTACATTCTCATATGTGCAGGTTTACTAACGTTAGCCCCAGAGCCGTTCAGAGACTGACTAATGTTAGCCATATTTGACATGCTAGCGTCATGTAATTTGTGCTATAGCACTTACAGGGAGACTTGGGCTTAACACATTCAGCCAGTTGAAACAGAAGAATATACCAGAATAGGCCTGTTTAGTAAGCAGAATTTGATTCCTACATTAATAAAATGCAAGTCAATATGGGAGTAATCCAAGTACTCAGAATACATTACTAAGATTGAGTATTGTAATGGAATACATTATAAATAATATTTTTGTGCATGTATTCTGTAACAGAATACATTTTGAAAGTAACCTTCCCAATACTACAGACTGCTCTCTAACCTTTTCTGTCAGTAAAGTTCATCATTCATCATTTGGATAAGTTGAGTGCTGTTTTGCTTTTTTCCTTCACTGTGTACTTGGGGGTTGAACAGATCACAGTGTCCAGAATTCAGCTGAGGCAGTTGTCTGTCACACAGCAGCTCTTCCCTCCAGCACCGGCACTGGCTCTCAGTTCAACTCAGCACACACTACAAAGTCCTTCTCCTTGTCTTCAAATCCCTGCACAGCATGGCCGCCCCCTACACATTCACTGTGCTCCAGCCCTGCACACACCCTTGCCCATCTGTTCTGCACTCCTCACTGCAGGCTCTGCTCCATGGATGACAGGGCTTTCAGCGTTGCTGGCCCAGAGCTGTGGAATGCGATGCCTCAGGGTCTGCGCCAGTGCACATCTGTTGCTTCTTCAAAGGTGCAACAGCAAACACATCTTTGTAGACCTCCTTCCCTTTCAGCTTCTTAATCTGCATACATAAAACGCATCCTGCTGCTTTCACACATCCTGTTTTCATGAACCTCCTTTTCCTGTAACATAGACCTTCATTTTCAGACTTAACCTGGTGTATTCATTCTTTTTTCAATTTAATTTCTACATTGTCAACAGGTGGTTTTGATGATAAATTAACTTATCAACAAGCAAAGGTGAGTCTTGAAATTAATGAAGACAAATAATTCCTTCAGTCATGTTATTAATTTTTTGTTCTTACTAGTCAATAATATATGTTTTTTAAATATAAGAACATTTTAACTCCTTAACGGCTTTCAAAATGTGACGCTTGACAGCTTTTGCAGTCAAAGTGTTTTTTCTGCAGCAAGTCAAAATGAACAGACTCTGGACAAAAAGTGGTGATTTTTGTGAAAGTGACCTCTACCTCTGATAAAACAAGAATGGAACAAGGTAAAAACAAACTTTTTTCATGATGAAATAAAGAGTCTCTTCTTTCATTTGAGCTATTCAGTGTTTTCAGAAACACTGGCACAATACACTCCTCGTTTTAGAAAATGGCTAGCACTCAAAGAGTTAAATAATGCAACACAGGTTGCGTGACAGCTTTGGATCCAACCCAACAAAAGGTCTGTTTTTCCATTGTGTTGGCTTGTCAAAGACTTAGGTCAACAGTATGGAAGGTATGCATGTTCACTTTCAGGCAGATGGTGAAGTGAAAATATTGATGGCATTCTTACAGTATGTACTGCACACAGATTTTGTTACCTTTGTAAAGAACTAGACTATCTTCTTCCCCCTACTTCCAAGCCATATTTTTTCTAAAAACATTAGAGTGGTAATGTCAAACTGTTCCTTTAATGTATGTTCTTAGAACATACACACTACAGAGTTAACAACAATAGACTGTATATAAGAGCCGCTGGCATGCTTTTTCTGTTCACGTCTTCAGTCAGAATGAGTATTTCTACTCATCTGGCCACTTCTAGATGTTGCCTATTTGTCTTCCATCTTCATTTATTGACTGCACCCTAACAGTTTAATCAATTCACAAGTGCATCACATGTAATGGTCCTCTCACTATCATGTGTTTGTCAAGGCTGTGTACACAGATTAAAGCTCCATCCACACAACAACGGCACACTAACACTTGTGAGAACGCTGTCAGAATTATATCAATCTACATGGCAATGCAATAACGAGTGACAACAAGGATGTAATCAAGGATGTAATCCACGACGATACGTGCCACTTCAAAGAAACACAGAGGGACCCACGAGCATGAGGAGCATGCGCATGAAGTCCTTGTTTACTACTACTTCTGGTCACGTGATGACGTGACATCATTGTTCACAACAACGCTGGGTACAAAACGGTGTTGTCAGATCATCTCACTCTGGAACCCGTTGTCAGAAAATATCGTTTTGGGTCTCCGACAACATCAGTCGTCTGTACGCAAGGCGGAATAGGTATTAAAGTTTGTTGGAGTCACAGATTTCTGTTGTCATGTGGACGGGCCCTAAGGGAGGACACTTCATTGTCATGTTCCTACAGATATGTTCCAGGTCTGATGGGAGGGAATTTTAAGTTTGAAAAGACATTTGTGCTGTTGTCTGTGTGGTGTTTGTCAGAAACCCATTTTTTTATCTGGGAACGCTCCAGAAAGTAGGATTATCTAATAAGCAGCATCTGTTGACTTCAGAAGACATCTTGATCAAGTTTACCTCCTGCAGGATATGGTGTGATGTTGACAGTCAAATGATAAAGAAGGTCTAGATTTTGAGAGATGATGATCTACTGGCACATCATAGAGCTAATATCTGCTGATGTCCTGATATCATTAATCAAGTAGGTGAGGGGGTTAATGGGCATTGATTCATGATTGATTCAATTTGTCAAAGACATTAGCCTGACCACATGAGCATATGCACACATACACAATATATATCAACATATGTATCAATATCAAGGCTAGGCCACGTACTGATGGAGCCATTAGTTGATCACAAAAATACAGCTGCCTCTAATTAAATGATGCTATTTATTGATGCACTGAATCAATACATCAAGCTGGTGTAATGTAATAGTTTCCATGGTGTGGGATGAAAGCATATTCATGTGTCAGAGGCTTCTCTGAAATACGAATCAGTGCAGTGTGATTAAATAACCCTGCTTAAAAGGTATGAGGTTGTGAGTTTTCCATCTTTATTTCAGATTTTTTCCTTGATCGCACATTTCAATGCCCTCATGTGACTCCAGAGACAACAGTTTTGACAAGTGGACTTGAGTCTTTGGTGCTGGAGATCTTTTTTTCCCACTTATTTGTGAGGCCCCATGCTGGTCACTGTCTCACTCCTTGGGAGCCTGATTGCTGCTTCAGGTCTCACAGGTACGATCAGCCGGCAGCTGGCCGCTGGCTGTTAGCTAGCTGTCAGTGCTGCTGGCTCAAAGAGAACTTGAAAGAAACAACCAGCGACAACAGCAATGAGTGAGCTGCTGACTACTGCAGTTGTTTGGGCGAGAATACTCTAGCTGCTAATAGTGGCTAGTTAGCCAAGCTAACATTACCAAGAGGAGCTATTTGATGCTGAGTGTCACTCAAGAAACATGTCTCTTAGAAAATGATGTTCCCATACAAATACACTGCATTCTCAATTACATGTTGAGGAAAACATTTCCATACACGAATTAAAATAAAGGTAAAAAAAAAAAAATAGCAACAAAAAGTACTTGGTTAGGTTTAGGCACTAAAACTTTTGTCGGCCATGATGTTTCACCCCCATTTTAAGGCAAATAACTGAATAAAACCAACATTATCAGAGAAATGAATTAACTTAAAAGGAAATTTTTTTGACGTATACTTTGATTCTTTCCTTCCTCCCATCCACTGACATAGAGCCAACCACCAGATACATACCTATCAATATGTTCTGGCTTCACTTCTGGGGAGCTATCGTGTCGTCTATCTTTACATATGGTCTGTGGCTCCAGCTTAATTGCTTGACTTTGGCTGAATCCAAAGTGACCTCAGACCTTAGAATACATGTCCCATGTTATAATGTGAGGATTTAAGTTGAAAAATAATGATAGATTTTTCCTTTCTTCATCAGCTGATGAATTTAAGCATTCCCTTCCTTTTTTTTCTTTTTTTCACTTTGTCTGCAACACCACAAAAAAGTGTCAACCTTTTATGAGATTATGCATATTTTAGGGGCGGCACGGTGCTGTAGTGGTTAGCACTGTCGCCTCACAGCAAGAAGGTACCAGGTTTGATTGCCGGCCCGGGGCCTTTCTGTGTGGAGTTTACATGTTCTCCTCATGTCTGCGTGGGTTCTCTCTGGTACTCCGGCTTCCTCCCACCATCCAAAAACATGCATGGGGATTAGGTTAATTGGTTAATTTAAATTGACCGTAGGTGTGAATGTGAGTGTGAGTGGTTGTCTGTCTCTATGTGTCCTGTGATGAACTGGAGACTTGTCCAGGGTGTACCCTGTCTTCCTCCCTAAGACAGCTGGGATAGGCTCCAGCCCCCCCACGACCTATGATGATAAGCGGTAGAAAATGGATGGATGCATGTTTTAGTCTTGCAGCAAAAACTATTAATATTTGGTGCGTGTATGTGACCATCACCGGCCCTCCCTGGAATCTAATCTTACATTTTTTATTGGAATTTCCTGTTATAAGCCAGAGAGGGACGTGCTACACCTGGGTGACAAGAAGGGCAAATAAATGACAGACAGGGAGATAAGACAAAACCAAAAAGGGAGGTTACAGACAGGCAGTGCTATTAGAATAAAAACATGTGTAAGCTGCTGTGTCATCTCTAACACCTTCATCCCAACACCAGAACTGAACACCAGAGTTGTGGAGGACCTAACCATATAGAGTAGGCTTCCCTTCCTAAATTATGTTTTCAGTCATATGTTGTTGAGTTAGGCTGTAAGAATTTTGGAAAAATGACCTGAGAGAGAGCCAGGGAGAACAAACTTATTTCATCACAGTGTTTGCTCAGAGTAATCCCATTGATCACATTTCTGACTGCAGTTTGAGGCAGATAAACACCCGTCTGTGCCAGATTACATACCGAGCGTAACCTTGCCAGCACTGCTGCCTGTGGGAGCTGTGACTCCTCTCTCCTGTAAACAAGAGGATTTAAAGGGATTGTAGTTATCCAGATTAGCTAAATCTGCCATAGTCACTCTCTCTCTCTCTCTCTCTCTCTCTCTCTCTCTCTCTCTCTCTCCCACAATGGCACAGCAATGCTTGTGAGAACGTTGCTGGAATTATTTCGATCTACATAGCAACGTGACAACGAGTGACAAGGATGTAATACATATGCCACACCAATAGGTGGCGCTGCAAAGAAACACAGAACGAAAAAGAATGCAATGCGCATGAAGTCCTTGTTTACTACTCCTTCTGGTCACGTGATGATGTGACGTCATTGTTACCAACAACGCTGGGTACACACTGCAACTCCGCAATAGCATTGTCAGATCTTCTCACTCTGGTTGTCAGAAAATGCCATTTTGGGTCTCCAACAATGAGCCACTGTACGCAAAGCGGAATCCGTATTAAAGTTTGTCGGATTCACAGAATTCCGTTGTCATGTGGACAGCACCTCACACTCCTTCGCTCTCTCTGATTCATATTCAGCAGCTAGTGATATGTATATGTGCTTAACTCAGTCGTTTAATTTACTTAAAATCAAAGTAAATCTACGCAATCATGTATAACTCAAGAATCTCTCTCTCTCACAGACTTGGGGACAGGGTCTAAGTTTGAAGAACTCACAGTAAATTCAGAAACATCCCATGCTGAGCTCCACCTCCTTCAGAAGAACAATCCTTTGGGCCGTAGGTCAGCATGAACAGAACAATAAGTCAGACCTCATCTCAAAATTGGCTGGGTGCCCTCCTGACCTTTTCGCAACACACTCTCACTCTGATGAAGGGCATCATTCTTTTTATTACTTGTTATTATCCAGCCGCTGGTAGGTGCACTCTGTGCTGATTTAAGTGGGATAATAGATTCTGGGCTGATGTGTAGCTAATTTTGTAGATGCTATTGGATAATTATGTTATTTCACAACCTGAAATCATACTGCGTAGAGGCTGTGACTCAGCTATGGCTTTAAAACACCAATATGGCTCCATGCTGTAAATGCCAGATATGAATTAATGTTACTCACACTACCAAAGTGGTAACTTCTGTTGACCTTTACATAGACTGAAATGAACTAATTTTGTAGATAGAGATACATAGACAAATCACAACTTTCTATACTGAGCCACAAAAGGAACACAAACATGGATACATTCAATGTATTTTTCACGTTTTTAACATTTCATTGCGGCTGTTCAAATTAATCAAATTCAACAAAATTTGGTACAAAGTTTCGGGCTTGAGTGTTGCTCTTGTTGGCATAACCAAAAAGTGGTCACGTGTGACGAATGTCACACAGAGGGTCAGTAAGGCGTGTGGCCACACACGTTTTCAGTGGCTCTGATTTTCACGAGCTACAGACTTGTTCCAACGCTGTACTGTAAAGAAGAATAATGGAGAAAACTTAAAATTTCAAGGCGACCTTTTGCAGTAAGAGTTTTGAAGTGCGTCAACGATTTGCTGTCATTCAGGACAATGACAGCAAATCGTTGACGCACTGCAAAACTCCTACTGCAAAAGGTCGCCTTGAAATTTTAAGCTTTCTCCAGTATTCTTTTTTTCACGGTGTGACTCATGACAACACGACAGAAATGGTCACAGCTCGCCTAAAGTGTCCCCAATTTTTATCCACCCCTACCTATCCCTCCATTTGCGTTTCTTTTGTGGCTCAGTATATATTGTATATTCAGCTTTCCATGTCATGTTTGTATATGTTAATAAGGGGGGATTCGTTCTTGTTGGTTCTAAATTGAGGTGAATTATCAATTGCAATAAATGTAAGTTTTTGATGTAAGTTTTGATTACTGAACTTTTTATTTGTTACCCTTTCACGCAAGATTTAAACCTGTTCACAGTTTAAGCAGGTTAGCTGTGTAATGCAAGCCCCCATTGAACATTGAACATTAATTTATTTGAAAAAAGGTAGATTTTAGGTAGATTTTTTTGTTTTTATTGTTGTTGTTTTTTTAATTAATCATTCTACTCCCTCTCAAACTCAAAGTCTTGACACAACATCACTTCTGGCCAGCGAAGGCTTCAGCATTCAGCAAGTAATGCTTCAACCAAAACTGAAAAATGGATCTGAAACCAGACACCATAATTAGCCGCACTAGCCACCAAAATAAAGAGTTATGCTGCGGAGGGCAACGGCGATGGTGGCAATGCTCACTGCCAGGGAATGCTCATGCAGAGTGGCCCAGGTTTAAGCAGTCAAGCTGTTGAACAGGGATTTGGGGGAAGTGTAAGAGGATTGACTGTAAGTGACCTCCAGATCATTGCCTTTGCTCTGTGACTACATGGAGCGCTGTAACTACAACATGGCTCAGTTCATAATGAGAGAGAGAGATGGATAAACACATACAGAAGGAGGGAGAAGAGGACATAATATGTGACATCTTGATTTGTTTCAAGAGAGAACACCAAGATGTCAGACAGTGAAAGATGCAGATCCAGATCCCTCCACACTTCCATGCAGTATTTATGTGTATTAAAACATACAGAGATAAAGGTCAGCGGTGAAGATGTGGAAGAGGATCACCTGTCATCTCTTTAAATAGCTGTGTTCATTTTTAGTCAGTCAAGCATGCACACATACATCATAAAGTCCAAAATAACAATGGAAGGCAACCAACCATAAACTCCCAGCCATAAAGCAAACCTGTGTGTGTGTGTGTGTGTGTGTGTGTGTGAGCATTCCTGATGGCAGTGGCCCATGGCACAGTGCCAATCACTCCTCACTTCGTAATTACAAAGAGCAGAGGGCTGCAGGTAATCACCATTGATCAGCACACGTGTAAACACACACACACACACACACATGCACACACGCACACAGACACACACAAACACACATGCAGGGGCCAGCAGCATTGATCCAGCCCAGCCTCCAGGGAAGATGGTGTGTGTGACAGCAGGAGGAGATAAAATAGAGATACAATAACAGAGACAAGGGGGAGAGAGGGACACATGGAAAGAGAGAAGAGACAACACAGTGGAAACTGGCGATGTGATGGACAGAAAGAAAGAAATAGTGAAGAGCCTCTTGGCTCCTTCTTGGAGCACCATGTGTGTCTTTGTTGTGAGAAATGCAGCCACAGTAGTTAGTCACTTGGCCATGCAGTCATTCAATCAGCCAGTCTGTATGTGTGGACTGTGAGTCTGTGTGCATGTTATCTGTTCTCATATTGAGTGTCACTGCAGCCACAAGCCCATTGATCAGAATCTAGAGAAACACACAGGAGAGCATGGCTGTGTGTGTGTGTGTGTGTGTGTGTGTGTGTGTGTGTGTGTGTGTGTGGAATGTAATTTTTCCAGGAGAGAACAATGGTGGGATTTGTGGTCCTTTCATTATGTCAGTACTGAATCTCTGTGTCAACTCTTCTCCTCCATAGAGAGGGTTCATCATTTTACTTCCTCAGGCTGGGTGATACAGATCAAAGTGTATCAGAGGTGAACCAAGGTCGACATCACCGCAAAGATGCTTACAGCCACTCATATCATGGTCTCTGTTGCTGTAAATAACGGTGGTGGTGTCCTTTATTTATGACCTTTCACATTCACTGTGAGTGATCAATATACTATAAATACTCTGTCTTTATTTATGTTCAGATTGCTTCAGCGAGAAGGAAAGATAAATTTAACCTGTATGTAACCTAAAACCTGTGAAGGTTTGGTTTCCAATTTTAAGTATTTCTATATGACACTGAATATTCACCACTGAAACAGTAAGTAAGCAACATAAAAAGAGAATCAAGTGTTAGAAATGTTCTTCTTCATCATCAGGACTGAATCAGATTGTGTTGACAGGAGACAAACAATCTGTTTCTGTTTCTAAGATTGAAATGTTGTTACAGTGGAAGAATGTGATATCATTTATGATATATGTGATATATTTTCTAAGAGAGTGGAAGGAATTTGAAAAAAAAAAAAGACTTATTACAAATCAAAGACCAAAGGTTCATTTCTCATAAAATGCTCAATAATTTCCCAAAACAGCTTATCACAGTAGTTTTTAGTAAACAAACAGAAGAAAGTAGTGCTTTTGTATGGGACCACCAGTGCTAGTGTGACCCACTGATGTGTTAAATGTGGACTGTCAGTTTTTTCACAAAATTTCAATTGTTAATCACAATTAATCACATTTTTTATTGTACATTTAAAATTCTATTAGTGTGTATTCTATAAAGTTTTTTGTAAGATTGACAATGACTATATGAACAATGATGTCAGCTGACAACAAGTCTTCATGATGTTGGCTGGTCTGCAGTCAGCTGACACCATTTAACAAGAGCTGGATTAAACTACTTTTATTTAGTTTCATCCTCAGGTCTGTGGACACTTGATCACTGCTAAATAGTAGCTTTAGCCTGTTAGCCATTAGCATCCATCTGATTAGCTGCACTAGCATGTTTAGCTGGTAGCTACTAGGTCAAACTTGAAGTACTTTGGAAACATTTTATTCAAAAGGTGTATGTTACATTTTACATCTCTACTGAGCTATCTGGCAGTTTTTCAAAATAAAAGGCACCATTCAGAAGCATAATGCTGTTGGTCTTCCCAACAACTACAGCAGGAAGCAGGACACTGCAGCAAAAAGTGTGTGGAAGTGATGAAATTTTATTGATATATATATATATATATATATATATATATATATATATATATATATATATATATATATATATATATATATATATATATAATCATTATATTATATATAAATTATAATAAATTTATAAATAATTAATGATTATATATATATATATATATATATATATATATATATATATATATATATATATATGTATATGTATATATATATATGCTTTGACTTTAATCGCAATGAACATGTTGACACTGACAGCGCTAGATCTGATGGAGCTCTATGACACAGAGGGTTAATGTCTTATGAGGTGGTCACCTTATCTGTTCAGTGATCACAACATGAGACATCATTGGTGCATCACTGTACATTGGATTGTACATTCAAAATAAGAGCACTGGCCTAGTGTTATTGTCTGACCTGCAGATCCATAAAGCATCGATGCAGCTATTTTAGAGGATGATGTAGTCATTCCTGTGCAGTGTATTCACCCTTCAGTTTCACTTCAAATAAATATAGGAACGTAGTGCGCTTGATTAAATGAAAGAAAGGAAGAAAACGCTGCATGCATACATATACCTCGTTAACCCTTACCTTATGTACTCATACATATCCTGTGTAGTGATGGACAGTATGTTTGTACAGTTTGAATGAATGCATTGTTTATTTTGAAGCCTTTTACTGGAAAAGGAGGTAAAAAAAATTGAAAATGATTATAGTAAACAATGATGTGAGGGCAGACGAGGTGGGCTGATGTTGCTGATATTTTGCTCAGATTCATCCGTGAAAGGCAACACAGCTCTTTTCTTAGTGTCCTTGAATCAATGTCCAAATTGTGTTTTAACAATATATTACCAATCCCTGGTTTGAAATACATAATTCAGCTTCTGAGATTGCCTTTACAGAATGTGTTCAGTCTTAGATACTAAACACTTCCAACAGAATCCATGTGTCTCCACATAATAAACACCTGCATGCTTTTCTAAACACATTAGGGAGACATCTGTCCTCGCCAGAGATGTGTATCATCTTATTACCCTAATCGTCAAATCATTAAAATCTCATTTCTCACACTCTCCTGTTCGAGAAAGAGCTAGAAAACAAACGCGTCATCGTGGTGGTGCTGGGCGGCCAGACGGCCAGATTGCTTTGTGACAAGCGATGCTTGTAAAGTTGCTAATGAAACACTGATGAAGCCTAAAGCGTACTGCTTTCTCTTTACATTTCAAAAGAAGTGGCTTCTTAAATTTCCCACTGCTGTGATTCTCAGGAGCAAGCTTGTTTCATGTTTGTTCATCTCAGTGGAAATTACAGAAGCCCAGGGCGAACAAAAACATGGCACTGACTCACGCAAACTTCTTTCTTTCTTTCTTTCTCGGCAGGGCAGGTTGTATCATGTCGGCTCCTAAGCAGCCAGTTGAGCCACTGTTTACTTCCCATGGGTAAGTATGGGTCATTTAGCGCACTCCTTACTATTACTCTGGAAAGTCCCTGTGTTAGCATGTTGATGGGGATGAAGCCAAGGAGCCAGTACACACTCTTGGCCTGAATGGAAATGAATTCATTGCATTCTGTGGTGCATTAAATTGAATATTTTTTATCCGTTTAGATACTTTTCTCGGACGCTCCCACTAATGCGTGACATGTACAAATTGTTTGCATTAATGCTATGAGTGAGCAGTGACTTGTTACTCTGCTTTGCCGCAGCCTACGCCTCAACAGCTCAGGACATTGTTCTCCTTCCTCCCAGAGATGGAAGGAAGAGGAGGGCATACAGTGCTTCACCTGCATGTACATGTAGCAACAGTATCCACACACAGCGGAAAAAGCCTCCCACTCTTTTATTACACAACCTAAAGACCACTGCACAGCAAGCCCTTTTTTTTTTTTTTAATTTTGATAAGATCTGTTCCACACCGAAAAGATGTACACTGAGTCTTATGCATTTAATGACTCTCTTCAAAACTAAATAATTACACAGATGTGATGGATAGCACCAGTCCCAAATAGGGCTAATGAATGAATTACATTAGCAAGAAGCTGTTGTTTAGCTGTTAAGAGCTCAGTCACCACTGTCTGAACTTTATACATCCTTTGTTATGTCATCATCCCCAATTCAAACTGCTCTGCTGCTCAGGTTGTATCTGTTAGAGTAGTGGAGAAGAGGATGTGTTTACTCTTCCTCCCTTTAACACATGCTGCAGATTAGTTTTGTGCCTCGTAGTCCCTGTGCGTTCTCATCTCACAGGTATCCATGGATCCAGTCTACCTGGTGGAGTAGTGGTTGTGCAGACCAGTCAGGCTTCATCTTCTGGTTCTGAGTGACGTGGTGGTGATGAGGTCATCTTGCGGAGGTTTCTCCTGTTTGGTGTGGTGGAGAGGACGACATGCTGCCCAGGCTTCTTCTGGTTGGCGTGGTGGAGAGGACGACATGCTTCTCATCCTTTGCTGATAGCTTGATGATGCTCTTCATCCCCTTGGACACTCTCATACAATTCTATATATATGCACTGTATATTAGCTGTTGTTATATTGAGTTGGACATTTCCATACAATTTTGTATGTAGTGTTAATGTGTTTTCATTGTTGTTATTCTGTACACATGGCATCTATTGAACATCTGTCCATCCTGGAAGAGGGATCACTCCTCTGTTGCTCTTCCTGAGGTTTCTTCTGTTTCTTTTTCCCTGTTAAAAGGGTTTTTTTTGGGGGGAGTTTTTCCTTAGTCGATGCGAGGGTCATTTGTAAAGGACAGAGGGTGTCATATCCTGTACAGATTGTAAAGCCCAATGGGGCAAATTCATAATTGTGATATTGGGCTATACAAATAAACTTGACTTGACTTGACTCTGCAATCACCTGGTACAATCTCTCACTTATGGACCTGATGTTTTATTATTTTATTTTTATTTTCTAATTATTTGGTGATTGACAAAAGGTCAAAACTAGAGGGTGCAGACAGCAATCCAGCAGAATGTACGGTAAATGGACTTTATTTATTCAAATCTTTTTAAAATAAATGACTTCATAAAGCCACTTTTTTGTTATTTATCAGTCATTTGAACTGCCACAATAATGTAATGAATTTACATGAAAATACCTCAAGTTGAGGGTTTTTCTCAGCAATTTTAGGTGAGATTAAAAAAGAGATTAATTAGACTAATTAATTATAGATCATAATGAATTAATCTCTCAATTTTTTAATCTCTTGACAGCACTACATGTAATAGATATCATTTGTACAGTTAGAACAGTGAAAAACACACAAGCCAGTGAGAGAGAGCATGAGAGCGTCTTCATTCTCAGCTCAACTTGACATCACTCCACCGTGTTTTTACATAGCAAAGAGTCGTTTGCTGCTATATTAATGCTCAGCTACAGTACGTACACTAGGCAGTCATAAGTTAAGGCTGCCTGTTGTAGTGCTGATGTGCGTTGTTAAGAGGAGCCAATAAAAGGAGGCATTCTGCTTTCAAGCTGAATTAGGCAATTTCACACATTGCCAGTTGCAGAGAGAAGGGGTGACTTCAGTTCACAGAACTCGTAGAACTTTCTGCCACCGTGTGCTCTTGTTTGCCAGATTTATCCAGGTGTACATAAAGTGCAAATATGAAGTGAAGCATTGCATGACATTGAGGACTAATGATGCACCGAATAAGTGAATTGCTTCAATAAATATAATCCAAACAAATGACACACATGAATGAACAGAAGAACCGTCTGCTTATGAAGCATTTCCTTGCTTAAGGGTATTTCTCCTCCATCTTTGGATATGCTCATCTAAAAATAACCACCAGTGCTTTATTGCTTGCGGCAAAGCATTTCAGACCAGACTTTATTGTCTGTCTTCATTATAATTGGGTCGCTAGTTATTGGTTTCTACATGAACTCTGTGCTTGAGGCTGCGAGACATCAATCCTTTCTTTTCAGCCTTGTTTGTTTCTGATTGTTACCATCACAGAGAGGACATGACCAACACATTCACCTGCAAATTAGTGAAGTAGATGACATGATTTGATGAGCCCTGGCTACATTTAAAGCATCTCATAAAAATCCTTTCAAATGTTGTTGCACTCAAAAAGTGACACAGGGGCATAAAAGTCACTTTAAACTGTGTTGCTTAATCTGCAGTTAGTGATTTAAATTCCTCCATCGGAAACTTTTAACGTGACACCCTCTTGGGGCTTTCACGTAATTAACTTTAAATGCTACTCGCTAAAAGACAACAAGCACTTTAAATTGCATACATTCAGCTTTATTACAGAACCTTTTCTGCTTTATGTGGGTGATCATTGCAGGCCTTTTCTTATTGAAGCAGATGCATAGGGATTGAGGGAAACACTGTTTTCCTGTTGATGGAATTTCAAAAATTAGACATGCAAAACCTGTTGTTTTGGCTCTTTCTTTCCATTTTCTGACAGTGTTTTCACAATTGGTAAATAATTCCTGCTGCCAATGACGCAATGACGCAAAACTGTGCAGGCACTTTGTTAGCTAGCGTTAAGTTGAGATGAATTTTACTTATAATCCTTACAAACAGAGGATCTGGGATATTTGGTAAACAGCTTAAACATATAGATAAAATCAAAAGAGGTATGTGGTGCATGGTATCACCACAACACACCACACCCTGTCAGGAATCTAAGCTAATTAACTTTAGCGCTTAATGGTAGACCACGAGTTAAGATTAATTCTGGCGCCTGTGTCACTGTTACTTTCCCAGGAAACCTGTCCCTCTCTGTCTGGGTGAGCAATGTGCGCCCTAAAGTGCCAAAGCAGACATCTTCTCTTTTCACATTCCTTCAGCCAATATTGCCTGAGGGGGGGATTTTAGATAGGACCCCTCCTTACTGGGAACAATGGATCAATGGCGTGACTTTGCATGTTCCCCTGAATTCACTGCATACCTTCAGTGACCTGGTGTGTGTGGCCTGAGGACAGAGATGGATAGAGACACATAGAGAAAGAGAAAAGAGATAGAGAAAGATAGAAAGAGATAGAGAAAACACACACACATACCCAAGCATGGATATATATTTATACAGAAATGCATTCATATATCTATGCATAAATACGAGTGACATACACACATGCATTGGCATACATATTTGCTCATTGGTATGTCAGATAGCAGGATTAAAGGGGACAGTGTGGTTGTGTATGTTTATAAAGATGTAATTAGGCTAGTGAACTGGGAGCCTCTGCATCCCCAAATGGTTATTGATCCTGCAGCAGGTGGTGAAAAAATGTTTTGTGCGTGGGAATCCTTCTATTTATGTATCTGTATGCATACTAGACAGCCTGCATGTTGTCTGAGTGTGTCCGTCTGTGTGCGGAGTGTGTGTTAAGTGTGTTTATATGCACGCTCAGAGCTGGGGAACAGGGGGAAAGGGTGGGGCGCATTAACAAGTGACATTTATAGCTATTGTCTCATCTGTCAAACCCTGCTTGCTCTCTGGGTCTTTAATTTGCTAATTAGGCCGCAGGACCCGTTTGTTGTGAAAGACCACCAACTAGAGGCTTATCTGTTTTACAAGATTAGTCCCTGACAGAGTGGAATGCAATATTTATCCCACTGACACCTTATACCTCAGCACACCCTGGTATTTTTACAGGTCTGAGCACAGACATTAAGTTTAGTCTAAAAAATGTTTTTGTGGAGGAGAGACACGATAGTAACTTAGAAAAAGTCATTTTCAGAGACATACTCAGTTTATTTACCAGAAAAATTCACAAGCTGGTATTTGTGTCATTGGCCCAGTACAAGGACAATAACAAAAATAATCATCAGCACAATACTGACATGCATAGCTGCTGACAAGCAAAGGCAAGGACAGCTGCCATGTTGGCTGTGAGCCCTCAGTTTATTTTCATGAAGAGCATCAGGGGTTATTTACTGCAGTGCCCTGATTGACTCATCCAGCTTACAGTTCTATGGATCTGCTGGTTTCAGTTGGACTTATGAAACAGTCCTGTCACACGTTCCCATAATATGTTTGTAATGGTAGTCAGTGTTGGTTGGGGTGGTCTGTGTTAACTTAACTAAATTTACGTCTTTAGCTTAAATAACGTAACAAACAATGGCATTGTTTTACTGAACCTGACCAACCATTTTGACAACATTAACAAAACTGTGCATGTAATCTGGGAGAAAATGTTTCCCTCAAAACATAATTGAGAAAGCAGTTTAGCTGTGTGGGAATATAACTTTGTAGGAGACAGGATTGGCTGGAAAACACAACATACACAGGAGCATGTTGACTCTGGGTAAAACTGTCACTAATGCAATTACAGCTTTTACTTTGGCTTTGTTGACAGTTTTAACTTTCTCTAAACTGAAAGTGGAGTTGTAACAACTGTTTGATGGGACTTCAAAAGGTATGACTCACCTAAAACACTTCATTCATGCTTCAAATCTAGTCATTGGGTCTGTAAATTGGCCAGTGCATCAAAAAAAAGTTGTTTTGTCATCTTGTGAGCCGTACGGGTCAAAATGTTCAATGTTTTTTTTTTTTTTTACTCTAGCAGCTAACCCTGAAAATGTTGAATCTGTTTTTTTCTACTTGTTTGTTGGTGCTGACTGCTTATGTCAGTTTTGTCTAGCTGAAAGCTTTTTAGATTCCCATTCCAACAGTAGGTGAAAGTTTATCAAAAATCAATAGGGCTACTGTGGTAGACAGAAAAAATATAATCAGATTTGTATAAGTTATATAGTATATTTATTTGTGCAACATAACATAAGTGTAACATAAATTTCACTTTTAAATTAAAATTAAAAAATAACTCCTTCTTACATTGTTTAGCTAACAGCTGCAGGACATTTGGTTCTTTTCTGTCAGGAGTGAAAAAGGAAATTAGACAGGTTAAATTGTCAAAGTCAAAAAGTACAATGTAGAGAAAGGTAAAGCAACAGTGGCAGTTACACTCACCAGCTCAGTGTCAGCATTGTTTCTGTTAACCAGACCACATTGTTTCCTTGACCTTAATCAGGTAGTTGTCATGCAAACCAAGGTTTGTGCCTAAACCTAACAAACCTTAAAGTGGCGAAAATGAATATCTTTTTTAAATATTGCATGTAATGAAAAAGTGAAAACAATAGTGAGTAGAATATGTCCGTTAACAGTAGAAAAAGCACAGGAAATACATCATTGAAAAGACATCTGATCAAAACGTCACTATTGGGACAAATCAACAGTTCTGTGTTTAGTATGTCAATACGTGAAGTCTGAGTTTTTGTGTTTTGATGAATGAGATTTTATTATTTGAGCCAGAATGAGTGGTGCTCTGTAAGATCAACAACCACTGAGTCATTATGTGTTTTTGAGACAGAGAACTCTCACAGAGTCCTTCATATCTATATAGGAAGACGTTTACCATGTTCTACGGTAGCCCAGAACAGACAAACTAGAGTTCTAAACCATAAAGCTGCCAGCTGCCATCTTACTTCCATTACTCCCAAAGTTATGTTATTATTATGATGTTATGCTGCTGAATCCCACTCACTGTTCCTTTAATAAAAACTATCCCCAAAAATAAATGTTATAAAAGGCTAAATAATTTACTTTTAGGGTCACAGGTCAAATTAATAACCAGATTTCATTCTGGTTTAACAAATATAACCAATACCTATGTGTGACACTTGGGTTATGAGGATGACTACTTGACTGCTGTGTCAGTATGACAGCTGGTCATGATAATTAGTTGCAGGAATATAATTGTGTCATATCTATAGACTGACAGACAGGCAAAGCTGAGTCTCAACTCAGACAAGCAGATTGTGTCTGCAGTTATTCCCTCAGCTGTCCTCTTGCTACAAAACTTCATCAACTAAAATAATGTGTCATCCTTTGATTTTCCAGTCATGGCTTACTCCAACAAATAAAACAATTCTGTGAGCTTTTTATTTGTTCGCTAACAGTGGCTCCTGACAGCTGATGAGGCTGTTACAAACCATTGCCGTATGATGAAAACATCAAATGACAAGAGTTTGATATCCCTATAGCCAGGTAATGATCTCTTGTCTTAAAGAGGAAAATAGCCACACTTTTTGACTGTAATAAATCAAAATATTTGAGGGTTTGGAAAGGGCTGTGAAAGCCAAGAGGGCTCACTGTGATACCTCCAGTCTTTCTCCAGTCAGAACATCAGTTATCTTCCACCACGGGCTGGAAACTTGCCTCCCCGAGAAATGCTTCACGTCCTCTTGTCCCCACTGAATCATATCCCCTCTCCCATATCTTCCTCCTCTACTGGCTATAATATGCTCTTATCTTGAACTTAGCAAAATCCTTTCTACCTCTCAAGCTTGGCTTTCATTTCTCTTATTTCACTTTAAAGCGCTAGTCTCTTTCATGATAATTCTCAGGTCACTGTAATATTGTCAGGACACTGTGGTGCTGGCCAGCCTGAAACCTAATTAAAGGCAAGAGTGAGAAATTGCCAAGTTTTGTTTTTCATGATGTGCATTCAATTTTAAATCAACCCTAATTTTAATCCTGTGAGTCCCAACATTGACGCAATTTTAACTGCTCTCTCTGATTACTCCTATTATCAGCTCTCAAGAGTGGAAATAAACACAATTATCCCAGATGAATTTCTGTCTTAAAATATCTGTTTTTGCTGCAAAAAAGCATACAACAACCAGGAGCGAGTCCTTGGTATGAATTAGCTGAACTTAATAAAAAAATAAATTCATAAATGAGGTGTAGCATGTTATGACCCAATTCTGAACAAAATGCTCTTACCTCCAGATGTTGATAATCATATACTATCATAAGACACCATAAGAGCACTAGTGTCTGCAGCTGTACAGTGGATATCTGCAGTACAGTGACTCAGGGGTCAGATATCAACCTTATTATTAATTTAAGTAATAAATAACAGCCTCTCCCCCATGCTGTTTCAAGTCACAGTAAATGGTCAATTTCTGTTGTTGCTTGTGCCATCGCCATAGAAACGGCTGCATGCAAACCTAAATGCCACTCCAAACTGCTAGAGAAAATTGACTTTTAATGGTATGGTGAGGGCTCCATTTTGGGAGAGCCAAAACATACGACTTAGAGGAATGGTGCAATAACAAGAGCATTTATTGACAGGATGACAGGCAGGCAGATGAGCACAGGATTTACCAGCGGGGAGGTGGAAGAAGGCATGCGCCTCAGGCTAGTGAGGACATGCGCCAAAGGAGGCCCTGCACTGGCTCTTCACTGTACTAAAAAAAAAAAAAAAAGAAAACAAAAAACTACTCTCAAAACGAAAGGGAAAACCAATTACTGATACCGTAAAATAAATGATCTTTCTAAAAAGGCTGTAAAGGAGGCTATAAGGATTCATCTGGAAAACTAAGGTAATAACTGGGTAAACTAGAAATTAAAAACCAACTAGAAAAGCACTCAGAGAGCACAGACCTCTGCCAAGGCAGCGGCGACTTTTTATTATTTAAAGTTACCCCCACCACCAAGGAGGTTATGTTTTCACCGTGGTTTGTTTGTTGATTTGTCAGTTTGCAAAGTAACTCAAAAAGTTATGGATGGTTTTTGACGAAATTTTCAGGATTTGCCGGAAGTGGCCTAACTTAAAACCGATTAATTTTTGGTGGTGCTGTTGAATTGGATCCAATCACCCCCAAAAATTCATTGGTTCTAAGTTAGACCACTTCTGACCAACCCTGAAAATTTCGTCAAAATCCATCCTTAACTTTTTGAGTTATTTTGCAAACCATCAAACAAATAAACAAACACCAGTGAAAACATAACCTCCTTGGCGGAGGTAATAAACTAACTAATAACTACACTGAAACTAGAAACAAGAAACAAAAGACTGCACTGTGGCTGTGAAACTTACAACAAAAATACTCTGAAGGATCAAGAGGGATGCTGGAAATCTTGGAGACAGTAACATATGACAAGACTATTTATTTAACTATTCAACACAGGAGGGCAGGAAGCAAAGCAATCTGAAATGACAGGGAGACAGAGTTACTTTCAAAATAAAACAGGAAGCGACAGGACAAACATGCAGGCACAGGACAAAAATGGTGAACTTAACAAAACCAGACAGACAGAGCATGACAGGATTATTTGATTTGTTTGTCCAACACTCTTAAATTTCTTGGTTACTCAAGGTTAATCCACACATCTACACCAGTCAGAATCACAAATTGCATTACTGGGAAAAGCCTAATTTATAATAGAGTACTGAAAAAAGACATACAGTAGGTAGGTTATATCCCAATAAGTTACAGGCTAAAATTAGACATATATTTCCTTTCATCTGACATGTTTATTTAACTTCCTGCTGATGCAGTGGGATTAAGACATCCCTTTCGCAAATTAGACTGTGCATTTCTCACATATGCCACGAGACACATAGACTAGAGCTGACATGTCCACAACATTTTCTCTGAAAACAGTGTCTCATTGTGTTAATTCTGATGGCAGTAAAGAAAGCTTGAACTGCCTGTTCATGGCAAACATGGTCATGGCTGCAGCACAAGAGCACGACACACAAAGAAACACAAAGTGTGTGTGTGCGTGTGCCAGAACACATTAATGAGCCTGCATGTGTGTTGCTGTGTACGCATGAATGCAATCGCAGACACATGTATTAAAGGCAGTGTCGGTACTCCTTTCATACATGTCCAAAAACAACAGATTGTGATGTAATCAGGACTCAGTAGAGAATAAAAAGTGAAGATATGTGCACATAAACACACATCCCCCATCTTACAGTGTCTCCATCACATTAGGCCCTCTGTGTTTCTCTGCCCCATTTCTTTCTGGCTGCACTCAGATGAAATATTAACAAGGAGGACGACACCCTAACCCACATACTGTATCCTGCGCTGCCAATTCAACTGACTGCTTTAATAGGCACAGGAGCAGAAAACACACAAACACACTCTTACACACACACACATGCAGAATTGATGTTGCCTATAAATGTAGAAATACATGGTGGTGCTGTAAAGACCATTATGAACATAAACGCAGACACAAACCGGCATCACAAATGAAAGCTTTTTTCCTTTTTAGACTGATGAACACCCGCTAACGATGGAGAGCAGTCTTCTCAGAGCAGCGGTTTATCTTTCTTGTAGATTGATTGAGTACAGTGCACCGTTTTCCTATCACATGCTCATCGGATTATCTGACACACTCTGAATACCTGCCGTTCAATAATCAATTTGCTTGCTATCTTTCAAATTACACTGTCAAACTGTCTCGTCGCTTCACCTTCTCTCTACCTAAGCATCTGCCGCTCAGTGACTTCTCACTGCCTACAATTTTTCACATTATTGCATATTTAAAAGCCATCCTTCCTCTCTCTCCTTCCCTTCACCTGAGAGACAATTACACTATTTAAAATATAATAACACTATATTGGCAACACATTTTTCCAGGAAGTGGGGGGCACTCATTAGAAAAGTGAGAGGAAGATGAGAGGATGGTGTGAGAGGCGGTGGGGTGAGGAGGGGCAGCAAATAGGATTTGAAGGCTAGCAAAACTGGAAGGCTATCCAGGAGAAGGGAGTTGTCACTTTTCATTAGATGCAGTCACACTGACGGGCCACGGTTCGCCTGACTCCTTCCCTGCATTCATACGGGGAGATGAAGAGCGGTACAGCTGGAGAGATTTACCTTCCTCCCCTCTCCTCCTCAATGTGAGCATTGCATTTGTGTTTCTGTCACATGTCCTGCCTCTGTCCCTGCTGCTTGTGTGTCTTCATGTCAGCACTAAAAACCCTGCCTTTTGTCTCATTCAGCACAGTTGCAAAGGGGAGAAGTTATTTTAGTCTTTTTGCTCAAGAAATAAATGTCCCATTCATTTTTTTTAATCTACCCGCTAGTTTCACACTGAAACTAGCGGGTAGATTTTCTAACAAGGGTCGACCCGCCTTGGCTCGCCATTAGGACGCTTCCAAAGTGCTAGCTGATGCGGCTCTGACCTCCACCTGTGAGAGCTGTGTGCCTGTTATTTCCTCCCTCCCATACGTCATCCCGTTGATGTCATCATTACAGATTTAAGTGTGCCGGAACACTGCAAGGTAAACAATGGACAGCATGGACATGAGCGAGTCACATGTTAACGTTGTTGTTTCCTGAGCTGTAGTTTTATCCTTTCTGCAAAGTCTACAATCTCAGTGCAGATTGTAAAATGTCTGAGTGCTAATGCATACTGCTAGCCTAGAAATCTAGACACACCCTAGCAGCAAAAAATATTTTTACCTAGTAGGATAGTCTAGTGGCACACCATAGGAGGTAATCATGGCTCAGGCAAGAATCTGACCAATTGGACCAATCACAACGCTCTATCTGCGTAGCGAGTCGTTGGGGTGGGCGTAGCACGATGACGACAGGGCTGCGTGATGCTGGAGATAGCATAACAAGGACGATGGCTGTGGTTAACAAACAGCAGTCTTTTGAATCAGCTCTGTCATTGATGTTGGTCGAGTTAGACTTGGGCTTTTCTTTGAAAGTTGAAAGAAGCACTCAAGTCATCCGTTTTAAAGAAGGTTGTATTTGCTGTTTTGCTGACCGGCTACAGCAAAAGTCTAATATACCAGATGGCTCATAGTGCTGGCCTCTTATTGGATTGATCACAGGCTGTTCCCACTCACAGGCTTCAACTCTGCCTATAGACTGCCCACAGACTGTACATTTGGTGTTATAGTCTTGCTTGTCTGGCTAGCATACTGACATGATCACCTAAAAAGTTGTGTCAGCTCGCTATACAAGCTGTGTATAAACACAGTTGTGCAGTTTACATCAGGATTCCTGATTGGTAGGATTTCCTGAGAATGACAGGACATAATTCACGTATGCGCTTCCATGAAAGATTTGTTGATTTGTTGGAAAAAATCTCTGTCGGTCTTATGGGAGTGGACCAAAACTTTGCTCTGTTTGTCTGTCTCAGAATGAGCAGCTCTGCAGCTCTAGAGCTTCACAATGACAACAGGCTGACCAGGGACTACAGCAGAACAACATTGGGTAATTTAGCAGGTCGACGTAGGACGTCTTTCACACTGCAGGTGAGGCAAGCCGATAAATTCCCGGGTCGATTGGAGGGTGAATTGAGCTGGATCAAAATGCTTCAAACCCCTTCACACTGCAGGAAAATCCCAGGTCAACTCAGAATTTTTGTGCCATGTGAAAGTGGCTAATGTTAGGTGACTGACACTTGGAAGGGTATGAGACCATAATCTGCATATAGGAAGTGGACGTTGTCACCGGGACGTCACCTGGTTTGTGCTGCAATTTCCTGTGTTCTGTTTTTGGCCATCAGCAGCTTGAATCATTCATACTGGCTAACTTGTCTAAATTCTCTCAGCTAAATCTGGGTTAATTGGATGAATTTTGCAACAGTAAGGCTGCGTTCACAACTGTGTTGTGCCTCATACATTAGCGACGCTTCTATAGCAACAGCAGCTAAGGCCCATGGGTGTCATGGTATTTGAACTAATGACCAACACATAAACATAAACATGCATTATAATATCCTGTTTTTATGTTGAGAAATGTAAAATAAAACAGATTCTTCTGGGCCCAGCAGCTCCTTGGCTCTTTATATGCTGAATATTTTTGACAGGTCATAGGAGGATCTTCTTCAGACTCTCCCTCTCCAGCTTGCACACTTTCTCTGTCTTTGTCAAACTTAATATTATCACTTCTAACTCTTCTCTTCTTGCCCTCACTCTCTGGCTCTTCAGTCTCACTTTGTGGGCTTGGTTTACTTCTACTCCTCCTCTCATAAATGCTCCTGTCATGTACCATCACGAATAGTGAAACACCACCCCGGTCAGTAAAGCCTGGCCTGTCTGAAGATGTTAGGAGCAATGAAAACCTTCTCCAGCAGATAGTCTACACACTGTGCTGACATGTTTGTGTGGTGCCTGGATGCTGCACTGAGCAAATCGTTATGTTCGCTACAGTCAGAGTTCACAGTAGTCCACAGTGCTGTATCCTGGCTCAGGTCGTCCCTGTCTAGGTAATAACGACACAGCCTAACTCCTGACTAATCCAAAATATAAAAACAAATATAAATAGAGGTGGATTGTTAGTGGTGCTGATGCAGCAGAACAGACAGCCACTTGCTATGTCACTCACCTTTGCCCTTGCCCTCCATTACGCCTCACTTTAAGTCCTCGGTTCAGTAAGTTAAACAGCAAAGTTATATACAGTTGTCACGAATTGGGAAATTAGATTTAGTGACCAAAACCGTTTTTCCCACCGGGAACATTTTCAACATGGGGGTCCATAAAGCCTGACTCACTATTAGGAATGCACTGGAGCCTACCCCAGCTGTCTTAGGGTGAAAGGCAGGGTACACCCTGGACAGTCTCCAGTTCATCACAGGACACATAGAGACAGACAACCACTCACACTCACATTCACACCTATGGTCAATTTAAATTAACCAATTACCTAATCCCCATGCATGTTTTTGGATGGTGGGAGGAAGCCGGAGTACCAGAGAGAACCCACGCAGACATGAGGAGAACATGCAAACTCCACACAGAAAGTGCCGGGCATGAGCACAAACCCGGTACCTTCTTGCTGTGAGGCCACTAAAAAACAAAGGAAGAAAATATATATATTTTAATTGCACATGAAATGTTAGTTAAAGACAATTATTAGAAGAATAAAATATATCTGTACTATTTGTTATACCCTGCCTTTCGCAGGATGGATGGATATTTGTTATGTGGATGTGACCTGTAGAAATAGCCATAAATTTGCCAATTACCTGCAGAGGTAATGGCATTTCATCAGCTGTTGACTTCCTCTTGCGTACAAAATATCAAATATTTTGCCTTTATTGGCTAGTGACAGTTATGAAAGGCAGAGAGAGGAGATGACATGCAGCAAAGGGCCACAGGTCATATTTTTGCTTCAGTGTGGTCATTTCAGTTTATATAAGTGAACTTATCTGTCACACACCCCAGTGCCTGAGAGAAACCTTCTACTGTCACAAAAATCAGTGGTCAATTGTCCACTTATGGTTTTTTTGTCATTGACATTTTCAATTATCTGACTCAGCCACGGTGGCATGGAACATTTTTTTCCCTACACAATAGGGACAATGTGTGCTGTCAGTTATAATAATACTCTCAAAGATGACCTAGTTCTGGGACAAAATACCAACCATTATCAAGATATTTTACCCTTCTTCCCCTTCAATCATATCACTCTCTCCCCATCCCTCCACGTTAGCTCAACGTGTGCTCTATTCTGCACATTGCCAAAGCTAACTGCATACTTTCTTCTCTATTCCACACTCTCTACTCTCTACAGTAATAGAAAAGGTTCTTGTCCTGACACTCCTATTTTTCTCTCTTTCTCAATTAAACATAAATGAAATGAAACACATTGAATGAGTTTCACATTTTACTCTTTCTAAAATGAGACATGCGTTTCTGATGAGTGACACCTATGCTCGTCTCACACAAACAGATAACAGAATAAAGCTGAAAGAAATGAAAGGACAGTCAGAAGTTTAAACCCAAATTTGTTTTAATGGCTCAGATAAACACTGCTCTCTATTCTAGTACAGTGCTTTTGGTTTGATTTCCAGCTTCTCCTAACAGCATGTAGAAGTGTCTATGATCCAGACATGGAGCCCCAAACGGCCCCTGAGGAGCTCCTCACATGGTCCCTCTGCTTCCATGGGGGTATGGATCTGTGTGTGTGGTCAGTGTGTTGTATTGTAAAGTGCTTTGCAGAGCTCTTGGGACAGAGGCACAATATAATGCAGTCTTTTTACCATCACCCTACTTCATATTATTACATATATCATGTTCATGTATCTCAATCATCACCAGAACAACTGCATGTTAAGTGCCTTGTTTGTCTGTAGCCTCACACTAACTGTTGTTGCAGAGAAGAGCGTTTTTCATTCACTCTTCAGGACCTTGTCTGAGAGAAAGAGCTACAGGTATATAAGGAACAACACCTTGTTGCCTGATAATAATTTGCGACAAGTTGCGTGCTACATTTGTTAAGTATGACAAATGAGAAAGTCAGCTGAGGGTGAGTGGGTCAAAGAAACACTGGACTTTCACGCAGAAGTGAATCATTATTAAATATGTGGTAAAAATGTAGACAGATGATCATGTTCCTCTGCCTCCTCCACCAGTCTCTACAGCAGCTGTCAAACACATGGAAACTCACAGCGTGGACAGTGAAGTGTCACTGTAACGCTGTTAATTTTGACAGGAACTAATACTCTAACTTGTTATTTTTTTAAAAATAAACACAGTTACCATTACAATATGGTACATTTGTCCGTTAATTGGTAAATGATTGATGAATGGAGATTGCTTTCATTCACGCTCTCAGATGTCTCTATGGACGGGGGGACATGTCCCCTTCAGATTCATAGAGACACTGATCTGTCCCCCCACTTTCCCAGCATAAGGAGACAAACATTATGGTAAAGCAGAGAATTAATGTCATTGCAGCAGCATTGGGAGCCCGAGGTTTGTGTGTTTAAGCTCATGGTGCGTTCAAGTTGTACACAAATGTCGGAATTTCAAAGCTCCAAGTCAGAATTTAAATCAGAACCCCCATGAAACTGGTTCTTCACCTCTGAAAGCTGGATTAATGTCACTAACCTGACATAGAATTAATGCTATCTGATGCTGACATAAACAGTAGCTACATGTTTTGTTGTACGTCTGTGAGGCTGGAAAAGCTGGGCGCACTAAACTTTAAAGCCCCCGTGTGATGTTTCAAGTTGTTTATTGACAGTTTTAGTTTTTATCACTTAAAAGATTTACCTCATTCGTGAGTAATTACCTCCACAAAAAACTGCAGTGTTCTGACAGACTTGCCATTTATATATACTTTACATTGGCATAGCCAGTGCAGGTAGCCATGTTGCGTCGCCATCTTGAAACTACGGACTCTGTGAGGGTACAACAGGTAAAAACGCCTTTTCTGTTTTTTACCTTTTACCTGAGAGCGCGACTTATTTGGCGGACTAAAATGCTAGATGACAGTAATAACAATTTAACAACACTGACCTCATCATCTGAGAGAATGTTGGTAGAAGTTGTATTTGCGGATGCCATCTCGATGAAATCTCTCAATATCGCAAATGTTCGCCCTCGGCAACTGTAGAAGGAAACGGGCACTGAAAGAAAGGTCGGGCTAAAGAATAATGTGCAGTACACCACCTCACTGCTAAATGAGAGTCATTCCTACGCAGAGGAGCTTTAAGGATACGCTGATCTGAGCTTCAAGTTCCAACGTCCAGTGAACACACCATAAGGCAAACTCTCACTCCCCAGGGTCCTAAAGAGTAACCATAAAATAACTTTACACTGTAACATGTAACTTTTTGGTGTAGGTAATCAAAAAAGTAATCAAATTACTTTTTGAATGGAGTAACTAGTAACTGTAACTAGTGCTTGCAAACTTCCATCATGTCAAACTAGGAGCACTGGTCAAATGTAAATAAAGATTATGTTTCTGTAATGTCTCAAATGTATTCAGAAATCTATTTTAGAGCACTGTTTAATTGTAAAAAAATAATCAAACTAAACCATGTTGAGCACAGTTAAGTCAAAATGACATTCACATTTTACAGCGAAATAGTAAAATTTGTCCCTGAAAAGTCAGTGTGTTTCTGGCGCTCATGGCCACCAGCATCAGCTGCAGTCTGTGGAGGTGAATGTGAAGCCCTCTTGCACAGGAAGATCAGAAGGCCATTTCAAGACAAAAAAACATGAGGCTTTTACCACAGACAAAGAATGATTTTATGAATGCACAGAAACACTTAGTTGAGCTTTTATATCCACTCAAGCCTTATTCCCTTCAGTGCTAAAATGCATGAACACATATAAAGCCACTCCAGGTGCTGTCACTGTGTCCATAAAGTCAATATGAGCAAAGAAACACTGTGGCAAATAAAAAAGGATTCACTACCACGTTTGATAGATTTTTTTTTAATACAACATGAAAAAGTGACTCTTTCATTTGTAGAAATCATGTTTTTTTCTTATATGACAAAAGTATTAATTTTATTTAGTTACATTCTGTTTGTAAAGAGCGCATTAGTTCTTAAATTTTAGCCTTATCTAAATTGATCTTGTACACCAATGACATTTTTGATTCACTGTACTTCACTTTAGCTGCACCTTACTGCAATGCACAGATATCGATGAAAAATGAATCCTGCATGATGATCATTCACACACCCAGGATCAATGTCATTATCATAATTCCATCTATGGAGGTGTGAAGTAAACATTGATTTATTTGCTGTTTAAGGCGCGTGCCTTTAGATACACAGTGGAGGTGGGTGAAAGAAGTAAAAGAACACAGAGTGGGAAAGAGGAACAGAGTGGATGAAAGACAGAGGTGGAAGGATGGACAGAAAGGGAAGGTTTGGGGGTGGAGTAATTCAGAATATGCAAGAGCTGCCCCCCCTCTCTCTCTCTCTCTCTCTCCACTCCTCCTCCTCTGGGTGGAAATCCATCCTTCAGGCTCTGTAGCGGACATTGTGTTGAGGACCTCGGCACAGAGGGACGTGCTCAGTCGCGGAGGCTTAAGGTCCGACAGTAACAGCCCGTCCAGCCGGGTCAATGGTGTAGTGGACACACCAGCTATTCTACTTCACAAAACGATGTGATTTTCTTTTTATTCTGCAACTCAACTTAACATTTCTTTGTTTTTCATTATTTTTTTTTCTCCCACTTTAGAATTTTGTCAAATCCGGGCACTATTCCACTATTCTTTGAGGCTATTTTTTTATTTAGTGAATGGTTTCCACCTTCCGCTGCTACTACGAGCCTAACTTTGGAGCCCGGAAGGCAGCCTGAGAGGAGCCAGAGGAAGAGGTCTGACACCGAGCAAAGGAGAGGCGAAAAACGCCACCTCCGCCACCAGCCTCCCTTTGCCACCGCACGGAGGAAGCAGCTGCAGGAGAAACGGAAGGAGGATTTAGCCTGAATTACACCACGGGATGTTAACCTGGAGGAGATTTGACGGTCAGTTTCTTTTTAAATATTTCCTCTCTGTTGTCGTGGCATGCAGGCTGTTACTACCTGAGCATTTCTTCGTCGGGTCTGAGTGTTGCCGGAAAGAGAAAGTGCTTGTCGGACTGGGGCAGACGTTCAAGGAGACACCGGCGGAGGGTAAATCAAGCGGCTCACCGGGCTGTGTATGTGGCTACTGTTGAAATGTTATTGTGCGGCGTTAAATTCGGTGCGTTTGATTGTACATCCGGGTTCGCTCCGCTGGGTTTGTTGGCATTGCGCCGTGATTTGCAGTAGCAGCAGCAGCAGTAGTAGCGGTACGGCTCCGTGGTCGGGGATATTTTTAGGCTATCGCTGTGTTATTAGCTGCCTTGCCGGGCTACTTATCCCAGTAACGAAGCGCTCTCCGCCCTGCTCCCTCTCTCCTTTCCTCGCCTCCTCCCTTCCCTCTGTCGGTGGCCAGGCGCTTGGACAGCTGAAGCTCCACCAGGCTCATTCCTCTGGCTTCAAAACCGAACAGGTGCATTTTAAAAAGCCAGTCCAGGACAGGCTGTAGTCCAAGAGGGGTGGAAGTGAGACAGAGAAGGGCCTCCTTTTTTAATTCATACTGACTGTATTTCACAGGCGGCTACATTCCGTCTACGGGTTTATTTTTGGCTCCCTATGAAGGGACACTGTCCCCTCAAGAAAATCTACGAGAAGTCATCGAAATGTGCATTCAAAGACTGGGAGTTAGCGACCTCATTTTGTTCCTAATACTATTTTCTGCCCCTCTGCTGGTGTTTATCGTGCTATAGTGGGATTCAAACTAAGTTGGTACCAGAGGGACCCACACACTAATGAACTCCACTGTGAGCACCGCAGCCCCGCTAATGAGCGCTAAACTCCCGCTATGTTGGAGGATAACTGGTCGGTAATCAGAACATGCTAGCTGCTGATGAAAACAGCCGACCTCAGCTACGCTAGCTAGCTAACCTCCTTTTTTTGTGTCGAGTTGAAGTGAGCGCGTACAGGAGGACGTTTTTGTCCACCTCATCGTGATTCCTCTCACGTCTGCTTTGCCATGGAGACGTTTGACAGCCTGCCGCGGTCTGGGTATGTCTCCTTTGACCGAGGGACAAGACAGAAAGAGAGGGGATGAAGTGTGAGAGAGGAAACTGCACAGAAAGCAGCTGAGTTTGGCTGTTTGTTGAGTTGGAGTGTGTGGAGGGACACATAAATAATATGAACGCTGCTGGACTGGATGCCAGAGTGTTTATGCTCCTACAGTGATACCAATGACACATAATTACTTTTATGATATGTGAATGTGTCAGTTTGAGCTTGCAGGCTAATCTCAAGGTGCCACATGGGGCTTTTAATGACTCTATGGGATTTTCTCAATTTTTGCTGGCGTCCTGTTAATGGTTTCTCTCTTCTCAGGGAGACAGAGGTTTAATGTCTGGCCTGGCAACAGTGTTTGTTTTTTTTTTTTTAGACAGTTTTCTATCACAGCCTGACCTTTTTGGTGTCCTCCTGGTAGCGATTCACTTCATGTCTGCCATCCTGAGTATTATGGTTTGCAGTGTGAGTGTGTAGCAGCAGCGGGCTAACAAATGAAACCATGTTTTAAACACCTCTCTTCCAGTGACACGTTTCAGCCATTTGTGTTTTTAATGCCATTTGATTGTCCAGAAATACTTCTTGACTGCTCGATTCCCACAGGCCCAAAATGCATTAAAGGGCTCCACTTGTGCGGTAATGGGTAGTTTGGAGGGGTCTTGAGTGCTCTCTTGGGTGTTGTTATTCTCTGCCTAAAGCCTGCAGGGGAGGGCTGCAGGTCCACCTATTCTCCCACTGCACCCAGTCGACCTGGATCAATACCTTCCCAGTACACCACCCATGTGATAAATTCTATTTTTTCAGTCCTTTGTGACGCGAAAGAGCAGCTGAACACACTTGCTTCGTGTGTGTGTGTGTGTATACAGGCGTCATGTTGACAGTACTGGTGTGTTTTGTTGACAAGCCGTCTTTAATCCTCTGCACAGACAACGTTGCTTGTTTCGCTTTGTTCCACCGATGATGATGATGATGATGATCACATGCACATGCATGCATGCATATGGTTGTTCCTGCACCTTGTTGTTAATTTGTTCACTGAAGTGTGTGTGTGTGTGCATGCATGACTTCTAGTTTTCTAGAGAAGATGAAGCTGGGAAAGGGCAAACATGTTTAGTGGACTTTCCCTGATCGCACAAAAAGCAGATTAGTGTCCCGAGCAGCTGTGGTAAATAAGCTGACCTCATCTTTGATGCGTGGCAGAGGACACATACAAACACAGTTTGAAATCGTGTGGATGTGTGTGTAACACCTCATCACCCTGCACTGTGAGCTGTAATAACACAGAGCTGCTCTGTGCTGTGTGTCGTGCTCTCTCTCCCTCTGAAATGAAAAGAGGTCCAGTTGTTAGTTATGAGTTTTAAAGGGTTAAATAAACAGCGAGTGTGTGTCTGTGTATCAAAGGGTTGACGCCAGCAGAGCTTGCCGCTGAAAGGCGCCTCAGTCTCCAGTGATAAGGTGTTCTTCCAGGCTGGAGAGGGTTCGATTACCTTGAGAAGGTGGTGATCAGCCTGAGATGTAACACACAGGTTGTGTTTGGCCTGCAGTGTGTTGAAGGAGAAAAGCAAAGCCTCCGTTTCGCTGTTTTACAAGGAAACCCTGGAACTCCGCATTGGTTTTTGTCTGTTTGCTATTTTTCCCACTTGAGGCTTATGTAATCTTAAATGTGCTGAGTAGCGTCTGACCTGAAACGGCCCAGAGAGGCTGAATACACAGTAAAGACTAATTCTTCTGAAACAACTTAGGAAGTGTCAATAAAGCTATTCTGGGTGACGATGGTTGAAACTTGCACAATCTAAGGGACATTTTCTACACGTCTTTGCTGTTTTTTAATCTGACAACAGCTTTGGTTTTATCCCGTTTCCATCTGGCAAACAAGATTTGGTCCTTTGTCAAAAGGGAGATCAGAGTCGAGCACATTCCCCGGACACCCCCCACCTCTCTGAGGGTGTTCCTCCTAACTCAGAAATCAATACCATCCAAAATGGGATTGAGTTCCTCTGATATGAAGCACCTTGTGTATCCTCCACATGATAAGTCTAATCTTTGGCTGTCTGCTTTTCAAACTTTTGGTACAAGTGGAGAGAGGGATTCTTTTTTCAGCTTAGAGATCAGGATAGATTCTTCTTTCTTTGGGAGGAAGGAAAAAAGTGTGCATGTTGTGGAATAACCCACTTTATCACATCGGTAGATGAGATTTAGATGCTTTAGGCGCTTTCTCTCCATGTCTCTCTTCCTCCTCCCTTGGCCCTTCTGGGCTAAAATAGGGGATGAGGCATCCGCAGAGTTTCTCTGCTGACATTTGGCTTCAGTTCTGTCGTAATGAGTCATGCTCTTGCCATGACTGAAACACCACTTGACGACACACACGCTATGTGTTTTTAGAACTGGAACATAAAACAGTCAGCGGGTGTCTTAAAGAGCTTCTCAGGGGTGTGGGAGTGGGCTACTTCTGCCACTATTCTTAGTCTGAGATAACAACAGAAAGGATAAAATAAAAAAAAAAGACTGGGCTTTGGCTGGTGGCACTGGCTAGTGGATCCAGAAGGCCTGTGAGTATAGATTGGGATGGAGTGCTCGGTCTCTTTCTGTTGTCATAGTTTCAGCGTGGTTTACAATACAGCCCCATAAAGATGTGTAGCTGAACAGAGTGTCGGCTTTGGTTTTCTGAAGGTTAATACATGTCACACTGTTGAGGAGTCTCGCTGCCTCTGAGCCTTCATTTTGACTGTCAGCTGGGCGTTTATGCATGGATGTGATTGTGATCTAGCACAGTTCTTGCTACGAGCTGTAATGCTGCAGAATGCATTTCCTCTGGGTCGCAGTGTTAAACGTGCATCAGTCTGAGCACATGTTGTTTTCCGCCACTCTGCAGACGAGTCTCCAGCTGCTGTTTCCACTCACCTGTTGGGAGTCAGTCAGCATCACAGAGAACTAAACACTGCTTAGTCAGATCTGCACCATGTCATTTGTACAGGGTGTGGAGCACTCTTTTACACAGTCATGGTTGGTGAAAGTTTGCACCCATCAGTTCATTTTTCACTTGTAGTTGTGGTACTGGCTTGGAGACATATCAATCATTTAAATAATCCTTGCTGAATTTATCGCTCTTTATCAGTTATCGGCTCTGGGAAAATGTGCTGGAAACATGTCCACAGGGAGCTCAGCTCAGCAGTGTGACGTGTGGTTGAACTCGGCTGCATTCTTATGGTGACTCACTGCGCCACCCAGCAACAGGAATAATGAGCCCATCTACCACTACTCCTATGCCAGTTTTTTAAAACAGAAAAAGACTTTAAAATTAGGCAGCCCCTTGTAAGCATGATTTGTTTTTTCTGCTGTTATATTATGTTATTGTTTGAGAGCACTTAAGATAAGAGGGCTTGTTTCTGGATCCATTCTGGTTTTTTGGTTCAGTGAGGTAAAATAACTTGTTTGGCTGGAGTCTGGTGGCTTTGAGGAGAGCATATTTATTGTATGTTTCGGATATTTTCCAAAAGTCTGTTGACTTTATCAATTGCCATACATGTGAACAAGCATCACATAGGAATGAATCTTTAGAGCTTTACATGGTACAGGTTTTATTGTTTCAATAAAATTGTGTCATCAGTTTTGGCCTAAACCTAGTATCTATATTATCAGCATGTCCTCAGATTATCCATTCATATCCATCAGCACCATGGTATTGGTAAATTACTGGCAGCCACAGACACCAAATGACACAAAATGTCCAGACACAGATGGTTTGGGAAATAATACTTCTTATTTTTGTGAGTGAAGCTTCAAGCATAAGGGAATGTGACATAATTCCTGCCATGTATGTGGCTCTGGAGCTATTAGGGTGTTGCTCCTCGTGGCAGTTTCCCGTATAATTGCAGCTGACAAAGTTGTGTACTGCTGTAGAGGGAGACGACACAGAAAGCTGGCCAGGCCATTATGAGCTATCAGTGGAGCTAACTGCTCAGGCCTGGATGTCACTGATAGAGAGGCTGTGTCAGTGGCAGAGCTCAAGACGGGAGGGGATATGGTTCTCATGGAGGAACTTGTGGAACATCTTTGACCCTTGTGCTGTAGGTTATAGACCCTTTTACAGCTGACGTCATCCAAAATACATGCACATGGCTTGTTAAGGGAAGTGGTGTTTTCATTGAAGTGATTCTGGATTCTGACAGGATGGCGACTGCTTGGTTGACAAGTGGTTGAGGTGACAGGTGACTTGAGGCTGACTGTGCAGGTGGTTGCTTGGAATAACCTATAGTGCTTGGTGTAGATACTAAACACAGATGAGTATGTATTTCAATTTGATTGAAGGCTTTTATGAGGATGTTGCTGCTTAATGTTCATGTTTTGAACAGTCACCATGAGCAGCCAGCTAACACGGTCACTTGCTAAATTGAATCAATGGCGGTGACTTTTGTGCATGACGTTTGACCACAGTTTTTGTCACCTGGTTCTCCACCAAATACATATATCTGTCTTAACACTGGGCCACCTGCCCATTTGTATTTGCTGGATGCTTTTTAATCATAGTTTTTACTTTCACTTCTGATAAATGTCCAGGTTTCCTTTCACTTTAGAACTTTGTCCTTGACAATATGTAGCTACACCGCCCCCACTAAGTTCCCACAATTCCTAATTGCCATCATTCCTTAAAGCTTTCCTCTGTTGTCCAGTTACAGCACCTTGCGATGTAGGAAACTGCAGTGTCTGTGAGTGTGTGAGTGTGCACATATGAAAGTCCCACCGCTGGTTTGGGTGAGAGAAAATGGGGTGGCAGCGCAGTCATTAGTTCTGGGGCATTAACTGCTTATCAGTGGACAGTTTTATTAGCCCTCTTGTTTTGGCTGGTTAGTCTTCTGGACATGGAGCCAAACGGTGCTCTGAGTTGCCCGGTCAACCATGGAGGAATTCCAGCGCCATGCCAGAACCCTTAATGCTCAGGACCTAATTGTGATTTCGTTTCACCACCACTGCAGCAGCCACACGCAATAAAACATGCAGTGTGATTTAACCATTGACAGAGGTCACACAAAGTCTTTTGGGAAATGCATATTTTTTTTAAACACTTGTCTTCTTGAGTTTTAGTATATTTTCATTTAAACATGTTTTATTTACAAGGTGTTTAAACCAGGCATACTCATGTAATGCAAAAATCCATTCATATTTGAAAGTATTTTTTGCTGTTGTATTTATAGTAGCAATATAGATGTGACCAGGGTGTGGACATTTGTGTTTTAGTTAACTTTGCGTTAAGTGTTTGGAAAGTGCTGTAGTCCTGGTGATCTTGGGTTCTTGACACAATGCTGAGTGCACACTTTGCCTTGTAACGATGTCGAATTTGCTCTTTCATAAGCGCTGGAAGCAGACTCACATGTAGAGGCGTGTTGCTCGGTCATCTGTAAAGGAATTCTGCTTCACCACAAACAGCCAAAACAACCACAGAATGTCAGAGCCTACTGGTGCCGTAACCATGGAGACGTGTCTGGTTTGCTGAGCACTACGGGGGTGGTGGTGGTGGTGGTGGTGGTGGTGGGTTATTATTTAAAGTAGTTATGTTCATTCAAGCCAAGATAAAAGTGCAGACATTGACAAATATTTGAATAATACTTGAGATTTACTTGTGCATGGTTCGGGGATGCCTCAGATAGTGAGATGAGTTCAAATAAAAAACGCTGAGTGCTTGTTTTAGTTCATGCAGCTTTAACGCCAGGAGCACAGAATCTTATCTGACACATTGTGGTTGTGCTTGTGAGAGTATTTGCGTGCCTCGTTATCAAAAATGTAGACGTGCAGAATAAGTCAAAGAGGTGGGAGAGACTGGAGAAACTGCACTTGAGAGACCAACCAAGTTGAAAGGAAAGCTCGCATTTTTCATGTTTTGTCACTATTTGAAAAGGACTTTTGTTTCATCTGTGTGTGTGTGTGTGTGTGTGTGTTGACTCAGACAAACAGTTTAGCCCTTCCACCTGGCCAGTAGCTTTTAAAGCGTCAGTGGGAGACAAATACAGCAGGCTGAGGAAATGACTTGAGAGGACCTGACATGTTAAATCTCACAGTCAAACGCCACCAGGTCGACTTCACACCAGCCCTGCTGTGTGTGTGTTGAATTCTCAATGGATGACATTGTTCCTGGCTTAGAGTCACACACCGGCACAAGCTGGGTCATGTATGTACATGAGGCAGCGCATGTCAACACACAGTTTACTCAGGTTACTCACATTCGACATGTCCAAGCCAGTCAACAGGTTTTTAGAAATACTGTAATGCCTCCTTCCAGCTAGAGTAGAGCACAATAGATTTATTCAATAGCATTACCTGCAGAAAACACTGTTCACAGAAGTCAATGAGCTGGATGTAGGGCTCTATCTAACAGTCTGCTCTCTGTTGTTATAGTCATGTCATGATCAGTCCAACACGTGTCAGAAAATAGTAATAAATGTCAACCATGACTTTGCTGTTTTGTCAAACTCAGAATCAAATCAAAAGCCTTGATTGTCATTATGTGACGAAAGTAGGAGCGCTGCTCCACATGGTGCTCAGTCAAATTTATTAAAAAAAAAACAAAAAAAAAAACAGTCAAGCTGAAAAAATTGAAATAGAAAAGACATAAATTAAGTTATGTAAGAAAATAAGCTGATTAAGATTACCAACATTTTCTTTTGTGGAGTAATACTTTCAGTTCCAGATAAAAGCATCAAACATGGCTTAATGTAGTGTTATAATAATAGTATTTAGTGATATGTTGTTGTTAGTCTGTTCCTCAGAGGATTGCATTTGTGCTTAGAACTAGAGATTTGGATTTTGGACTATCGTTAAACATCACATGACTTTTAGAACCTGAAGTTGATATCTCAAAATATAATAATTCAGATTGTTCTGGCTTTCCATCTGTCGTAAACTAAAACAGCAGCTGGCCCTTTAAGTGTCACTGGATCGAGATCTATTTTTTTTTTAGGTTATTTAAAAAATCGTCAGCTGTCAATAATAGGTGATAAGGCTTATCATCTCAGCATGAACACATAACTCTGACGTGTTTCCCCATTCGGCCAAATGTGTAATTGATTCTTTTTTTATATAACCGCTACACTAACACAGATTACATAGTTAATGCATCAGCTTTCCACCAGACGAGCAGTGACCACCATGTTCTCCATGCAGGCTGGAATAAATCCCAGCACGCTGAAGCACTACTTCAGCCACTCCAGGAAGTAAACACTCAGGATAATGTGTCGCGGGGCATGAATGCTCATCTCCAAAACTATTTGCAGATTTGTGTAATGGATCAGGAAGTCATGAGTCACCCATTCATCCAGTTATTCACCCACCCATTTATCCCCCTATTCATCCACCCACCCATCCATCCACACACTCATCCACCCATCGAGCCATTTATTCATCCCCCACCCATTCATCCGTCAATCTGTCTTTTATGAAGGACAGTCATTGAAAGGGACGTGTGCTGTCGCCTGCCAATGTGCTCTGATGATTCATGTCCTGGAGACACCATAGCAATGTGTGTGTGTTAAGTGTGTATGTGTGTATGCAGTCTGCAGGGACAGAGGAAGAATTTGGGTGTGACATGGGGAAGTAGAAATGGAGTGATAGCAGGATGAAAAACAGGTGAGTGGGAGAAATAGAGCAGCTCAGTGTTCCTGAACGTCCTTCAGGTGTTCACCTTGACCTCAATTTGTAGCTCTGGACCTCAGTGTGAGGGTGTGTGTGGAGGCGGGGGGTGGGGGTATTATTTACATAGTTGGTGCTTCCAAGAGCATCGCAATTTGATAAAGCAATAATCTTCAAGGGCAAATGGATTGTGCACACACCCGAATCCCCGCTGTTCACAACACGGCAGCAGAGCGCCTCATCTCTCACTGACCAGGGGTTGTTTCCAAAGTTTAAAGGCTGTTTATCAAAAGCAAGAATCATCTCCACTTTATTGTTGGACCGCTTTAAAAATAACCGTACAGGACTTTCGTTCGCACAGTGGGCTACCACTGAGGCTTTCACTGCAGGTAAAGTCCAAACTCAAGAAGAAAATCCAAATTTAACAGCATCTGGACGCGTGATTGACAGATGCATGGATGAATAGATACTTATTCATTTCAAAGAGAAATTCACAATTTCAGCAGTTTGAAAGATGGAAACACACAGGGGCATGCAAGGTTCAGGAAAATAAATAAAACAAAGTAAAGTGCCAAAATATATATTATAATAGACTCTTAAGAAAAATACAAACTGTAAATTATGAAAAAATATGAGAGATAATGTGAGATGATACGAGAGGTAAAAAATAGAAATAAAAGACAAAAGAAAAATACCAGGCACATATGGAACACATCTATGAAACTTATTTTTGGTTCAGAAGCATGCATATTCAAAGAATTTACTGAAACATACAATGTCACAGATCTTTTTTTTAAAGTTTTTTTTTTTTCTGATGACTGGATTGTGTTTCCAGCAGTTTTTAGTTTATCCCCCTTCCGATGTGACATGAAGAAACCCAATGTGACATATCATGTCTTATAGTATGATGGCCACGGACTGTTTCCAGCTCTGCTTTCTGTAAGAATGTTTAAGTCATGAAGAGTGTCAAGAAAATGTGATTTTCCCACCATAGGTCATGATGAAAGCCCCTTTATGTGAGCAGAGCTGTGAGAGGATGGCTATTTTCCCCCACTGTGTATTTATGTATATACAGCATGATATTTATAATATTGTATGTATGACCAGTCCCATGAGCCAAAATACCAGAAGTAACCTGGCAGAGAACATTTTCATAACCTCTAAAATGAGTTCTGCTTTTGCATCAGAGGGAAAAAAAAAGCAGCCAGAGGCGCTCTGCCGTCATCTGCTTTGAGGTTAAGTCCTGAGACATCAGGTGGATTTGGTGCAGAGCCGCAGCTTCTCTTGAAGTTCACCTCAAACCAGGTGTTCAGCCTCAGCAGAGCTGGGCCTGTAATCAGCCGAGCTCTGCTGGAATGATATGAATTCTGTTTGAACGTTCAGGGTGAGGCTCAAACCTCATAGCCTTAAGGTGCAAAACAGCTGTTTTGTTTTTCAGCTTTCTGGTCTTTCTAGTGACATTTGGGCATGGATGTCAATTTGTTTTGGTCTGGCTTTGTTGCTGCATGACCAAAGCTACATATGAAACACTGTTACTGATCCGTAGACGTGTGTTCAGAGTTGAGTTATCAACACTTTGATTTCCATTGACGTATAGATGTACGTCATTTAAAATCTAGCACATAGGGGGCGCTCTCACGCACACTATGAGTAATTTTGGGGCTTCTGGGATACATAGTCAGAACATAAAGAGATGATAAAAGCAACAGAAATATAAGCAGGAAGTTGAGATGTTGGAATCGGAGAGTAACAAACAAAATCTGGGAAAAAAAATGGTCTTTTTTGGTGAAACTGGACTCTTCAGATTAAACAAAAATGGAACAAAGTGCACACACACGTTTTTTCCATGATGGAATACATAGTCTCTTCTTTTATTTGAGCTATTGAGTGTTTTCAGAGTCATAGTAGAAAATATTTTGTGGGTCTTGAAAGACACACTTTTGGCTTTGTAAAAGGGATTCACTCAATGAGTTAAATGTGTTCAATCCTTAGTAAACAAATGATCTGTTTCTCCTCTCCATTTTCAATTAAAGACAGAAGACAAGCTAGTCTGCTCTGTTGTTTCTAGTTCCTTTGGTTGCTAAGCTGTGGCCAGAGGCATCATGTCTTAATAAATGTGATGTCTCAGGAATGTCTGAGGGGAAGTTCTTCAAATGTGGCCGTACAGTCTACCTGGACCCAAGGATGAACGAATTAGCCTAGTACGAGTTTGGTGATGAAAGGTCACTGAAATACAGTGTCATACAATGATGAAGTCATTTTGGGCAAACATGGATGTAAGCGCTTAACAGACTGGTTGGCCGAGGGAAGAGGAGGAGGAGAGAGAGGCTGGTAAACTCCTCTTTGAAGTATGGAAATTCATCCTTAGCCCTCTGCTTCCTGTTATTCTGAGACACAAGCAGACTCACCAGCACAGCCAATACATCTATTGTTTGCTCCATGCTATCAGAAGCTACAGGACTGCACTTTAAAAGACTGGCACCCACTTGTGAGTGAGAGATGGTGGGAGGGAGAGCAGACTGAGCAGCAGTGTGTTTTGAATGGCATAGCTGCAGCCTACAGTCCCTCAAGATCTGAGACAGCCTGTGTGTTCAGTGTGTGTTCAGTGTGTGTTCAGTGTGTGTTCAGTGTGTGTTCAGTGCAGGTCTATGCCAGGCTCCCTGGTTTACATGACACTAAACACCATGGTTATCGTGAGGCCTGCAGCAGCTCTCCTGATGCTGTGAATCCCTCAGCGTCTCTCAGTCTGTGCTGCTGCAGATTAACACCAGCACCTCCCTGTCTTATTCTCATTCTGTCTCTGTTTCTCCTCTGTTTTCACCATTGACTCACATTCTTTGCCAGTTCTCTGCAGTGTGGAAGCCCCATGCACCCCACCTATGTGCCCAGTATTATTCAACCACTTCTTTCATGAGGAGCTGGAACGGTGTATCATCCAGTGCCATCATGAGGTTGTTTTTGAGTGAAGTCTCTTTAGTGTTGGATGTGATGTGTCATATTCAATGTTTAGTAGTCTCGTATCCCACATGATTTTTTTTTTAAGGAGTGTGATCGAGATATATACTGAGACATTCATCTGCACTAAACTATTATTGGCCTAGCTGTGAATGTGACACCAACTTTTGAGCACGCTGGCCTGACATAAGTATCTGCATTATGTCTGGATAGGGAGAACCAGTACTTAGGTAACACGTTAATGACTGATAACTTGACTGTCAAGTGACACACTGAAGTGAGCCTCTGCAGTAAACTCCCTATTGACACTCCCCGGGGGTCATTTTCCCCTCTTAATGCTGTACTGAGAACAGCACATGTGTGTTGAAATGGGCAGAAGAGCTGTTAGCTACGTAGTGCTAGAAGATGCTGGGCAGCACTGTCCTACCTGGCTAAATAACAGAGCTAATGTGCGAAGGTTGCATTGGGCTACTTCATGATGTGTTCAAGCACTTTGGTAAAAATGGAGAGTACTGGCTAAATTTGACTGTTTGCATGATGTAATCTTGTAATATGCAGTAAAATGCTAACTGTTTATTGTTTTATGATTCATTAGCGTGGTATTGAATCAGTGGGCCAAAATCTTTTTTGGTGACATCCTCTGTCTGTTGCCCTCTTTTTCCTCCCATTCTTCTTTCTCTTGCATCCTCCTTCTCATCCATGTCCCTGTGTACTCCTTGTCTCCTTGTCCATTGACACGGTTGATTGAATATAGGTGGGCTTTCAGCTGCTTCTTGCTCAGTCCAATCTCTACATTGCTGTTTCTCTCTGTCTCTAAGGTCTGCCTTTTGATCTGATGAGCATCTGACACACCAGATATTCACACTCAAACTTCCAATCAACTTTCAATCACTCTTTCTCTCTCCTCACTCCCTCACACTCCCTTTTTCTGCTCACTTTAATGTTATCAGTTTCCTCTGTACTGTGTATGCCTTGACACAACCTCCTCCTGCACAGTACACCCAAATCATATCACCTTGTGCGTTTGCAAAGAACATCACTTTTTAATTGACCGATTAGCATCAAAGAGGCATTGATTTCTCGTGGCATTTACCTAAATCTCTTTACTGCCTTGCATTAAGTAACATTTGGCGGTGAAGGTAAAAAAAAAAAAAAAACTAGTGATAAATATCAGCTCAGCCAGGCTGCTGAATGGAGCTCACTGCCTCGTTCTGTTTGACTGGGATGAATTCAGCTGACAGGGGACATCTTTAGCCTGATGGAAAATAAAATATCCAAACTACAGTTCCCTAAAACCCTGCCAGTGAGTTGGAGGTCACATTGCTCGGGCCATGAGGCTATCAGCCGTGGCCTGCTATTATCATAGAGATAAAGAATGCAGCCTCGGAGCTGAGACATCTGCAGTGACCGTGGAGCGACTTAAAGGTGGAGGGGGATGGAGGTAGATGCAAGATAGTGGCCAGCTGAATTATGAGCTTTGTGGGCTGGAAAAAAAGATAAACACACTAAATGACTGACTGGCACAGAATGTGAAATACTTTGGCCGTATCACTCACAGTACAGCTGGCTGGATTCATGAATGACTCAGTAACAGTAAACGTGTGACTGGCTGACTGAATGAGCTGTATACGAGCAGACAGACGCACTGTGACTTAAAGCACTGTGTATGATAAGGCTTCCAACAGCTGACTGAATGCATGAGTGAATACTGTTATTGGTGACTGATCACTAGGGCTGTCAAACGATTCAGAATTGTGGATTAATTTTGATTAAATATAAATCATTTTTTATCTATATTAATCGTGTTACATTTTAGATGAGTAGAAACTAGTGTGGTTGTTCCTGCTTCCTGTCACTACTGGATCAACTGACCATTGGAGCTGCTAACTCTAGTGGGACCAACTGACTGAAGTGAGTTGGAGACATTCAGAGTCATTCTGCTGCAGATCAGATGAGATTAATGATCATGATGGATTAATCAGCGTTAACGCACTAATTTCGACAGCCCTATCGATCACATATCAACATGTCTGAAAGCGTTTTTGTCATGAGTACTTTCACACAGAACACAAATAGTACACGGCAGAAAAGTGCCTTCATTAATCTTAAAATAAACAACAATGACCGTTTGCTGAGCCAAATAAAACACCAACCAATCCCGTTGTGCAGAATAGTTTGACTTTTGACGGTATTCATGAGCTCCATAGTCCAAACCATGGTGGCAAACCTTATGAGTACTGTCAGCTGACAAAGGCAGCACCTACCAGATCCACCTTTCCATGCTTTTCTTTCACAATAAAAGCCCTAGACATATAATATTTGCAGTATTTTGCATCTGCGTGCCATTTATTCCTCACACGGTGTACAGTATGTAAAAGTTTAAGACAGAAGGGTAGATATCTGGTTGATTTTCTGCTTCTCAGAATACTAAAAGTATCTTTTGAACATAAACAGTCCTTAAGCACATAAGACACAACTTGTGGCACATTTGAGAAGTTTGTTCTGGACACCACACAACATGGTGTGTTGGGTTAATACATAAAAGCCTGTAAGTGAAGAGAGAGAGAAAGAAAGAAAAATGAGCAAAAAAAGAAGGCCCATGCTTCAGATGAATGGCTGCAGGCAGGTGTGTATGTGCTACAGCTGGCTCAGTGCTTCAAACTGGCTTGTTAGCCCATCTTATCTTCTGGTTGGTTTGCAGCCTGGTGGTGTATTTATAACTCGGCAGTGCAAGCCAGATATGACGGGCACACGGATGAGAATTGATGACCTGCATCACCGAGGGATGAGAGGAGATGGCTATCACTGCAAATTCATCACACACAACACACAATAACACACAGATACGTGTAACCAGGCGGACGGGCTGTGAAGGGACGTACAGAAATACAAGGTTACCAAAGAAAGCACACATACATAGAGCTGCACAGCTACACAGTTGCAGTATCCAGGTCACTGCAGTGTGTGTAGACATGGACCGTACTATCAGAAACGTACCTGCACACAGCTGACCCACTTTAGTCTGGGTTATCTTAAAGTTTGCATCATGGAGCTGAAAGGAGCTGCAGCACACTGGAACACATTTCAGCTGCTGTTTTAACCCAGAATTTGACATGTTGACCTGTCAGTACAGCTGCGCACATCTGTGTCAGGACATCACAATGTGTCACATTTGAACTTTTATTCCTTTGAGCTGTCTGAGTGACAGCTCTGTCCCAGTGCTGAAGAGGCCTCCATCTGTTACTTAGGCCTTAATGACCAGGCAGATGAATTATGTGGGCCAACTCATTGTTTCAGTACTTATTTCTAACTGCTAAACTGTATTTCAGTGCTCATGTATTTGGTATCTGAATTTTCTAACCCATAAACAGTGAAATAAAACATTTTTTGTGAACTTTCTGGATCAGTGATTCAAGACATTCTGATTTGTCTTCTTTTACTGTCACATCCAGGATCACTAGAATATAATCACCCACAGTTTGAGAACTACCTTTGCTAAGATTCACCATATGTTCCTCATAAGCCAATCAGAGCAGACTGGGCTTTTTCACTAGGGGGTCTTAAAGAGACAGTCAGTATGAGGGGGAGAAAATGTTTTTAAAACATAAAGCCATGTAAACATGCTTTAGTAGAAACACAAAATACAAGTGTGAGACTAAATGTCTGTGATGTGTCGTGAACATCAGTTTTTAATAAGGGCAGTGGCTTCAGGAAGCTAACGTAGCAGTGTAAAGAACCTGAATCACAAGATAAAGTACAAGTTGAGAGAAATGTAAATTCTCGGGATTGTAACACTGTCCAGAATGCATTAATCTGTCAAACATGAAGCAGTATTCAAAATGAATGTGACATTTTTGGAAGGAAACTGGATTTATCTAAAACAAGACACTTATCCCCATTTATAAACACCCACTGTGACACCTGCTGTTACATAATGATTCACCACATGAAAATAAAGTCATCAGCTTATAAAAATAGCTACACAATTTATGAGAGAGTATTCTTTTTTTTTGATGAAGATGGAAGACAATTTTTCCAAATCACAACAACAGCAAGTTTTATTTCACCATAACTTCCTTTAACCTCAGAGCGTATTCAAGCCCTTGTCTAAAAATAGTCATGGCTGGGTTATTTAGTCCTACCAGAGCTGTCAGAGGAAGGGAAGCAGGGCACGCTCACAGGGAGCTGGGTGGCACCTGGGAGGAGAAGTTCATGGATTGAAGCGCAACCCTGGGATTAGAGGGTGCAGATTAGCAAGTGCACAGTGCTGTTTTAAGTGTGTGTGTGTGTGTGTGTGTGTGTGTGTGTGTGGCACATAGAAGCCCGGCTGTCATTTTCTGTCACACTAGTAACTGTCCCCAGCTGTCTGTCCCACACACACACACACACACACACACACACTTGACCAGCTGTCACTGTATCTCAAGTCTTCGCTGGTGGTCCCAGTAGGATGAGGTTTTATACACACACACACACACACACACACACTCTGTGGCAGCACATATGTGACTATGTCAGTGGCTCATATATAAACATACTTGACTCTCATAAGAGACGGTGTGAGAGAGAAAGCAGCTTCAGCAGCCTAATTGAGTAAAATGTAATTAGTGTTGCTACCTACACATTCTGTAACAATAACTCAGTTTCCTCCTCCTCATTTCTCTCTCTCTCTCTCTCTCTGATTGTTCATTCTTTCATGTTTCATTTTTTTTGCCATGGCTGCAGTGTTATAATTAGCCTACTGAGATGCGCAAAGCATCGTGGCGCTTCCCCCTCATGAGCTGTTAGCCTTCACACACACACACACACACACACGCACACACACACACACACACCCTCAGAAGCCTGTGAGCCTTACAAACCAGCGGACGAAAGCGCTGATGCTTCGACGCTGCAAAACACGACTCTAATCAAAGTGGACGTGTGTTTGGCTGCGTTCGCAAAAGAACCGCAATTCCCATGATTCCGCCTCGCCGGGTTCATGTTTAATTTCTTTCTTTCTTTATTTATTTATTTTTTTTTTTTTTTTGCTTTGCCTAAAATTAAATCTTCATTTCGAGGAAGTTGAAGCCCACTGAGGCCTGCGGGGGACAAAAAGCCTCTGTGGAGACATTACACCCTCTGACAATATAACCTGAAATGAGTCAATATGAACAATATTTTCAGACAGCAGGATGCTGTTTTGTTTCTTTCATCTCTGTCAAGTTCACATTTGGGCTTGATTTCCTTTCTAATATCACAGTTGGAACAACAAAGAAGAGGATGTTTTTCATGTTCAGGTGTCACGCTGACTAGCTGGTGGATCATTCTTTTTTTCTGGTAAAACAATCCTGTTTTTCGATGAAAGGATTATTTGGGAGATACGGATCTTGTTTTTGGAGATAATAGATATAGCGTCCCAGGCGCTGCAGGCTGCCTGCGTAACTCTAGATTGTGAATGGAGATCTGTTTTTGTTTTTGGGAACGTTGGGAGGTCCGGAAGAGCCGCCCCACCTGCAGTATGTCAGGTCACACTTTCCATGTTGTGTCTTTGTACATCTGGAGCTGGAAGCATCCACACCCAAACCATGCGGACTTTGTCCTCACCGTCCCCCTTCGTACCATCACACATGAAGCCCAAAAACGCTGCCTAAATGTGCAGGACATGGTTGATTTTTTTTTTTTTGGTCTGAGCTTTTGCACAGCGAATAAAGTTGGAACTGCTTAATTCCACTCTGGATTATAAATGTCGGGAAATTATGAAAAATACTGATCATTGTTCCCTTAACCCCAAAATGACATCCTCAAACGTCTCAAAAATATTCAGCTTACTGTCATAATAACCCATGTTTTTCTTTCAAATAACTCAATTATCAAAATAATAGATTATTAAGCCATAATTAAGCTGACAACTAAGTGTTTATTTGACTAATGGTTGCAGCTCAAGCATCAACCTATCATTATTGTGTGGAATAAAACACAAGCATTACTGCTTTCATCCTTGACAAAGGAAGCTCAGCAGATCCACTCTCCCTCCATTCTTACCTTTCACAATAAAGCGATGAGAAATAATGGCTGGTATTGACTTGTTTATATCCATCATATGCAGTCACCAGCTTGCTGTTCCTCTGAATCCCATGAATGGCACATTGATTTCATGTCAGCCATCCCTTTTTTATGGGCTCAGACTTCTTATACATATGCATATCCATCTGTGCCTCAAACCATCCAGCAGCACCAACGGACATCTGCACCCTGATGTGGTGCATTCGTTTCAAGATGGATCATATTTACATCTGAGCCCCACGTACACCCCCTCCCCCCCCACAAAAGACTGGTGTGAGGTGATGCTCAGCGTTTTCCTGTCCGTCTGTCGCGTGTTTCCGCTCTGCAGGCTTTCCCAGAACTCCCTCTGTTTTTACGAGGCAGGTTCACGTCTGCTGCTGCCTCTCCTGTCACACACTCTTTTAGCAGCTCCTGCAGAACATCGCAGCTGGTGAGTCTGAGGAGTGGCCGGAAAGCTGCAGCAGGAGTTGTTTCATCTCTCAGCTGGGTTTCTTGCTGTTGCTCATGGAATTTCTCTGAATGTTTTTTTTCACCTGTTGTTCCTCTGAAGGAGTTGTGGCTCCCACTGCTCTGTTCATCTCCTCAGTGCACTACTGTACCCGAGTCATGATGAGCTTGTTTAATTAGTTTACACTGTGAAATGGAATATAACATGAATAAGCTTTTTTTTTCTGTAGTGTTCGTGTCATTGAAGAGGGTTTAAAATGAAGCTCTCTTCATCATCTCGTTAAAAAGTCAAGTTTGACTTTTTTCCCCCCATATATTAAGTTTCATATGTCACTCTCATATCTGTAGTCAAGTTTTTCACATAAATTGTACATTCATTTATTGATGTAAGTATTATTTTTTATATATGTACTTACCACACAGTGGTGTTTGCTCATGTAAGGTGCAGGAAGTGTGTGTGTAGGTCGAGTGCAGGCAGGAACAGGAAGTGTTGACGGGACTGTGGTTCAGCTCACATGAGCAGAGATGGAGATGAAAGAAACAGGAAGTTACTCGTCAGAGCTTCATACACAGGATGGATGAGTCCTACTGCCTCCTCTGGAAATAGACAAACGATGAGGTTAAGCAATGTGGTTGTTCTTTCTTTTTGAGATCCTGCTGCCTTTTCATATTTTTCCTATTTCTGATTTTTAAAAATGAATTTAACTCATTGAGTGCCAGCTGTTTTTTAAAACTGAAAGTGCCTTGTTCAAGCGTTTTTGCCCATTTTGAGTCATATTTCATGACCCACAGAATATTTTGCACTATGACTCTAAAATCACAGAATAGCTCAAATGAAAGAAGAGACTCTCTATTTCATCATGAAAAAAAAAGTTTTTACCTTTTCTGTTCTTGTTTTGTGTGGAGGAGAGTAGAGACCACGTTCACCAAAATCACTACTTTTTGTTCAGATTAATCGCGATCATCTCCACTTCCACTTCTGTGGTGCATATTAACTCTTTATGTCCCTACTACAAATCCCAGAAGCCCCAAAATTACTCACAGGCTGCAGGAGACTGTGATCAGTGACCCGCTGCAGAAAAAAACACTTTGACAGCAAAAGCCGTCAGTGGCACTCAGAGAGGTAATATAGAACCTTTGCCACTGTCAGCATTCTTCTGGGGTCCACCAGGAAGGAGAATTTTATAAGAGAAGTTTCATTTGGTTGCAATCTTCAGCCTCACCACTAGATGCCACTAGACTGTACACACTGCCCCTTGTTGTAAGTTGAATTTGCTTTAATTGAAAACTCATTCCTCTTCATTCCTCCTTCCCTCCTGTCCTTGTCTCCTCTCCTCTTCTTAGTTGTGTGGCCTTAGGAAGTGCTTCAGGCTGACCCACCCAGCCTCTCCTCTCGTCCTGATGACCTCACATATGGCCCATCCACTCGCCTTAGCAGCAGCTAACAGACAGGAGGCTGGATTTCCATTGCGACTGACTGCATTTCTTTTATTCTGTAGCTGGATTCAAACTGCAGCCACTTCATTTGCAAATGTAATTATGATCAGGGATGCAGATCAATTTATTTAAATCTTATTGAAAGTGGGTTTTAGAGGCAGCGTGATCTGCTGAGGTTAGAGTTTTACTCCTGATGCTGCGTTTTTGAAACTGATCCATAAGCAGCCAATAATGAGTTGTAAATGATCACAAAGACACACATTCGCCTTTTCTTTCTCCCACTCACACTGTAAAAGAACAATGCAGGCGTCTTATATCTTCACACTGGAAACATAATCTCACTGTGGATTAGCAAGCCCAGCTCAATACCTAAAATGTGCCTAATCGTCACGCTTAATATCTAAATCGTATTGAGGGCAAACCGTATTGTAATCCAGTTTTGCAGCCATGATATGAACACAACCTGCAGTCTCTGCTTGTTCATAATATAGATATTTTTTGTGTGCAGTTGTGTTGCTTGCGCCCTGTGTGGCGTCAGTGTCACCTGTCAGTCTGGGAACTTCCCCAGGAATGTGACCATTTTAGAAAGCTGTTTCTGCGGCCTCTTTCGGCCTACCCTGCCAATAATAGAGGCATCAGCTGCGATTTTGGAGGATCGAAAGGTGCCAGCAGAAGAGAGGGAGGAATAAAGTGAGTTTGAAAGAGGGAGCAGCAGAGGAGTGGACCTTTAAGTGCCTCTGAAATGCCAGTGTTTTCATCCTTGGTAGGATCTTTCTCTGATTGGCTGCCGTCTGGGAATGCCTTTCCTTTTTTAATTGGCCGCTGAGTGGCGTTTCTGTGTCCTCGCTGTTAGCGAGGTGAAGGAATGTCCTCAGAGTGTTAGACAGGCACTTTTACTGTGACCACTGCTTTTAGTTTCAAGATGTGTCCTTGGTCAGTGGTCACAGGTGCACTGCTCATCTCGCTGCGTTAGGACTTTAGCAGCTCTCTCAAGTGTTGGACTTCTTGCCTTCTGTTGAGTTAATGTAAAATCCTTCCAGCCTCCTCACCTTTTTAAGTCAGGAACTGTGTGTTTGATACCTGAATTCCCCTCCGCTGTGGTTACAGCTCCTTTTTTCCTCCCATGGGAGGAAATCAAAGCCTTTCTAGAAATTTTACCTTTAGTGCTTTCAGAGCTCCCCCTTCCTGTCTTCCGTTCCACCACCTCATTTTCATCATATCCCTGTGGTGGCATTAAAGTGTCTATCTCAAGTCTCAGGATGCCACCCCACTCAAATAAAAAAACACCAACGATCACCGCTTTGTTGGAAAGGCGTTCTGGGAGTGTAGTCTGCAGAGGCACAAAGTGAAGGTTCACAGCTTCTGTAGGTGATTTTAGGATATTTGTCAGTACACAATATGTCGTATATCTGAGAGGATTAGTCTGGAAACATTAAAACAGACCTTTTGCAAGGTCCAAAAAATCTAAGATAGCACTCCCAAATAATGCATCTCAAGATCATCTGAAAATATTCATGTGTTCTGAATATTCTTGATATAAAACAGAGAAAAACAGTAAATTGCTCTTTTTTTGCATCTGCTCGTCGCACCTTTCACATTGTGTTTTCTGTAGCGATGATAACATATTAAATGTCCTTTTAGCCCTGTGTCTCCATCATCTCTCTACCATTTCCCTGTCCAGATCCATCCAGTAATACTCTCCAGAGGAACAGAGGCAGTACAAACATGCCAGTGTCCAGTTAGGTGTTTATTTTAAGATGTCCTCGCAACCTGATAGCAGAGATGGTGTCATGTCTGGCTATTTATTTTTGTCATGGAGCAGCAGCAAGGCTCCAGAAGAACAGAATATCAAGTGAGTGGAGCTCAATACATATTTGTGGTATTTTTCCAACAGCATACTGTACTACGATACTTGTACTGTCAAAATGGTTGGAAAAGACGGATGTGATGTTCCTTCTAAAGTTATTTTAACGGTATGGAAAGTACTGGAAGTTTAACACTGGTTTGCATACTACAGGCGGTTTGCATTCCACTAAAAGAGGAAAGTGTGATTCCCTCTGTTCACATTTGGATCAGCTGTAAAGACAGAAAGAAGTTAAAGTGATGAAATAGTCTTTGTATGCACAGTCAATGTAACCTTAAGGGATAGTTATTTCAAACTGACATATACCAGTCCTTTTTTTCCCTCACCTTGATGTGACATCTCAGTGTTGAACCAGTCCGCTGTCGTTACACTTTCGTATTACTCTCGGGCTGTTTTGCACAGTGTTGCCTCATTTTCTGTTAGCTGGCTTCAGAACAAAATAAATCAACCCGTAGCATGCTTTTATTTTTTCTCTCTCCATCACTAATACTTTTTTTGCGAGAAAAACATCACCTTATGAGAGAAACAAAGCTTGGGAGTTTTGTAAAACGTTCATAAAACGATGTTGAGGAAATGTTTCAGTGACCTTTTGTTTTCAGCTCTCTGGTGAGCCACTACCTCTGTATTCATTCACAGACCCGGTCCATTACTCCGACAAATGCACCCATTTAATTACCCCTGTTTTTTTGCAGCAAATACATCATGAAGCCAGTTATGAAAAGGTTTGTTTTTGGACACGCTGCTCAGATTACTTGCATTTCTCTGGAAGTTGCTCCAGTTTTCACTTTTCAGGACAAATACAGTGTGACTAACTTACAACCACTTTCACCACAAAGATCTCACAAATCCCTTTATTTCCAAATAAAAGCTCTTCTTTGTGTCAATAGTTAAGTTCATCGCAGCGCCCAAAAGGAATGCAAAGCTCAGATCTTGTAATTTGCACACCTTTCCTCCCACCCACATGATCAAGATGTGGGAAAGTCTTCTGAACTGTTATCAATCAAATATTCTCACAGTAATTGCAGGGCAGTAAAGAGACTCCTGCCAATGGGAGGAGAGAGTCGTACAGACATTGTTGAGTGCTTCAGGTGTTGCCATGGCACCAGTGAAGTAGTTTAAGCTGAACACACTGGCAAACACCCACAAGACAAGGTGATCTTTTAGCCACAAGCCAATCAGGAATCATGTGCTTGCATTCCTCTTAGCCTGAGCTGCTTTCTTTCTGACCTCTCACCCTGCCTCCTGAACGTCTTTGGCCTCCTCGTCTGTGTTGGAGTGGTGAGTGAAGAGTGTTTGGAGGTAACATGGACTGCTTTCTGTCCTCGTGGAGGGAAGATTTCTCTCTCTTTACCGCCTCATGTCACTCATTCTCTGCGTTGACGCAGCTCCTTTATATCCGGCAGCTCGGCAGGCTCCCTTATAGCAACAGTCCCCTGCCATCATCAGCCTCATTGTCACACGATCAATAGGAAGGGATGTGTTTTTAATAGGTGAGAAGAGGGGGGAATAAAAAGCCTTGAAGGATTTAGAGATGTGAGACGGAGGGTGTGTCATACCTTAAGCCTGTAGAGGAAAGAGAGGACAGCAAGAGGAAGAGAAAGCTGTGCGAGGTAGAGGAGACAGAAAGGCATCCTGGGAGACGAAGAGAAACGATGGAAGAATAAGCACGAAAAAAGTGAAAGAGATGACAGGCTGAAAGGGGAAGCAGGAGGGATGTTGCCCCTGGCGGTGCAGTTGAAGGTAGCCCACATGAAAGAGATGGAGCTTATCCATGGCAACCATCTTGGTCTACTTTCGAGCAGGCTTGGTTAAACTTTTAACGCTCCAAACAGTGCGCAGAAATAATTCCAAGGTGACAGAAATTCTAAAGTCGTAAAGCAAAGAAAGGAGTCAACTCTTTTTCACACAGCCTCCTGAAGTTGGGATAAAAGCTTTAGCGGCAGGGAAACCTAACTACCCAGTGGTGCTTGTGATTTATATATAAAAAAAAAAAAATTCTGAAGGTGATGCACGGCAAGGGCGAGGTAACAAAAGAGACAAAAGAGTTTTTAAGTTGGTCAAAAGCTACCTGGGAGGCCTCGTGTTGTTGTTGCTGGGGAAGTCCTGCAGTGATTTCACTCTCCTGCTACCGGCCTAAATGGAGTCACAGTGGGGACCCCCCCTTTCCCTCTTTTCTTTCTTTCTTCCTCCCTCTTTCATACTTTTTGTCTCGCTTTCTGTCCATCTCTTTCTGTCTAACGAAAGCTCTCAGGGGAAATTAGTTGTGTTGGGACACACACACACACACACACACACACACACACACAGTGTAGGAAGGGTCCTGTCCTCCATGAAAGAGTTTTCTGAATAACAAACCCTGGGTTCAGCCCTTCACACTGACAATGGATACACAAACACACACACACACACACACACACACACTGGGTTTGACCCCTCTCACAATAGAGGAGGCATGCATTCATTAGTGGTTCCAAGAAAGCTTTTGACTGGTTCAGCATTGTTGGCTAATCCAAAGTCCTACCGTATATCACCTCCACTCTCCCCCTGTCTCTCTCTCTCTCTCTCTCTCCATCACCACTGTCTCTCTCTCTCTGTTCCCTCTGGATGTTTCACTCTGAAGTCACTGAATGACCCTCTGATGATGAATAAAAACCAGTGTGTGTGAGTTTGTGAGAGGAGATGGTGAAAACCAGAGCCAGAATTGTTGTAAGAGCTAATCAGATTACTCCACAGCGTTGATAATATTACCCCACCACCCCACCCCTCCGCCTTTCATGATGGATTTCTATCGTCAATGAGATTTGCGTGGCACGAATCAGTTTAAGGGGCCGAACTTATCCACGGGATTGACTTTTTGATTGAGTGGCGAGGCGCTGTGAGTGGAGGTGTTGAGGTTGTGATGGCTGGAAGCTGCCCTGGAACTCCCCTAACCATGCCTTCTGTCTCTCTTTCTCTTTGCTTCTCCTCACAGATCTCTAAGGTGCTCGGCACAATGGGACTCCAAAACCTCTGAGGGGTGAGCACAAAAGCCAGCAGGGAAGAGGAAGAATAAAGCCAAGGGAGGAGGCGAAAGAGGATAAAAGAGGAGGAGGAGGAAGAACAGGAGAAGGAGGGAAGGGATTCTCACCCAGCGCCAGGCAAAGCACAAGAGCTTTTTGGCTGAAGAGTGGGTGGAGAAGAAGAGAGAGTGAGGGAGATTTGAAAGGAGGGATTTGCTCGATCTGTCAGGGGTGCATGCTCCCCCCTAAATACCCCCCACCTCTCGCTTGGACATCCCCCTTTTTATTTTCTTTCTGCATCATTGAGCGGCCGACAAAGGGAAAGAATGCACAACAAGCTGAGTTTGGGATGCCTTGGTGTGAGCAGGGGCCTCGATGTGAGACTACCCAGGACTAGAGCCTTGTTGCTGGGCTTGATTCTGGTCACAGCGGGCTGCCTCGCTCCGCCAGCAAGCGCCGATGTGGAGATCGATGTGCTGGGTGAGATGGTGCTGATGGACAGCGGTGGAGACAGAGGGAGGGTAGGCGTGAGTAGCGACCTGGAGGCCTCCATGCACTCCTCGCTCCTCCAGGACTTTCAGGAAGCGACTGAAGGAATCCGGGCAATGGAGGCCGTTGGCGAGACCACGACGGCTCAGCAGACCTTGGCTGCGTCCACTGCTTTCCCAGACTCCTCGGCGGTAGTGGGACGGATCTTCCAGATGACAGTGCCAAACAAGATGGAGGATGTGTACCTGGGTGATATCGTTAAGGTGAGTCATCACTTTGTTTCTTTTTTTTAGTTTCCATGTCAACCTGATGTTATTTTGCTAAAACTGGCCTCCTAATTGTTTGGGCTCAACCAGACTCCAGCAGGTTATACCTCATAAGTCCTAAAACTCCAAAAACAAATGGACTTTTAGGAATTGGGAAGGTTAGTGCTGCATACAAAGTACCATCCAGAGTTATGCCCTGTTATCATATTCATAAAGTATCTGCTATTTTATCATACTTTTTATGTAAAGTAAAAGGGGGCTTTTACAGACTTGTCAAAACAATTAGATATAATAATAGAACAATAACAATATTTAAGGTTGATGTTTACTATTTTGACTGCTCATCTAGAAAAGAGGACCAGGGTGAGAAAACCTAAAATACTCTCCTGTACACACAGGAGAGGCGGTCAGGGTATGGAGGTGTCGGGGGCGTTGGGGTCGCAGCACAGTTTGCTCAGACTCAATGGGTGGGTCGACTCCAGATCAACCAGGAAGTAGCAGTTTCACTGAAAGACTGTGCCATTGCCCTGAGGCAACACATTGTCAGAGCCATTCAGAGCAATCTGCCCCTTTTTAATTGCACTGAATTTTCCGTGATGGCCAATTTTCTGTAATGTATGTGGCCCCATATCTGAATCAGTGGCTTCAGTGGCATTACCCTCTCTCTCTCTCTCTCTCTCTCTCTCTCAGTCAGTCTCATCTGTTCTCACCTCATCCTTTCTTCTCTTCTTCTTCTCTTCTTAACCTCAAGCTAAGCTAACTCATGTGTCTCTTTCTATCCATTGCTCCCTCATCATTTTCCAGACACACTTTGTCTACATTTACTGGCTTTCACACCCAAAATGCTCTCTCTCCATCCATCCTCCCTTCATCCATTCCTCTTCCTCATTTCTTCAGGCTAAACCTTCCTTCCTGTCCTTCACCTCCATCTCAAACAGCAATTGCTCTTGCCTTGCTCTCCATCCTGCTCTTCATCTGTCCCCCTTCTTCTTCCTCTTCTTTTTTTTCTTTCACTCCCATCTTCTCTTTCTACCCCATTTGTCCTCCTCTTCTTCCTCCTCTCCCTCCATCACATTCTAGCCTTTCATATCCTATCCCTCGCTCCTTCTCCCACCTCCCATCCTTTTGCTTTTAAGTCCTATCTCTCCCTCCGCACCACTCCCTCCCTCGCTCTTTTCTTCCACCCCTGTTGATTTACATCAGATCATATCAATCAAGTTCCCCAGTGATGGCCGTGAAAGTATACCAATATTGCATACTGATAACAACTCTGCACGAAGCATCGCAAAGAAAATATGTTTCAAAAAGGAATGGAGAGAGAGGATTCAAAAGTCGAAATAATTTAGTTTTGTCATATTTCACCGCAGCAGTTGTTTGATGTATTTCCAGTCACAGCTCTCATTCTAGGTAGGAGTTTCTTCTTAATGTTCATGTTTTATACAGTTCATTTTAGGTTTTCTCATGTGGCTTATTGGCACTTTGTGTGTTCTGTGTGAATTTAAAGGGATATGACGGCTTCGTTCCTCTCTGGTCTGTTTTCTCCTCCTACTGCGATCACACTCCTCCTCTTCTTTCACCCCATCATCCTCCTCCTCTCCCCCCTCTTTATTATTAATCCTGCTGCTCATCGTCCTCTCATCACCATTTTCACCTCTTCCGCTGTCATTCGTCCGTGCTCTCCCACAGGCTGAAGCTGTTCTTTCTAAACCTGATTATATCTGTCACACTGTAAGCTGGGGGGCCCCATTAGAGCCAATAGGAGTTGACAGTGTGGGCATAGAAGTGCTGGGGAAGGAGCAGTGAAGAGACAGAGGACAGGCTGGAGGTGGTTTCCAGACAGATGAGGGGAGGCGTGAACAGAGAACTAGATCATGACCTTAGAAGCAGCACGATCACCTTTTTGGGAAAATCTGCTGTCCTGTAAATGAAAGGTCACAGTGTATGTCTAGACAGAGGGATAGAGGCGTGGCTGGTGAGGACAGGAGGAAAAACAACCCTCAGCATCACTTCACTTTACGCTGGTTGGGATTGAATCAGCAGCTAACAGTCATCCTGCTCTTTAAAGGTAATTGTTGTGTTGGCTAATGTGAGTAGCTAACTACTGCTTGGTTAATATTAAAAACAAAATAAAAATAAAAAAGCAAATCAGGCTTAAATTACATGGATTTTTTTGTCATGTGTTCAAAAGTATTTTTTTTTTCAATTTTCATGTTCTTTTATGAACTGCTACATTTCTAGTGTTGTTGTTTTGACTGCCAGTTGTGAGTCTGGCGTCGTAGAGTGGCCATCAACCCTTATCTATCAAATGCCTCTGTGTGCTACTGGACGAAGCTTCAACCAATCAGACCACTCTTTCCTCTGACGTATGCGAAGCGACAAAAACTGCTTGATTCAAAGAACTAGTGCGTCATTGCCTTAAACACGCCTCAGTCGAGCCGTTTGAAATGCTAGATTTTCAGTGGTCCCCATTTCTAGGTGAATCTGAAATTGAAGAAAACAGCCGCTTGGCCAGACTGACTTGGTCATGAAATTCTGTGTTGCGTCACAGGAAGTATGGGCAGGCCCAGGCTAGCCAGTTGTGGCATTGGTGGAGAATTGAAGGTGATTTTTGGAAGTTATCATTGTACTCTGTTTGCTGATTGGCTGGATTGGGCTTCTTCCATTGGAGCATCATCGTATGTGTTTTGGCCAACAACAGATTAGTGTTAAAAATGAAATACACTAAACTGATTCCATTTAATTTTCAAAAAAATTCAATCAAAGAAAGACAAATATTTTATAGATGACAAGGATTTGGTTACGGTTCCCTCTTTCCTCTCAACAATAGAGGAGTAGCCTCCTCTGATGTGATCCACAAACTCCTGTCAAACACACTTCCTTGCTCTTTGACTCTCAGCTCAGTATCTACAACTTCAGAGAATTTGTTTACCTCCCCTCCGTTTCTAATTTCCCCTCCCCTGCACTCCAGCTCCTTCCTCCATTACAAATTTCAACACTTTACTCCCACATCCACCGTCTTTCCCCTTCTCTTTCCCTTCTTCCTTCCCCAACCCTCTGGTATTTAGAAGGTCGCTGCTCAAGGTTGTGGAGCGAAAGGCCAAATCAATTTTTGTGCTTGGCGTTGCACTCATACTAATGGCCTTTTCTTATGAAAATCAGACAGAGTTTGAGAGGTCTACAGCTCCGTGACAGCCCGCCTGTCCATTCACCTTTTGCTGAGCAGTCTGGGATCTGTTAGTGAATACACCAGCGATTATGCATTCACAGGGAGTAGAGATTCTCTGCTGGGTGGGCAGGACATCAACCCCAGAGGAAGAGAGGAAGGCTTTAAAGAGGGTGCAGAGACAGGATGTACAGTACATTATGTTACAAATACATACTGATTTAACTCAGGCTATCCTCGACCAAAAACAGTCGTCATACGATTTTGTTGACTAAATGATTAGTTGGCTAAAACGTTTGTAAAACTGAGTGGAGATGGTGGTGGTGATGGTGATGGTGTATAAATGGTCCCATTATATTAGACCATTTAGAGCATTGACCCCTTTACAAAAACAGTCCAGGCAAATTATTTAGTATTCTCTTTGATTGAGACAAGTTTTCTGCTTTTATTTCCAGTGTGCTTGTGGCTGACTTAATCTTATTTGAGCATTTTTAAAGTTAATGGTTTAAAAAATAATAATAAACGAATAAATCAAAAGTTTTAGATGCCACACTTCAACTGCAAAATACCTACAGCACTGGAACGGATATTGGTTTAGATTTTTTTACTCTCTAGGGGCAGAGCTACAGCAGCATGGTGATAATTCAGTGCAACGACCGCGGTTGAAAAGGTGGGACTTTTGCGACTGCAGCATCTGTGCTGCTGGGATTGTATCGTCAACTGTTATTAATGGAAGTGGCCGCAAGAGTAGGGTTCCTGGCCAACAGATGAGTAGTCTCCATAGCCTCATTACCACAATTACCAGCGTAATTAGCTGATTGGCTGATGGTCTGCCTGGTGGGCCAGAGCACCCCCTTCATTTATTTGTCTCCATTCATTCCAGGAAATCACAGACGTTAGCTGAAAGTTCTTTTGTACTTTAGTTCTCGGAAAAGAAAGTTCTGAGTTCAGCTGTGTGTGTGTGTGTGTGTGTGTGTGTGTGTGTGTGTGTGTGTGTGTGTGTGTGGGGCTATTCTGTGTCTTTGTGTTTGTGCCTCAAAGCATGTTGCAAATTCCTCTGTGAATATTTTGATTGTGTATTTGCATGTAGATTGAAAAGAGAGATACTTGCAGCTAATTACTTTCTGTGAGCCTCCACCTCCACCTCCACCCTGTGTCTTTGTCTGTCTCCAAGTCAAAAAAAGCCCCACGGCACTTCCTCGGATAACAGTTTCTTTTGTAAAACACTGGTCTCCCTCTGCTTTGCTAAACTGTCTGAGATCACACAGAGAGGATGTGTGTGTGTGTGCGTGTGCGTGTGTGTGTGTGTGTGTGTGTGTGTGTGTTTGTGCAACAGTTTGAGATGCAACAACTCTCCATACCAGCAGGTAGCAGTAGTCTCTATTCATCGTTGAAAATGGGAAACCAGAAGACAGAGGACAGTGGATATACAGGTCGTTGGTGTGATACCTAGATAAAATAAAGCAGCATCACTGAGCTTCATTCTGAATGGCCAGGTTGTCTGTCTTATTGACTTCACTCATTGCTTTGTGTCTTCACTACTGTTTCTCTTCTTCTGCACTGGTTTATAAATGAACGTCTGCTGACCCAGGCAGACCAGAGCTGACTTCGTCTGATAACACCAGACGAATGCTTTAAATCTGGCGCGGTGGTCAAGCATTTAGGGTAAGGGGCTAGGGAATGCATTTTGTCAACAAGTGTCCTCACAGAGATAGATAGAAAGAGAGAAAAAGCCTCTCTGTACAAGAGAATAAGCACACATGCATATGCATATTTGTGGGAAAGTGTGTGTGTGAGTGTGTGGTTGTCAGAACACATTGAGTGGCTCTCCTCTTGATGAATGCAGACAGTAGCTTGCTGTTGTAAAGGGCCGTTCCCCTCGGGGGCATTTTGGTGGGAAAACTAACTTTCTCTTCTCCTCCCCACTGAGTCCTTTCCTCTCCTCTCAATTCATTACCGTCTCCTCCTCTGGCTTTTTTCTCTGGCTTGTCTCTCTTTCTCCTTGGTCCTCACTGTCTTCCTGGGGTCTTATTATATTTCCAGTCTTCTCTGTCTCTCCCTTTCTTTCTTTCTTTCTTTCTTTCTTTTTGTTACCATTTTTCTTCCTTTCTCTTCCAGCAAACTCTTTCTTTTCAATACATTAGCAACATACTTTTTCCCCTCCTCTATATCCTGATGAACTCCTTTCACAGTTTCTTTGCGATGGGCTTTAAAACCACAGCCACCATTTTTTATTTACCTCTTTATTTGCTTCCCCGTCTAGCTTGCAAAACCTTTCTCAAAATTTTCGATTCTTCAGGCTCTCACAGTAAAAGTGTTGCTGTTTGTCGCCTGCCTCCCTGCTGCCCTGCTTTTTACAGACATGATCACGCTATAAGCCCCTGTAGCTCCATAGCTGTTAGCTGGCAGGGTAGCAGTGGAAAAGTGGTATTAAGAGAGCAGGAGGGAGGAGGAGGACCCAGAGATAAAAACACACACACACACCAGAACGTATGAGTCACCCTCGCTGTAAGCTAGAACATGGCGATCGGTTTACTGGCACCAGGATGGTGGTGGCCATGTTGCTATGTAATTAAACATACAGCGGACGAGGCTGTTTTTGATTCATATGTCCCAAATTATATGCTCCCATAAATTCATTCATAATGTGGCGTTTCTCAGCCTTAAGTATTTGACATGGAAAGTATTCCCAGTCTGTCAGTGCAGAGGGCTGTATTACTGTTAGTCACATTGATGCCTTCATGCCAGTGTTGGATTTCAGGGCATAATTTCCATTTGACCTTTAGCACACATAATTACTGCCAAACAGCCACTGTTTGACTCCATAACCTCCAATATATATATATATATATATATATATATATATATATATATATATATATATATATAAGAAAGAGAGGGAGGAGCTAATGTAGCGGTTTTAAAGCGAGACACTTAAAGTATATTTTCTTAGTGTTTTTGTTTCTTGGCGTGTTCCTAGCAACCACAGGTTTTGGACTGACCGGTCTCCTCTAGCCTGCTTGGTTGTCGACCAAAGGGGGGCGTGGAGGCGCAGCATGGCGGCGGGGCTGCTTTCATTACAGAGCCAAGCCATATTTGGTGTGTGAAGGTTACAGTAGCAGATTATATTTAGATGCTGGACACTGTGATCCTAGATTGGCCTATTAAGGCAATTCTGCACAGAGCAATTTGTTGATCATTACTGGTGTAATAATAACACAGGGGCAATAAATCTGTCAGAGTGAGTGTCAGCAGCACAGCTGTGTTCAATATCAGACACTTTTTCGACTGCATCATTGTTCTTTTCAGCCTTGAAATCTCATTTAGGAATAGACCTCCCCGCATGCTGCTCCTCTTGTCTGACTGTAGTTGGGAGTGACCAGCCTCCCAGCGCCCTGCATCTCCTCCACTTCAAAAAAAAAAAAAAAAAAAAAATTCTATGTATATCATGTCTCTCATTATCCCTGAGCAATGTGTTTAAGATTTAATGGTTTGTGTCGGCACTATAGCTTGTTAGCTGGATAAAGATAGCTAATGTTTTATTCACACGGCATCAAAGGGAAAAAAGGGGGATAATTGCTGACCGAGGGACAAGCAGGGGTTTGGTGGAGTTGGGTTGGTTGGGAGGAGGAGGAGGAGGAGGAGGAGCGATTCTTTAAGGATGAACTTGGCCTGTCAGGTTACAGCGAGGAGGACAGTTTGGAACAGGAAGCAAGTCTGTCAAACATGGTGTCGTTACGATGCATCTCAGGAGCAAATTACAGGTGCTTAGCTCTGGCTGGAGTGTGCTTTAATTGCCTGGTTTTGTCCTCCATTGTCGAGGTGTCACATGGATTCAACAGCGTAGCTTCCTCCACTCTTCCTGTTGCTCACGACACATTGCACAGCAACGATTAGCTGTGTAATCTGCAACTAATAATTTGTGATTTGTGATGTGATTTTTTTTTTTTTTTTCAACGGCACGACAACGCTTGTGAGAACGTTGCCGGAATTATTTCCGTCTACGTGGCAACGCGATAACGAGTGACAACAAGTGACAAGGATGTAATACATACGCCACGGCGATATGTGGTGCTGCAAAGAAACACAGTGAGACCCATGAAAAACAACGACGGAATGCACAGGAAGTCCTTGTTTACTACTACTTCTGGTCACGTGATGATGTGACGTCATCGTTAGCAACAACGCCAGGAACACACTGCAACTCCGAAACGGCATTGTCAGATCTTCTCACTCTGGAACCCGAACATATCGTTTTGGGTCTCCAACAACGCCGGGGCTGTCTGTACGCAAGGCGGATTCACAGAATTCCGTTGTCGTGTGGACGGTATATCACACAGCCTGTGAGTAATTTTGGAGCCTCTGGGAGTTGTACTCGGGACATAAAGAGATGGTATACGCCACAGAGATCAAAGCAGGAAGTGGAGACGATCAAGATTAGAGAGCAAAACAAAATCTGCACAAAAAGTGGTATTTTGTTTTTTCTTTTTTTTCATGATGAAATAGAGTCTCTTTTTTCATTTGAGCTATTCAGTGTTTTCAGAGTCAAAGTACAAAATATTCTGTAGGTCATGAAACTTTCAGTTTTATGAAAAGACTGGCACTCGATGATGGTCACCTTGACCTTTTAGATTTTACAGAAAAACATCATCAGAAGAGTGAAAATAATTAGCTAGCAACTATTCTGGCCCGTTAATTTGTTGGTTATTACTGAATTAAATGATAATTTTATTAAAAAAAAAAAAAAAAAACCTTTATTAACATTTTTTAATTTGACTTGCATATTTCAACTTGCCCTCGTTTAAGTTGTCTTTATTCTTCTAAAGCACATTGAGCCACATCTCTTGGATGAAAAGTGCTCTGAAGTTTGTTATTTTTCTATTTGATCGGAGTTTCAGTTAGAAAGAAGTAAAGGATTCACAGTAGATGTTCTCTGGAGTGATATGATGATACAGGAAAACGGTCTATTCCTGCAGTGTTATTGTAGCTTAGCATTAGCTTAATGGGCCGTCTCTGGTAGATTTGACAGACAAATGCACAGTTCCATGTTAATTCAAAAACAAACACACTCGAAACAGACATTGCTACCATCTTTTCTCTGTTTTATTCTATAAATTATTTGTGTGTGTGTGTGTGTGTGTGTGTGTTAGAGAGTCATTGTGGTGGGGCTGCAGCATTAGTCAGAGAGTCTGCAGTAAAGCAGCTCCATGCTGAGGCACAGATAAGACACGCTCACATGCTCTGTGTTATTGTTCCAAGCAGGGGTTTGTACAAATATACACATATGTCTAGAAAGCAAATGCAGTGTGTGTTTTTCACTATCTCTGTGTCCTTCCAGCTCTCTCTCTCTCTCTTTCTCTCTCTCTCTCTTTCTCTCTCTCTTTTTTTCTTTCTCTCTCTCTCTCTCTTTCTCTCTCTCTCTTTCTCGCTCTCTCTCTTTCTCTCTTTCTCCCTCTCCCTCTCTCTCTCTCTCTTTCTCTCTCTCTCGCTTTCTCGCTCTCTTTCTCTTTCTCCCTCTCTCTCTCTCTCTCTCTGGGACTTTGTTTCCACTCTGCTTTGTTCTTCTTCCTCTCAGAGTCCAGCGTAGCACAGTAGGCAGCAAGCTAGCATGCTATTTGCCAAGCCAAAACTGCTCCTGGATGACGGCTGCATGCTCGCCTCCTCATGTCTTCCAGTTGTCCTTGTCATAACACACACACACACACACACACACACACACACACACACACACACACCACATGTGTCTCCTGGCTCTCAGTCTCTCACCCAAACAGCTGGAATCAAACAAGGAGCAGCTTCTGTTGCCTTCCGTTGTTGTAAACTGCAAGCAAAAGCGAGAGAGAGGTAGAGAGACACAGAGAGAGAATTGGGGCAGCTTTATGAGATTTGCTGCAGGCTTTGGCAACCAGATTCACCACTGTGTGTGTGCGTGTGTGTGTAAAGAAAGTGCTAGAAAGAAGTGTAGCACAGGTTTTATAGCTAAGATCCCTCTCCATCATTATACTTTAATGCCGATATAATAGAAGGGTATTGTGGTTCTGTGTGTGTGTGTGTGTGTGTGTGTGTGTGTGTGTGTGTGTGTGTGTAAATGAAGGCATGTGCACACTGGTTTGCTCACCCTGAGTATTTCCCTTGTGCATATGTCTGTGTTTGCTAGTTCGCCTCATAATATCTTCCTTATGCAACTGATTCCTGTGGATGTCTGACACCACGCCATCCTACAATAGGACCTCTCAGTGGATAGGGTACTTTTTTCCTCTCTGGGAATTTTCTTTCAACTTTATTTCCATCCAGTGGAAAACCAAAGTTCCACTCCTATGCTTTTATTTGGGATGTGAACAGGAAGTGTGTGCAGAGCTGTGGGTTTTATGGTTGAGGATCCGTTGATGCATAATTAAATTAAGCTTTACAATATAGGTAATGTTTGAAAATGGCATGGCAAATTGTCTTGTTGAAGAACAAGGTGAAGGCCTGTAGAGGTAATAACACTGTTGTTGTGATATTGTGTGATGTATGCAATGCTCCTGTCGCTCTGTTCAAGACAGGTTCACCCAAATTTCTAAAAGCAGCAGATTTTCTTTCAAGCAGGAGCTCGCTCTTTGAGTCTCTTTGAGTTGTGTTGCCCGTTCCTAGATTGCAGTGTGGATGTGCCTGCTGTGGAGCCACAGAATAAATTCTAAATTCTAAGGGTAGAAAATGGGTTTGAAGATGAATTTCCCCCATAAACGTGTGCCCCCCCACCCTCTGGTTCTATAGCTCCTCCATGCCTCCATCCATCCCTCCTCTTGGCCTCATATTTTCCACTGGAAACACTTGACTATGCCAGCAATTCCCTCAACGCCTTCTCTGTCTCTCTTTCTCCCCCTTTTCACATTCTGCTCCTGCGTCTTCCTCCATCATTGTCTCTTTATCTCGTCCCCTCCTTACCCATCACACCCTCCCTCTGCCTCTCTGTCCTTCCTCCCATGTATCCTCCTTTCCTCTCTGACCTCCTCCCTCCCTCTGTTTGCCTTCCTCTCATTCCCTCACCACGCTGAGCTTCATTTCAAGTCATCATCTCATACAGCATGCCCAGACTGCACCACCAATTCCTCCTTCTCCTCCTCCCTCACCTCCTCTAAAATATGAGGCTTATCTGTCGAGCTGTCATCTGTAACAATAGCCTCCATTCTCCATGTTCTTTTCTTGCCGCAATAATGAGCTGCTTTATTTCCTGCGGACGCAAAGAGACTCTACGCCTCCTCGTAATATTTCTATGTTTGGGAGGTCGCTCTCTCATTCTTCTTGGATGACCTCTCTCTTTCTTCCTCTCCACCTCTACTTCTGTGTCTCTGGCTTCGTCTGACAGTCTTCCTCTCTCTCCTCAGAAGATGTGTGTGATTGTGCGTCATGTGTTTGTGGAGGTGTAACACTCATATTTGCAGTATTAGCAGGTCATGACTCTATGAAACATAAAAAGATAGCTAGATTGATCAGCTGCACTTTTGCTTTTGCTGCGCTCCACTTGATGCTAATAATAATGTGTTTTTATGGTTTTGGTGATGATCTGACAGCATATAGAATAACATTGTAGAAATCAGACAACAGTAAATGAACCACAGTTGGAGCACTCAGACCTGAATATGATTAGCATGTGATTAGATTCAGATATAGAAGAAAATTCTAGATTGAGTATTGGTGACAATGGGCCTGATCCATAGTGGCAGATCTAATCAGTGTAATTCTATGCTGCACGCTGTGAGTGACATCATGTGCAGATGACGCGCTGCACGGAGGCTCACATTTGTTTCCAAGTTACAGTTTACAGTTAGTGCGACGGTAACTCTACTTGGACAAACTGCCTGAGATGTGTTACAAGAGACAGGTCATGAAGCAGAACTCCATTCAAAAAATTAAGGAAACTAACAACACAGTCGTAACTAACGATCAAACATGCTGATAAAATTAGGTTAACAAAGTAAGCTGTTAAGTAAGAGACGTGCTGATAAAGTGACATGTTGTAATGAATAGTATCACAGTAAATGATATGTGGATATATGTTATGTGGAGGCAGAGAGCGCTATCAGTATCGGAAGTGAAAAAATTGGATCAGTGCAGTAATACAATTATAAAGACAAATAGGGCTGTGCAATTCAAATTTTGATCATGATTTTGATTTTGTTGTCAAACGATCTCCAAACTCGTAATCGAGTTGAAACGATTTATTGGGTGATGTAGCCTAGTTTTATTAATAGGACCTTTATTTTGAAGCTTAAGATGCGGCACAGCATAAACAGGAAGTAGAGAATGTAAACATAACGGCATGGTAGCTACCTACGCTACGTGTTCTGGTGTCCTTTTCGGTTCACACTATCCCTTCAGAAAGCAATGTGGCATAACGTTGTGTGATAATATGTTTTATGTGTGCCGTCTGATAACTTTTGACTATGTTTGATGGGGAGATGTGATCGCATTAGCGGAGCTAAGATCGCCGGCCGTACGTTAGCTTGGTTGCTAAATATAGATCATAGTCACATGGGATGTGATATAACGGTGTCTTTCTTTTTCTTGCTTTATCCAGTTTCACTCAAATTCACTGTTGTCAACCTGTGGAAGTTAATAAAGGAGCAGGACGCTCATCCTCCCTGGCTCATGAAAAGGAGTTTGGCTGACTGTTTAATCATTAACGTTAGAGCAGCATAACACATTGAGAGGACAGCACACAACTATAATGTACATTTGTAGCCTGTAGTTATGTTTTGCGTAAAGAATCAATAACAAAGTGTTGTTTTTGAGAGAGAGAGAGAAATGCTGAATAAATGCATCATGTAACTCAAAAATAATCGTTTGAATAATCGTGATTTCAACATTATGTGTTTGCATTGACATTGGACTCACAGTCTTTGACATTATCCATCAGCACTGAGGCACTGCGCTGTCCATCCTTCAGTCTTTGTCCGGGCTGTAGAGGCGTCTCACTCCAGACTGCAGATCCTCGCTCGGAGGACTCTAACTTGAAAACAGCTGAGGAAGCAGAGGGAGTGAGAGCAGTGATGCAGAGTGAAATAAGGATGATGCCAGCGATATGCGATAATGTCTCCTAGTGTTTCACGCCTGTCGCTCACGCAGATTTCAAATATGCTCTCGGCCGAGTTTGCCGCACCAAAGTGCCCATCGCTGGAGCTTATAGCGCTGATAGTCATGGTGGCTTTATGGCTGACTTGTGTGTATGTAACAGTGAGGAGGAAATATGATCAAACAAGCCCTAACTTTGATGAGATGATCATTTATTTTGTTTTAATTAACACTCTTGTAAATTGGGGGGGGGGGTTGAAGGGGCGAAACGGATGTGGTTCACATCGCAGTCACACTGAGGGTGACGGCCATGCTCAGACCTCTTTGAACATGCCAGTGATCCATTTTAAAAAGACTCTTATCTCTCTGTGGCTTGCTTTTTAATGCACTCGGTGTTAACATTCATTGTACATGGTGCTTAAAGGAGTTGTGCTCCCTCCACAAAAGCCATATGACTTCAAACTGGTCAGGGTTTGAGCCTTTAATGGAGGCAAATGAGATGTGATTTCACCGTCAAAGTCCTTGAGCAAGGCATGTACCTGGTGTTTTGTAGGGTTATCATGTGAATGCCCTCACTAAATTCACTGTGGCTGTTGCTTCTATATGTTATGTCTCTTGCCTGAGTTGCCCTTGTCACCACCTTTAATAGCCTCCCAGAAAATAGTTTAGTCTCCTTCCGTCTTGCTGCCTGGCCCTCTGTGCTTCTCCAAATAAATCTTCAGAAATGCAGGGTTTTCCCTGGCTGTTTCAGAGGGGCTTATGGCTGTAACCTTGCCAGGGTGTGTGTTGTGCTGCAGGGGAAGACTGAGGAGAGCACACAGTAACCTTTAGGGCCAAACATCAAGCTCTCTCACGCTGAAGCCTTGTGCCAGGAAAAGATATGAAATATTTTTTTGACATTTTGGAAGTGATTTGATGTATTTTTCATGTTCTTTTTGGGAGACAGGAAAGTACAAGCCCTCTGCTGGGTTCATGTACGAGTTGAAAAGGCACTGTTGTGTTTTTGTTTAAACAGCTATTGAGTCAGGAAACACTGACTTAGAAAACGTTGCTTCTGGTCTGTAGCTTTGAGGAGCATATAGAGTTTTCATTGGCAGGGATACGCTAACCCATCTCAACTGTAGTAGTCGTTGAGGGAGAAGACTGTTCTTTGTGCAGTGCTTCTGCATACATTGTTGTGAAGGCCCTCTGCAGTGTAATTCATCAGTATCCCACAAAATCAATTTGAATATAAGCCAAGTAATGGTGAACCAGGAAGTATGAAGACTGTCAATGCCAGGTAGGAAGGAGGATCAAAAACCACCCAGAAGGCTGTTGTTAGCATTCCATGTGAAACCACAAGTGAACACTGATTTATTCATCATGGCACTTCAGTAACTCCACTTCCATTATTGCTTAACCCAAACCACAACCTTTTCCTAAAACCAACCACATGGTTTTGTTGTCTAAACCTAACCAAGCTGTCCCCCTGTGCAGAAGAAAGTTCTTGGTGAAAACACTGGATGCAGGTATAGCTCGACAGTCGTAGGAAAACGCACAATGCTGAATAACTTTCCCTAACATCACATGATACAGATACTTCGTCTACACATGATTTTATTTGTTCTATTGTACAGTTTTTTTCACCACTTCACCTAAATGTACCTGAAAAATGAAATTCTGCGTCATCATTTCCCTCTTGCCCTCATTAAGTAGGCAACAGATAAGGAAGTGATCATCCTTGTGCTTTCAGGACGCAATTTAGTCATTTACAGAGCAATTATGACAGCTGTGATGAGATTAGGCTACTGCCCGACAACTCACTTGTCCTTCATCGTCTCTTTGTGATTTAATTTGCTGTGCCATGTCAAGAGGCAATCGGTTTGAAGTTTCGAGGCTGTGGAACTCTGTGACAAATTGAATCAAACGTTGCCCGCGGAGCCATCGTTTGAATACACAGAAGTATTTTTGTTTCTTGTTTTCCTTTTCAGGCGAATTATGTGCTATCAATGCTTTCAGTGATATTTGGGTTATTTTCTTTTGCCAGCAATGGACATTATTTCCTGCTGGTTAGAAAGAGCAAATATTGATGTCACTCAGACCTCTTTGTGTTCCTGTAGTATGCACTTATCTCGGTGGATTGCATTGTAAATAATATTTGTGTTTCTAGCGGTAATAATTTGTAGGCTGTGTTTCATAATCTGGGCCAAAAATCATGACATCTTTGTACACTGCCATGTCAAAATTGAGTGTTTATCTACCAATGAAAAGGAGTGTCAGATTTTGATAGTGGCATTTTGTAAATAATGATGGCAGAAAAGAGGGAAGCAGGGATATATGGGAGACAGTAGATGTCCAAAGAAGACAGGCATAAAGAAATGAGAAAAAGGACGCCCAAAAAAAAGCCACCATATCCTAATACCAGTGTGTCGTATAATACCGCAAGGAAAGTTATTCTCGTTTTTTTGAGTGTGTTTTCCCAGCAAAAATATCAATCAGTGCTTATTACATGCTAAATTATTTTTTAAAACATATTTTTTCAGGAAATACTTTGGTTTAGGTAATAAAATGTTAGATTAAACCAATCTCATAGTCACCCATAGATTTTGGAAAGGATTGTGTTGTAGACAGCAAAAGAAAGATCAGAGTTTAGGTTTAGGCAACAATACTACATAATGAGGTTAAGGAAACGATTGTGTTTGGGTTGAAATGACTCCAGAAATGGTGTAACTGAAATATGGAAGCTGTGGTTTTACACAGGTCATGAGGAGAAAATACGGTGATTTTTTTTTGACCCACTCTTCGAAACCAGTGTGCTCCTTACACAGTGTGGATTACACACATGATAGTGTGTGGGGAAAAGCAGGAGAACATCAATAAAATCATTGATTCGCTCATCATCCTCTACGTTCCCTCGCTGCTTTCTCTGCCTCTGGGAAAAGAAGGTCCAAATGTTTGTGAAGAAAAGGGCAGAGGCTCGAGGAAGTGTGTCTGTCCAGGCAGCACAGCCACATGTGGACTGAATGTGTGTGTATGTATGTGTGAATGTGCACACACAGCTTTCTTTGTGCACCATTGTGTTTGTCTCAATGTGTGTGTGTGTGTGTGTGTGTTTATGCGTGTGCGTGTGTTTTCCCCCGGCGCTGCCTGCGTGCCGGTTAGAGCATTAATGATGTGTCTAGGGAACGCCGCCTCTACATAATTTATCAAGCAGGATTTATTAGCCGCAGAATTAACTTGTAGGGGCTGGGGAGCTCAGGGTGCATTTGTTCTTGTTTTTTTGGATTTGTGTGTGGATGCGTTGTCACTCCCCTGTGATCCATTTCTCCCCATCAGCCTCCTGCCAAGGGGATGTCCCCAGTCATATAATTGGCGAAGTTATTTTAATTTTAGTTGGGTGTAAATTCCAGTTCAGAGCACAGTTTATGAGTGTGTGTAAGGAGTAGGACCATGTTGCATAGTCGCAGAAGAAGAACCCTGTTCATGTTGTTTATAGCACACTTCCCTATCATTTATTTCTGCATCTCTTCTGTCCTCTTAGTCTTTAGTCAGAGTGTTCCACCTCTGAAAGCTTTTTGTTGCCTTTGATTCCTGTTTCCTTCATTCACTTGTTATTGTAGATTGGACAGACTGAACATTTATTCTACAATCATGAAGTCAGTGGTGATTAATCATCTCTCTCAGTATGTGTATTTAAAGAGCTGTTTTTTTTCTTTCTTTATCTGTCAGATCACTGAGATGGGGAAGGACTCGCTCCCTGCCTGGCTGCACTGGGATGCCAACAGCAGAATCCTGCAGGGTTTACCTTTGGAGGAGGACAAAGGAGTCCATTACATCTCTGTATCTATCACCAACCACACAAAATCCTCCTCCGCTTCGGAGGTGTTTTCCATCGAGGTACACCCTGAAGATCATTTGGACGCAGATTCAGCCCAGCTGGCTTCCAACCAAGCCTCCACTGAAGATAACGTCCAGCCATTCATGTGTAGCAACGAGGAACCAGTCACAGTGCTGACGGTGATTCTGGATGCCGATTTGACCAAGATGAGCTCGCAACAGAGAGTGGAACTCCTGGATGACATGAGGAGCTTCTCTGGTGTAGGGCTCCAGCACATGAAGATACTTCCTGTGGTCAACAACAGGCTGTTTGACATGTCTGCATTCATGGCTGGGCCTGGAAATGCCAAAAAGGTGAGTGTTCAAGAGAGTGAGTAAAGTAGAATGAATGCTAATGAGTGTGTGTGGTTTTATGGATAAGTAAATATTTGGTCATCAGTGGATAATTTAAAATATCAGGAGCCAGATTGTTTAATGAACATTTCTCAATGTCTCAACAGGTGGTGGAGAATGGAGCTCTGTTGTCCTGGAAGCTAGGCTGCTCACTGGACCAAAGCACAGTCCCAAATATCAACAGTGTCCAGGTTCCCGCAAAGGAAGGCACAATGTCAGCAAAGCTGGGCTACCCTGTGGTGGGATGGCACATTGCCAATAAGAAACCCCATGTCCCGAAAAGGGTGAGGCGGCAATTAAATAACACTCCAACACCTGTTCTGGCAGTGCTTCCTCCAACAACTGTAGTGGAGCCTCCAGTGAGGATTATTCCAACCCTCTCTTCCCCCTCCATTGCTGCACCGACCGAGAGCTCTGCTCCCCCTGTAAGAGGCCCTGTTCCCCTTCCAGGCAAGCCTACTATCAGAGTGCGTGACTCTATTGCCCACACCCCAACCCTAGGACCCCCTCAACCAACAAGAGTAATGGAGACCACCAGTACCTTACCTATCCAGCCAACCATGACCAGGCCTACTTATGTAGAGGCTACTGCTACACCACCTGCACCCACTAGAAGACCTACTAAGAAACCTAAGAGACCCAAAACCACACCGGTGCCCAGAGAGCCAAAGACCTCCACAGCTAAGCCGTCCAGACGCACCACGCCACCACCTGTCGTCATCCCAGACCCATACAATGAGAAGCCTGTTCTGCGTAACCCTATCGATCAGGTCAATGCTTTGGTGGGAACCTATTTCGAGGTTAAGATCCCATCTGATACATTCTTTGACAAAGAGGATGGGACGACTGACAAGCTGCGGCTAACTTTGAGACAGAACCACAATGAAGTGGTTGGAGAGGGCTCTTGGATCCAGTTCAACACCACCAGCCAGCTTCTCTATGGTCTGCCCGATGTCCAACACATAGGAAAGCATGAATACTTCATGCAGGCAACTGACAAAGGTGGCCTGAATGCAATAGATGCTTTTGAGGTCCGCGTGAACCGCTGGCCAGCCAATGACAAGACCCCTGTGATCTTCACAGCCCGATTCGATGGTGACCCACGTTCAGTAACAAATGACATCCACAAGAAGATCCTCCTGGTCAAGAAGCTGGCGTATGCCCTGGGAGACCGCAACAGCAGCACAGTCAGTCTAAGAAACATCAGCAAAGGATCCATTGTGGTGGAGTGGACAAACACCAGTCTCCCACAGCATCCATGTCCAAAGGAACAGCTCACAGTCATGAGCAGGACTCTCGCGAGCGCTGATGGAAAGCCTTCACAGGCCTTCAGGTACTCTATGGAGCCTGAATTCAGACCGCTGGATGTCACAGCCAAGGGAAGAGCCAGCTGCAGAACATATTCCTTCATCCCACCAGGTGAAATCGATATACCAGAACCTCCGGCAGTCACTCCAGCTCTGGGAACAGGCCGGCAGAGCACAGATGACGTCTATCTCCACACAGTGATTCCAGCTGTGGTGGTGGCAGCGATCTTGTTAATAGCAGGTATCATTGCAATGATCTGCTACAGGAAGAAACGAAAGGGCAAGCTGACCATCGAGGACCAGGCCACCTTCATCAAAAAGGGTGTGCCGATTATCTTTGCCGATGAACTTGATGACTCCAAGCCACCTCCATCTTCCAGTATGCCCTTGATCTTACAGGAGGAGAAGCCCCCACTTCCACCCCCTGAGTACCCCAACATGGCCACGCCAGAGACCACTCCACTCAACCAGGAGATGCTGGGGGAGTACACTGCTCTGCGGGATGAGGACCCCAACGCACCTCCCTACCAACCACCACCTCCCTTCACCACTCCTATGGAGGGCAAGGGCTCCCGTCCCAAGAACATGACTCCCTACAGATCTCCACCTCCCTACGTGCCGCCCTAAGACTCGTTCAACCCTCCCCTCATTGGGTGGAGGGAGAGGATGCCTGAGGAACTGTGAAGGTTTCCATTCTGGTGTTTGTCTGTCTGGACATTTACAGGGAGAGATGATAAGAGGTGCTAAAGTACAAAAGGGGACTACAAGGGACTTTGCTTTGGGAGGGGCGTAATGAGTTGGGTGGGGTTTTTACACAACACAGATGGGATGATGGGTTGAAACAGCTGGGAGGGACTACTTTTTAGTGGTAGCCCAGCTACTACAGTGGCCTAAGACAAACAAATTCACGTCACATTGGCTTTTGAATCGACCAGTTGGTCAAAACTGATGATTGGGAGACGTGTTCTCCCTTCCCAGCATTTCTTTTTTTGTCCTCTGTTGATTCAAAATACTGGTTTTTAATTTTTTTTTTTCATTATCCCAATATCATTATTTTTTTCGGGACTGAACCGTTTATCTAACTCTTCTTTTTGTGTTGCATTTAAATAATACGAGAAGACAGTGCCATCAAGCCACTGCGGGCGACACAACTCGTGTTTTTGTTATGAAGAGAGAGAGAGATCCTCCGAATAAGAAAAGCTATCACAAGGATCTTGAATCATCCCTGCAGACAAGAGTAGGAGGCCGAGGTGTGTGTGCGTGTGGATGAGTGGGCGTGTTTATTCAGATTCAATACGGTTTGCCTTTAACACTAGCTGTCTGTTTCTATCCTTATTCACAATGTCTAGTAAAGATGAGAATAACAAGGTCAAAAAAGATTTAGAGATGTTTTTCGTTTCATCGGTTTTTAAAAGTCACTGTATATCTGAAAGATGTTCTGATAGATTGTGTTCTATTTTTTTGGTGGTGGAAGCTAGCGGGAGGAATGGACTGCCTCACTAAAATAACCTGCAGGAGCTCTTTATTCCTGTTTCCATAACAAGAGAACAAAAACAGTTTGACCAGCTCTAAGAGTTGACCACCATGATTAATGTGAGGAAACATGAACTACTGATTTTATTATGAGAGAGAGAGATTATCCAGCTGTAAATGCAGTGGAACGCAAGGTGGAACACCATGTCCTCCCTTTTCTATAACACATGTAAGCAAACAGGAAAAGGACCTCCTTCAGTTTATTTTGGAGCAGGGATAATTATTTTTTTAACTAATGAGACAGTCCTTCTCCCCACACAGAGGAGAAACATTGAGTGCCATGGAGACTGTACAGATGCTCACATTTTAGAGGTCACAGAGGAGATTCAGAAAGAAGAAACTATTTCCAGCAAATTAAGTTCGCTGGAAAAAAGAAAAAAAGCGGTCAATGAAAATCTCCCATCTAATTTTTTTTTACCAAGTTTTTGATACAACCTCAAATTGTTTGATTATTAAAAGAAAACATGATTAATGATAAGTCTTCTGTGATTTGTAAAATCTTAGCCTAGAAGTTCAATTATGATTCAATTATGTACACTTTATTTTTTTGTTTGTTTCAATGATGGGTCACATAGTTCAAGTGTTTTATTTTATCGTGTGTTCGCTTATCAAAATGTATCCCACTATACAAAGATGGAATGACCCATATTTTATGTAATCACATATTTTATTTTTATGTCTGTTTGCTAATGAGTTTCAACTGAAAGTGACCCTTTGCAATAATGATGTAAGGCGCAGTCCGCTCAGCGACTGGTCGGTGCAGGCTCAAGCGAGTGACTCGTATTGTCATATTATTGTTGGTTTTTTGCAGGATGCCAAGGCTTTTTGCTTATCAAGTGTGCATTGTCATAATAAAACCAACTGGTACGATTAAAAAGACAAATCAACTTCTTCATTCATGTATCTGATTCGACTTGTCCCTGCTGGCTTTTTTGGGGGGGAGTTTTCCACATGTGGAGAATGTCTTCACCTGTCACACTCTCTGATCAAAACCTGATGTTTATGGATGAACTTTTTGATCACTGTCACTTTTCTACTGCTCCCACTTAGCCTTGAATTGATAAATCAATATGTCTGAAGTCCACAAGAGGTTTTACCTCTCCAGACGACTCGTTGCCTGGCAACCATCCGTGGTCTTTGGGCTTGTTGAAACGGCCATACTGCTGTCCTTTTTGTACTAAATTATTCTGCTATTGAATGACTAGTTGGACTATTCAGTTTGAAAGCTCTGCCCATTAAAAGGCTATGCTGTGAAAACTCTCTCAGCCCCATCTATCTTTCCACACATCGCATGCAGATAATTTGCATTGATTACTTGAGAGTATTGATTCGATGTAAACAGTTTGCCAGCTCTATTGCACCTCTGTGATAATTCATGACAGAGATTAATTTAGAATTAGGGAAAGCAATTGATGAATATATTCCCAAAACATCGCCAGCTAATATTGGCAAATACATCATAGCAATGACAAAGATTAATAGGCAATTGATCTGTTTGATTGAGACAAGACGTGAGGCAGCTGAATGTGTATTATGACAAGGTCGTCCTGTTTTCAGAGGAAAGAGGTTGAACGAGCACATCTCTCAGTCTTAATGAAAAGTTATGATGAGTGTCAACAGTGTTATTTTCTAAAGTAAATGTCTACTGTGACACCATAGATTTATGATAACATTTGAATCCCAAATGTGTAGAAAATCTGACTGGGGATTCTGGAAGATTATAGCTCTGCTGAGGGTGCATTTTTTATGACGCCAAATCAGTTGCCTTCATAGTACCAGACAAAATGATTTGTAGTGCTGCTTTGTCTGTGTCCATCAAGAAGAGTGAACTAGTAATCATAAAACCCAACACACACACAATACATGATGACAGCTGTCTGTTACAGTTGGCTAAGCTTTTATTAGCACTGTAATGTTTAAGGAAGACACTTGTTAAAGAGACCAGGGTTGATACTTATAATAGTAGCAGAACTCCAAAACAATAGAAGGACATATCAGAAATGAAAAATTACAAGAACATATTCACAAATATGAAAATTTATAGAGTAAAAAAAAACACTACTTAAGGGATCGTGAGGTGGGATGGATTATCTCAGCAAAGGAGAAGTGCTCACTATCACAGATTTAGACTGGTTTGTGAACAATATTTGAGAGAAATGGTGATATTGTGTATGTGGAAAATGTTTCAGATCTTTGAGTTCATCTCATAAAAAATGGGAGCAAAAACAAGTGTTGCATTTATATTTTTGTTGAGTGTACATATTACATTATAATTATTATAATTTATAAAAAAAACTTTTGTTAGCTACTGCCACTATGTACAAAGGGGCAGCATAAGAACTAGCAAACTCTTCCTCACAATTTTCATACAAAGCAACAGGCATTGAGAACATAACTATCATTATTAAGAACAACTGTATTTCAGAAAATCTTCCTCATTCAATCTCTCCCTCTCTGGCTATTATTATTATTATTGTTAGTATCATTATTATTATTGTTATTATTATTATAATACAACAGGTTTTCAATTGATTTTAAAGATGGTTTTATTTTAAAAAACATTGCGATTCCAGGGATCCCTTCAAGTTGGGATGGCGAAAACTAAAAATATTTCTGACCGGCCACCGAACCTCATTAGCCGGTTAATACCGTGTAACTGCTAAGTATAAAATATGCTATTTGAAATAACTGTGCCTGCCGTCTGCAGTTTCATAACTCTGCTTACCTCTCTGCCACTCTGCCTCGGCTCTCTCTCTCACACACTCTGCCCTGGTGCCGTCACTTTTTTTTAAATCCCCTACAGCGTGAAACATGGAGTCCCGCAAACGCTGCGCTGAGGAGCTTGTAAGCGGAGGACATTTGGCTCCATAGATTGGAAATTGTTTGGGTGGAGATAGCGTGGAAAATAAAGGCATTCGTCTAGTGTTAGAGGCTCGTTTGAAACACTGCCGTGGCTCATTTATGAAAATGACAGCTCTGAAGAGACGCCGCTTGTTTTGTTTGAGGAGACAGCAGTGCTAATAATAATAAAGCAAGACATCATTACCTTATCTGTTTCCATTGATGATCCTGAAATGTAGAATTTCCAAATCCGTACCCATTTTATGTGGAATATTGCCTGATAGACTGCAGGAACAGATTGGGAGTTTGCCTTATGGTGTGTTCACTGGAAGTCAGAACTTGCAGCACAGATTAATGTAACCTCAAAGTTTAGTGCTGCCAGCGCTTCCAGCCTCACAACAAAACATGTAGCATGAATTCTATGTCTGGTTGATGAGATTAATCCGACTTTCTGAGGTGGAGATCCGACTTCACGGGGCTTCTGATTTAAATTCTGACTCAGTGCATGGAAATTCCAACGTTCACATACAAGTGAATGCACCAAACACAAACGCCGGGCTCCCATACTGCTGCAGTGACCTTAATCCTGTTATTATTATTTTTACATAACATTTCCAACAGTGGCACATTTGTTTAACAGCTGTTTGTGCATGGGTAAATGATATGATCAATATCAGGCACGCCTCTGATCAGGAGCCCCTCCACTCATTCATGTCCTCTCCTCTCCACACACAAACCATAAGCGCTCCAGTGCACGCCCCCACGAGCATGACTCTTTTCATTTGAGTCGTGCTGTCAGCTGAAGGAGAGGCAGAAAGGAAAGCTCTCAGGGGAAGTAGGTAGGTGCGGCGCGCTCTTTCCGCCGCAACTACGGACCAATAAAAGAGTGTGACTTGCCGTGTATGGACGTACAGTGTGAGCAGACAGGTCGCATCAGAGCATCGGGCCGTATAGTGTGAGCTGCGAACTCACTTTTTTAAACGGACAACTGACAATTTTGACCGGTTAATGTTGATATGGTCAACCACCGGTCAAACGGTTACCGGTTAACATCCCTACCTCCAAGTACCACCATCAGGGGTAGCACACCACATGTTGAGAACCACTGCACTAGATAACATTTATTGATATGTTTATGGGATCACACATATAGCCATCTTTACAGCTGATCTTGTTTTTACTGTTTTTGTCTCCCCTCTTATCATTAAATAGAGCATTGGCTAGATAAACTAATGTCCTGTGTGTGCAATTTGTGGTCACTCTAAGCTCTAATGTGTTGGACATTATGTTGAAATTCTGTTAATCCAGTTCTTGTAGTGTTGATGGAATTGTTATCTCTCTTGTTAGCTGTGTACAGTTAGTATCAGAGTTATAAGGCAACAACCCATATCACATGTAATATCAGACTGTGACTATGAATTGAAAAACAAAATATTAAAAAAAATGGTGATAATAATAATGGAATTTATTTAGAAAAATTGCAGTAACACATAAATAATTAAAAATAATAATAAAAAAAAACATTTTGGGACTCAGTAGAAATAAATCATTCATATATGAAAATTATTCATGGTCAAAGTGGTTGCCATAGCAACCAGAGCACCAATCCAAAAGAATCTGATGACATCATCATGTTCAGGCTGTCATACACCTGACTGAGTGCAGAGACGGGAGGGCTCATTCAAACACTGGTGTTGATCAGAGACGGTGAGTAAGAGGTAAACAAAACCTACAAGACACAATGAAGAAGAAAGTCAAGTTAAGGGATTACCAACTTGTTTCCAAGGAACAAGAACTCAAGCTTGCACTGAAGGACCCTGAGTTAAATCTCTGTCCAAGCAAAACAAAGGGGAGAGTCCTCGTGGATGTTAAAGAGGCCATGCTGGACAATCTTGTCAATCAGCTCGTGGAACCAGATAATGTGTGGTCCAAGCAGAAACCACAGACACATCAGGTGACCACTGACCAGGAAGAGCAGCCACAAGCCAAGGATGAAGACTTTCCATCTCTCCCATCAACTGAGCTGCACACAGTCCGCAAATTGCTGGAACATGCCAACAAAAATCTCAAGCAGCAGTACAGCATCAACAAGGAGCAGAGTGCCAAGGTGGAGAGCCTTGAAAAGGAGCTGGAGGCAAAGAAGGAGGAGCTGCAGAGGGACAGGTTGATGTTCTCTGAGGCTCAAACCAACATGGAGCTGGAGCTGGAGAGCAAGCTGCAAAACGAGGTGGCTCAAACTCAGAAGCTCAAAGAAGAGCTGAGCGCCATGCAGGAAGCTCTGCGAAATCAGGAGGAGGAGCTCAAGAAAATGACCTCTAAACATCTGTCTGACCTTGAAGAGCAGAAAGACAGAGAGAGCGCCCTCATGGCTCAGCTTGAGCATGCATCCAAGGAATCCAGCCTCCTGAAAACTGAGCTGAGCGAGAAAAACTCCCTGCTCGAGGAGCTTGATCAAGCCCGACTCTCCTCTGAGGCTCAGCTGGACGAGCAGACCCAGAGAAACGTCATCCTCACGGCTGCTCTGAAAGAGGCTGAGCAGAAGATGGAGGACATGTCATCCTGTACAGAAAGCCTGAAGAAGACTCTGCAGGAAAAGGAGCAGGAGTGGAAAGACACCGAGAGCTCCATGAGGAACCAGGTGGAGGAGCTGGAGAGCCAGATAGCCAAAAAGAAGAACAGGAAGTGGTACAGGAAGCTCTTCTGCTGCGGTCCGGCTCCAGACGACTAACAGCTTCACATGCATTAGTTTTTATATACATGTGACTTCTGATGTGAAACCAGTCCTCACAATTATATAATTATTAATACACACACACACACACACACACACATTTATTCTTGTCTATTTGTGAGCATCACTCAGTCTCAGATTTTTACACCTGGGAAGTTGAAGTGAGTTCAATTTTCTGGTGTGAATCTGATCCTCACAAATTGAATTCCCTTTTCCGAGGTTTCTTCCTTGTGCAAAACAGCATGATGCTGTGAGCTTCATGAGGAGTTTGTGGTGGTTTGTGTTTGTTGTGCTTTTATTTTGGTGGGTTAGTTTCCTGGTTGTGCTGTTTTGTTCTCACTTGTGTGGTTTGTTCCCAGTGGTTCTCTTCCCCCACAGCACTGAGGAGTAATTGGACACACCTGCTCCAGATTGGCTCATCAGACCTTCTATTTAAGACCTGCAGAGACGCTCCTCAGCACCAGAGTATCCAGTTATCCTCTGTGGTAGCAGTGTGGCTTTTTCCCCTTCAAGATTGTAAGTTTTCCTCATGCGTCTTCCAGTGAATGAATACTCACCTGTGTCTCTCTTCTCCTTTTTTTTTTCCAGTGCCTCCCATAGCCCTCACAGCTCAGCACTCACCTTTGTGTCTTTCTCCCATCTTGTGGACTTTTTACTCACCTGTACTGCTCCTGGGTCCTCCTTCCCTCACACACCACAGAGTTCCTTGTTTTTATATCAAGTTTGCTGCAGGAAGCTCTGCAAAATCAGGAGGAGGAGTTCAACAAAATGACATCTAAATATCTGTCTGACCTTGAAGAACAGAAAGACAGAGAGAGCACCATCATGGCTCAGGTTGAACACTCATCCAAGGAATCCAGCCTCCTGAAAACAGAGCTGGACACGGTCCGTGAAGTGCTGCAAAATACCAACAAAGATCTGGAGCAGCAGTATGCCATCAACAAGGAGCAGAGCATCAACATGGAACAGATGAATGTCCAGTGAGAAGAGAAGTCAAACTCCACAGCGGTACTGTGTAGCCCAGGTGGAGATGCAGCACAACATCAACAAGAGCATCATGGCTGATGTTAAGCGGCGGTCTCAAATGGCAGCAGGAGAAAAACTCCCTGCTGGAGAAGCTTGACGAAGCTACGCTCTCCTTTAAGGCTCAGCTGGACGAGCAGACCCAGAGAAACGTCATCCTCAAGGCTGGTCTGAAAGAGGCTGAGCAGAAGATGGAGGACATGTCATCCTCTACAGAAAGCCTGAAAAAGACTCTACAGGAAAAGGAGCAGGAGTGGAGAGACACCGAGAGCTCCATGAGGAACCAGGTGGAAGAGCTGGAGAGCCAGATAGCCAAAAAGAAGAACAGGAAGTGGTACAGGAAGCTCTTCTGCTGTATTCCAGCTCCAGACAACAAACAGCTTCACATGCATTAGTTCTTATATACATGTGAATTCTGATGTGAAACCAGTCCTCACAATTATATAATTACTAATACACACACATTTATTCTTGTAAACTTGTGAGCATCACTCAGCCTTGTGAAAATGGCTAGAGAGTGAAGTGACTTCACTTTTGTGTTGTGGATCTGATCCTCACAAATATATAATATATAACAATTATTTTAAGAAATCAAGTTTTATTTTTCATGAGGGGGAAAAAAGACTCAAAGAAGGGAATATCTGCACTGAACATATTTATTAAACACACCAGTCACTGATGCTGTTCTATTAAACACCCTGTGCTATATAATTTATTTATTCTGTACATAGTGTAATATCTGGTGCTGTGTTGTACATTCATAATCATATTTGTATGTGTATATAAGATAATTTAATAAAGAATTCTAAACATATTTTTCATTCTTATTTCTCATTTTTAGGTTTATTTTATTCTTGCACATTGAATAGGGAGAAGCTTTACAAATTTGCTGTACAATAGTATCTTGACAGTAAAGATCATTCTATTCTTCTAGTCTGAACAACACGACTTGAAACAACTAAACTGAGTTTTGTCTCTTAGTATCAAGCATCATTTATCCACAATCAACCATCATTCGTATATCTACTCCCCTGTACTTGGTCATCAGGGTTGAATGATGCTGTGTCTCCTCCAGTTGGAGACTATAGAAGTAGATAATTGGTGACTGTGGAAGCTCCTATACAGGAAGCCTCGATCAGAACAGCCACAGTGAACAATGAGGGGGATTATGGAGTTTATTTGTGGATATCAATCAAACATTGGATGTTTTTAACCCAATATAGCCCTGATACCCAGCTATAAGATTCTGATGGGAAAGGAAAGTCACATTTTAGAAAATAAATTGAGGACAGGCTGTGACTCCCTTCAGTACTCCCATCTGATTCAAGGAATTATGTTGGAGTGTCACTTGTAAATGTAAAAACCCTGTTCAAAGCTAAAGGGTACGCTGGCAGGGATGCTGCAGTGAAGTGGTGTTCACTCACTGGTGCTGTTGCTATTGATGAAGCAGCTCGTTTTGATTGAATCACCTTTGTGTGCTGGTTGTCAGATGGAGCCGACGGGTGCTGTGAAAACAACAATGTTGTTCATTTAGTTTTGATCTTTGGCACTGTATTGTATATGCCTCAATAATCCTTTTCCAATCTTTTTCAGTCTCAGGGAAAATGTCTGATATCGCTCCATCCTGTTAAATCCTCCTTTTCAGACAGAAAACAATGACAGAAAAAGAGTCCCATTATCTGCAGCCATGATGAGCAAATCATTAATTATTCCTCCATGTTTTCAAATACCAGTGTAACTACAATTTTCACAAAGATGGAGACAGTTAAATACCATTTTATATTGTTGGTTTGACAGGAAACCTTTAATAACAGGGTATATCCTCCTCAGTGAGAACCAGGTTAGGATGCGTTTGGAACAAAGAATAAAAGCTCATTTTCCTTCAGTCAGCCCTCTGATAGATGATTAGTTCTCTCTGGAGTTGTGACAGACTTTATGAGATGTAATTCCAGCTGCCTGAATCTCTTTTTTCTGTAATTGAACAATCTAGTGAAAGGTAAGAGGTTTGAGGAAATGATATGGCCCCGTCACAAAGGCTTGCCTGGTATGGTTCTTTCTGCAGAGAAAGTTGATTAAAGCTCCTGGGGTCCACGAGCTGCTCTTGAGTCTGTATATAAAAAAGGTGACCACACTGGGTGTGTTGTGGCTGAGCAGAAACTGCTGTGCGGTTGAGGATCGGGGCTTTAAATTGAAAATAAATTAACTATCCATCCCTTGGAGGGTCATTCAGAAAACAATTCAGCCGGTCTCCCACAGCCTGGCTATTATCTGTACAATCATCATGACTTTCTACAGTGTCCACACTGACATGCTCCTTCATTACAATAAACACACAGGAAACACTGAGCATGTGCAGTGACGTCTGCGGCATGCAGTTACTCCTCAGAGCTGGTATTTACAGATTCAGAATAAGACATTTATATATATATATATATATATATATATATATATATATATATATATATATATACTGTATGTCTGCATGTCAGGAACAACTTATTATTAAACATCCTTGGTGTAAATCAATGAGCAGAGCTGGTGACATAGTATTTAGGAGAGTCTGCTAAGAAGAGTCAGGACTGGAGGTGTAACTTGAAATTGAGAAAGAAATGATGGACAATTCCATGAAGGAGGAGGAAAACATGTCTGTTGTTTACAGCTTTTACAAATATATTTCTGAAGATGAAATGTACAATTGCTCTTGTGTGTTCTACAGAAAAAAGTGTTGTTTTGTTTGTCATTGTGCAACAACAAAGGGAGGGGAGTCAGCCTGGTTCTCAGGGGCATTAGCAGGTGGAGAGCCCATGCTAACACCACCCATTCTTCCCTTCAAATCGCCTCGGTCGATAGAAAACACTCAGGACCAAATCCAGTGAAACTGCAGGATAACTGCTGAAAGTGCATGTGTCTATTGTGAAAGTGGAGAAAGTGGTCAAAATAATTTTCTCTTTTTTTTTATCTTGTCTTTCTCTCTGTTTAGAAAGGACACAATTATCATGTGATATGTACGTAAAAATCTAATGTTAATAACCCTTGCTGTAGAATCTTGGTGGTTGGCTCCCTGAAGTGCTGAAATATTTTTGTCACAAAAAACAAACCAGCTAGGTTTTCTACCCAGTCATGTTTCTATGATCCATTCTAGATAAACATCCGTCCATCCATCATCTACCGCTTATCCTCTCATAGGGTCGTGGGGGGCTGGAGTCTATCCCAGCTGTCTTAGGGTGAAAGACAGGGTACACCCTGGACAAGTCTCCAGTTCATCACAGGACACACAGAAACAGACAACCACTCACACTCACATTCACACCTACGGTCAATTTTTCAAATTAGCCAATTAACCTAATCCCCATGCATGTTTTTGGATGGTGGGAGGAAGCCGGAGTACCCGGGGAGAACCCATGCAGACACGGGGAGAACATGCTAACTCAACATAGAAAGGCCCCGGGCTGGGATTTGAACCCGGTACCTCCTTGCTCCCTTGATAAACACACTGAACAAAAATATAAACGCTCCATGTCAAACTTTGATTATGTCAAACTTCATCTGATTATGCCACACCCATGTACTGAGTGGATACACTGCATCACTGAGTGGGGATAGACTGAAATTTGGTAAATGGTGTTGCATTTGTATAGCGCTTTTCCAGTCTACTGACAGCTCAAAGCGCTTTACACTACATGCCCCATTCACCCGTTCACACACACATTCATACACTGATGCCCAGGGCTGGACTGGGACAAAGAAAAATCGGCCCGGACATTTTGAGCTGAGATGAGCCCACCAGGTATTGATGGAAAGACCATGAAGTCTATGAATGAAAACAAAACTTCTTGTGACACTGTCTTGTTCGTGTATATGCACTTGTCTAATAAACTTAAACCATCCTCCCAGTCGCGTTATTCTATGCAGTACCAGAAACCAAAATGTTGCTTGATCTAGTTAACCTCTCGATCACTGTACAACATATGATGGGATCTTGAAATTAGGACAGAGAGGAATAGAAGTCAGACATGACCATTGATGTATATTAATAAATGACAGATTTAGTGATATTTGCCCAAACTATTTATTTACCATCAACAGTATGCCTCAAACATGGAATCCTTTAAAAAGTGAAAGGAGACAGAGAGAGAAAGGTGAGAAAGAACAACACTTGATGGACTTACTTATATGATCACAGCAGTGGTATCTTTACACTAGAAAAATAGTTGGGTCAGTACAGTACTTACTTAGAGGAACCTCCTTAACAAACAATTTACGATGGGATTCCTGAAAAAATGTGATAGAGAGGAACATTCAATATTCAAATGTATAAATGACAGATAATTTCACAGACTGTGTACTCACCACATCAATAAACGGTCACCTTTGACCTGCATTGAGCAGCAATACTCAATGCCAAAACCGAGTGACAGCATCCTACAGTATGAGAGACAATGAGAGGTTAAGGTTGGAAGAAAACAGCTGTTTGTACACACAATACTTCATTCTTATATTCATTTCACCTAGTGTCTTATTGATTAAGACCTATTAAGATGCACTAATTGTAATTACTTCCCATATAAGCATTTTCTGAGCACTTTACTTGTTTGCACTTAGATGTAAAACTTTTTTCTTTGGACTGTATTTGTGCAATGACAATTAAGTTTCATCTAATCTCATTTGATGCATTATAATGAGCGTTTTGATCATTTCCTTTTTCACCTCTTCAGTCTACAAAAGCAGTTTTCTCAACAGCTCACTCTTCTCAGCTACCTGTCAATGACCATGTCAGAGTCCAACAACATGTGAATGTCCTTTTCAGTGGCCATCAGCATGAACATCTCCAGCTTGTTTGTGGACAGACTGCTTCGGAGTCTGCTTTTGATGAGCTTGAGTGTTGAGAATGTTCTTCACAGGTCACCTGAGTCAGGGACAGGGTCAGCAGGCACTTGTATGCAAGCCCAAGGAGACGATAGGCATCGGAGAGCGTGTTTGATAGCAGCACAGTGGGCAATTTTTGCAAGAATCACAGCTTTTGGTCACAATTTCACTTTATTCTTCCCAATCTGCAGATCCATCCTCTGTAGTTGTGGTCTTGTACTTATCCACATGTGATGCTTCAAGCCTGTCCCACTGTCCAGCAAAACTTTTCAGTTCTGACTGGAGGTTATTTACTGGAGCCCTGCTGTCAAATTTGAAGAGACATGCTGAGGTTTTGAAGTGCATTACTAGGGAGAGAAACAGTTCTGACCTGACCTGTGGGTTTCTCTGACCATTGTCTCGTCTCCTGTTCTGTTTTTATTAAAAATATTCGTTTAAGGAGCGCCTATTGGCATTTTAATATGGCCCTTTTAAATGACCAGGTTTTTAAAACTGCTTTTAAATATTTTTGGCGCTCCCCCAGCATTCAGCAGTGGTGGGACTTTGGCAAAGCTCTAATTAAACAGCTTTGCCAGCAGTTCACTCGTAATGTCACTAGAGATCTGACCCGGTCTGTGAAGGATCTGGAGAGTGAGGTAGTCGAGCTGCAGATTGCAGCATCTTCTACAGGAGATCGAGGGTTATTAGACTCCCTCATGTCCAAACAGTCGGCCATAGCCGACCTGCTGGGCGTCTCAGCACAGGGAGCTCTGGTCCGGTTGCGTTTCATGAACATCTCGCAGATGGACGCCCCATCTCAGTTCTTCTTTGGGCTGGAGCAGAAAAATGGACAAAGGAAGATCATTCATTCTTTACGTACGGGTAGCAGCTCTGAGATCTCAGACCTATCTGAGATCAGGAGGTTTGCTGCCGGTTTCTACAGAGACCTCTTTAAGAGTGAGTGGTCACATAATCCAGATGTGCACAGCAGCTTCCTCGGTGGGCTCCCTCAGGTCACAGCAGAAACTAACAGTGAGTTAGCAGCAGCGCTAATGCTGCAGGAGCTGCACACCGCCCTGTTAAGCCTGTAGAGTGGCAGAGCTCCAGGGCTGGACAGCTTTCCTGTGGACTTTTATAAGTCCTTCTGGTCCGAGCTGGGACCAGACCTGCTGGAGGTTCTGGAGGACAGTCTCCAAAATGGAAGACTGCCTCAGAGTTGCAGGAGGGCAGTCATCACTCTGCTGCCAAAGAAGGGAGACCTGCACGACCTGAAGAACTGGAGGCCGGTCTCTCTGCTGTGCACGAATTATAAGATCCTGTCCCAAGCTCAGGCCCTTAGACTGAGGGAGGTGATGGCGTCCATCATCCATCCGGACCAGACTTACTGTGCGCCCAGCAGACTCATAAGTGACAATGTCACTTTAATTTGGGATGTTTTGGACCTCTCCAGTTCATTGGCTGTAGAGACTGGTCTTATTTCCATAGACCAGGAAAAGGCTTTTGACCGGGTTGAACAACAATATTTATGGCAGACTTTGTCTGCCTTTGGCTTCAACCCGGGCTTTATAGCCATGATCTGGGTCCTCTATAGTGACGTTGCGAGAGTACTGAAGATTAATGGGGGGCTGAGTGCTCCATCTGGAGTCCAGAGGGGGGTGAGGCAGGGCTGCTCTCTCTCTGGGATGCTCTACTCTCTGGCCATCGAGCCTCTGCTACATAAACTGAGAAACCATCTGAACGGTGTGAGCTTCCCCCAGTGTAGTGTGTCTTTTAAACTGTCGGTCTACGCAGATGACCTTATCGTGTTGGTCAACAACCAAAAGGACATTGACGTTTTAACTGATACTGTGAAAGAGTCTGGTTTTATCTCGTCAGCGAAAGTGAACTGGGGGAAGAGCAAGGCTCTGATGGTGGGAGAGAGGCTGCCTGGTGGTCTCACCTGGAAAAACAGGTGGTTTGAAGTATCTGGGGGCGATGAGACCAACATGAACAAAAACTGGGATAACATTGTGGAAAAGGTGAAGGGGCGCCTCGGTAGGTGGAAGTGGCTTTTTCCTAAGGTGTCCTACCGAGGTCGCACCCTGATCCTAAACAACCTAGTCTCATCGTTCCTGTGGCACCGGCTGGCACCGGCTGAGTTTTGGTAGATTTCTTTTGGGGCAGGATGCACTGGGTCCCACAGAGTGTCCTGTTCCTGCCTAAAGAGGAGGGGGGGCAGGGCCTTCCGCCTCCAGTTCCTCCAGAGACTCCTGACTGGACCAAAGGACACTCTGTGGAGACCTTTGGCTCAGTGCATCCTGCAGCGTTTTAACAACCTGGGCCTGGATTTTAACCTGTTATTAATGGACACCAAAAACATGATCACATCTCCACTGCCTGGTTTTTATAAGAGTGTTTTTACAGTGTGGAACCTGCTCAAAAAACAAAGACCGGAGCAAGTGGACTCCTTGCACTGGGTCCTGCAGGAACCGGTCCTGTGGGGGACCATCCTGGACTCTCCCAGCTGGGCAGGGGCCAGTCTGTCCACGCTACTCCAGAAAGAACGGGTCTTCACACTGGGCCAGGTCCTGGAGCTGGCAGGACCCAACTTGGATGAACCTGTTGGCCTGGCAAATCGACTTGGGATCAGGTCCAACAGAGTCACTCAAAAACTGTTGGTCTACTGGAGGCATAGACTCATGGAACATAAGACTCTGCTTTTAAAATGTTTCACCAATGGAACAATGGTTCCTGATCCAAAGGACCCATACCCCACGATCTACCTGGCACCAGACTACCAGGACTGCAGTGGTCCCTTGCTGGAGCCGGTCCCCCTGGTCTCCCTGGAGGGGGGATCTGGGAAATCGCTGTATAAACTCCTGTATAGCACTGTATAAAACTCTGAACAGGAAAAAACTTGATAAAAGACAGGACACTCTGTGGAGGAACCACCTGGGCCTGGACCTTGGTTCCAGACCAGCTTGGAGGTCCATATAAAAACCTCAACTCTCAAAGAGACATGCGGACCTACAGTGGAGGATCCTCCACGGCATTGTAGCTGTGAACTCTTTTATTTCAGTGATCAATGCTGCTGTGGAGGAAAAGTGTCCTTTCTGTGGCCTAAGAGAGACGATCTTTCACTGTTTTTATGAATGTCCTCGTCATCTGCAGTGTTTCTGTTTTTAACAAGTGTTTTTACCAGTTTTAAAGAGGGTTTTAACAGGCAGCTTTTTATCTGTGGTTTTAAATACACTTGCCAGCACAAACACAAGAGCCAGCTTTTAAACTTTGTTTTAGGGCAGGCCAAGATGGCAGTGTATGTGAGCCACAGGAGGAAGGTGGAGGAGGGTGGAGAGCTTGATATGGTCGCTGTGTTGAAGAACCTGATCAGGTCCAGACTGCTTGTGGACCACAGGTTCTACCAGACCTCCGGGGACCTGGGGTCCTTCAGGCAGATCTGGACCGTGGATCAGGTTCTGTGTTGGCTATCAGAGGGTCAGCTCATTTATGGGGATGTGCTCATGTGAGGTGGTTTATTTATTTTTTAATGGAGGCTGATTTTAATTGACTTTTATTGTTCTTATTTTTGTCATTTGGTGTTATCTATGAAGAAATTGTACAGATGACAAACAGACAATAAAGTTGTTTTAAAAATGAAATCTCTTGTCTCTCTCCTGCTCTCCTGTCTCCTCTCTCACACACTGCTCCACTGGGAGTGGTGGATCAACCTAATACAAGGAATTTAGTGTCGTTAGTGTACAGAAATGTGCAAAATATATCTCATCTGTAAGTTTTATAAAGGGTTTATAAAGACCAAATAATCATATTCCCACCCACAAGTGATATGACTAACACTGACTGTCTTCATCGTGGCAGATAGGTGTGTGCACACGTAAAAATTCCTTGTATTTTTAGTGTACACATACTTGGCCAATAGAAGTGATTCTGAATTGTTACTGATCTGTTGTGTCTCCTTTTACCACAGTAATGAGTAATTGTAGTTATGGCAGTGTGGTTTATGACTACAGTAAATAGCCTAATAATTCAATTGGCTCACGTTTTAGCTGTATCCATGTTTTATTATTTTGCAGCATTTATTATTGTGACTGTGAGCAGATTCAGACAGGTCAGTATGCTGTTTTGACTGTTATCAGCATGCCTTGAGGGTACTTTGGACAGCAAAGTCATGTTTGTTTTTGTCTTTTCTGTCGCCACACAACAAATTCTATTTCCGTAGTGCGGATGGCTGATAGCATGCATTTCTCTCGAGACCTAAATGACAGATGAGCAGTCCTGCTGTGAGCGGCCTGCGAGTGGCAGCTCACCGACAACCTGACGAACGTGTCATGAACGTTCCAGCGGATCGATCGTAATGTTTCCAAGGACATCGACACATAAATGCGATAAAGAGAGGAAACGATCAAATGTTTATTTCCTGGTTATTCCCCCCAAACATCTGCCGAAGCACAAGGAATATCACTGGTTAATTCAGTCACCAGCTGATCTCGAACACCGGCCCGCAGGTTGAGGTGACTCTAGTATGACATCACAGAAACCCCAGCATGCACAGCTAGCTAAATTGTTAAATTGCTGACTTGCACTGTTAAGAGTAAGCAATTACACCCAAACTTGATTTTAATATCTGACCCAGCCAGAATGCAGTTCATCACTTCTTACCTGAAGTTCAGTTTCCTCTCCACAATCCAGAATCAATCATGACTTATGGGCCGGACTACCATTTTGTGTACCAAAAGGTATCGACTACCATTTGCGCCACTATGACTACACTACTAGTTTGTTAGTTTAAAAAACAAGCCCGGCCCAAAATCACCATTGGCCCATTGGCCCACCGGGCAAATACCCGCTATGGCCGATGGCCAGTCCAGCCATGCTGATGCCAGAGGCTGCCATGAAAGGCATGCACCTGGGGGGAGCCGAGCCACTGAGCTTTCGATCACTAAACAACCTGTTTAGTCTCATAAATTTGGGCTACACATCAAGAGAAATATCCATTTTGTGCAAGTACAAGACAGTATATGCTCACACAGGGTGGCAAACCTCATGTGGCATCAGTATTTGATATGAGGTGTTTCTATTTATGTTCAGTATATTTTTGTCACTACCTACTTTCATGTCTCATTCTTGACACTGTAAACCACACTCATGCTTGTTAAGTACTAACTAAAACTGTGAAATATACCTACTTCTTCTTTTCACCACTATGCCTGTCAGGGAAAATCATAATACTATGATGCAAAAACTAGATTCATAATTTTCAGTCCATGGGTAAATGCACCTTCTTTCATATCTGCATTGCTGCATCACAATGAGGGTCTGTGATGTAAATTCTGTCCTCTGATCATGTCCCAGCATGGAGACCGTACCTGCCAACATGAGAATAAATCTGTGCAAGCAGACACCTAATGCAGTACGAACATGCACTGTCATGTAGATTAACAGTAAAATATTGGCAGCATTGTTGCCAGTAGTTTACTGTGCAGTAATAAAAAATGAAGACAAAAAAGATGTGGAAACCATAAAATAACCCAACAACCTCAAGTAACAGAAGTTAGCTCACATGCACAACATAATATTGGCCCAGCAACAAGTTGACCTCTGTTATGATGTCTGTAAACATGGGATTAAAACACTGGAGATTTTAAAAAATAAATTTTAAATTCACGTCACTACAGTGATGCATTTCATGACACAGACCTGATCTAACAACAATAAAAGCTGCCAATACAAAAACATAAATGTCTTAGTCCGATATGGTCGATCACAACTTAATGGCATTGACTCTGAAAAAAATAAAAGCAAAATAATCTTCTTCTAACTTATCTGAACTACTCAGAAATAATAAACCTTTTCCACATGATAATAAAAAAGTAAACAGCCACAGCATGGATTGAAAGCACACAACAACACACAGTATAAGTCTTAATAAACCAGATAACACATATAGACTGTATTTATATAGTTAAGCTCAAACCTCACACTTTTGTAGCTAAATATGTTGGTCTCAGACATGAGACTAACCATCCTACTACATTAGTAAGAAAAAATAACTAGGTAGATAAAATATATTTCAACTTACTGTGTGATTTTCCCAGTAAAGAGCTGGATTCAGATGGATGCTTGAAAAGATGTCTGCTCTTAAATTGCTGTAGTGTCCAGTGGTTACTGTTAATGCTGACACCACTCCCAGAATACAACATTATTTACAGTGTCATTCAGTATTTTATGGAAAACTGTAAGCTGCCCATATACTGGATATTGCCCAAAATGCATTCTTTTATACTACTCCCATCTTTCTACTTTCCCCATTTTAATGGGAAACAGTATAGTACTGTCAGAATTCAGATGATTTATTACAGCATTTTGTGACAGTGTGCCACTCTGCTGTCATTGTGGTGAATGTCAGAGTATATAAGGTGTGACCGGGGCCTTGAGAACATCACAATAGATGAGAAATATCTCCACTTATACCTCACCCAACTAGGTTTTGTTTTAGGTCACGAGGTGGAGAGGATGTTGTTTCACTCAGGCTTCATTCTTGGTGGAGAGGACAACATGCTGTCCTTGCTCCATCAGTTTGGTGTGGTGGAGAGGACGACATGCTGCCCTTGCTCCATCAGTTTGGTGTGGTGGAGAGGAGGACATGCTGTCCTTGCGCCATCAATTTGGTGTGGTGGAGAGGAGGACATGCTGTCCTTGCTCCATCAGTTTGGTGTGGTGGAGAGGAGGATGCGTTGCTCAGAATCCATCACAAACAGCTAGATGCTGCTCTTCATCCCCTTGGACACTGTCTTTCCATACAATTTCACAGTTATTGACTGTGTCAGTGTATGTTTTTCATTGTTGTTTCTCTCTATAAATGACATCCATCAATAGGCTGTCCATCCTGAAGAAAGATCTCTCCTCTGTTGTGCTTCCTGAGGTTTCTTCCATTTCTTTTTCCCTGTTAAAAATTTTTTTTGGGGGGAGTTTTTCCTCATTCGATGTGAGGGTCATTTGTAAAGGACAGAGGGTGTCATATCCTGTACAGATTGTAAAGCCCTCTGAGGATAATTTATAATTTGTGATATTGGGCTATACAAATAAAATTGACTTGACATTTATCTGCCCTTATTTAATGTTAGCTGTATGTTATATTTCAAGATAGTCACAGTATTCTATACTCAGAGCAGTATCAAATATGACTACAAGTGATTTTGCACAAATACAGAGGAAAAACAAAATGCATCGCTGCATTTTAATATGCCATTAATGGACTATCACACATAGTCACTCTTATTTGTTTGTGAAAATTATACTGCCTCAAACAGAAACAATCCGATTTAAATGGTTTTCCTCATTAACTGATTTGTATGTGTGTCTGTCTGATGATCCAGATCTGTCCGTCCCTCTGTGATATGTGGACACTGGGCAGACACTCAGAGGAGCCTCGCTCATCTGATTCACAGCTATTTTAATGGAACAGATTCTGTGTGAACCTCCTCTCCAATCATTCATCTTGTCACGTTGAGTGTTCTTGACCTTGTATCCTCAAACAGAGGTGTGTGAATCTCTCTCTTCTCTTTTTTCCTCACCCCTCTCATCCTCTCATCCAGCTCACCCACCCTTCCGTTGCTTTTATAAACCACATAATGAGTGCTTGTCTGGTTTTACTGAAATGCTTCTTTTCTCTCCTCTTATTTGGTCTAAAATGTTGCAGCTACTTCAAACCTATCATTTGGAGTGTGTGGATGGCACATTTTGAGAATGCCACACAGCTGGAAAAGGTAAATTAGAGGACTCAATTTGTTTTTGTTCTGAGGGGAAAAAACTATCTTTAAAGATTTTACTTGTCTCTGTTGCTTTTTGGACACCATTTTACAATGGCATGTACACAGCTGCAGGGTCCAGAGATTATTTTAATTGGTTAATATAGTAACCTACTGAAATAAAGATATAATATATACATAATATTATGTCAAAATGAACATATTTTTTTTTAAAAATCACAAAACAATAATATGTTTGTTTTTTAAATTAAATGCTATAAAAAAAAATAATTATCCTAATGTATATAATCAACTAGGGTAGGTTCATGGTGATGTCTATTAGTTGTTTTTACCCTTTTCACCTGGGGTGTCCCATTTTAATGAGCACACCCCAACCTGTGAGCACCCCTGTGACACAAATAAAACACACCCGAGATAGGTCAGGTGCATGCTTCATGTTTCTAGCATGCTAAATGTTAAAAAGCTCTTGGCTGCTTCTCCAGCTTTGACTTCCTACAACATGCAGTACTGGGACAAAAACACCTTGTTGACTGGTTGTAGCCCAGCTAACGACTGGGACAAAAACACCTAGTGGACTGGTTGTAGCCTGGCTAACGGCTGGGACAAAAACACCTAGTGGCGTGGTCGTAACCTAGCTAACGACTGGGACAAAAACACCTAGTGGAGTGGTTGTAGCCTAGCTAACTACTGGGACAAAAACATTTAGTGGACTGATTGCAGCCTAGCTAACAAGTGGGACAAAACCACCTAGTGGACTGGCTGTAGCCTAGCTAACTACTGGGACAAAAACATTTAGTGGACTGATTGTAGCCTAGCTAACTACTGGGACAAAAACATTCAGTGGACCGGTTGTAGCTTAGCTAACTACTGGGACAAAAACAATTAGTGGACTGATTGTAGCCTGGCTAACTACTGAGACAAAAACACCTAGTGGACGGGTTGTAGCCTAGCTAACTACTGGGACAAAAACACCTGGTGGACTGGTTGTAGCCTAGCTAACTAGTAGGAGAAATGGGTCTTGTGGACCGGCTAACATTAGCCTATATCATGTTTTGTGAATGAACGAGCAGACGTTGATTCTGGGGAGGACTGAGGAGGACTTTATGGTTCAGGAGACTCTTGCAGTCCTCATTTATTTATTGCAGGTTTGTTTGTCTCAGTGTTGTCCTCTCTGGTTGTTTATTAGCACTCAGTTGTTCAGGCTGCTAATTGATATAAAAGGAATAAAGTGTTTGTTTGGACATGATGTGATGAACAGTTGACCTATTATATTACCTCTTATTTTGTAGTCATACATTCTTTACTTACATGATATGTTTTAACCCTCCGTCCCTCCATTTAAATGTGACAGTTACTAGTTACATTTTAATTAACCTACATCACACTTTTATTTAAGTACATACAGTATATATTGAGACTACTTCAGGAAACTGAATATCTATCTTGCTTATTGTTATCTAATTCATGTTCATTCCTATCTCTTATTCTCCTCTCTTTTCCTGTTCCCATCATAATCAAACTGACCTCTCTTTTACATATGCTTTCATGAACATTACTGTGGGGTACAACTCATCATACATATAATCCAGGCACACATTACATACATAGGGGAAGAAGATGAAAGACAGAGCTCACTCTCTTTATATAATGCGGTGTCCTCTAGCTGCACATCTTCTTTGCAATCAAATGACTTGAGAGGCATTGCATGCAACCGCAATACTTTGCATATTGATGGGAAAATAAATAGCCCTCGCAAACACACACACAGATAGATGTTTGAGGTGTATGATAGAAAAGAATAAATCGCATATTGATACCTGTGAAATAGCTCTAGCATATTGTAACATCAATATCTCATCTGTTTCATGAGTTGCACTGAGATTTAAATGTGACACGGCAGTGCACAGAAAAAAAAAATCTGACTGGGGATAAGTGTCTCTCCGAGCTCACAATACAATGATTGCTAACATCAATCGATTAACTTCACACTATCGGACCTTCACAACCGTTCAATAAATAAATGTTGTTACTTCCCCCTCCCTGCTTCTCCCTCTGCTCCCCCTCCTATTTTCTACATTGACCACTTTGATTTGCCCCTCATCACTTCTTTCCAGCTATGGAAGAATAATGACAAAAAAAGAATCAAATGACAAAGCAAAACAATTATTCTGCTTGTTCTGTGAGTCACTAGAAAGCACATGTAAAGATTAACAACACCAGAAACATGTTGGAGTGTATCATCCTGGCCTTTCTGATATTGCTCTCTTGCTTTTCTCCTGCTATTTTGAGATCCAAGTTTCTCACCAAAGCAAAATTTTACAATATTACATTTGAACACATCACATTAGTATTATAATTTTCCTTCCAATATTCATATTTATGGAATAGAGCCTGAACATACCACCATAGAGCCTCTGTCCATTGGCTGCTCCGGTGCTACAGGGATCCACCTGACATATCTTGAAACACTTTTGTTGGTGTGACTTTTTTGTGTAATCACCATCACCAAGTTTGATCATTACAAGCATGAAAAATGATGTTTCTGCTCAAATGTGGTGACACAATTCTCCTTGTTGTTCAACTAATCTGTTGTGCTCGTGATTCTGTCCCTGGATTCTGGTCTCCTTGCCTTTGCTCTCTCAAATGTTAAGTTTCAGAGCGTTCAGAATATTTTTTTTGCTCTCAAATCTTTTGTCAACACAAAATTTTCACACCTTGTTCCTTTTCTTTCATTTTCCCTGTTGCCCTGTTCCCTGCATCTGTTCATCACCTCCTCCTACCAGTCACACCTGTATATTAACATATGATACATTTGTTGGCATTTGAATTATTGTCATACTCATGCACCATTCTGCAGATTTTTTCAACACATTGGTGCATATGACTTAAGAAGCAGAATCAAAAGTGCATGCACATGTATACATCTCTCTCAACGTATACAGTAATATACACTCAACAAAAATAGAAACGCAACACTTTTGTTTTTGCTCCCATTTTTTATGAGATCTAAAACATTTTACACATACACAATATCACCATTTCTCTCAAATATTGTTCACAAACCAGTCTAAATCTGTGATAGTGAGCACTTCTCCTTTGCTGAGATAATCCATCCCACCTCACAGGTGTGCCATATCAAGATGCTGATTAGACACCATGATTAGTGCACAGGTGTGCCTTAGACTGCCCACAATAAAAGGCCACTCTGAAAGGTGCAGTTTTATCACACAGCACAATGCTACAGATGTCGCATGATTTGAGGGAACGTGCAGTCGGCATGCTGACAGCAGGAATGTCAACCAGAGCTGTTGCTCATGTATTGAATGTTCATTTCTCTACCATAAGCCGTCTCCAGAGGCGTTTCAGAGAATTTGGCAGTACATCCAACCAGCCTCACAACTGCAGACCACGTGTAACCACATCAGCCCAGGACCTCCACATCCAGCATGTTCACCTCCAAGATCTGAGACCAGCCACTCGGACAGCTGCTGAAACACTCGGTTTGCAGCATAACCGAAGAATTTCTGCACAAACTGTCAGAAACCGTCTCAGGGAAGCTCATCTGCATGCTCGTTGTCCTCGTCGGGGTCTCGACCTGACTCCAGTTCGTCGTCGAAACCAACTTGAGTGGGCAAATGCTCACATTCGATGGCGTCTGGCACGTTGGAGAGGTGTTCTCTTCATGGATGAATCCCGGTTTACACTGTTCAGGGCAGATGGCAGACAGCGTGTGTGGTGTGGGTGAGCGGTTTTCTGATGTCGATGTTGTGGATCGAGTGGCCCATAATGCAGGGCCCATGTTGCAAGGATCTGTACACAATTCTTGGAAGCTGAAAACGTCCCAGTTCTTGCATGGTCAGCACACTCACCGGACATGTCACCCATTGAGCATGTTTGGGATTCTCTGGATTGGCGTATACGACAGCGTGTACCAGTTCCTGCCAGTATCCAGCAACTTCACACAGCCATTGAAGAGGAGTGGACCAACATTCCACAGGCCACAATCAACAACCTGATCAACTCTATGCGAGGGAGATGTGTTGCACTGCATGAGGCAAATGGTGGTCACACCAGTTACTGACTGGTTTTCTGAATCCCCAGACCCCCTCCCAATAAAACAAAACTGCACCTTTCAGAGTGTCCTTTTATTGTGGGCAGTCTAAGACACACCTGTGCACTAATCATGGTGTCTAATCAGCATCTTGATATGGCACACCTGTGAGGTGGGATGGATTATCTCAGCAAAGGAGAAGTGCTCAATATCACAGATTTAGACTGGTTTGTGAACAATATTTGAGAGATATGGTGATATTGTGTATGTGGAAAATGTTTTAGATCTTTGAGTTCATCTCATAAAAATGGGAGCAAAAACAAAAGTGTTGCGTTTATATTTTTTGTTGAGTGTATATACTGTATATAACAGTTTGTGTGTCACTGTGACTTACTTACTGTGACAGACTTGTACAGGGTTTGAGGATAGACTAAAGCAGTGGTTTTCAACCTTTTTTCATTGAGGTACCCCCCTGTGAAATACACCATAACCAGCGAAAAGCATTTTTGGTTGGAAAAAGGGAGTGCTGTGTCATCAGTATCTGATTTATTAACCTTTGGAACTGATAAACACATGCAAAATTCAAACGTTTGAAAAAAATAATAATTTCAAACATTTTAAATGTTAATAATCAATTCTTGTATGGGGATGATGAAACTGAATTGCTTACTGAATATAAAATTCATTTTATGAACTTGTACTTATATTTTACTGAAAAATTATTACATAATGCATTTTAAAGGATTTTTGCATGGATGCTAATTTTTAAATATATTTTAACAGCTCACGTACCCTCTGGAGTGCCTTCACATACCCCCATTTAAGAATCACTGGACTAAAGAACTCCCATGAGCCTGAGCATGATAAGAAATGGCTGGATAGCCTGATCTGTGGCTTTGTGCTACACTGTAGTTGTTCTTGTTCCCTTCATAGTGATCCTGTGTCATGGACTTTCAGTTTCTCAGAGTAGCTCTTAAAATACATGTAAATTAATATAGCATAACACACAACGAAACTTGGTTCTTCCTTGCTTTATAATGAGCAGCACTCAGTAACAAGACTACAGGTCTACAGCTTTGTGAGGCAGATATACACGTTTGTTTTTTTTTTACTTTTTCCTGAATCACTGTGTGCAGCAGAGCTCCAGAGCATATGTGACCAAACACCTGTCAAGTATGACTAAGCAGGTGTGACCATGTGAAACTATACCCTGTGCTCTTTCTCTAGCGAGCTCTAGAGCCAGCTAACAGGAGCTCCCATTGATTTACTTTATGATACATCTAACCTCTATTCAGTAAAAATAAAGACAGGGTGAAGGTAAACTCTGGCATTGTCATGTGTTCATACGTAAAATTGTAAAATGTAGTTTTTGGTGAGAAACTTGAATAAATCCAGTTGTATTAAGGAGATCAGATTCAGAGCTTCGGATGTCACGTGACTCTGTTTGTTTACTCCTCCATATTGGCAGGAAATTCTGCTTCAAAATGAGTGGTGCCAGCAGTGAATTTACACCTACGAGTTTTAAATCCAAGATATTACTGTATGCACAAATAAACTAGAGAGACTAATGGCGCTTTTCCACTACACAGCAATGGCACAGCGTGGTACGGCACAGTATGGCTCAGTTTTGATGCTTTTTCATTACAGCTGAGTACCTCATAGTACCTCCTCGGCACGGCCGGGGTCATCATATGGCAGTGCAAAACTGCCATGACGTCATTTACTGTACATGCAACACAGAATACCAGGAAGAAGAAGAACAACAACACGATGGAGTCGAGTTGTGTTTGGCTTTTACAGTCTAGTTGGACGTCATGCATCCAATGAAGACACTTGTTGGTCAATCAGTGGAAGGCTCGCTTGGAACCAGGACTGAGGAGGTACGAAAACAGTCCCTAGCATGAGGTATCAGGCACCAGGTACTAGTGGAAAAGTGCCGCAACCGTGTAGAGCCGTGCCGTACCATACCACGCCTGTGGAAAAGCTCCATAAATATCCTTGACCCTTGTCGTGTCCCCAGTACACTTTTCACAAATCTTGAAAAGGTTTAGTAGTTGTAGATGTTTCAGAATCTCTCCTCTTAAAGTGAATCATGGCTAGAAATCACACAATGTTCTGTTTACGGCTGTAATCCCCAGAACTTACACACATAACATGCATTGAGATCTGAAGGAAGACTGAAACGACTCTGCAGACAAACATTTTTACGTTGTGTTTGCTTGTTGCTGTGTGAGCAACAGGAAGCTCCGCAAAATCCACACCATAATTTGGTCTAATATGCATTTAATGAATGTACAACCATTACAGAATTGTAATAAAAAGATAAAATAAATCAGATATAAAGTTTGAGGAGCGTTGGATTCTGTACCTGATATAAAGTGGTCACTGCTGGTTCTCACCGCTCTGATCACCTCCTGTTCGTTTTATGGCAGTTATCCATCTCTGTGTTCAATCTTTGGGAATCCTGTAAAGTGCTTCTTCCCTTTCATCATCTTCAGCTGGACAGGTGTCCCGGAGTTTAGCTGCAAGCGGCGAGATCCCTGGCAGTATTTTAAACAGAGCGCCTTCCTGCCAACATGGCAGTGTTTTGATTTTGACAGTTGCATGCCGGGATTGTGTGATGTCAACTACCAGAGATCTATAGCAATATAAAATAGATGATAGAGAAGGAATTATAAGATATATTTCTGTCTAACAAAACACTTTTGTTTCTAGTCTAGACCTTCTGGAACTGACAAAACGGTGGATTTGGCTGGAATTCACATGTAGAAACTCAGACTTGGAGTTGTAGGAGGTCAGAATTGTCCCATATTGCCTCTGACACAGTATTAGGCATAGGTGCAATGGTACTTTCAGCTAAATACTAATGTCAGCATGCTCACAATGACAAATTTGTTTGGCCAGCACCTTGCATGGAAACTCACCTTCACAAGAACAGAAATATCCTTTGCTGAAAGACTATATGAAAGATTAAAGCGTGCTGTGGCTTTGTTATAGGTGGTTTGTTTGCTATGCTACATTTCAAGTGTTAAGATTAGGTTAATAATATGTGTTGTCCTACAGCCATTTGAGCGTAATCTGAAGTCTCAGGGCCGTAGACAAAATAAACCCTGTTTGATTATTCTCCTTTCAGGCAACAAACATCCACATCACACACCACACACACACACACACACACACACACACACACACACAGGGGCACCACAATTCAATGTCACAGCCATTTCCCTATCATCTCAGCCATGGTTAGTATTCTGTCATGGTGCCCAGTGTAGTATGAAGCAGTGCTCATTTGTATGTTGATAAAATGTAATCTCCCAGGTGCATGGCTGAATTTGTGAGCACTACCCTTCTGACATTTGCAGAATGCCAAGCAACACATTGTTCTGCCAGCCAGGGTGGAAGTGTGTGTGTGTGTGTGTGTGTGTGTGAGACATGGACAGTTTGTGTTGCATGTGCCATTTATGAGCATATAGCTTGTTCATTTGTTTACATATATTCATAGATTTGTATGTGTGTGACCTTGTGTTTCTAAGTGTAAATTTTGTGTCTGTGTGTATTGGTCTTAATTTTCTCTCTTGTCCCAAGAGGTGTGTGAGGGATTAAGCCAATGTTTGCTCAAGACAACAAATAAGATGGTAATACTCATGTCTGATAGGAATTAACTTTTGTAATCATTCACAACAATGCTTGGAGTAGCTTAGCCTGTTTAATGAAGAGTCACTCAAACCTCAGCCTGGTCTGCTCTCCCCCCATGTTTTAAGACTGCTTTCACATCAGTGAAACCAGCTTAACTTCTCCCCAGATCTTGGATCATTTCTATCACAGTGAATAGTTTGTTGTCTTGCTGCTTTACAGCTGTGATTGTTTGTGGTATTTATCTGCTAGAAGAGGCTTGTGATATGTGACAGTCAAATTATCCTTTGGTTAGAGCTACTGTTTACAGGTGTAATAATAACTGTAATTTCCCAAAAGTGTTTAACAATGTTCACAGCCAGAGAAATGCATCGGGGACACACTGATTTTTAGCCGTGTTTCATATATACAGTAGATAGCCCAGCTTTGGCTTGTGGCTCCAGAGGTGTTTTATGTGTGTTTATTTCTCAGGGAGTGATAATATATCTGAGATATCCTCCTAAGTCAAGGACAGTAGTTGCTGACATTGACTGAGGTCAGTTTGCTCACTTGTGTCATGGAACTAAGTGTGTTATCAGCTAACGCTGACCTTTGGAGACGTGTCCTGTTTGTAATTCATCTGAATGACGTAACTAGAGCAGAGTGAGATTCCTCACACTACCTCCTCATCATTTCTGCACATCTCCACCCATAAAGCACTGACCGATGCTTCACTTATGCCTTGTTCACACTACACTGTTTGAGCCCAATCGACCAATCGGTGACTGTTTTTTTGACACCCCTCCCCCAGATCAGGGTGCGGCAGTCGTCCGATCAGTGAGCCTGGGATGTTAAGAGCACGCCAGTCAGCCAGTTCATCCATGTTTCCAATGAAAAGCTTGTGCATTGCATTTGCACATTTCCTGTGTCACTTCTTCTGTGAATTTTTAATATGAAATGTTGTTTGGAGAACAAGTAGGACAGACGGACACGCCTGCTGATGGAGAGTCGTGTAGTGTGAACACTCCCGTTGCTGACCAGTCATGTAGTGTGGACACCCCAAAACTCTGACCAGGGAGGAGAGTTGCATAGTGTGAACAAGGCTTTAGCTGTCATTCAACAACATCTCACCTGAAGCTGCACTGGGTTTGGTGTTGGTGTCTAATTGGACTGCTTGATTAGGGCAAAAGTCACATTCACAATATGACTATGCTACAGTAAAATGCATTATGAAGAATTTAAAATAATATACTAAAAGGCAATTATTTAGTAATGAAAAACAAAACTTTTTCCTGTAATAATTTGCCACACAGCCTTATGAGTGCATAGTGGACTGTGCATCTCACAAAGGGGAAGAGAGAAAAAAGAAGAGAGTTCTTTTTTCCTAATTGAACCATGGGCTATTGAAAGATTCACACCCATTGGGAAAAATCAACACAGTTAAGCTGAAAGATGATAAAATGGGGAATGCATGGGGAAAGCACTGCAGCATGTCAAAACTGTAGTAATAGTACTAAGAATGTTTGGACAGGATTGTGGGGCAGAAAAGAGGACTGACAGGTTTATCTTGCAATTAAACTTCAAGTAATAAAAGCATATTTTAAAGGCATAAACTGTGATTCAAATGATTGAAACGTTGACCCCTAATTTCCACTGGATGCGGAACGACGCAACGTCCATTGTCTGTCAATACCCACCAAATCCGCCTGCTGTGGCTAAACCGGACAGCTGGAATCACGAGAACGAGAGCTCGCTGACTGACGAGATCTCACAAATTCACGTATAATCGCGCGATATAAGCGTCAGTGAAAAGACAATTACCCTGTGTCCACTGAGTAGAATGAAATCAATTATACGATCCGCCTTGAACGTGGATTATTTTATTTTGAAAATAAACCAGATGTTTTCTTTTGTGTCTGTACACGACTTTGTGTTCCACATAATCTGCTCTGTGCTGAATTCATGTGCCATACGCCAACATCCGACAAAAATAAAAGCTCTGTTGATTTGTTTTGGCAGGTGTCGGCATGTCGGCGCCATTCTGCATCCAGTGGAAATTAGGGATTAATGCTAGTCAGTAATCAATAAAATAACAGATCTACTCTTACAGATCTTACTTCCTACTTCAATTAATAGACAAGTTGTAGAAGGTGTATTTCCATCAATAATGTGTATAATCCATGTATCTAAACCAAAATAAAATAAGAATCTAATCCTTAATCCATGTAATACAGTTCCTGAAAGAAGAGCATTAATGATTCTGTTCCCACTTCTCCTCTGAACATGAATTACCACTTGAAGCACTGTGACCTATGTGTCATGTCTTGTATTCTTGCCCTGGGCACTGAGATACAGAGAGCCAAGCCTTCTGTTTGAAAGACAGTGGTGTTTAAAGTATCAGTGGGATCTTCGTGTCCCTCTTCTTCACCTTTGGTTCCCTCTCTCTTTCTGTCTGCGTACACTCGTCCCCCTAAGGACTCATGTCTAACAGAGAGGAACTGGTATCAAAGGTTGTGTTAACCCCCTACGGGGTCGAGATCTGAGGGGCTCAAGCCAGGAACTGCCTGAATGAGTGGATCAGGAGGAAAGTGGAGGTGAGAAATTCTTTTTTGGGGGAAAGATTTTTCATATTGCAGCAGAGTGGGGGGCAGATGGGTTGGGGGGTTAAACAACGTTGAAGAGAATGAATGGAGATAAAAAGAAAAGACTGACTGATTCCATTGACTGAAAAGCAGCATCACATTTTCAAAACTATGACTGTATCCAAAATGTGGCTGTAATGTACTTGGTGTCTTTTGATTGCTTTGAGCTCAGGTTTCTTAATGGTAACAGCTAGGGGTGTGACGAAACAAGACGATACATGACAGTGTGTTCACGATAACAAGACGAGACAATACTTTTACTTTCAAGAAAACCGAAATGACAAAATATATGACTGGACAAACAGTTGTTTCGGTAAAAATATGGTTTTAGCTCATCATGTTCCTCACCAACATAGCAGAAATGTTTGCATCTTTAGATCATACTGTATTTGAAATATTGACCCAGGAAGTTCAAATCTGCTAATATGTTTCTAAAGAGCAGGACCACCGCAACCACGTTGCTAGGTTACATATCGAATATACAAAACTTGGGCAAACTATAAACACCCCTCCTCCTATCTATCACCCTGGTCTCTCCCGGAACATTTATCCGGTGTTCATACCCCCCCAGACACTTTTGGCATGCACACCTGGAGGAGACACAACTGGAAAGGTAAGCTCTAGAATCACCATACACATTACACCATATTAGCAAACACAGGCACATTGCTACCATCAATCCCACTGCACAGAAATCTAGTACAAAACTGGTATTTAGTCCACTGCATGAGCCATTCAGTAATATTCATGCATGCTCATTACGTCTCTCCTCTCTTTCTCTACAGGCGGAACAAAGTTGCCGCAACTGGGCCTGCAGAGATCACCCTATCCTGTGGCACAAAGCTGTACATACATACATAGAGGCGAGGCTCAATAAATAGGATATAAAAATATGAACTATGAACAATGTGCAAATATGCTATCTAACTGTACTTTGCAAAGTTACAATAAAGTGCCGATGTCATTAAAGTGCGAGTGGCGTTATTGAAGTGCATGCTCTGATGGTTGTTGAAAAACCCTGTGCACAATCTGTACAATTGTCTTGCCGTAACAAAGGTCTCTTTGTTACAGTGTGCAAATTCAATACATCAGTCTGTCCATGATAATTAATGAAGTTAAACTGAATTAATTAATGTAAAATATAATTTTAAAAAATCACTTCCTGTAAACTGTGTTTAGGAGAAAATTTAATTTCAATTTTGTGAATACTGTAATTAGTCAAACATGATAGGAATACGTCCCAAAGACCAATCTGACTTCAATATGACAGCACACCATGTCAGAGTGATTCAGATTAGTTTGCTAGAATGATCATGATGGTCTTTTGCATAAAATGGATAATCAAACAGTGAAATTGAATCAAATAGAGAAAAAAATAAAAATGTAAAGATATTATTCATTATTAGTAGTGCAATTTCAGAAATACAACAGTGCTCCATTAACAGTCCCTCTGTCTTTTGTAAGCGTTGGTGAGAAGAAATCAAATGGAAACATATTTATCATTTAACGTTGTCAAGACCTCATTTAGCAATTTGAAAATGCAAATCCAGCGTCTCCGAACCTATTCGGTTATTAACGGTGGTACCAAGCCAGATGATAGTTGGCAGACTGACGGTTTGTGTTGGCAGTGTTTTCTTTATCACTGTCGGAGTGTTAAAGGTCACGAGAAATGGGGAGATGTTTACAGCACAAATTACATACGCGAACAGAAGCATGAGGAGTTCTTACAGGCTCCAGTGGGCCCGACTGGACTCATTAGTTAGAACTGCTGCAACTCCATCAGGGTGAGAAACCAAGAGATCTGACAACAGCACTTCATAAATAATGTTGTGAAGTTTGGGATTTTGTTTATTAGGAGCTCATCCCGTGCTAAAGTAAGGATCGAAGGATTTGCTTCATCTCTTTTAATGGCTTTGATGTGCAACTTTTTACCTGGAGGCAGTGAAAGTTCTCCTGAACCTGCGATGAACCCAAGTTTGTTCTGCAGACAACATAACAACAATCAGCCAACACATGCATCCCAAAAGACTATTTTAATATATTTTCAGTCCTGCACAACCTCTAAGCTACTTCTTTGACTGATAAAAAGAAATCAAGAGGTCAGAGTCATCTCATCATCATCATCGCAATATACAGTCTGTTTGATGCTCTGCATGTCAATATATTGGCCAATCAGATGGTGTGCTACTGCATTAGATGCCCCCCATGCATGCAAGTGATTGAGATGGTAAAGATCAAGGAAATGAAGCACACGCTGTAAACCTGAATGAGTAAGCAGAGCTTAAAAAGGTGAGGCAATCAGTTGCCACAATTTTTATGAGTTCATAAACTCAAATATTTGAGCTTATATATTTGGAGTTTCTGTTAAGTGTAATTCAAAATTATAATTAAATTAAATTTACTGATTGCTTAATCAAAAATTCAACTCAAAATTTTTTTCAGTTTCTGCTCCTCAGAATATTCATTCATCTTTCTCATTGCATTAACTCAAGAGAACTTCACTCAAGAGAATTTCAAGCATGAAAACTCAGGATTTTTATGTTTCATAAACTTAACATTTATTAGTTTTTTTAACTCAATCTTCTGATAACCAATAACTCAGAGACATAGACTTGTTACTTGACTTGAAAGTCAAACAAAAAAACAAATTAAATTAAAACATTTTTTTTTTCTTTTCAGATGTTTGAAAAGTTTCTTGCCCAGTATGTTAGCAAAAAATATATGAAATAAAATAAATAAATAAAAAGTAACAATTAACAAGTCTACCTCTGGATATTTTTATAGTTTAAGACGAACCATGTAGAAAATATTCAAATTCAGAAAAGCTAAAATTACATGAAGAAAATAACTTTATGTCACAAATGGCTTATAAACTGTTGATACAACATTACCGGGGGCATCAGCAAGTCTTGGGTGGTGACCAAAAAATCTGATTGGAGTGCCCGCACCTGTGCCTTTCAGCACAAAATAAAACAAACAATATTTGACAGACAATAGTAATAAAAAAGAGCATCAAAGAAACAACTAGAAATAATTAGAAAGGCACACTTTTGGCCATTTGGTTGTAAACTTGCGGTACAGCAATGTAGAAACAAATTGCTTATAAATTCTTCACAGCGAAAACTGCTAACATTTCAAGACTTTAACACGTACAAAGGCAGTGTGTTGCCTTCCTATGGCTATCTGGTTTAAATCTAGCAACTTCAGGGTGCACTGTGTAGTTTTAGAAAAGAAATTCAAACTCAAAAGAAAAATTAATAAGATCATAAAAACTAGTTATTTGATACACTTCCATAACTGAATAAACATCCCATCCTCAGAGGAAAATAAAGCCCTTATAACACTGTTTCCAACTAGAAAGGTGGCCACTTTACTATACAGCAAAGCAGCCTGAAACTTTGAGGATGGTTCTTTACTCATTCGTGAAAAAGTATCAATGAAGAGCTTTCTTTTCTGATACACATTTATTTCCCAAAACTATATAAAATGCCATAATATGAAAAAATAAACCCTGCATTTCAATTTATCAACAATAAAATATAAGTTATTGTACATTAACAAGTACAAAGGCAGTGTGTACTTTGTGTCATTCAGCTGAAAACCAGTTGATTAGAGCAGCAACTTTAACATCAACAGTTTAACAGTAGTCGTCACTGACCTGACATGACATATTCTCATTGTGGATTATGCTCGAACAGAGTGAGCCATCAGAATCCACCACTCCTTTTTGGATCTTGAGTTACACATATAACATCAAGTCATTTTTAAGAGTCAGCAGCTTGGGTGTCATGACGACCAAATAAGATTTTCTGTGTGAATTCAAAGGTGTTTGTTAGTCCCTTGGGATACAGTAGCTAAGATATAGTGAATAGATCAGGCCGAACATTACCAGGAAGGCATCAGCAAGCCTGGGGAGATTTATGTTAAACTGAAACAAGGAAATACTATGAGGGTGTTTTATTTACAGTGTAAGAAATAAACAAGTAATTTCGCCAAGCAAATACCAACAACATGGGTTGCAGTTTGTCTTTCAACTTTGCTTGCAAAACCTGCGATGGAACTGAGTTGCACTGTCAAGTGACGGTGTATATCTCAAAATACCTGTCAATCAAAACAGGATTCATCCTTTACACTGACCCTCCAATCATAATGTAGAAGCTCAGCGTCCAGGCCAGCCGAGGCCCGTCCACAGCTCCATTCACCCCCAGAGACGCTGAGCGACCTGCATTTAAAAAAACTGTTCCATGCAGTCCCATTGAAGTGCATGGACGCTCAGCTTCTATGGGCAAATGCAATGATCATAGACCGTATATGAAAACTGAGCTATGGGAATGTATGAGAAGTTAACAACATGGACTCAGTCGATTTGTGATAAGCTGATTCTGATCGAACTCGTCTTAGAGATGAACGTGTTATAACATGTTCTTCGCATTTGTAGTCAATGAAATGTTAACACATTTTAGGGGAAGATGAGCTTCCCTTGCAGTCTTAAAGAAATCAGCTCTGCTTCAAACCCCCCAGAATGGCTGCTCTGAGAGTTTAAGACGGAGCTCTAAAAATTGTCTCTATTCTATCTTTCCCACGATGAGATCCTGGAAATGAAAAAAGAATAAACATGTCCTGGCTGTGTGTTTATTTGCTCATTAATGATCATTTTTTGTTTACATTTGTCTCGATTAATGAGCACAATTGCGCGGTTCCTGCTGTGACCGTGGGGTGCTGGACTAGAATTGCGAGATTTACGTCGCCACCTGAACTCCTCATCAGTGAGCGATGACTGGGATAGTCTGGCCGCACTTAAACTCCTTTCATACTGCGTGAAAAAGCATGATTTCCGTGCACTGTGAAACGTTGTGGCATTTTGACTCAGTCCCAGAGACTAATTCCTGAAGGGCAGATTTTTTCTTAATCAAACAAATCAAATGTGTAGCAACAATCTTTAACTCTTTGAGAGCCATTGACGAGTTTCACGGTCAATTAAAATACAACGCTTGAGTACGCCATTGACTAGTTTCGCCATCAAAGTGTTTTTTCTGCAGCGGGTCACTCATTACGGTCTTCCGCAGCCTGCGAGTAATTTTGGGGTTTCTGTGATTTGTAGTTGGGACATAAAGAGTTAATATACGCCACAGAGATCAAAGCAGGAAGTGGAGATGATCGTGTTTAGAGAGCAAAATGGATGGATTCTGGACAAAAAGTGGCGGTTTTGGTAAAAGGTGGCATCTAGCTGATAAAACAAGAATGGAACAAGGTAAAAAATTATGATGAAATAGAGTCTACCCTGTGTTTTCAGAGACGTAGTACAAAATATTCTGTGGGTCTGGAAATATGCTGGTACAAGGCACTTTTGATTTTAAAAAAACGACTGGCACTCAACGAGTTGATGGATGTGCACATGTGAATTGGATCAACGTCATTCTTGGGAAATCTAACTGATCAGGGAATCCAGACTTGTGTTCATTCTGTTGCACTGTGCTCTCGTTTGCTGAGAAAGTAAGATGACTTTTTTGTGTTAGGCTAATGACAGCTGCTTGACTTTCTTTACAGTTGATTCTTTTCTTTTTGATGCCCTAATGGGCTCAAAATGACACTTCACACTCATGAACAGCTTGCCAAAGGTCTGTAGTTGAAACACTGGTACATATATAGAAATTTTAATGTGTGCTATAAATGAAATTAAAATATGAATTGGTTAATTTACAATAGGCCTGATATCTCTTAACTGGGACTTTCCACACATGTTCTGAAAAATCCAGAGACTTTCTCACATAGATACACAGGCAGGGCATAGAGACATCATGTAATTCCTAAGAAGATGAAAAATAGTGTTGTGACAAGTTTACTAATCAAACCTAATGCCAAACAGCCCCAACTCATTATTAATGAATTAATTACCAATATCTGCACATAAATCCACTAATGACCTGCTGACTTATCTGGTGCTATTGTGGAATTCAAAAAATTGAAGCATTGAACTCCCAATATTACACTAAGACGTAACCTGTGAAATGTATAATTACCTGTTTATCATGGTCTTTGAAAAAGTCAGCAAAAGCATCTGCAGGCTTTCCAGCTTCTTTCCACTGGTGATGAAGCGAGTCCAGCAGAGATCCAGCAGATCCAGACAGAACCTGCAGCCACTCCTCACTCCCATCCATCCAGGAACGGTGATATAATGCATTTACATCCTCAGATATTAAAGAGTTTGATGATTAAAGACTAAATTAAACAGCCAAATTTAGAGTTTAATCTAGGAAACTTAATAACACTGAACAATAAATTACTAAAACTTAAAGTCTGAACAGTAAATTGCTCCACTGTCTTCTCTGATGCCTCTCAAACTCTTAAGTGCTGAACAGTGCCCCAAACCTAAACCAAATTAAATTAACAACAGCCTAACTTTTAATTTGGTTAATAGATAACTACCACTGAATCTAACTGGTCACATTGAATGAATTAATTATTTATCCATCCATCAAATTTTCCCTTTTGTTTAATCATTGATTCCATTGTGGTCACATTGAGTCAATGTCATGTATTCACCCATCAACCTTCCTTTATTCTAGTATTTTCTATTCTATTATTTTCTGTTAGTAATCTGGTCATTTAGGTTGTCAAATTAATCATTCATTATTAATTATTTTCTGCTAGTAGTCTGGTCATGTAGTTGTCAAATAAACATATAATTTACAAAGAACTTGGTTATTTGATTTGTGTGTGTATATAAAGCAATTGAATCACTGTACACTAGGCTAAGAACTCCGTAGCACCCTGAGATTAAGAGACTCTATTAATTAATGTCAAATTCACAAGTTTTTCCTGTTTTAGCAAAACTGGATGGTGCCCTGATAATTTCTACTATTAAAAGTAATAATGAACGAGACCTGAAGCTGAGTGTCAACACTCTCCTTCACCTTTTATGACCATTTATGTTAGGTTTGTAGGTGCCTTTTTGTTTTGTGTGGCATGTTTTGTGTTTTCCTCTCTCCCCTTCCCCCTCCTTCTCTCCAGGGCAGTGTGTGTGCAGCAGTGGCGGTGATTGGTTGGCTCTCTCCACGAGACACACCTGGTTCTCATCCACTCATTCATCCTGCTATTTAAGCCCGGCCCAGTCTCCACTCCTGTGCCCGATTACCCCATCTCAGCAGCCTGTTTATGTCGCCACTCGAACGTCGGACCTGTCTCCAGCTCTACTACTCCAGCAACGCCAGCCACTCGTCATCGCCTGCTCTTGCCCTTGCCTTTTGTTAACTTTGTGTACTTTGTGGGGAGAATAAACACTTCAAGTTATCTTCGCTGCCTCAGTCTCTGCATCCGGGGTCCAGGCCTTAGCTCACACGTAACAGAGTAATCTGGCCATGAACATGGACCCCGCGGAGACAGATCGACTTCGGCAGGCATTGTCCACGCAAGGTTCTCGTGTTGGGCATTTGGAGCAAGCCATCCACGAGATTCTGGGAACCCTACAGAATCTCTCAACCAGTGTGTCTCAGCTCAGTGGTCGCATGGATCAAGCCGTCAACCAGATCTCCACTTTGGCTCCCCCCAGGGATCCTCCACCTTCCAAAGCTCCTTCAGCAGTGTCCTCAGCTCCTCCACCCAGTCTCTCCAGAGAACCATTCATCCCCTCTCCAGTCAGGTATTCCGGTGAGCTAGGGACATGTAGCCAGTTTTTACACCAATGCTCCATAGTGTTTGATCAACAAACCCAGACGTACGCCACCGATAGATCTAGAATCGCTTTCATTATGAGTTTGTTGTCAGATCGTGCTGCCTCGTGGGCTTTGGCAATTTCTAACAATTCTGCGCTAACTCAGTCCTATACCTCCTTTGTCAATGAGATGCGTAAAGTGTTTGACCACCCGGTCCAAGGGAAAGAAGCCAGCCGCCGGCTCCTTTCTCTTCGCCAGGGTTCGGCCCCAGTCTCTCAGTATGCTATTGACTTCCGCATTTTGGCAGCCGAGAGCGGGTGGGATGAGCTAGCCTTGCAAAGCGTTTTTCTTCTGGGACTAGCTGATAATATAAAGGACGAATTAGCCGCACGAGATGAGACCCAGTCTCTTGATGAATTAATTTCTTTAGCTATTAGACTTGATAACCGGCTGAGAGAAAGACGTAGGGAGAGAATAGGGAGACAGGGTGTCCCTCCACCTGTTGCTGCAACCCTCTCCTTGGCGTCTGCACCTCCTCCACATGGAACCCCCCGGGACCTCACCCCTATTCCAGCTCCAACTTCCAGTTCTCCCTCTTCTCATGGCGGGGAGGAATCCATGCAGTTGGGTAGGGCGAGATTGTCTCCTGCAGAACGTGAACGCAGAGTTCGGCACCGGCTCTGCATCTACTGTGGTCAGCCTGGCCACTTCCTTGCCTTCTGTCCACAACTGCCAAAAGAGCAGGCTCGTCAGCTACCGGGGGGGCGCTGATGAGCCACACCATCTCCTCTCCTACACCCTCCGCCCGTATTCAACTGCAAGGTATGCTGAGATTTCCACACAATACGTTACCATTGCAAGTACTGGTCGATAGTGGGGCAGATGACAACTTCATTGACTCTGAACTGTGTATCCAAGCAAATCTTCCCACAGAGACTCTACCTGAGCCTAGGAACGTGCTCGCTTTGAATGGTCAGTTACTTGCTCGTGTCACCCCCCGTACTGCTCCCATGACCCTGCAGCTCTCAGGTAACCATCAGGAAAATATTTCATTGTTGGTCATTCCCTCTCCCACGTCACCTTTGGTTCTGGGTCTCCCTTGGCTCAAGTTACATAACCCCCATATTGACTGGTCTGCATCTGTCATCACCAATTGGAGTACTTTCTGTCATTCACATTGCCTCCATTCAGCTAGTCCTCCTAGTCCCCCCTCGCCACCTGAGCCGCAGAGACCTGTTGACTTGTCCACCATTCCCTCTGTTTACCATGATCTCCAGGAGGTTTTTAATAAGGACAGTGCCCTCTCCCTTCCCCCACATCGACCCTATGACTGCGCCATCAAGCTGCTTCCGGATGCCCCTCTTCCCACCCAAAAACTATACAATCTGTCCAAGCCTGAAAAGGAGTCCATGGAGCAATACCTCACTGACTCTCTAGCGGCGGGGCTTATCCGCCCATCCTCTTCCCCCGTGGGTGCTGATTTTTTTCTTTGTGGAAAAGAAAGATAAAACTCTGCGTCCCTGCATTGACTTCCGAGGCTTAAATGATATCACTGTAAAAAATAAGTACCCTCTTCCACTGATAGATTACGCTTTTGGTCCTCTGCATCAGTCTACCATTTTTTCCAAGTTAGACCTCCGTAATGCCTACCACCTCATCAGAATCAAGGAAGGAGATGAGTGGAAAACGGCTTTCAACACCCCCCTCGGACATTTTGAGTACCTAGTAATGCCTTTTGGCCTAACCAATGCCCCGGCCGTCTTTCAGGCTCTAATCAATGATGTGTTAAGAGACATGCTCAACAGATTTGTTTTTGTGTATTTAGATGATATTTTGATCTTTTCTAGGGATTTAGATGAACACATTCAACATGTCAGACTGGTGCTAAAAAGACTGCTAGAGAACAGACTCTTTGTAAAAGCTGAAAAATGTGAGTTTCATGTCCCCTCCGTCAGTTTTGGGTTTTGTGGTGGAAAAAGGGCAGTTAAAGGCGGACCCTGCCAAGGTTCAAGCTGTGAGTGAGTGGCCTGTCCCTTCCACCCGAAAACACCTCCAGAGATTTTTGGGTTTTGCAAATTTTTATAGGAGGTTCATTCGTAACTACAGTCAAGTAGCAGCGCCGCTCACTCAGCTCACCTCCTGCAAACTCCCTTTTGTGTGGTCTCAGGCAGCGGACGCCGCTTTCAACCATTTAAAGTGTCTGTTTACCTCTGCACCTGTGCTCTCCCACCCAGATCCCTCACTTCAGTTCGTGGTGGAGGTTGATGCCTCAGACACCGGTGTTGGAGCCGTACTCTCTCAGCGTTCCCCGGTAGACCACAAAATGCACCCCTGTGCCTTCTTCTCTCGTCGGCTAACACCTACAGAGAGGAACTACGATGTAGGTAACAGGGAGCTTCTGGCGGTGGTTCTAGCTCTCCAGGAGTGGAGGCATTGGCTGGAGGGTTCCACACACCCTTTTGTGGTTTGGACCGACCATAAGAACCTCTCTTATCTACGGTCGGCACGACGACTAAACTCCCGGGAGGCTCGGTGGGCTTTGTTTCTGGGCCGTTTCCAGTTCACCCTCACCTACCGTCCTGGGTCCAGGAACATCAAGCCCGACGCCTTGTCTCGACAGTTTACCCCGCCAGTGGAAGACTCACCTGTGGAGACCATACTCCCATCCTCCTGTGTGGTGGGGGCGGCCAGGTGGGAGATTGAGCAAGTGGTGCAGGAGGCTCAACGAGACCATCCCATTCCCGAAAGCTGTCCTCCCAACCGGATATTCGTTCCACCCTCCGCCAGGACTCCTGTGCTCGAGTGGGGACATGCCTCCAAAATCGCCTGTCATCCCGGCTTCCATCGAACCCTCACCATGCTACAGCACAGCTTTTGGTGACCGACCATTACGGCTGACACCAAGGAGTTTGTCTCTGCCTGCTCCGTCTGTGCCCGCAGCAAATCCTCCCACCGGACTCCTGCTGGTCTCCTACAGCCCTTACCTATCCCTCATTGTCCCTGGTCTCACATCGTGGTGGATTTCGTCACGAGACTCCCACCTTCTGAGGGTAACACTGTAATTCTAACTATTGTAGATCGCTTTTCCAAAGCTGTGCATTTTGTACCTCTGTTCAAACTTCCCACAGCTCTAGAGACCGCCAACCTCCTCGTCCAACACGTGTTCCGAATTCATGGAATCCCTCAGGACATTGTTTCGGACCGGGGGCCTCAGTTCTCCTCCCAGGTCTGGAGAGCCTTCTGCCTGGCTCTTGGGGCGTCGGCCAGCCTCTCGTCTGGATACCATCCTCAGACTAATGGCCAGACGGAGCGGGCCAACCAGGACCTCGAGTCGGCCCTTCGGTGCGTCACCTCGAGACACCCGTCCTCATGGTCCACCCACCTACCCTGGGTGGATTACGCCCACAACTCCCTGGTCAGCTCTGCCACAGGTATGTCCCCTTTCATGGCCTCCATGGGTTTCCAGCCTCCCCTCTTCCCCATCCAGGAGACAGAAGTGGCAGTTCCTTCGGTACAGGAGCACCTCCGGCGAGCTCGTCGGGTCTGGCGTGAAGCTAGAGAGGCTCTCACACGGACGGCTGCCCGCAACAAGCGGTTGGCAGACCAACGTCGCTCTCCTGCTCCCCACTATCAGCCTGGACAAAGGGTTTGGCTCTCTTCACGCGACCTCCCTCTGCAGACAGAGCAGGAAACTAGCCCCTAGGTACATTGGTCCTTTTGAAATTGAAAAAGTAATCAATCCCAGTGTGATGAGACTCAAGTTGCCCGCTGCATTGCATGTTCACCCAGCTTTTCATGTTTCACTGTTGAAACCTGTGTCCACCAGTGCTCTGTGCCCTCCGGCGAACCCCCTCCACCCCCCCGGCTTATTGACGACCACCCTGCCTTCACTGTCCGGCGGCTGCTGGACGTCCGCAGACGGGGCCGGGGATATCAGTTCTTGGTGGACTGGGAGGGTTATGGCCCAGAGGAACGATCTTGGGTGTCCTGCTCATTGATTTTGGACCCGGGCCTCATTAATGACTTTTATCGGGACTTTCCAGACAAGCCTGGTGGGCCGCCAGGTGGCGTCCGTTGAGGGGGGGGTAATGTTAGGTTTGTAGGTGCCTTTTTGTTTTGTGTGGCATGTTTTGTGTTTTCCTCTCTCCCCTTCCCCCTCCTTCTCTCCAGGGCAGTGTGTGTGCAGCAGTGGCGGTGATTGGTTGGCTCTCTCCACGAGACACACCTGGTTCTCATCCACTCATTCATCCTGCTATTTAAGCCCGGCCCAGTCTCCACTCCTGTGCCAGATTACCCCATCTCAGTAGCCTGTTTATGTCGCCACTCGAACGTCGGACCTGTCTCCAGCTCTACTACTCCAGCAACGCCAGCCACTCGTCCATCGCCTGCTCTTGCCCTCGCCTTTTGTTAACTTTGTGTACTTTGTGGGGAGAATAAACACTTCAAGTTATCTTCGCTGCCTCAGTCTCTGCATCCGGGGTCCAGGCCTTAGCTCACACGTAACAATTTATGGTTTATGATCAATAAATTGTGATGGAAATTTAGCTGATTGTATAAGCTGTTATGTCTGAACTCATGATGATGTCGCTGGAAGTTATCTTGTTTTAGTTTTCACAGAGAACAGTGTGTGTCTTTTCCTCGCCATCAGGCCTGATAGACTTGTGGACTCTGTCTACAGTAAAACATACAGCATGTTCGTTTATCACTATGACGGTATTGCTTGTCAGCAGGAACTCACGTAAGCATGTATGTATCAGTAGTGCATAAATATTGTTTTTTTCCTTACATTCAGGATGGGTATTCACTCGCAGAGTTCTGTGCTGTGTGTCTGAATTCTCATCTCTGTTCTGCAGACAGATATTAAAGCAACTCTTTTGGGCAACTGAATCAGTGAAGTTACTCATTCCTTGTGTAATTAAAGAACCCTGTGGATATTAGACCATCCTGACAGAATATTTCCACAACAATTTTGGTGTCAGAATTTTGGGATCGTTCGAGAGTCCGTCCGGACCCCCGGGTCGTTGAGGGGCTGATTTTTTGACCTGGGTTGATGAACCCGTTCTCGCCTCACAAAAATCTGAGGACGAGGACCCTGCGTCCTGGGGCCTGTGACTGACTCTGCTACGATTTGCACAAGGACAACATTTGGTGAGATGGTTTACATTCCATTTATTATCATCTCTTCCTGATTCTGAGGTCCAGTACTGTTGCTCCTAAGAAAGAGGTAAATTGTGGGACTAATTTTAAAATACAAACTAAATCACCTCTGTTTCTCTTAAGATAATTGTGGAATAGAATTGCGTCTATCTACAATAAGTGTTGAATACCGAGTCCAGGACTCGAAGACGGCAAAACAAGAACAAGTGTTTTTTTTCTTTTTATTATTTTGTCATTTCTGTGAGTTTTGCGCGTAATTGTGTGAGCTTTTCAGCAAGAACACTAAGGTAATTGTGTGAGCTTTTCAGCAAGAACACTAAGGTAATTGTGTGAGCTTTTCAGCAAGAACACTAAGGTAAAATTGTGTGAGCATTTTTAGCAAGAACACTAAGGCAAAAATTGTGTGAGCTTTTTAGCAAGAACACTGAGATAAAATTGTGTGAGCTTTTTAGCAAGAACACTGAGATAAAATTGTGTGAGCTTCGGCAAGAACGCAGGTAAAATTGTGTGAGCTTTTTAGCAAGAACACTGAGATAAAATTGTGTGAGCTTTTTAGCAAGAACACTGAGATAAAATTGTGTGAGCTTCGGCAAGAACGCAGGTAAAATTGTGTGAGCTTTTTAGCAAGAACACTGAGATAAAATTGTGTGAGCTTCGGCAAGAACGCAGGTAAAATTGTGTGAGCTTTTTAGCAAGAACACTGAGATAAAATTGTGTGAGCTTTTTAGCAAGAACACTGAGATAAAATAAAGTGTGAGCTTCGGCAAGAACGCGGGTTAAAAGTGATAGTTTTTTTATCTATCTATTAAAAAAAAAAAAAAAAAACCTTATGGGGAACCAACAACCAAGCGGGCCTCCTGCTGAGGTACCAGCAGGGCCTATTGCGGAGACCATGAAGAGAAAATATGGGGAAGATAGTGTGCAGTATCTTCAATGTTGACTGAACATTTAGCAGAAATCAGTTGTTACAAGTTAAAAGGAACTTGAGAAGGGTAAAGTAAAGCTGCTTTGAGAACAAAAATGAATCAAATGTGTTTTTCTCAAAAGGTTAAAGGAGTCCGGAGTATCACAACGTTACCCTCATCTACCCAGACATCACAGGCGCCTGAAAAGCTCAAAAGGTAAGCACAAACCTTTTCAATAGAATTGTGCATATTGATTATAACTAAAACGATGTCTGGTGTAGATGATGTTTAGTCTAAAGTGAGTCAATAAATATTATATTAATGGTAAAAGAGAAATTAGAGAAATAAGAGAAATGAGAAAGGAGAGGGTGAAGTCCTCACCTAAGAATATCATGCGCAGAAAAGAGGGAAAAGAGAATAAGATACACGTGTTGGGTTTAAATTATGTGGGCTGGGTCTTTCTTCAAGAGTTAAAAGAAAAGGAGGCCGGTGAAAAGAAAACTCTGAAGAATGAGTGTGAGTATTACTTTTGGGGTGGTTTTGGTGCATAATTTGAGGTGTATTAAAACTGTTAGTGAGACTGGGTTAGGACCCCCAGTAGTCAGCCGCAGTATAGTCACCAGGACTTTCTGTAGAAGCTTGCTGACTAGGTCTCCTAACAGGGCATTGCGTCCATACACTTGAAATTGTGTGCGTGTATAGTGTTTTATGTGTACAACCGAAGTAAGTCCATAAATTATGGCAATTAAAGGAGCAGGCAAGTTCAAAATTTGTGAGAAGGAGTAGCTTTGTGTGTATTTAGGAGGCATTAATCCCAAATACCATAAGAAAAACAGGAAATTAGTGGATAAATTGAAACAGAATTTTTTTGTTTAAAAAAAAAAATAAATAAATAAATAAAATAAAATAGTTGATTTCCAGGGGATGATGCTCTGCTACTTTTGAGAGAGTTTAAGTATAAGTTGATACAAGACTGACAGACGACTCTGACGAACACAGACACAGAGGGAGAGACAGAATGATCTAAAGAAGATAAAAATACAGAGAGGAAGCATAAGCGGTCGCAGACTTTTAATACATCAGCAGAAATCAGTCAAATTCAGACTTCTATACAAGGGAAGAATAACTTAGACCCTAAACAAACTAATGGTATGAGAGAAGGGTTAACTCACATACATTTTCCACATTTCCATTCACATAGCCATGAACACAAGATAACACACTCCACACCTAGCCATCCTCCTCTTTCCCATGATCAAACACTCATTTTTCCCTCTGCCTAGTGAGAACGATAACTATCTATTAATAGATTTGATGGCCCAACTTCAGGTCCAATTGTGAGCAAAACTAAATGCCAAAAACAGGAACCACAGGTCAGCATTTGCCAGCACATATGCCTCTGATTGCTCAAACTTAAGGCCACTGATATCCTCTCAGTTGAGCTAATAAATAAATAAATTAATTAAAGTTTTAGCTTCTGTCTATATTAAATGAAATCAATCACTACTGCATTGTTATCATTTCCACATGCCTGTGCAATGAAGAATTGCTTGCTGCTGATACTTGCAATGAAGACCAGCTTACACATAGTCGCTCACATACAGGATGCTACTGAACATGCAATGAAGAACTGCTTACACCTGTGATTTAGGTCTCTAAAAAGGGACACCACACTGTCTCCCACCTGGTTGTGCCGTACCCTAAAAGGTGGTGGTCACTTGCAGTTTGGGGGCCTGCAAAGTTGGTTACAGCCTGATGGATGCTGCACAATGCAGGATTTACATTTCCTACTTCTGTTGATTGATATGGAGAAACCATGTCAAAAGGGGAAATGTTAAAGTGAATATGATTCTATGATGGTAATGTTAAACATTTTTCTGACTTTATGTGCTCTACTTCAGTCTCAATCGCTGGCTGTTTGTTTTAATTAATTATAAATAAACCGACCTTGATAGGTGATAACAAGCAAAAGCCTTTTCTGTCTCCCACTCGAACCTGAGATTAGAGATGTGTTCTCATTCACATTCAGAGGTCAACAGTAAAGATACACTTGATTATTCGGTACCGTTTCATTCGGATGTTTCTGGGAAAAAAAAAAAAAAAAAAAAAAAGGGACAAAAAAAGGGGCGAGAGGCAGGTACTGATGTATTACAGTACAAATCAGACACTGTAGAAAACAGATAACCACCATGCACACGACATGCTGAAGGAGCAAAAGCCATCACAAAAGACAGAACACATAATCATGTATCAGTCACTGACTGTACTGACAACACATAACATAACATTAAACTGAGAGCTGATTTACAGAATGAGCCCTTTAATCATACAGACACAAGAACTGTATTTACTGATGGTTGTTGTTTAGGGCACCCACAAAATGGACTACAGACAGGATATGCTGTATTTGAGTACCAAAAAAGGAAATGACTACTGTATGTGACGGTGACCTCTGACAGACTACAGACTTCACCCTCAGCACAGAGAGCAGGACTGAAAACATTGACTGAAGCGCTTAAAGCAGCTGAGGGACAGATTGTAGGCTCAATATATGCACACTGTAAGAAAAGACACACACACTGTTCTATTTACTCAATATAAATGAGGTAACAGACAAGCAATATTGTTTATTAGATTTCACAAGGTTCGGTATTGAGTAAATATTAATTAAATGATGCCTTTAATAGTTATCCATTGAGTAGATTCAAATACAAAAACAGTACATAGTCGATTATAACCTCAACAAGAATACTGAGTTGATTTGAAAAAGATAAACTTCCTAATGTGGAAATACTACTAATAGAATTAATTCTATGTGTCAGTGATATATATAATTGTGTAATAGTCATCTACATTAATCTGCACATTAATTTGAATGTAATAAATGCACTGAATTTAGTCTAAATATTCTTTTCCTTTCTAAGAATGTTCAGCCTATGGCCCAGAAAGTACAGAACTTAAGAAATACTCAAATAAGAATTTTATTAGCAATTCATTTTTGTGCTTTAGGACGTTGCTCCACATCCATGTACACGGCAAATATCTGCTTCAAAATCAAAATCACAATCATATTGAATGTATTTTACCTAATACATTAATTCAAATCTGCATGACCACAGAATCATTTCTTACAGTGAACTGACTCTTTTTGCTTAATCAGCACATTATGTGCAGTTCGTAGGTTTTTTTATGAATCACTATCTACCTAGGTTTGGCAGTCCCAAGGTCAAGTTGAAAGAGTAAAATTGGCAAAAATCTGCGCAGATTCCAAATTAATCTGTGTTGAGGCCTTGCTTATTGCTTTGATGTCTATCAGAGCCTCCACCAACAATAGTATAGGGTTTTTACTGTTCAAGCTTTGCACAGGACACGCTTGAGGGTCCTGCAATAGTGGGTCTCAGGGGGACGCCTTTAGACCTCACAAAACTTGATCATGTGTCATACTACGGTGCACTAACTGTACTGGTAGCATCTCTCCATACAGGTACAGGAAAAGAGTGACAACAGAGGGTGACGACGACAACATTCGGGTAAAGGGTGTGAGACCCTCCGATTGGATAGAGGACACACGAGGTACCACCTGAATCAGTGTGCTAAAGACTCCATATCCACTAGAACAGGAGTATCAAACTCCATTTCATCGAGGGCCACATTAGCGTTATGGATATTATTGGGTTTTGTTAATGACTTTGAACTCTCCATATGTTTTAAGTATAACTAGGCTAAATGTTTCTGATATACAACTGTAGTGTTGAAAGCAGCAAGGTCACTATATAGACTCATTAATATCTCACAGGTGGGATGTTGGTGAGGTTTACAGAGGACTGAAGTTTGAACGCAGATATCAGTCCAGTTGGTCCTTCAGAATAAACTCTATACATCGGGCTGGCTCATTGTCTTTCTACATGGGGTTAGTCGGGTTTGCACTTGGGTATTTATTCTTATACATACGGCATGTCAAAGTGAAGGTCTCATGTTGGTAAACACAGTTCTATCAACAGGCAAAACACCTAAGGGCTTTAATTTTGAAATTAAAGCAGGAAAGTCTTGAGTAAAAATAACACTTAATGGATTGTTTTATCTATGTCTGCTATTGTTGCTTGTTGTGTTGTTTTGCCATTATTGTATTTTGCAGACACACTGGAGGCAGGTGGAAATGAGACATCCAGGATACAGACAGCCAGTTTAACCAGTGTACCTCAAAAGGGGTCAGATTGATTTCAACTGTAGGAGAAGATGGCCCAGCGTCCAGCTGAAATGGAGGGATTGTCCATCCTACCACCAGGATCTGACGACGAGCAATGATGTCAAAAGGGGAGCCATCACTGAGACAACAAGGAAAAGCTGGAAATACAGACGCTGGCAAGGGCCGTTCCAGATCCTCCTCACCACGGACACAACAGTGAAGGTTGCAGAAAGAGCAACATGAATCTACACGTCCTACTGCAAAAGTACCAGCTCCAACTGACCCACCAACTGGAGATCCACAATATCAGGAGGAGGTAACAGCGCTCCCTGCTACATGTGACGTGCCAAGTCACCAACTGAACAGATGGTGAAAGTAAACGCTCTGTTCCAACGAAACCATGATGCCAGAACAGCGGACAAGAAACAAAGAAATCTAAAGACATCTGCACCAGCATACAGTCAACTTTTCAACATTTTCACAAATATTCATGTGATTATAATGCCTTTATGATGATTCTAATGTCTGTTTATTCTGTGTTACAACCAGGTTCACTGCAAGCCCAGAATGGTGATCGTTCCCATGGAGACCACGGAGGTGTTTTCCCCTAATCTGACACGAATGGGGTTTTTCTCCTCTGGGCTCCATGAGAGGGTCATTCAGGAATTTTTCCCTAGAAAAGGGTTTTCGCCTGAATTTGCGGTGTAACCATTGATAGGTGTGACCTCTGAGAAGAACTGAGATGCATTGGATCTGTTTGTTTTACAGCATGGACATTTGAGAATCATAAAGTTATAATGACTTGGGAGGCGACTGCCCGATGGCCTGTATAGGCCCGGGAACAGGTTCTCACTCTGAGTCTTTTCTTTCAATCTGTTTTATGAAGATGGCTGTTATCTGTACTGAGTAATATACAGTAATAATAATAGTAATATCACTTGTGTAATTCTACAATCCCTGTTCTGTCTGTCTCATCTGTGCTATAACCAGAGAGTTCTATTCTCGCAAAAACAAATGCAACTGTTTTCCTGTTACTGACATCTTAATGATGTTTGATCTTAAGACCATGCAAAAGGTTCAATCTGATGTTTGATGCTTTCAGTAAACTTTGTATTTACTTAGTTGTTCCTATAGGAACAAAAGGAGGGAATGTGATGGAAATTTAGCTGATTGTATAAGCTGTTATGTCTGAACTCATGATGATGTCGCTGGAAGTTATCTTGTTTTAGTTTTCACAGAGAACAGTGTGTGTCTTTTCCTCGCCATCAGGCCTGATAGACTTGTGGACTCTGTCTACAGTAAAACATACAGCATGTTCGTTTATCACTATGACGGTATTGCTTGTCAGCAGGAACTCACGTAAGCATGTATGTATCAGTAGTGCATAAATATTGTTTTTTTCCTTACATTCAGGATGGGTATTCACTCGCAGAGTTCTGTGCTGTGTGTCTGAATTCTCATCTCTGTTCTGCAGACAGATATTAAAGCAACTCTTTTGGGCAACTGAATCAGTGAAGTTACTCATTCCTTGTGTAATTAAAGAACCCTGTGGATATTAGACCATCCTGACAGAATATTTCCACAACAAACTTAAAAGTTATTGTTTATAAATACATAATTTGATATTAATTAATGAATGACTAATCTGATCTAGAGTATTTATGCTACACCAATAAATGAACAATTTATGATTCATGAAGAATTATTCACCATAGAGTGGTCTTGATTTTGTCTCAGTTGTATGAACCCAACAGCAGCAAGCCATTGAACGTACAATATGTAAGAAATGTATTTAAATTAATTATGAAATGGCCCTGATATGACACCAGACATTAAGAAATCATGTTCATTTCAAATACTTATATCATTGACAACAGTAGTCCAGCCAGGATATTCTCATTTAAAAAGCTAAGTTGCAGCCCTCAACTGATGTTGATGTTGTCATGTTGTGTTTTGGTCTGATGCTCCACCCTCCACCTATCTCCCAATCACCAAGTCAGTAGTGTGTCAGCATCCAGGTTGCCAGCTCTGCTCTAGTTACCACAGCTGCAGCTACGAACGTGTCGGATAAATAATGTCTAATGTTACAAAACCTAAAAGACCTCGTTATGAATCCAAAATACGTTGTGACAAAGTCTGAAATAAAACAAGGATTTGTATAGGAGATGCCTTTGAAGGATGGAGACAGCTGAAAGTGGATGGGCAGCAGCATTCCTGATCAGCCACTCTCACCGCGGACCCCCGCCACCCCGGCCGGAGCTCTGCTTTCTTTACCCCGTCTCTCCACAGCTCTCCTCTGGCATATTTCACTCCTTCTAAGTGTCCATGGTGATGCTCAAGGTGACTGCTTTTCATTCACTGTTAGACTTTGAAACTTTGGACCTCCAGACAGACATCCGGTGCTACCTGCCGACCTTGACCAGGAAGCAGCACTGCCGATCGTCCACTATCACAGCGGATCCGTAGCCCCCGACCCAGAGCTCCGCTCACTTTACCCCAGCCCTCCACAGCTCTCCCCCACCCCATTTCACTCCTTCTAAGTGCCCATGGTGATGCCCAAGGTGGCTGCTTTTCATTCACTGTAACACTTTCTGTTCCTGTTGGATCCTGCAGCCGAGCTGGCAACCTCTAGTCGGGGGAGAGGGAGAGGGAGACACCACTCTACAGTAATTTGAAAGTGATTGCAGTACCAGTTTTGGCCACAATCCTACATACCGTTCCTTTAATCTTGTATGCAGAGAGTGGGGTCGTATCATTGATGTCAGATTGCAGGTGGATTGACAGACTTCCCTGTATGGCTGACAGCTCGTAGGATCGAAGATGCTAATCATAATCACAACAGAGAAAAGAAACATTGTGATTCACAAGGTAGATCTGTGTTAGTGTGCAAAATTTTGACAGTCCCCCACTGATTTCAACTGATACAAACATACCACTGGTATATTCAGTGCCATCAATAGCTGGTTTCATACTATCGAGCCAAAGCTGAGCCAGCCCAGGCTTGCCGGTGCTAAATGCTTTCTCACTGCAGGGTCAGGTGCTAACTGTGGGCCACATCCGGACCGTCTTGCTGCTAATGGCCCTCAATTTCTGGCCGTACCTAAAACCATGGTCTTAGTGGTGCTAAATCAGGGCTAGAGGTGGTGTCAAGGAAAAGCTACGTCAGTTCCATGCCAAGTAAAGCAGTAACGCCAAGTTTGTCCTATGTTAGCTGTGTAACTTACTACTATTGATGTAAACAAATAGCCTATCAGATAGTGAGCTATCTTCTATACAGCCTTGTGATCATGTGGTATATCTGACATTATGAACATATTGTTTAATGGTTTACATATCTCAGTTCTTTTGTGTTTCCATGTCTTGGCTCTCAGTCGTCATTCCTGTTGTAATGTGATTGGTCTTTGCTGTCATGCCGCATGTACCCTCCGTAACAGCTTCTTTCTTTCTTTATCAAACTCGTCATCTTGTCTCTGTCGGAACATGATCAACATGAGGACGATCCGCATCAGTAGAGGTTCCATAAATGGGTTGTATCAGTGACGTAAACCGGGGGAGCTAGTAGCCCGACAGTGTGAACACAAACACTTTCAGGGCATGGGGCTTGTGGCCCAGGGCTGTTAGCACTGAGGTAGCCCCCTAATGGCCCTGGCCCAGCCTGGCTTGACAGTCTGAAACTGGCTAATGGTTACCTTTGATATATGATAGACAGGGTCACTTAGAGGTGTGGAAAAATATCGATATGGCGATATAGCGATACTTTGTCTTCCAGTATTGTATCAATTTTTAATTTCTTAATATCGATATTTTCCAACCCCAAGAAAATCATATTTTGTAAATCCAGAATGACTTCTGCTCCTCTGCTCCGCAAGGTGTCGCTATACCGCTACCACGCTGCACGGCTTTTGTGGTGAGTGAGGCAGTGAAAAAGTCGACAGTAAACAAGCGGAAGAGAGCAGTATATTGATGATGAACATTATTAAAAAGCCAAATTACACAAAACAACCCAGTTCAAAAATTACATCTGCGCCCCTGCCCCAAACATTACATAAGGCAATGCACAAGATGTCCCCAAAATCACTTTGTCAGGAAATGATGGAACTTTTGCTTTTATCTTCAACTTTTTCTCACTTTTAGAAATTATTGTTGCATGTATCAAAATAATCTTACATATCTGATGTAGTACTGGTTAAAGCTTGCACCTCTACTGGTGGACTAACCTGTGCTGATGGATACTGTCTGCATTCAGTGTATTCACAGTATATCCTTTGGGTGAAAGTCCCATGGTGGCTTCATGGCAAAATCTGGCCTTTAACAACAGCTGGTCTGGCCTTGTCCATGGATCAGTTACATGTGACAGCTGTAATATGTTGTCTGTTTGACAAAAGGACCACAAGAACCTGAGCCATGTCTTGGGAGTTTTGTCACACTACATACAAGATGAGGTTAGATTACTAAATGCCAAATCACCAATGTGAAAGCCGCTAGTAGAAATGAACTGACCATTTAAAGACTCATATTGAAACTCATCTTCCAATGAGGCTAAATATGTCAACTATCTCTGTATGTAGTGTATAGAAGAGGATATGAAGCTTTAGGAGTAGATAGAGGGATGATAGAGAGCAGAAACTGCTGCTGAGTCTATTAGCAATTAAGAATCCCAATCTCCCTCCATTCTCCTTGAACTGTATTGGACAGTGGAGACTGTATCTCAGCATGCAATTGGTCACTGTCAGGACACTGTGAGCCCAGCTGTCCAACTGAAATCAGGACAGTGCTCAATATAATGGATTCCTATTGGTTTCTGCCGGCCAGACAAACGACATTGGAGTGGTGAGAAAATGGCTTATTGATGACTGTCTGAAACTGTGCTGGCTCTCAGAGTGTGAAGCCACCTCTCTCTCTCTCTCTCTCTCTCTCTCCATCTATCTCTCTCTCTCACCACCATTGGAACTCACAAGGACATTTAATTGACTTACATTAACCCCACCCCAACCAGAGACATCTTAACCCTGAAGAAATAAATGATTAACCTTGTGAGTATTCAAGATGTATTATGTGTTGGATCTCAGTGCCATATTTTACACTGAAGACTACAGTATTGTGACCAACAGACTCTCTTGTTGTTATGAATGATATTAAGCTCTGTATTGTGGTGTGCCTCAAGGTTCTGTTCTGGCTCTCATTCCGTTTGTCTTATACCTCACCTTTATACCGATAATAAAGAGTTTTAAAGGTATATCACTGTGATTCAGTTATGCACCTCATATATCCCTCACAATGTAGCAAAATGGTGTGTATTGCATTTTTGCCTTAAAAATATTACATGCAAGCAAAACAATTTGACTCAACATTTCAAGTATAAAAATTGAGGTCATGTATAAAAAATGTCCTGTACTGTCTATGGAAAACTATATCAAGAACAATAGGATGCACCCTATATTAATCAAGCCCTAAGTTAAAATATTTTTTTCTTTTTTTTATGTTCATGTCATCCTAAAAGTAACACTTCTATTTCCTGAAAACATTTCACAGGAATGGGTATATAATGGGGTGGCACGGTGGTGCAGTGGTTAGCACTGTCGCCTCACAGCAAGAAGGTACCGGGTTCAAATCCTGGGGCTGGGACCTTTATGTGTGGAGTTTGCATGTTCTCCCCGTGTCTGCGTGGGTTCTCTCTGGGTGCTCCGGCTTCCTCCCACATCCAAAATTTAGGTTAATTGGCTAATTTAAATGAATGTGAGTGTGTATGTGAGTGGTTGTCTGTCTCTATGTGCCCTGCAATGAGGTGGTGACCCTGCCTTCCGCCCTAAGGCAGTTGGGACAGGCTCCAGCCCCCCCCACCAGACCCTATGAGGATAAGCAGTAGATAATGGATGGATGGACATCCAAAGACAGCAATAGACTACAGTGTCTATTTTATCTTGTTCATAGTGGTTATGGCAGAGGGAACGAAAAATATCTTATAGATGTTCTTGTGGGTCAGTGCTACTCTGTAGCGCCTGCTCGCTTTCCTCATCACTGAGCGGCTGTACCGTTCAGTAACATTATAGCTATGAATGTAGCAGTGTTGTCTGTATGTAGTTTATTTGTCAGTGAATAAGTGCCAAGCAAAGCTCCTTTATCTTGCTAGCCAGCCACTGGCTCATTTAAATGGACCAACCATTCTCCTTTAAGTGACCAACAGCTCCTCTGAGTCCAAATTCTTATCGTTGATTAACAGTTTATCATTGATACCCTTGGTATCAAGTAGTTCTTGTCATGAACTAGAAATAAAAAATAATAATCAATTGGCTAATTAATTACTTATTATATAAAGTCTGATATGCAGTGATGGCTGGTGGTGATGCTACAAACTAGAACTGCACTGTGATAGGTAGAAGAAGGTCACTGTACTGTTGCTACTGCGCTGTGATTGGCCGAAGGTCAGTCTTTGGGCTGAATTAATTTAGCCCAAATGGGCAGCATTTGGTGAGGACACCTGTCAATCAAACATCAATGAAATTTTTATGCTACTGAGTATGGGCTCAATGAATTTAGCCCAAATGGGGGCATGTCACAACATCTGTCAATCAAAAGTGAATGGAAGCTTACTACTGTGCTTGGGCTGAATACATTTAGCCCATTCACAGGAGAAATCCCAAGATAGATCATATATCCTTTTTTTCTGTCACTTTATGATGCATTTTTTACTGTAAAAGGTAGGACGGGCTTAGCCCTGTTAGCCCATACATACCAGCCGATTCAAGTTTATGATTCATATTATGGAATTATTGTCTGCAGCACAGGGGCCCCCCCATCTACACTGCAGACTTCACTTACAACTCAGCGAGCTGACACCTGTACAGAGAGTTGATCCAGGATTTGACAGTCTGGTGCCAGAGAAACTACCTCCAGCTCAACCCAGGGAAGACCAAGGAGCTGGTGGTGGATTTCTGAAGGCACAAACTTTCTCCTCCACACCAGTGAACATCCAGGGAGTGGACATTGGTATTGTTACAGCTTACCTGGGTGTTCACCTGAACAATAAACTGGACAGGTCAAACAACTCAGACGCTCTGTACAGGAAGGGACAGAGCAGACTATCTGCTCAGAAGACTTGGCACTTCTGAAGTCCTTCTATGACTCTGTGGTGGCCATCTTTTTTGGAGTGGTCTGCTGGAGACAGGAAGAGACTGAACGGACTGATGAGGAAGGCTAGCACTGTGCTGGGTTGCCCTCTGGACCCTGTGGGGGTGATGGTGGACAGGAGAATGATGACCAAGCTGTCCTCTCTGATGGAAGTGTCCCACCTCCTGCAAGAGACACTAACACCATTGGAGAGCTCATTCAGTGAGAGGCTGCTTCACTTGCAGTGTCTCACTCTCTCATTGTGCAATAAGTTTATTTAATAGTTTAGTTTTCCAGTGTTTCCTCAACATGTTCAATAATGGTGCATCTTGTTCATTGCTTGCATATCAAGCATGTGCCTACTGCTATTGCTGTTTACTTACTATTACCACTGTTGACTACTTATTTTTTCTACTTAGTCTTTTAGTTCACTGATTCTCCTGCTTATTAGAGGGGCGGCATGGCTCAGTGAGTAGAATGGCCATCTTGTAACCAGAGGAGCCTGGAGCACTCATGTCGAGGTGTCCCCGAGCAAGACACCTAACTGCTCCTGATGGGTCGTGGTTAGCTGCCTTGCATGGCAGCTTCTGCCATCAGCATGTGAACGTGTGTGTGAATGGGTGAATGTGATACTGTAAAGCGAATGGGTGTCGTTGCAGGTATAGCAAAATGCTATATAAATACAGATCATTTACCATTCATTATTTTTTGTATAGGCCCTTATGCTGTTGCACTACTGTAACATGTAAATTTCCCCATTGGTGGGACGAATAAAGGCTCATCTTATCTTATTTTATCACTCGAGAAATCAATAAATATAAATCATATTTTATTTGGTAGCAACAATCACTCAGGCAGTTTTTCCACACCAAAATTGCATTGAAGTATTATTTATCATTGTTTATGAAAAGCCATGATAACATAGCTTGGCTACTGCGACTACAAAGCTCTGCGAGCGTGGTCTGGCCAGGCTGTCTTGTAAACCGAGTTCTCATAGGTGGGCTTAACCCACGTCTATCAAATGCCTTTGTGTGTTACTGGACAAAGCTTCAACCAACCAGACCACTCTTTCCTCTGACGTATGCGTAGCAACCAAAACTGCTTGATCCAGTTCTGCGAGTGTCATTGCCTTGAAACGCCTCAATCAAGCTGTTGGAAATGCTAGATTTTCATTGGTCCCCATTTCTATGTGAATCTGAAATCGAAGAGAACGGCAGCTTGGCCAGACTTGGGTCACGAAATTTTGTGAAGCGTCACAGGAAGCATGGGCGGGCCCATGCCACCAATAACATAATTATAGATTCCTTAAGTATAGTAGTGTCATATGATGCCAGTTACTCTCGCTCTCAAACTGACTCTGCTACTAACTCTGACTCAGAATAGCGGCTGGGCCCTCAGGGTGGTAGGAGGTAAACACATTTCTTCCACCACCCAAGGACTTAAGTTACTTTACTTTGGTAATGGTCTGTATCCTTGAACCTTCGCATTAGACATCAAATTGTTCAAATTTTCTCATTACATTGTCTAATTCCCAGCCTCTGTTTCTCCATCATTTACTATTTCTATAATGCATGCTCAGATAAACAAACTGCACTAGCCTGAGGCATGTTGAATAAAACATGCAGATGCTGAAATTATATGCAATTCCCCCTTAAGTATATCTGTAATTCCATGCTAATGTGTTTTCTTAAACCACCCGCCTGGTTTCTGACTATGAATAACCATAGTGTTTGTTAATTGATACAAATGTAGCTACCCCTTGGTGATTTATAAATATTATTTACATCATATGAACCTAAGATTTATTAAAATCTAAATATGTGGTTCATGAGTTTCAGTTACAGGGACAGAGAATGCCTTCATTTGACATGAGGATGGTGATGCAGACTGTTAGACATGCCTCTGTCTATATAAGGCTTAATAAGATGTGACACACATAGTAAATTTAGTTATCTAACATAGTACAGACCAGTTCTCAAAGCCTAAATGAAGACACAACATTCAACAGCATATAAATCATTTAAATGTCATAATTAAATTCCATACAGTGTGTGATTAAAAAGCAATGATGCCAACATTTTATCACCTGTGTCACTGCTTAAAATCTACTGTTTCCTTTCCCTGATGTAACAGAAATAACATATGGGAGTGCTCAAAGGTATACAGGGCCGTCCATCATCTAAATTATGGTGATACACATAATGGCATTTGTATAATTCATATGCTGTATCCTCAGTCATGTGTCTATATTTGGATAGTTTGCACTGTATGTGCCTGAGGACACCATGTATCCCATGAATCATAACATGACACATGATGAATCTCATATAGGAATGCCAAAACTGTGAGACGCCCCAGTGCACCTGCTTGTAGTACGATTCCAACTCTCCTTAAATCCCAATGACACCCCAAAAATAAAAGATACAGTCAACTGACAATTTATGAGACGTCCCTTTGTAGCTCAGATGTTATTTGTTCAGTTCTTTCACATATTCCCATACGAAAAAGTTATAAATCTTATAAAACTTGTATCTCCTTTGTATTAAACTTGTATGTAAAGCATACAACAGTGAATCCAGATATACTGTAAGATCCTTAGTACATCAACCATGGATTCAGGATTTAACAGATGGGCTGATAAGGGGTTAATATATATAGGTCAAATGTTTCAGGTACAATGAAATAATTGATACAACTTAAGGAAGAATTCAATTTACCAGCTCATGACTTTTACAAATTTTTACAGCAAAGAGATTATTTACAGAAACATAACAAATGGGAGAACATCTGTAAAGCACCATCTGAATTAGAGGAAATATTAGGGTGGTCCTTAAAAGACAAGCTAAAAAAGAGATTATATCAAAAATCTAAAAAGCTCTACAACATGAATCCAACGAGAACAACTTGGATATCTAGAAAAATGGGAAATGGAAGCGAACATCATAATATCAGAAGAATGGGAGGAATCATTTAAAGAGCGACATAAACTAACTAATAGCCCAACATGGAGGAATTTGACTGGAAAGCCAAAATGTGTTATACTCCATTCATTACATCAAAATACAGCAATACAACTAATCTATGTTGGAGAGAGTGTGGAGAAGTTGGGGACCCCACTCATATATTCTGGGATTGCCCAAAAATACAGGATGTTTGGAAGAATATTCAAAAGATTATGGCCATTAACTTCCCTCTGGAATTAACGCTATGCATTTTGGGTATAATTCCTGATAGTATGATAGATAAGAACTTGAAACATTTACTGAGAAGCCTGCTGATAGCAAAGAAGACAACAACAGCTTCTTCGTTGAAACCATAGCCTCCAAGCATAACGCAATGGAGAAACAGGGTAAAAAATGTGTTCATCACAGAAAAAATCACAACAAGGCTACAGTTTAAAACAGATATGTTTGATAAGAGATGGTCATTATTAGTACAGGCTATGCCGGGACTCTAACCTCCTGGGGTTTTTTTTCTACCTCTTTTATATTTATTATAGGAGGGTATGTTCTTCCTTCCTTTTTGTATGGTTGTTGCTGACATGTAAATGACTTATACTCTGTATGATTGTTTTTCTCACTAGTAAAATACTCATACTGACACATAATGCCTGTCAGGGCACATGGAATGAAGAAGAGAGAGGGATCAGAGGAAATATGACGTAATGATACAAAGACACTGAGTGAAACTTAGAAAGATCTAATTAAGAAAAAAAAGGGGAAGAAGAAAAGACTGGTAAAGAACTTAAAATAAGTGGAATTGGATACAATGTACATCCCCTATACTGTAAATGTCAAGTAAAAAAAAATCAGTTAAAAAAAGATACTTAGTAAATTTAAACAAAATTAACTTGTATGATTTGGGTATTTATCAGAAAAGTATAAGATATATACAATATCCTTATACTTCTTTTTATTATCTTGTATGAAAAGAGTGCAAAAGTGGCCACTTTCAAGAGTAAATTGTATAAGTTAGTCATAATTTTTTCTGTTTCTTTTCTGTATGGGTTACTGCAGTGTTTGAACACAAAAATACATATTTCTCCTGCACTAACAGAATATATAAAGTGCAAATGGTATGACTCCATATATGAAATTCTGTTTAAAGATGATGAAAGTGAAATCCCTCTTTTGAAATGCAGGTCACATCTCATTACATGTTATATGTTTCTCTTCCATATTGCTCTCTGTGACGATACAGTAGAAGAAATTTTCCATATTAATAGTATAAAGGACGATTTGAGCACAACAAAGTGGACTGCACAATTGTTGAATTGTGTGTAATTATTCTATTTTCAGATGCACCCTAATGAGATGTGTGTTGAATGTACAGTGCATCCGGAGATTACTCACAGCACTTCACTTTTTTCACATTTCGTTATGTTATAGCCTTATTCCAAACTGGATTAATTATTTTTCCCTCAAAATTCTACACATAACACCCAATTATGACAACAGGAAAAACTTTTTTTTTAATTGTTAGGGAATTTACTAAAAATAAAAAAAACTAAGAAATCATATGTACATATGTATTCACAGCCTTTGCTCAATTCTTCATTGATGCACCTTTGGCAGCATTTGCAATCTCCAGTCTTTTTGAAAATGATGCCTCCAGCTTGGCTCACCTCTCTTTGGACAGTTTGGTTCTTTCCTCTTTGCAGTGTAATGGCAAATTCAGTTCCTTAAGCCTGGTTTATGCTTCTGCGTCGCGGTGATGGCGGAGCTACGGCGTAGACCCGATGCCGTCGTTGAGCATTCGAAGTCTGCGTCGAGGGAACTTGTTGCTCTGCAATTCAAAGACAAGCTGCTAGGGGTGTGTGGCTGTGTCTTTGTGTGGCTTCTGGGGGCTCATATCGGATTCCTTAGTTTTCTTCCGACAGTAAACAATGACAACTGAGATGGAGCGGGTGTTTCTGGAGATGGAGCTCATAAAATTGAAAAAGAAATGCTGTTACTACAAATGTTGAAGCAAAGAAGACGTTTGAGGAGGTGGTCTGTCCGACCATTCTGTACCACTCGTGCCGCTCCACAGATAGTGGTGTTGTTGCTGCTGTGTTACTGCTGACCGGAAAAGCAACTGCTGGAAATTACGTTCTGAGCATCACAGTCCTTGCTGTTCGCGTCTCAACGCGTCACTGCGACGCAGAAGCATAAGCCAGGCTTTAGCCTTTTGACCACTTGCTTTCCTGTTCACAGTAGGATGCCAGACTCTCTAATTGTTACTGTCCCTTGATTTCCACTACCTGAGGTGCAGGGGAGCACTCAGCCCTTCCTGTTCTCCCTTGTATATTCAAATCATTTGTGTTCCTGCTGTTCTGCCTGGACCCTTTTGGTTTCACACCTCAAGGGACTGTGACAGACAAAGGGAAGACATGCCCTTCAAGGGGGATGTCCCTTAGGTATAAATTCAAGTTGACCCTTTGTTCAGGGTCTTTCCTTCATTTTGACTGCTCATGTAAAGACTGACCTTTCTTTGCAAAGAAAATAAAACCTTTGCCGGCCGGCAGAAGTTTCTGTTTCAATTTTCACCATCAGAAGAGAATTCAGCTCCATCAGGTTGGATGGGAAGTGTTGGTGCTCAGTCATTTTCAGATATCTAAAGAGATGTTCAGCTCCCAGTCTGGCTCTGGCTGGACCACTCAAGAACATCCACAGAGTTGTCCTGAAGCCTCCTTTCATACCTTGGCTGTGTGCTGAGGGTCGCTGTCCTGCTGAAAGATGAACCATCACCTCAGTCTGAGGTCCAGAGCTCTGGAGCAGCTTTTCATCCAGGATTTGTCCTTACATGGCTGCATTCATCTTTCCCTCTATCCTGACTAGTCTCCACTTCCTCACAGCATGATGCGGCCTCCACCATGCTTCATGGGCTGCCATGTACTTTTTACTAAGGAGTGGCTTCTCTCTGAACACTCTACCATACAGACCTGTTTGGTGGATCACTGCAGAGATGGTTGTTGTTCTGGAAGGTTCTCCTCTTTCCACCGAGGGACACTGTAGCTCAGTTTAGCTGGCCGTCCAGCTCTAGGAAGAGTCCTGGTGGTTCTGAACTTCTTCATTTATAGATAATGGAGGCCACAGGGCTAAATGGACATTTATCTGTACCCTGTCCCAGATTTGTGCCTCAAGACAATTCTTTTGACTTCATACTTGGTTTGTGCTCTAACGTGCTCTGTCCAGTATGGGACCTTATATAGACTGTCTTTCCAAATCATGTCCAATTAACTAAATTCACGACAGGTGGATAGGAAGCACCTGAGCTCTGTTTGTCCATGTCCATTGCCAAAAACAAAATTAAAAAAGAAAGACTACATTTGTGTGAACATTCCTTTGCCCTTTGCCCACTGTCTGTTACATAATTCTGTTATTTAGATCAGAGACAAGTAGGTCTGTTTCAAGCCACTTTGATTGACAGTTTCAATTGAGTGTGAAACCATACAACAGTCTTCAGATGCAGAGTGTTGGGATAATTCCTCCTTCCTCCTGAGATCTCAAGCATGTCTCATCTTCTTGGAGCCTTTTAACTTTCAGTCCCCAAAGAGCATGTAAAACAGACAGTCGTGTTCACGTTCTACCAAATTCTCCAAACCATTTCCGGTTGAAGACGATGCTATATTCATATCATGACAATTGCTGCTCTCACCCTTTTAGTGGCATGTGAATTTCCCCTGTGAAGCTCAGTATAGCTCTTATTCTGCCCTGGTACAGCATCCAGTCTGGCCCTGCTGTCCTCCTCATTACAGCCATTCATAAGGTCAGTCCGGCCCTCCAGAACAATATGGAGGCAGAATGACAGATGGGGAGAGACAGACAATGACTCAAACAGACAGACAGAGCTGTGTCAAAACTGAGAGCTGCAGCTTTGCAGACAAGAAGAACTATAAATGGGCCTCTTAATTAAGGTCCCTTAGTCCCACACATGTCACCAAGGGCTGTTGCTGCTACTCACATCCAACTAATATGGTTTTTATAAGGGCCTGGAGGAGGTGGGAGAGAGACAGAGGCATGAGAAAGACATCAGGAAATGCAACATTTGCAACAATAATGAAAAGAGGTTGCATGCATTACAAGGTAGCAGTACAAATACATAATACCATTGTTACACATTAATTTTACATTCAGTACGTTTACATGGACTTGTAGTCAAACCGAAGTGGAGTTTTTATAATCAGACTATTCATTGAAAATCGAGCTTCCTGGTATATATATGCAAACCATGGTAACCTGACCAGCGGCAGTGACAAGACCATGGAGGCAGGATGACAACAACACAATAGCAGAGGAACCGTAAGAATGCCAATGCAAAAGAGCGTGTAGTGCCACCTAGTGTCTCGGAGGCGAGTGTACCTCACTCAATAATTCGATTCTCTTGTCATGTACACTTTGATTTCTCTGACACTCCAGTTAAATCCTTAGCTCAGTTATTACCAATAGCTCGACTAAGATGTTCATGTAAACATACTGACTGTTGACAGGTTTCAGTTTGACCTGTAACTCTGTAGTCTCATTTCCAGTGTAATTTATTCAGTCCCTAGAATTACATTAGTATGGTTTAACCGTTTACCATTCTGCCTCTTAGAGAGAAATAATAAGACAACACTATGTAGAAGTTTGGGACATCATCTGAAAGCTGGAAACCTGATGATTAATCAGAGATGTAGCTCAGCAGTGCGTCACATTGTTCTATTCATGAAAAACAAATAAGATAAGTAATTCATTGATCCACTAAATAATTGCATGAAGAAGGTCTATAATATGCAATAAGTTTGTGATGGTCATAACCATTATGTCTCATAAGTTGTTGCAGCAATTTTGTGGTTCAAACTCTGTTGTTGTTGCAGAGTTTCATGAGGCTGTGATTACTCAGAGGTCATAGCAGGTCATTTGATACAGTGACATCAAGTTTCAGAAATTGCATATTTCAGGGTTTGGTCTGATAAAAAGCCTAATTGTTTTGTTTTTAAAAAAATCAGAAGTTTAAAATTAACAGAAGTTGAATTGAGTCACATTATAATGCTTTCAATCTCTATTCAGAACCAATGAGTCTTGGGCAAAGGAATGTTAACACAAATGTAATCTTTCATTGAACAAACAAATCCTGTTTCCACTGATCATCCTCGATATGTTCCTACAGCTTAACTGGAATCCACCTGTCGTAAATTCAGCTGATTGGACATGATTTTTGTTTTAAATAACCGCAGGTGCATCCTCTTGTGACTGGCTTTTTCTGTTTTCAGAAATGCCAGTCACATCTGATTTTCAGAAATCAGATGCACATTTGTCAGATTTGAGTTTCTTGTCTTTTGTTAAAGCTGAAGTTGACAAGTCTTTGAAATTCCGAGTCTAAGTGGGGAAATTCAAACCCCAACCTCTATTAAGCTCCAAAACCGTCCTCCAATCCCCTTCCCCTCTGGAGATGAGGTTGTGCACGTGAGTGCACGCCACCGTGCGCTCACACAAGCTGAGAGCAGGCATACCGTGTCTGAAGCAACTTACGAGGGGGTAGGGGCCGGGTTTTTTAGCAGCATTTGCACAAGCTGTGAGTGACAGGCAGCTATTCCTCCCCCCTAACGTGACTGGTTAAACAAACCAGAGAGCGCTGGATTTTTGCAAACACGAATACAGGCTTTAGAGGGAGCTAGAGAATTTGGGATTTTTCCAATACAGCCTGTTTTATATACTACTTCCACAATTCCATGACAGTTCAAGTAAATATGACTAAAAAAAGTCGCCAACTGCAGCTTTAAATAATACCCTACAAACTAACCAGAGTGCATAGTGGGAATAAACTAAGGCAGTCTTGATTTGACCCTGAACATGTCCATGTAATCATGTAATCCTTGACAAGCTAACTGCAGTCAGATTTTTTTCAAATGACATTTAGGCTGATTATAGTTATTTGTTTTTTGTAATCTAATTACATAATCCTCATCGCATGTTATCAGTTACTACCCAGCCCTGGCCATGACATAAGCTCTGCGTAGCATATACCAGGATAAATCAGATTTAAGCTGAATTTTATTTTGACCTGAACCAAATGTAGGCTGACCAGCAAACAGCACATACTAAAAAGCTCAAACTGACATGCACAGAAAAATGTGTGTAAACATCTGAGAAGACAAAATGATCTCAGTGTCACAGGAGCTGACAGATGAGCCATCCACATCAAAACACTGATGAAAAGTTTACAGTGAATAGATAACAGATCTGATGGTGAAGTATGTCTTGCATTTCTGTAATGCCGTCACTGATGACAGCAGGCGACAGACAGAGCTAGAGATGTATGTAGAGCGAGAGGGAGAGAGAGAGACGTGCTGTCAGCTACAGACGTGCCATTGTCACTGCTAATAAACCGTGGCAGCCTGGTGACTAATTAGCCATAATTTTGCTCATCAGGGCTTTGAGAAATGTTTGAGAATCTCGCCCGAGTCACAGTCTTGTTCTGCCAGGAGGAATGTCACAGCCAGGCTGGGGCTAAGCGATGCTGGCATGGCATCAAGAGATGCTGGCATGTGTCAACGAAAAAGCTCTCTGAATGGCCCCTAGCTCTGGAGGAACTCAACAACAGTTGGAGAAAAACTTCAGCATGGGTTTGTCTTTGGCTGCAAGTTTCTCCCCTCCCCTGACCTTGATGGAAAAATGAAGTCCTAGTTGTTGGTGTACATGTTCTCCGTGGATGTCTACTGTATATGCAGAAGTCCGTATAAGAAAGTATGCATTCAGGAAAGTAAAGGTTATCACTCAGCAGCACACGAGCTACAGCAGGTCAATTAAATCTTTGGAAAACAGTGGGAGGAGATCACAAAGTGCATCTGTGGTAGCACTCCGAATAGCAAAAAAAAAAAAAAAAAAATCCCCAGACTGTTGAGTTTTGTGCTGGTAGATCATAAATATACTAGTTTTGCAATCAAATATGGGTGACATCAGTCATAAAATGCAGTCGAAGTTAAGGTTGTAAATAAGCATTTTGTGGCTGTTTACTGCAGCTTAAGCTAAATCTCAGGAGAACAGGACTGATATTGCTAACAGCAAGATAATATTTATAGAGTGGTGATATTTTACCAGACAGTGTCAACATCTCACAATGTTTTTGGCATTTAAATGTCCTCAATGAATTACAGTCTAGGTTAGCCCATTTTGTTAGTGTGGATGCTTCAGTCAAGGACTTTAACTTTCTTCACGATGAAACTGAAAATTTCAAATATTTTTTTTCAAAAATATTATTTTGTAGCTCTCCCTATCATCTTTTAAACCAACTTGGACGAGATGTCTTTGTGTGTTCAAAAGCTCAACTTCTTTTTTTCATTGAAAATCATTGATAGTTGAAGCACTGATTCCACATCAATCTCAAAATCGGTCTGGTTGCTCAAAAGGCCGTGGGAATGACACAGTAATGTCAGGACACGTAGCATGCAATGAGAGCATTGTTCTTGCTTTTGGTTCTGCTCCTGTAGTGGGAGGGGACCTAAACTCTTTCTTCATCTAGTGTTACACCAGAGTGGAGTAATCCTGACTCCTGACATTTGTTAATATACCCCCTGTGTTCTGTATTTAAGTTAAACGCTGCTTGCAGCACAGCATCATGTAATTAGACTCACAGGTGAGGAGATGTTATGCAAGCCTAGCAAGATTTTGACTAATTATCTGGAGTTTCCCCAATTAGGAACAACACCATGGCAGTCTTGCAGCTGACGGTACCCCAGAGTCACCAAAATGATTGCTCAGATATATGGCTTCATCTAGTTATTAGATTTTAAAGATGGTGTTTTTGTTCTGATATTCAATAAATGCTGAAGCAGGTAAAATATGAGAGGAAAATAGTTTAAACCCCAATAATTTCAAACTTGAGACATAATGTCCCCCCGATCCGTCCAGTTAAATCTATGTAACTCATTAAAAGTCATCAACAGACTTTGCCCTGGTTGGTTTTGCTCCTACAATTAAATAAAAAGTCAAATTAAATAAAGGACACATGTTGCCTGGTAGCCAGGATCTTGCCAGTGTTTCTCTATTTTCTGAAAACTGTTGTCTTCAGCACTTTTTAATACATCAGAATCTATGTAGATAGTAGAGCTGATGATGCTAGTCCCATGCGTACTGGCGTACTGGCACCAGCAAAAGAGGTCACTAACATTATTCTGCAGTGCACGGACAGTACCATGACCAGTCTGAGTCACCCAAATTACAAATAAGTGAATAATGCTAGCTTCAAATGAGCCTTGTGCTCACAGAGCTCGGTTAGCTGCAGTGTTAACCAAGCTCCGGAGGACAGCTAACAGAGCTAGCTAAGATGACAAGTATACTACAGGGGAAATAAAGTACTGGGAAGACCTGGATTGTATAGAATACATGATTCTATGATGGCGCTCCATTAGCTGCAGTGCTAACCGAGCTCCATAGGACTGCTTTGTAAACATGGGCCCACACAAATTATGCTTGGCTACATAGCTGAAGTTGAAGCATGGATCAGTACCAACTGTCCTGGACACTACAGGCATGGAAGCTGTAAGATAATCCATTTTGTGTTTCAGTTTAACATGATGGCCAATAAACATGGTCCCTTTAGCACTGCAGCTACTGGAGGTACCGAAGCTACCCTTCTGTAGCTGCAGTGCTAACAGGGACATGTTTACAGGCCATCATGCTAAGCAGAGCTACACAGTAAAGCAACACAAAATGGAATAAGTTACAGCTCCATGTTTGTAGCTGTGTCCCAGACAGTTTGTGCAGATCCATGCTTCATCTTCAGCTGGTTAGTGAAGCCTGCTTTGTGAGATGATGAACACACATGCTAAACTTTGGGAAGCTCTCTTGCTACATTTCCAGCTAAAATAAATTGATCCACTGGGTCTTCAGAGGAAGAACAGAGTAAAAATAGCTTCCTGTACTCGTTAAAGCAGCCACACGCAGAGCAGCTGCCGTGCTTTACTCCCAACTTTCTCAGGATTGTTTGCAAAAGTTAGCAAGGAGAAACAACGGCGGGCGCTCTGTAACTTTAGAGGAGGGTTGTCTGGCTCTAAGGCGGTGTCCTCTACTGGAGGGAGGGGCAACCCCATTATTGACGTCAAAAGTGGGGAAATGTTCAACTCATCTGTTTCAGCACACATTGGCTAAGAAGAGGAGCAAGCAGGGGAAGGAGGTGACAGACTGTTTTCACTCCTGGGGCCTCATTCACAGGCTATGGAGACACATACTACTGTTAGAACACCTTTAGCAAGTGAATTTTGCATAATAGGTTGCCTTTGAAATGTGAAGTTGGATCTCCAATTCAGAAAGTCAGATTAATCTCACCAACTAGACAGAATTCACGCTATCTGCTTCTGATGTAAACAGTAGCTGTATGTTTTGTTGTATGTGTGTAAGGCTTTAAGCGCTGGGAGCACTAAACTTTGGGTGAAAAAAAAATCAAAATTAGATTGACATTTTGGACACACATGGAGGTAAACTGCTTGAGTGTTAGAAGAGTACAACCACAAGGTGTTACTTCACCTACTGACTGTAAATTTAGATTGTATGAATCCAGCAGTAGAGCGACTGAAAAACTGTTGATTGCTTCTCCTGATACGATAACCACTGTATTTCTGTTATGAGATGAAGGGGAGGAGGCATACATTTATGAAATGGAATAGACTGCATAGAAATGTGAAAAACTAGTAACTATTACTTACTGACTATTGCAGTTGATGTGACCCTCTTGAATTTTACTTCATAAGTCAAATTGTGGTGATTGCCAAGATGCATTTTTCCAACAGCTGCTTACTGTAGAACTTCTAATAAAACCAACCCAGCAATAATGCTCAAACATTAAAAGGCATGTTCCTTATGAAACCTACTATGGATAATAACATTGTATTTGATAATAACATGGCTTCTGTATCTACATTTTGCAGAAAGACAAAACTGCATGCAACACTCCTCATTTTGCATACAATCTGGCATCCATATGGAAATATCAATCATGTCACAGTTAAACCATTTACCACAGATGATGTGGTAAATGGTAGTGTGTTCAAAAGCATCTTTCCATGTGGCTCTGTTGTGTGTGTGTGTGTGTGTGTGTGTGTGTGTGTATGTGTGTGGTGGCTGAAGGCTCGCTGCTTGAGTTTAATGTTTATTTTTCTCACCCTGGTTTATGCACCACCCACAGAGATTTACATACTGTTTGCTCTCTCAATGTCAAGACACATTTCAGCATTCTTTTCTTGACTAATCAGGGAGCAAGGCGTCAGTGAGTGAGGCCTGAACAACTATAGAAGTATACTGTAAGTTGTTTATTTGACTCCCAGCACCTCCTGCGTGCATCATGGTAGACATATGAAGGCACATTTTACACTACAAAACCACAAAGCCTAAAACTTACTGTATATCTGAATCAAGTCTGTGATTAATAATATTAGATCTGAACTACGAAATTGTGTTCATGTACTGTAGGTAAGCAGATTCCGTGTATCAGACACTGGATAGGCTGCTTCGCTGTTAGGATTAGAGATGAGTCTAACTTTCCAAATTAGGTTATCAAGTGCAGCTAAATTTAACCTCAGCTATTTACACCATGATACAATATGAACTGCACAGTTGGGATGTCCAATAATGAGCCCATGCTCTGATATTACTTGATAGGAAAAGGGCGATGTAAAAGCTCAGCGAGTGGCAGGCCACTTATTTTTTTTTTTTTTTTTTACAGTGGGTCGCTGACCATGGTCTCCCACAGCATGTGAGCAATTTTGGGGCTTCTGTGATTTGTAGTCAGCACATAAAGGGTTAATATGTGCCATGGAGATCAAAGCAGGAAGTGGAGAAGATCGCAATTAGAGAGCAAAACAGATTCTGAACAAAAAGTGGCGATTTTGGTGAAAGTGGCCTCTGCCACCTTTGTTTGTTTTTTTTTCAGAATGAAATAGAGTCTCTTCTTTTGTTTGAGCTACTCTGTGTTTTCGGAGACATAGTACAAAATATTCTGTGGGTCTAGAAATATGACTCAAAATGGGCAAAAATGCTGGCATAAGGCACTTTCGATTTAAAAAAAACAGCTTGCACTCAAAGGGTTATACTGTTGATTTTGACACAAATAGTTTCACATAGAACATGGACACTATGCAGTGAACAGATGGTGCCGTTTTTCAGAACAAGGTTGATTTTCTGAACTGCATACAGTATGAGGGGAACACATTATAAAGTAGCAGGTTAACCAGATTACATTTGTGTGTAATGCAGTAATGTAAAACATTTTAACATAGTAATCACATTACAGTTACTAATCAAAAAAGATGTTGTTACTTTACTCCTTCATGATCAGGAGAAATATGGATCAGTCAATGACCGAAGAAGGAGAGCACCCAGGAGCCTATTGAAGATTCTGATATCAGGAGGAATACAAACATTGTCGAGGACAAGAAATCAGTGCTCGAGTCCACCTCATATTCCAACCCCCTCTCCCGCTGGTCAGGTTTTGTTTTTTTACCACCACACGATACGCCCATAGAGTTACAAGTATTTACCTCGTATTACTTTGCATCACGTTACACTAAGACAAGTCCAGTTTTAGTTAGCCTGGCGCCGCTGTTGTCTTGCTGTCTTCAAGTCTTATGTCTTATCAAATGGCAGACACTGGAGGCACTGCTGACAGCCTCCTCTGACTTGCTTGCGTTGCTGGGCCAACGCAAAGATAGGCACACACCTGTTGTCCTGAAGCAACACGTTTCAACTCTGCACTCAGGGAAGACAGCGTCTCCAACCTTAAAGGACAAATGCGTTTTTTTTTGTTTTTTTTTACAAATTAGGCTTTATTACTGGGATAAAATACTACCATTCACTCACCCATTTCACTTCAGAGTCATCTGGAATATTTCTGATGATTTTAGATTTGACGATATCCATTTAACAGGAGTGAATGGGGCACAGAAATGCAGATGTTCAGGCACTGTGAAGGCCACATAGGTGGCCACTAGAGGTCCTTAGTCCTTAAACTATGATACACAGGAAGTAGAGTCTGTTTATAGACTTTTTGAGAAATGGTCAAGTTTGTGTCACTGGCTGCATTTCTGTGACAGAAATCAGGTCCAATCTGTAAAAAAATGGCACTCCTCTTTAAAGTTTAATGCTGCTTACAAGGTGCAGTATTGACCCCAAGAACCCCTAAATTTTGAAAATTCCATACCACTTCAGCTATCTGCATAACAGAAGGACAAAATCAAACGTCTATTTTCCTGCATGTTTGATCAACATTCATTGTGTTGTTAAAATCCAATGCTTGAGTGCCATTAATGTATATGGCACGCCATAATATGTTTTATGGCTGCAGGCATGAGAGAGCTCTCACACAGCCTGTGAGTAATATTGGGGCTTCTGGGGAAAAAAGTGATTTTAAAGTGGCCTCTACTCTCCTTCAGATAAAACAAGGATGGAACAAGGAAAAAACAAACATTTTTGTTCATGATGAAATAGAGAGTCTCTTCTTTCATTTGAGCTATTCTGTGTTTGCAGAGACATAATACAAAATATTCTGTAGGTCTTGGAAAGTGACTCAAAATGGCCAAAAATGCTGGCATAAAGCACTTTCTGTTTATAGAGTCAAAGAGTTAAAGAGCAGAAAAGAAAGATTTAGTGCCTGTCCTCCTTTTATCACAATAAGGAGCTTTACTTTGAAAATATTTGGCAGTTGAGTTGCATCTCAGGTGTATGTAGTTACTTTCAGCAGTGAATGATTTAGTCAAGTGAGGCATTACATTTTTGTAATATTGTAATACATTACTATTACCTCAACAGTGGTTATACAGCATCATGAATTCCTCCTCCTATATTTATATAACAACAACACAAAGGCTCTGTAATCCAAACCAAGACTGCAAACTTTATTACTCCTTTCAACCTTGACAAAGGAAGCACAGAGCAGATCCACTCCTTCTGTTCACAATAAAGCTCCAGACATCTAATATTCACGGGTGACTATTTCACATTTTGGTGTTGTTTATTAGTCATGACCCCGTCATGCACTGCCAGAGGCGTACTATCAGCACTGATCCTGGACTGAAATGTGGCTGCTAGAAAAGCTATGACAATACGATTGCACTGTGTTCACTCCTAACACTGTATATAATGCTGTATACTGACTAAATAAGGACATAGAAATCCTAAACTCCTGTTTCTGCACTAATGACAGTTGCTGTTGTTGTGAAATCAGTTAATGTAGACTTTTTTACTTTGCCTACACATATTCAGACTCAAACCAGGATCTTTTCATAAACCTTACCAAGTGGTTTCATTGCCTAACAGCTTCTGCATTGCAGAGGATTGCACTGATCGCTCATGTTGTTGAAAATTTTTTTTGTAAGCTATCATCGTACACTGCAGTATGAGGACGCACTTGATTAATTAATGTTCAGTTCAGTCGACTCTGTGAGTTTCAACTTCCCACTTTGACACGTTCCCACAATTCTTGACATAATTGCTCTCTAAATCTGTTCATGTTTTTTTTTTTCTTCAACCCACAGAATTACCCGCTGACTTTTCACCTTCACGTTTCATCATCTTTTAAACTTTTTTGGCTCTGTATCTCTTTTTCTCACTTTTTTTTTATCTTTCTGGGCCTTCTGCCCATTCCCCCTCAATCCTCCTCTCCTCTTATTCACCAACGTTTTCAACGTCAGTCTGCCGGAAAGAAAAAATAAAAAAATAAAACTCTTTAATTAAGTTTACTGCTCTGGAGACTTATCCTTTCTCATCTCTCTCTCACCTTAAGTCCTCTCTGTTTCCCTTTGCGACTCTCTCAGGAATGTTTGTCACCACTCACTCTTCTCATTCACAATATCACTTCTTCTCCAACACTCTCTCTTCCCCTGCTTTAAATCTCTCGCTCCTTCTCCTCTTCTGTGTCCCTCTCCAGCTCTCCATCCCACTCACATTCTCATCAGACAACCTCAAGCATTCTTCTCCTTCTCCTCTCCCAGTTTCTTCTTGTCTGCTCCATAGCACTCTTGTTCCCAGGGCTCTGATTGGCACACAGCAGATGTTAAACAGCTGTTGCAGAGCAGATAGATTGCTCATTTCTGCCTGTTCAGCCCCCAACCCCCTTGACTCACTGTCCCAGTCTGTCACTGTCTGTCTGTCTTTTCTGTGTACAGAGCAGAGCAGGACTCATCCCCCATATGACTGTCTTTGTTGCTTTTTTCTTGGTAATCAACCCCCATACTCTCTCTCTCTCTCAGCTGTTACATATTTCTGATTTATGCTTCCCATAATGAAAAACTCGACGTTCTCACTCTTGCATGTGCAGACTGGCTTCTCAAAAGACAAACATATAGGTAGTCTTTAGCAATGTGATCACATGTTGAGATATTACTTGTAAATCAGCCACATGTGTCCAGCTGTTATGCAACACCACTCCTCATAAAACTATGAGCTGTAACCTTTACACTTTTGCCATCTTAATTAGTTTGCTTTAGAGGGGCTGTTATCTTTTCAGCAGTGTTGTATAATAAGTAAGTAGCAATACAGTACTTGAGTATAATTCTGAATTATCTGTACTTTACTGGATATTTTTTTTGTGTCCGCGACTTTTACTTTTACTTGGCTACATTTCTAAAAATAAAAGCATACTTTTACTCCACTACATTTCACGGAAGCATCTTCGCTACTACTGTTTTTACTTAGTTACTATGACAGCGGGTAGGGCGAAAGAACTTTTTTTCCCCCTTTTACCTAATGTTGGTTTTGCAAAAAGAACAAGATTGAAGAGCAAAAACGTCAAGAACCAACTTCCTCTGAGGATGAACCACAAATTCTGTGATTGGTGAATTTGTGCTCTACGCAGTTGAGTGGCTGTTTAGAAGAATGAGGGAAATGACATTTTTTCACTCTGTTAGTATATTTTTCAGTTGCACATTACACACACAAGTTATGAAACAAACACATGCACATGCATTGGAGGAGAGGTGTCAGAGTGAGGGGGCTGCCCCTTGTCCAGGCGCCCCGAGCATTTGGGGGTTCGGTGCCTTGCTCAAGGGCACCTCGGCAGTGCCCAGGAGGAGGAACTGGCACCTCTCCAGCTACCAGTCCACTCTCCACATTTGGTCCGACCTGGACCCTCCGATTCCCAGCCCAAGTCACTACAGACTGAGCTACTGCCGCCCCCAAAGTTTGATGGTTCTCATTGCGCCCAACTGCTAGCCCAAGTTCCTTGACTGTTGGAGGATGCACTATTGTTTCTCCTGATTGATGACGTGTGTGTGTGTGTGTGTCCATTTATTTTTCTGAGATGTTGTTTGCACCCACCTGAAATGTATGTTTATTTGGGCATAAGTGACTTTTGCAGAAAACATATTTGTAGCCTACTTTGACTTTGACTTTTTATTTTTACTTGGGGTACATTTACTTGAGTACTTTTGATACTTAAGTAGAGAAAATGTGATATATTTTAAGACTTCGACCTGTGTACAGCTCTCATGGGAGACTTTCACTTTGACTTGAGTCATTTTCTGGTAAGGTAACTAAACTTAAACTCAAGTATATTTGTTGTTGTTATACAACCTTGCTTTTCACCAATATCAGCTATATGTTCTGCCTCTTTTGCTCTCACAAATACAAATGGAAACCAGAATGGAAATAGAAGAATGGTTGAGTCTCTGTTAACTCTGGGTGCCAGCCGTTTTTTAAAATTGAAAGTGCTTTGTGCCAGCTTTTTTGCCCATTTTCAGTCATATTTCTAGACCCACAGAGTATTTTGTACTATGTCTCTGAAAACACTTTAATAGCTCAAATGAAAGAAGAGACTCTATTTCATCATGAAAAAAAGTTTGTCCAGAATCTATCCGTTTTGCTCTCTAAACGCGATCGTCTTCCCTTCCTGCTTTGATCTCTGTGGTGTATGTTATTGTTTATGTCCTGACTACAAATTACAGAAACCCCAACATTGCTCACAGGCTACGGGAGACCATGATCGGCAACCCGCTGCAGAAAAAACACTTTGGTGGCCAAAGCTGTCTATGGCACTCAAAGAGTTAAATAGTATTTTTGCTCAAAATAATACCCATCCTTCACGTCAATCCTTTCATCCAACTCAAGAAAGCATAGAAAATCTTGAACAATCTATTTCAGAAGCACCTGGGAGAATGTACGTCGAATGTAAAGAAGGATCACTTCAGGTAAGATTAAAACATGTTTGTTCATTACTTCATAGGGGTTTATTTTATATTGCTTCTTTTCGCACTAAATTGCTATGCATTATTTGAAAGTGTATGTGCATTTTTGAATCTGTTTACACTTCCCACTTTCTACTGCAATGGTTGCACAGCAATATCTTTTGGAATTAATAATGTTTCACCTTTCACCAGCTGTTAGCTGATCACATGAGTGACCAGGAATGTGTCTTTTGAGTTATGTTGACTCTAAACTGAAGCCTGTATAGGGTTAGTTATTGAGATCATGTTAGATGACACACTGCTCTTCAGTCTGTTTATAGATGATCTGCCATGTTGTTGTCCCTCAAATATCACCTGCCAGATGTATGCCGATGATGCTGTTGTGTATGTCCATGCAAAAGCTCAAAAACATGCTGCACAAGAATTGACAGATGTCAGGACAAATGTGTGTAACTGGCTTGAGAAATCCCAACTATAATTGAACACATCCAAGACTGTGTGTATGTACTTCTTGTATGTAGAGCGACCACTGACAGTGATCCCAAAGTTTTTGTACACGATAAAACAATCGAGGTGGTACAAGAGTTTAAATACTTAAGAATCTCTATTCTCACAACTTCTTTTTAAATGACAGATAAAAAAAACACTGACTGAAATTAAATTTAACTTGTGCAACTTTAGATTTATTAGAAACAATCTAACTCTTGAGTCAGCAAAATTGTATTTTGATACTATGATCATGTCACACGTCCTATTGCGTAAGGCATCGGCCTGAAAGACGACACTAAAGTTAATCGAAGCACAATAAACAAGCTTTGAAAGTATTAGATAGAAAACCAAAAACGTACCATCACTGTCAGATATTAAAAAAACACGAGCGTTTAAATTGGGACAACACTGTTAAATACGCTGACGCCATCTTGATTTACAAAATCTTCCATTGCAAAGCACCTCCTCCATTGCAAGAATTTGTGAAAAAAACTCAAACAGATCAACAACAGCTGGTTCTAAAGGTGACTGTGTAGTTCCCTTTAGAAAGAGTGCCTTTAGCCAAGCCACTTTTTCTGTTCGTTCTCATACCTGGGAACCTCCATTACTCCACTGTATAAGTCCAAGTGTTGGTACAGTGTCAGTGTAGTTAAGTGGCAGCAGTGTGGTTCTGGTTTGCCATCTGGTTTTTACTGCTGTGTCTTCTGGAAGTGCCTTGGGTTTAATTCAACAAATCATCTGTAGTAAGAGGTGCCCATTTAATCCATACAGCGTACACACATGGAAACTGGTATCCTTGTTAGGAGATGAGTCCAGTACAAACACCAGTTCCATCAGGTTATGTGTGGTACATGAGCTGATGTAAAGATTGATTCATAACATACAAAGAAATAACAAAAAGTGGAATAATAATAATAATAATAATAATAATAATAATAATAATAATTTGTTCACTATAATTCCATCCATATTTAACATAATAAAATTTGCATGCATGAATTTCTCTGAGATGAATAAAACATCTATCCATCTATCTGTATGTCTGTCTGTTTCTCTGTCTACAGTATATTGTTATACACGTCATGGGAAAATGGGATTTATGAGTCAACACGATTCTCCCCTTTCACACAGTGCTTTTATTTCTAATTCATGACACATTCATTCAGCTGTGCTCCTTGTCTCTGTAATTGTCTCAGTCTGAAGTCAAGCTTTATTGCAGAAACAAATGATAACTATCATTATTGTGTAGGGCTTCACCTAGTAACAATTAATTTTTATTAATTAATCTAAACATTGTTTTTTGATTTGTGGACTGATCTATTGATTATTCTAATGATTATTTTTCACTACCTGATTAATATAATAATGAATTAAACCAAAATAAAAATGAAAAATGTGTCTTAATAGAATTCAGTTTAATGATTTATTCAATCATCTCTTGAAAACAAACAAAATTAAGAAGATGTGAGTAGCAGTGCATTTCTATCAGTGGTTTATTTTAAATTCACAAAGCATTTTAATACTGCTTTTTAGTTTATCTTTAGTCAACTCTAAGTAACACACAACTCCCTCACCCTCTTATAGTAAAACTAGTGCAATCAGTCAATAAACAGCTGACTCTTTTCTGACAGGATTAACAACAAAAACTAGTGCGATCTGAATCAATGCTTGATAACACCATCCATCCATCCCTTCCCCTCCCTGTCTTCTCTCTTAGGTTATGAGTTTCCTGAGTTGTGGAGACCATGAGGGTAGTTAGGCATTATAATGCAGAAATGTCAGCATGTCCACATGCTCTGGAGTCAGGCTTGCTCTTTTTTGGTCACAATGTTCCCAGCAGCTGAAAACAGCCATTCGGATGTAGTTGATGTTGCAATGACAGATAGGGCTGATTGACTTTGATGCGTTCTCCTTCCACCAATGGCTGTTGTCTCTTGCAGCACTATGTTCACTAAAATACATGAGTACCTCATTCCTCACAATTTCATGGTCAACACCATCTTCTTCCTGTCCAGTGTCTTCCTCATGGCTGTGCTCCTCTGAATCTGAGCCCAGCAGTGTGTCCGACAGACCCTGGCCTCCTCTTTGGATCTTGTGGATGGGCACTGTTTGCTTCACCCTGATCCAGACGTGTCTGTTTGAGGTGGTGTTTCTCACTTGTTTGACTTGAAGCGCAAGATTCTGACGTTTGACTTGCACTTTGAGGATATCATCTGATGACAGGAACTTCAGCTTGCAGAATCTAGGGTGAAGGTCTCCTACCTTGAAGCTATCGCCTGTGCAATGGTTTGGAAAGAGTTGACAGGAGCAGACTTCTGAAAGTCTTTTACCAACAAATAAGCCTCTCCACTCAGGGAGCCACTATCAAGTCATGATTAACCATGTAATAGGAAGATGTCCACCTTACAGGTGCATCCTGAATCAATTTATGTTCAGCTATGCCACATTGTTTTTGTTTTGCTGCTGGTCAGCTCACTCTTCCTGAAATGCTCAACAAGGCACCTTGTGGAGTGCCTTGCTTATCTTGGGATCCTTCTTCAGGCCGTGGGTTGATCACTGACTGAAGTGTATGGCCAGCACATCGATGTGAAGCAACACCATGTTTCTCCTCCAAGATGCTGAGAGCTGCCACCACTATCCACACCATCACTAAGATAAAAACCAAACTGTCTGCTGTCTTGTCCACCCAGCCAGCAATATTTCCGTGTGTGGTGCTCCTCAAGTGGCATCATGGTCAGACTGTATGACTGTCCTGGTTAATAAAATGGCAGGTGACTCCGAAGTATGTCACAATGTGACATAGTGACAATACTTGTCCAAGCATCTGTTGCTCGTGTGATTTTTGATCTAGTCTGTTTGATTTTCAAGAGTTACCTCATATTTCTTCTCCATCAAATCTGTAAAGTGGTGTGAGGAGGGAAGTGTACATCCTGTCTGAAATGTGTTGATCATCTAACAGAATCTGTCTGGGGTTTGAATGGATTTGGGCTCCATGTGCTGCACACTGCTTTACCTCATGCTGAAAGAGACACATAAAACACATTAGAATAGTGATAATAGTATCATATTTTAAAAGTAGTCTTAATTCCACTTCACTGCTGTGTTACTTTTTGTACTTTTCCCCCAAAACAATTTAATTACTCCATCATAAATGTAATTAGATATCAGAGAAAACAATTATTGTGTTACAGCATAGATGGGTACTTCATACTTACTGGACCTCATACCACAGACATAGACATGGTAGACATACTGTTGATCCTAATTCACTACTAAAAGTTTTAACAATACTTGTGACTGCAGCCACAGAGTGGTTAAATCAGGTGAGATTAACAGCTTGATATCATTGCATGATAACGTGCCACATTTCACTGTCAATAACAATATTTGTTCTGTCCACCACTCTTTTTCCATCATTATCTTGCTCTGAGAAGCCAAAGTGTTCCCATGCTGGTGATTTAAATGAAGTCGGAGGCTCTTCTACTTCTAACTAAGTTTTCTTCTTCATTTGTTTCTGTAACTGCTTCTTCTTCTGTAGCTAATGCCAGTTGCTGGCAGCCTTTAAGCTCATTACTACCACGTGGATTGGAGTGAGGACTTTTTTATGCTCACTCAGAAGTATCCGTTGTTTGTCCGAGCTGTGAAGCCTGTACCGTGACGGTACGGGATGAATATATTACCGTTACACCCCTACTGCTTAGGGTTGATACCTGTATCCCTGTATTGTTCTTCTCCATGTAGATATACTGTAAATGTATACAGTAGGTAAAACGTGTGTTTCTGCTGGTGTGGTATTTATTTGACAGTGAATCAACAGTGGGAACAGATTTCATAAGGCAGACTGTGCAGCTGGAGCTTTTCTCCACTCTTGGTTTTTCCATCCAACTGATCACTGCGACACAGAGACACTGCAGAGCTCACACCCCATATGTTAGCCTACATGACTGACTATCCAGGTGAGTGGTCAAGAGTAAAAAAAAGTAATTTGGAAAATCAGTTTCAACCTGTTTCTTGTTATTGCACTTGAGTCAAATGGTCCAGTGAAAAGTAAAAACCACTGAGCATGAAATCTAACAGGACTGCTTCATTGCATCCCCCCATTGCATACATCCTTCTCTGTCTTCCTGGAGGCATTTATAGGGTTGCCACTATCCACACAATGCTTCTCTCTGTAAAGCTGGTAGCTACTAAATATCATCATGTACAGTATACAACAGGTGAACCACCTGAAAGGATGGCTCAGAAGCCTAAAAGAGACAACTGTAATCAGAACTTGCAGCATCTTGTGTAGTACAACTCCATCAGCTGCTGAGTTTAATGAGTTGAAAGTGTACTGAGCCCTGGGGTATGTGCTGCCACCCTTTGTGGAAATTATTCTTTGAAGCCAGTCGTCTGTATTTTAAACATTATACCGTATCACTGTGGTTGAGGATTAGCAGCTTTTGACCAAAGATCAAATGCTAGAGAACTAAAAACTGTTGCCTTTTTATCATACAGGAATGAACACCTGGTTATTTTTTAATCAGCCTCAGATTTTACATTTCGATAAAAGCAAATCATTCCACTCTTTGATCTTCGGTGCTAAATGGACCAAACCTCAGAGATAACGTTATTAGAAAAGATCAGACGTATTCAGTCAGTTTAATTTTTGATCATTTTTATTGCTAACCTGCTGATTAAATCTTTCACAAATCAACATGCTACTATTAGTTTTTTTTCAGTCAAATGCTGTTAAGTGCAGAGGCTGATAAGGGAATTTAAGTGTGAAAGGATGTGATTAGAATCAGGATGGAAAGCTTTCATGTGTTAACTGAGTCTGAAAATGTTTTCATAGCCTCCCCACATCCGTTCTCTTCACCTTATATTGAACATCGTTTCCTTGCAACAAGATATTCTTTGTTATTCTCCTCCTTGTCTGTACTCCTTACTTCTTCTTTATTTCTCAAATGCATTTATTTCCTCCCTGCTCCCTGCAATATCTACAGTTTATCTTCCTCACTTTTTAAACCAGTACTTTTTCTTGTTCTGCCTCATTGCTCCCTTTACTCTGTGTTTGTTGACACTATTTCCTGGTCACACCACCCACTGATTTGAAAGGAATCAGAAAAAAGATGGGGCAGAAACTCTTTCACAGCCTCATCGGTTCTATTTGATAGACGTCGGTATGACCGGAGGCCAGAGAGGGAGAGATCTGAGTGAAAGTGCTGGGGTGCTGTGTGTAAACACATGATGTGGTCTCGTCTATCTGCTCTGGTGCTTCCCAGGAACAAGCTTGCTCCCCTAAAGTCATCTCTGGGTTGTGCATCATCACCCTCTCTAACCGTCAGAGTTATTACGCTTTCCATTTAAATCACTCTGGAGAATTTGGTCTCAGGCCTCAGTGTGTTTTAACAGAATGCACAGGAAGCTGAAGCAGTGGTGCTGGTCATTGTGAGCTATAACCAGGGCCACAGACCAGAATTTGTCTCTGAGACGCCATCCTGCATTTCCCAGTGTTACAGAAGCATATTGCAACCAGTGATGTTTGTTTACTGTGAATTCAACACTTCAGAGTTGTTAGTTTTCTCTTCACACATTAAGTACAGCAGCAGACAGGCCACTCTGTATGCCATAAACAGGCGCTCCTTTTTCACATCAACATCGAACATCTGACAACTTTGTCCAGAATGGGCATACATGGAGAATAGGAATAGACTGGCAGATATTGTTCATGCAAACATAGAATAGAATTACTTTATTGATGCAAACCTGGACAATATGAGAAATAACAGAAAAAATAAATGCAATAAAAGCAGAAAAAACATACTATTTACAATATAAAGTATAAGAAGAGCAATATAAAATGTATCAAAAGTACTATACATACAAACATATCATATATGTATCATAAGTACTATACATCTATGCATATTTGATTTTATCACATCAAGCAAAGTGTTGTCTGTCAATAATCAACATGTTAATAGCTAACTGTTTAGGCTGAAACCTAGTCTTTGTCTGATGCTGCTATATTGTTAATGTATTACTCTATAACTGCAGCAGCTTCCCACTCAAGCTGACGTTAGTGAGCCATGCTAGTCACCAGCATCTTTTAGCAAATTAGCACACTGACAGTGAATATTCATGTATCTTATGTGCCTCAGATTCTAGTGTGAAAACCCTCAGTTATCCGTACGCAACAGTTTTTCAGCATTTTCCAGTTTTTCTCATTGTGTCAAGATGTTTCTTTCCCCAAACAGGAAGTGCAGCTTCACAGCTGGTCTGGTCTATGACTTGGAGACATAAAGCTGCTCTTTTATATATATTTTAAGACATGTCTGGGTAACAAATCGGCGAACAGCATTTTTGGATCTGGTTTGTGAGTTTGAAGATATGTTTCATCTTCCACTCTTTACTACGGAAGCATATTGCTGCCACTCTATATTAATAAAAATTGATCAGTAACACATTATTACGTGTTATATTTATTGTTAGAACAACATATTTTCACGTTATAACGTGATAATATTTATCATAACGTGATAGTTTGTTATATTGTAAAAATGTGATCATTTATATTGTAAAAACGTAATAATTATATCGTAAGAATGTGATAAGTTTATTGTAAAAATGTGAAAAACTTAAGGTAATGTGATGAGGAAGCAAGGAAATGGCTCATTTAAGTGACTTAATTAAGTTGTACTTCATGCTTGGAATGACACATGGCCAGAGTCTCTTGTTACTGAGCACGATCAATGACATTGTGATAGGTATGTGCACGCTACTGATGCTAAACTGCATGGGACTGTACAGAAGGAAGAATCAGTGTGGCCCATATGCATCATATGGCAGGCATCATGGATACAAGCTTCACCATCTCAGCTGCATCCAGGCTGGGGTTGTGACCCAAAGCACAGTGAGGCTTTTGTTATCATGTTTTTACAATATAACTTATCACATTTTTACAATATAAATTATTACATTTTTACAATAAACTTATCATGTTTTACAATATAAATTATCAAGTTTTTACAATATAAATGAATACGTTTTTACAATATAATTTTCACGTTTTGACAATATAACAAACTATCATGTTATAATGTGAAAGGTTTCACGTTCTTACAATAAATATTATCACATTATAACGTAAAAATATATTGTTGTAACAATAAACATAACAAATAATAATGTGTTCCTGATCAATTTATATTTATATAGAGTGGCAGCAATACGCTTCCGTACTTTACTGTTGCAGGATACAAGTTTGGTTTCACCCAAAGAAAACCTGGTGATTAACTCTTTGAGTGCCAGCCATTTTTTAAAACAGTACCTTGTGCCAGCATTTTTTGCCCATTTTGAGTCATATTTATAGACCCACAGCATATTTTGTACTCTGTCTCTGAAAACACAGTAGTAGCTCAAATGAAAGAAGAGTCGTGCTATTTCATCATGAAAAAAATGTTTGTTTTTACCTTGCTCTGTTCTTGTTTTATCAGAGGTAAAGTAGAGGCCACTTTAACCAAAATCGCCACTTTTTGTCCAGAATCCGTTTATTTTTTCTCTCTAATTACGATTGTCTCCACTTCCTGCTTTGATCTCAGTGGTGCATTTTAACCCCAGTTTGTGTCCAAACTACAAATCCCAGAAGCCCCAACATTACTGACAGGCTGTAGAAGACCGTGATCAGCGATCAGCTGTAAAAAAAAAACAAAAAACTTTGATGGCATAACTCGTCAATGGCACTCAAAGAGTTAAGATGGTGTATTGACAAGAGTCTGGTAATGGGATATGGATGATGATACAGAGCTTTCTGAGGAGGGATTTAAGCTGTTATACAGTATTAATGTCTTCAAAGCCACAAGACTACATTCATAAAAACCATAACATAATTTCAACTCTCAGAACACAGGCTGTTGGTGTACCACTGCACTGATCAGTTAGTTTGTTTGTGACTTTGGCTCTGAACTAACGAGGCGTCCCCTGCACTGCTTTGCCTCTTCTGTTGCCAGTACTGCTGTCTGCCTCTGCAAACTTATGTGTGCTCTGTCAAACATCATTGCAGGTATACAGTATATTATTATTTAAGATTGACTGGTTTTGCTACAGAAACAAGAAGAATACACCACTACATAAATTCAGCCCATTCAATGTCCATTATATGAGATGTATGGCTGCCAGCCTGATGTTACAGATTGAATTGCCACAGTGTCACCCTCAACACTTGATGATGAGTTGCTTTTGTGGTCATTTTCCATCTATCAGCGATACAGAATCTGAGGAGAAGGCATACTAGTATTTTATCTAAAATGTATTCAGCATATTCAGCAGCAGCAGCAGACCAGTGTATAAGAAACTCACTGCTGAGAGAAAATGATAATATATAAGAAGAATAAAGAATAAAAATAATAAGAACTACAAAAAGTTAAAGAACACAGAATGGACAGATATGGAAATGATATATGTATATGTACGTCAAAGTTTTTTCAGCAGCAGGCAAAAGAGGGCGCTCTCACACAGCCTGTTAGGATTCTGGGAGATGTAGTCAGTACATAAAGAGACGGTATACACCACAGAGATCAAAGCAGGAAGTGGAGACGATCGAGATTAGAGAGTAAAACAGAATCTGGACAAAAAGTGGTGATTTTGGTGAAAGTGTCCTCTACTCTACCTCTGATAAAACAAGAATGGAACAAGGTAAAAACAAACTTTTTTTTTTCATGATGAAATACAGTCTCCTCTTTCATTTCAGATATTCAGTGTTCTCAGAGACATAGTACAAAATATTCTGTAGGTCTAGAAATATGACTCAAAATCCGCTTTCTGTTTCATAAAATGACTGGCATTCAATGAGTTAAAGATGGACTTTAAGACTTGAAACAATTGGATCTGATTTTATCCAATCGCTAACGTTTGGTCGTGACGTATGTAACACTAGCATTCAGGCTAGCCAACTCCTTTACCACTAACGGAACTAACGGAAAAATAAGACTTTTTCCGAACCCTGTGGGGAGTAAAGCCACAACATCTTTGCCATCAATAAAACTAGTTAAACATTCCTCTTGCTCCGACTTCAACTGCTGAATATTTGGGAGTCTAGCCAAAACGGATTGAATGGCTTCCTTCACCTCCATCTCCACCACCATTGCCAGACTACAACCAGCTAGACTACAAAGCTAATGCTGCGCATATGTTAGCATCATCATTAACACCCGCCTCCCCCACCATTCGCTGATTGGCCAGGATGGAAATCATCCTCAGAAATCCAAGGGGATCAAACCCAGACATAATATGTAGGGAAATGATAATTGAGTGGAAGATTACAGAGGGCTATGGCCAGGTTAACAATGAACTGACTTGTGAGTGAAAATCACTTTATCACAGTACGAACCTACTCCTGAGGATGGATTTTACTTCTTGTAATCTTGCATAGTGGCCTGATCTAACCACCAGCATGTCAGTTGGATCAATATCTTTGTGTTTACATGTTTTATTCTATGCCTGGTTGTTTTTGTATTATTTTTTTTTTTATCATTTAATTGCTATAGGTGCAGGATGAATCGCTTAACTAAAAATGTCTCTCCATTTTCAGTGGCTAAAATAAAACTGCAGCTAATGACCTGGAGAGTTTGTCACAGGGCGATAAGTAACCCACTGTCACCACTTCACATTTCTGCTGTAAATCATTTTGTCAGTGTTCCTACGTGTCACTTTTATTAAACGCTACATTTCTCAGTCCATATTTTCCCCTCTCGCAGTTTGACAAGTGATCAGTGTGAAGCGCAGTGAAACAGTGGCTGTGCAGAACTAGACATGCCAGCGCAGCCAGTCTGGCTCTCAGTGTGAATGGATGAGGGATGATTAGCTGTTAAAGCAGACTGCCTATTTTCCTGATAGCATATTTGCACTGACCCTCTCCTTGACCTGCTATTGCTAACCAGTGACACAGAGGGAGGTGGCATTCAACAACACAAGCTGCTGTTCTCCCCCTGTACTGTTGTGTCCTCCTTCACACTACTCCAATTTCCTTCCACTGAGATAATGGGCTCTCTGATGAGTCAAGCCCCTCTCTCTTTCAGTGTCTCTCTCTCAAATCATTCCTGTCTGTCACTGCTTATTTATTTATATACCATTCACTTCTTTCTCCAGCCATCTTTGTCTCTGATTCTCTCAGTGAAAAGCATCTAATTCTATTTACTGACAGTTTTGGGGCTGACATGAATCATTGAAAGTACAATAGACAGCATAATACCGTTACTCTGTAAGCCAAGAATGTGTTGAAGTGTGCATTAAATAAATGACAGATTAATCATCAGTGAAAGTAATCATTAGTTGCAGCCCTAAAGGGTGTGCTCTGCACACATTTACTGTTTCACTTTCAGCTCTAACGACTTGCATTAATTTTCTGCTCATGAAAAACTAACATTTCCTCATTTTGCTGTTTCATCAGAAAAGCTTTTGAATAACAGAATGCAGGGGGACTTTTATTGTGAAGAATTAACAGGAAATTAAATGTGTTTATCACAGTGTTACAGGGGCTCTCTTAGTAGCTATTCAATGAAAACAAGTACTAATACTGCAAGCAGTAATAATAACCCCTGCTTTACAGATCATGGATACACACTTTGAAGCGGGTATCCCTGTTTTAATGCTGGTTTTTAGTGTGTTAGCATACTGTATGCTCATGAGCAATAAAGACAGCATGCAGTTGTTGATTGATTTGCTGCTTTTTATCCAGTTTGTTTGAAGTCTACATGTTTCATGATGATTTTAGTAGTATGCAAGAGGCTTTGAGTAATCTGAATTTGCAGTTCATCTTTGTATTGCATCATAAAAATTGCATCATAGTGCTGAACATATTAGTATTTGACCAGAGGACAGCGTTAAATGAAAGGAAGTTCAGCCAAGTCATGAGGATACATCTTGAAGGGAACTGTGTCTGGACACATGGCCTTCCGCCCAGAAGCAGAGAGATCTCAGTCTAGGCTAAAGTGGTTGATCAACCATCAGACCCAACAATCTCTCGAGCTGCAAGAATAAAAAAGAAAACTCTTCTGAATGCAGAGTTTCCATTAACAAACCGTTCGAAGCTGCAGCGACCTGCTGTCATCCTGTTCTGGTGCTTTTCCCTGAGTGACCCCGACACTGTAACAGCTGACCAACGTTTCTATTGACTACTACTTCACAGTTTCTCCCTCTCGCTCTCTGGTAATCTTCCCATCTTTCCCTTCCAATCACATTCCCCTTTCTCTTTCTTTTTGTTCTGCTCAGTCTCATTTTGTCATCCCCTCCTCCTCCTCCTCCTCTCCCCATTATCTTCGTGGGTGACCCCAGAGGTCTGTGCTCTGAGCTAACTTGTCATGAATCATTTGGTCAGTGGCTACTGAACATCCCCTCTCTTCCTGTGTGTCTTGCTGTCGTGATCACCCCTCCTCTTTTCTCTCCTTCTCTGTCCGTCCATCTTTCTCGTCCTGTCCCGATCAGCCTCTCCCCCATGCCTGCCCTCTGCATTTGATTTCCTTTTTGTCTTTATGATGCCGTCTATCTTTCTGTTGTGTCTTGGTTTTGTTTCCAACTGCAGGGCTAAGATGAGCCTCATTTATGACACCATAACACTCTCAGCACAGGAACTATACCATAACCACAATTAAGCCATAAAATAAAACCTTTTTTATTGCAGTTGGGTGGAGATTATAGCGGATGGCACACAAAGAATTGTATCACATAAGCAGCTCAAAATGGTAATATCAGAATGAACTTTATTGGCCTGTTTGCTCTAATTGGACATTAATCAGACCTGCACTCTGTGTCAGAGCAATCACTGTCGACAATCTAAAGTGAGTTAAAATGTGTCACTACAAGCCTGTCTGACAGTCTGCCATTTTCTCTTAGCATTGAGAAATATTCACACCCACTGACTGAGCAGTTATGATTATTGGACCTTGGTTGTTTAGCATGTCATACATTACTTAGCGCAATAAAACAAGCACAATTCCATAGGCATGAACACTTAATACTTATCACACTGTTCTAGCTTTACTCTTATTTGCTTATTCCCACTTAGTCGTTATATTCTCATTGCTGATATCAAAGTGTAAATATTTAGTGAAAGCACCAATAATGAACTCTATAATGTCATCTTCATATTGATATTGATGTAATTGGTAAAAAACATAATATTTTTCTATATTTTTTCTGGATTTTGGTAACATCTAGGTAGAACTGGTTCTGGTTTATGTCAGACAGTACTGGAGCAACTGCAGTTTTAAAGACTAATCATCCTGGCTGGGATGATGAATGTCATTTATGATACTAGTTAACAAATTTTGCAATATTAATGGTGTCGCACACTTCAAGATCTCCTGTAGTGAAGCTGCACCCTGCTGCTACAATGGTAACCACACACTAAGTGAAGCTCAATGGATATCTGTCATAAAAAAAACAGGATAAACAGCACATGCTATTATATGACACATTTTTACAAAACAAAGGCTAACTAGTAAGGGAGGTAACTTATTTGAAAATAATTTTGTACTTCAGCATGTTTTCAGCAGATCTCCAGTGTTGCAGGTATAACCCCATCCCACCAGGCTCGTGTTCAGTTCTTCTTTGTCATTACCATCATTGAGGTCAAGCTCATGTAAGGCCCTCATCCCCCAGCTGTTCTGGAGCGAACATGAGCCATGAGCGTACACCGGGCAGTTTGCAGCTGTGAATCTGTGTGACAGTGAACCAAGGTGTTCCTGAAAAACCAAAAACCAGCATAGTTCTAAAGACGTCATACAGATGGTTTATATGACAGAGTATAATCAATCAGCTGAGTTCCCAGTACTGACCCTGTCCCAATCTAGCGGTGCGTCCACCTTTGGTGAAGCATTTGTCATGGTCACTGCATCTGTCAGTGCACCAGCTTTTCTGTGACATGTGTGAACAGTGTCTGATACCGTTCTGTGAACTGCTGTGTATTCACCCTCAAACACATTTTCATGCCTCTCAAAGTAGTTTGTCAAGATGTTCATTCCCAATACTGATTCTGATACAGGTGCATACTACTGACACTGTATGGATGTGATATGATTGCTATCATTGTTTGGATCAGGCTCAGGTTAAACCATTTGTAAAGCATAAACAGATACATAAACTAAAGCATTATTTTTTTACTGTAAAATATGACCAAATTGACATGTTGGTCATGTTGCTTAGCTAAATGAGCCAACAGATAACTAGATATCAGATGCGTGCGTGGACTTGCATGTTTGTATCAGAGGCATTTCCACTGCTGGTATTGTTATTGGAACAACTCTAGCAGTTTGCGCTTTAGTCAAATACAGTATCTACTTGATTTTGGGTATAGGTGGTCCCTGAGTCTTTTTCTTGGTGAAGTAATCTGTGACCTAAGAAAAGTTTTAGAAACATCAGCTTCAATTTTATGGTCTTCTTCTTCTGATTTTACCATGGTCACGTCCAATGGTCAATTGTCTGAAAGGGTGCCTTCATACAGTATGAGTTCCTGCATATGGATGGATGAGAAGCTTTTATTTACATTGCTGATCTCAAAGTGAGGACCAAAAGCAAAAGATTGTTTATTTATTTTAAAAATATTGCTTTACTTTCGAGACCAAGAGAAAAATGTTGTTGTGGCTCCTTTTCTGTTTGTGATTGGCAGTGTTGTGCTAGTTGCAGAAACATAATTAGTTACTAGTTACTTCATCCAAAAAGTAACTTAATTAGTTTACTGATTACTTACATCAAAAAGTAACACCTTACTGTTAAAAGTAACTTTTTAGTTCCTCTTTAGGACCCTGGGGAGTGAGAGTTCACTGGTAGTCAGAACTTAGAGCTCAGATCATCTTAACCTCAAAGTTTAGTGCTCCCAGCTCTTCCAGCCTTACAGACGTACAAAAAACATGTAGCTACTGTTTATGTCAGTAGCAGACTGCATGAATGTCGGGTTGTTGACAACTTTTCGAGTTGAAAACCACCGAGGGTTCTGATGACAGTAATATGTTACGTGTTACTGTCCAGCACTGGTGGTTGGTCATGATGACATTGTCTGTGTAGCGTCCTTCATTTTACCAAGCTTTGATTAAAGCTTCTGTGATTCATTATGAATGTAATGACCCCCACTCACTGTTGCATTCTTTATTATTTGGTGGGTTGGACATCATTGGCAACATGGAGTCTGTATATTTTGATTTTAGTTTCTAAAGTGCGATCAGATAAACCTCCTGCTTACCTCTGTAGCCTTCTCTGGCTGAGCTCTGGTAGTTATCAGCTGCACTCCTCCAAGTGGTTGCTCTGAACCCTGGTGTTTGACACATTTTCCTACTGTGCACTTCCATAGAACAATCTAGAGAAAGAACAACATGGTGATGGAAGCATGTGGTTGTTTTTCTTGAGGGGCCACCTTCTGTTTTATTTAGCATTTTTGTACATCATGTTGTATTTTAATGTGATTTGTATGTCTGCTACTCGCCTGGAACTGGATGTTTGCAGGTACATGCTTTAGAGTGCAGAGCCAACCTGAACCATGGTCTTCTTCTTCTTCTAGCTAAATTACAGTCTGGTGTGGGTTGATGCAAAAACTGTGAATCTAAAATCAGTTCCACAACAGTTGTATGAGCAGGCTGTGCTGGAACTGTTTCTGGTTTACAGAATAAGCTGCTGCACACAGTTTTCTGCTGCTCTTCACACACATGCCTCTGCTCAATCAGACCAAGGCAGATCCAGGGATTTAAGGGACCACCAAGACACCTTACCTCACACACACACAAAATAGAGGACCACCAAGGTGTGAGCAGGTGGAGGCCTTTGCCAGATGGCAGCTCTTCTGTTCCACTGCTATGCACACACACACACACACACACACACACACACACACACACACACACACAGAGAGACGCAGATGCACCCAGAAACCCACATTAGTTCAGCAGGAGCAGAAATTCACACACACACACACACACACACACACAGCCTCTCTGATTTACTTCATTCACTCATCACAGCTACAGGTTTGAGGGGCGCCTCTATAATCACATTTTCGAGCATTTCAACATTGTTTGGTTGTTTTGTATTTTTGTGATAGAATATAGAGAAGCTGCTCCAGTTCAGCTTTCCACTCCTTTCTCCACACGCCTCGCTTCATTGACATTATGGTTCGCTTTATAGCATTGAATTTAAATCCAAATATTGCCAAATAAGCACTTTTAGTTTTTACTTTGACACCAAATCATCCGTCATTTTCAGGCAAGTCTGATGCCTGCTTTTCTGAACTGAGACTGCATACAAAACAGACACTTTCACTTTCAGTTTGAAGCGTTCATCGTCTGAGTTTAACGTAACACTAATAGGAGACCAGAAACACAAACTACCATGGCAAGTCTAGTGTATGTATAGGCTGGCTGCAGACTAAACATGGACTGCTGCAGGTATTCACAGACGAAAGTTGTTCCAGAGTTGAGAACAGCTGAAGTGTAACGTATTGCAGGAATGATAAATTGGCAGAGACATAAATGATAAATGTGCAAAAATCTGTTTGACAAATAGCCTTGGCAGCTTATGTTATTGTCAGCTCTGTGTGTGTGTGTGTGTGTGTGTGTGTGTGTGAGAGAGAGAGAGAGAGAGAGAGTGTGATGGGGAGAGAAAGGTTGGTTAAGGAGTAGTATGTAGGTGAGGTAGCTGAAGAAGTTTAATTGCAGTTGGAAGGTATAACTGTTGAATTATGACATGATTATTAAATGAGTATCATGAGACATCTGGAACAAGAGCTACCTTTGAAAAAGACAAGCCTAACATTCAGTCAGTGGAGTTGGTATCAAACCAAAGCAGGTCCATGTTGTGGCCCATCATCTGTGCAGAGAGAGCTATATGCTTGCAGAAGATGTTTGTGAACAAAATGGACAGCTGGCAATAGTTCCCATGTTCTTTTGTGATTTGCTTCAAGTTCATTAGAATCCCTTTTAGTTTGTTAAAGATGGAGGTCCTCACAGGTCCAAAATGTTGGAGCCTGTCTGCAGCTTTCTCTAACAGACTGCTTATAAGAAGTGGATACAATCACAGTGATGTCACCCATGGTTTGTATGATGAAGCATTCAGATTGGGGCTAACTACTAGTTCTTCTTTTTATCCACTTAGAAAATCCATCCATCCATCCATCCATTTTCTACTGCTTATCCTCTCATAGGGTCATGGGGGGGCTGGAGCCTATCCCAGCTGTCTTAGGGTGAAAGACAGGGTACACCCTGGACAAGTCTCCAGTTCATCACAGGACACATAGAGACAGACAACCACTCACACTCACATTCACACCTACGGTCAATTTAAATTAGCTAATTAACCTAATCCCCATGCATGTTTTTGGATGGTGGGAGGAAGCCAGAGTACCAGGAGAGAACCCACACAGACACGAGGAGAACATGCAAACTCCACACAGAAAGGCCCCGGGCCATGAATCGAACCCTGTACCTTCTTGCTGTGAGGCGACAGTGCTAACCACTACACCACCGTGCCACCCAACTTAGAAAATCACCACATTTTATTTTATGACCATACTCAACCATACTTGAGTCATATAACTACTCATGTAACGTTATTTAAATAGGGAAAATGTGGAAGTGCTTGGTAGCTTCTAATTTCACCTCTGTTTGGATCCCAAGTAAAGCACTGGGCTATGCTAAATGCTAACAAAATAGCGCTGCACACCAGAGCAATTGAGTGCACGCACAAAGACGAGAGAGGTATGTATCAACTCGTCTAAGATCAGGGAAGAACATATTTCCGTGTGGAAGAACATATTTCCGTGTGGAATAACGATGGTGTGTTCCTTTAACATGAAAGGGTTACAGACGAAAACAAGAGCAGCTCTCAGAACAATGCTGTGGTAGCGACCTGATTGAGGGTCTTCAGCATTGGCTTCACTTCTCAGGCCCAGATGCAGCCCACTGGTCTCACTTCCAAGATGTCTGATACCCCCACTTGGGCTCCCAGTAGCATCTGTATGAGATGCAATAGGCTTTCAACCTAATCTGCATCAATATTTGAAGCTCAGAGAAATGGATGTCACATTTAAACTGGGATTTGTCATAATTTTCCTTAAAACATTTGTTGTAAATGTTGAAATTATCATTACATCCTGACAGCCCTCGATACATCAAATGCTTGGACAAAAAAGCTGAGCAGCTAGTAAGTGCTAACAGTAGCTTGTTTACTATTTATGTTCATAATGACCATTTTAGGAGACTGGCTTTGGGGTGGGGTCTGATGGACTGTCAGTGTTGCCGACTAAAGTTAGTGACTTTTGGAGATCGTGCTTCCAGCTACTTTTATTGGAAATGAGTTGACAACAATGGAATGGCTTTTTTCAGTTGGATATTTATTTTAATGTAGCTCTCTCTTGCAAGTTTCTTAAAATTACCAACCCTAGCTTTAAGAGTGAGAAGTCCATTAGGGCAGCCGAGAGAGATGGTGGGTAGGACAAACCAATGCAGGACTTTTGAGGTTTTTGGAGGTTATTTTGACAGTGTTTTCAGTTTGCTAGGGGGAGTGCTGCTGTTGCAGCTACTGTGATTCTGGGAATGTGATTCAGGCAGAAGCAAGGGGGCTATTTATTCATTCCCAGAGAGCCGTGTGAATTTATGCCATTTTAAAATCCGTTTTGTTGAGAGGGAGGGAGACAGAGAGTGTGGAATATAAAGAAGAAATACAATATCTCATTTAATTTTTTTTTTTTTTATTTATTAGAACCAAGAAGACCATCATTATAGGGTGGACATCAATTTTAATTTCATGAAGGAAGGGATTCTTTGTGGATATGTTTAGAGTTAAAGCTAAAAAACTACAATAAGCCTGTATAAAGCTCTCACAATTGCAATAAAAAGGATATGTGTATGATTGTCACTCTAAGTTTATGCAGGCATTTCCTGTGTGTTTTTGTCAGATGGACCAAACATAAGGGCAGTAAAATAAAACTGACCGAGTGTGTCCCCAGCACTTAGCTGTGACGAGCAATCGGTTGCCTCATTACGAATGCTGATGCACGGCCAGAGGCTAAGTGTTCGGCCAGAGGGGCAGTAATGTTGAATCAGACTGAATAATTGCCATTTTATTATCATACAGCCTCAAATATAAGCATTTCTGCAGACCTTTAAGGTGCTTTTAGTGCACTGAGCATTCTCCAGAGTCATACAGGGTTCACTTAGTTCAGCCTCAAAAGGCCAAAATACAGGAGAGAGTTCACTTTCTAATGCAATGACATTCAAATTAAACCTGAGCTTTAAACACACCACTATAATTATGTATAGACCATATTTGATTCAAGAGTTATTTCTCAATCCTTGACTTAAAAACTCCCACAGTGTCTCATAGGAGTATGCAAGATACTATTTAAGAATATGTCAACTTCACAAACAGCAGCAAAAGCTACAGTGTACACAAAAATATTTATTTGAAATCAGTCTGCATGGATTTCTGCTGCTGCTGCCTGCACACCACGTAACAGACACAGTTCAACAAAACCAACTACATCTGAAATTAGAGTTTGATTACCTGGGGATTGGTTTCATCATCATCAGCATGCTGTGGGAAATTTCCCCCACAAATTAGAGACATGGCAGATTCGCACAGGAATAAAATCACTGATGAGTCTCCATCAGTTATCACAAAGGACACACAGGTAATATCAGACCACTTCAGATGAGTCTTATTCAATAAATGCTATAGTAATTAATTTTTATTTTTGTTGTAGCATTTAGCTCAAAGGAGTGCTGCACCTGCAGCCTCACAGAGCCACAAACATGAAGGATGATGTGGTGATGGAGTGATTCGTGAAATTGCTTGTGAAAGTTTGGTTGAGAATTTGAACTTTTTTAATAAACTTATGACAACTCCAATGTTATTCATCACAACGGACATTTTACAAAACTAAACACATATATTATGCATCTTCTTTTCATAGATCTTTGATGCTGGATGCCTGTCTGGTCTTTCTTGTTATGAACACTTCCTCCTCCTCATAAGGCCTCATTAAAGTTGTGGTTGTCTTATATCATTGGGTTTAATGTAGATCCAAAATACAGAAAATATGTGCTTTTCATGTTGATAGGAAATACACTGCCACTTCTGTCTGTCAGTTCTCTTTCGTCCTGTGTATGAAATTTGATTCCTGCTGCTTTCAGTCTTTAGGTATGTGAAAATGAACTGCAGGGTTTTTATTTCTATAAATAAAGCAAAACCCAAGTGAGAAAACAATGTAATCAGAGTATGCCCAAACACTGGTAACAACAGCCTAATAGTTCAATCATTTTGAAGTGGCATGCAGCAAGCAGTGAAGCTTTGTGAAAAATAACATGTTGTGCTGCTCTGTGGTAAGCAAAATAACTTTACAATGCATCTTTCCTTTTTACTACTGTATATATTAGGGCCATATTGAAAAAAAAAATGTTTTTTGCAGACTTTGAGAATAAAGTCATTATTTACAAGGAGAAAGTCATCATTTACAAGATTAAAGTCGTGAATTTCTGAGATTAAAGTAATTATTTACGAGAATAAGTCATCATTTAGATTAAAGTTGTAAATTTATGAGATTAAAGTCATTATTTATGATAATAAAGTAGTGAATTTATGGGATTAAAGTCATTATTTGAAAGAATAATCATAATTAGTCGTAATAGTTGTAATTTTATGTGTAAATTCATAACGTGTTGTTGCAGAGGAGAAGTTGTTAAAAACTTCTGTAAAGTTAGAAAGATATTGGCAGATTCCAACTTCCTGGATCAATTTGTCAAATTCAGTATGATCTAAAGATGTAAACAATGCATTTCTGGTACCTTTTCAATGTTAAACTGTTGTAAATTTTTGTTAACTTCCCTCCCTCATTTATTCCTTCATTTGGATTTGATTTTTTCTCTTAGTTGATGAGCTGCAGTTTTCAGTGTCAGTGTGCACTGACCACACCAGCAGAGCACCTCATGCTGTCCAGACCAAACTCATTACTTGTTTCACTGCACTTTCTCATCTCTCTCTACAACTCTCCACTCACAAGGGTGTGACCTGACATTATTACTGTTGTGTCCCGCTAATTCCCTACCTTTGTCATTCACTCCAGTCTGTCAGTTTCTCTCTCACTCACCTTTCCTGTCTCTGTGTTTCTGTCATCTCTGTCTATCTCTCATTCTTTCTCCGTCCTCACCGACTCCATTTCCTGTGGTCTTTTGCGGGTCACTTGTCTCATTCTCTTTATGGGTCACATAGCTTTGCCTTGGCCAGCCAGGGAAGAAAAAAAAAACCCAAAAAACAGAAAAAGTTTCTTTAATTAGTTGGTACCAGTCTGCTCCCAATCACCCCCACTGGCTCCACTGTCTTTCTCTAGTCATGTGAACTGAACATCTGGGGGAGAGGCTTTAACAGCCCTGCAACTCTGTAATTCTTTAACAAAACTGGAAGCTGTCAGAGTGATTGGGTTTGATGAGCTGTGAAAAAAGAAAGAGGTGGGGAGACTTGGAGGGAAGGAGGCTGAGACAGGAATGTGGACTGAGTCTAATTTGTATTTTAGGATGGCCGGAAAGTGAGATGGATAATAGATAAAATAAAGGAAGTTACAGGAATGGAGAGGAAAGTTTTTCTACTTGACAGAGTCAGACAGGGACGGTGTATGTGACTGTTGTATCGCTTTAAGGACAAAAGTTAGCCACACAATAGGCAGACAGCTGGCTAGTTAGCAAGCTTGCTAACTCTACCATATTTTAGTGCTACGCTTGTCACAGAAAATGAGCTGATTGCTCTGGAGAAGCTACCTAACTAGCTAACTAGCCTTCCATCTCTGTCCTCTGTCTTCCTGTCAAACTGTGATCACGCTTTACCACCTGCTGACTTGTGGTCCGTCACCATAACAACAGTCACTTTTTCCTTCTGTACTAGTCATGTTCTCCTCCCAGCTCACCGCTAACAGGCGCTTTGTCACGCTTCTTGATGTCACTTTAGGTTTAGGCAACAGCCCTACTTAATTTAGTGTTTTAGAATTAGGTTTAGGTTTTTGGTGGTTTGTTTGTAAGTGAAAGTGTTTGTAGCTGTTAGCAGTTTGTTATATCAGAGTGAAACCTAAAGCACAGGACATGAACAGCAGCCTCCTACTGTTTGTTGGACTAATACCCCCATTATATATACACTGATGACCTCCTGCCTAATATTGCATTGGTCCCCCTGTCTGACCTCTGACCCCTGAAGGTTTATTCTGTGGTATGTGACTCCTCTCTATCAGCAGCATTAACTTCTCTGCTCTGTTGGATCAGACCCTCATGACCCTGTCTCTGGCTCACCACTGGTCCTTCCTTGGACCACTTTTGATAGATCCTGACCACTGTAGACTAGGAAAAATTTGTCACCTGTCAGAGGTCAAAATGGTATGTGTGATCAGTTTATATGATTTTGCCGCCGTATAATTCATACAAGGAAAAGCATTTTGTGTGTCCTGCTTTATGTTAACACTGTGCAGCTGGATTGTGCTTTAGTCACAGAATGGGGTGATGGAGTCTTTTGCTCACTGACCTCTGCCTCTGTCAACTTTTTTATTTTGTGATTTTTTTTTATACATGAATTTTCACGCCCAGAGAAAGACAAAGAAAAGAAGAAAAATTAATTAAATAAAACTCCCTGGCGGCCTCCCACCCTCCACCCTTTTACCCTGGATCACTTCAATAATGTCTGCAGGACACAAGAGTTTACATACATTCACAAAAGAATACACACAGATGGGATTGGAGATGGCGGCAACAGCAGCCCCTTAATCTTATCTGCCAACCCAGACCATGCCAGAATAGCATCTGTAGTATCGCTGTGCATTGTCGCCACTGATAATTCCATATTGACAGTGTCAGTGTAGGTGACTGAGCCCTGGTAGTTGAATGTGGGGGCTTCCAACGATGCCACCTAAATGTTTACAGCCACGGTTTGCATGGATGCTTCCCCCTGATGGTAGCACAGTAACAGCAGAGGTCATTTATTGCACATGCACAGCATGAAAGCAGAAACTCAATCTTGCATGATATCTGAGCTATGACGGCTTTGTTCAGAAGCATGTGCTGTATTTTAAATTGATTCTGCTGGTGTTCCCCTTATTTCTATTCACAGTAAGGACCTCAGTGATGTTTCCTCTGTTGTTAGCTATCTGGCCTACTTGTTCATTGGTTAATTCAGCTGTTGCTGTTTCTTGTCATGGCAACCAAATGTCAGTGAGTTGCTAATAATACCAGTGACCTTACTAACTGTGGCTCTGTTTGCAGAGCTGTAAGCAAGGGCTAATTTCTCTAAACTGAGAGGCTGGCTGGGTCTATGGATGAGGAGAGGACAATATGCTATAATGTCCTCACTTACAAAAAGAGCAATGGACATTTTTATTATCTTTATTATTCTCTTTTACACCAGTGAAACATATGACATATGACAGGGATGTTGCACTTCCATTTGATTTGAGTGTCTTTGCAGCCTCCCTGGTGAAGCTGACGATCAGCTTCTTGGATCAACATTTCTGAATGTTGTCACACTGCTTAAAGCTTGTGGCCCAGTGCTATTGAAAACATGAAAGAGCCACACCAAATGTTTCCCTCCACTCAGCACTGCCAAATTTGCTGTCACTGTTAAATTGTTTGCTATTGAAATACTCTCCATTTTCAATTTACCGTTGAAATGTTTTTTTGATTGGCTATTATTAGCATAATAATGCAAGATTAAGACTGAATGAATTACAAGTCTGACAGCAGTAGCGTCTGAGGGGGGAAACAGCAGATATGACTTTAATTTGTGAGATGCCAGCAGAACGGAGAGCGCAGCTTAGGGAGGCACAATGCCCTGTGTTTGTGCAAAACTCATTTCATGCATAATGCAGTCTGATTCATCAATTAAAAATAAACAAGTTGTTCAAGAAAAAAAAACATATCAGCATATCACTCTATTAACAAATCTTCAGCTGTGTTCATTAAGCCATTGGAGGGGAGAGAGAGCTCATTATCAGGATGTTTACCTGTTAGCTGCACACTGAATGTGCAGTCAGAGTGCATTGTGTCATTTTCTGCACTGAAAACAGAAAAATAGAGATGCGGCTGCTGAAGATATGATGTTTCAATTAGCAACTCTGGAGATGCCACATGGTGGAAAACAATCTGTGACAGCCTTCTTCCTGTTACGTGTTTCTGTAGGTTACATAATTATAAACTACTCAAACTGTAGCTATTTTAAGCAGAAAAGCAATGTAGAAATATAATATATAAACAGGATTATAAGACATCTTCACAAGACATCATTTGCAGCACAATATGATGATATTAATAAACAACTAGGTTTTATTTTACTTGTGTCCATCATTTTGTATCACCTTGTGTGTCCTTCATGTCTTCTGACAAAAGATTACACAATTTCCAATACAAAGTGCATTACACATCACAGTGATATTAATATTAATAATATTAACATTTCTCTCAGATCACTCACTGGACAAATTAGACTATGTTCCACCAAAACAGCTTACCTGTACAGAAGTCTACCGGCTCTGGATGCTGATAAGGAGATGTCTGAACTCTGCAGTAAACAAGCTCACTTTCCTGAAAACATAAGACTGAAACACCGTACAGAGGCAACAATAACTAATAAACTGATTGTGGCATGTTTTCCTACTTATTCTACTTGTTTACTGATGTCACTGGTTCTTATTTTGCTATAACAATGTAAATTTCCATGTTTCCCCCCAGAACTAATAAAGGACAAACCTATCTGTCTTATCTCTCCTGCAGTATATGGACTGTTTCAACCACTGGTGTGTGTGTGTGTGTGTGTGTGTGTGTGTGTGAAGAACTAATACAGAATACATGTAAGTTCAATATATAGTTCAGCCTGAATAGATCTTACATCGATATTATTTCATTAGCATACATGTCACTGATAGACAGAGTTAGCTTATTATACAGTGTTGTGCCTGCTAACACAGCTTATTATTTAGGCCTTTGAGCTAAGGTATCTTAGGACACACTGTCACTAAACTCAATATAAGTTTATTTCATTCAGTTTCACCACACAAACAAACACACACACACACACACACACACACACACATGCAATCTGTTCAAGGCATAAACAAACACTCCTACCACACAAGGGATCCTCTGACCATAGCACGACTGACCGACCCTTCGTGCTTCAAAGTGATGCGGCAGTCATCCGCTCTGATCGGAGCATAAATCAGCCAGCATCATTTTCAGTGAAGGAATCATGTTTGATTTCACAGCTTTTGTTTGTATTTCATTCACCCTGTCGTTTAACCTACTGAATCACTTTATTTTCTTTCATAGAGATATATTATCTCTCCAGCATGAACCCTTATTTACAAGGTGGATCATATAAGTGCCTTATTCAGGGTCTGTTGTGTCTTTTTATTGGGGATTGACCGAATATCGGTGACAATATTCAGCATTTTGACGCATATCGGCATTGGCCTTTTTTTTAAAACCGATGGCCGATAAGAGACCAAAACTGAATTATTTTGGCTCTGACGCAGCCGTGTCTCTCTGGCTGGAATCACCGTAGACATATTGATAGATGTAGCATCGAACGTAACTGCCTATGGGCACTGACGAGACGCAGGGCTGCCATCTTGGAATGGTGATACGCTTCTCTCTGCGTAATCCGTTTGACAGGACCTATGAACTGTCCGCGTGTTTTATTAACAATATCTTGCTAAATACCACTGATTTTCACAGTTTTTTTGTCATACGGCTATGATTAAGGACACATGGCTCGACGAGGTTTTTCATTTCATTTATAATGTTAAATCTTACTTGTGAAAAGTAATCCCCTGATTTCATATTTGCTCGTTTGAGCAGGAGTACGCAGCACACCAGCCAGCATTCTATCTCTTCAGTAGTGTTTAAGTTCTCTATGCTCTGAATTATGTCTATGCTTGTCTAGTCTCTGACTGTCTGACTCCCCACTCCAAGATGGCGGCCGTAGTTCTCGTGTCCCAACAGCCAATGCTTCGTCTACATAATATATAATGTCTATTGCAGCCACTACTCTGTCTCCAGCATTGTCCCACCCACAGCACGCACAGGTAACAGCCTATCAGCAGTGCTCACACACGACAGAGTGTGTGAGGAAGTTTGGCCGAAGTTAGTAACTGGCGGACCGCAGTCCAGGTCCGAACTCAGACGCCTTCCTATACGGACCCGGACCAATAAATTAAATGTGGGTTTTAAATTTGACAGGATGCTTCTGTTTTAACCAGGACAGCAGATCTGGAAACACACAATCACAACACAACCAATTGAATTAGAGTTAAGCCTCCCACGTGATGCTACTCAGCCAATGACGTCTATGCATTCCAGACACTACACTGCCGCTCCGCACACAGATGAAAGAGGAGAGCAGAGGGACAGCTGGAAGAAGATAGAAAAAGAATGAAAAATAAAAAAAACTCAACACAAAAAGACAAGACAGAGAGACAAATGAGCCAGAGACAAGGACAGAAAACGACCAGATATGACTCTGTTTAAGAGAAGACAGGTGGATGTTCTGATATATAGAAATGACTAAAATTTAAAAAAAAATAATAATAAACATTTTCACCCAAAAGCCATTATAAGACTAAGACTTAATCTAAAATGGCAGCCAAAAACAACTCTGCAGCTGTGCCATATTAAAAATAGATATGAGAGTCTGCTGGACAATACCAGGAATGCTGTAGTCAATACCAATACCAATACTGAATGCCATTATTACAAACTGTTTATTTATAGGAAGTTAAACCACTCATAATTCTCATCTCCAGGTTTATATTTTATATCACTGTGAAAACATCTCCTTCCAAAACCTGGATTTTTTCAAGTTTCTCACCTAAAACTGCTTTTTACAAGATTACGTTTAAGCACATCATCAAACATTTTCCTCTGCCAATACTCATTTTTATTGAATGTCTGAGTGAGTCTGTCCACTGTGATTCCAGGAGTGTTAGGCAAAATGTTACACTTTGAACTGGCTACAGTTTCATTTAGCAACTGTTTTATGTCAAATGAAACCAGTTTTGAATTTAAACTTTTAAACTTCCAAAAAATCCAGTTTGCAAATACAGGCATTTCAATTCTAGTTTTATATGACACATCAACTGCAAATAGGTCTTGTCTGTGTGAGATATAAAATCAAATGACAGGCCTGACATAATGTGTGGTAATTTTGTAGTATTTTTAGTATAGAACCAGTCTGTTTTCACCTACAATGTGCAGTCTTGCACAACCTTTGTGTTTTTGGGACAAATACTCAAGGTTCATTGAGGTTAATCACTGTAAGATAATAATTTATTTCATTGTTCATGTGTTATACTCATAGATAAAGCATACACACAGCTGATTCAATTGTAGTTCCTTTACTAACAATGTAACACAATATAAACTCTCACTCTTGCATTATATTATTGGGTAGTACCCACAAGACTAGCTCAAAACAATGCAGACAATGTGTAAAACAAGTTTCAATGTTTTTTTCTGTTGAATTTATGCGCTAAAAGATGTGTTTCAGTACACAAACAACAGGATGACAATTTAGAGGAGAGATAAACGACTAAATAACAGCCCCTCCCTCAGATCTGCCAGACCACACCAGGCTGAGCTGGTGTGGTCAAAAATGATCTAACCCCTCCTCCAGCGCCACGGTCTGGTCTATGAAAATAAAGCCCAGAATGTCTGAATCCCCTGCTGCTGTGAGGAGCACAGGGCCAAATAAACAGTAACCAACTGATTCATTTCCATGCAACTGTAATGGATTATTATTATATTAACACTAAACCCAAGCTGCAGTCCTGCTCCAGCTTCTCAAAGAGGGGTGATGGGCTGGCACAAACACCTTCTCTGTTGGTTCACATGTGACTGAAATGGCCCTCAGAAGGACAGTAAGATAGGAAGAGACATGCACAGAGAGACACTTCTGGCACACAAGCATGTTGTCACAAAGTGAAGCGTAGCCAGAGGCTTGGTTGGAGCAAACTGAACAGCTCTGAGCACAAACCATAGAAACATCTGTTCTGGCTGGCACTGCTCTCTCTCTTCCTCTGTTTGTCTCATCCTCAGATATATCGTTCCTCTCTTTATGGTCAGCTGTTTCTACACTCTCTCTTTACTGACCTCTTCTTCATTTTTGTCTTTCTTATCCTGCACATTGTTTTTTCTGCCACTTAAAACAAAGAGGACTATTTTAATTGATCAGATGATTATTTGAATCAATTAATGCATGAGACTGTGAAAACAAAGCAGCAGCTCTCTCTCCTGAGCTCTCCTCCTCGTTCAGCCAGGAACCACAGCTCTGAATTTACACCCACATGTCTGCGGTTGACACCAATTCAAATGGTGTGAGGTAATTTTCAAAACCATACATATATATTTTATATATTGACAGCTGCTTCCTGATTGGATAGATGACCAATCTGAGATGTGTGGGTAGGAATAAGAAAAGAGATGTTAGCTTCCTGTGCCAGAGGCAGAAAAATGAGGACAAGCATAGATGAGACACAGTTAATTACTGAAATCACTCTCTGGATGATTCATTTCCTACTTCCTGTTAAATAGTTGACTGCATAGTGAGCATAGACTGTGCAAAAGAAGTAGGAGTAGGAGTCATTAGCAAAATGTTTACTGAGGTAACAAATCAAGAGAGAAGACTCATTTTCTCACAGACTTTTTGCAAGCAGGCCGCAACCTCCGTCTGAAAAGTGAAGCCGATGAGAAAGTGTCTTAAACGTGCATCCTCTCTACGAACCAGCAGGGGGCGACTCCTCTGATTATATAGAAGTCTATTACATAATGATCGTACTTCTCTCTTGATTTATTCCATCAGGAAACATTGTAAACAACAGTTTATGGCAGGGGTCACCAACATGGTGCCCGCGGGCACCAGGTCACCCACTAGGACCACATGAGTCGCCGCGGGCCTGTTCTAAAAATAGCTCACCATATTGATATTTATCTTGTGACAACTCAAAAAGTTGCACAATGCATGACGTCGGCACACACACACCCCTGGAAAACACCTTCCAGGTGACACCTGTCCGTCCACGCCTTTGAAGTGGCAATCCACTCACCCCACTCGCTCCCGACCCACGGCACTTTTTAAATACTTCCTGCATCCGCGTTCACCCACGGCTCAGGTCGACACAGTGCACAGGAAGCATCTGAGCAGCACGCTCGTTTTCAGAGAGAAAAGTTTGACAGTATAATCCCTAAAGCCTAACTTCCATATTGCTCCGGTTCGTCCGTCATAACATCCCGCTCGAGTTCCAGCTGGTCATTCAATTAGCCGTTGCCTCACTCCGCTGTCGTCAGAAGCCGGTCTCCTGTACAAGCCACCAACCAGCAGCAAATTCGGGACTGGATTCCAGACTGACTGGACTGACGGACTGACTGACAGGATGGTGACAGTACCTTTTCTTTTCTTTCAAATTTTGATTGTCTTAGCAACTGGACAGAACTCAACTTAATGTTTTTGGCTGTTCTGGACCTGAGAAAGTGAACTGATTTATTTTTTTCCTTTTGTCATTTTTTTGAGAAATAGTTCTTTGAGAAAGTGGAATTTAGATTTTTCTTTGGATTTGGATTTTGGTGTATTGTTTCGATTTTTTTTTTTTTTGCTTTCATTTGTTGCAATATATGAATTTGCCTTGACTTGCTTTACCTGAGAGAGAGATCTGCTCTTGTTTTTGTCTTTAACCCTTACACAGTGTGTTTTCACTTAATTGTTACCTTTTGTTTAACTCTTTGAGGGCCATTGACATTTTTCGATGTTAAAGTGGTTTTTCGGCAGCGGGTCTCCCACAGCCTGGGAGTAATTTTGGGGCCTCTGGGAGATGTAGCTGAGACATAAAGAGACGGTATACAGCACCAAGATCAAAGCAGGAAGTGGGGATGATCGACAACAGAGAGCAAAACAAACTGGACAAAAAGTGGTGATTTTGGTGAAAGTGGCCTCTACCTCTGATAAAACAAGAATGGAACATTTTTTTCATGATGAAATATAGAGTCTCTTCTTGAATTTGAGCTATTCAGTGTTTTCAGAGTCACAGTACAAAATATTCTGTGGGTCTAGAAATATGACTCAAAATGGGTAAAAACGCTGGCACAAAGCACTTTCTATTTTATAAAAGGACTGGCAATCAAAGAGTTAATTTAGTAAATTATGGTCCCATTTAGAGTGAAATACAGTTAATTTGCAGGTTTGTTATATTTATTCCATCTCTCTCAATGTTTTTAGTTTGTCAGCATGTTGAAATAAGCAACTCCTGAGTCGAAAATGGTATTGAATGTTCATAATTTTTGATAATTATTGTGTTGATGGTAGAAATTCCAGTATTGTGACAACAGACCCATGGTTTTCTCATCCAATGCATTGTGGGATTGGTAGCTGAAGCAACTAAACGACTAAACTAAAGATCCTTTTCAAAAATCCAGAGTGTTTTCTCAGGACATTAGTATTTGTTATTGTTTGTTGTTTTTGGTGTCTGATTGCAAGCAGTCAGAGATGTCATACTGTACGTCTCTTAAATTGAGGTGGGATTGTTGTAACACTTGTTGTTGTGTAGGAGTTTCAGACCTGTAGCACACACTGCTAGTTACTCTAGTTAGGAAGCTTAATGCATCATCATAATGGCATAAGTGTTGATTTTTGCACAAACTTGAATGAACTTCTAAATTCATGATGTTAAATCTGTTAATCCATCCATCCATTTTATGCTCCTTGAAATGGGTTTTTAATGGATGCTGCTGACGCACATGGATCTCCCACAATGCAATGCCCAAAAAAAATTCATAGCTTTCAAAAAAAAAAAAAAGATTTAATGAACTGAGAGTGCTGGTGAAACAGCTGCAGAAGGAGTAAGGAAGACATAAAACTAAGAATCAAATCGTACCCCAAAATATGTCTGTTGAATGAATTTGTAGTATCTATAAGATGTGTACACGTTTTAAGAGTTTTGAGAGTGTCAAAACTGAGCAGTGCAGCGCTGCATGCACACCATGTTGAGTAGTTACCTTCAGGGATGCGATCAGGGATCAGCACTGATGCAGATGCCAGTCTATTATTGTTAGTTGTTGGCAGCACAGCAAAATGCATTACTTACTGATAAAATTGTGTACTGTATATACTGTATAAAAGTAGTGTTATAGTAATGGTGCTGTAGTGGCTATACTTGCAGACATTTCTAAAACTGACTGTAGAGATTCTAGAGACACAATGGTGTGCATGCCAATATTTCACACCCAGGCAACAGCAAATGTTTAGTTTTCAATCAGTTACCCTATAGCAGTTACCCTGCAAGAAAATTCTCAACCAGTGAACATCACGTGCCATAGAAGCTTTATCATCTACCTAACAATGCAACACCATTAGATAGTTTCAGCTTTTTAAAAAGAGAGATCACCGTTTGCATGGTTCTGTTTGAACTGATCTAAAGTTAAAAAAAACAAAAAAAAAAACATTGTATATAGAGAATTCAAGGTTTCTGTCTTTCATTTCATCTGGTTTCCACTTGTGATGATGTCATTACGTTATATGTGAGCGTGCACAGAGAGTGTTGTTTTCCATGCCGACTGCGTGATTCTGTTTAAATCTATCTAAAATAAAAAGTATAATATCCAGTTCATTCACTCTTTTAGCAGCTGGAAGCGGTGGCTCCTGTCTATGGCATCATTGTTGTTCACCATTTAATTATCTATTATATGTGTTTCAACCGTTTCTTAGCTCAAGAAATATTCTAATTTATTTTATTTTCATACACAGAGAGTTGTTTTTAATCAGCTTACAGTAAAACTAACTCTTAGATCAACACATTACTTCCATTGACAGCGCTCTAACTGATGTGTGCTGAAAACGATATTAAGGGGACCAGTCCCTACTGGTTATTTAGGGCAGATAAACACGCCAGTACTGAATAATAAACTAAAAACAACATAGCAACAGATTGTCAGACCATGCCCCGTCTCCATGGCAAATAAACGACGTTCAAAACTAATACAGTCATCAAGGAGTAAAAACAGAATTTCGAGAATTAATCTTCCAGTCTAGCATCATGATGAGATTCTTCACTAAGTTAAAAATGGCCAACATCAGTATCACGCAACGACTCCTGTGAGATGTAAAACATCACGTCTCCAACTGATGGCAGTGCAAATTCTACCATCTAATTAAAGTGGGTTTACTGCACCCTTCGGCCATGAAACCTAATCAGCAGTAAAATGACCATGTAAACTTTTAATTCAGAAGAAGCTATAATACTTCACGGTGCTTCACCCAACACATATGCATCAGAATGACAGGCTTGATACTTCCACACTCCTGTGAGTTTCCACAGAGGGTTCAGAGGTCAGCAGCAACCTTGAGCGATACCCCCAGAGCAGGAAGAGATGGAGCGACTCATGCAAGGACACCTCCACTGGGATGAACATAATACAATTGAACTGGAAAGCTTCTGGCTGCTGGATGATCCTCTTAAAACCACCAGGCCACCCTGCTGCAGATATCGCCTCCCTCACACACACAGGTTGAAAAACCCTGTCGAGGTATATAACACATGAAACACTCCTGCAGTGCCCCAGATAGCCTGGAGAATTAATAAGCTCAATACGCTCCCGTCACACGCTGTATAGTTGTTCCCGTTTCAAAGAGGAGCAGGGTGTGTAATGTATATTGTGAAGTGTCCGAGGGCTATTTTCAGTGTCCGCTTCATAAAATTCAAACATCTGAGACAGCCAGCGTGAAAGCTGGCTACCTGAATGCTGCAGCGCCTGCACAGACACACTGCTGCATATTTACATAGTCACTCTGTCACACACATTGAGATCCACATATATACACATATACATAATGCATACACTCAAAGTCACAGGTATACTGTGACAGCAAAATACTGGAACACTGGGGAGGCTGCATGCACACACACTCCTGCATACACACACTCAACACGCAATTGCATATAGTTAAATCCAGGTACTGAAATCCTGCAGAAAATAGACACCCATCCACACACACACGCACACACACACACACACGCACACACACACATTCACTCAGTCAGAGCCAGCATGAAAGCACCTGATCAGAGCCATGCACACATAATAAAAGTCCTGCACCAGAAGGCTCCTTTGATGAGCTTCAAGCTGAAAAGAGACTTTTTAATTGAACCCTGTGTCAACAGCGCTGATTGGATATTTTTCTGCAGAGGCGACTCAGAGTATCACCCTTTCAGAAACTGTACACAAAAGTTCCAGTACAAATGTGTGTGACCAACTAAGCTTCTTTCCATGAGTGGAAGCACAGCACAGTTAAAAGTGAAAACAGCTGAATGTGGATAAAATATTAGTAAAGTAAAGTAGAACATTTTGGTAATAACACCTCTGGCTAAGATGGTTGATCCCCAGTCAGCAGCTGGTTAGCGTAGGTTAGCACACAGGGGAACGAGTTAGCCCAGCTCTGTTCAAAGGTAACACAATCTGCTGACCAGCACCTCTAAATTCAGTTTTATGTGCCAGACTACTCCTTGGATCTGAGCAGAGACTCCAGGAAGTGTCTGTGCATGCTTGTGAAATAATCCAGCATCGGCAGCTGCATACTTGTTTTCATTCTTTTTTCCCAGCTTCTGTAATAAGACTAATGAAACTGCAAAATGTGTTGTGTTTTGTTTTCATCAGTGATTTTTGACAGGGCTGTGAAATACTTTTTTTACTTGGGTGATAATTTTGTGAATGAAACTTGCTCACAAATGGAACTAAAGCAGCAAATTGGGGATGCCGATTATGCTGTTTGGAAATAACTGAAAGGATTAGCTTCGATTTGGATTTTTTTAAAAGCTATTTAGTGGAGCTTGCTGTTACCATAGAAATGTTTACCGTACCCACAATCTGAGGTGTTGTGGTGAGACAGAGTAGTGCAGTACATCTGCAGACTTCACAGGAGCCTATTCCATCATTTCAAAATGTCACAGCACATAAATCTACTTTGGATAGTTACATTATGACTAATAAACAAAACCCTTGAGTCAGAACATGAACAGGGTTTTCACTGCTGAGCTCTGTAGGGCTCAGTCTGGACACCACAGGGCTGTGTCAGTGAATGAGTACTAATCTGAACTTCTCTGTGACTCTCATCTCTTGCACATGGAGCTGATTCAACTTCTGCTTCGACTCCCACGGTTCAACAGTGAGTGCTTTAGGTCCAGGTTAGTACCACCAGCACAGTGTACAATGCTCACATATTGCCTCTGTAGTTTATACATCAAGTGGCACAATATGATTTGATTCCCATTTTTCTCTCACAATATTACAAAAAAAATGTAATCAGGCTGTGGATTAGGGCTACAAGATATTTGCCAAAAAACGTGTCAATTATTTTGTATTGTACTATTGATATGATTTAAAATGATTATAGTGTGATATTTGCAGGAATATGGGTCTGTATAATATGATGTGGATGTCTGGACTTCTCTGCAGCATGACCATGTTAAATTTAAAATGGTATCTTGACACACACTCCACCTTTCACAAATATTCTAATTTTAATAACTACTGTGGTTTGAAACTGTTAAGCTAAAGGGAACAGAACCTCCCAGCCATCAGCTCCTCCCCATCCAGCATGGCAGCTTACTGAGGGTGGGGTGCAGGGTTTCTTTTTTCCATCATCACACTTCATCTCTCCTATTCTTTGATACTCTATGAATAATGCAGGCCAAAGGTATGATTCTGAAGCCTTGTCAGGTTTTATCTGCGGTGCAGATTACAGCTGAGGTGGGGTATTAAGGAATTACATTCTAGTGTACGCTGCCTTTCCCTGTCAGACACACACATTTCAGTAGATGGGTGAGTAAAAGTGTGTGTGTGTGCATTTGTGCCGCGTGGTGTGTGTTTGCATGTATCCATATTCATCCTCTTAATCAATTTCTTCTTTTGTGCCTTTCATTTTTCTTCTTCTGTATTTTTAGGATCACTCAAATCCAAAAATATGTCATTCAGATGTATTCATTATTTCTTAATTTAATTCCAGTTCTATTACCACTGATTGTAGGAGGCATCGTTCGATGTGAGTCATCAGCACTTCTTGCTGAGGTTCTTTCAGAAGCTGCGCTATCGAGCAGTAGCAGATAGCGATCACACATTTCTTCATGCAATTCAAATACTCTATTGAATTCAATTTAAAAATCAGGGCACAGTATGAAGCTGCTCAGACAACATGTGTGGCAAACCACTTACCTACACACTCCTTGTTAAATTTCAATAAGCCCCCTCCCCTCTCCATGTTTCAAACCAGATCTTTCTCAGCTGTGTGGTTATCCCAGAAGATTTAGAAAATGAATTGGATATGACAATTTGGTCCGTGCAGCGTGAACGTATGTCTCATGGTGTGGTGTAGGCTGAACACTCATCTCTTCAATAAGTGCCTCACATCAGCTTCTCCACACTGCATTTGCAGACACACATTCCTTTTACTTGCATCAAAACTTTCACTTCTCTCGCAGGCTTTTATTTTTATTTGTTTTTTTTTGCTCATATGATCAGTCCAGAGCCACAGGTGTTTTTCCAGGGCATTATGACCTTAAACTGTATTATTGCTTACTTGCTGGACTGATGATTTTGGATTATAGTGTATTTTTCTCATATTGCCCTTCTTCACCTCTAACCCCACAGAGATGGTTCATTATTTTGTTTTGTTTTTTTTCTTGGGAGGGAAGATTTCAGTGTTATCTATCACATTTATTTTTATTTTTTTCATGGATCAAAGGAAATAGTCCTGTAGTCAAAATGTTAAGTTGTGCTTTTTAGTGAGGAGGGATGGAAGGAATTCATCCCACCTCAGAAGAAGCATCTCGGCGCATTTTGTATTGTGTGCAGTCAGGAGTGACCTAGATAAATATGCTGAATAACCCCCCACCACTGCCACCAACACCACACTTAGGTCCATCAATTATTAATTTGTTTAGCTTCATCTGAAGGCCACAGACTCTCCACTGAGTCCCAAATGAGCGTGCAGGGGCATAAACAATAGAAAGGAACCACTTCTGCCTGGATAAGTCATCGCACTTCCACTGGGTCAGAGATATGAACATGCTTATGAATGGAATTACTGAAACACAGTGGGGGGAAATACTTTGCTTAATGTTTTGTACTTTTTGGTTTCACCTGACCCAGTTGGATGTTTTTTTTCATATAACCATCTGAGAAGCTGTTATTGGAAACCATTTGGAAAAGGGCAGTCACATAAAACATTACTTGGCAGGAAATTGGATCAAAAGTGAAACTATTTCAATAATTCCAATTCTAATTATTTTCTATTTAGGGCCCGAGCGGACTGTGAAACAGGTCCGCAAGGGACATATTGAAACTGTAGTGTTTGTTATTCTTATTTCTGAACATCTGTTTTCCCAATTTTCGCCCCTTTCCCAACGTTAAAAAGTTGTATAAATTTGCGCATTCCTGCGGTCCGCAAATTCGATATTTTGGGGTGATCGCACGCGGTGAACGCAAAATGGCTGAATGGCGCCCCCTACAAAGTTGAAAAATCCCCATAGGGAAAGTTGCAGACTTTGTCGTACCTCAACGAAAATTGGTAGAGCTGTTAAGCATACATGTACGAACAAAATTGTCTCTTGGCAGGAAGCTGAAATTCCAACAGGAAGTCGGCCATTTTGAATTTTTGATTTTCTGATGAAAACTAACTCATCCTAGGGATTTCGTCCGATCAAAATTTGGTACAGTACATCTCCAGACCTAGCTGAGCAAAAGTTGTGCTCTGCGCGTAATTAGGTCAAAGGGCGTGGCCGCTAGGGCTCGACAAACTTTGGCAAATTCGCCATTAAAATTCAAATGGCTCTCACATGCTCATAGTCGGTCCTAGCAACTTCAAATTTTCTGAGCATGACGGGGGCGTGGCCCTGAACGTTCCGATGTATTCATATCAAGCATTACTCATGGCGCCCCCCGGTGGTAACAGGAAGTGACCCGATCTCAATTTTTACATTAGCTGATGCCGCATAGTAGACTCCATCACCTTCAAGCATTTTTGATTTTCTGATGAAAACGAACTCGTCCTAGGGATTTTGTCCGATCAACTTGAAATTTGGTACAGATCATCTCCAGACCTAGCTGAGCAAAAGTTGTGCTCTGCACATAATTCAGTCAAAGGGGCGTGGCTGCTAGGGCTCGAGAAACCTTGGCGAATTCGCTGTCTAAATTCAAACGACTCTCACATTCACATACTCTATCCGAGCAGCTTCAAATTTTCTGAGCATGATGGGGACTCAGCCCTGAACGTGCTCATATATTAATGTCATGCCTTACCCATGGCACCCCCCGGTGGTAACAGGAAGTGACCAGTTCTTTGGCTTTTTGATGGCTTTAATAAACTCGTATCACATCATGAAAGTTGATACACAGGTCAAGGGTGGTGACCTCTAACATCTGATGTGGTCCACACCAATGGGCAGGGCAACATGGCCCCATAGCGCCCCCTTCAAATTTTCAAAAACCCCTCCCCGTAGGGGTTTTTATGGAGTTGGAACATGAAAATCAGTACACGTGTACTTTGACCAGATGCACAAAAAAGTCTCTTGCACCAACTGTCTTCCAAACAGGAAGTCAGCCATTTTGTTTCAACTCTCGGCAGTAGCTCAGTCTGTAGTGACTTGGGCTGGGAATCGGAGGGTCGCCAGTTCAAGTCCAGGTCGGACCAAAATGTGGAGAGTGGACTGGTAGCTGGAGAGGTGCCAGTTCCTCCTCCTGGGCACTGCCGAGGTGCCCTTGAGCAAGGCACCGAACCCCCAACTGCTCGGGGCGCCTGGATAAGGGGCAGCCCCCTCACTCTGACACCTCTCCTCCAATGCATGTGCATGTGTTTGTTTCATGACTTGTGTGTGTAATGTGCAACTGAAAAATATATATATATACTAACAGAGTGAAAAAAAATGTAATTTCCCTCATTGAGGGATTAATAAAGGAATAATAAAGGAATTCTTCATTTTGGCGTGATTTCCACATCGAACCATCGAATTGCCATAACTCCTTTGTGTGTTGTCCGCTTGACGTTTATTGCCCCCTGCTCGCAGCGCCCTACCCATCTGATGCCTGACCGCGACATACAGCGAGGGCCCTACATAACCGCTCGCGGTTTTCTAGTTTCTAATTATTTTCTTTCAGTGAAAAAATACTTTCCAGTCCTGACATGACTGATGCCATTGCTAAACTATTTCATGAGAAAGCTGGGAGCAGCAGTCTAGGCTTCAGTAGCTCCTCACAGGATGCTGATATAACACAGTTGCAGTGCAAGGTAACAGCTAAGGCTCCTACACACATTACTGCATCGTTGCTGCCCAGCTGTCCGAAAGTCATTCTGTGACTTTTTTATTGGGCATCAAATTCTCGTTTAAACACATATTGTCAAAAAAAGGAGTTGGACTTGTGCAGGCCTGCACAAAGCCAACATCTGCATTAAACTGAGAGGTGGAAATGATGTGACACACTTACAACAGTAGATCATATTCATTCATTCATTCAGTCAAACATCACATCAGTGGTTGACGCACACACACCTAGCAAAATCTGCACTCTGCTCAAAACAGACGTATGCTTGGCAGCCATCATGTACACGCAAACATAGCTAAGACCATGTCTGGCTTTAGATCACATTGACAGTAGCTGGAAAATAGAAGAAATCATTCCCTTAGTAACATGAACAGACTCATGCATCATGCATTTTATGGACTTGTAATTAATTATTTAAAGTTGCTAAATGCAGGATTGGACGCATTTCTATTGACTTTCACTGTAAACTTGTGGCTCACAGCTAATGGTGCTAACAGTGTGAACAGTGGTGTCACTGTCCTCATAACCTCTGTTGGATCATGTACATGTTAGGTAAAATATATACAGTATATATATGTGTGTGTGTGTGTGTGAGGAACATGTATTGACATTGACAATACACACATTCTTTTTGTCATAATCCTCCATTATGGTAAAAGAGCAGAATTATCACAATATGTACAATATGAATCACAAGCATACTTTTGGAAGTCATCTTATTTTTTGTTATGAATGTTTCCTCATCCATTGTAAAATACATTTATGATGGAACCGTTTCTACATACCACTCTATTTACAGTGAGACAGACACTACAGTCTCATTTGATAGTGTTTTGTTTTTGTCATGCAGCAGGAGGAAATCCTATGATAGTATTTTCTTGTGCAGTATCTCTGTCCCCTTGGTAATAAAAGAAACACCCCATTGATTATGTATGCTGTTATCTGACTACGACCCTGCTATGATGAATGAAATGTACGCTACGCAGCAGCTTTTGATGTTATCTCTTTTGTTGACAACATTGGAACTCGAAGGACAGATACAACTGCAGTGCAATACAGCGGCACAGTGTGGGGTGTGTGACTTTGTCATCTTTCTATCTTATTTTATGCTCATACTAAACTCCCACAAATCTTCACACAAGGACTCAAGTCTGTTTGGATGAGCACAACTCAGATTTAAATATTCACACATGCACATACAGTATGTGCACTGACAGATGATCAACTGGGGAGAGATTTATTTGTGGCTTTGCTGTCCAGAGGGCTGTGCACTGAGGTTTGGCATGATTGTGTGCACCATGCTGTGACCTCATATCCTGTTTGTGGACTCACGTCACAGCAGGTGTCTGGGGAGGACGTTCAGGGAGTTACTTTGACAAAGTCCTTGGAAATCAGACGGCACCTGGCACTGGGCCTTGCTCTAATGTCATTAACCTGAAGGTTAAAAAGCACATTAAAATTTAAAGAAAGTATGTGTAATTATTTTTAGTTGACAGTGATTTTTGCAGCATTTGGTAAAGGTTTCTTGACACACCTGGCTGTTCTCTGCCGCCATCTTAGCCATCACGGCGAGAAAAATCCGACAGCAGTTGTTCATCATCACCATTGTAGTTCAGTCTCTCTGTGTGATAAGGTGCAATTTTCTGATTGGTCTTCATTGGACTATAATTATTTAGCTCACGTTTCACCTGTCATGTGGGTACTGTTCATACATATATATATATATATATATATATATATATATATGTATGTATGTATAGTATGTGTATCTGCATGAGGCCACACACAGACACAGCAAAAATAGGTTATGGGGGTCACCTCTTGCTCGTAAACTGTAATCTAAACCATGCGTCATTAATTAAGGTGCTGTCAAATAGCAGACAGTTATGGCTTCCGTCTGCATGGCCTGTTACGTAAAGATGATGGCAGCCCTGTCGCTGAGGCACAGGAGCAGCAGCTAACAAGGGCAGAGAGGACACGCTCGTATACTGACACGGCTGCCTGAGTCAAGGGTGTTTGGTTCAGTGTGGTAATAGAACCATGGAGCACAACGCAGGACCTAATTTTACTGGAGGCCACAGAGCTGTAATATTACCCATGGTCATTTCTGTGGACTGGCTCATTGTTTTTAATGGGCTTGTTGTTATTATTGTACTGGTGTGGCACTGATGTGTCTTTTACTTGTGTCAGCCTCAGCTGGATGTGTCATGTTTTCAGGTGTCCCTCCTTCATCCTCATTTTTCTGAACATGATATCTCAGGAGCGTCTTTTAGACGAACTGATGAAGAGAAGACATTTTGGACAGGCATTGGTACAAACTGAGATTTGATTGCTTGTGGAACCATACATGGTGTCTGTGTGATGTATTCAACATAGTGCAGGCTGACGTGATTGGTCGGAAACTAAAGTGCATGTGCTCAGGTCAGCGGTTGATCTTCAAACAAACTTTTCCATCTCATTAAGCATCATCATAAGAAGAACAACCAAAGCCTGTTGCTTTACCATGTTGATTCTTGTGCCAAGTTTTGAAAACATCATGGTACTGTTTTTTTTTCTGACATACTGCAGGTACAGTAGATACAGATATTCTGTATAATGGATCCTGGGAATGACAGAACATTTCTCTGATAATGCTGCTATAATGAGCTGCACAGTCCTACTTGGTTAAATAACACAGCTAACGTTAACCTAAGCTGTATTTAGTTACAGCACTATGTGTTGAAGTGCTATTCAGTTAAATTGATAGCAATGAAAGTGAATGTTATCATGGTGAGTTCAAATGTGATCTTGTAAAATTTTAATTTTGGCAACATATTTGAGAAAACAGCATGCAGATGGTAATGAAGGAGTAGGTTGAAGTATGTGAGATTTATTGTTGATTTTTTGTGTTTTACTGTGGTTATTTTCAGTGAGTATTTGTGGCAGCAGTATGTAGTATCAAGCCTACAGTGTGTGTTTATAGTAATGAAAGGGCATGTCACCCCCTCACTGATGTGTTTTTAAAAATACAGATGGGACTTTTATTTCAAATGATAAGAAGCAGAATGGGATATTAATTTGCATAAATGTGAGTTTATGATTAAATATGAGCACTGTTTCCATTTTCTGTGACTAGAAATTGAATGATATGCTGCCAAATGTTAAATATAACCACGCACTGAGAGTGACTTTAAATGAGATGGTGAAAATACAAACACAGCCTGTAGGAAGTTTCAAATGCCACATTCTGCAATTAAAATACATGAAAATCATCAGAAATCACCATACCGACTCACTGGGGAGCAACTTGGCCTGAATGAGAGAGGCTGAATGAAAATCAGACAGACTTCTGGCTCCAGTCCGACACTGAGTGAGAGCGCTGCAGCTGTGAACTGGGAACCAGAAGGTGACTGGTTTTCATTCAAAACCCCAGGCAACATTATTCAAGAGCAACACTACACTCTGCATACTTCTAGAAAATGACTAACAATGAAACAGAAAGGTACAGGGAGAGATTTCCTTTTTCTTAGCAATGAGAAAATAAAGTGTGTTGTTTCTAGACACCAGTCTCATTAATAACTAAACAACAACTGTGTGAGGGGATGAGACAGTAATGGTTATTTTAAACACGTACAGGAGAGGCTTTTATCCAGCTGAACATCCTGAGCATCAAAGAGATCACACTGAACGTTCATGTAGCCACATATTTGGTCATATCGATGTGTGGATATAGTGAACATGTTATGATGTGAGCCATATTTCACTTGTCATACATCAGCAGGGAGGTTTCTTCTGACATGTAGAAAAAAATAATATCAACACCTGAACTGTGGTTTTATATCTAATAGAACGTGAGCTGTAATACACCTGGGAGGGAGGGGAGGGGAGGCAGGACTGAAATGGGCAAAGACAACTGAATATGTGTGAGAGTGAAAGAGAGAGACAGAGAGTTGTACTTAAAGACAGAAAAAGAGAGAGTGAGGGCGATGGAAGAGTAAGACCACTGGGGAAATTAAGATGTCATGTTGATCTTTGGTTCATTCACAACTGTGTTCAGGCTGGGAGCGATAGATTCACAGACTGATGTTCAGGGAGATTAATAAAGACTTCAAGGCTGTCCTTGTCGACCACAAACAGTTACAGATCTTTGTGTAAAAACACGAAGAGGTTCACAGCCTTCTTGTCTGTGCTCCGGAATATTCGAGAAAACCAAAAAGTGACATAGTCTCTGTGGGAGAATGCTCCAGAGTTCTGCATATGTCCATAAAGCATGCATTATGTATTTGTTTATGGATTTATTGTGTTAAATGAATCCCGTCCTTCTGGAGATCAAACAGACTCAATGTCTAGTGCTGAGACTAGACATGAATGGAGTCCATGTTATGTCCTCAGATGAATCTTTTGGGGAAAAATCAATCAGCACATTCACTCCATGTGAAAGAGAGGGCATTTATTATTCTCTGCAGATGAATCTCTTTGAGTAAGGCCAGGCGCTGAACTGCAGAGCGTGTGAGTGAAAAGCACAGTATGCGTCATGAAAAGCATGTATGGGGAAAAAACTGATTTATTGTACATTATTAAACACAGTTTGTGTGAAACAATACTGCTCAGATACATGTTTATGTCAAGTGACATATTAGAGGAACATTAATATTTACAACTCCTTCAGTGAAATGTCATTTCTGAAGGATTCCTCTGGCTGCATGATTATAAATAATAAGTTTTAGAAAGATGACTTTTTGTGGCAGATTTTCTTTGAAGCATGTATTATGTATTATCACTGATAATGACTTGTTTCAAACATACTTGACACATCTCTGGCAAACATGATTTAGTGGTGATTCTTTCGCGGAGAAACTATCGATTAAATAAAATAAATGCTTAATTGTCGTATGAGTGTGATAAAGAGTTTCTTTGCTGGAGGACAGCCCTTGTTTCTCATAAGAGAATATAGAACGCATTGATTAAAGGGACACTATGTAATTTTTTAAGTATTTTATTACCTCAAATCAACGTCTTCATTCATAAATAGATCCTCGTTGGTGTAAAATAACATATGCCAACAATCTGACTCATCCTCCTGGGTGAAGAATCAGTTATGTGTCTTTACATAGAGCGGGTAGCTCATACGGAGGCTTCCATGTGTTTCCGGTCTATCAAAAATCTACGAACTGCAGAGAGGGACATAAAGCACTACCTGCTAGTACCATAGGACAAAATGCATTTTCGCGTTTTGCGATTCACTTTTCACAGAGAAACAAGGTGGACACGCCAGTTTTACTTACAGCACTAAACTAAAACCTGCACTGTACTTTTGGTCATAATACAAGACCATACTTATGCCGCGCCGAATCCTCATCGCCAAAAAGGGCCAAAAATGACCTGAGCTCCAGGCCGGGGAGTGGTAATCCGGGAGTCCCCCATGCCCGACCACAGCCGGCTGGGACCCGCTGAGAAGTCCTCCGGACCGGTGGAGGGGAGTGGAGGTCCAGGGAAAAAAAAAACGGAGCTCCAGGCCGCGGTGACAGTAGCCACCCGGGAGTTGACCCATTCCGCTTACCGTTGTTCCAACCACGTTACAATGCATGCAAAATTAAATTTAACCACGAGATGGGAGAAAAAATGACACAGTGTCTGTTTAATACTGAATATAATATTTATATGATAATGCTGCCAGCGAGTGTAATCCAGACAGCAACACTGACCTGCACACTAAATATTCTGCTATTATTCTGAATACGACTATCGAGCCAGTTTTATTTGAATAGCCCAATAACACAAATTATAAATTATTCTCAGAGGGCTTCACAATCTGTACAGGATATGACACCCTCTGTCCTTTACAAGTGATCCTCACATTGACTGAGGAAAAACTCCCCAAAAAAACCCTTTTAACAGGGAAAAATCAAGGGTAGAAGTCATTCGCTGGACACTGTTTTCTTTTCAAGAAGTTGTTTGAATGAATGAAATTAAGGAAAAAGTCCACCTTTTGCATTATATTCATTTTCATTAGTCATGTTAACAGCTATTGAGGAATATTATAATTTTATTATTAATTAATTAATTATTTTTATTATTTATTAAATATTATAATTTTGTTATTGTTGATCTTTGTTTTTTCATTTTGTGGCACTTTGAGATTTTTTTAATGAAAAGTGCTTCATAAATAAAATCTATTATTATTACTATTATTATTGTTATTAATATGTATACTCTTTCCTCAAGCCCAGTAGCCTGATGAAGTCCATTGCCATTGTGTGGCTCATGATTGAAGCTCTTTATGTAGCATATTGGAAACAAAGAGTGTGGAAGAATCAAGCATTTTTATTTTTATTTTTTTTACCCTGATCATACCATAACCATAGTAATGTCTTTATGACGTAATGTTAACATATCCTGTAGCTGCATTGCGGAAATCAACAGCTTTATAAAGCTTTGTGGATTTGTCTGATATTGACTTTCTTATCTGTGGTTTCTTGAGAGGAAATCAGGGTTTATAGATGGGCTCACAAAGTATGTGAGTGAACACTCAATGCTGGTTTTCCTCACATGATGAGAATCGTTATTGGACCGTAAGCATGTGGTTTTAGCTGTGCGAACTGAAACAGTGCTATGGATTGTGTTTGAAGGATGTGCTGAACGAGCCTTTTGGCCAGCATGGTCAGATCAGACAGTGTTGGTGTTATGTTCCACCAAGTGAGAACAACTCTGGCAGGAAGTGTTTATTGCCCTCGAGGGAGTTTTCCACCCACTTGCATCCATCTCTAATTAATTGTCTAGTTTATTTACACCTTGCTGTGCCAGCCAAATGAGAGTTTGCATTGAAGGGAATAAATGTTTCCCTCTTTACCCCTTGCTATCACTTGCTTTCTCTGCATCTTTGTCTGACTCGTGCTGTTTTTCACTCCATCTTCCTTCTCTTCCCTCATGCTTTCTATCCCTTCATCTCCCCCTCTCTCCTCCACTACTCTGGAACGCCAACATGGAAATGAGGTGTCCAGAATGCAAATTGTTTGGGTTAGCTAATTATCTCAACATATGCTGTTTGAAGTGACACAGTTTTATTTTCTTTTTTTTTCTTTTCTCAGACCATTATTTCACCTTTATGTACGGGACAGAAAATGATGGTTTGGATTATCAGCGAGGATCTTTTTCTGTTGCAGTGACAGCTGTAATGGTGTCTCTTAATGGTGCTTCATCCCTGACAGCTGATGGACAATATTAAACATCTGTGTGCTGCCTGTAATTAGACTGCTGTGAATGAATTCAGCTTGTGTGCTGCTCTTGTGTTAAGTGGCTAACATACACACATTAACACACTCACACTTGATTTTTTAGAGCTTTCGAGATGCATTATCATTTTTGTATGTTTTTCATTGAAATTGAGAATAATGATGTCAATATTATCATTCCCATTAATAAAATCACATTAAAACAGCAATATCAGTCAAAATAATCAAAGTTTAACAGCCCACCTATTTTTAACAGTAGAAAAAAACATGTTTTATTTGATTCCTTTGATGTTTAATGTGTATGAATCATGATTAATGAAGCTTTAATATGACAATCAGTCAAGTTTATTTTTCAGCTGAGTTTTGTCTCACCTTCTATGGTAAGCAGTCGATCTTTTGAAAGTTTCAGTACAGAGCTAAAATCACAGTAAACACCAGTGTGCAATGACTAATAGCCAACAGCAAAACCATCCAAAATAAATTAGAACCACTTCAGCTTCACACATTAGAGGCTCTTTTTATCTCAAGGAGCTTTTCATCTTGCTAATGTGTTGCTGATGTTCACTCAGTTTTTCAGATTTTTCTTTGTTCTTTTATTTGGTGGCTCTATTATCCTCAAAATGTCTGTTTGAAGGCTTTTCAAAACAACAGCTCAGATCTATATTTCATTGGCGTCCAACTGGAAAAGTCCATTGAATCCCCTTTTCAATGAATGGGACATGATTACAACTGCGCTAAATTGAGATATCAGCCAAGTGGTGCTCTGTGACTGCTGAGGGCTGCTCATTAAATGTTATTTACTGTAGCTGGAACCAACAAGCAGCCCACTTGTCTCACAATGTCCTGACAAAACTGAAGAAACATCTCTTTTTGACACGAGGACACAGTTTTTCAAAACCAAAAACCCAAAGCGGGATTTAGCGATCTAATTAAGTTTTATTTGGATGAAAATGTTGCTTCTAGAAAGGTGAAGCCTTGCCTTTCTCTTCCTTCAGCCTGACATTATGTTTTCAAACCATTGTGATTTTCTCACTCTCTTTTAAACTGCAGGCCCCTAGACTCCGACTCCGGCCCCACGAGTCCTACAGTTAAAGTCTATGAGCCCATTTAATGGACTGAGGTGTGATTACATCCTGGAGAGCTTAATTTAGATAGCAGCCAAGTGATCCTCTACGCCTGTTGGGGGGCCTGTTATTAAATCTATGCAGAAATCGATGCAGACGAGTCCATTGCTCCGACGAAGCCACGGCAACATGATTTATAACGTGTTTAGGTAATCTATCGATTTATAATGTGGTGGAAGCCATCAATGTTGTTTTTCCTATTAGATGAGAGTAAACACAGCTTGCTGTGAGTAATGGGTTGTGACCTCCCTCTCCCTCCTCCACACAAACACAAATTGTGAGACACGTTTACGCTTACAGAAATAAAGTGCGCCAAGGCAGGAATAGGGAGAGTTCAAGATAAATGTGCGACCGACACCACACAACAATCATCAGACACAACACACAGGAATGCACCACACCAATGCACCGAAAACAACAGTCAGTATATTTATATGCACACCTAAGCTGAGCTATTGGCAATAACTGAGCGAAGGATTTAACTGGAGTTTCCAAGAAATCTGAGTGTACATGCACAGCAAGAGAATCAAATTATTAAGTGAGGTACATTCGCCTCCGAGACACTAGGTGGCGCTACACGCCCCTTTGCATTGGCATTCTTCCGGTTCTTCTGCTAGTGTGTTGTCATCCTGCTTCTGTGGTCTCATCCCGTCCAGAAGAGGGAGTACCACTAGTCAATAGCCCGATTAACCGTGGTTTGCGTATACATAACCGAAAAGCTCAATTTAGAACTATCTGGCATGAATAATCCAATTATAAATACTCCAGTTTGGTTCAGCTACAGTCTAAGGTGCATATATGGTTTTTAAAACTTTAATATTAGCCAGACTAAGGCAATAAGTCCAATTTCTCTAAGTGCATGTAAACGTACATTCAGCCTAAAATATGCTTCACTCACTGAACCACATACCGTAGACACAAAGAATTTAGAACTCAAAAGGCCTTTGCATGTCAGTGTTAAAATTAACACAAAACATGAGTATTACAAGGCAAAAAAATATTTTTTTCCTAAACAAGATAGATTCTTCTGGGCTTTCAACTGGGAATAAAGGCATTAACCGAGCACGTTGTGCAGAACGTGGGAATTCAATACGTGCATCAATACATACAACAACACATTTATAGTCCAAACCAAGATGCAAACATAGACCAGAAAGCTGCTCTGGGTCAAAAGGATCCCAGTCATTGGTTTTCTACTGTATGAATCAATTCAAACCTTTTATTGAAAAGTGTTGCAAATGTCACAACTTTGCATTGCTGATGGTATAAATAATAACTTTGGTGCGAAATATTCACATTTCCATATAAACGTGTCTCTGTCGGACAACAAACTGCACCTTTCAGAAGATATGTACTTGTTTTGAATATTACCTTTTAATAACAAAGTTCATTTCCATATTTTGTCACCTTCATCAAATTAGCAAGCCCAGTTCATGTTAAAATTATGTTTTTTATTTTTTTTATTATGTTTATTATTCAAGAAGGACAGAAGAATATACATAATAGATAAAAATATAAGTAGAAAGAATTACTTGGTTTGCAATTATTCATATTTTTCAGTTCTGGGAACACACACACCACAGTTTTTATACAAAGTTGTCCTTGAATGACAAAAAATAAGAGAAAATTAGAAGTAACATAGCTGCTTTTAATGTATTTTATGCAAACAACAAATAAAAGGTGAGCCCATTCAGAGACAGTGAACAGCTAATGAACATCCTGCAATCATTCCCAGGCATTTCTATCCTGATTGGACGTGAACCTTCAATTGTGTTGTGACAAAGCTTTGCTGTCATTTGTCGTCTGCAAGGAGATACACTGAATACACATGCTTTCATGATCGCAATACGATGAATATATAACAGAGGCACACACAGAGAGACACACACACACTTGGTCATTAGTGAAATGAAAATACTCTCATTTCCACTTGAAGTGATAACAGCAGCATTATTTCTTTCATCATCGACATTTAAATGCTGATGAACATGTGGATGCATTTCTCCTCTCTCTCTCTCTCTCTCTCTCTCTCTCACACACACACACACACACACACCTACACACACACACACACACAAAGCAATGGGTGAGATGATGTGTGGAATATTACTTTCTTCACCAGTGACTGAGAGGATGAAATCTAGCTGAACGACCTCCATAACATCACATCCAGCCTAAAGACAAACCTGTCATGCTACACTGTGTAACGCTCTCTGATACACACTAATGCACTCATTTATATGCAAAACACAAGCACACAAACACGTATGTATGCACAAACATAATGCTAATTCTGATGCACACAAGCAAACACCCACCCAAGCTCTTACAGTGTGTGAATCACAAACACATTGAGACAAAGTAATACATGCACACAGCCGGGGACCAGAACACACAGAAAGTCACCAAGAGCGAGTCTTTTGTCAAGATGAGCTAAGCCAATGTTGATCTTGGCTTATTGTGTTTGCAGTTACTGTACTGTGTTTTCAACGAATACAAGAGCAGAGACAGAGTAGGAAACAGGAAAACTGCTACACTAACTCCATCAGTCTGTGTGTGTCTGTGACTTAGTGTGATTTCTATTTTTATTGTGCCACCAGTTCAAGTCCTCTGTGGTCCCAGTATAAACACCACTTCACTGTATGGTAGCACAGAGTCCCTAGGGTAGCTGCACACACTGTAATAATAATGGCATCTAATAATGTATTTCCAAACTCCATCTTTTTGTTTCGGTGCTAAAACTGGGTGGTAAAAAGTGTTTACAGTGACCCCTCATGTTGGAGTGGCGACATGCAGTAGTGGTGGGCGGTCACAGTGTTGTCGCAGAAGCACACGTACAGGGGTGCATTTCCCAAATAATGAGGAAAGTTAGCATACGACCAAACTTCCCCTTTCTGACCTTTTCCTAAAAATCTCCAACTACCATTGTACTATGTAAGTTGGAACAACGTTAGTTTGTACTTGCATCGTCCGAACGACATAGTTTCCAGATGTTTCAGAAACGTTTGGAGAGACCTCGGATGCATTCGTTGCTGAAAGCGTGTCAACAACAGACCCGTAGCTTCATTTACATTAAGCCAGTGTGATGTCTTTAGCAACTTCTGGGAAATATTCATCAAAATGATCACATTCCCTACTCACTGAAAGTAAGAACTGAATGTTTCTTTCATATAATATAATAATAGATATCTTGCCTATATATACCTAATGCTTCTATATTACCATGTGGTGGGATAGGATAGTGGTTGGACCATGGGTGCTTTAAGTGTGTCAATATGGTATCTAGTCAGGTGTGGGTTCAAATCCTCCTGAGGGCAGTAAGATATGTTACTTTAGCTGATGATGACTTATTTTCACTTAAAAATCTCAAGTGTAACTGTATGTCACACACTGTCATTTGCAACTGCACTGTAACTGTCAGACTTATATTTCTGCTTTTCTTTTTTCTCTCATCGTTTATCAAAAATTGCACCTCGTATTATTATCTATTATCATATTTTATCATAATCTGCACCTTGCATTCCTCTTATGTATCTATTACAGTATACATTTTGGTACTTTATATCTTATTTTATTTTTATCCTCCTGACCCCTGCATGTCCCTGTGTGTTTCCATCTTTCAAGCTGCTGGAATTGTGAATTTCTCTGTGAGATGAAAAAAGTATCTATCTATCTATCTAATACAATTATTAATCTTAGGCTATCATATTTGTAGTTTGAAACTTCTAGGGCTACACAAACATTTGTTTTTAAAACTAACTGTGAGGTGAAAGTTAAAGTGACATCCTTCATTCATGCTGTAGGGGGGGATCATGGATCACAGGGTGCCCAATCCTGACATTTGAAGCCCCAAAAGAAGAAGAGGACATGACGTCACCTGAACGAACATTTAACGACAGCTCCATGCTATTTGTATGAACGAAACAACTTCCTGATGCAACTTAAGATGCAACTAAGCTTTTGGGAAACACATGCTTCGTTCAACGATGCATTGGACTGTTAGTTGTAAACATCGGAAGTTGCTTTATTTGGACGATGCTTTTGGGAAACACTTGCGTTGTAGATCCATAACTCGAACTTAGGAAGTAGCAAACAAAGTTAGCAACAAACGTTTTGGGAAACGCACCCCAGCAGCCCAACCTGTGATTAGTCTGTCCAAATGCAGGACATGGTTCTTTGTGGCCCACAATGACTTTGTATTTGGTTGACCGATGTTGTGAGACAGTTGTAGAATGTAGATGCAATGTCTGTATTTCACCATATTCTACCAAATGTGAAGTGGAATCAGAATAAATCATATCAGAATAAAAATGAGAAGAGTTAAATATAATTTGTTTGACTATGTGGCTGATCTTGCAGCACGTCTTTATGAGTGTCCTTTAAAATGTCCTGCCTGAAATGTTTTTATTCACCAACAATGAACTTTGTTTCCTAAAACGGACATTTATGTATGACGCTAATGATTGATTCTAGTAAATGTGTCTTGAGGTGAAGATAACTGCTGCCTGGAATTTGTTCAGTGAAAACATAATGAACCATTATACGGATGAGGTTGGGGTAGAGGGTTCAAATCCTGACCCAGTTGTTCACCAAGACCACAATTATTTCATAAACCATTCAAGAACAGAACAGATGCTTAATTGCAAGAAAGTTTAGTGGCCAGTGTCACCCCAGACACACCCTGAGCAGAGCGTAGGTCTTTATGTGTGTTAATCAGACATGATGCCGTCCATAAAGATTCATTCAAACACCCAACTTGTGTTTTTTTCACTGTCAGTGTCGGTCTGTCAGTTCATTAAACAAATGGCAAGAGTCACTTATGGTTTAGGCTAGAGCAATAAATATTATAGTTTGTCATATATGTACTGCATTTTGTGCCAGATTTCACTAAGACACTAAAGTGACAAATTACAAGTGCACCCCTTTGTATGGTAGCCATACCATACCTGTCACACTAAAATGAGTGTGTGTGTGTGTGTGTGTGTGTATGAACAGCTAGTCGTAGCTCACTATTCTGTAACAAATCAGATTTATGTTGTTGTTGTTGTAAGGTGTTGTTAATTTAGCTCAGGGTTTTTGGATAGCGTAGATATTTTTCTATACAGCATTTTATGTCAATATTCACTTTGAAAACCTTGCTTGCCATTGCACTCCACTTTGGAACCCTTTTATTACTCTTGAATTTATATGTAGAATAGAATAGAATAGAAATCTAACTGCTTTGCACCTCAATTGTTCGAATTGTTCTGAAATATTAAAGGAGTTGTCAGAGTAATCTGCATTCCGTAATACAGTGGGTTTTTAAAGACATTGTGCAAAAGGGGGTCCAGCTATATGCTGATATTTTTCGGGAGGCTTTGCTCTGGGAATGTTTGGGAAGCTCTGTTCTAAAGTATTTTCTCCTCCATGCCTCTCCGAGGTTTACAGGGAGGCTCAGTACTGTTGGGAGATGCACCGAGTGTGAGTTTGAACTATGAGGTTCCTTCTGTGGTTTTAGCATTATTTATTTATATTCTTCTTCTTACTATTATACTTACTATTATTATTATTATTATTTGTTTCCTTTCTTTTCATTCATATCACTGTTTCTTTTCTTGTGTGCTGTTCTTATTTATTTATATTCTTTATCATCTGGTCATGCCCAAACAACAGTTATACATTCACTAAACATGTTTCCACATATAGAGTTTTAGCCATTAAGTTTCTCAAGAGTTTTCAATCAGTCGTACACAAAAATAATTCAATTGGAGGAAGGGTTGCAAAAATATTCTGATTCAGCATTATATACAGAATGTACTGTGCATATACAGGTACTGTCCTACATCAGACCGGTGGTCCTCTTCATACAGCATTTTACTGTAAATACACTATCTGCAAACCATGGTTGTACATTTTGCACATGGCCGCTGAAGTATATTTAAGATCTGGTTCACTTTTCATTATTAGTAAGTATATTATGAAGGAGCTTCACTCATTTCCTTGGACGAAAAACTCTTTTATGCATTAGCTGAATTGTGGCTGTATAACTATCATCACATCATTTTTATTTACTCATCATCTCAAGTTTGAATACACTGAGTTGATTAGTATATTTTTTTCTTTTTTTCTATTTCCTGTTGGCTTTGACTTTTAATCACTGTTTATTGGAGGTCCACATCCTGTTTGATCAATTGCTCTCATGAATATGAACTTGCTTAATCAGCTGTAGGCAATCTGGACCATACCAAGTGGATACTCTGGTAGGGAGAAATCAATGGCTTTTCTTTCTATTTTTCCTTCAAGCACTATTAAATTGTTTGTTAAAATTGTAGGAATCTCTGGAATATTATGCTGTACAGTTGTTGTACATGTTGCAACCATCTTTGATAGTTTTAGGCCAAATCCCATTTGTCTTCCCTTAACACTAACACTTGGTTTCAAGTGCCCTCCAAAGGTAGACACCCTTACAAGATTAAGTGAGAAGTGTTAGGGTAGAATTCTTACCCTACGAAGAGGGACAGCACCTAGTGTAGCAACGTTGTTCACTGACGTCACGCCGTGCGCCGACGTTGGTGCATACATCACACGGAGCGTTTCACAACATGAGAGGCTCTCGTAGCTCTCCCGGCAGACTTGTGCACCACGAAAAATGGTGTTTTTATTATACTTGTGTTTTAACACAACGGTACGTAAATCAACTGTACTTATAGTGAACAAATATATCCTGCAATATTTTCTTTTTAAATGCATGTTTAATTGAAAAAAACTATACTTACATTTGTGGGGCGGCACGGTGGTGTAGTGGTTAGCACTTTCACCTCACAGCAAGAAGGTGCCGGGTTCGATTCCCGGCCCCGGGGCCTTTCTGTGTGGAGTTTGCATGTTCTCCTCATGTCTGCGTGGGTTCTCTCTCTACTCTGGCTTCCTCCCACCATCCAAAAACATGCATGGGGATTAGGTTAATTGGCTAATTTAAATTGACCGTAGGTGTGAATGTGAGTGTGAGTGGTTGTCTGTCTCTATGTGTCCTGTGATGAACTGGAGACTTGTCCAGGGTGTACCCTGCCTTTCATCCTAAGACAGCTGGGATAGGCTCCAGCCCCCCGCGACCCTATGAGGGTAAGAGGTAGAAAATGGATGGACTTAGATTTGTGTTGGTCTTTTGCAGAGCCATTTTTCTTAACTTTGGTTGAGTTCGCAAACACTCTTGGGTAATTTCTTCCTCCACTACGTTTCGAGTCTGCATCTGACCTCCCTCAGATTGAAGGGGTGGTTTCAAGGGATGATAAGCACTTCCCCTCACTCTTGAAAGCAATGGGACACACTACCCCTACATGTGAATGCGCAAAACCGAGTGCTAGGGGCAAACACGAGTGGAAGTGGTTGAAATGGGACAGGGCCATATTTTACCCCCTGGTAGTAGCTGGGTAGTTTGACCAGGAAGTGGTTAAAGCTGTTGTTTGATACATTTGGCTTTTTGACTGTGAGCTGTGGACTCCGACAGTGTTTTTGAGAATTTTTGTGGTTTGTGGCACACTTAACCACTTAGCCAACACCTCTATAGCAATAGCACAGAGACATAGCACATAGCATAGCACATACCTGTTGGATGTGAATAGAAAACTCTGTTGACAGTGTTTCATTTCTTCAACGATGTTTACTCCTCCTAACCTCTCAAAACTGCTGGCTCTCAACCCTGTCAACAGAGTTTTCTATTCACATCCAACAGGTATGTGCTGTGCTATGTGCTATGTCTCTGTGCTATTGCTATAGAGGTGTTGGCTAAGTGGTTAAGTGTGCCACAAACCATGCAGGAGGCCTATGCAGGAGGCTATAGAGGTGGTTATTGTCGGTTTATACTCCTCATAGAGTTCCAAAAGCATTGTGCATTATTGAAAAAAATCAGCCCGACTCTTCAACATGATCATATTTTCTACAATCGCATGGTCTGGGCTTCTTGTGTAACCCATGCACGTGCCTAATACAAGCTTGGATAAGCCTTGCTGAATTTAACACTGCTGACGTGTTAATGCAACGGCTTCAGCCTCATGTTAAAGTTGACGCTACTTCAAACAAGGCTTAATCACTCCAGCGCTGCGATGATTAGCGACTTTGATGGAATGCCCCCCAAGTCTGTTGGGCTGGTATAACAGCTGGTACGGACCAGCAGCTGAACCACAACCACTTCTTGTTTGCTTCTATGTGGACTCTGATGTGGACTAATAGCAGATATATGGTTTCAAAAGACAAACCACTGATAAATCCATCTGCTGATCATGAACATGTTCAAGAAGCAATCTCAGAATTGCTCAGTATTTATGTATAAGGCATATGCTGTATGCATGTCAGCATGTGTATTTTCCCTTAACAGGTCAAAGACTGCTAAACCTGCTGTGCTTGTGTCCATGTGCTTTGTCAGTTAAAAAGTCCATTAAACATTGTGATAAACAGACATCCCTTCCAGTTCACATTATGCCTTCACACCAGTTATCTAGGAGCATGCAAAGAGGCTTTCATATGGTCCTGTCTCTGCCATTCTTCCTCAGAATATGCAGCCCATTTGTGATCTAATAATGCTGGTAATAAGAAGATGAATCTGCTTTATTTGTCATATACATATCTACAGGTACATACAGTACATGAAACATGGTATAATATGTCCTTGTGGCTGTGATGCTGCAGGATCACAATCACTAACAGGAACAGAACTCAAATGCAGCCATATAGCACTGTTTTTCCTTTTATCTGGACCAAATGAATCTTAAAAAAATGTGCAAACAGTAGTAGTAGTTGTATGTACATACTGTAAGTCAGAGTATGATTCAGCACAGACTGCGTTGGTGTGTTTGCTGTGTTCAAACTGAATCAGCCACTGAGGTTTCTCCTACTGTATTTCTTTTGCTTGGCTTTGTGTGGTGTGGTAGTTCAGGATGAAAACACTGAGGACATGAAGGACGCTGTAGCACTAGCAGCCAGACGTTAAGCTGTGCAGCTATTTCATATGTAGTCGGAGACAAGGAAGAATGAGTAGAAAAACTGGAGCAATGAAAACAGTCCAGTAGAGCGAGATCAGCCTGTCCTGCTTCCCTAATAAACAGCTTGACAGCATGATACTGCGCTGCAGAGAACAATATTATCTTATATTATCATTATAGCAGGGATGACATACCGTATTCATGATCACAATTTGGTAATTTGATAGTGTACAGTGATGGACAGTAACAGAGTACATTTACTTGAATATGTGTACATGAGGTTTTTTTTATACTTATGGCTTTCACTCCACTACATTTGAAAGACAAATATTGTACTTTCACCCCACTACATTTCTAGGAAGCTTGTTGTTACTCGTTCCTTTCAGGCTCAGCAGATCTTTGTAGTCAGCTGTTGGTGTTTTTCTTTTCTAAAATCCTGTTGGACACGCACTGTGCTCCGCCAGAATGGACCAATCACAGTCAGCGCTCACACCCATGGTCACATCTAAGCACCATGGTTGAGATTTCAGAAATGATTCTTATAATTTCAAATGTCTTTGTGTTCACCATGAACAAGCTACATTTCTGTATTAAGAACTCTCCTTCCAACCTGAGAAAACAATACAGCAATGTACTGATATTAGAAAATGTACTTTGTACTTTTGAATACTTAAATATTTTTAAAAGTAAGCGCTTTTGTTCTTTAACTTGAGTGACATTTTAATAAAGCAAATTTTACCTGTAGTTGAGTACTTTGTCCACCACTGGTAGTGTAGTAGAATACAGAACGTCATACAGCATAGTAGAATTAAATGGCTATAAGTACATGTTATGTTATTTATAGTGCCAAAACAAAAAACACTGTTAGCTATAGTACTTTCTATCCTTCTGTAGCCACAGTTACTATTTTGCTGTCACATTATCTTTTGTAACTCCTCACACCTGTTGCCGCCTGTCATGTTGCTGATTATCACAGAGTAAAATGCGGCACACACAAAATGTCACTCGCCGTCTAATTACTATTTTGCTCGTGTCATCTTGATGAGCCTATAATCCCCTCGCCATCCTCATTCTGTCTCCCAATTGGCTGGCCCCTGGGGCTCCCACTGCAGTGAAGAATGGTACAAGGACAGCATTATGTTCCATTCATCAACACAATAGCAGAAGGGAGACAGCTGAGGGGAGGTCCACAGTTGGAACATCTCAGATGTGTTTGTGAATATTTGTGTACATTTTTCATTTGCATGTGTTGTTTATTTGCTTGTTTTGTTTGTGTGTATCCTCAGTATCAGCCAGTCTGTCAACTGCAGTCTGATTGCTATTTTGATCATTTCAATTCCCTAGCCATTGTTGTGCGTGTGTCTGGCCTCGAAACAAACTCCTGTCTGTCTCTGTCTCAGTGTCTCTGGAGACTTTCTCCATTTTCTCCTAATCTCCACTCTCTCTCTCTCTCTCTCGCTCCCTCTCTCGAGTATTTCACATTTGTGACGACACTTTTGCATCTGACTGTGTTGTTAACAACGTCCACCTTTCTGCTCAGCTGTAAACACAAGCCTCTCTGCACACGCAAACCAGAAACATTTAGCTCTTCAGATCATTAGAAACTTACAGCATGTGTTCTATGGAGCTGTAGTTTTATGGTGAACAAATAGGTGAGACATTTCATACTGAAAGTGAGACAGTAATGCCAGCATCAGGCTGAACAGTAAAATATAACACATGCATCCATTATAAGATGACTAAAAACAGGTGACCTATTCAGGGGGGTGGAGCTGATACCATGTAGTCAGTTATCAGACTGCTTTTGTCCTGCATCACTTCTGTACCCACTCGCTCCTACAGATGTGTCAGATGTGGACATTCAGTCGCAGACAGTGAGCGATTGTTGGATCGTATTATCAACAGGAGTGTAACGACTGAGGAAGGTCTCTCATTAAATATTTCACCCAGGAGACTGAGACAGTTGTGTCCTCTTTGAAACCGAAAGTCTTTCTGCTTTTCATGTAATGTTGTCTTATGCAATACTGTAATGCTTGTTCCATAATATTGTGTTACGCCAACAGTCAGCTGTTTGCCATTTAGGTAGTTACTTTACAATTAGTTTTCTAAAATTAACCAATAGTTTGACATTGACCACATGGCCTCATGTGTTTGTGTGTGATGAGGCTGATATGACACATGCTCATGAAACCTATTTTTGGTTCAGAAACAGCCACATTCATTGTAGCAGTGGTTTGTCGAAACACCCAATGGTTAGAAGTGTGGCAGCTACACAGTGATTCACAGCACTTCACTTTTTCCACATTTTGTTATGTTACAGCCTTATTCCAAACTGGAATAAATTAATTTTTTACCTCAAAACTCTACAGACAATACCTCATTATGCTAACATGAAAAAAAGTGTTTCTCTTTTTTTTTATTAAAAATAAAAAACTAAGAAATCTCTAGGCAGTTTGGTCCATTCCTCTTTGCAGCTCCAGCTCCATCAGGTCGGATGGGAAGTGTTGGTGCTCAGTCATTTTCAGATATCTAAAGAGATGTTCAGATCCCAGTCTGGCTCTGGCTGGACCACTCAAGAACATCCACAGAGTTGTCCTGAAGCCTCCTTTCATATCTTGGCTGTGTGCTGAGGGTCACTGTCCTGCTGAAAGATGAACCATCACCTCAGTCTGAGGTCCAGAGCTCTGGAGCAGCTTTTCATCCAGGATGTCTCCTTACATGGCTGCATTCATCTTTCCCTCTATCCTGACTAGTCTCCACTTCCTCACAGCATGATGCTGCCTCCACCATGCTTCACTGTAGGGATGGTGTTGTCCTGGTGATAAACGCTGCCTGGTTTCCTCCAAACATGACGCCTGACATTCACACCAAACGGTTCAATCTTTGTCTCATCAGACCAGAGAGTTTAGTTTCTCATGGTCTGAGAGTCCTTCAGGTGCATTTAGTCAAACTCCAGGTGGGTTGCCAAGTGCTTTTTACTAAGGAGTGGCGTCTCTCTGGACACTCTACCATACAGACCTGATTGATGGATCACTGCAGAGATGGTTGTTGTTCTGGAAGGTTCTCTTCTTTCTACAGAGGAATGCTGGAGCTTTGACAGAGTGACCATCAGGGTCTTGGTCACCTCCCTGACTAGTACCCTTCCCCCTGATCGATCAGTTTAGAGTCTTTCCAGCTCTAGAAGAGTCCTGCTGGTTCTGAACTTCTTCATTTACAGATGATGGAGGCCACTGGGCTCATTAGGACCTTCAAAGCAGCAGAAATATTTCTGGACCCTTTCCCAGATTTGTCTCGAGACAATCCTGTCTTGAGGTGTACACAGATAATTCCTTTGACTTTGTGCTCTGACAAATGTGTGACCTTGTGAAGACACATGTGTCTAATGTCTAATTAACTGAGTTTATGGTGACTCTCTAAAAAAATGTGTATTTATCCAAATCATTTTTTGTCAGATCATTCCTTCGTTATCCTGTTTTATAGAAAAATAAATGGATGTTTGTTTCTGCAGGTTGTGAGTGTGTTTGCCTGTCTTAAAGAAAGAAAGTAAAAGTGTCAACATGCTTTTCTCCATCTCTGTGTGTGTTTGTTTTGTATATGTTCCCGGGTATGTGACTTCATCAAACACTTGTCACTTTCAGACAGATTGCTGTTTCAATCACGTCACATGCTTGATTCCTCCACTTGGCATATCTACCAGCATCCTAAAATAGACTGTCTCACTTTCTGTTATCAACCTATCTGTGTGGCGCTTTCTTAGCTTTCTGACACAAAGGTCCCTTTGAAATAATACAAGAAAACAATTTCCCTGACTGACATCCATGTACAGTACTTGTGAAATATCTTTCATGTCTAAGTATAAATCCCTTTTCACAGAGAAATGAAAAAAAACCCCACATGCTTTGAGAACACATCTTATACTGTATCAGATGCAAAGTTAAATGACGTTTTCTGTGCAATGAACTTCCCATGTAAATGAATACTATCTACAGTACAGTAACATCAAATATACAAGAACAGCAGGAAATACTGGAGTAAGGAGGTTCTCCCTGCTGACATCCAGCCAGGAAGAACATACAAAGACAGCTTGACATGGCAGACTCCAAACTATAAGAGGCTGCAGGCTGTTATATTACAGAGACAATTTCCCAGCTGTCTTTGCTGTATTGGCTGGCGTTGGACTGCCTGTCAGCTGCTCATTTAGACCCAGCAGCCATCGGGAGGTGAGGATGTGATGCCATCACCAGACTTTTTCCAATACAGACACTCAATTCTCTCTTTCTCTGCTATCTAAAGTGGGAGATCCTTCTGTGGTGAATGAGATCAGGCGTGTGTGTGTGTGTGTGTGTGTGCGTCATTGGAGGCTGGGTGAATGAGTATTTGGCTATCTGATTTGGAGGCTCCATCTCTGTTTGATTGCCACTGTGTTTGCAGTGGAGTGCTTGGTCAAAGTTAGTATTGACCATTAATGGCAAAATGATTAATTATTAACATCCCTAGTATCCGTCACAGATGATGTGCCCATCAAAACTCAACTTTGCCAGCAGATTCGCTTCAGGAGTGTGGTGTTAACACCATCTAGTTTCACATTCTGGAGATCAAAAGCTAAAATTATTTGTAAGTGCACAAGTGTTTTTAAATGAGAAGGGCAATTAATCTCATGTAACAAAACAACAAGAAAAGAAATGCAAGTTTTTTTTAAGTGGCCCCAAATTACCTATAAAAGTAACAGAAACGTGACTCATCTGAAAACAGATGTGTCCAGTAACGATGGACGTTACCCCATTCGCGACGGTGGCGTATTGGAGTTAACAGTAGACCAAAGTATGGCCTGCGTGCTCGTAGGTTAGCCTCTCTGCACATTGTTTGAGCACTGATTGGGGTTGGTGACGTCCAGGTGTCTCAGCAGCAGTAACGGTGGCAGGAAGTGTCCGGTGTCTGAGGTGGTGAAGACGGATATGGTGATCCTGAATGTTGGTCGTCACACGTGGTCTGTCGCTGCGTGGACGATCTGAACTGCTTTTCGTGGCATGGAATCTGGTTCTGAGACGACTAATTCATGCTGATTCATGAGTGTTCGCTGCCCTTGCAACATCTCACACACTCATGCTCTCCAATAGACGTTCACGTTGGATTTTCGCCAGTCGTGGCATCTTTACAAAAGCACTTAGAGAAAAGAATTTTTCCCATTTTATGCAGGTTGAATAAACAAACAAAAGTGCTGATCCCATTTTCATACGCCAGTGCTCTAGTTGTCTGGGTCGAACACACCTCCGTTAATCGAAGTACGGCATCACAACATGCACTTATTGCATTTTTGGCACATGTTACCATTCATGCACAATCTTTTGTCCAAACAAGCATTTTCTCATTGCTGCTGAGACAAACAGCAACAATAAAAATTCACTTTATAAAACTGCTGTTGAGTATATATACAGTTGTCTGTCTTGGAAATTTGCTTTGCTTTAGTCTGGCCAGTAGCACAGATTATACTATCTTTGTGATCCACATTTCTGTGTTGAAAGCCCCCCCACCACATCCCCCTTCCCACCCATTTCCCCAAAACACAACATCTCTATTTCACATTCCAGCGGGACAGAGGACAGAGTGATGGATCTATATAAATGTGACACATTTAATCTGGTGCTGTGTGACCTCCTCTTAACTCGAACAGACAGGAGGAAGGACCGGCTCTGCGATAGACAGAGACCCACAGGAGATGCAGGTTACACTCACAAGAAAGCAGCTCTTCAAATCATCTATGCAGTCTAGTATGGAGGTAAATGGGGGTTATTAATGTTCAGAGCTTGTGTTATGACAAAAAATTTAACAACCTTTTGTGTGCATGTGAAAATAAATGCATAGATTGAAGGTTGTTGTTGCAATCTGAAGGTCTTGGCATACAGCTGATCAGATTTCATTGCAAATAATAACCAGTTCAATTTATCATATTGATAACAAACCAAATTCCATGAAAATTGGTTAATTATTAAGTGAATTGATTTTGTAGTCTGCATCATGTTGTATTTGTCTACTGGTGGATATTTACTCCTTTAAAATGGTGGGCAGTTTCTCTAACTATGTTGAGAAATTATACATACACAGATACTTTTCATACATATACACAGCATTGATCTGTTTATCCATCTTACAGACTTGATACAGTTTTGCATACATAACATATTTCCACTAAACAAAAACTTCAGGACCAATTAACAAACCTGAATTTGTCATTATTTGAGTGCATGAATTCATTTTTACTTGCACACAAAAGGTGATATACACCTCCAGAATGTGCAATAATTTGTGAGCTCAAAATATCAGTGTCCTTCATTGCTTCCATAGAATTGTTTAGACCCAGGAAAAGCTTGGCACAAATACTGGAAACAGTACCCTGGCTCTGTTCATTGGTTACAAAATCAATTTTCTGGTACTTCTAAAGCTCATTATTTAACAAGTTACATCTTATTTGTTTGATCCGCATAAAAGCCAAAGTGTAAAGCTACTTTGTTGTTTAATAAGCGTTATGTGTCGGACGATCTATATGGTCTGAGCAGTTTCCAGGCAACCAGCAGAGACATCTAACTCTCTCATGTCAAGCCTTTTAAAAGAGATGTGACATATTCTTAGTCATGGTCATCACAGAGCCCAGAAAGAATTCACTGAATATTCCTATTAAGGCTACTGTTAATGCAGTCTACAGTCAATAAGGCAATTATTTTCAGGCTGTATGAAAAGTCAGCATGTTTGTCATTACATAAACTGAATTCAAGCATAAATGATCCCTTGAACCTTAAACTGGACATGTACTGTATATTCGCTATGAAAGAGAACTTCACACTGATTAAACTGAATTGTTTCCTAACTTCTACAGCATAAACTGCCTCAATGGCATGGTGATTACCAAAGAGGACCTCTGAGTGAACTGGAAATTTCTGACGAGAAGAACAAGCTGCTTTAAAAGGCAATTTCAAAGACAAAGTGAATGTGAGTACACACAGTGGACCCACGAAGGCTTCATTTAACAGTGGCTGTGCAGCGCTGTATGAGTGACGCACGCTTCTTTTCAAATGAATCATACTTAAGTATCCCAAAGCTGATGGATGACTTGGCCCAAGGGTCATTTTGCATTTTGCTCAGTAGTTAAAACTTGTGCACTGTGAACAGTCCTAATTAGAGTAAGGTAAAGGCAGCACTGGGATTCATACTGTGATTGGACAGTGACAACGCTCTCTGTAATGTAGATGAAATAGAAGACTGAACACATTAATGTCTGGCGATGGGAACAAAAGAGCAACCGTAAAAGGTCATCATGATGAGAAAGGATCGCTTCAGACATTGAAATGATACCCACATGGCTGATAAGTAGCAAGTACCCAACAGTGAAACTATAATGTATGGAAAACTGTTTAAATACAATTAATGATATTCACCTGAAGAATCCGCTTTTCCCCGAAATTAAAATTCATTTATAATTTTACCATAGTTTGAAAATTTGAAAAGTATTTTATCTTATGATAATGAACCAGGATAAAGAACATAGAATTTCTAGATTAAGTAACGTTATTGTCGAGTTATTTGGGGAATACTGCCTCAATGTCTGCCGAAACTTACGGCATAGACAATCACAAAGGACACGGTATAATCCATAGTGTCTTTATTGAGCCTGCCAGCAATGCACATGATAGGATAGGTTGATAACCTTAAAGCAAACACAGCATTAAATTAGACAAGCAAAATTGTCAACACAGTGTATAAATTTCTGCTCATTAATGTAAACACACCAGGTTCATAAGCACCTCGAAAATATCATGGTAAAAATAAATATCAGATTATTATTTTCATCAAATCAAGAATCACGATAATTTTATGAACAATTGAGAGGTTCAATTTATTAATCAATCTAGCCTGGTCTTACCAGACCCTCGTACTATCGTAGAGGGTCTGACATTCCTCCATTGAGAACTGATTTCAGACGGGAAGCGTGAACTCTGTTGAAGTTTGAAATGATTGTATCTGATATTACCCAATCGCTAATGTTTGATCGTGAAGTATGTAATGCTAGCATTCAGGCTAGCCAATCCTTCACCGCTAACAGAGCTAACTGAAAAATAAGACTTTTCCCGAACCCTGTGGGGAGTAAAGCCGCGACATCTTTGCCAGCAATAAAACTGGTTAAGCATTCCTCTTGCTCCTACTACAATTGCTGAATATTTGGGAGCCTAGCTGAAATGGATTGAATTACTTCTATCGACTTATTATCTTATTATCGACTTTATCAGCATTTGGTTTGGGTATGAGCATAGTGAATGAATGAATGAATGACTAGTACCCACAGGGCAAACAGCGAAGAGGAGAGACACTTTACACCCCACAGATCCAGAGCATCATTTGAGCTCAAATAAAAAAGTATACGTACCGATAGCGTGTCTATGCTCATTTAAGCACTGATGCAAGCCATTTGTCTTTCCCCTGCAGCAGCATGCCACACTGAACAGACAGAGAAACCACACACCTGTCTGCTGGCTCCTCCCTCACCCTCCTGCCTACCTGCACATACTTCATGTCAACACACTGCCATTATTATTTGAATACTTATGTTTACATGATTAGTAATTGAACTCAGTCCCTTTAAATAAATGGCCATAAGGGTAAGAGAGTCACCAATTACGGTCTATGAATAGATTTGAATTTAAATCCTAAACATTAATACATCCAGTGTAATAACCATATACCTACATATGTATCTAGTTGTCATGTTAAAACAGTCAGGTTAGTGCTAGCAAGGCAGCAGGATTTGAAAGTGGCACCTCCTCTTGGTCTCATCTAAGCTCCTCCCCATCTCATCAGTGCTCCGCCCAAAGCCACGCCCCCCTCATACTTGAACATCTGACAGCAGGGAGAGCAGAGCCGTTATGCTACATCACCACAGTTGTAAAACATCCCGTTCAAAGATAATATATCAACGTCACTTTAATACAATTATAATACAGACACTGATGACTATGGCTGTGCAATATGGTCAAAATGTCATATCCTATAACAGTACAAGCAGCACCTACAACCGGTTTACACTTACTGAGAAGCTAATGTTAGCATTGGGATAATACGTGCTACAAAAGTAGCTGAGTTGGAAAACAAATAATTACCTGTCCAACATAAAGAAAATAACTTCTACATCACTTTTCAGTCCCTTCAGATGTCTCAGTGTCTCCACTTATGTTCACTCTGGTTTGTCCTCTTATCTTTATCCAGAGTTTTGTCTTTCAGTCTTTTCTGTCTCCCTCTTTCTTCTCTTTGTCTCTTTAGCAGGGTGAGTCGTCAGAAGTAACACTGGAAGTGATATTTTTGGCTCATTTTCTCTAACATTGTTCCCTACAGAACAGATTCTCCTGCTAACTCTGTATTTCTGCAGAGGAGTGTGCTGGATATTTACAGAGACAGAGGGGAGGACAGAGGGACAGAGGAGGGACGTGAGCAGGACGAGACATGAAGGCATCTGATTGGTTCTTTCCCTTCAGACCGAGTGTCAGTTGATTGGTCAGAGTTTTTACGGTCCTGTAGCCACAGAGGTCTGATTATTTTCATTCCTTTATCTGAACACATAATGTATTGACTGCTCTCAGGGTGGATAATAATGTATAATGTATGGCCGAATTACACTTGGGAGCACTTCAGCTCTGACATCGGTGCAGTCATAGACATGTATACGAGCGTACTTCTGAGTGATGATATTATTGTGCTGACGTCGAAGTGCTCCCAAGTGTAATTCTGCCATACATTAGAATACATCCTTTTTATCCGCTTAGAAAATCACCACGTTTTATTTTGTGCAACCATACTTGGGTCATATAACTACTCACGTAATCTTATTTAAAAAGGGAAAACCTGGAAGTGCTTGGTCGCTTCTAACTTCAATTCTGTTGAAGTTGGACCACAATGAATGTAGTGGGCTATGCTAAATGCTAACAAAATAGCGCTTGAGTGCATGCGCAAAGACTAGAGAGGTATTACCAACTTGTCTAAGATCAGGGAAGAACATAGTTCAGTATAGAACAACGGTGGCAACGTGTTCCTTTAAAGAGACAGGTGCTAACACAGAGGTTTTTCAGACAGAACACAAACATGGTTCACTGCAATCGACTCAGCGTGACATGATTTTATATGATTTGGAAATTGAAGCTGCAGAGTCGAGCTGACAGCATGCTCTTTCAGTTTCTTTCTGCATAACCAAATGTCATGATTTGCAAGACTTCATTTACCACAAGATGACAGATTCATAATCAAAGTCAAACAGCCACTTTGTGTCTTGTCCACATGAGTTCTGATTACATTTGATATTAAAATGTCACTGAAATGCCAGAATATACAAATGCAGTTGAGACCTATAAAGGTCCAAACACAATGAATTCACATGCAATTTTTCCTGTGGTGAATCTTCGACAGGTGCAGGAATGTGTTGATGTTTTTCACAGCTAATATGAATCATGTTACTCTCCAGCTCTTCTGGCCATTTCAATTACCACACCTGCTCATGTGGTGGGAGTGCTAACATGTTTGTGAAAAGTGCCTCAGGCTTGCGGAAATGTGTCATGTCATACCAGCGGGAACCAAGGTAGAAAAGAGACAGATTAAGAGATCCGAGGATGTGAATAAGTGTGAATTACTGTGAGGAAGAGTTTTGACATTTCCCTCATCTTACTCTGACAGTCAAATTTTACAAATCATAAATGCATATAATAGTGCCAGCTGAGCCACTGTTCACTGTCTTCAAACATTTTGAAAGACCTGAAATGTTTAATGTTTGTTCACAAGTGGAGTATGCATACTGTACTGTATACTCCTGTAGACTCTGCAAAGTAGTATGACAAGAGAGCTAAAGCTTCACACCTTAGAGCTGTACGATGGCAAAGTAAAGCAGCTGTGACCAAGAGCATAAGAAACCTATCTAAGCCACCTAAACGTAGATTTAAAATAACCAGTGTAAGTGCAAAATAATTTAACTGCTTCACTTGGCTTTCAGACAACCCTTTACTGCTGAGGACACGACATGGAACTGAAGCCATATACTGTTGTTTTCAATTCAAACAGACTCTTTGACTAAACACTAATTTTATGTCACAGAACACATAAACTTTTTTAAGGGCAAAACATGATTTAATTAACTGTTTGAGTGCCATTGACAAGTAACACCATCAAAGAGTTTTGTTTTGTTTTTTTTTGTTGTTTTTTTTACATAGGGTCATTGATCGCGGTCTCCCGCAGCCTGTGAGAAATTTTGGGGCTTCTGTGATTTGTAGTCGGGACACAAAGAGTTAATATGTGCCACAGCAATCAAAGCAGGAAGTGTAAATGATCGTAATTAGAGAGCAAAACAAATTGATTCTGGACAAAGAGTGGTGAGTTTTGGTGAAAGTGGCCTCTGCTCTCCTCCAGATAAAACAACAGAACAAGGTAAAAACAAACATTTTTTTCATGATGAAATAGAGAGTCTGTGTTTTCAGAGACATAATACAAAATATTCTGTGGGTCTGGAAATATGACTCAAAATTGGCATTGGATTTTAAAAAACATCTGGCACTCAATGAGTTAATGATATAAAATCATAAAAACAACTAAAAATAAATATGTAACAATACAGGCATGTGTGAATGGTTATGTTCATACAGAAGATGGACTCAAAATGCCCTGAGGAAGGTGGAGAGATAAGGAAAATCCTGTGAAAAGTGGATTAAGGGCTAAAGGTAGGACTAAAGGAAGAATGGTGGGGTTAGATATGGAGTTTTTGGGGTCGGCAAATGAATGGAAGTCATTGTTGTCAGTAGGTGACTGTGCATTTTCTGTGATGTGTTCTGGTGTCACATGGTGCAAATTGTGTCTGCAGGCGCCACTGTTCATCTTCAAGAGTCTAAAGTATTCACACAGAGAGAAGAGACAAAATAAAAGGAAAGAAAGTGACTTTTTCTGTTTCATGACAACATCACACAAGGAAACAGAAGGGCAAACAGAAGAGAAACAGAACCATAAATAAATAAAGAAGTGGAAGAAAGCAAACAAAAGACAGCTCATATTCTGTCAGTCCTATTCATTCCAGCCATTGCTCTCGGCCTTCCTTTTAGCAGTGCTGAACTTCTAACAGCACCACAGTTTTCATGTATGCGTTGTCGCTGCATTAGTAGCCCGGCCCATTAGAGAAAGGTCAGCCATTCAGGCACATATCGAACACGGACATCCCACCGATGTCTCAAGCTGCTCCTTTCAAAAGGCACTTTCTCTTTCAATGGCTCGCAGAGCATTCGTATTACTGTGAAAATCAAGTTAAAAGGTCAACAAATACGGCCTCCTTTTGTATTGCAAGTGTGAGTGGGTGGTTTCCATGTTTGTGTGTGGGTGGTTGTGAGAAAAGGGAGGGTGTACAGTACTTTCTTCCATCCCCTCTTCTCCAGCATCCATGTCTACCTGTCCTCCCTCCTTCCCCAGCCTCCCTGTATCCATTAATCCATCACGTCATGTGAAGCCCATTCATCTTGTTGTCATCTTTGCGTCTGTCTGTCCTCCCTGCATTCATTCACTTTACAATTCACCTATCATCAGCTCGCCTTGTTCTCCTCCCTCTGTTATCATCTGATGCAAGCTCATAGTGTTGTTTTACACCTGTCCTGCCCTGTCCTCACCTGTCCTGTCTTTACCTGTTCTGTCTTGTCGTGTACTGTCTTGACTTGTGCTCACCTGTCCTCTCCTGTTCTTGCCTGTTCTGTCCTGTTCTGTTCTATCCTGTCCTGATCTGTTCTGTCCTGTCCTGTTCTATCCTGTCCTGACCTGTCCTGTCCTCACCGTTTTGTCTTGTCCTGACCTGTTTTGTCCTGTCCTGTTCTATGCTGTCTTGACCTGTTCTGTCCTGTCCTGTTCTATCCTGTCCTGACCTGTCCTGTCCTCACCGTTTTGTCCTGTCCTATCCTGTCTAGGGATGCACTGATCCACTTTTTTTCACTTCTGATACCGATACGATATGTGAGGTTTAGTATCTGTCGATACCGATCTGATACTGATACAGAAAAGCAGCGTTGAATCACAAACTATGTGTAACCGGATGGTTTATATTGGCTATGTATTTCGGTTCTCTGGTGTCCTTTTGCACCAGTCTGTTTTGCAGCAGATATGGCGACTGTGGCAGGTGGATGACACGCCCTTTACTGGCACCTGTAGTGCATCCACGATCTCAGCCACTCCCAGTTGTTTAGTCTTTTTCTCTTCTCTGCCGAAGCGAGTGCTGTTGACTGGCACTTCCGCTGTGCCGCAGTATCCTGGCATCTATGCACCGTGTGTGTTCTGCAGGTATGATGGTCCTCTGTTGTAGGTTGGCGCCTTGGGCTGAGATGGTGTGCGTGTGCATGTTCCTGGCCGGTTGCTGCTGCCGCTGTGGCTGCTAGCGGCTCCAGGCACTGGTGCGTGCACAATGCAGGTGACCAGTGCTACAAGCACTGACGGCTACATGACAAAGGTAACCAGTGCTACAAGCTAGATGCTATTGTGTCTGCTAGTGTGTTTAGGTGTTGTCACTAACAGTTGACTTGTTTCTCCTTAAAGTTTGTCTAGCATGGGGCTGTTGTTTGCCCTGCCTTGACTCTGGCCTCTAGCCTCTAGTTAGTTGGACTGTAGACAGTCGGGCTCCTCTCATGTACAGATGCTCTTTTAAGTGTACAGTACTAGAGTTCTATCCTGGTTCGCCCCAATCAGACTGTGCATTGTCAGTGGAGGGGTGGAGGGAAAATTATTGCAGGAGCTATAGTGAAGGATCTGCCAAGGTGGTTTCTTGTTTTTTTTTGTTGTTGTTGTTGTTTTGAGTAAGTTATCAGTAGTTGATTTGTAAATAAATGTTTTGTTTTTCTTTCTTTTTGAGTTGAGTGTGCTGTCTGCCCCTTTCTCTTCCTACAGTAACTGAACCGCTCGCAGCAGGTGTAGGAAACAAACTATGTAAATGTTTTTGAGATATATTTTGATAAATGAGATGTTTTATTGTGAGTAATAAAGACTGTGAAATTGTAATACATTGTGCCTGTATTCATTTGTGTTTGGACCTGTGTATGGGTTGTTTTTGGGAAACCCTCGCAAATTAAAGTTAAAGCAGTATACTCTTTAGTATACTGCTGCTGCTTCACCTCCCTTAAACAACACTGGAAGACCATCAGATTATCATTCACAACATGAAATCTGGGTGCCTTGGCGTTATTATAATAATACCCGAACCAAATGTTCAGCCATCCTGGCGCTGTACCTGTTTTTTCTACTGGGTACACAAATGTGGGGAAGCTGGTGCTCTGCTCGTAAAAGTGCAGCTCCGCTTAACTCACACGGAAAACCTGCCATCAGCCTCCCGTTGGACTCGTGGAGCCAGTACATCATATTCTCCAAGGTCCTGGATCATGGAAGAGTGCGGTGGGTGTAACGTGAGCAGCATCGACAAACAATCCCAATATCGGCAAAGCAAAAACCAGCTATCATTTTCTGCGCGATCCTGCTGGCGCCTTCAGTCTGACAGGCTGCTCAGTGACTAAAGCAGGACGCGACGGGCAGATACATCAGCGTCATCGAGTAAATTGTGAGTCGACACGGCGCGACTTTCACAGCGTAGCCGATCTGATTCGAGCCGATAAACTCCCGGGTCGATTGCCAAGTCGTTGACCCGCATCAAAATGCTGCATCGAGAGACTCTCTCTCTCTCTCTCACTCTCTCCCCTCTCTGCCTCCACATATAACCACATATCATTTACTGTAACACTATTCATTACATGTCACTTTACCAACACTTGTAACCTCTTAGCACCTTACTGTGTTCTTATGTTCTTGTAGTATTTATGTACATTGTTATATCACTAATATCTTCCTTTTGATCCATTTCATGTTACAAATTAATACTTTAACAATGCTCTTCGGTGGACTATTTGTTTGCTGAATTACAGGAGAAGCTTGGACAGATTCAGAAAAGATGGTTAATCTGTTTCATCAGCATGTTTGATTATTAGTTATGACTGCATTAGTAGTTTCTTTGATTTTATTTGAATGGAGCTCTGCTTCTGCCAGCACGTCTCGGTCCACTATTCTCTGCCAGCCTTACTCTGCTTTTTTGCTGATAATCTAATCTTTTATTTAGTCGTAGCTTTCGACAATCAGCTGTTGTTTGGCTTCAGAAAAGTATGCCATAGGCGTGTATGGCATTTTTGATCGTTAGTTATAACTTTGTTGTTAGTTTCCTTGATTTTTTGAATGGAGTTCTGCTTCATGACCTGCCAGCACAGCAACGCATTACAGGCAGTTTGTCCAAGTAGAGTTACCATCACGCATGCCGCCATGTTAACTCGCTACTTTTAACAGCCCTATAAAAAAATATAACAGCTCTACTTTGTAAACAAATGTGAGCCTCCGTGCAGCGCGTCGCAAGTGCAAGACATCAATCACAGTGTACATCTGCCCCTATGGATCAGGCCCATTGTCACTGATACACGATCTAGAATTTTCTTCAATATTGGAACCGATACCAATACCAATATCGGATCGGTGCATAACTAGTCCTGTCCTCACCGTTTTGTCCAGTTCTGTCCTGTCATGTCCTCACCGTTTTGTCCAGTTCTGTCCTGTCCTGTCCTGTCCTGTCCTGTCATGTCCTGTCCTGTCCTGTCTGGGGGTCAGGAAGGGTTCTGATTGGACAGTGGGCACACTTACATAATTGCTGTCTACCAGACGAAATCACACTCCAGCTGGTTACTGACTTTTGTGTCATTTCAGTTTAACGTTACACCATGGACACAAACATAATACACGCAGTCATTCTGGTAATATGCTGTGCGCCATTTCTGAAGGATAACGCAACGACCATGCACTGCTTATTCTTCTTCTTACGAGCATGCACTGAACGATCGGAATAAACTTGAAGAAGAATAAAAGTTTGCATGAAAGAGAAATAAAGTAATTCTGTTTTAAAAGCGGAATAAACCACCCACTTACTCCGGAATTAAGTTTAATTCCGAATAATCATTTTCATTCGGAATGAAGTGTTTACATGAGGCAGAATTAATTTTTATTCAGAATTAAGTTAGTGTTGTTTGGAACATGAGAGCTTTAATTCTGAATAAAACTAACTAGCAAACGCTAGCAGAAACCATTTTTTTAATAAGTATGCTTGAAGAACTTAAAATTATGAAAAGAGATGGTAGAAAGCACAAAAACACTAACGTATTTAAAGAGTTGGCTGAAAAATTTGAACAAGGAGGGTAGGAAGATAGAGTAGCTGAAGAAGTCGTTTGTCTTCTTCCTCCCTTCTCCGACACTCTCCTCATCTCCTCCTCAGCTGGTATACATGAAGCGTGATAATATTCTTATGCTGGTGCTTAAAGAGTAGGCCTATTATCAAAATGACTGTGTGCATTTTGTTTGTCTCCATGGCATAACATTAAACCGAAATGACAAAAAAGTCGGTAGCCAGCTGGAGTGCATTTTTTTGCGGTAGACAGGAATTACGTACAGTAAGTGTGCCCACTGTCCAGTCAGCACCCTTCCTGCCCCCCCGACGTTGAGTAGAATTATGTTTTCCATGTAAACTCAATTCAGAATTTTTATTTCCATGTAAACTTGAAGGAGAATATTTTATTTCCAAACTATTTAATTCCAAACAATTAATTCGGAATTAAAAAGCATCACGTAAACGTGGCTAGTATCAGACAGTTAATTCTCATCATCACTGCTAAAGCATCATGTTGGATGATGAGAAGATGAATCTGAGAGGGTTTTTTTAGAGAATCAGTGGTTTAATCTCAGTATGGGTGTAGCTCAGTCTATAGTGACTTGGGTGACTGGGGAACTAGACGGTTGCTGGTTCAAGTCCAGGTTGGGCCAAGTCTGGAGAGTGTACTGGTAGCCAGGAGTGGTGCCAGTTGCTCTTCTGGGGCACTGCATGTTTCATAATCTGTGTGTGATGTGCAACAGAAAAATAACACTAACAGAGTGAAAACTGCCAAGGCAAAGAATTTTTTTTTTCATGATTGTTGTAGATTGTTTCTTATCTTTTAAGTAAAATCATTATCATCTTGAAAAGCAGCTACAGCTCAGATGAATGATCTGAACTAAAGTATAACATATTTCTCACTGATGTAATAAATAATACAGTAACATAAAATTTACAAATTTACAAAACAAACAGTACTTTCACCCAAGAGGCAACTGCTTGTGCCCCACATGACACCAAAGGTTCAGATTTGCTCAGAGCAGTTATGTATTTATACTAGTTATATTGTTACCCTTGTCAGGTTGTTATGGTTGTGACATTGTGACATTGGAATATTGTTATCTTCCCCTTTCCAAGTAGCTTTGCTGCCAAATCATGTCCCATCAGTAACTAGAAAAGCACTCAGAGAGCACAGACCTCTGCTGCAGCGACTTTTTTATTTAAAGTTACCCCCGCCGCCAAGGAGGTTATGTTTTCACCGGGACTTGTTTATATGTATATATGTGGGTTTGTCGGTTTGCAAAGTAACTCAAAAAGTTATGGACGGATTTTTGTGAAATTTTCAGGATTGGCTGGAAGTGGTCCAACTTAAAACCAATTAATTTTTGGTGTCATTGAATCGAATCCGATCACCACCAAAAATTACTGTTTTAAATTAGGCCACTTCTGACCAACCCTGAAAATTTAGACAAAATCTGTCCACAACTTTGTGAGTTATTTTGTAAACCGACAAATAAACAAACTCCGGTGAAAACGTAACCACCTTGGAGGAGGTAATTAAGTGGCATTTTCTGCAAGCGTGATACGAGGCTGATACATGATCATGTATGAATATGAAATATTTATTAAACATATTTTTTGGTTCAGAAACGTGCAGTACCAACAGTTTTTTTGTTTTTTTTTTGGTGACTGGGTTGGTATATGTATTGTCCAGCCCTGCTTCTCTTCTGACCTCCCCTCCCTGTCTCATATCTCATCTCTTCTATCTTTGCCAATCTCACCTCTCTTTCCTCCTCTCACCTAACTTCACCTTTCCTACCCTCCCTCCTTGCTGTCCTCCATGCACACATCCATTCGCTCCTCAATTCATCCATCCATCAAATTGTCTCGTCCTTACCTCGGCTATCCTTTCCACCACACACAATATAAAGACTGGTAGTGTTTTACACCTGCCCTCTCCCTCTCCTCACCTTTCTTTATCTCGCCTCTGTCCTTCTCCCCATGCTTTCCATCTCTGCTGTTACTACCCAGTGTTTTGCATGGATAGAATTGGATTCTCTGTCTTGTCAGGAGAATTATAATTTGTCTGTTGTAAATTCTTTCCAGCATCACAATCTCTGTGGCAGTCAAAACCCAGCTTCATCAGTCCACAGTAATCTAAGTGTTAAATTGCACTGTCATTGTATTTTTTGTGTTTGCATATTGTTCTCTTTGTCTGCAGTATGTAGCGTAAGGACAAAAGACACAAGGCAGGGGACAGAGAGTTGGCAGAGTACCTGTCTATCGATTGTAATGTGCCTGAAATTAGAGTGGAGGTGTGAAATGAATATTAGATTTGTTGGTGTTTGCTGTAATTTTCTGTGGTGGAGCGCTCTGTCTTATTTGTCCATCCATCGCCTTGTTAAAGACAATTCAAGGAGACAAGGAGGGAAATTGACTGTGGGGTCGAACAAGGCTCGGCTTTGAAATCTGCATTCAGCCAACGAGCCGATACACTTGATGTTTCCTCGTTTCTCTTCCCTCCGATCTCTTTCTTGTTCTCATTCTCCCTCATCTGTAACGATCACACCTTTCTATAGAGGTCCCTTGTAAACGTAAATCTCTCCGATTTGTGCTGTCTCTCTTTCTGTCTCTTTGCTTCTTGTCTCACATCTCATTTGTACCAATCACCTGCTTCCAGCCCCCCAGAAAAACCCTGTACTCTCAAACCATTTTCACGCCGCTTGATGTATGATTTATTTGAAATTGATTCCCCCATACACTCATGGTTTTTTGATGATTCTGTCTGTGATCTGCCTGTTTCAGGGTTTTACCTGAGATCAGGAGGGTCTGGCAAACATGCTGTCTGAAGCACAGGTATGATTTAGCATGGATCAATATGCAACCCTTAAGGCGATCTATGTTAAAGCACCATTTAAATAGCTGTGTACATGTTTAAACAGTAATCAGAGTGACAGGACTCCAACAATACGAAGCATTTCCATTGATCATACACCCTAAGGATGCCAGAGATGGAAGTCTAGTTTGTTAAGGTTAGGGTACATTCATCGTCATGGTTACCTTAGTTACAGTTGGGGAAACTACCGCAATCTTTGAGAAAGAAATTATAATTTGATGACCCATCCATTATCCATCCATCCATCTATTTGAACATTCTTCCTTTGTGGACGAACAACATCATGCCTTTTCCTCCTGACCAATCTCAGAACCCATCATATATTTATTTGGGGTTCAATATCAATATAATTTATCCGCATAACAAATATCCAGGCCAAGACTTCATCTTTGGTGTGCCAGTAATCTTCTACAGTCTGATTTCAAAACTTGAGATGTAAGAAGATAAGAGATGAGATAAGATCCTTTATTTGTCCTAACTGAAGTGTTCAGTGTTACAGAAGCAAAGTGGATAACGCAACATTATAAAAAGGGCCTGTATAAAAATAAGAACCAGTAACATTAGTAAACAAAAATATGAAAAAACTATTCAATGGATGACTAAGTAATGTCGATGTGTAAACAGTGTATAAATATCTAAGTAATGAAAAACTGAGTCAAGTCAAGTAAATGAGCAGAATTGTCCAGGTGGTCTAATAAAGACAGGAGAAATGAGAAATGAACACAGTGATATTGCACAGAGGATGGAAATGGAGTCCGGAGGAGTCTGCGACTGGTTTATACTCAATTAACTTTCATTTTTAGCAAATAAAAAGCTAATTCTTTTCAGACAAGAGCCGTTGGATTCTTAAATTAGATTTTGGCCAAGGTGTTCTGCCTCTTTGCACTCCATATGAACTATTTACCTGCATATAACCAAAGGGTGCTCAAATGTGATTAATCAGTGCTACCCAGACTGAAACCAGAATGATTCCAATACCAACATGTGTTCCCACTGTCTGCAGATTCTGCATTCATATCTTTATAGAATCATAAACATAAGACAAGATAGAACTTTATTCATCTTCAGGGAAATTGGTAGGCAACTCAAAAATGTATACATGCCAAAATCAGGTTAACAATGTGGATGAAACTATAATCAGGCTAACAGTAGGGATCAGTCCAGGTTGCTCATGCATTAGATAATATCTGTGTGCAGTATCACATCTGAAGTATGGTTATGGTAGGTAGGTGAGTAGGTTATGTGCATTTTATGAAACCACTGATTGTTCTTTTTCTTAGGACAGTCAAAGTCCAGCTTTACTGTCATTATAAGACAGGAATTCACAAAATATATAAACATATATTCAGATATTGAAATTAGAATAAATGAAAGATCACAGTCAGTTTCAGGTACTGAAATATCACTAATGCAGGCTGTTTGTACCAATGGCACAGACACCTGGAAGTACTGACAATGGCATAAGACAAATGGTGCACAGAAAAAAAACTCCAAAAAATGACAAGGGATATAATTTGTTCTCATAAGAGCACACTACATCACATAGAGATATGAGAGAAAATAATTAACAAGGAATAGGTGACATGCAGTAACATAACTTATGAGCGCTGTTTTAACATAAGACACCAAGGATATAGAACTAAGAGGGACTTTTAACTGATATTTGTCCTAATGAAATGTTGACAGGAAGCTCCATTAATGAGTCGTTTATCAGAAGTGTCAAGTGGGAGAAGAGGAGTGATTATTACAGAAGGACACCAACCAATCAGTAGGACACGTCAACAATGGACTCAATGGATGTGTGAGCATGCTGCACAGGAGGTGGAAAAAAACAAAAACAAAAACCAAACAATCAAGCCAGTCAGTGACTATCAAGTCAAACAGAAGCTGTTTTTTATCCAGAAAAAGTATGGACTGAGCAGAGCTGGGTGGATACTACCCAGTGTGCATACTGCAATATCGCCAACTCTACAAGTCTTTTTCAATACAGCATGATGTTCATTCAGTAAATAATGCTTCATTTAGAATCTAACACACCATAAAGCAGGGGATGGTTTAGGGTGGGGCTACCGTGTGATTGACAGGTCACTACCGGTCCAGTGTGGGTCACCTAAAAATGTCTTATTTAGCGTTCGGCTGGACTACACTTACAACAGTTGTAGTCAGATTTTGCTACATAAGAAAAACAAGCAAATCCATTGATGAATGTATTGCTGTCATCATTGTAGCTTAGAGCGTGTGCATCTGAATGTGCTGCAGCCACAGGAGCCCACTGAACAGTGTGCAGCTTCCACTAGACTGTCGCTACCTGCTGAGTAGCTAACTGTAACTAGTCAGCTGTATCTAGTCATCAAGCTAATGTCAAGAAACACGAACAGCAGGAAAACATAAAGTAATGTGCAGACTTTTCTGCTGTCTCTGTGCTGATGTTGGTGCTGCATTTAATTGAAGCATCAGGAGCTGACAGCCCATAGCTGTGAAGGACTTCTGAATGTGCAATAAAGTCATAGCCTATTCCAGGTATTTTAATACTCATGTTCATCAGTCTTTTCCTCCAAGATTTGAAATATGTTTAACCCTTTGTGTAACCCATGGCTCAACTCTAGACACACTTTGTCAATAATATGTACAGTGAAGAATGTGGACATGGCTACTGTCTGATAGCCAGGTTGTTGTTGAAAACAGTGAGTTAAGTGGCCAGCAGTGTTTGAATTCAAAGCACGGACTGCATGGGTCCGGTCTAATGCCTGGAGGCCCGGATGTGCTGCTCCATTAGCAGCCTCGTACATCAGCAGCTGGGTTCGATACCAGCCGCCAATGCATGGACTCAGGGGGAACGACGCTGGAGACTTAAAGGGGAAGGAAGACAGATGGGCTGTAGTGTTGTGGATGAGTTGCATTAGTTAAAAAGTCCAGATTCTGTACTATGCTAGACTTAGATGAGAGATTGGAATAATGGAATATTGCCAAAAAATTTTGGGTGAAATATTTCTTTAAATTGACTCACACTTCTAGTTTTGCACATGGCAATGCTTAGAAGGCCGCGTTGAAAGCATCATGTAAGCTTTGGAAAGTTATTTTAAAAAATAACAACAAAAGTTTTGTTATGCAAGTGTTGACTTCCAAAGTCTTACATATAAGATGTTTTTTCATGGGGGAATGCAAACTGCCGAGCTGAACTTTGACTGAATTGAACTGGAGTTGAGACAAGCCCTGGCTTCACTGCAGACACCAGACACATTCCCCCTACAAAAGGCCATGAACTTCACTAATGATGTGTCTGGATGCAGCTGGGTGGCTTACTCTCCAAGCTCAACCCGAGGTACAGACTCCCACATGCACATCAGTGCATACTCCAGACAGACTGAAGCATAGACTTCTGCTCAACATGTGCAGCCTAACAGGCTTCTACAGAGGCAAAGCACATCCTTATGTTCTGCATGTGTAGTGTGAAGAAGTCCTTCCCAGAAAACAGTGCAGTGTCCTTATTATGTTGTCATTGGATGAGCCCGCTCTTTATGATTAATAACCACTGCCAGTTCAGACTGTAGTGTGTCCCATGTGTAGGCAGAATTTACCGATAGCTGCGTAGGAGTTTACTTCTCAAAATGGACCTGCACTTTTTACTGACCTGAAACGTATCCTCCCTGAACCTTTAGCCATCCTCAACCATAGATTGTAGACACTTTGTTAAGCCTTAAACACATCACCCCTCACACATTTGGAAAATGCATTTCATCTGTGACACATCTCTGAAATGAAAAATAAAAAAAAAACTTGAATGAATATCTGAAATGCACAGGGAACCCACTTCCCAGCTGTATCACACTCCAAAGGTTATGGCACAGTGAGTTGTTCTCATCACAGCCCAGCAGACCCCCACAGTATCTGAAACCTACTTTCACGCTGGAAAATCAAAACTCTGTTTGCTTAGAGAGGGTTTAATTATTACCACTGTAATCTTTGATGTGCACTCCAGAGAACACCCCATCTGGGGTCATTTTCAGTGTGCTTTGATGTTAAATGAGTTTTACGGATCTTAGAAAATCAGAGCAAGCAAAAATAATGTTTAATTTTCCAGACAAGTTTTTCAGACATGGCAGCTTCTCCTCAGTGTGGTGTATAAATCTGCCTCTAGTGTGGTGATGATTTCCAAAACTGTATACTGATATTCCTTGAAAATAATAATATATTATTATTAATATTATACTGCAAGCTGATCTCACTCAGAATAACGTACAATCACTGAAATACATTTTTCTGTTCAGGAATGACAGGAAATAACTGGAGTTTTACTTTTCCTGCTTAGTAAATTTGAAAGGCCAACCATGACAGCTCAAACTGTAAAGCATCTATAATGTTTTGTATATGCTTATGTAAAAATTATCTGTATCTCTGTTTCATTGATTGTCATGTTTGTTCCTGTGGGAACATGTACTTCCTGTTTGCTCCAGACTCCAACCTTCTCATCATAATACAATCTAGGTTGAACAGATGTGCAGCACAGCAATGCCGGGAGGACTTAGAGTAAATGCTTTTATATTGTCCTCCACAGGAGTCAGACTGAGAGTTACAATTACATGCCATATTTACATATGTTTTTTCTCATGAGTGTCCCTCTGGTTTTCTCAGTAGTTTTGAAAATTGAGACGTGCATGACGTGAAAAGAATCATTACCGTCATAACTTTTAATGTCACTCTTCTGCAAAGACATTAGGAGTGGTGGAGGCACTGTAAGTCTCAAGGACACAAAGGAAGCAATGAGAGCAATTAAGTATGTTCAGACTAATGGGTGTGCAGTATACTCCTAGACACAGCTATATTCATTGAATGGAATAAATAACACTCTTACAGTGGAGGCTAATTCTAGAATATTTAACACATACAGGGTAGTAGGTAGTAGGTCTGTCTCTCAGGACACTCTCAAACAAGTAGCACGATCACATGCTGCACTATTTAAAAATTCACAGCTCCACTTCTTGCTTACCAAAACTAAATGAATAGCCCACATTATGCAACCCAGGGAACAACATGATGCAACACAAACTACTCCTGCTACATGCTGAGCCAGCCTCCACACAGCAAAGCAAATCCACAGGAAGTTGTTTATTCTCAAGTGTTATAATCTTATTTTTCTTCAAATAAAACCTGGCAGTTTAAAACTGCAGCAGCCCCATGTGGCAGCAAGAGATAAAACATGGCCGTACTAAACTGAAAAGTCTTTAGCTGCACGTTCTTTCATCAGGAGAAAGTGTATGGTTTTGCTGGCCAGGCTTCATTAGGACAGTACTCCATTGCTCAGAGTTTCAGTTCTTTTCTTTGAGTAACAGTGAAATTAAAAACAAAAACATTTTTTTACCATAGCTAATTCACCATGTCACATACACAGACCTTTACATGGTATATCCCTTTACTTCCTGTTGCAAAATCATATACTAGAGAGCCCTACTTGGTAAATATAAGTGGTTGAAAGAGTATCTCACCTCTTGTCTGGCAGGAGGACAAATTACATTTAGTGATATGGTTCTACAGGGAAAACATGCATGAAGACAAAGCAGACGCTAAGCCTGAGAAACATTGCAGTCATAGACTGGATTTTTACCTGAATTTCTATCTGTGGCTGTGCTGCTGGAGGCAGAATGCAACTAATGTGGTTGAGTCAAACCTCTGTGGGCTGAGAAACACAACCTTTGTTTCTTGTTGCTAAGATTAAGAAAAGTCATGTGGCTGATTAACACCTCTATACACTACTAATTAGCAATAGCATTTTTTGTATAATGTCACCCAGATTACATTTTCTATCACCATCATTAGAAAACAATAATTAGCTTCCTTTTCCAGTCACAAGCAGATTCTAAACATATGCACCATGCATTTAATTTGTCTCCCCCACAAGAATCACTCATGGCAACTAAAGCATTATTAAACCCTGGAACACTAGCAGCACTTTGTTTAACACAGAAACTCTGCAGTGACTCTGAATCATACAGAAGAACTGTATGATTCATCCTCATTTCACTGCAAAACCCTAAATAAAGTGTCAGCTGGCTGGAGGGAGAGCACCAGAGAGACCAACGCTTCTGCTAGAGGAGCATTTACTGATGTAAAGGATGCTTGTTTTACATTCATTTAAGTGGAGATGAAACACTAGTTTCCTGTCTAAAAAGTGCAAATGTAGCAAGATAGCGAGCACAACTTGCCCATCTTTTAAGTGGTTATGTTTCCAGCATGCAGATGTGGTTTGTTTACAAGATGTAGTTGATGTGCAGGTTTAACAGTCATTGTGGACAGAGACATACAAAGCTCAGTTATACAGTAGGCATTCAGCATTGTTAGGACATGCTGTATTTGACCAAGTTTTTCACTACCTTCACTCAAGAAGAGAGCCATGGCAACATAAATTATTATTATATAAAAGTCATTTGGAGTTGGTTTTACTGGGCCATAGAATACTCTGCATGTGTCACTGCAAGCGTTTATACATATGCACAAATATATACAGAAGAGCTTGACAGTCAGGTGGGGATCGAAGAAGAGTGACACAGGCCATTTTACAAAGCTGATGAATGATAGTCTGTGAAGAATAACTTCCTAAAGAGAGAAGATTCACCAAACAGGAAGCTCTTCTGTTTACGTCCTGTTAATTTTTAAGAGTGGCTGTGACGAAGACGGCTTCCATCAACCTGTCTCCTCTGTCCAATTTATCACCCCGTTTACTGACTGAGCTGGAAGGAAAACAACTGTGTGCCTGCAAGTGTTTTCTCTTATATTATTCCATTATTTATACTTACTTAAACTATGCCTATATATAATAATAACATTTCCCTGTACAGTATATGCAGGTGTATAAGTCTGTTGTGACAAATGGTGTTTATTCTGTTAGTGTGTGTGTGTGTGTGTGTGTGTGTGTGTGTTTCAAAGTAGCAGGCTTTATGCCATATAGTTTATCAGGTTTTTGTGGCGGTGCTGTGCCTGCATATATTTCAACAGGAAATGAGGTCATTATGGCCTCCCCCTACCTCCCCCAGAAGACACACACACATAAACACTTTTCAGAGAAGCATGAGGTTGCATAGTTAACAGTGACACCGCTAAACACGTCCGTAATGGAGAAGGCTAATCATTAAACAAACCCACACACCTTGCCCACAGACATCAACCTGTATTTCAAGGTCTTTCCATGCATTTGGCTCTACATACCTGATGTTGTGGCCAGGTGTCAAGCTGCACTTGCACCATATCAGTGTGGTCGCTTAGTGTTTATGGCTTATTTACTGACACTCTGGCCTGGTTTGGTGTGAATGCAGCCTCACTGCTGAGTTCAATTTTTTAAAACTCTTGACACTTTCATTCAACAGAAGTCAGTGTGGACTAATCTTTGGATTATATTTCATAGCTCTGACATAAAATGCATTCAATGACCACATCTGTCAAAACTGTTTTTTTCTCTCGTGCTCAACCAGCAACTCTGTGTTTACGCTCCATTTTGCATGTTTACATTTATAAACTAGAATTACCGCTTCATGGTCACATTGGAATTAGTTAATCCTTCAGTCCAAGTGGATGTTTGCCCAATTCCCTCCTCAAGAATGGGACATGTAGAGACGCCCACAGTGATGGACACCCTGAAAACATCATGCCTCCAACCATGGCTGATGCACTGGCAGCAAATTTAAAGTCACAATTTAACATAAAACAAAACACGTGTAAATTGTCTGTAAATTCTCACTGACTCATCCACTACCAGTGCTTGGTCCTTTTAGCGTCACTTTTCAAAATAAACATCTTCACAGGAAGTTAACATCAGGCAACTACTCAGGGTTAGGGGAAGATCATGGTTTAACTCAAATGGATTTCCTCACTCTTAAAGGAGAAGTTCTGTTTTTTACACATCACTTTGGAGTCATCTGGACAATATATGTAATATTTCTGAGAATATTTGGATTTGATGATATCTATTTAACAGTGAGTGAATGGGGCACAGGATTTTCTGTGCCCCATTCACAGTAAAAGGTAGTATTCCATCCATCCATTATCTACCGCTTATCCTCATAGGGTCGTGGGGGGCTGGAGTCTATCCCAGCTGTCTTAGGGTGAAAGGCAGGGTACACCCTGGACAAGTCTCCAGTTCATCACAGGACACATAGAGACAGACAACCACTCACACTCACATTCACCCCTACAGACAATTTAAATTAGGCAATTAACCTAATCCCCACGCATGTTTTTGGATGGTGGGAGGAAGCCGGAGTACCCGAGAGAAGAAAGGCCCCTGGGCCGGGAATTGAACCCGGTACCCTCTTGTAAAAGAGATTCTTAATCTCAATGAGTTTTATCCTGGTTAAATAAAGGAATAATAATAAAAAATGGCAGTATTTTATCCCAGAAATAAGGTCCTATTTAAAAAAAACAGAACTTCCCCTTTAATACTACTCGTCTCTTTCAGATGCTAAAGTAATATTCCTTTCCTATGTTGAATACATGAGTTAGACTTATTTTCAATTTATACAATGATTTTTTTTTTAAATAAATAAATAAATATCAGTCAATTTCTGTTCCATGAGATTAAAATATCTTAAAAAAATAGTACCCCACAGCTTTTAATTATTGTACATTTCAAGTCTTTCAGTCGTCAGCTCAAGCAGCCTTTCTGAAGATAGCCGTCTAACGAAGAATGTGAACGTGCCAAACCAAATGGTAATATGGGGGAAAACAGTAAAACAAAACACCTTCATCTTTTCCTTCCAGCCTCTGCACAGAAACTCCCATCATGCATCAATCACAATGCTGTTTTGCCCACTTAGCTTTTATTGCCGTCTGTATTTCAGCAGGCTTAAGTGCTACTGGAAACTTCAACAATGCTCTCTCTTGTTGGAGTGGCCTTTCCAACACAAGGCCTCTGTCGCCTCTGCTTTAGCTGGAATGTTCCTCCTCGCTGGAATGGAGGAGGAGAAGGACAAAGACAGAGAGACACTGGAAGAAAGAAGGGCTCGACAGAGAAGATTAAGAAAGAATCTGTCAAGAGGAAAAGGCCAAGGGTAGAAAGAGAGATAGATGGAGGCAGGATGGAGAGCGAGGCCTGGCAACTAAGCAGTGCCAAGAACATGCAACTTTTCAGTCCAACACAAGACTTCACCCAGTGAAGTCTCTCTCTTCCTTTTTTATGAATAAAAGTGAGCTCCTGACTGAGTGTGTGCAGGTTCAGCAGTGATGTGTATGATGGAGTGATAAAAGATGAAGATGAGGACAGAGGGAGAAAAACAGTGACACACTGTCTCAGAGGAAGAGAAATCTCAGCACCTGCAGACGGGTCAGTTGGTTATTTCACCGTTGTGACTTTAAGACATAAAGCCCAGGATGACTTATGAGTGACGGAGGTTAAAGAAGGATGGAGAAAGAGCAGGAAAAGAAGAACTGAGATCGATCTGTGGGGTTGATGCACCTGGTGGACCATTAAACTGGGTGTCAGAGACAGGGGTTCTGCCAGCCAAAGTTCCACGGTGTCACAATTTACAGCATGCCTCACCTCTAAGCAGTCCCATAAAACACCGGGGATCCATTGTTATACAGACAGACCTTTGACTGAAGCAGCAGACCAGAGGTGATGGAGGATTACTGCAGAAGTACAGTCAGAGCAAGTGAGACGAGGGGATGAATGGAAAAATGATGCAAACTCATTCATCAGTATATATTTTAATATGCTGTAAAAAATAAATCTGAGATAAAAAAAAAAAAAGAAATAATTACAAGAGGAGAACATAGTATGGTAAAAGACAACAAGAAGAAGAAGCATCAAATAAGAACACAGTTATCATGGAATAAAAGACTCATCAGACAATCACACCACAGGCTCCATGGGAATTTTTTCTGTCTTTTGTCAAATGATTTTAAAACAGCAACAATGTAACCCGATTATCTAAATCACTTTACTTAGATTTAAAGCTGGAAGGAGCGTATCAACATGTTGGTAATGAGCTCTCTGTGTGCAGAGGAAAGCTGTGTTGCTGTCAGGTACAGCAGGTCACTGTTGAGCCAGCTGGTCTGGATTTGGCAGCATCGAGCAGTGAGGTTGCTAAGTGTGTCAGAGAACATGAAGGGCCCTTTCTAGAGCCAGTGGTTTGTCCCTTCTGGGCTACTGTAGAGAACTGGATTCCTCTGTAGATGCAAACAGCTCATTCTAAGCCAGTGTTTTTCAACCTTGGGATCACGACCCTACGTGGGGTCACCTGACATTTCTTTTTATCAATAAAATGAAAAAAAAAATACCATTAAAAATATTTTGTAAAAAAATATTTCAAATAAAATGCAGTATATAATATCTAAGAGGGCATATCTTGGTTGACTCGATACTCGATAAATGCTCCACAAAGGAGATGTGCTCCACCTGAAACACACAGAAGAGACCTTTGATACTTATTTCCCCGACTTGGACATCTTTTAAATGTTTATTGTGGCTGGTTTAAGATGCTGCAGCTCTTTCATGATTCATTGTTTGAGTTATTGTGTGTTCAGTATTAATTTGCAGCCTTGTAAATACAAGCTGGACTGACTGTGCATATCCTGACCAGGGAAAATAAAATACTCAACCTGGCTTTTCTGCATCTGCCCATAATAATACATATAATATATAGCTTAAATTCTGTCTAAAATTATGTTTATTTGCAACATAATGTAGCAAACTGTTACATGATCAAAAACAAATTAATTTTAGCCAGAAATATCTTGGGTTGCCAGAAATTTGTTGAAATGTTAAAAGGTCATGAGCCAAAAAAAAGTTGGGAACCACTTTTCCAAGCTAACGAACAGTTCTCTTTTCAGATGATTACACATTTTACTATTTATTTTTAATAATTTACGAAATGTTTGCCAACCACTCTAAATGTCACACACTTTTTTCTCCATTCCACTTATTCTGATAGGTGTCGCTGTGTTTTCAGGTTTAAGCATGCAGTGAATAGTGTGCAGTGCCTGTCTAGAGAATAGAATAGAATAGAATAGAATAGTTTTTTTATTCATCCCCCTTGGGGGGAAATTTACCTGCCACAGCAACAAAGACAAAAACACAGACACAATAGTAATAATAATAAAATAGAATAGAATAGAATAAAAATATTTACATATTTACAATGAACTAAAATACAATGGAAAAATATATAGATATATATACTTGTACAGATGAAACTGTTTAAAACACAATTATTATTGTGGCAGTGCAATTTTCAATTTTTTTGTGCAAAGTGGTAGTGTGATGACAATGACAATAACAATGACAGTGATGGAGATGGAGATGAGTCCAGATTGTGTTTACATCAGCCAGTGATGCTGATGTTGTAAAGTTTTATTGCTGATGGTATGAATGACCTGCGGTAGCGCTCCTTCTTGCAGGGTGGAAGTCTCAGTCTGCAGCTGAAGGAGCTGCTTAAAGCCTCCACAGTCCCATGCAGAGGGTGAGAGGGGTTGTCCATGATGGAGGTGAGCTTAGCTAACTCCTCCTCCTCTCACCCACCTCCTCTATGGAGTCCAGGGAGCAGTCCAGGACAGAGCTGGCCCTCCTGACCAGCCTGTTCAGTCTCTTCCTGTTTCTCTCTGTGCTCCCTGCTCCCCAGCAGACCACTGCATAAAAGACTGCAGACGCTACCACAGTGTCATAAAAGGTCCTGAGCAGAGTCCTGCAAACTCCAAAGGACCTCAGTCTCCTCAGCAGGTGGAGACGACTTTGGCCCTTCTTGTACAGGACATCTGTGTTGTGAGTCCAGTCCAGTTTATTGTTGAGGTGAACACCCAGGTACCTATAGCTCTCCACCATTTCTATGTCCAGGCCCTGGATGTTCACTGGTGCTGTCTGGGGTGTCTTCCTCCTGCGGAAGTCAATGACCATCTCCTTGGTCTTACTGGCATTGAGCTGAAGGTGGTTATGCTCACACCAGTCGACAAAGCCAGTGATGACGGTCCTGTACTCCCGATCGTCCCCCTCAGACACACATCCAACAATAGCTGTGTCGTCGGAGAACTTCTGGAGGTGACAGCTCCCAGAGTTGTATCTGAAGTCCGATGTGTACAGGGTGAAGAGAAAGGGGGAGAGCACTGTCCCCTGTGGGGCCCCCGTGCTACAGACTACCATGTCCGACACACAGTTCTGAAGCCTCACGTACTGTGGTCTGTTGGTGAGGTAGTCTATGGTCCATGCAGCCAGGTGACAGTCTACTCCCACACTTTCAAGCTTCCCCCTGAGCAGAGAAGGCTGGATCGTGTTGAAAGCACTGGAGAAATCAAAGAACATGATCCTCACAGTGCTGCCAGTGTTCTCCAGGTGAGTCAGTGATCTGTGCAGCAGGTAGATTACTGCATCATCCACTCCGATGTTTGGTTGGTAGGCAAACTGCAGCAGGTCCAGATGTGAGCTCACCATGGGGCGGAGGTTCCTCAACACGATCCTTTCCAGGGTCTTCATCAGATGAGAAGTGAGGACCACAGGCCTGAAGTGGTTGGGCTCCCTGGGGTGCGTCGTCTTTGGGACAGGAACCACACAGGAAGTCTTCCACAGCTGTGGGACTCTCTCCAGACTCAGGCTCAGGTTGAAAATGTGCAGCAGCACCTGACAGAGCTGGTCTGCACAGTCCTTAAGGAGTCTGGAGCTGATGCCGTCAGGGCCTGTGGCCTTCCTTGCCTTCATCCTCTTCAGTTCACTTCTCACCTGGTCAGCTGTGATGGAGATGGTTTTGGTGGTGGTGGTGGTGGAGGAGGATGAGGTGAGGATGGATGGTGGTGGTGGTGGGGTGTTGGTGCTGGATGAGGATGAGGTGGGGAGGGGTGGTGGTGATGGTGGGGGTGGCAGAGGGCTGAGGTGTTGTGAAGAAAGAGCTCATGTTGTGAAGAAGCGCTCATCCAAACAACTTTTCAGATACATATGTTTGCTTGCTAGCAGTCTGTCTCTTCCTTTCCTTCCTTCCTTCTTTCCTTCTTTGTGCGTAACAGTCTGGTATAGATCTGTTTAATGGTGTCAAAGCATTGACAGGAATGTGTGTTGCGTCACCAGTGTGCTCAGGCATGTGCACAAAAACAAACCAAACATAATAGTAATATTTTCAGGTTTTTTTTTAAATGAATCCTCTGCCTGTTATTAGAACTGCAGCACTGATTCAAGTCAGACTGTGCTGCTTATTGTTCTTTCTGAATGGCGAGGCTCTGACACATACGCAGATTGAGTCTTTATACTAACAAAGCCGCGTTTGACGTGGAATGATGGATGAAGGGCGCCAGTCCACAGCATGTGGAATGTGAATGAAAGGAGACTTGTCCTTTCTCCTGCTGTGACATGCCAGCATCTCTGCTGTGCAAAAAACCTGTTAGGAAAAATGCTTTATAAGTACACAGACCTGGGTGACCTCAAGCAAAGGTGCAGTCAGGCAAAAAAGCAACAGACACATTTATCAAATCCTTTAAGTTTAAATGGTCTATCAGTTTTTGCCTAGTAGGGAAATGCTAAAGATTGTGGGTATTGCTGAGTCAGGTCCGTGCTGTTTTCAACAGTAAATCTCCCTGGTATCATCATATTGTTCCTGCTCTTTGAGAGGAGCTTCCAAAGATATGAAATGCAAAGAAGCTCTGCTTTCAAACACCTTTATCTCTGGGATATTGGTGATGTTACATACTGTACTTATGCTGTTATGTTATCTTTGCCTGATTATTTTGAATGGGAGAACATTTGTTTTTGATGCTTCTGGTGTGGACTCCCTAAATATCAATCAATTCAGTGTGTGGATCTCTATGCAGCATTGTTTGGTGGCAAAATTTATTAAAGTTGAAGGCTAGTAAAAAAAAAAAGCTCTTTAATTAAAAAGAACCCAAAGTGTAGAACTTTAAATATTTGCTTTTTGTTATTACTTTGAGAGACAGTCAGTGTTTACACAAATGAATATGCTTTTTCAAGCTTTACTTTTCCTTTCTTTCATTCAGTTATCAGATAGTGAGCTATCTTCTATACAGCCTTGTGATGATGTGGTATAGCTGGCATTATGAACACATTGTTTTATGGTTTACATACCTCAGTTCTTTTGTGTTTCCATGTCTTGGCTCTTGGTCGTCGTTCCTGTTGTAATGTGATTGCTCTTTGCCGTCGTCACGCATGTAGCCTCCATAACAGTTTCTTTCTTTCTTTATCAAACTTATCAAACCTATCCTGTTTGATAATGGGTTGTATCAGTGAGGGGCTAGTAGCCTGACAGTGTGAACACAAAGGGTTTCGGGGCATGGGGTGGTTCAGGGCTATTAACACTGAGGTAACCCCCTAATGGTCCTAGCCTGGCCTGGATCGACAGTCTGAAACTGGCTTATGATCTGCTCTGCTCTACCTGACCATGCATTTATGGATCCGACAGACAGACGTGACAGTTTAACATGTAAATACATGATTTCTTATCACCCACGCAATAAATTAGATAAAGATTTGAAAGCAGTTAATATTTTGGCCTGCTAGGGTTGACATTTAAATGGATGGATGCAAAAAGTTGCTTCAACACGAGGGTTTGACGATCATTTACATGATAAATACTTAAATTGCGTAAATTCAATTGTCACTACGTGACAATTTACGTTTGCACAATATTTTGGCGAAAAAAACAAAATAGCAATCATTTTGATAGGATACACTAAATAAACAAAAATGCCACATTTGTGTGCTTGTAATCTGCGAACTGGTTGTGGCCGATCTTTCAACTGGCTCTGCTTACCACCAGGTAGGTTGATCTGTCGTAAAAAACAATCTGTGCGCATGCGCTGGTGAAGCAACATGATTGAGTTGTAACTTTGCCGGTTTGCTGTAACAACGCAGCGATTGGCTGTTTGTGAAAGGAGGCGGGACAGATGCCATCTTTGCTGTTTACAGATCTCTCCATTTAAAATGTTCTGAGTGGTCTGTCTCATTGTTAAGCCTGCTGTGTTGCATTTGTGTTTATCAGGACGCATCACTTAAAAGCATTGATCGTTGGAGCACATGCATGTGACTAGCAGGCTAACAGCATCATACTCCAGTTTGCTACATTCTAGCATTTTGTCAAACACTGATGTTACTCTGTGATCAGCTCTAAACTCACAGCAGCCTTTCTTTCTTTGGTATGTAAAAGGTCAAGCCCAGTTCAACCAGACTGAACTCGGTGGTTCACCAGTACATCATCAGGAGTGAATGTCTCATTCTTTTTCCCATCTGTTTCTACTGAAATTCATTGTGAAATCTGTGACCGTATCTGAAATTACTCCATATTATATATGCTATACAAATAATACAGTTTTTAACAAATTTATGAGACCATCTGCCCTGTTTGCGTCAAAGAGCCTCCAGCATCTTCTGCTTTTTTGTAAAACATTTGAAACACAACAACAACAATTATATTTCGTATTAAATATGTGTATATACTGGTGGTTTAATTACATAAACATAAACAAAAAAAAATTAACAGCAATAATTAATTAATTTAGGGCAGTGGAGCAAGCACCTTCCACTGGTGTTGGTCTAATACATTTGTTAAGCACTGTATACAGTACTGAATATAATGTGCTACATGCTGTGGCTTTTGCATGCAAATGTGTATGGTATCTATATAATTTACATTACATGTTTGCTTTCATCCATGGACATGTTTCATGTTTGTGTGTTTACCCAAAAGTGTTCTTGTGTTTGTGTGGGCGAGTGTGAGTGATTGATGTGTATTTGCAATTCTATGTATATATAATATTGTGTGTGCGTGGTTACCTGTTTTTGAACCCATGTTCAGCGTCTGTGTGTGTGTGTGTGTGTGTGTGTCTGTGTGTGTCAGTCAGGGGTAAGTAGGCCACCTGATCCCCTGCTGAATAATTGAAGTCCAGTCAGGGAGAGAGAGAGAACATGCTGATGATGGAGGGATGACAATATGGAAGAAAGACAAAACAAAGGAAGGGGTATATTCACAAAGCCTGGATCCTCAGGGTTCAGGAGATAATGAGGTAATGACAAGGTGAGCAAAGTGTCCTTGAGCGAGACACTGAACCCCAAGTTGTATGAAGGAGGTCGAAACATACCGAGCACTCTGTCCTCCTCATACAGGGAGAGGAGGTGGAGAGCTTCAAGTTCATCAGAGCTCTGCAGCGTTTGCTTGGAGAAGAAAGTTTTTACGTTTTCTACTTTAACTACATGGAACATTTTGCAGTCAGTGCTCAACCTCCAAAATGTGATATCTCTATGATAAATCCCATTATATCCAGGCTGAATGAGTGCAACTATTTTACTTTAGTGCAGATGTTTTGTAAGTGCAGTTGTTGTTTGTATCATTTATGTCTATGTATAGACATAAAAGTCCCTGGTCAGCCTGACAGGCTGCCAGTGACTCAGTCAGAACGTCATTGGGTCATTTATTTGCCGATTGGAGGGGCCGATTGGAGTCAAACTGCAGCGCCAACCTTTTCACACTTCATGCAGTGTGAAAGGGGCTTTAGAGGACTTGCTTGTTATTATACCACATACATTTTAATAACAATCACTCATATACTACACTCAGTGTACTCCCTTACCTGCTGCAAAACTGTCCACATCCAATGTATCTGTGGTTTTCAGAAACATAATATTCAACAATTCCAATGTTTTTTCCTGGCGACTGGGTTAATGTCTCAGTCAGAGCTTAAGTCTTTAACAAAGCCGTAGTGAAGCACTTTGGTCATGGGAGGATTTTTTTGGGCCAAGGATAATCCCTGGTGGGTGTGCTGATTATAAGACAGACTGGACTTTCTGCAGTGTGTGCAGACACAGCTGTCTCATTTCATGTTCACCGTCCTCCAATCCTCTTCTCTGTTCTTCTTGGCCTAGATATAGGCCCTGTTTACACGACAACGGTATTAGTATAAAACGCAAAGGTTTTGTTGTGTTTCGGCCTTCCGTTTACACGGTAACACCGTTTTAGATGACCTAAAACACAAATTTTAAAAAATGGCCTCCAGAGTGGAATTTTTCTCAAATGCAACAACTTCTCTCGCTGTGTAAACAGGAAGCTGGAATTATCAGGTAAAATGCTGCCGTCACGCGCCGCTTTGCGCATGCACATTACACTTTATATTAGTTGCTATGCGCTAACTGCGCAACAACGTTACTACAACAATGGGGATGACTAGTTGCTACAGTCGCAGTCTATCTATACCGCTGGATTGTAAAACACCCGGTAAGGCTATGAAGACATGGAATACACCATTTGAAAGGCGAAACTGTGAGGATTCGTCCACATTTCAAGTTAAGTTGGTCGAACTTTTATATCTCGTGCGATGTTATCGTCAGCCACCTCACTTGTGCGTGAGATTATAAAAGTTCGATCAAATTAACTTGAAATGTGGACGAATCCTCATAGGTTTGCCTTTCAAATGGTATAGTCCATGTCTTCATAGCCTTACCAGACGTTTTACAATACAGCAGTATAGATATGGTGCAACCGTGACAGTTTACAGCTGGGGTTTGGACCCGGAGGTGGTTTGTGACGTAGTGACTAGCCATCCCCATGGCAGACAAAGCTCTCACACAGAACCCGTTTTGTCTCCATTGTCTACTGTGTTTCTTTGTGAAAACAAAGTACAGCCAGCCGCAAAAACACAAAGCATTTCTGCTTTGTGTTTTCGCGGCTGGCTGTACTTAGAGTTGTGCCTCTACAAAGTTAACTACCGGCCTGGCATACATACTACAATATTTTTTGTTCTCCCAGCGATCTAATGTAACCGCAGTTTTTTTTTTCCCTGTTGTCATGTAAACCTAACAATACTCTTGTGTTTTCATGTGACACGTTGTCGTGTAAACAGGGCCATAGTTTTTCGACTACTCCTGGTCCGCCCTCCTCCGTTGTCCTTCACCTCCTTGTTTGTCTCCTACAGTGTTTCCTCATTGCTTGTCACCTGCTCTGCTGCTATCACCTTATGGTCTACATTCCAACATGCAGAGAAGAGGATAACCCGTTTGCCTTGTGTGTCCTCTTCACTCCACGTCCTTCATTTTTCTCCCTGCTTTCCCCTGACCTCACCATGTTTCTTCTTTATATCTATTCTGTGTAATTTGCATTGTCCTTCCCCACATTGTTTCCCTTTCACTTCCTAATCTAAGATCTACATCTTCTATTCTCTGTTGTGTCCTTATTCCTATTATCCCCTCTCTCCTTCACCTTTCCTTTCCCTTCTTTTGTGTTTCATTTTCTTTCTCTGTTCAACTTAACTTTACCAAATTATGATCATGTCCCTTTTCCCTCTTTGTCCTGCTTTCTTTCTTTTACTTGTACCACAAAAACTCTCATTTCACACTCATATTTTTCCTTTTGATTTCTTTTTGTCCAAAATGTTTAAATTCTGCTCAATTTCAGCATCCGCTTTTCTTTTACATCTTTTTCTATGGCTGACTTGCCCCCATGCCGCTCACACTCTTTCATGTTCTCCTCTCTTATTCATACATGTAGGCTTTAGCTTCTGTAATCTCTTTAACGCTTCTCTCCCTCACTGACTATCTCCTTACATCCCCTCATCTCCCCCTCTTTTTCATTTACAGCATCCTGTGAGGCTGCTACTCCGTTCAGAAGAAACCACAAACCGAGCTCATGAATGCTAACTAGTAACGACTTTGTCATGTGGGAAAGATCAAACCCAGGTAAAGTTCCTTTTACACACTGAACTAAAGTCTTTGTTGACAGAGAAAGTTGCTGTCATATTAACACTCTCTCATTTGGATTACAAGCAGGCTGAAAATGAGACTTATATAATGCAACGAGTCAATTCAGAGAATCATTGGTTAGGATCTGTGGATGCTGTTTAGTGTTGAAACATTTTCTCAATTTTTCTGCACAGCTAATTGAGCAGACTCAGACAATGGAAATATCATGTTCCTTGTGTTCACATATAACACAGGAAATACTATATATGAACTACGGCTGAGAATGGGTACATGATACCTTTACTGTATATAAATAACCCAGTACCAAGGAGTAGCAACACATTGCTTGTGCTCCGATCCTTTCCGATCTGCTACCAAGTGAAATTCAGAATTCAACTTATGATACTGTTCTGATATGATGTACAAAAAAAAGACTAAAACATAATGTAAATTATTGCTTTATAACGATACAAACCATCCGACTAAAAAGTAATTACAATTCTAGCTTTATAATAAACACAAAACATCACACAAAAATTGACAGCATCTGAACACACATCTCCTCCCTGAACATTTTACCACAGACTTTCAACTGTCACTTACAACGATGTGAGCAACCATTTTTGTTTTTGATTTTTATTTTGTTACCCAGTTATGCACTATACTGTTAATAATAGTCAATAAATATCCTAATTCACCATTTTTACAATAGCGCATTAATATGGTTGGCAAAAAAATGCATGGATTTCGCCCCAAACTGAATGAGATTAGCATAAAGTAGGTACTGGATGCCTGTAAAGGGGATCCTCATGGATACTTATAGAACCAATGTGCCGTCACATATGTTAATGTGAGAGGAAATATGCCATTCCAGTTTTTACTTTGCCAAGATTTTTGTAGCATTATTTGCCGCCTTGTGGTTGATGCCATGCTTGATTCATATGATGAAAATATTTTGCCAAGTAAAAAAGTGGGCCCACCTAAGACAGGAGTCTGATTAACCTCCTGTTTCTCTCTTTCTATAATACTCTGATACTTCCCTGCAGGTTTCAGATATGTTTATTCATGCTGTGTTTCATTTAGAATTCAACACTCCAAATGAACTTTTTTATTATCTTCTCTACAGAAAGGATATCACCATCACAGCATCCACCTCCCATCGATCCCTAAATCCCACTGGGTGCTCGGTCAGGGTATTTGGAGTCAAGTGCAATTTAGTTGAACTATGACTGGCTCTCTCCACTGGAAACAATGACCTTGTTGTGCACCACGTTGAGATCTGTTAAAGAAAGCAAACGACACACTGGTAGCTCATAAAAGACAACACACACAGCACAGCCGAGCTCGACCGTTGTCTTTCACTGTGCTGAATCACTTTGTCCCAGTCTCCTTACAGGAGCATGACAACATTGTGTCTCATGTTTGATCATTAAATTCTCCAGTTTTCACCATATAAATACATTCCTCATGGTTCCACCTCATGACCTTAACTTATCCTTCCCCACTGATACTGATACAATAGATAATGTAATCAAGGAACATGCTTATGCTTTCCAATAAGAGTTAAGAGATGATGTTTGATGTTTGTTCACCATTAATCATTCCATTGTGACTGACAGGCTTGAGCACTGGGCTGGCATCTCAAACAGCCTTTGGCCGGCTACTTCTTTATATGACAAATAATAGATGACAGTCTCCATCAGGCATTATGTTTATACTTGTGAGCTTCAGTGCTCATATCTTAGGCCTTTTCTATTTATTTTGCGTATGCTTACCCTGTGGCTTTGGTTGCTTTTGCTCTGCCGTGGCAGGAGGCATTATGTTTTTGGGTTGTTCATGTATCTGTCCTCTTACTGTAGATACAGGGGTTGGACAATGAAACTGAAATGCCTGGTTTTAGACCACAATAATTCATTAGTATGGTGTAGGACCTCCTTTTGCGGCCAATACAGCATCAGTTCGTCTTGAGCCATTCATCCTGCAGAATAGTGTTCAGGTCACTACGTGATGCTGGTGGAGGAAAACGTTTCCTGACTCGCTCCTCCAAAACACCCCAAAGTGGCTCAATAATATTTAGATGTGGTGACTGTGCTGGCCATGGGAGATGTACAACTTTCATTTTCATCAAACCACTCTGTCACCAGTCTTGCTGTGTGTATCGGTGCATTATCATCCTGATACACGGCACCGCCTTCAGGATACAATGTTTGAACCACTGGGTGCACATGGTCCTCCAGAATGGTTCGGTAGTCCTTGGCAGTGACGTGCCCATCTAGCTCAAGTATTGGGCTGAGGGAATGCCATGATATTGCAGCCCAAAACATCACAGATCCACCCCCATGCTTCACTCTAGGCATGCAACAGTCTGGGTGGTACGCTTCTTTGGGGCTTCTCCACACCATAACTCTCCCGAATGTGGGAAAGTCAGTTACGGTGGACTCATCAGAGAACAATGTTTCACATTGTCCACAGCCCAAGATTTTCACTGCTGGCACCATTGAAACTGACGTTTGGCATTGGCACAAATGACCAAAGGTTTGGCTATAGCAGCCTGGCCATGGATATTGACCCTGTGGAGCTCCTGACAGACAGTTTTGGTGGAAACAGGAGAGTTGAGGTGCACATTTAATTCTGCAGTGAGTTGGGCAGCTGTGGTTTTATGTTTTCTGGATACAATCCAGGTTAGCACCTGGACATCCCTTTCAGACAGCTTCCTCTTGTGTCCACAGTTACTCCTGTTGGATGTGGTTCATCCTTCTTGGTGGTATGCTGACATTACCCTGGATACCGTGTGCTATTACTCTGCTAATTGAACCTTCATACTCTATTCTTACTGGTGCAATGTGCAATCAGTGAAGTTTGGCCACCAGGCTGGTCACATTTAGCCATGAAACCTCCAACACTAAACTGGCCAACCTCTGTACAGCACATACCCCAGTGTCAGAAACCCCAGGAGGGAATCTCTTACAATTTGGCACCAACTCCACTTTTGAGCATAACTCTGGAATTATTTTTCTAACAATATATAACAATTTCACACAAGTCGAAAGTCTAAAAGGATGGAATGATGACCGCAGAGGCATATTGTGAGGTTTTATCTTGGCCTTGCTATTTGGAGACAATTTTCATCTTGAAATCCACTTACGAGCATTCATCATAAAACATAACTCTTTGAGTGCATTTCATGTTTTGATTTGTTAATGTTGGTGTTTTTAGTGGACCTGATACCTGAAAAGGTTACTAACAAAAAGGTCTCCATCCAAATATGATTTGGTATAAAATAAAGAGCACTTGTGTGTTTTTCTGTCTAACTGGATGAAGCCTCAGTAAAACCAAAGCAGCCAGTTTAAAAATGCAGCAGTAAGACTTTGTGCAAAGACCCCATGCAGGGATCATATTACTTCATTATTGGCTTCACTGCACTGGTAGGCTTTATGTCCCAGATTAATTTAAAGATCACCTGCTGCATATGGCCAAGAACAGTACAGTTCATATAAAGCGTTCATTTTTTCTTATGCTGGAGAAAATAGCCAGGGCACTTTGGTATGTTGACTAGGGGATCCTGACAAAAAAAGGGGAAAAAAAAGGGGAGTTTTAGGTCATACCATCGATCCATCACACCGCTGGTCTTCTGTTTGGAACAGCTAGTCCAGTCTGTTTTACTGAAACGACTAAATATCAGGTATCAAGTGGTTGTACAGCATACAGCAGAGACAGGACAGACAGAGAAAAGGTGAATGTGACGTTGTTGTCCTGTGCTGTCGGACAGTATACTGAACTCTTGACGTTGCACAGTGTGTGTTCTAGTTAGCGGATTTCTTTACTGTGTGCTTTGGTCCTGGTAGTAAATCTGGTGCAAACAGAGGCTCTGAGCTCTCTGTGTGTTTCTAATGTGACGATCGGTTTAAACTGAAGGTGCTGTTGCATTTATTGCAGCCACTCTGGATGAAGGGCATTTCAGGTAAATGTCTACTGATGCTGTTAAATCCTTTTTGTGCTTTAAAGTGAAAAGTAACTCTAAAGGCCTGTGTCTATAAAGTGTCTTTCACTGGCAGAAGGTGCTGGGGATCGCTTCATCCATCGTTTCAACACTATCTTGACAACATATGACAGAACTAATTAAGGCTACGTTCAGACTGTAGCGTGAAGTGACCCAAATCTGTTTTTTCTCCCCTATGTGACCTCTATCTGATCTTTTAATTACAGTCTGAAGGACACGGATCCAATTTTTTTCAAATGCGACCCAGGCCACTTGGATATGTGGTCCTAAAACTGATACATATCTGATCTTTTGACATGCGACTTCAGTCTGAACGGCCAGGTCGCATTCATCCAACCTACATGCTACAGCCAACAAGCTTACAACACATATGGCAATAACAGGATAAAACCCTCACCAGCAACAGTCAGTGTCTGAACAATCTGCTGTGAAAAATGTGTGACATGTCATAACACTCTAGATAGACAGTTACACAATAAAACAAACTTCTCTTCCATCTTCTTTGAAATGAGTGACGAGTTCAGCCAAGTGATTGGTCTGAACTAGAGCAGTGGTGACATAACCACAATTTTTTTTCTCATGGTGGCCACATTCTGACTAGAATTACATGTAGAGTCACTTTATCGATTGTGGCCTCTTTTTAACTCTTTGAGTGCCAGCCGATTTATAAAACAGAAAGTACCTTGTTCCAGCGTTTTTGCCCATTTTGAGTCATATTTCCAGACCCACAGAATATTTTGTACTATGACTCTGAAAACACTAAGTAGGTCAAATGAAAGAAGAGACTCTCTATTTCATCATGAAATTTTTTTTTTGTTTTTTCCTTGTTCCATTCTTGTTTTATCAGAGGTAGAGTAGAGGACACTCCCACCAAAAACGTCACTTTTTGTTCAGACTTTTTGCTCTCTGATCATGATCATCGTCCACGTCCTGCTTTCATTTCCGTGGTGTATATTAACTCTTTATGCTCCAACTTCATCTCCCAGAAGCTCCAAAATTACTCACAGGGTGCAGGAGACTGCAACCCGCTGCTGAAAAAAACACTTTGACGTATTATTACATTGATGGTACTCAAGTGTGGGATTTTAAACGTCGTAGAAATACGTTGATGGCACTCAAAGTGTTAAAGGGATTTCCAGAAAAGGTAATTCTGTCCTGTTCCTTGTGTTCGGTGTTTTATAGGATGAATTCCTCTCATTAATGCTAAATGATGAAAAAAAAATGGTAAATGCTAAATTGCACATCTGGATCCTTTTTGTTGTTTCGTCATGATATTTTTTTGCTCTCTCATCAGAGTGGTTCAAATGACGTCTGACTGCATAAAATCTTTCAGCTATCTCAAATATAAATGGCAAAACGATTTTGGCACCAGTCAAAGAGTGAGAGCTTCCTTTTAGCACCTCATTATTCTAAATCAGCGTTCAACAATGAAGCACGGATGAGGAGGAAATCATTTCTCCTCTTAACGGTAGCCTCAATGGAGTAGAAAGCAATGCTTCCGTGAGATTTCAAATGTGAAGCGAGGAGCATGATGGGACTGGAATAATCTTTCTATCACGAGTAATCACTGTCACTAATTGCTCTCTCAACCTACAAGTACAAACTCAACAGGTTCAGCCATCTTCTCTGAGGGCTGCTGGGAGTCGTACTGAGAAAAGCAGAGAATCACAAACTGAATTACAACTAGGTGAAGCAGGTTAGGAGGAGGTTGTGCTTGGAAAGCTTTCTCCCAAAATAACCCTGCATTGGAAATTAATGAAGCATGACAGTTTATGAGTATTCAAGGGTGGATTATTCCTTCAAGTGTCCCAACAACGTGACTGGCTTTGAATATTAGGCTTCATTGAATTGGGGGTTTGTCACATCCATTCAAATTCAGCGCCTGGCTCTGTATTCCAATCATTAAAATGAAAGGCATATCCAAAGAGTCCCATTTTCCACAACGGCCTCATTTGAGCTTTTCAAGATCAACATGTTACATAAATAATAAACTCTCATCCTAATGTCCATCTCAAGAGTCGGGACTGGGAGATTACTTTGTAAAGTGTTCCAATCCCGTTCTCTTTTGATGTTGACCGTTCAGGAACGCGAGCCAAATCTGTCGCTATGTCATCTCCTGTTATATTCAACAACAACCGAGAAGAGAGGACGGCCTGACATGCAGACAAGAAGGGGAAAAAAAGTCTTTCTGTTCCAAAAATAAAAACAAAATATATTTTTAATTATCTTAACTTGTCAGGCTACTCACAAAGGAAGAATATCCCCCTTGATTTCAAATCCCTCGCAATTTCATACTGCATTTTGTTCTAAGTATGATTGTCACATAATAAGACTGTTTGGGCAATTACTGCAGCTTTCATGGGGGAATTACTTTTGCACTTCATTAAAATGAAGCAGAGAATATAATTGCGTCTTTTTTTCCTCCCCCCTCCCTTCGACGGTCCTTCGCTTCCATCTCTGTCTTGTTTCTTTTTCTCTGGGAATCGTCTCTCGCGCCTCTTTTACGCAGATTCATGGGAGCTCACGAACCCATAGAAATGTATTTGAAATTGCAAATAGCTCAGAAGAGTAAGCCTCTTGCATCTCTGGGGAGATGAGACTCGGATTCAAGGTTTTCACTTTCAAAAACAATATACTTATTATGGCATTTTGTCTGCGGGGAGAAATCACTTCCTCCTTCCTCCCACCCCCCTCTCCTTTTCTCCCATCCTTCTATTCAGCAAAGATGATTTAAAGGCTTGTTTAACACCGTCAGAGGCGTCTTTGCTTTGCAGAGCACATGTTGTGCAAAGTGTGCAAAGGGGTGTGTGAGTGGAAGGATTTGCATTTGTTTATGGCAGAGTGTGTGTGTGTGTAGATCTGTGCACAGAGAAGCATATGTTTGCTACTGTGTTAAAGGTGTCTATCTCACTCTGTGCTTCTGCAAGTGTTCCTTTGTATCTGGATGCTGTGTGATGAGCATGTATGCATCTCTGCCGACATGAGCAAAACACTCACTGAGGATGTAACCTTTGCCTGCTACTATTTCACTCCTCTCTGCTGAGGGAAGCTGTTTCACTTTATTTACATTACAGCAGAGATGAAAAATAACTCACAGACAGCTTGCCAACTCAACATGACGTGTGAACACATTTAACGTCCAACCTTCTGCAAAACAGTCCTCCTCATCATACAAAAAGAAATCTTGCTTCTTTTTTCTTAATCTTTTCTGACCTTCTGATCTTTATATTTTTTTAAGAAATGTGTCCAAACGAAAGTGTGTACAACACAATAGTAAATAAGTTAAATTTGACCTCATGATTTTTCAGTCTTGTAGCAATGTATTCAGTACATGAAAACCACGAGCAAACTGGAGGGAAGCCGATTTATTCATATCTTCTTCTCGAACAAAATCAAGGTCAGTGTGAGGTTATGTGCTCTATTTTCTGAACTGAATTTCCCGCAGGATACAGGAGGTCATCACAAAAAAAACTGCTTGTTCATAATAGGCAGCATACAAAAAAGTTCAGTTTCAGATTTGTTCAGTTAACATTTTACTTTTTTATCAAATCTTTGGCATTACAAAGTAAAAACTTAAAGCTATAGTCTGTGATGTTGGAGAGCTAGCAAGTTTTGAAAGCGGTACCTCCTCTAAGCTCCACCCCCTTCTCCCCCTCCCATCAGTGCTCTGTCACAAAGCCACGCCCCCTGCTAACTCTGTATTTCTGCAGAGGAGTGTGCTGGATATTTCCGGTAATGGTGAAACGTGATGAAAGACAGTGGAGGCATGGGCAGGATGAAATGTGAAGACATCTGATTGGTTCTTTCCATTCAGACTGAGTGTCAGTTGATTGGTCAGAGTTTTTACAGTCCTGTAGCTGCCACAGAGGTCTGATTCTTTTCTTTCCTTTTTCTGAACCCATAATGTATTGACTGCTCTCAGGATGGAAGGACCATTTCACCCAGTAGAACAAAAAGTGCTTCTGAACAGAATGACAGACTATAGCTTTAACTTCTGCTTGACATACATGGCTGTACAAAACTGGCAAATGCTTAATTATATCTGCAAACCTTGTGAGGAAGTAGAGGAATGGTCTTATAAGTTCAAGACAAACATTCAGTACTTCACACCCACTGGTTACATGACAATTTCAGTTCCTTGTCTAGATAAAACATTATTAAACATTTGCTTTACATCAGTAAGTATCAGTATCATATCCATGTTTCCACTATATAATCATCCATATGCATTCATATTCCAGGAGAAAACTCATGATTTTGAGTTTTCTTTATTTTGTCATAAATGTGTTCCACCTCATCACTGGATGTTGTCTTTCCACTGAGTCTCTTGGATGTCACCAACTAATCACATCCAAACCAATGCAACAGACTGCAGATAAAATATATTTTCACTTCCAGAGATGAGTCTAATGTTATATTGGACATTTCAGCCCACTGCTTCCTTGATGTGTGATGTCATCTGTCTACAGCTTGCCAGAGTCCTGTTGCTCTCTTACCTGCACAGTCTGAGAAAGAAGCAGATATAGAGAGGGGGTAATTGAGGGCAGACACACCTAGCTGACCTAAGCACTTATCCTCGAGACCCTGTCCACTCGCAACACATATTATTAATGCAAAGTGGATTTTTAGATCGCCATTACTCCTGTATGATTTACTCTGGTATAATAAATGAGGCACAGTTGTGTTTTGAATTCCCCAGAATCGTCCACAGGTCCACAGAAGCATGTCTCAAAGTTGCACAGAGGTAATGATCCAGAATAAATCATTGCTTTAAGGATGCTGCTGAATCATTTTTGAAATGATTTACCACAGGCTTTTTGGCAGTTGGACCAGTTAAAGAGGCCGTCCTGTAACTGAAAGTCACAAGTTTACAACCTGCGTCTTGGTCCACAGGAACATGGAAAAAACTGTGTCAATTTGTCAAGACACACTGTAACCCCACAAAATGTTATACTAGACCAACTTGCATAAAATAGCACCTGGAGAAGCTGAAATGCTTCATAAGAGACAAACTGTTCAGAATTAGGTAGCACACGCAGTATTTTCATAATTAAACAAGGCTGATTCACCAGAGGGCGACACAGCGGTGTAGTGGTTAGCACTGTCGCCTCTCTCACCAGCAAGAAGGTACCAGGTTCGAATGTTCTCCCCGTGTCTGCGTGGGTTCTCTCCGGGTACTCTGGCTTCCTCCCACCATTAAAAACATGCATGGGGATTAGGTTAATTGGCTAATTTAAATTGTCCGTAGGTGTGAATGTGAGTGTGAGTGGTTGTCTGTCTCTATGTGTCCTGTGATGAACTGGAGACTTGTCCAGGGTGTACCCTGCCTTTCACCCTAAGACAGCTGGGATAGACTCAAGAATTCTTTGGATGATTCACCAGAGAATTCTGTGGTCTGGTTCACACTTGGCTGTTTCATGCATGTTGAACATGGACATTATCTCATGACAGAGCTATCAAGACAGACGCTTAAAGACAGCGGACTGCAATCTGGACCAGACCAGCCAGATGTTATCCACATATTACATCATATGTTGCTACTTAGTATCATCTCCAATATGGAACAGCTCCAATGTCACAAGCAAGACTGAATTTGGGATCAGTGCAGAATTAAAGTAATCTGCTGTTGGGCTATATTATAAATTACAACAAATGTATAGATTGATGGTGATAGTGATTTGAATGTCCTGTGTTATTATGTTACTTCATCTCAATCCAGCGATGCAGAAACACATCATCTGATCTGATCCCAGAACCCATCTGCCCTCAGTCTGACTATTTAGCCTCTCAAGGCAATAGACCATATTTTGCAGGTTCTCGTGGAACTGTGGATATATCCAGATAACCGATATCTCAACACGATCACATCCATACTCGTCATGTTTTGAAGAAGCCTCCTGCATCAATAATGCCATCATTGTTCATGTGTGGTTAATATTGTGAAGCGATCGCTGTTGAGTCAAATGACAACTTCTGCAAAGATCTACTAGTCAGTTCATCATAATGTATCTTTTGCTCGTCACACAAAAGTTTCCCTTCATTTAAAACCTACTGAAACATGATTGGTCAAAATAACTCAGTCTACAAACAGAATCCAGAACACTTCTGATATTTAAAGCTTCCCTACAGATTCTGTTTATCTGACTGCTAATCCAACATGGTTGAATCAATTTAGAATCGAGCCATAGCACAAGTCAAGTAAAAATCTGACTTAAAAGCTGCACTTTGAGCGCCCAAGTAGCTCACCCTGTAAAATGACTAGAACAAGTGCATTGCTTTTCATATGATTAAACACAAGCAATGAGGTTAACTGTCCAAAAACCATCCCAGTCAGGAATAATTTCAAAGGACATAATGAGAAAATAATCACCAAGGACAATTTCTGAAAAAAAAAGACACATTCCTTCCTGTCATTAAATGTGTTTTTAAACCATTTAATGTTCAGATGGGCTTAATGGGTTTCTCCAAGCTCTCTCAACTCATTTCCGAAGTAGTCTCTTCAAACCAGTGGCAGCTTGTCACTAAAGCTCCAATTTGTTTATTTATCCTCCATTAGTGTTGCAGTTGCCATGGCAGCATGTTCTTTATCAAACAGTGCAGTGGTCTGAATTAGTTTTGAGTATATTTTAGGGGGTTTTTTTGTCTCTCACTTAACTGATGATAGAGCTAAAACAACATTTACTTTAGATTGAGGCACAACTAATCAGCACTTAATGAGTCCAATTAGCATGATGCAATACTTGCATGTGAGTGCAATGCATCAACAAATACTGCAGAGCAGGGAATCCTGAAATTAGCATCTGCAAGAGGAAAAGCTGATTTCTTCTGTTATGATGACCTTGAATTAAGTTTGAGTTTGTGAACTTACTTGCATTTCATTGCATAACAAAATATGAATGTATGTTTTCGTGTGTGCCATCAGTCATTTTAACAGTCAGCTTTTCTTGCTGCTACATATTTGTTCCAGTATATCTGGATTCAGCCGTACTGAATGCTCTGCTGGGAACTGTGGAACATTTAGTCCATTAATATTCTCAGCAAACACACTAAAACACATTGTGAAAGTCATACTTATCATTATAAACACACAGAGAATCTTAAAATGATATGACCTTGGCACAGTGCAGAAGAACATCATTTGTGTGTGTACAGAAGTCTGAATGAGAGAGAGAACTGTGAATCTGGGTCTCCCTTCTTTTGTGAAGACAAAGTGTGAGAGCTCATGTGTAATGGTAGTTCTGCTGATATTTCAATGGCACATCTCCACCTAGAGATGACTAAAGTAATTACACCTCACCCGTACAGTCAGTGAGAGTAACCACAGTGTGTGTGTGTGTGTGTGTGTGTGTGTGTGTGTGTGTGTGTTCAGAACCAGCCAGCAGCAATAGACGATGCTTAAGCCACTAAAAGTCTGCGCAGGCACAGGGGTGGTGGGTGTGTACTTTCATATTTGTGGGAGAAGATAACACCTCTGGCTTCTGTTAATTTGGCTGCACTCAGCATAGCTCAAATTTGTTTTGCCAGTTAGTCTCTGAGGAGTGGAGGTGTTGAGTATTAAGGTCAGTAAACACTGCTGTTAGATTTTTAACTCCAAAACTACTGGAGGATGGTCATAATGCGATTCCGAGTTTTGCTTGTTGTGTAAAACATTCATCACAGAGACTGTCTCACTGCGTGTTTATTGAAGTATTAAGTGAAAGTTGGTATTCATTAATTTAAAAAAAAAATGGAATTTGAAGAAAAGACTTTATAAATTAAAGACAACAGCATCTTTTGTTCCAGCAAATGCCAAAGTACAGCATGACCACCTAGTGACCATAAGAGCTGTGAGTCCATTGGGAGCAATGAAGGACACACTGTGAAGTTATTCTACTACCTCCACAAAGAGAGGAGTTTGACAAGGAACAGCGAAACAAAGTGCTTATTTTAACCACAGACTGTATATAAGGAGTGCTATGGTCTGAATGGTTAGTTTAAATTATGTTTTAATACATCAGAGTGTCGATGTACTGAATTATGGTCTAATATATGGTGAAAATAACACATAAAGCTTTGGGGCGTGGCTACAGTGTGATTGACAGGTCTGTGCTGTCATTACATCCTGAAGAGGAGCAGCACTGATGGTCTGAACTCTCAGCTCATGTTTCCTTCATCTGAGGAGACACTGACACCTTTTACCAGTAAGTAACGTTATGTTGAGCCACAGTTAGCATTCCAGATAATATCACTGTTCATGTGAATTATGGAGGTTTGTCTCTAACCAAGTTAGCTCACTAGTGCTAGCATTTGCTGATAACATAGCAGTTGCTATGCTAATGGTATCAGTGTAATGTATATCTGTCTACCTTCCTGTCTGTGAAGAACTGATCCTCCTCAAAGTAGTGTTACTGTATGCTGTGACGTTTGTTCCATTTACTTTTCCATCATGAGTGTGGAGCTAATGTTAGCATCACATTAACACATGCAACACTGGTTAGCAGCCTGGTAATGGTACAAGTACCGTTAGCATAGCAACCACTATATTACACGCTAGCACTAGTAAGTTGTCTTCATTAGAGACAAGCCTCCATAATTCACAGTGATATTATCTGGAAGGTTAATTGTCACTCAATATAAAGTTACTTACTGGTAAACAATGCCAGTGTCTCTGAGAGTTCAGACCATCACTGCTGCAGCAGAGACCTGTCAATCACATGGTAGACACGCCCCAAATCTTTGTGTTTTTTCACCATATATTTGACCATAATTCTTTAAATAGACACTCTGGTGTATTGAAACATTATTTAAACTAACCATTCAGACCATAAAGTCATATTTATAGTGTTTACAGAGGTAATACAGCAGGAGAGAAAATGGTCATTTTCCCATAGATATCAATATAAACAGACTTCTTTTTGAAACCACCAGTATCGCCCCCTGCTGGACGTGTGAGAGAATGCAAGTTCAGTTACTTCGTATGGGCTTCGTTGAACAGACCCTGGTGTTGCCCACTGATTTTAACCCAAACCTTCTGTGTAAAGGAGGCATATATCTGAGACAGACAAACCCTTGTGTGTGGTTCAGGAGAACATCAACTACATTTTTTTCATCTGATTTGAAGGATCAATAGAAGTATGAGGAGCAAATCAGCCAACATTTTTACATTTTGCCTGACAACACAGGCTTTTTTAAGTACAAACTGACTAATGCTGAAGGACTCAAAACACTAAATGAGTATTTCTAGTTTTATACATTCACACTCTTTTTAACCCAGCCAAAACCATTTAGGCTTGGTGCAGCAGTGTGCAGAGGATGGCTGACGCTGGTGTGACTCATGACTCTGACTAATGCCTGTGACTGTAGAGACATTTAGGAGCTTCACTCATTGTGATTCCTTCAAAGGGTTCATGTGTGTTAATTCACCTATTCTATTATGAAATAGTTGTGTATATTTAATGCATTTCAATAAGTATTAGTCCAAGAAATCTCACTGTAAATCAGATTTTTGATCTCCTTCGCACAGGCACACCAGGACAGGGTCAAAGTGAATCACTGTACCCTGCAGACAGAAAGCTGCTTTTGCCTTGGTTGCTAAAAGACATGAGTGAGCATGTGCACGTCGCTGAGGTTGTTAAACTTCATTGAACTGAATTCAACTCATGAGGCCAAAGACATCTAAATGTAGCTCAGCATTAAAGAAATAGTTCTTTTTCTTTTTTTTCACTGTCTCTCTTTCACTCTCCACATGTCCTCTTCATCTTTCTTCATCTCCCGTCCCTCCCCTCTGGGTCAAGAGCACCATATTATCTGATCTTTCTCCACTCTAATGTTGATGTCGTAAATGCAGAAAATAACACCCATAAAACCTTTATGGCTCCAGTGCCCCGGTAGCTACAGCAACCTCTTCTATTTGATTGTGGGCTTTCCTGAAAAACTTTGGTACAAGTACATTTTAGAAACAGTCACACAAACAACTGTCATGTTTATATATTTTTAAACATTATTTCATTTAAAAAAATGAGCTGTTCATCATTCACATCCTCCACTACTATCACTACTGCTCAGAGAAGTGATATATCACACAAAATGATTGCTTTTATTGTCACAGATTCATCCCTGTTGGGTTTAAACATATTTTAAAAGCAGAAAACAGTATTTCAACCAGAGATGCATCAGTCAGCATCCATAAATGATCCATCCAAAATACAGTTTCCACAAAGTTTTTAGTGGCAATCCTTTGCTACATATTAACCTACATATCATAAAGATGAGTCCAGGAGTTCAGGACTTTAGAGACTTCACAGAATCTGAGTTCCAGAATCAGTATCAGGACAGAGTCTGGTCTGAGTGAGTGATATAGTATACAGAGCGGCCGTTACTGAGAGTTTTGTGGAGTGGTAGAGTATGACAAACAAGAAGGACTGAATCCAACAAACAGAACTACCACCCAGGGGCTGTGGGCAGTTGATTCCGAACAGTCGTGATGTTGCATTTAAATTATGTTCTTACATTATTATTTGGACACAAACCCTGATGATATTTGGAACCTTAACCTGTGTTACTGTGTAATACTGCCAGTGAATTATAAGGCAGATACTGTATGAAACATATTTTTGGAACTCTTTTGGTTTAGAAACGTCCATATTCAAACCAACTGTGGTTTGTGACAAGAAGCAATGGTAAAATCTTTCTTCCAACCTTACTGTTGTCTTTCTTTTCTTTCCTCAGCAACATATAGACAAATAATTAGACAGCATCAAGCTACGAAGACTGTTTATTATAATACATCTCCTAATACAGTTTTATGCACTTATAACAATAAAGGCTTTTGATTTGATTTTTGATTTCATAGGAGTTGTGAGAAAGTGAGAGAAAGACACAAGGAGAGGTGGCAATAAGAGAGGCAGAGAGACAGGTGAGATAAAGGACAATGTGAAGAAAAATCACAGTAGAAAGAAACACTGGAGGCAATGGAATTAAGTAGAAGAGGGGAATGGAGAGACAATTGGAAAAACTAGGACCATATAAAAAAAAACTGTATTATTTAAAATGACCAGGAGGGATATTTATGTAAAAGTGAGATATATTCAGAGGGGCAGAGACACATATGACGCCAAAGGGATTTGTGAACACCCTGATCAGAGAGAGAAACACTAAAAGGAAAAGAAAGCCACGGGAAACATGAGAGCAAGATGCTCCAGAGTCACTGAAGGGCAGGAAGGAGGCAGACTCAGTCAAGACAAATTAGAATAATTATAATTACAGTGACATGAATATTAATTAATTACTGGTTGGATTTTGCTGGCATACATGAGAACAAACTCAGTTCCAATTAATAAACGTTGTGAACATAAAGCCTTTAATTACGAATTGGATGATATGGCAGAAATTCAAAATGCTGCTGTCACCTGTCCATCATTTGAAGACATTAGCAACATGTTGCAACTTCAAAGTGCACATTGTGTTGAGTTTTGAAGACTCATCATCAGAGGAAGCTTCCTGGAACTAAAACGACAATCAACACAGTCACCGTGTTTGCAAACCATCAGATACACTGAGTGTTGATGTTTATGAATCCAATGAAACATCTTCACAAATAAATTTCACACAGTTAACATTGTAAAATGATTGGTTAGGTTTAAGCCACAAAACTGGTAAAGTTTGAAAAAAGGTCAACCATTTTGTCAGCATTTTTTTTGTTATCTGCAGCCATATGCAGCGATATGATAAAGGGCCAATCCCATTTCTGATTTATACCCCTATGCCTTCCCTTCCCCTTGCCCCTTGAAACTGAGCAACCAGGGGTAGGGGTTGAAATTCAACCCCTATGAATTGGGACACCCCTTCAACAATCACATACGTCATCAGTAGTCTCCGCCGGCTTTTACATAGGCAGACGTGACAAGCTTTTGTCATAAATTCAACCGTCTACAGCTGTGCTGGTCCCAACCGATCACTCAACTTACAAATAACGTTACACTACTCAACGTAGTACTTGTGATTTTTTTGTGTGCATTTTATGAAGAAAATGACCATTATGTATTGGAGCAATGTTAAACTTAAGACATTCAGCCATTATCACAAATTTTAACCAGTAAATAACGGAGAAAATATTTAGGCCCACATTTGTGAACTTCTTTGGTCTCTGTGGTTGTGGTAGCAGGCATCTTGTCGGTGATTCACAAGGCATTATGAGAAATTGCTCATACCCCTCCGTTTGGAGTGTGCCTCTGAAAAATCTTCCTTTGGACGGGTATATAGCCCTACCACTTTCCCCTACCCCTCTGCCCTAACAGGAATTGGCACACCCCTACCACTACCCGCAAATGCGCAAAACGGAGGGGAAGGGGTAGGGCAAAGGGGGGCCCCTACTGTACGTTTTTATTAAAACAAAAAAAAACAATTTGATAAAGGGGCAAAGTCCAATACTTGGTGATCATTTTTATGGGTTAGTTCACCATTCCAAGCTGGTCATGGTGAAAATTGAAAATAAATGGGATGATAATTCCCTGATGCTAGACTGTATGGCATCATTGATATGAAATTCTTCCTCAGTGTGTTGAGTCATAGAGATTTCACTGCTGCACTCACTCTAAGTCAGTGTTGTTGTGGCAGACAGGTGGATGCCCTAAAATGTAAATGTCAAACTGTCTGGGGAGGAAACATCGACTCAGTTGAGAGAGTATATCACTTTTGCAACAGGTTTTCTATCCTCTGGTGGCAGTGAAATATATTTAGATTTGAATTCATGGGGAACGAAGTAAGATTGAGACAAATAGATTTATAGATGTAGCCAAGATATTGAGCAAATGGCTGATTCAGTTCATGCTGACATACAAACTGGGAAAAACAAGAGGTTCAGAAATAGAAGTGAGAGAGACCAAGGCGAAAAAACATGTAGTAAGTACAAACCATAACATGTTTGATTCTGTGAATCCAATGTTACCCCCAGCTTGTACTTTCATCCTTGCTGTCAAATTAGCATTGTTGCCTTTACATACTTAGCTTTCTGCACCCTGAGTAGGATGTGAATTTATAAGAGTAAGCCAGTGATTCATACTGTACAGAGCCAAGTACCGAAAAAAAAGCCTGTTTTTTCCTCAGGACTAATGTTGCCTGAGGACTTTTTCAATATTTAATGAAGACTATGATCTTTTCCTAACCATAACCAAATGCTGCGAGTGCCTAAACATGACAGAAATAATAATAATAACAAAATCATGGTGGGGTTGCTACAAGCTGATTTTGTATTGCAAGAGCCACTACAAACAGGATATGTGTTTTTATAAAGGTACAAAAGCATCAGTATTTTACTGTTTGCTACCAACAATTAACTCTTTCAGTGCCAAAGACAAAGACAACTTTGAGTGCCATATTGAGTGCCATATATATGTGTGTGTGTGTGTGTGTGTGTATATATATATATATATATATATACTAAGAGGCATTAAAAACGCAACAAAGCAACAAAGTCAATGTAAAATAAAATTGGATACAACTACTTTGTATACAAAAGAATGTTTTGTTTACTACTACTCGTGGCATTGTTTGAAAGCTTTCAATGAAGTCTTTTGGTGATTTGAGCTCAACTGGTCAAGGCTTTAAAAAGCTGGAGGAAAAATGCAAGCTGTCACAGACGGTCACCATGCCACGCTTAGCAGCAAACATGAGGGAGCAGACCATTGGTATGCTGAGATCCAGAATGACCAAAGCGAGGGTAGCCAGGCATTTTGGCGTCCACAGATGCACTATCTCGTGCCTGCAGGCACGTTATGCACAGACATAATGTGCAGGTTATGGACTGGCCGCCTTATTCCCCGGATATGAATCCGATTGAACACCTTTGGGACAATCTGGATCGCCGTGTACGGCGTCGTATTCCACTGCCGGTGACGGTTGCTGATCTCCGTACTGCACTCTGGGAAGAGTGGGAAGCGATTCCAGTGGCCGAAATCAACGCGCTCATCATGTCTACGCCACGACGATCACACAAGATACTGACATTTGTAATCCATGTCCATTCATTTTTCTATTGTTGCTTTTGTTCATTCATGTTCAGTATCATACCAAGTGAAGTCGCCCAATAAATTCTGAAAATTCATATTAATATAGAAAAAAATACAATGTTGCGTTTTTAATGTCTCTTAGTATATATATATATATATATATATATATGTCAAAAGTTTTTCGGCGGGTGGCACAAGAGGGCACTCTCACAGCCTGTGAGTAATACTGGGAATTCTGTGATTTGAAGTTGGAACATAAAGAGATGATATACGCCACAGAGATCAAAACAGGAAGTGGAGACAATCGAGATTAGAGAGCAAAACAGAATCTGGAAGAAAAAGTGGTGCCTTGGGTGAAAGTGTCCTCTACCTCTGATAAAACAAGAATGGAACAAGGTAAAAACAAACATTTTTTTCATGATTAAACAGAGAGTGTCTTCTTTCATTCTGTGTTTTCAGAATGGTACAAAATATTCTGTGCATCATGAAAGATGACTCAAAATAGCCTAAAATGCTGGCACAAGGCACTTTCGTTTTTTTAAAAGGGCTGGCACTCAAAGGGTTAGTAATTTTTTCTTAAACCATCGGGCCTAATCCACCAGACGGTTTGTTACTCAGAACATAAACCATCCACTTTTCCAAACATCTGAGAGCTGGTTGGAAACAGGCAGGCACTTTTAAAAGCTACTTGGCAGATGATTGGATGAACCATCTGTCAATCAAACTCTTGCCAAGGCCACTGAAGAGAAGAGGGGACAGACAGACCTTAGTGGTATTATTTGCTCTTCTGTCAAGAAGAAATACTGTACTATCCAGTTCTGATATCTGATCTTACTGGAACAGCTGAGCTAAGACATTCAGTTGTTTATAATGAAAAATCACCTGATGTATCTGAAGCCACGTCTATAGGTGCCAGCAGCTTCTCACAGGATGCTGACTGCTCTGTTTACTGCTGGACATTAGTAGTAAACTAAGTAGATTTCTCAGAGGCACATCGGCTAGTTGTGTTTTAATCATAAGTAGTTATTAAGTGGGAAAAGTTAAATTAGATGTCCATTGAAAGTAAGTGGGGGAAATACAGTTAAAGCGACACAGAATATGACAGAATGTCAGCAACTGGAAACAATGATGACATTCAGAAAACTGCATAGAAGATATGTAGTGGGGCACACAGGCAGAGAGGTAACAGATGTGTCGACAGTGTGCAGACGGACAGCATGTGGGGGATTCACATTAAACTGGAAGCGATGTACAGAGCTGCTAGATCCATGGTGCAGCGATGGGCAAAAAGGAGGTGTCACCCAGCTCTGCTCCTGATTAACTATTTACAAGTTAAGATTAGAGATGGCATGAATTTTTAACGTGGCACTCACCGCTGAGAGAGACAGAGAGAGGAAAAGAAAAGGCCGAAGGGGATGCTCATGGGGGGATGAGGGATGACTGCTCAAGGAAGACTGAAGAAGACGTTAGAGGAGAGTAAAGGGAATGTTGGATGGAGAGAAGATTATAATGGTTTAGGGAGGGGGTGGAGGGAGAGAAGCTCGTGGTGAGATATAAAACAATGAAGACATGGGGATGGGAGGAGAGAAAGAGCTGAGAGGAGAAAGGAAAGAGAGTCTGGAGAAGACTGACAGGAAGGAAATGATACAAGCTTATAGAGGAGGGAGAAGCAGGGCAGGGATAGAGGTGAAGTACTAGCAGCTCACCAGGGACTCAGGGAGGACAAGACAGGTTTAGCTGAGGAGAGGAAAGTGAGCTGGGGAATGTGGGTAATAGCAGACAGGAGCGATTTGAGTGACTGAAATACAGACTGGGAAGGGTAGAAGAAAAAGACCGGAAAATGGTGGTGAAGAGCAGGAGATAGGAGGACAAGAAGTCATTGGGGAATAGTAAGAAAACAAGACAGTCCCAGCGGAGACGGGAAGGCACAGTGGCCAAGACAGAACCACTAAGTAGCTTACAGACATCTAATCCTCTCAGTTTAACTGTTGCACTCATCATCCAGGCCTTGTTTTGAGCTGAAATGTCAGGTTTTGTGGAAGCTCTGTGAGAACATGCAGTGGGGACGATAATCATGGATCCCTTCCCCTGATCAGGACAGAATCCCCCTCCAGTTAAAAGGTTGTTTATTTTTTCCTCTCATGGATGTTTGAGCTTCACTGTGCAGGGTGATTTCTCTGCAAGTTTCTCTGTACTCAACTTTCTTAGGTCTCATCCATTTTAACCCTGGCTCTTACAAATTGAATTGTCATTCTGAACTGCATTCTGAATTACTGTAAATTTCGAGGGGAAAATATGGGGTAGAGTGGAATTTCATATCTTGGGCTCCAGAGCTTTGGAGTCAACAGCTAATATTCATGTCACGCTGATCAGTGCCTCCTGTCTTCATCCCTCTCTGTAAGTAGAGACCTTTCACCTCCACTCGCAAAATAATAGGAAGTTAATTTGAAAACTGGTCTCATCATTGATTCTAAGGTGCCTTCACAGAAAACAAAACATTCAGTACAAATACAATGACACAATATGAATATCACATCATATCAATATGAGTTCAAAAAAACTGATACAGGTTGTGATAATTCCAGATTGTGTAGAAGATTCAGCTTACCCTACAACCACAGAAGAGATAAAAAGGAAAACGGTATGTCTGTGTAGGCAGGGCCACCCCTGACCAAATCGGGACTCTAAGCAAAATTTTATTTGGAGGCCCCCCAATATCTATGGCCACCAACTCGTCATTTTACTACTCTTGAATACAGAGATCGTTAACAAGACATTCAGTAAATGAGCTCCTTTCTGATTGGTCAGATGTCGAGTGGCAGCCAATCTGGGGGGAGCCATCATTCAATGGATTGGCGGGATTCGAACTGTTGATCTTCTGATCATTGGACGACCTGCTCTACCACCTGAGCCACTGCCACCCCAAATGGGTGCGCCATGGCTACTGCGAGACACGCAGCTCGTACAGATCAGCAGATCAGCTGCAATGATTGACAGCACTCGATCTCTTCTCTCCTTCCTCGAGCTGATTTGATGCTGTACGAGCTGCGTGTCTCGCAGTAGCCATGGCGCACCCATTTGGGGTGGCAGTGGCTCAGGTGGTAGAGCAGGTCGTCCAATGATCAGAAGATCAACAGTTCGAATCCCGCCAATCCATTGAATGATGGCTCCCCCCAGATTGGCTGCCACGTGTCCGTCAGTGTGCCCCAGGGCAGCTGTGGCTGCACATGTAGCTTACCATCACCAAGTGTGAATGAGGAGAGAATGAATAATGTATCTATAATGTAAAGTGACTTTTGGTGTCATGAAATGTACTATGTAAGTACAATACATATATGCAAATGTGTGCCCACGAGCAAAATGTGGCCCCTCATGAAGGATGAGGCCCTACACAGAGACGTGTTCTGTGTTTAGGGAGAGGCGGCACGGGTGAACTTGATGTTGCTGTGAAGTGTTGATGTGGTGTGTGAAGGCCTCCACTTCATGGGTCCTGATTTTTACCCAGGTGTCATCCACATATCTGAACCAATGGCTGGCTGCTGGCCCTGTGAAAGAAATCAGAGACTTGCTTTCCACCTCTTCCATAGAAAGATTGGCTACTACAGGAGATAGAGGTGAGCCCATGGCACAACCATGTTTCTGTCTGTAGTAGTTGTCTCTGTGTTGGTGTAGGTGGTGGTCAGGCAGAGGTCCAGCAGAGCGCAGATGTGGTCTGTGGTGAAATGAGCGCTGTCTGGTAGTGTTTACTTCTTACTGTCCAAAATCCTGCCAACCAGAGGGGCTAGGATGGTGGCCAAGTTTTTGGCAAAATTGTAGAGATAATGCTGCTGACGAAGGGTCTGAGCGGCGCACCTTCCTTGTGAATCTTGGGAAGTCCATAGAAAACAGTACATTGTTATAATACTTTCAACCTCTTAGTTATGGACAGAAGTTTCATCATTTCTTTACGATGGACATTTTTCCCACATTCAGTTGTTGAGTGATGGCTCCAGTGTTGCAGGCCAACCCCTGCAGACCTGGTGTGTCAGTGTCCTGGGCCCAGTATTTACCAAGCCTCTGAGTACCAGCAGGCTTCATTTGAACTGCTTCTCCCTTATGTCGTTATTATTAATTTAATATAATATACATTAGTTACAGTATAGATATATAATATATAGTAGTTATGTAAGTAATATAGTGAATTACTATTTTTTACTATTTAAAAATGCTCATGTCTGTCAGTGTGTCCTCTGCCCTTCCATCTCTCAACCTGATGGTTCCCCTTCAACCTCCTAATCATGCGGTTCCCCAGCAGTGCAGTTTTCCAGTCATCTACCAGATTGGCTTGAAAATAATAAGGTTCTTTTTATCTGTAAATTGCATTTGAAAAGGCAGGCCTCATATTATATTAGAGGAAATTAGAGAAATAATAGGAGTGTTGGGTACAGTGGCTCATGTGACATGAAAATATATGAGGGTAGACTTTCAGTTTCACATGATACTGTAAAAGGGTTCTCCTGTTCGTTGATCCATCCAGACCAAGACCTGCTCCCTGCAAGGGATTCTTTAGACTATCATTAAAAATAGATTTGTAATGTGTCAGAAACCGTAATCTGCAAAAAAAAAAAAAAATAGACAACAGCATTTTGATTCAGATTTGTTTATCGTTCTTCAATATGTTAATAAAATAACATAACTTGGCTGGTATTTTGTTATAGACCTGGACCTGCTAGTCTTTCCTGTTCCTCAGTAACCCAAACCTGCATCCATCCTTGTCTCAGGGGCTCCTCGGCGTTCAGCTCCATGGCAGCCTTCCCAAACAGTCACATCTCCACTTCCTGTGCCCAGGCCAGTCTGCTGCCATGTCCAGTGGTCAGGCTGTCCAACTGGCTTTTCCTGAGCCAAGGACATCCTCCAGCAAACCACCTAATCCCTCAAACATATCTACAGGTGTGTATGTGCCTTGAAACACCTTATAATAAAATGTATTGCACATCCAGATTGTACCTAAATATGATTTAATATAATTACACTAACACTTGGTATTAGGATGTCATGATTCCAGTAGTCAATCAAGTTTTATTTATATAAAATATTTATATACATATATTTATATATATACACCTGCTGTCAAAGGCAAGTGCTTCAGTCAATTTGTATACTGTTTTTTGCAAGTATATCTTATAATGGTCCATTTCTCACCAAACACTAAACTTTACTTTCAAACACATACAATATAACACTGTGATTTAGCTTCGCCCAATGCTCATTTACTGAATAGCTCTTGACTCATCAATGACAGAACATCATAATGCAATTCAATACAACCTCTGTTATCACTAGACATTACCTGTTATTTAGCCAAGCTGAACAGTTAACTAGCACTCCTGTAGACTTCAACATGGATTTGTTGTTCCCAGTGTATTATTAGGTCCCCTGTGACGCTGCTGATCCCTGATCCCCAGCACCTACGAGTACATCACATTTTCTGAATTTTGTTACCAATTGTTGTGACATCTCCACCTGGTATTTATATGTGTCCACTTTGAGATCCAGTCGTTCTCTCCAGCTCAGCTTGCAGTTGTAACCGATCCTTAAATGGCTTGCTTCAAATTTGAATTTCCAAGTTTCACTTAACTTTCACTGGACCAAACTACAAGCAGACACCTGGTCTCATCTTGATTCCATCCATTTTGACAAGCGTTTTTGTAGCCAAGCTCACGAACTGACTAATAGCTACAGTAAAACCTCGGGATAGTCATGTCCGATGACATATTTCTGCCTGTGTACTTGTACTTGTTTTCAGTATTTTCACAGTGCATCCCTGACCTGAGGTGGTTTGGCTGATCAGATCACAAACCATCCTCCATGTTTTGGCTGCATTTTCACCTGTACTTTCATGTGGTCAAGCATTATCTTATAAGCATCTGACCACCCAAAAACACATTTTACTGCTGAATGTCAAGGGGAACCATAACATGCAAGATAAAATAGAGAGAGCATTCCAAACTGATTAATGTGCTGAGGACTGTGTCTCTTTGAACTCTTTTTCTTAGTGTCCCCTCCCTGTTCTGTACCCTTTAGGTGAGGAGAGCACTTAAGTCTCTTCAAGCCTGAGCAGACTCCACCATCGGGCCTTCAAATACCTATAGCGGCCTGCTGCTCTGAAGTTTATTAAACTGGACTTTGCTGGGTGACCTGTCAGTCAGCTCAGAAGCCCAACACATCGCCATGCCAACTCATCACTAACAGCTCATTGACGTCACTTTAGGTTCAGGCAACAAAACCACCCAGTTGAGGGAAAACACAACATGGTTGTGCGTAAAACTCCTCAGAAAAGGTTTCAGGACAGGTTTGGGTACCATGGTTACTCCAGGCAGACTTTCTTGGAGGGTTTACTGTTGCTGCAGATGGGTTACAGATAAAAGGTGTCTCATGTTGATGCTAAAGGACACTCTGTGCAGCAGTAACACATGCAAATAAACAAAAAGCCTCTGGGCTGGTCAGACAGGTGATGTGTCAGAGTGAAAGAGAGCAACGCTCATGAAACTCTACGCATTTTTGTCATCAAACACAATATCCAGTGTGAGTTTCAGCAATAATTATTCCTTTGGTGTCTCTTTATTTAAGCATGTGACTTTGTTTTGCTGAGCATGTGTGTTCTTTGGTAGCACTATCCATCTTCACAGGCATGCTGTCATATTCACCATATTAACACAGATGAGCTGCACAGTGCAGCCACTTTTTGAGCACTTTACACTGAAGTAACTGAGACAGATAAATGAATGGGACCCTGATGCTAGTTCTCAAGCGACAGGGCAGAATCTTTTATTTATTCCTCACTTCCAAGTTCTTCTGGTCTGTTTTATATAAAAGCTGCAAAGCTTTCAGAAAAAACACACACTTCACACACAACAAACGATGGAAGAAAAGCAAATACGATTTGATGTAAAAGTAAAAGAATAATAAACCCATCATCCTCCAAGAAGATCAAGAGGAGCCTCTTGCAGACAGCACTAGCTTGGGAGATGAGGGCAGAGCTGGGAAGGAAATTAGGCTTTCCCCAGGTCGTCCAAACTTCCCTTGCCCAATGAAAGTTGGACACCACCTGACGACATCTCCTCCTGGTTGAAGGCTACAGTCACTTTCACAGTGACTGAAAGATGTGTAAAATGAAGTGAATTTTCTGAGTGCTTTACTTTATAACATTAAGGCAGCAGTCTCTGGATTGTTTATTCTGACCAAACTTTTGTCCTGAATGACCTCTTTTTGTTTAATGAAGGCTAAATAATTCAATAAATGTGAGACTTAGTTTTGTTCTCGTGGGTTTCTTTTATCTGACCTGGTGAATATTATTCACTAGATTATAAACAGGCTTTCTTCCAGAACAATGCATCCATGAGCACGACTCCCTGACCTAGCAGTGTGTGTGCGTGTGTGTGTGTGTGTGTGTGTGTGTGTGTGTGTGTGTCTCTGATGAGTGTGATTCTTGGTGATATGAACTTGAATAATGACACACTAATGCTTATGTGCACTCAAGTGTGTGTGTGTGTGTGTGTGTGTGATAAGCATGACTCACTCAGTGCTTTGAACCTGCATTAAGGTCTCCTCTTTTTTCATGTGGTTGCATATGTACGATTTGTGTGTGTGTGTGTGTGTGTGTGTGTGGGGGTTATGGGGATATAAATCTCTTCACACAGTAAATAAAAATGTGTGCCATGAGAACCATACAGCACATTCTGTCTGCATGACAACATGTATGAATCTGTGAACTCACACACACACCTCAGCCCTCAACTGATGACATTGACCAGTTGCCAAAACTGAAGAGTGAAGTCCAGATCAAATCAAGTTTCCTTTGAAATAGAACTGAGGATGCAGTTGAGTTTACAGAATGTCATTTTGCAGGACACAGTATTGCACACATTTAGCTGAAAAAAAACAGATATACAGTAAAATAAAAGGCAGAAAACACATTGAGAAAGACATGCAACCACGTTTAATAGACTCCCTGAAGTGGCTTCACACAGATATACTGTAAATTCACCCACATACACACTTACAGACCTCGAAGGTCAAGGACAGAAAGCAGCAAACAAATTCAGCGTGTGTTTATATTTCACATCCACGATTTCAGAAAAATCTGCTGAGACACAAATTGAGTTGGAGTTTGTGGCTTTTCAAGCAATCATGTGTTTTGTTTTTTTCAAAGAAGCACCTGTGACTCATGCTGCACTGAAAAAAATAGGATTCATTCTCAAATTCAAAATCCTTATTATTCATTTCACGATGGTGATAGGGGTGGCGCCAGTCGTGATGGCAGTAATCATGGCGTCGATAATGCTGACTGTGACAGTAATTATAACTAGGAATGCAATAATAATAATGACAATGGATAGTATGAGCATGAGAGAGGAGTTTCTGATAGCTGTGGAAAGGAGATGAATGAATAAAACATCTCATTTCTGCTGCAGGGTACTGAGGAATAAACTCCCCTTTCAATCTGTAATAGGAAGGAATATTCCACCTGGTATTCCACCTAATGGGACTTCGCACTTCAAATACAAAATGTTACATGGATCATATTTGGTTTGCTCATCAAAATGAGACACATTACAGCCATGAAACATGTTCTGAAATCTCACCTCATTCCAAATCATTTTATCTTTAAATCTCTGTCACAGCTTAGATATATTCATATTGTCTAATAATTCCCTACTGCCTTCTAATATGAATAGTGACACTGTTAAACGTCTTCTGTCTTTGTGAAGTTTGATTTTTGTGCTCTTTCTTATCATGTTTTTGTGAATGAAACAAACATAGAGCTACAAGCTTGCCTTATAGTAAACAACCCTGTCTAAAATGATGTTCTCATCCAGCTGAACTGTATTTGAAGTTATTCGGGTGTTTAATGCAGTTTAGGAATGAGAATATGAAGATGATTCCACTACTTTTCCACTACACAGTAATGGCACGGTACAGCACAGCTCAGTTTTGGTGCTTTTCCATTACAACTGAGTACCTCATAGTACCTCCTCGGCATGGGCGGGGTCACCATATGGCAGTGTGAAACTGCCATGATGTCATTTACAAGCAACAGAAAACCAAGAAGAAGAGGAACAACAACACTACAATAGAGGATACCGAAGCTAATGTATTTGTTTCTCGCTCTGTGGCTTTTTGTCCTCGACCAACCATGGTGTTGTTTTCTGCAATGTCATTTTCTCATGTAACAATAGCAAAGCTGTTGCCGGTTTTAAAAATGGTGGGGTCGAGTTGTGTTTGGCTTTTACAGTCAAGTCAGACATCGCACTTCCAATGACGACACTCGTTTGCCAATCAGTGGAAGGCAGTCGGCTGACAACATTTTTTAGTATCGCTTCAGCTCGCTTGGAACCAGGGCTGAGGAAGTACGAAAAAAGTACCAGGTACCAGGGACTAGTGGAAAAGCACCACAACCGTGTAGAACCATGCCGTACCATACCGCGCCTGTGGAAAAGTGCCATAACACTGGTCCTCTGAGCTAGAGGACTCACTCTTAGTACAAGCTCTGTTGCTCTGAGCTCTGACAATGGATACATTGATAATAATGACGCTGCTTCATCACTTTTTGATCTGCTCCCTCAACCTGCAAGATTTTCCTGTCATCATTATTAAGAAACACTCCACAGAGAAACTATCCTGAATGTTGTGTCTGCAGTCCAAAGGAGTAATAGTCTACTGTGGAGCAGATGGGCACAACCAACACTCAGGTGACAAAGAACCTTAATTAAGCACATATATTAATTAGGAAGAATGTAGCACAATGTTTTTTCTCCAAAGACTTTATTTGAGAATTCGGCATACAAAAGTAATCATGCATATATGTGCAAACAATTAGCACACAACAGAATATGTAAACATCAACATGACGTAGAATAAAACAGGTGCTCTGTTTACTTAAATGTGAAAATGCAAAGAAATATTTTGAATAACCATAATGTCAAAGTTGATCAAAGCCTGTTTGTCCAAGCAGTGGTATTTACTTGGCTGGTGTAGTGGGGATATTGTCTGTGATGTCTGTGATATCTGCAGGACTTCAACAGCTCTGTACGCGTGTTGTTTGTGTTTCCATGTATGTTTGCATGTGAATAAATGCTCTTCTCTTTCTCTGTGGATAATTCTAAATGACAGCCTATGATCCTTCTCTTTTCTTTTTCGATCCCTTCCTTCTTTTCATCTCTCAGTTCACTTCTGATCTGTTTGCCTCCACTTCTTTTCTACTTTGGGATTTCAGCTGGGCCCTGAGCAGTAATTTGGATTCCCATAGGGCCGTGCGGCATTAGGAGTGTCTTTGAAGCACCTCCCTTCCCCGTTCCCTTCCACACATCTTGAAAGCTGTTATCGTCGTATTAAACAGTGTTATGGAGCCTCTGTGGCCTTGATGTGGTGACCAACCTTGACTCCTTTATTTAATACACCATTGGTCGATCTCACGCACAGACGCACCAACACATCTATGCATGCATGTGTTCTGTTAACACACCCATGCACGGGCACGTACACTTATGCACTCTGTATACACGCCTACTGTATAAGCAAAAGCAACCTCACACCCACCCACACACGCACAGTGCCACACATGCACACACTTCAAAGTGAATTAGGTTCAACAGACTTAACACTTAACAGCTTCAAAGGAGAAGAGGATGATGTTTTGCATGAGACAAACTTTTATTGAACTTCCCTGCTCTTATAGATGTGAGGTGATGTGAGGAATGCTCGATCTTTTTCCAGCTCGACACCCACACCCCTCCCAGCATTCCTGTCCAAATGTAGGCAAATCAGGCATGTCTATCCTGTGGTTAAAGTCTGGTTCAGTTTAGGCTTAAAGTTGAACTATAACTACTTGGTTAAGACTGGAAAAGACAAATTCATCTTTTTGGTCAAACTATGATGCTCAACACTGGAGGTACATCTTACGATCCACCCAACCTCTAAATTTGTGCTGGTCACGTGGTCTGTATGCTAAAGTTGTGAAATGACACAACTCTACACATCACAGTGACATACCTTTAATCATTGCTTGTGGGTTAGAGCACTCATGGCAGTAAACAGCTTATATAACGCATATCTGTCGTTTAGCAACAGTAAAGCTGGTCAGTCTACTAATAAAGCTGGTACAGTATTTGGCAAATTGTGTTTAAGAGCTACAGTATAAGTATGTTAAGTGTATCCAGAAGTACATGCCACTAAATCTTATGAATAAAATTAAAATCTAGAAGTCTAGACAAGACTTTCATTATGCTTCATGGTTGGATTGGATGATTTTCAAATGGTGGACACATTGAACCAGAGCTTTAAGCTAAAATAAATTAAAGTCGAAAGAAATTAAAGCTGGCTCAGGGTGCTGTTGGAGGTGCAGAGTGGCCATGGCACACTGGCAATAATATCTTTAATGATAATGAGATTTAGTGTAGTGCTCTCTCAGTATATGTCTTTGGAAAGTACCTGGAAATATGTTGAGAGCAGCTCACAGGAGCATTAAAATGTAACAGAGACGTCATTAGAACAATTTATTCGAACAAATCCATTACAAAGACTTATACTTTCCACCTGGGCGATAAGAGACAGGTGTTCAGAGAAGAGCCGAGCTGGAGTGACAAATGCACACCAGAGGGGAAAGCATGTGAAGGATCTTCACATTAAATTGAGCATCTTCACTGTGAAATTGATTGTGACGTTATAAACATAAGCATAAATACCAATGCCAGTCAGGTATGAAGCAAGGCATGATGGGTCCTCCGATACACTCCAATGCATCTAGTAATTAGCTCTTCATTAGCTCTGAACAACTCACAACAGAAAGGCTCCTGGAGCCAGTAGAGATCACTGTCCAGCTCAAGGATGCTTTCTGTCCAAAGGGGGTTGACCTCTGCCCTGCTGGGTGAAAACCACTCTCCCTGCTCACTTCCCTCCAATCACAGAGGACAGAGGTAAAAGATATGAAGACAGCTGAAAAAAAGAGGAAACGTACACAGCCAGAAAAATAGCATGGAACAGGATGTCGATCAATTGCAGCACAGAACTACCAAAATTGGTTGTGATTTAGTCTCTATCACATTGTTTACCACCACGGAGTGCTGACAAGCGCATCGTTCTGTACATTGCAAAATGTGTCTCTTGGTATGTATCTCATGTCAAAAGCAATGCAATACCAGGATGTCCTCCCACATCGGGTCACATTTTTCAGTATAAATGAGTTAGAGGGTTGAAGTTCAAGGCATTCTGAAAGAGCGGCTTCAGCATGCACTAAAAGTCAAAAGAAAAACTGTGATATAGAGCACTGTAAAGCTGTAGTTAGGCTCAGTGGTGCTTCGAGCTAAATGCTAATGTCAGCATGCTAACATTACATAGAGGCTGCGACATTCTGTTCCTGTCAGCAAACCCAAACTCGCAATTCTGCCTTGAAATTCCCAGAAGATGTTGCTTCATTTTATTTTTCACAAACAAATACAAAATACAGATAGATTTGTTCATTTTATTTCAAACCATGTACATTTTTGACATCTTAAGAAGACATTTCCTTGCAAAATAAAGTTTTAAAGGCTGGTGTAAAACTTGAAACATGCCTTCTGGCATCTGCCCGAATGCCAGACTGGCCAGTCCGTCCCTGGATGTCAATATTCACCATCTTAGTTTAGCATACTAATATTTGCTGATTGTCAGTTAGCACAAAGCACAACAATGGCTGATAGTGATGTAAAGCATGTTCAGGGGTGAATATTAAAACATCACACAAAATATTATACCAATCCATTTAGTGTATACTGTGTCAGTCCTGCCTGGCAAACAGTCCAATCCAGTCTCACTCCCAAATGTCAAGTACAGCAGCTTGATCAGTGATCTTTAGCACTGGCTTGAGACACACCAGGCTTTCAACTTACTTCAGTGTATACCCATCCACATCAATGTTAGCCGTTCAGAGCAACTGAGAAATTAAAGAGTAAGAGAGTCTGCTTAGGTTGGATGGGTCAAATAAGCACAGGACTTTCCATCCATGAAATCAAATCAACACTGACTTATTTTACAGTAGCTTGACTTGACACGTCATGCTGCTAACATTATTATGCAGAAAACAACTGCCAATATGTCATTGTCTGATTTTTTAAAACTCTCACACCAGTCGCTGTGGAAAAAGGGTGGTGGAGGATGATTGACAGGAGCGAAACAATGTGGAATTTTGACTTACATTTTCATACTTTACATTTCGCAAATTACACAGTTCAGGGCCCAGTTTGAAATAGTTTTAAACACATGGTTAACAAAAAAAAGTGCAACAAAGCTACTTAGTTAGGTTTCGTATGAAGACAATAAAATGAAAAAGTTAGTTATTAAGCTGCAGACATAAAATAAGTGAAACATAATTTTTAGTTTCACGTGGGACTTGAACAACACCCTGACCTTCTCTTAACATGGACTTCTACATTACATAATCTGCAACTAAATATTTTTCCCTAGACATGTAATTCACAATGCAGTTTCATTGGCAGGGAAATCATACAGCGTCATTTTTAAAGGTTGATCACCAGCTAAGAAGATGGATATTCTTATATAGTTCAGAAAGGACAAATGTGCTGACTTTGAATCTGTTTTAAAAAAAAGTTTGAATCCATAAAGTACCGTTATACATGCTGCACATGAGTGACACATCATTGCTTCCCTCTGCATCACGTCAAAGAGAAAAGAGCATTTTTGGATTTCTGAAGCTGTCCAGTCTGAACAGTGTTGCCTTCAATACACAACCTGAAAGAGTTAATCCCTCTCATGCAGTACCTTGTTCTCAGCCATTCACAGACCTGATAGGATTAGCAGAAGGTAAACATGATGAGAGAAAATGAGACATGGTTTGTCCATCCACCTCACATCTTTCAAGGGGAAATAACAAGTTAATATGGATACAAGGCAGCAGTCATCTGCAGTAACTGACTGTTCAAAAAACAGTCAGTTACTGTAAGCCAACGAATATCAAAGCAACTATTGTCACGGATGAGGACGCACTCCTCTTTGATCTCAAAACACCTATTCATTACATAAAGTTCTTTTTTAAAATATTAACAAATCTTATATCCAGGTTTCTTCTTTATTGTTTTTTTTTACAGTAAATGAATATGGTCATATATTTTTCAGTGCACATTGCATTGTTGTGAAACAGCTGGTTAGGTTTAGGAAACAAAAGGTTAGGAAAAAAAACAACATAACAACCTTAACAACCGTTACAATTTTAACGACATAACTAGCCTAAATAATGACAGCCTTTATGACTTTCTTACATAACAATACATAACGAGCGTAACAAATTTACACAAGTGATTTTGGTTTTGAGAAGCTGCTGCATTGGCTGGTCTGTTAAATCTCATTCACAAAAACATACATTATTTAGTATCTAAATAAACTGTTAATATGTGCCATGAGCAGATTGTTCTAATGACTGTATGTTGTTGCTTCTGCAGCAGAAAAGAAAATAGAGCAGCAAGTGTGTAAAAAACAAGAAAAGTGTGACTTCTCCTGTCTTACATCTGTAAGCCTTACAGAGCGTGGCATCTCCATTTTTATTCATTTGTTGATCCCAGCCATGCACCTCAAAGTGGACGAGCATACTTAAAGAGAATCGTTCATTGGAGCAGGAGCCACTGCTCCCATTGAGCTGCTTCGTACTGTTCTTTGTAGGGTGATAAACAACCTTACCACTTAAATTCACCAGCGGACTCTTGAAATGGATGAGATTCAGCCGATCTTCAGCCCAGCTGTTTCACGGCACAGTCAACTGAAGATCTGGTGGTCTTTTCCTTTAAGGAGGGAGACTGTGCTGTGCTCACTGCAGCCGATTCATGACTAATTGGTGGGTAAAGAGTCCCAATGCAAACAGTGTTAAAAGTTTAGGACAGGAGGGGCAGAGCTGAATGATAAAGTGTGAGCAAACAGCCAGCAGCTGGTTTGATCTGACAGAGGGGATGCTGCATTTAGAACTTTATTGACACTGAATTGTCGACTTCATTAAAGTGACTCTACAAACTCTACAAACGGACTTGTTTTTGTTCTTTTCCACTCTCTGTAGATTCTGTATTCATTCTTCACATTGAATCTTTTTCTGACATCTTGACATTTTTGTTATTTGTTTTTCTTCCTGTTTTCTTTGAAAGTGATATGTTCATCTCAGGCCTTTATATTTCTGTTTCACCTGCACAGATAAATAAATTGCTTTTTGTGCTGTCTTTGGGTTTTTTTTTGTATTTTAACACTGACTTTTATGACTTTCCTGGTTTGTTTTGTTGGATAGGGAACAAAGCTTTTTGTGAGTGGTACTGTTTTCCATTAGCACCAATAGGAGTTGAACAAAATCAAGACTTATTCAGCACAAATTACAGAAATTAACACAGTAGTTTTAACCAAACAGCTTAAGTTTGGGAGACGTGTATAAGCACAGGTGGTAAACAATGCAATGAATCCACTGATATTGGCAACAGTTACAACAACCTAACTAATCAGATCATTAAATGACTTGTTTTGAGTGTAATGATCAAAACGTAAAAAGTGAATATATAAAAATGTAGTGGTAGTGTTGGATAATGTAGGAAAACAAATTAAATATAGTATGTTGTCAATGAACATTTAACAGATATGTTTAGTTTTAGCAATTCATGATTTATGTCAGATTATAATAATTAACAATGTCCAATAATGTCAATAAAAAAGCTGATGTCGACAGAATTACTTTCCACTTTTTAAGTCCACATGACCAACGAGGGAATGTGGACTGGTTTTGTGAAGGATTATACTGCCTATATAACAGACTGTATGTAGATGGATGACAAGTCTCCACTTCCTTCCACTATACAAAAATGAAGCCAAAATATTCTGGATACGGGAGCTGCCATCTTGAGATTTTGGCATCATTCAGAGCTAGAGTTTGTGCAGTAGTGACTGGGGGTTTTATTAACAGTGGTATCCCTAAGGTCCTGTCCACACACCCACCTGAGCCAATCATGAACAGAGCACATCAGCAGCTTGTTAGCATGTGCTGTATAGCTGCTATGTTAGCACCTTAGTAGTTGTTTTGTTAGGAAGACTTAAGTAACCACAATAGCTCTGTAAATAAACTGATATGAATTTGACACATTTTATGACACACTTTTGGATAGTGGAAGTTACATCTCCTCTCCAGCTGCAGGACTATTGAACAGCTGTCAATCAGTCAATATTTTTATAGCATCAATTGACTAATTTTATGCAATCTTATCAGAAACCGATATCAGAACTGCCTTTTGTGACAGGTACCTTCTTAGGGGGAAAATGTGTTTGACCTTTCGCCAGCCTCCAGGGGACAAAGGATTAAGATGTAGTGACTTCACTTTTGGGGAGCTGTGGTCTACAGTACATACAGATTGCCAATAGGTCATTTTAACTGCAGAGACACAGCTAGGAGAGTGTGTGATAGCAGTCAACTGCATAGGCACATTGGTTTGAAAGGACCTAGGAGAAGCCTCTGGTCGCTGGATTATACAGTCTTGGAAAAGTGGTGTATAATCTCCTGAAACACTAGCCTCAAATGACATTGTTTAGGGCTAGAGGGCTCGCTGGTGGTGATCTCTTTGGCAGCACGGTGGTGTAGTGGTTAGCACTGTCGCCTCACAGCAAGAAGGTACGGGGTTCGATTCCCCTTTCTGTGTGGAGTTTGCATGTTCTCCCTGTGTCTGCGTGGGTTCTCTCCGGGTACTCCGGCTTCCTCCCACCATCCAAAAACACAACCCTACTGTATGTGGGGATAAGAGGTAGAGAATGGATGGAGGGATATTTCACCATAAATTAGTACATGAAAATGTGAGAAAGTGTGTGATGCACTGTAATTCTGTGAGGAATGGATGCGAAAGGATGTGTTCCCACTGGTGTGAATATAGTGGGAATATCTTGTTTTTTTATTCTTAAAAATTCTGCCTACTACAAGCAGGCTAATACAGTTAAGTCAAAAATAGGTGATCATTACATTAATTCAACTTAAAATGTTTGCATTCTGTATACACAAATATGGGGAGCAAAAATGGATTCATAGTTTTGCATACTAGCAACAAATATTTTTTTTATTATTTATATTAATGAGTAAATAAAAACATGTTGTTTTGGTCTGGATTAGTTGTGTCAAAATTTGGCAGTTTGACCTGATTTGCGATGTTAATTTTAGTTGTCAGTTTTGCTCCTGCTCACTCCCTCTCACTGACCACACTGAGGCAGACGTCACTTTAATTCAGATCTGTGAGGAGATTTCTTCTGCTCTGAGTCCTGACTGGAGGGTGCATACTGTTTACCCTGAGTCCTGGCTCTCCATGCTGGAGGAAACCAGCAGCATTAATTAATTGGGGTTTGTTTTGTGGTCAGAGAGCTCTCTCTGCTGGCAGCTCAGGGAACTCCCTTTTTGTTTCAACAAGACACAAAGTTTAGTGTCTATATTAGGCATTGATATGGATTTATTTTTATTTGGACATTTCACAGACAGCATCCTATGGTTGTTTGGATCTTAAACAGTTTAGGTTCATGACATTGTAACTCACAAACAGGAAGAAAAAACAGCAGAAAAAAATGTTTTGTCAAACATTGCAGCTTGAGGCACAAAACACTAGTCAAACAAACTCTAATCTTATGAACTGCTGCAGTCTTACTGATAGCACAACTACACACCTGCAAATGGTTCCCCTAATGGCTCAAGTCATTTGGACTGCTGGACAACGCTGTTAGCATGCTGCAGACCATTCTATCTGTACAGAGGGTTTACTGTTGTCTGTTGCTGGGTGCAGCCCTCCAGCAATAAGACAAAGGAGGTTATGAGTGTTCTCTGCCGCACTACCAGTGAGCTGAAATCTGCTCACACCGAGGGCTTTTTCATTGTTACTGGAGATTTTAACCAGACCAACATGAAAACAGTTCTCCACACTTCCAGCAGCATGTGGATTTTGCAACCAGGGAAGAGAGCACTTTGGACATGGCCTACACTAGCCACTAGCATTTTATTCAGAGCAGCCCACCATCCCCACCTTGGCTCTACAAACCATTTATCTGTCACGCTAATCCCTGCATACAAGCCCCTACTGATCAGAGAAAAGCCTATGCTGAGGCAGGTGAGGGTGTGGTATGAGGGGGTTATGGAGTCAGCCTACATCAATAAATTCACAGAGGACGTCAGCATCAGAAAGAACATCAGTAGCTGGGCTTACCAAAACCCTGGATGACTGATGAAGTACGCAAAATGCTAAAAGCACTGAAGTCAGCCTTAAAGTCTGGTGACAATGAGACACTGAGGTCAGCAAGAGCCAATTTGAGCTGTGCCATCAGACTAGTGAAACAGTAGTGATGGACAAATGAAGCTTCATGACGCACTTGTAATATATTTGACTCCTCTAGATGGTGCTCTTGATTTACAGATGTAATGGAAATTTAGTAATTTTTCCATTTAAACCAAGAGCACCATCTAGAGGAGTCAAAAAATATCACGTGCTTCATGAAGCTTCATTTGTCCATCACGACTAAACAGTAAAAAAAATACAGGACTTTTCCCACAGTGCCACTAACACCAGGACTGTGTGGCGAGGAATACAGACTGTCATTCCCCCTTTCTGCAGGTGAAGTTGACACAGACTTCCTAAATGACCTCAACAACAAAAGCTTTGAGGCACTAAATAGCACCCCTGCAGAGAAAGCTGTTCCACACCAGGAAGAAAAAACACTCTGTCTGGACACAACTGATGTGCTGAAGAGAGTCAACATTGAAGGCTCCAGGCCCTGGTAACATACCTGGGCAGGTGCTCAGGGACTGTGTAGACCAGCTGGCTGGACATTTTAACACCTCGCCTATAAGTCATAGTCCCATCATTCTTCAACTCTGCCACCATCGCCCCAGTGCCAATTTTATAATATAATAAACTGAATTCACCTTTTTAGACCCAAATTTGAGCCAGAACACTGGAATTCACTGAGAAGTCAGAAATGAATCCAGAATAACAAACAACCAGTAAAACACATTTTTTTCTGCTCAGGAATGACAGGAAATAAATGGAATTTGGCATCTCTATCAGTAATGTTTTTAGATATTTCTGCTTTTTTTTGTAAAACAGGATAACAACAATAATTCACTTTTAACATAAAAATATCACTTTGATTGAAGAGCTCACTGGTGGATTAACCATTACACAAAGATAAAACAATATTTTGGTGATCAGCAGTACTGTTAATTTAGGGCAGGGATCAAAAATATGAACACTCCCTGTTTAGATGAACAGACAGGAGAAGCAGGATGAGAGTAAAATAATGTACTGATGTGGACAGAGGGGGCAGCGAAACTAATGTTAGAAAGAACCAATCAGATCAATTCAAGTCTCTTCCTGCTCACTCCCCCCTCTGTCCCTCTGTCCTCCCCTCTGTCTCTGTAAATATCCAGCACACTCCTCTGCACAAATACAGAGTTAACAGGAGAATCTGTTCTGTAGGAAACAATGACAGAGAAAATGCAGCCAAAAATACCACTTCCAGTGTTACTTCTGACGACTCACCCTGCGAAACAGACAAAGAGAAGAAAGAGGGAGGCAGAAAAGATTGAAAGACAAAATTCTGGATAAAGTTAAGAGGACAAACCAAGTTTGTGGGGGCGTGGCATTTGACGAAGCACTGACAGGGAGGGGGTGGAGCTTAGGTGCTACTTTCAAATCTTGCAAGCTCTTCAACATCATCAACTGTAGCTTTAATTTGTGGTCTGCCATTTTGAAGTCTTGAGGTTGCCATCATTTTGCCTCCTGCTGGCTATTAGAAAGAATGATATTTTAAGGCTTTTTAGGGAAATGAATTGCAGCATTTCTCATTGGAGCTACCACTCTTTTTGTGGTACTGGAATCTTGTTTGATATAATGTGATTGTGTGGAACCAGTGACAAAAACTGCAATATGAATTCACAGCATGGATATTTTGGGCGGCACGGTGGTGTAGTGGTTAGCACTGTCGCCTCACAGCAAGAAGGAAACGGGTTTGAATCCCGGGGCCTTTCTGTGTGGAGTTTGCATGTTCTCCCTGTGTCTGCGTGGGTTCTCTACGGGTACTCCGGCTTCCTCCCACCATCCACGAACTATTTTAAGGGGATTAGGTTAATTGGTTAATTTAAATTGACCGTAGGTGTGAATGTGAGTGTGAGTGGTTGTCTGTCTCTGTGTCCTGCAATAAACTGGAGACTTGTCCAGGGTGTACCCTGCCTTCCGCCCTAAGACAGCTGGGATAGGCTCCAGCCCCCCTGCGACCCTATGAGGATAAGCGGTAGATAATGGATGGATGGATGGATATTCTGTTTTCATATACAGTAGTTATAACAGCTCTGAACAATAGAGGGCAGTCCTTCCCAGCAAAATCTTCAAATACATCTATCTATTTAGCAAACTACTCTGTCTGTTGTGTCATGCAGACACACTTGTCACCTCTCCTTGCACCTATTGTCAGCATAGTTATAATAAGGGCATTCCAGTGTGTGTGTGTGTGTGTGTGTGTCAGTCACCTGTTTCACCATACATTTCATTCCTCTTTTGGGCCTCTTCAATATGTCACCGCTCCTCATCCTACTAGGGGGTGTGCTCCTAATATAACTCTGTTAACAATAGCAGGACACAAACACACACACACACACACACACACACACACACAGTGGACCATTATGTTGATGGACACACAGCAGGGGTGGCTTCTGAGTGTGCTGTCCTCACACACTCGCTGATGGTTGAGCTTCGACATAACAGGGGCAACTTTCGGGCAGCACAGGGCCATGTGTCCATATATGGTATTTTTATTGTTACTTTTGTGTGGGCCAGATACATCAATCTGTCACATTGTCACAATGCACGGTGCCCTGTAGGAAATACAATTGCACTGCGTTTTATTCACTGCACCGGGTTCTTTACAGTCACAAACAAGGTGGAAGCAGTTGGTGTTATCTTTGAATAAAACATTAAATTCATTAAAATATTACAAAGTGCATTCACTTTGGCTGAGGTTCACACAGAATGTCATTTCATTCATTTCAGCATTCATTCATTAATGCCCTTGACAGTAGAATAGCCTGAACTTTACCTCCACAGGACACATGGCATTTAAATGAAGAAATGTGAAGATGGAACAGTTTTTCAATGCAGCTTATTCAAAAGGATCTCAAATAGTGACAGTAGAAAACATTATCTGACAGTTAAAGGTGCAGTGTGTTGGATCTGGAGACCTAGAAGAGCTGACATGAAAATGTGAAAACCTATCTGGAGCCAGTGTTTGGTTTGTCTGTTCTGGACTACTGTAGAACCATGACTCGTCCTGAACTATATGTAGATAAACAGCTTATTCTATGATAATAAAAAGACAATGATTCTTATTTCCAGGTGATAATACACTAAAGAAAACATACTTACTAATATAACATTTCATTTCCACCAATATAGCTCCTTTAACTGATGAGACTGTTACCAGGCCATTAAATAGGCCTTATCAATGGTTATAAATACCATGAATAAGGGACAGTAGTCGCCCACTGCACCCAATATTAGATTTCATCATCTATCCACATGGTCGATCATTGAAAGACCATGGTTTACAAAGGGATTACAAAATGCCTGTAAAAAGAAAAATACACTATATAGAGAGTTCATAAAACAAAGAACTAAAGACGCAGAAAATAAATATAAAAAGTATAAAAATAAACTAACCAATATTATAAGGATATGTAGGAAGGAATACTATGGTAAAATATTATATAATAACAAAGACAATATTAAAGGAATGTGGGACATATTAAACAGCATTATTAAAAATGGTGCTACACAACAGAGCTACCCTCAATATTTTATTGAAAACAGTATGAGAAAGGATAATATGGATGATATCGCTAACAGCTTTAATATGTTCTTTGTAAATGTTGGACCTAACCTGGCAGAAAAAATTCCAGATCCATGCTTATCCGAAGATTGGAATGATAACAATATTGAAAGAAATCCCAGTTCAATGTTCCTCACAGCAGTGGAAAGAAGGGAAATAATAGACATTGTAAATAAATGTAAATGTAAAACATCTACTGATTCAACTGGAATCAATATGAAAGTTGTAAAAAGGATCATTGAGGGGATTTTAGAACCACTAACTTACATCTGCAACTTATCATTCCAAACTGGTAAATTTCCCAACAAAATGAAAATAGCTAAAGTTGTGCCGATATACAAAACTGGGGATAGACACCACTTCACAAATTACAGGCCTGTTTCTTTACTTCCACAATTTTCCAAAATTCTAGAAAAGTTATTCAGCAACAGACTAGACAAGTTCCTAAGCAAACATAAATTACTCTCTGACAGTCAGTATGGATTTAGAGCAAACAGTTCAACATCACTAGCATTAATAGAAGCAATTGAGGAGATCACCAATGCTATCGATCATAAACTGCATTCAGTGGGAATATTCATAGATCTTAAAAAAGCATTCGACACAATCAATCATGACATTTTAATCAATAAACTTGAAAGGTATGGGATCAGAGGTGTAGCACTGCACTGGGTGAGAAGCTATTTAAGTAACAGGAGACAATTTCTGAAGTTGGGTGACTATTCATCGACATGCTTGGACATTACTTGTGGCGTCCCCCAGGGGTCAGTGTTAGGTCCAAAACTGTTTATTCTTTATATAAATGACATATGTAAAGTCTCAGAAATATTAAGATTGGTATTATTTGCTGATGACACTAGTATTTTTTGTTCTGGGGGGAACTGTGCAAACTGAAAACGTGGTTTGATAGAAATAAATTATCATTAAATTTATTTAAAACCAAATACATGATATTCAGCAATTGCAGTAGGAACACTCGAGGACGGATACACGTAGATGGTGTGGATATTGAAAGGGTACATGAAAATAAGTTTCTCGGGGTAATAATTGATGACAAGATTAACTGGAAGGCTCATATTAAACATATACATAGTAAACTATCAAGAAGTATTTCAGTTCTGAGCAAAGCAAAACACATTCTGGACCACAGATCACTCCACATTCTTTACTGTTCTTTAATCCAACCATATCTACATTACTGTGCAGAGGTCTGGGGCAACGCTTATAAATGTACAATAAATTCACTATCCACATTACAGAAAAGAGCCATAAGAATAATTCATAATGCTGGGTATAGAGATCACACAAATACACTATTCTTAAAATCCAGAACATTAAAGCTCACTGACCTGGTTCATTTTCAAACAGCACAAATCATGTCCAAAGCGATACATAATGCACTTCCTGGTAATATTCAAACATTGTTTTTTAACAGAGAGGGGAGTTATCATCTGAGGGGGGAGTTCATCTTAAAACATCAGAGGGTGCGTACTACATTATAAAGTTTTTGTGTTTCTGTTTGTGGAATGAGGTTGTGGAACAGGTTAGATGTGGGGCTCAAGCGATGTCCAAGCATGACTCAGTTTAAAAAACGGTATAAACACATGGTTTTCACTGGATACAGAGAAGAGGAAGAGGTTTAACAATCGGGTGTTTTCATAAATTGTTACTTACTTTGTATTTGCCAATTTTCCATTTTCTCTATATATGTATATGGTTACTTTATTCTTTTCTTTTGTAAATATGTATTTAGCAAATATGATGGACTGATTGCTAATTGAGAAGCAAAGAAGGGGTAGGTTTTAAATAAGCTTATGCTTCATCCTACTCCTTTTTCGGACATGATACGCACATAGTATTAATATTGTATTGTTATTGTCTTCACTATTCTCATTGGTTTTGTTTGTCTGTTTATTTGTTTGTTTGTTATTTTTCAATTTAATCTTTTGTTTTACTGGCACATGTTCGAAAATAAAAAAAGCGAAGAAGAAAAAAAAAGAGGGTCTAAGTCAACAGTGCCCTCTAGTGGCTGTAGTAATTATGACAGGAAAAGAGTCATGTATTTGATGTGTTTGTGTTAAATTTCACGTTCAAACTTTTCAAGCTATTTTAAGCCCAAAACACAATGATTTTACCTAAACATAATTGTCTTTTAGTTGCCTAAACCTGAAGAACTTGTTGATTTGTTGCCTAAACCTGAAGACACTTTTTTGTTTGTGTTGAAAATGTTTTATTCATAGCAGGCATGGCAGGACCCCAGTGACACAAATCCAATGAAATGATGATGTCTATTTAACGGCCTAGTAAGTTGAATTGTTCAGGTTAAATATGTTTATGGAAAGAAAAGTGCTATGATACAGATTTCAGTCAGAAACACATTATAAATAGATTGTTGCAGTGTACCCCACCTGACACTATATTGTCAACTCCACACAGCTCATACTACACACATGCATCCTTGAGTGATCATGTAGCCCCTGTGTCATAGTGTGAAGTAACAGAAACAGAAATGTGACAGTCCGTCCCCTCTCACCCTCTTTAATGACCTCCTGCTAGCGGTAGATGGCAGCAGGCGAGGAGGGCTGATGAAGCTGCTTGGCAGCTCTGAATATGGAAATATGCACCGCTAATCTTTCAGCTCTTTGCCTTATTATCGCACAGAGGAGCCAGTAATACTGCTGGAAATCTGCGCAGTGCTGACTATGCCCCCGGATACTGATAGTGTCATGCTCTGATCATATGGTTCTAGTTCATGTTATTTATTTATTTATTTTCATTTTGAAACGTGTTCCATCCTCCCCATGAATAAATAAATAAATAAACAAGATAAACAGAGTGTAATCAAACGGTGTGCCATTGTGACAGCCTGTAAACACTCACTCTGCTTTATTTCCTGACAGTCACTCCTGCTGTTTCTAATTGGATGGTGTAGCCCCCCCCCCTCTGGTTTATTGTCACTGACAGTCGGATTATTCCCTCACAGTAGCAGCCTGCTCCCTCTCCTCCTCCTCTTCCTCCTCCTCTCCGCACGACAATGCGGGCACCAACTAAGGATTTATAATTTCTTCATCCACTCCGCATCGTGTCTTCCTCCTCTTCTTCACGGTAAAACAAAGCTTTGCTGTCTCTTCGCTTCTTTCTAATATTTTTATTTGTGTGCTGAGAATGCGCGTGTCAACGCTGCCTGGTTTAACCACGAGTTAAACACACTCTTATTGTGGAGTGAGAGCAGTGTGTGTGTGTGTGTGTGTGTGTGTGTGTGTGTGTGTGTGTGTGTTGTGGACTTTAATTTTAGATTTCATGTCACTGGATTACCGGCTGTGTTTCTCTGTTAATGAACGACTGTGTGGGATTAAAGACGCGTCGCGTGCGCTGCCGTTCGCGCTCGTGCTGATGATGAGCCGTCTGGTGCTACTTTGAAACAACGTGCCAGGCTCGCGCTGCCCAGCAGACTCAGAGCCGGTGAAGGTGTGTTCTCATGGAGCAGCGCGAGACAGAGCGGTTCAACGACTCGGCCGTACTATTCTGGACTCTGCTGGACTCAGGTAGACTCTGCTGCACTCTGTAAGGCTCAGGTGGACTCTGTTGCCTCGGGTGGACTCTGCTGGGCTCTACTAGACTCCGCTGGACTATGCCGGGCTCAGTTATCACTGCCATATCTCTGCTAGACTCTGCTGGGCTCTTGTGGACTCTGCATGTGGACATGCTGGACTGTGCTACTTCAGGTGAACTCTGCTGGGCTCAGCTAGACACTGCTGGGCACAGGTGGACTCTGCTGGGCTCAGGTGGTCTCTGCTAGACTCTCCTGGGCTGAAGTGGACTTTGTCAGGCTCAGGTAGACTCTGCTGGACTCTGCTTGGCTCAGCTAGACTCTGCTAGGTTCTGCTAGGCTCAGCTAGACTCTGCTGGACTCTGCCAGGCTCTGCTGGTGGACTCAGGTGAACTCTGCTAGACTCTGCTGGGCTCTGTGTGACACCACGGTCTGAACCTCAAGCTGCACTCTGACTGGGATTCTTCCCTGTAATTAACGCTCTTGTTGGTTCCTCTCACTGGAGTCAGGAGTCAATGGGACCTGCTGGAGTTGGGGCCCTGGAGGCTCCACAGACCCCAGTCTGATAAGCAGTCCTCTAATAGAAGACCACCAGCACCAACCACAGCATGGATCCTCCACCCCCACCCACCTCTCATGAGCTCTTCAAAATTTGGCTGGCATATGGCGCAGTCTCTCCCCCCAAGGCTCACAGATGTTCAGTTGTTACATCAGCAGCCTAGTTTGGAGGCAGAATACACTGAAAGTGTAGTGTGTGTGTGTGTGTGTGTGTGTGTGTGTGTGTGTGTGTTTGTTGTATAGGGTGGGGAGGGTGCTGTCTCTATGGAGAAGTGTGGCTCTGTAATTGGTAAGGTCTTGTGTTCTCACTGGAGGGCTATAATGCTCAGCTAAACATAATCCTATGCAAAAACTGAGGCAGGGTAATCCTGGGATGCATTGGTGGGTGGGGGTGGGGCTGGGGTGGAGCTGTATGCAAATGACAGCGACTCAACAAGGTTAGCTGCCCACCAGTCCTTAATGTAAAGCAGCATCTGATATAGTAACGCTCATCACTGGTTGCATGTTTTATACATGATTTTAATTAGCAGGCAGTCTTGAGATTATTTTCTGGATTGAATCAATTAACGGCTCTAATGTAAGGGAAAGTCAAATGGTTAGGGTTAGGTATCAGAATGAAGGAAGAAAGGGGATGTAAGTGACTTTGAACGTGGCATGGTTGTTGGTTAACTTGACTCTTGCTAGCTGGCTGTCGTTCCGCCTAGCTCCACACATCCGTCTGGGATGCTCCACTAGAGATGTACAGTATTTCAGAAGGCGGGGCCTTATCAGAAATCCTTGCATGTGATTGGATAAACCACTTGTCCGTCATCTTTAATGATGTGCTACTTCAACCACTCACATCGAAACCAACCCATGACGCTGTTCATCTTTTTAAAGAATGAATATGCGATAGATTCAAGAGTCAGGTTAGTTGTTGGTGCCGGACAGGCTGGTCTGAGTATTTCAGAAACTGCTGATCTACTGGGATTTTCACTACAACCATCTCTAGTTACAGAGAATGATCCGGAAAAGAGGAAACGGTTCAGGCTGGTGCTGGTGGTGTAATGGTAGAGAGTATTTTCTTGGCACACTTTGGCCCCTTTCGTACCAACTGAGCATTGTTTAAAGATGTAGTTGTTCATCTTGGAGAGCTAGAAAGGTCTGAAAGTGGCACCTCCTCTAAGCTCCACCCCCTCCTCCCATCAGTTCTCCATTCAAAGCCACACTTTGCCACACTGCCATTTGCTCTACAGAATGTATTCTCCTGCTCGCGCTATGTTTCTGCAGAGGAGTGTGCTGGATATTTCCGGCAATGGTGAAATGTGATGCGAGACAGAGGGGGGTGTGGGCAGGAAGAGACATGAAGGCAGGAATTACCAGCTATACCTTTGACACCACAGCCTACCTGAGTGTTGTAGCTGATCGTGTCCAACCCTTTATGACCACAGTGAACCATTTTGTGATGGCTATTTCCTGCAGGATAATGCTCCATGTCAAGCTGGTTTCTTGAACATGACAGTGAACTCATCGGACTCCAGTGATCTTCCTCTGATCTTAATTCAATAGAACCATTGGGATGTGGTGGAAGGAGAGATTCACATCATGGATGTGCAGCCTATTCTGCATCTACTGAGTAATGCTATGTCAATATGGAATAACATAGCTGAGGAATGATTCCAGCACCTTCTTGAAGCTGTGTCACAAAAAATTAGAAAGTTCTGAAGACAAGAGGCAGTCTTGCTGGTTCTCGAAAGGTCTTCTAATAAAGTGGCTGATCAGTGAACATTTAATACTTAGTCCTCATGGCAGCACGAGTTGTATAGGAAGCTGTGCAAACATACAGTGTACAGATGAAGTAAGGTAATAATAGTAGCTGATGTCATTCACATACACTGTAAGGAAATACACTGGGACCTGATAAAAATCATGAAACCCCTTTATGAGGCCTGACGCTCAGATTGGAAAACACAGCACAGTCCCTGTATGAGATGACCTCTGTGGACAACTCACTGTTGATTGATGACAGATAGTTATATTAATTAACAAATAGTAGCTTCCAAAGATGCACTTGTTTGTATAAAATTTCCTCTTTAACATAACAAAAATACCTTTAAATTCAAGAAAAATATGCAGAAAGGCTATTGCTTTTATTCATGAAAAGTTTTACTGTGAAAACAATGAAAAAGGAATGAATAAGACATACAGCTTTTTATTTCTTCCTCATGAATACTTCAGAACAGTTGTTTTAAAGTCATTTTTTGTTGTAAGAAGGTTTTTTTTCAAATCTAGCAAGACAGTTTTATTCATTTTATTATGTAAATTGCTACTTTATTTTTAGGTGACATTGGAAACACTTTATGAGACGCTGATGTTTTTGAGGGTGAACTACCAGTGGTGTGATGCGGTGTATACAGAGTATACCTACTTCTGTACGTAAACGCACTTCAGCTGCCCAATTACTGTCCTTTCTTCATTAATTGGAGGATTATTGGGGCCAGAAAATGTCTGGATAATAAAAGTTTATTCTGATTTTCCCAAGCCAGAGGGATCATCTTCAGATGTGTTGTCCACATGCTGTACCTATGGTTTAGTTTAAGGACACTAGGACATAGCCATATTGGAAAATTTGGGAATCTTTTTTAAAAATAAAAAAGTGACTAAAACAGTTTTGATTATGAAAATTGTTAGATGAGTAGAATTGATACTGCCTTTCTTGTGATCAGTGCGGCAGCCATTTTTAAATGTACTGTTGCCATTGTGCATAAAATGCAACAACTCAGCGCTTCATCCACACACTCTGCTTCATCCTTCTGAAGCATTTTACTATCACCAGATGTGAAACACCTTTGTTCGGCTCATTTTCTGTAACACTGTGAAGTGCTGGGGTAGAGACTCTAATTAGTCAAATGACCACAGGAAACAGCTGAGTGTCTGTTCTACTGCTCCTCTATTTCTGTGGCTATATGCTACACTTCAACAAGGGTTTCCTCTCTGTGCACTGCATGCAGTCAGTCTCTCACTCACTCACTCACTGAAGGAAACATCACGAGCTGCATATCAACCATCCACATCAAACAGCCCAGTGATGTTTCCCCTCCACTCTGACTGAGGTGAGCTTTAAAAAAGGCCAGTTTAATCTGGGCTCTGTTGTTGGGTTGGTGGGCTGATTGTGTGTATGCAGGGAACCTGTGTGTGTGTGTGTGTGTGTGTGTGTGTGTGTGTGTGTGTGCGTGCTTAGAGCGAGAGGGGTGGGGATTTTAGGAAGCATACTTACATTTCAAAGTAATGGCCTATTTATAGGGCAGGCAAACAGCGGCACAGAGAGCCTATGGCCTGTTGTTGTTAGCATCGAGGAATGCACCAGCAGAAGCTGTGATAAGGAGAGCGTGGAGAGGGTTCAGCAGGCACAGCTAGTTAGAAACACACATGACCACACACACACACACACACACACACAGTAAAGGCTGAGTGCCTTTCATTTGCTCCCTGTGATCATACAGTATGGATATAGTCTCACACAACAATGCACTAACACACAAGTATGCACAGATGAAGGCTAAAGCACTGCTGTTTTCATTAACACTTTGGAGTTCAAAGACGATAGTGAGCTTTCAGCCCTGCAGCTGGGACATGCAGCATGCCTGATTGTATAAGAGTGTGTCTAATTGCAGTTGGATGATTTGTGTGTGTGTATTTGCCTCAGCGCGTGTGTGTGTGTGTGTGTGTGTGTGTGTGTGTGTGTGTGTGTTTTTGTGTGCAACTAAGTATAGACAGCAACCCGTTTGTCAGTGTGATCATCAAAGACTTTGATATTGATCACAGCCTTATGTGCATGCGGCCTGAGGCCAACCGTGTGACTTCTTGGATGCTAAATGAATTTGCTGTGCCCGTTATACAGTATGTACGCTACCAGAGCATTAACCCGGGCCAATTCAAAGCCGCCAGATGTGAGAGAGTGAAAAATGTCAGGACACCCACTGGTGAAGATGGCCCAGGAGAATCCAGATGAAAGCGGCGATCCCTTCGTTGGTTTTATGGATTCAATCCTGTTTAGTCTAGAGAGAGATGGAGAGGAAAGCTGTGAGACTGGGTCTGGGTTTTGTTACAGGGGTGATGGCAATGATGTATATGATGATAACTATGTACATGACAATAAAGTCTCTAACTGGTGAATAGGAAGCAACTCTGTAGGAAGCAATGACTTTAAGGTGAGATGACCTATTGTCAGTTTTGAGATTTCGGGATCTTTGGGGTTTTGGTCTTCTTTCAAACTGATGGGAAAAACATCAAATATACACATTACAAATAGACACACAGGTAGGTCCATCCATTTTCTCCCGCTGACCCGATACGCATCCATTCAAATCAGTGTGTCAATTTCCACTCAATGCGGAATGCCGCCGACGCCTGCCGAAACAAATCGACAAGCATCTATTTTTGTTTGATGTCGACAGGAAGTAAAAAATAAAGTATCCGGTTTATTTTCAAAATAAAATAATCATGGCGGATCATAAAATCGATTTCCTTCTACTCAGTGGTGATTCTGTTTTCACTGACGCGCCGCTACGACCCTATATCATGCGATTATACCTGAACTCGCGAGATCTTGTTCTCGCGATGTCAGTTGTCCGGTGGAGCTGCAGCAGGCGCATCTGGTGGGTATTGACGGACGACAGACAACGCACATTGACGGACGTCGGCGTTGTTCCGCATCCAGTGGAAATTAATGGTTAGGGTGAAAGGCAGGGTACACCCTGGACAAGGCTCCAGTTCATCACAGGACACATAGAGACAGACAACCACTCACACTCACATTCACACCTACAGTCAATTTAAATTAACCAATTAACCTAATCCCCATGCATGTTTTTGGATGGTGGGAGGAAGCCGGAGTACCAGAGAGAACCCACACAGACATGGGGAGAACATGCAAACTCCACACAGAAAGGCCCCGGGCCCGGGATTTGAACCTGGTACCTTCTTGCTGTGAGGCGACCGTGCTAACCACTACACCACTATGCCCCCTGCTGCTTTGTCTATTTATGTAAAATTAACAGATAACATAGAAAGAGATGATAGATACTTTATTCAAAGTAATGTTTCATTTGCATATATAAACTTACCATTTTCACAAAAGTTGTCATGCAAAAAACAACTGCCATAGTCAGCATCTATCAGTTCAAATGATCACCCTAGTCACCTGTGTCTTCAAAAGTTAATGTTATAATCTTTTACATTGTCTTCCATAATTCCCTCTTTCAGTAACACTTTTGACTCTAGTATGTTAACAAACTGAAACAAGAGTTAATAGTGTACTAAAGGGTGAGGTCACTTTCATTCGGTCTGTTTGTTAAATGCCCTGCAGAAGAACTATGATGGTCAAGCTTTTTTAAATGATACAGACTTTTCAATGTTTCCTTCCTTGTTGAGACTTGTTTTTAGATATTGGAGAGTGATTCCTTTGTGTACCCATAATGCTTTTGATCTACAGTTTAGCAACCGGTTGTAATATTTGCATTGTATGAAAATGGTGACCAGACTTTGGTTCCTCTCAGCTCTACAGAGTGTTCTAGTGTCTTTAACCTCATAGCTTTTCTTTGTCCAGTCTGTAACTTCACTGTTTTGGTTTTCTGTCAGACTGTTGTAATCTGCTGTACGTGTGTGTGTGTGTGTGTGTGTGTGTGTGTGTGTGTGTGTACATGTACCACAAACTCATGCACACTCAAACTGAAACACAAAGTGAGATGTTGAGCTGGTATTTTTAATGAGGCAGGTGGCACCACAGGGGTTCCTGGAGGAACTGCTTATTTTTATCCTATCTCTACTTAAAGAAACAGAAAAAAAACTTTTGCAACTCTCATGGTTGTGGGGGAAAGTTAAGACTTTAAAACTAACCTGCTCAGTTTGTTTTTTAACCACACAAACCCTTTGTGGATAACAAAGCTCAGTGTTTGGGCATTTGACCTTTTTTGATGCCTGAGTATATAGTCATTTATTCCATATGTCAGTTGATCCATCTGACTTTAAGTTTCATGTCTGGAAACTCTCTTGTGATTTCAAAAGCCGTTGTAGTTGTCTAGCTTTCTGTTATTTTTCCTCTGAAAAGCCAGAAAATTACTGTATCTGTGTGCACTGGTACGCTCCTTTCTCCTCCCTGATTGTTGTCAAAGCCATGACCATTGTCTTTGCTCTTGTATTCACTTTCATTCACACAATTCCATTTTTAACGTGGAAACTAACCATAAACCTGACAAAAAAAAGAACAAATTGTCAGTAGAAAACATTTTTTGCTAACAAATAAAAATAATAATAAAATAAATAATAAAACTGTATTTAACTATAAAGCAGGACCTTCAACTTTCCATATATTCTTTGCATGTCTTGAGCAGAGCTTATCTGGCCTATTGTTGAGGTTGGTACAGTTTGGCCCAATAGTGTCAGTATAGTGATGAACTGTAAGTCTCTTCAATGAATTTATTTTTCCATTGATTAATTACCCATTACTTTGAAAAGGTTTTGATGTCCACCCCAGCTCAGCTCAGCTCAGCTCCCACTGGCTCCCACGTAATTCAAACGGTGGCTGCAGGCATTGTCATAAACACTATTGCACATTTAGTAGATATGGAGGTAGGATGCCATCCTGTTAATAGGTGGCACAGTATAAGGAAAGGAATCTGTGTATACATGTCTGACCTCTACATAGCTCGAAAACTGTGCATCCAATCAACTTCACACTTAGCAAGTGCAAACAGCCTCAACAACGCTGAGGGCGAGACAGTGCGCCATTCAGGACAGGCACAGACAGTGCTGTGATTCTGTAAACAGCAATGTGCTAACAATTATAAGAAAAATACTGCTCAAGGAAGCTTCACAACCAGTACTCTATGGAAATGACAATTTTGCATTGCATTAATAGCCACAGTTGAAGAGCAGAGATACCACTAGCGGTGTCAATAATAAAAAGACTTCCTTTATTAAGCCCTCAATGGGGAAATTACATTTTTTCCACTCTGTTATTATTGTATCTCAGTTGCACATCATACACAAGTTATGAAACACACATGCAGTAGAGGAGAGGTGTCAGAGTGAGGGGGCTGCCCCTTATCCAGGCGCCCTCGGCAGTGCCCAGGAGGAGAAGTGGAGGAGGAACCTGGCACCTCCAGCTACCAGTCCACTCTCCACATTTGGTCCGACCTGGACTTGAACTGGCGACCCTCCGATTCCCAGCCCAAGTCACTACAGACTGAGCTACTGCCGCCCAATACAATACGACACAATACCGATATTGCAGCTTTGAGTATTACCAATACTGATCCAGTACAATATTGCCACTAATTGTATTTACTTTTACTACTTATTTTGTTGTATAAAATATTAGAAAAGGCTTGATCAAGTGATATTATTCAAACAGAGAACAATACTTTAACTAAAAATGCTGCCACAGGGCCGACATCACTCCTCCTCCTTCTACTTTGTTAGCACCTTAGCTCAGCTGTTGTTGTGATCACTGGGCTCTGATGCTATCAGAGGGATGATAGCAGAGATTTTAGATGCAGGCTGATATAATCCTTTTTTTTTTTTCTGATATTGAACCATTATCCCTTATCAATACCGGGATACATTTTAAATCAGGAAAATGACGAAACAACAACATCAAAAGCACAACAGCTGTCCAACAGAAACACACATGAAACACAACACATGCCAGTGTTAGAACACAGTGTCACACATGGAAATAAAGAACCTCTGAGTTAATGAAGCGTACTGCAGCATCACTACAGCCTAACACAACACAGCTCTGTGAACGGTGGCATCTCAGACCTGAAGCTCATCTCTGTGGAAGAATGGAGGCATTGTTCTCATCAGCCGACCAACGGGGGAAACAAAATATTTTCCATGAATTGCACTCTTACGTAAGCGCTCCCTTTATATCATCTTCATGTTCTCCCTCTTGTTTTCTTTCTTCCTCACAGAAATTGAGGTCAGCGTTAATTGAAATTCAGACACCTATTAATTAGTGAGAGAATTTCTTTCTCTCTCTACTTTTCTGTCTTCTAACGATCTTTTCCTTTCTGTCCATTCCACCTTCTCTTTTTCCCGTCTCTTGTCTTTACCATCTTTTTCCTTCCCTCTCTTCCTCTCGTCACTCTGGTTCCTCACATTTGGGCCTTTTGACGGTTGATCAAGCTGTTTTGGTTGACGTCTGAACATGCAGCTCTGAACAGCCGCTCTCCTCGGGGAGCTTCACAAGTCCTCCTCCTCTGAGACGGAGCTGGCTGAAGATGAATCCACACAGTCCTAGTCATGCAGACCCACTTTCTCAAGCAGCCGGTTGTTTATTAGACAGCCTGTTCGCTTGTTGTTGTGCAATTTGTTAATTAATAGAATTTGGGTGGACTGTGTGTGTTTTAAATACAAGTGAGAGGGAATACTGATGGTTGAAAGGACAGATCTGCAGGTTATGATTTGTGCAACTCGGTGTTTACTTCCTAAAGTCTCATGAATGTGGATGAGAATAACACTCACTATTGTGACGTAAGTGAGGAAAAACTGAAGGCTTTGAAAATGGAGACAGAAATGGAATACTCTAGCTCATTTGAATTAGGAAACATGAAAAGAGTAAAAGAAACAATCTGCAGTTACTGTAGGTTTAGGCAACAAATCCACTTTGGTTTAGAAAAACATTGTGGCTTAAAATACAGATGGAAACAATGTAAAAGATACAGACAACACAGGCATAACAATTAATAAGAAAACACAGCTCCTGTCTGAAAGTCCAGGAAAAAGTGTTTAATATCCATTAATTCAGAGGGCTCATTGAGTACCAGCCTTTTTCTAAAACCAAAAATGCCTTGTGTCATGGTTTTTGGCCATTTTGAGTCATACAGAGTATTTTCTGCTATGACTCGGAAAACCCTGAATAGCTCAAATGAAAGAAGAGACTCTCTATTTCATCATGGAAAAAGTGTTCCGTTCTTGTTTTGTCTGAGTAGAATAGAGGCCAGTTTCACCAAAAAGTTTTACCAAAAGCATTTTAGGTATAATCTGAAATTTCATCCACACTGACTTTTTGTGAGTATTGTACATACTGTATATATGGCACTCAAAGAGTTAAGAAAGTAGGAGACCTAAAGATGAGTAGTTCTATACCTGAAGAGAAGTGTTGTACTGCTTCAGGCTCCTCAGCATGCTGTTCATGACTTGTCTGCAGTTAGTCTTAAATATGTCATGTTTGTTTCTGTGTTTGTGTGATGTTGCCCTGTGGCAAAGCATCCCTGCTGCTTTTTTCAGGTTTATTGCTTTTTCTTCACTCAGAATATGTGTTCTGAAATCCTGTCCTCTGGCTTCTAGTCAGCAAAAACGTCATCATCTCTTTTCTTTTACCCTTTCTTCGTTTTCTCTGGTGCAAGAAAAGCTGTAATAGAAGCTTTGGAAGCATCGTGTTTTAAAAGCTTTACCAGTATTTTACTGCCCTTTCCAGAGTTCAGTTGTGTTGTGAGTGATCCACTTGCCTCGGCCACATCAAAGAAAGTTTTGAGGGTATTGACCGGATACATGGTCACTAATGGATTTGAAAAAGGATATCATTCTGCTCCATACAATATGAAATTGGCGTCGTCTGATGTGTGTAAGTGAGGAGGCTGGACCTTTGAGCTGCACAGGCCGAAGCAAAGCCGAGAGAAAGCTGGAGAGCTTCTTATCCTAATGCACTTGAAGTCTCCAGAGGAAGCCGCAGAGAAGAGACTGAGAGTGGGAGGGAGATGGCGGTAAGACAGGAAGTTAGACAGACAGATGGGAAAGAGAGAAAGAGAGAGAGAAAGTGGTGATATCTTGAATTCAAGTGTGTGTATGTGAGGGAGATGAGGAAAAAGACACAACAGCTGGGGAAGACAAGTGGAAGAGAGATATGATGTAGTGGAGCGAGTGAGAGAGTAAAGGTGACGGTGAGCCATCAGATAGTGAAGGATGAGGTGGAGGAGAGACGTTATGATGAGCGGTGTTTGAGATCTGGATCCAGGAGATGGTCCGAGGGATGTGGCGCTGCGGGCTGAAACCATTTGGTTCAGTTCAGGATGTAATACACTTTTCACAAACCAAGACTGGAAATATGCAACTTTCAAAATGATGGCAGAACTGAAAACTTTACTTTGAATTTCACACTGGTTTTAGTGCAATATGATAATTATCGATGGTCTTTAAACTTCAGCAAGAACATGAAAATTCACCACGCCTTGTTTTACAAGTAAAATCTGTCTCTGTAATAATACTGACCTGAAGATAGAAAAAAGGTCTGAACCCACCTGTGACGATTAAAAAACCCCAAATGTTTTGCATTTTGCTTTTTCATTTAGAGGAGTGGAGTGAACAGAAACTCATTTTGTCTCTGTGCTGTAGATTGAGGCAGACATCTGATCCAGCTGAAAAATGCTGCATCTGGATATTTGTGAGTCTTAGGAGTTCAAGAATGTACAGAGAGGAAAATCTGAGAAACTGGAGGTCCTGGTAAGTTTACAGGGACATGTCCGTCTTTGCGTCTCCAGTAAATGCAGCATGGGCTGATTGATTTCAGTAAAAATGCTCCTCTGTGGCTGCTGCTGCTTCTTCTCTCGGCTCTCTAAAGCACTTGACCCTTCCAGAGTGCCTCTTGCAGGTGAGCGAGTCTGGTATCCAGCAGCTCCCTGGTAGACTCCCTCTTTTTCTGTTCACCAGTGCAAAGCTTGTCTCCGTTGAAAAGTGAACACATTTTTAGGATGGTTAAAAGACGTGAACCCGTAAAAGTGGCACTCTATACCTCGAGCATGCAGAAGGCATTGTGTTTGTTCACAAAAAAAGCACTTCTGTATGAAACTTGTGAGTCAATATTCAAGCTGTGCCATATTACGATATATATTGTAGTGCGGTATGAAAATGTCAACCATAGAATAGAATAGAATAGAATAGAATAGTTTTTTTATTCATCCCCCTTGGGGGGAAATTTACCTGCCACAGCAACAAAGACAAAAATACAGACACAATAGTAATAATAATAAAATAGAATAGAATCGAATAAAAATATTTACATATTTACAATGAACTAAAATACAATGGAAAAATATATAGATATATATACTTGTACAGATGAAACTGTTTAAAACACAATTATTATTGTGGCAGTGCAATTTTCAATTTTTTTGTGCAAAGTGGTAGTGTGATGACAATGACAATAACAATGACAGTGATGGAGATGGAGATGAGTCCAGATTGTGTTTACATCAGCCAGTGATGCTGATGTTGTAAAGTTTTATTGCTGATGGTATGAATGACCTGCGGTGGCGCTCTCCTTCTTGCAGGGTGGAAGTCTCAGTCTGCAGCTGAAGGAGCTGCCAAAGCCTCCACAGTCCCATGCAGAGGGTGAGAGGGGTTGTCCATGATGGAGGTGAGCTTAGCTAACATCCTCCTCTCACCCACCTCCTCTATGGAGTCCAGGGAGCAGTCCAGGACAGAGCTGGCCCTCCTGACCAGCCTGTTCAGTCTCTTCCTGTCTCTCTCTGTGCTCCCTGCTCCCCAGCAGACCACTGCATAAAAGACTGCAGACGCTACCACAGTGTCATAAAAGGTCCTTAGCAGAGTCCTGCAAACTCCAAAGGACCTCAGTCTCCTCAGCAGGTGGAGACGACTTTGGCCCTTCTTGTACAGGACATCTGTGTTGTGAGTCCAGTCCAGTTTATTGTTGAGGTGAACACCCAGGTACCTATAGCTCTCCACTATTTCTATGTCCAGGCCCTGGATGTTCACTGGTGCTGTCTGGGGTGTCTTCCTCCTGCGGAAGTCAATGACCATCTCCTTGGTCTTACTGGCGTTGAGCTGAAGGTGGTTATGCTCACACCAGTCGACAAAGCCAGTGATGACGGTCCTGTACTCTGATCGTCTCCCTCAGACACACATCCAACAATAGCTGTGTCAGCCGAGAACTTCTGGAGGTGACAGCTCCCAGAGTTGTATCTGAAGTCCGATGTGTACAGGGTGAAGAGAAAGGGGGAGAGCACTGTCCCCTGTGGGGCCCCCGTGCTGCAGACTACCATGTCCGACACACAGTTCTGAAGCCTCACGTACTGTGGTCTGTTGGGTGAGGTAGTCTATGGTCCATGCAGCCAGGTGACAGTCTACTCCCACACTTTCAAGCTTCCCCCTGAGCAGAGAAGGCTGGATCGTGTTGAAAGCACTGGAGAAATCAAAGAACATGATCCTCACAGTGCTGCCAGTGTTCTCCAGGTGAGTCAGTGATCTGTGCAGCAGGTAGATTACTGCATCATCCACTCCGATGTTTGGCTGGTAGGCAAACTGCAGCGGGTCCAGATGTGAGCTCACCATGGGGCGGAGGTTTCTCAACACGATCCTTTCCAGGGTCTTCATCAGATGAGAAGTGAGGACCACAGGCCTGAAGTGGTTGGGCTCCCTGGGGTGCGTCGTGCCTTTGGGACAGGAACCACACAGGAAGTCTTCCACAGCTGTGGGACTCTCTCCAGACTCAGGCTCAGGTTGAAAATGTGCAGCAGCACCTGACAGAGCTGGTCTGGGCACAGTCCTTAAGGAGTCTGGAGCTGATGCCGTCGGGGCCTGTGGCCTTCCTTGCCTTCATCCTCTTCAGTTCACTTCTCACCTGGTCAGCTGTGATGGAGATGGTTTTGGTGGTGGTGGTGGTGGAGGAGGATGAGGTGAGGATGGATGGTGGTGGTGGTGGGGTGTTGGTGCTGGATGAGGATGAGGTGGGGAGGGGTGGTGGTGATGGTGGGGGTGGCAGAGGGTGAGGTGTTGTGAAGAAAGAGCTGGCTGGCTGGTGCTTTGATGAGTGGGGGGAGGAGTGGGGGCACAGTCAAACCTGTTGAAAAACAGATTTAGTTGGTTGGCCCACTCTTGGTCTCCTTCAGCTCCCTCTCATGGCCTCTGCTGTGACCAGAGATGGTTTTTAGGCCTCCAGACCTCCCTGGGTGCTGTTCTGCTGCAAGTTACTTTTCATCCTGGTCCTGTAGCTGGCCTTGCCCTCCTTGATCTTCTTCTTCAGCTCTCTCTGTACCCTCCTCAGCTCCTCTTTGTCCCCAGATCCAAAGGCCCTCCTCTTCTCCTTCAGCAGGGCCTTCAGCTCAGGGGTCACCCAGGGTTTACTGTTGGAGAAGCACCGTACTTTCCTGGTGGGTACAGTGTTCTCCACACAGAAGTTTATATAGTCCGTTACACAGTGGGTCATGGTGTCGATGTCCTCACCGTGGGGTCACACAGCACATCCCAGTGTGTGGTCCTGAAGCAGTCCTGCAGGGCCTCAGTGGCTTCCTCTGACCACAGCTTTACACACCTTATGGTGGGGGGTTGCGTCTTCACCATAGGTATGTAAATGGGCTGCAGTCTCACCAGGTTGTGATCTGAGCGACCCAGCGGGGGGAGGGGTGATGAGCTGTATGCATCCTTGGTGTTTGCATACAGTAAGTCCAGAGTTTTATTGTCTCTTGTTGGGCAGTCCACATACTGGCAGAATGTGGGGAGAGTGGTGGAGAGCGATGTGTGGTTAAAGTCTCCTGAGATGATGATCAGAGACTGAGGGTGAGATGTTTGAAGCTGGGACACTTCACTGTGGATGAGCTCACAGGCTGCAGCAGCATCAGCCGAGGGGGGGATGTAAACGGTGATCGCGATCACGTGTATAGGATATAAACCTCTGTTGTTTATATCATAATTTTAATGTGTAGACTACTTGGTTAGCTCTGTTGCTAATGTTATGTTATCTTACTCTGGTTGTGCTTTAGATATGCCGTATAAAGCACAACTCAATATCAGAATGACCACTGGATAATTCAAATGTATCGTGACAGCTGTAGGGCTGGGTATCGATTCAGATTTTCCAGATTGATTCAATTCAATATTTCAAGGTCCCGATTCGATTCGATCCACGATTTGATTCAAATATCGATTCAGTCAGGGATATTTCAGTTAAAATAAATGCTCCGTCTCATCAAATGGTTGCGGAGATTCGTCATATTGCCGCTGTATTTTATCTTGCTGTTGCATATTTTGCATACTACTTGTTTGTTGTCCAACTCATCATTTTCTTCCAACTTCTAAAATGTGAAATGCATCCAAACATCAGCTTTTCAACTCATTGGTGGTGCCTGGAGAGGTGGACTCGCTTCCTCCATGTTTGTTTGACTGCTGGCAGTAACATCTCACGAGATCGTGTTCCTTGGAAAGCAGCACTAAACGCTGATCACGCGAGACTTCTTCTTCTTCTTCTTTGGTTTCGGCAGACTAGATGTATGTATGACGAGTGATGCCCTCAGGTGAGACTGGCAGGCGGGTTTATACTTCAGGCTGCTACTCGGCACGTCCAATAAAGAAAAAAAATACACAAGTTAAAAGATCGATCTTTGGATTTTATGAATCGATTATCAAGCATTTAAATGGAGATTGATTAAAATCGATTGAAACAATTTTTTTTAACCCAGCCCTAGTTCATTGTATGAAGCATAGACATAATGGTATGAAGGCTAATGTAACTGCGGCCATGCTACTGCTTTGTGGTAGTATGTTTAGAAAGGACTGGTTTGCAGCAGTTACAGAGGTAAAAGAGCATGTTGCGTTGTGTGTGAATGATTCTTGAGGTAAGTTATTTGGGCCCAAAAATTGGATTTTATTACTTTATTAGCAGCCTAACTGCATAGTAAAAGCACAGCGCAAACACAGCCAGAATGCTGGTCACTCTCAAAGTAAGCCTTCACAATAAAAGCATATTGGGGCTATAACACTGATTACACCACAGAGGAGACCTAGGAGAGGGCAATGGAAAACGAAAATGTTACCAGTAACATTACATCTGGAAAAAATACTGTGTTGTAAATATATCATTATCGGGATATAAAATTGGCTATGTAGGGATGAACAATCCATATAGCACAAGCTCTTGTCAAAATGTACTTTGACTGAGTTGTCACCTCTGGCATACAGTCACATCTGAAGTTACATGTGAAGCAGTAGTTAGTGTTAAATGAAAAGAAGCCATGTTCACTCCCTTATTTATTATTGCTTAGTTGCTAACCTTTTTTTAAGATGACATGAACTGTTGTTAGAAAAAAGCTCTAGGCAAATGATGATTCCTTTATTTTCACTCTATGGCTATGTGCCACTCCAAAGTAAATTCTGGTGGTATTTATGTGGATGCACATAATGTCTGGTACGTTAATAGTGAAAGTGAAAGTCCTGGTGGTCATCCTCTTGAAGCGTCATTGCCTTTCCGGCTAAAGTGAACCACACTGTCCACCTTATCTGACCCAGCAACAGGCCCATAACTTTGGAACGGCTAATTGACAAGATATGGATAAAGGTCTCATTGTTATTTTAGCTATACAAGAGGTATGACTCATTTCATCACTCCTCAGTAAAATCAGGTGTTTTCAGGACTGTCTTCCCATCACAGATGACAGAGCAGAACCTTAACCACCAATGGATTATAAAATCACTTGATCAGAAAGAAACTTAAGTACTGGTGTGGATTTGGTGTGCAGGGTAAGTAGTTACATGTCAGTGTGTGTAAAAGAAAGAGAGAGAAAACAGAGCGAGAGAAATCAAGTGTGTTATCTAGTAGATGTGAGGTCCTCTGTTCCGTTTCACAGCACCATTTTATATCACACAACCACCACAGTAGACTGTATCTCTACTTTGGCACACATCAGCATCTTTTCGATTTTGAAGCAGTTTTGTAGCCCGGCTGTTGAGGCGCTTTGTGAAATGGAGTCTTGTTATGGAGCTTCCACTGCAACAATAAGAGCATTTCTTTCTGCACAAGACGAGGGCGTAGCGTATCAAATTAAGCCCAGGCCCCTGCTGTCTGCCCTGTAAGACAAACCAGTGCCTGTCCTCTCAGTACAACAATGATAAAATAGCGCTAAAGTGCTCTTTGCTCATGTGTTATAGTATGTTCAGGCATAAACAAGAGCGTTTTCCATTTCAGGGGCTGTGCAGTTGTCGCACAGCAGGGGGTGAAGAGGGATTTTTGTGTTTTTCCTCCTCTTTGGGGCTGCCTTTTTGTCAGGAATGCAATACGATTGTCCCACCCATTTGAGTGTGACATCCCTGTTGTTTTCCTGAAGGACTGCATGAAACACATTCACATTTGGAAAACAAAGTTGATCGCCTTGTGTTTACTGAGCTGCTTTTTGTGGTGTGTTGACACCTTACTGTGTTCGTAAGCCTCAAACACTTCACTGAAATGTTAACAGCAGTGATGCTGCTTTCTTTCACCTTCCACCAGCTACTGACTCATTTTACGATGTGGTTCCTCACTTTGCTCACTGAATCCGTGGCCATGTTGCAGACATAAGCTGTCATGCAGCTGTTTGCCGAGGTGAATTTACATTTCACTGTGTAGAAATTACATTGTCTTCCCACTTTGTGCTATCTCTCTGAGCAAACATCAAATAGGACTCTAGTTTACTTGAGATTCTTGAGTCCCCACTGCTTGGCCTATAAAGCCAGTCATGCTTTCTTGTCATCTGCATAATTAAGTTGAACACCAGCATGGCATTCTCATGTCTAATGTAGGACCGGGCAGCCGCTCAGATGCTCACACAGCCGATGGATCTGGGTCAAACAATGGTGGCGATAAGACAGAGGGGGATAGCTCTCAGTCTTGTTTTTGCCTTTTTGAATTCAGTGAGTCACAGAAAGCATCAGTAGTGTTTAGTTGTGTTTGTTAGTAGAAAGACCAAACCACACCAGCATCGCAACTGCTTTGTCTTCAGTCTGAATGACCCGTACCTAATGTGTTGTTGTGAGGATAAAATCTAATTAAGTCCGCCAAAACACCTCTTCTTTCTAAAAAAACTTGCCAACAAGAACTGTCAAATGCTTGATGATGTTATAAACAAATGGGTCCCCTTCAGTAAAGAAATGAAAATAATGATTCTAACCCTGGGTGTAGCAGATGCTACACAACAAAACAGCTCTTCCAGTCTGAACAATGACTTCAGAGATGGTGGTCGGCTTCGTGCTAGCTTCACTCCTGGCTTGTTCAAGACAGAAAGAAGCCCTACCCACCATTCCACTGTTAAGCTATGAGGATTAAATCTGATCATTGAATAGGTGAGAGATACACACTATATGATGGACAAGAATCACTGAAGAATCACATCTACTGTTTGGTGCCAAGAACAATAAACAGTAGGTAATAGTGATTGAAGCATTCATGAAGCATTTGTGTTATTTTTTGACTCCTCTAGATGGCGCTCTTGGTTAATTTACTAAATTTTATTCACTAAATTTCGATTGCACTAGCCTTTTTCTTTAAACCAAGAGCGCCATCTAGAGGAGTCAAAAAATAACACAAATGCTTCATGAAGCTTCATTTGTCCATCACTACTAGGTGACGTGGACGGCTCTGAATCGACGTGTTGTTGCATCTGGAGCGCTGTTACTTTGGGAACAGACAACACATCTTGACTTGGATACAAGAAATATCCAATGCTCCAAAATACGCTTGAAGTAACCAATGTTGATCACATTTAGTTGACGTCAAATACTAATTTAATTGAGAAATCACATCAAGGAAAATATCCAATTTTGTTTTAACGTCTGTGTACTTAGGTGAACCCACAGTAGAGTAAAAACAGTAAAATGATTGTACAGACTTTTGTTATTGTGAATGTGACATAGTGACATATTTAGGTTTAAGACCCTGAACAAAAATCCAATTTCCAATTGCGAGCCACCAGCGCAAATGTAAACAGAGATGGCTGCAGCTGAAGAGCCAGTCACCTTTTCACAGTCACTTCATACTTTGCCAGTTTCCTGAACTCTGTCAAAAAGGGACTGAACTCTTACAACCCCAGCAGAGTTCTACATGTTGTCATGTCATGGCAGGTGGCAGCCTGAAAGGGAAAGTCCAGGCTTTCATGAAAAAGAAAGTGTATGAGGTTGAAGTGAGAAAGTAAAGTTAGCATTTTAGGGTGTCAGTAAGGGTGGGCGATATAAAAATAATATCTTGATATTTTGGAGGTTTTTGATGATAACTATAATCAGTCGACATCCTTTAAAATGTGCGTTTTTAGTGCCCAAGTCCTATTGCCCAGCGGTGTTAAATGTTGAATTAAAAGTTGAACGTATTTCCATGCCAGAGAGGTAGACCCACGTCTTGCTGCTAAACTGTTGCAAGGAGGATGCCAGCGAGAGGTCATGTGACCACGTCATGTGACCAAGCTCAGTATTTGGTCCGTGAGTGCGCGCTGTGCATCCTGCATGTTGGCTTGCAGTGGGATGTAAACACCGACCAGAATAAATGAAGCGATTTCAAGAGGGGAATAAAATGGTTTGCAGTGAATGATAAAAGTTTCCAGATCAGGAGAACCGTGTTTCTGCATCACAGTCACATCATTACACCAGTCATTGTTCACGTAAAAACAGACACCTCCACCTTTCGACTTGCCGGAGCGTCGTGAGTCCCGGTCGGCTCTGTAGATATGGAATCCTGCCAGCTCCAGGGCATAGTCCACAAAGTCATGTCTCAGTGAAACACAGAACGGAAGATGAGGCCAGTAACTGGAGTTTGTCCACTTTGTTATGGAGTGAGTGCACGTTGGAGAGGAATTATGACAGGTGTTGTGCCGAAAAGTGATCGTCTGGCAGAAACTGATCACCGTCTGCACGAGCGCACTGGCCTGTTTTCCTCTCCTGCGGCGCTTTGCTGCACGTACAAAGGTGAGTGCACCTTTGAGCAGAATGTCCAGTATTTCCACAGTGATGCTGCACCATGTAATAAGTGGATGTGAGGAATTTCTGCACGCATTTAAATATGTTTGGTGAAGTAGCCTAATTTAAATACTCGATAACGAAAATTTGCACATCGTCAAAACAACAATGACGATATTATTGCAAACGATATATATCACCCACTCCCTAGGTGTCAGCAATAAAGCTAACGTTCTGTACCAGGATAATGTTAACAGTTATGTATGTTAGCAAGTAAGTAAAGTATATCAGAATAAGTACCATGGTTAGTTTACAACATAACATTGTAGATGGTAGTGCTACCTAGTTATGTTGCCTAAAGTAAACACAGTTTGAAATAGTTAAAACCAGCCACCAACCTAAGCTGTTTTTTTCAGCAGGGTAGCAGTGGTTTGTGTTGGTTGTAAACTGACCATGGTCACTAAGTCACCATGAAAGATGACTGGCTCTTTAACTGCAGCCATCTCTGTTTACATTCACGCATGTGACTCGTGATAACATCACATGTGAGATATAAAAGTCTGACCAACTTACCTTAAAATATGGACGAATCTTGACAGTTTCGCCTTTCAAACGGTGTATTCCATGTCTTCATAGTCTTTCCAGACATTTTACAATCCAGTAGTATAGACAGACTGCAACCATTACTGTTTACATTCGCAGCCGGGGTTTGGACCCGGAAGTGATTTGTGACGTAGCGACTAACCATCCCCATATACAGTCAGCTCAGTCACATGAAAAGGAACATGAATGAGGATAATGTGAAAGGAAAAAGCATGTGACATGACATGTTATTTGGACTCCATGTAGTCACACATCTGTGTAACTGTACTCCACTTCAGGCAGAGTACAAAGTGAGACTGCTCATGGTGGGCAGGAAGTGAACAGGTCTTTAAACCAGTTTGGAAAATTAATTTATAGACATTTTTTGTGATGTCTTCAATAGTAATTGTGTCATTGTGTCTGTACATATTGTGCTTAAGTTACATACTTATTTTAAGGGCAATCACAATGTTCTTCCTGAACCAAACTGCTGGTGCTGCATCTTCATAAGTGTGACAGCGCAACAATCAAAACGCTGATTCTGATATGCTTTCCTCTGTTGACCTCTATCAAATTTGGAATATTGCCTTTTTCATAATAATAATGCATGTAGCCAATGCCTCAACAGTAGACGACAATCTCTTTGGTCTGCTCAGCATAATGTAACTTCTGCAACAATCACTCAAAGTGCTTCGCACTACATGTCAGCGTTCCTCCATTCACACACTCATTCATTCACTGATGGTCTAATCTAAGTACTTTGAGAGCCTTTTATGCATTTCTTTATTGGTTAATTCAAAGATGTTTTTATCACAACAGAATCAGGGCAGAATTTGTCAACAGGACCAAGACAGATTTACACATGAGCTTATCTCAGCGATATAGCTTATGACACTGTGCCTTTACGGCTATCAGGCTGCCTTAATAAGATGCCTGAATCAAGTCTGCACCTGTTCTCTCTGCTATGTCATCACAGTAAAGCAGCCAGGCTTTTATTTACCAAGCGTCTGAGAATGGTGGTTTTCATCAGAGGAAGCTGTGCGTGTGTGTGTGTGTGTGTGGACATACGTACGTGCCTGTGCATTAATTTGTGAGTGTGTGTGATGTGTGTGACCTATGGTTGACACACAACCTCTGCAGACACCATCTATCAAGCTGACCAATCACAGGAGTGGTTTGTATGGTACAGACAAGTGTGTGTGTGTGTGTGTGAGACAGCAGTGGGAAGCAGGTCAGTGTAGAGCTCCGACACAACAAGCCTCCACAGAACTGAGATGAGAAACAGCCATTGATTCAGTTTTTTAATTAAAGGTCCTGTGGAGTGCAGGAATATTCATCTGGACTAGAGACAGAGCTGTGCTGTGTGTGTGTGTGTGTGTGTGTTTGTGTGTGTGTGTGCCCGCTCAGCAATCCATTCTTTTCAATGACAGTGGTGTTGAGAAACGATTCTCACTTAATATTGGGTAGGATTGGGTCAATTAGTAATTGAACCACTCTTTGAAGTTAATCCTGTTCCTCCTTTCAGTTCAGTGTTTAATGTTTTAAAGTGACGTCAGGCAGTTGCATTTGAAGCCCATAGATGATATTTGAGCATATCTGTGTCAGCTGCTCAATCCATCACTTTTGTCTGGGCTAAAATATATCTCATACAAACAGTCAGAGCAATGTTATAATAAGAATTTACAAAATGGCCGTGAATTGGTGGATGAACTCTGAGTATAACCAGTGATCACATGAGCGTCTCACTGAGGGAGAGGCGAACACACATCAACACACACTGAGTGAAGAACTGACTTCAGGCCTTGATCAAGCAAAAATACTGTGTGGGGACAAATAGCAATGTGTGTGTGGAGGATGGGGAATGTGACACACACACACACTGATGTGATGTGGAATTCATGCATCTGTACGCACACAAACACACATTTAATACTTTCTTGTATGCAGAGTGGGGATGCGTCACTGCAGTTCATGCAACACACACACACACACACACACACAAACACACACACACAAATGCACAAACGCGTACAAGGCCCCAGTGTGTCCTGATGCCTTCACTGTCACAAGGCAGAGCTTTGTCTGTCTCTCTCTGTACTTGTTTGTCATGCCTTGCTTCTCTCTCTCCTGCCCTCTTTTAGTTATGCATCTATCTCTGTCGCCCTCTGTCTCTCTCTAGCTCTCTCTGTCCCTCTCTGTCTCTATCTCCCTGTCTCCCTCAGTCTTTCTCTGTCTCTTTGTCTCTCCCTGTCTCCCTCAGTCTTTCTCTGTCTCTCTCTATCTCTCTCTGTCTTTCTTTGTCTCTCTCTGTCTCCCTCAGTCTTTCTCTGTCTCTCTCTATCTCTCTCTGTCTCCCTCAGTCTTTCTCTGTCTCTTTGTCTCCCTGTCTCCCTCAGTCTTTCTCTGTCTCTTTGTCTCTCCCTGTCTCCCTCAGTCTTTCTCTGTCTCTCTCTATCTCTCTCTGTCTCCCTCAGTCTTTCTCTGTCTCTCTCTATCTCTCTCTGTCTCCCTCAGTCTTTCTCTGTCTCTTTGTCTCCCTGTCTCCCCCAGTCTTTCTCTGTCTTTCTTTGTCTCTCTCTGTCTCCCTCAGTCTTTCTCTGTCTCTCTCTATCTCTCTCTGTCTCCCTCAGTCTTTCTCTGTCTCTTTGTCTCCCTGTCTCCCTCAGTCTTTCTCTGTCTCTTTGTCTCCCTGTCTCCCTCAGTCTTTCTCTGTCTCTTTGTCTCTCCCTGTCTCCCTCAGTCTTTCTCTGTCTCTCTCTATCTCCCTCTGTCTTTCTTTGTCTCTCTCTGTCTCCCTCAGTCTTTCTCTGTCTCTCTCTATCTCTCTCTGTCTCCCTCAGTCTTTCTCTGTCTCTTTGTCTCCCTGTCTCCCTCAGTCTTTCTCTGTCTCTTTGTCTCTCCCTGTCTCCCTCAGTCTTTCTCTGTCTCTCTCTATCTCCCTCTGTCTTTCGTTGTCTCTCTCTGTCTCCCTCAGTCTTTCTCTGTCTCTCTCTATCTCTCTCTGTCTCCCTCAGTCTTTCTCTGTCTCTCTCTATCTCCCTCTGTCTTTCTTTGTCTCTCTCTGTCTCCCTCAGTCTTTCTCTGTCTCTCTCTATCTCCCTCTGTCTTTCTTTGTCTCTCCCTGTCTCCCTCAGTCTTTCTCTGTCTCTCTCTATCTCCCTCTGTCTTTCTTTGTCTCTCTCTGTCTCCCTCGGTCTTTGTCTGTCTCTCTCTATCTCCCTCTGTCTTCGTCTCCCTCAGTCTCCCTCTGTCTCTCTCTACCCAACCAATCCATTTATCTCCGTCTATTTTTCTTTCAGGGACAAATTGGAGCAAAAAGTTTCCTTTCCAGATGAACATTTTTTTTTTTCTCTTCACTCTAAAAACACCATTCATACAGTATGTAACTCCCATCATTTCTTCTAACTCACTGTGAAGTTGAGCACTAGTGTATGTTGTGTTATATTTGAGCTATATGGCCAAAATGTGTATGACGGGCAAAGAAATGAAGCATAAAACCAATCAACTGGCTGCCAGTCCCAGCTCGTTGGCTGATAAGAGGCTGGTTTTTATTGACAGCCAATCATTCATTCCTCTCTAGAAATGTCATTCAACGTGTTGTGCTATTTGTACACATTGAGATCATGTTGGATCGGGAGAAAAACCCTCATTAACTGCCAGTCTCCTCAATGTGTTCTTCTTAATCTGAAACTTGTGTCTTTTTGAATCCATCCCTCTGCCTCTCTTTCTTACTCCACATGCATTTACCATTGGATGGCTATCATGCTTTTTTCCCTCTGATTTCTAACTCTGGTTTGAGACCAGTAGAAATCATTGCTGAGTCACTCTACACTTGACAAGTTGAGCTTGCAGATTGCTCACTTCACCCTCAGTGGTATCTCAACTTGCTGAGCTGTCCTGTCACCAGAAATGTCAACGTAAGTCCAGACACGTTTTCAAAATGAGAGAAAGAGTTTATGCAGCCGAGGAAACAAAGTCAGGGGGCTGGTTTCTCTGGTTTCTAGCAGATGCACATTTTTGGCTGAAAGTATAAATTATTGGAATATGTTGGTGAGCGTGTCTACAAATCAGATTACTCCCAAACAAATGATGAACAGTTGGCAGGAATAGAGTTCGCAAGATGAGGCAAACTGAAGGATTCAGTCAGTAAGAGAGAGACACAATATGAACACAAAATCTAAAGACATAAAGCAAACAGCAGGGGCGTGAAAAAATGTTCTGAGAAAACAACAGCAACAATGATTGAAATGAAGAGACAAGAGGAACAGGAGAGAGTCCGAGATGGAAACACAGAGATGGAGAGGGGCAATAAGAGACTCGTATTCCCAGTGAAATCTAGCAGGCACTTAGGAGAGAAATTAAGAGAAAGAGGGTGCAATAAAAATGAAAGGTACTGAAGAAGATGGAAGGAGGAAGGAAGTGTAGCTGGAGGGAGTTGGCCCAAGAACGGGAGGTGCTTCATCTCTCTCTTTGTGTTTAATCTGCTAATGCACTCCCTGGATCCTGCAAAGGTGATTGGTGGGGGATGGGATGGTCTGCTAATGAGAGCTAGACATCAGCCCTCATAAAGGAAGGAGACGGATGAAGGATGGCCAGTGGGTGGGTGGAAAGATGAGTGAACTAATGACATTGAGTTTTAAAGGATGGAAGGATGGATGGACCGGGTCAGACTTCCCTACAAACAAGCGTAACGAGGCGTAGCTCTGCAGCTAGATGGATTTAATGGTGCTACATGCAGCATTTCAACATCAATAAATCATTAGCACATACTACATTTGGAGACATTAGTGTAATTGCTATGAATAAACAAAGCCATTTCTGTCAACATGCTTTCCATTTTGTACCGTGAAGCAGATCTGCTGGAAAGTTCTGTTTCTGTCCAAAAATATCAGCACTCTGGTTCAGTCCTCCTCCTTTGGATATCTTTCCCTTGTATGCATTGTTAAAGCTGAATTAATAGATGTTTATGACCAGTAGGGGGCAGTGCACCAAGCTGAGTACACAACACTGGCATGTTATTGATTTATAAAGTAGATATGTGTGGTGTAACATGCATGAAGTGTGTTCCTTTCTGGGAAATGCTGTCTTTTACTGTTCAGCATTAGTTTTAAATTTGTGTTTGTGTCCAAAATGGAAGTGGACGTGGCTCCATGCAGGAAGACATTTAAAGAATCAAGGGGCTGTGTCTGAAATCACAAATTGTTATCTTGTTGTGTTCTCCAAATGTAAAATGAGAATTTTTACACCATATATGATGGAATCATGAAAAATAGTGGAGAACAATGGTCACTAACCGAGCACTTTATGGTGTCTTGCATTGTGCTGAAGGAAAAATGGCAGCATGATTGAGACGCATACATGAGTTGAAATTACCCATACAGAAAATAAACAGAAAAAACTTTTGACTAACTTATATGACAGTAAGATCATTACTGTCATATACTATTCTGATAAATACCCAAATCACACAACTTTCATTTTGTTTAAATTTACTAAGGTTCTTATATTCAGATTCACTGTTGTTTGCTTTACATACAAATTTCATACAAAGGAGAAGGAAACATTTTATAAGATTTATATATATATCTTTTCCATATGGGTAATATGTTGAAAATGAGCAGAGGCCATACATTACTTTGTATTTATTAATTTGGGAACGCCTACTGCTGTCACATGACATCACCCATACAGAAAAGAAAACAAAGGATATTTCCTTTGTATGAAACTTGTATGTAAAGCATACAACAGTGAACGATACATACAATATCCTTATACGTCTTTTATTATCTTGTATGAAACGAATGCAAAAGTAAATCATATACCATTCATGAATTTCAGTACATTTTATTAATATGCTTTTTCTGATTCTTTTCCATATGGGCAGTATCACACCTTTCACAAAAAACACTGTACCTCCCCTCCTCAGTTGCTAAGGGTTACCTGAGTGGTGTGACTGTATGTAGTCCTCTATATAAAGAACTCAACGTAGAACTTTGTAGATACTGTAGCACCACTTTAAATGGAAGGATGGAAAAGTTGGAGGGATGAAGGCACATTAATGGGATCAGGGCAGGTTGAGTAATGTAGCTAAAAGTGCACGTAGGTGGAGGGAGGGATGGATGGATGGACAGCTGATGGATGGACGGTCATAAATAGCTGACCGACAGGCCGACCGCTGCATGCACTTCCAAGAACCGATCAATACTAACCTGCCTCCAGCACTGGACAGTGGAAACACTCACTGTGTGTGTGTGTGTGTGTGTGTGTGTGCGTGTGTGTGTGTTTGTGATGTCATATTAAGCTGGGTGGTGGCCTGGAGCCAACAGCTTCTGTTTTTAAGAAGCTGGTGGTTGGTTTTAACTAGCTTCACCCGTCTGTCTTCTGTTTCCACTTCTTGTATCCTCATCCTCTCCATGTCTTACTGCTCCTCTTATGTAGCTCTATTATTAGATGTGAGAGAATGCAAAATTGCTAATGCTGACCTAGTTTTAACACATCCTTGTAAACTTAAGATGTGAGAATGCACACATGCACACGCACACAAACACACAGTCTCTGCAACACACCTACAATAGCACATCCTCTGCATGAAGCACATGTACAGTTGGCTCATTTATGACTAAAACACTAAGAAAGCACCCAGACATATGGACTAAAATGTGTTATCATCACACCATAATGCATAGAGCTTTCATGATATAATAACTTCTGATAGGAGTTCATCCTGCAGATAACATATATTGTGTAAAATGTTTTCACATTTAAGCATAATCATGATTAATTGCATTTTTTATTTGTACATTAAAATTCTGTTTTTCAGCTCATATTAACAATGATTGTATGAAAATTGATGTAAGTTGACAACCAGAGTTGGTCTTAGACCAGAGTCTTCATGATGTTGACTGGTCTGTAGTCAGCTGACACCATTTAACCAGAGCTAACTAGAGTTAACTTCTCCTATTTAGTTGAATTTCCTGATTAATTTTTTATTTTTAAAGACAGATCAGTCTCATTCTCATTCTTCAAGCATATTGTTAATTTTTATCAGGGCTGTGCTTGTGTTCCAGGTATGTAAAAACATATTATTGAATTATTGTTTTTTATTATTATTAAAAAAACTGAATATCAGGATTGTGAAAGGCCAGCTTTTTTTTAGGAGAAGAACCTTTATTTCAGTGGTTTTGTAGACACATATATGAAATTTGCCTTCTGCTTTTTCCCACCTTAGCAGAGGGCTGCCATACGAAGTGACCAGGGAGCAACTTTCAAACCCCTCAACTTGTTCAAGATTCACTCAGATCACCAAAAATGACAAAATCAGGCTCCACACTACATTAGCTGCTGCTGGCATAGCACATTGAATCTCAGACTGAGCTATTAATTAATCTGACTGATCTGACAAAAATTCTGGTTCTGCTGCTTTGATGTTGTTGTTTTTTTTTTTTAAATAACGGTGTCATAATAGCAGGGTTTGAATTATAATCTGAGCTTTGTGGGGGTCGCTAAAAATAAGATCCCTGCCCCCACCCCCGGAAAATTTCTGTCAGTGTTTGGTTTGTCCACTCTGGGCTACCATAGAAACATGTCTGACTGTGAAGAAGACCACCTATCCATGTAGGGTTCATGCTAAGCTAATGAGAACACAATCTTTCTCAGTCTCAGGTTATTATACACTAATGGTGTAGTATAAAAACATAGCATAAATGTTGTAATCTGTTTCTGTGCATAGATCCCATGAAGTGCTACGCACTGGTCCTAGAAATTGACTCCTTTTCTGGAGAAATCACACATGTACAAAATTCATATTAGTACTTCCTTTCTACACAAGCTTGCAGCTGCGAGGCAAATTTGCATCTTTGCATCTTAAATGCAGTCAGCTTGTTTGACCTTTCTGTTTAGAAATGGCCTCTAAACATCTCAATTTCCAAAATGTAAATTTGATGGATTGACATGAATGACATGCTACCTGAGCATCATGACTTTCGAATTAATCATCACTAGTGAGCAGCTAAACAGGGACAAACAGAATTGGTCATTGCAAAGTGGTGATACTGATAACTTTGAATATTTACCTCCTCAGCTCACATGCACTGCACATATTTCTGTGCACATGTATATGTTTCTTTGTTAAATGTATTACATCTGCACGTATCATCTCTTTACTGTGGCTTCACTGATCAAGTGCACATAATCGATTCATAAATGATTCTTATTTTCTCTGTTACAGACATACAGTTGACATCTGGATCAAAGGGTAATTTCACTCAGGAATGACCCTAAAAATAGTGTTTTTTTTCCCCACACAGCAGTTATTTAAAGGCAGTCTCGAGCTAAGAACTGCTGTTACCAGAGTCAGTGGAAAACTGGCAGAGAAGTGCTGTTTGTGCTCTTGGATGGTGCTGGGTGTGTTGCTAAATGCAAAGCCTCTGTATGTTTTGACCACACCAGCAAGCTCCAGCTATAAAATCCATTCCCAGCTCAAAACCAGCAGGAATCCAGTGCTCTATTAGATTTGATGAGGCGAGGAATGTGGTTGGGAGTCGAATGAGCTTAGTACATGTGCAATTTAGAGTGTGTGTGTGTGTGTGTGTGTGCGTGTGTGTGTGTGCAGGGTGATGTTGTTTGTTTCCAAAACATGGCATCTGTGGCTTCACTGTATGGTTTTCAAAAAGCAGCTTTCTCTCTGTCATTTTCTGTCATCGTGATCTCTGCCTGTCTCACTCGCCTCATCATGCCTCTTTGTAGCAGACTCAATCACAACTATTGCATAATTGTTCTTAACAACAGCAAAGACCAAGAAGAACTTTTTATCTGCTGGAACATTCTGCACTCATACTTGTGTTTGAGGTGTATTCTGATGTTTTATTCCTGTGCTGCTGCTGCTCCTCCTCCTTATGCTACCATCTGAGTTACTGAAATATTTAACGAGGCTTGTGCTATTTTGGGAACGCCTGCCATTCCCTCTATACTGTCAGTTAGAATTGCACCCTGATGTTCCATGCTTGAGGACTGACTTAGAACACAGACAATTCATGAAATCACAACTTTTTCAAATTCAGAAGGGGTAAATCAGACTAGTCTTTGTGGATCTGCAGTCAGGGGCTAATAGTTTGATGTTCTGGATGGCATCTCTAGGTTATTGGAGTTCATGTTGAGACACAGTAGGTTGCTGTGTGATTAGATGTGCTGCTTCCAGCTTAGTATCAATGAGGCTTTCAGTGCTCATAATGTAAAACATTAAGAAAAACTCACAAGACAGGCTTAGGTTTCAAACAACTTAACTGGTTCCTCTATAATTATTAAAAGTTGTTTTTAATGGGCTACCTAGATGAGAAAACGTGATTCAAAAAGACATTCAGATTATCTCATTTCCATGTCACTGTATGATATGTGGGCGGCACGGTGGTGTAGTGGTTAGCACTATCGCCTCACAGTAAGAAGGTAGAAGGGCCTTTCTGTGTGGAGTTTGCATGTTCTCCCCGTGTCTACGTGGGTTCTCTCCGGGTACTCCGGCTTCCTCCCACCATGCATACACCCTGCCTTTCACCCTAAGACAGCTGGGATAGACTCCAGCCCCCCGTGACCCTATGTGAGGATAAGCGGTAGAAAATGGATGGATGGATGATATGTGCACATCACTTGATTTATTGACAGAAGTCGGGGTTTTCAGGTGCTATGTGGTGTCTTTGGTGGAATATAGTCCCAATTCAAAGTTGGCCTAGTAGTCAATACATTTGTGTTAATTTGTATTGTCATTTTAACTCATTGTGAATGTAGGTCACAAGAAGTAATTAGGAAAAAAATCTGAGTTATTTGGAATCACTTTTGCAACGATGTGCCTATGCAAAGCTGAGGCAGCGTTGCCACTTTAGAGCAATGGCTGAGCCGGCTAAAAAAAACACTCTTGCTCACTTATTTAACTCTGGGGACTGCGAGGAATGACTAAATTTCACATATGGGTGAAATATCCCTTTAAACAAGTCCACTTGACTATTTTTTCACTCTTTTTGACCTCCACATGAATGACTGAGAACATACACGGACATGGGACACTTTGGGTCCAGCATTTGACATTCTTTATGCTTCCTGGTTCATGATAACATATTTATTGATTTTGTTGGATAAATATCAGTGCATTACTTTTCAGAGCTACAGCATGGTCAGATCAATAACCCATGATCCATTCTGTCGTGCATCCTGTTTTTGATTCCAACAACAATCTGTGATGGCTTTTCATTCATTAAAACATGACGGTCGCTCTGGTATGTCAGTAGAGTATAACTGAAGCCTTTTTTCTGCCACTCTGCTCAATCTTTGAACAATGACGATAGATCAGTGGATCAGGGCTGTCAGGGAAATGAGCCCGGTGCTCGACAGGAAATCAAACAGCATTTGCAGATAACACCTGTCATTGTGTTACCTACACTAAGAAGTCAGCAGTTTGTGTTTGGAAAAACAAAATGAGAACGAAGAAAAAATGTATTTAAGGAGCGATACGACACACTTTTTGACGCCTTTCTGTTAGCTCAGACAGGGTGAAATAATTCTGTGAGAACTATGCAGTATTATCTAATCCCTGGGTTGATGTAAGCTGAGAGGAAATATAGAGCAGGATTACTACTGATGAGTCACAGTGCTGACTGAAGAGAATGACTCATCAGCTCTGCCATATCTGGAACACTGTGTCAAAAAAAAATAAAACAAATGAGTGCATGCACAGTTGGAAAGTTATTAGCATAAGTATTGTAAATAGCTTAATAAATCCACAACCTCAACATTAGTGAATTAAATGTGGACATAAGATGAATGGCATGACATAAAGATGAATATGAAGCACTGTTGTAAATAGGGTTATTGTGTCAATGTGCATTCGGTCATATCTGTTACAGCTTTAATGATGAGTGATGTGACAATATTTAAACCAGGCAATGGAAGGAGGGGCTGACGGCTGTTTGTAGTTCTTTATGAAGTGAATTAATCCAAATAGTCTGCAATTATTCTGTTGATCCATTTGTTCCTTAATACAGTCATTTTGTTGTATACTGTATATGCAGTGTCCATTACTTCTGTATGTAGGTAGAAAAGCTGATTGTTTCACTTCCAAATGTTGTCACTTTTGCTTTTTTTTTAGGTTTAACTTTGCCTCATCAAAGAAATGTGTTAAAGGGGGCATGTTCGGCTCATGTCCACCTTCACTCTTCTATTTTGGGTTCTGTTTGTCTGTTTACCTCTGGTGTTTAATTGTCCAAAAGCAACACACTTGTTACCTCTCTCTCTGGCTCTCTCTTGTTTTCTCTTGTTTTCTTGGTTCTCTCTGGGTTCTCTCTGGTTCCCTTGGTTCTCTCTGGTTCTCTCTGTTTTTCTCTGGTTCTCTCTTGTTCTCTCTGGTTCTCTCTGGTTCTCTCTTGTTTTCTCTTGCTCTCTTGGTTCTCCCTGGTTCTCTCTGGTTCCCTTGGTTCTCTCTGGTTCTCTCTTGTTTTCTCTTGTTTTCTTGGTTCTCTCTGGTTCCCTTGATTCTCTCTGGTTCTCTCTTGTTTTCTCTTGCTCTCTTGGTTCTCTCTGGTTCTCTCTGGTTCCCTTGGTTCTCTCTGGTTCTCTCTTGCTTCTCTCTTGGTTTTCTCTTGTTCTCTCTTGGTTCTCTCTTGCTTCTCTCTTGTTCTCTCTTGCTTCTCTCTTGTTCTCTCTTGTTCTCTCTTGCATCTCTCTTGTTCTCTCTTGTTCTCTCTTGGCTCTCTCTTGGCTCTCTCTTGGTTTTCTCTTGCTTCTCTCTTGGTTCTCTCTTGCTTCTCTCTTGTTCTCTCTTGGTTCTCTCTTGGCTCTCTCTTGGTTCTCCCTGGTTCTCTCTGGTTCCCTTGGTTCTCTCTGGTTCTCTCTTGTTTTCTCTTGTTTTCTTGGTTCTCTCTGGTTCCCTTGGTTCTCTCTGGTTCTCTCTTGTTTTCTCTTGCTCTCTTGGTTCTCTCTGATTCTCTCTGTTTTCCTCTGGTTGTCTCTCTGTTCTCTCTGGTTCTCTGTGACTCTCTTGGTTCTCTTTAGGGCTGTGCGATATGGGTAAAATTCTATATCCCGGTATAGCTAAGTTTATATCCCAATAATGATATATATTCCGATATAGTATTTTTTTCTGACGTGTTTTTAATTTCCATTGCGCTCTCCTCCGTCTCCTCTGCAGCGTAATCCCTTATATGCTTTTATTCTGAAGGCTTACTTTGAGAGCGACTGGAAGTCCGGCTATGTTTGCACAGTATTTTATTATAAAGTTGGCTGGTAATAAAGATGTGTTTTAAACGATAATAAATCATTCACACGCAACACAACATCCTCCATGCTGCTTTATCTGTGTTTACTTCCGAGCTACAACTGCCACAAACCTGTCCTTACCTGTCCGTAAGGACAGGGTGACGTAAGGACAAAGCAGTAGCATTGCTGCGGTTACAGTAGCCATCATAATATTATGTCTATGCTTCATACAGTACACGTTTTTAACTCACATAATACATTTGGATTATCCAGCGGTCATTCCGAGGTTGAGTTGTTCTTTACACGGCGTATCTAAACCAAAACCAGAGTAACGTTTATGTTAGCGTAGCAACAGAGCTAACTAAGTAGCTACATGTTAAAATTACGAGATAAACAACAGAGGCTTATATCAAACGGTAGACATTTTTGTGCTGCATTACAATATGTATCCTAATATCGCACAGCTCTAGTTCTCTTGGTTCACTTGGTTCTCTCTTGGTTCTCTCTGGTTCTCTTGGTTCTGTCTTGGTTCTATCTGGTTCTCTTGAGTCTCTCTGGTTCTCTCTGGGTTCTGTGGAATAAATGTTGACTTGGCATTAAAGGGATACGCCACCCCCAGGCCAAATTCAGTGTCTCCCCCACAGTCCCGAGACCTAAATAAGTGTGTGAAAGCATTTTCCTGGCCACCCAGCCATTGTCCGAATTTATCAGAGCTGACCGCAGGTTGGTTCCGCGGCATAACTACATTCCTATGACCCCACAGAAATATTTCGGCCAAAGTGAATAAATGTACTCGATTTTCCCCCCAATTACTTTCCCTGTACTGCACATTTACTTCTAGTGAATGGCGGTGCAGATCACAACGCAAAGGGCTTGTCTTGTTCATTTTCTTTTGGGAACTATTTTTCGGTGCGGAAAAACACAGTACACCACGGAACGTCACTGGGAAACCCCCCCCCCCAACACTGCGTAGCCACCATCTTCCTGCTACAAATACCATGACCACAGAGTGACGTCTAATCATGTACTGGGTGTAATAATAGGCTACTTACTCTGTAGACAGCTGCCCATTAGGTCCGCTTGGTGTGTTTTTCCTTTTCCAATTCACTTTATCGCGCCGGAAAAAGAAAGTGAGGACTGCGGGGTGAGTCATTGCCGTGAAATCCTCGGTAGCAGTGACACAAACGCGGCTATCCTCTTCAGTATTCCTCTGCATCGACGGTAGTGTTTCGCCCCACTCGGCACAACAAAAACACTCCATTTCAGTAGCCATTGGTTGGCATTCTCCACACTTACACCATGTGTTCTCCTGCGCTCATCTGGATCCCCTGGAGTAATGGGAACTTCCAGTCTTCTGGTCCAGGTAAGCGACGCAGTGTTGTGGGGGGAAGTTGGGGGGGGGGGTTTCCCAATGACGTTCCGTGGTGTGCGTCGGCTGTGTTTCTCCGCACCGAAAATTAGTTCCCAAAAGAAAATGAACAAGACAAGCCCTTTGCGTTGTGATCTGCACCACCATTCACTAGAAGAAATTGTGCAGTACATGGAAAGTAATTGGGGGAGAAAATCAAGTACATTTATTCACTTTGGCCAAAATATTTCTGTGGGGTCATAGGAATGTAGTTATGCCGCGGAACCAACCTGCGGTCAGCTCTGATAAATTCGGACAATGGCTGGGTGGCCAGGAAAATGCTTTCACACACTTATTTAGGTATCGGGACTGTGGGGGAGACACTGAATTTGCCCTGGGGGTGGCGTATCCCTTTAAATATTGTAATCCAGGCAATAAGGTGTTCAGCTGTTGTCAATAAGTAGATATAAACATTTCCTAGAAAGACAGTTTTCTAGTCATATCCTCTGATACTGAGCCTCCAAAGAAGGTGATAAAAAGCTCCTGCATTAATTGAAAATTTACAACATAAACTGCAGAGAAACACTGCTGAGCACAGAACACTACATCAGACTTATTATAAATGACTGGAAACTGGTTCAGATTACACTTCTACATTTAGTTGAAATAAGCTTAAGTGAGACATTAAAACTAATCCAATAGTTAGTGCTTGTTGAGTGTTTCATTTGCATTTTATTTGTCATTACTTCCTGCTTTAAAGGCGACATATAATTGACCACACATCCACACCGGTCACTAGAATATAATCACCTACAGTTTGAGAACTACCTTTGCTAAGATTCACCATATGTTCCTCATAAGCCAATCAGAGCAGACTGGGCTTTTTCACTAGGGGGTCTTAAAGAGACAGTCAGTATGAGGGGAGAAAATGTTTTTAAAACATAAAGCCATGTAAACATGCTTTAGTAGAAACACAAAATACAAGTGTGAAACTGAAAATGAACAGGATATATATCTTCTTTAAAAAAAACTCCCCCACCTGTACTAAGTAACAAGCATTGAAGTGTCTCTTGACACAAAGAATTTTGCACTTTACGGATTCAGGACTCCTTGAATTATCGGCACTGTAAATCTCTGTTTGGTGAGCCAAAGCTGCACTGTTTAATTGTCTGTTCTGCACAGCTATTTGAAATTTGTGTTCTTATGCACTCAGAGGTAGCATCTCTGTATCTGCGTACACTCGCTGATCCAGCTGTCAGTCAAACCGACAGACAGCAGCTTGGATCTTGTCTCCGTACCTCAAATTAAAGTTCAGTGCTCAGAGAGATACTGACTCTCTGCTTTATCTTTTTTTGGCTCTCCTGTTCTTGCATCTGTTTTATTGTTTTTTTCTTTGTTATTATCATTCTTTTAGGCTTTCACCCCCTGGCTGGTACTGGGCTCACAGCCCAGTCAGGAACGTGCTGGATGGTTCAATTAATGCTTATTTCTAATAACAAGGATTATAAAAAGGCTCATAAATTTGATTTGGAAGAACCCATATAGCCCAAAGTGGCTCTGTGTGTGTTTATATGATTTTCAGGTTGCAGAGATTTAGAGCTGTGTCATGAATGTGTGTGTGTGAGTCTTCCTGTTTGCCAGCTTGCCATGTTTGTTTACGTGCATTAAAATAAATGAGGAGCTCCCACAGGTAGAGATGACACTGCGAGGCAGAAAAGGCCTCAGGTCAGTTCTGACTCTGCTCCATCAAGACGACTCTGTCTGCTCAGTTTGGACAAACTTAATGACTCCTGAGATGGATTTCTCTTTGCTCTACCAAAAAGGAACTCAAGGTCAAAGCCAATCTGTTTGCCCCCCGAAAAGACTGTTGATTTAAACTTTGTTTAATATGAATCATGTCTGTAGGCCCTTTCACTCTGCACAATAATCCAGTGTCAACACAGGTGTGAAAGGTGTGAAAGGAATTGTTGTGACATTTTGACCCGGGTCAAATGACCCTCCTTTTCACTCACAGTGGGAGATCAGACCTGTGACTGCTGGCGGTGTGAAAGCACCCTGATGCTGAACGAAGACGGGTCGTGTGGGTTAGAAAATCCTGCATCGACCCGTTAATTTCAATGTAAAAGTGATATGTGTGTGTCCTACTACCTGCTAGACAAAACCCTCCAAAAAGAGTGGAAAGAGGGACCAGCGTTTCTGTTTCCTGCAGGCTGTTTGCATTTCTGGCCTGAGAGTCAGCACATATTCACTCTCTACCTAGTTAGCATCTGTGTTCGCTCTGACTTTCATCTCTTCTTTTCCTGATGTTTGTCTTTCATGTTTTGTCCTCTTTTTCTTTCACCTCTTTTTTTCAGTTCTTCACTATTTTCCTGCCTCCTCTCTTTTTTCCCCTCTTTCTCTCTCTCTTTTCTTCAGCATCATCAGCAGAAAGCTGCAGATATTTGCCAACGGTCTGAAACACAGTCGCTCACACCAACACACATCTTTTACAAGACAAAAAGCTCGCAGCAAGAGAAAGACAATCCAACATTAAATGTCCTTGTCATCCAGTCAGTACTGTTCAGAGTGATTTGCCCCTTGGTTGATTTAATTCTCAACTCACAAAATTGAACATCTCTGCAAAAATAATGAAGCGTAACTAACAGCACTGATGGCGTGCACGGGAAGACAAATAAAGGCTGGAGGTGCTGCTTTAAAACAGATTTGAAAAACAGAAGTGAGATTTAAAAGGATTGAACGACCGCTTTCCAAAAGAACAGATATATTTAGCTTTGTCTCTTCTCGGCTGTCAGGAAGCGTCTACTAACTGCTGGCTCACCTTGTGTTTTAGCACAAAGCTGTCGGATGACTAAACAGAGCATATGTTATGAGATTCATTTGAAAGCCTCAGCTCTGACAACAAAAGAATAAAGTCATAAAACCTTCATTTTCACAGCTGAAAAATAGCTGATTTCCCCTCAAAACGGATGAAAAAAAGGTTAATCTGATATTTGTGAGTGTGCATTTAACACATAAATGCCTTTTCCTCAATCATACAAATACATTAAATGAGCTGAGGTCTCATTTAGCCCACAAAGCTTTAATGATTATGAGGGAAAAAAATGCATCATTACAGGAAGTACCACCGCTTACTAAACACACACTGAAACCTGCATTCATGGGTTCAGATAATTACTGGTGTTTTATGCAGTGTTTTCTTTTTCTTTTCTGGTATATGCATTGTGTATGGGTTGCTGTTTAATGCCAATGGCTCCTAAAAACATTAATATTTAGTGATTCGCACTAAACCCAAAGTCCAGCTGACACTGATGGGAATGTCTCTAGTTCTGCAGGCATTTTGTCATAAACAAATGTACGAGACAAGAGTGAGCTGAAACCTGACGGTGGTGCCAGGAGAGAAATTAAAGCTACAGCAACCTGTGTGTGTGTGTGTGTGTGTGTGTGAGCTCTCACAGGGGAGAACAAGTTTCCACGCCTGAGCAAATAAATGAAAGCAAATAAGAGGCATAAGTATTTGAATTTTAACAGCTTGTGAATAATCAATATTGAAACCACTGAACACAGGGCAGAATACTATATTGTATATATATTGTTATCGGGATATAAACTTGGCTGTATCAGGATATAGAATTTTGTCCATATTGCACAGCTCTACATTTCTGTTATATCGTATGACTGTGGCCCTACTAAACAGTGTTGTGAATTAACTAAAACTACACTGAACTGAAAAAAAAATAAAAATGATGTCTCTTATATTTGGTTCCAGTGTGTGTGCATGTGTGTGTGTGTGTGTGTGTGTGTGTTTGTGTGTGTGTGTGTGGTTTAAGTAGAAGTCTGTGTATCACATCTATAACATGAACTGGGAGCACCTCCCTGTTAAAAGGTATTGATCTGGCCACCCTCTGTCTGCTCCCTCCATCCTGTCTCAGTCTGTCTTTGCAATCTTCTCCCTCTTTAAGTCTATGTCTCTCTCTGTCTCTCTCTCTCTCTCTTTCTATCTCTGGGTGGTCTCAGGTTCTCTGAATCATTACTGTATGGAGACAGAAGGATGGAGGGAGGGAGATGAGGATCATATGTCCCACCAGGGGGGACGGGGTGATCGAGGAAGGACGTGGAGTAATGAGAGTCGGGTCATGTAACACTGTGAAAGGGAATGAAGGGAGGAGTGGAGAGGAGACAGGATGGATAAGGAGAAGTATATAAGAAAAGAGGAGAGGGAAGTGAGCTGAGGGGAGGATGTACAGAAGGAAAGAAGAGAGAGGGGAGGTGGATGAGGGGAATTGACAGGAGGATGTGGTTGCTGATGGGCGTAATTTAACACTTGTGTCTGATTTGGTGTCGCTCCTGACTCTGTGGTTGTCCTTCAGAGAGACGTGTGAGGTCAAACACACAATTGATAATGAAGCTCTTCAGTGGCCTTGACCTGACTGCGACATGCTGGAACTTAACCTTTAAACTCTGTGATGAAAATATCCCATCGTTTACCTGATTTATTGTGAGGCCCAGACGACAGTGGCAAGGACCACAGTAGAAATGAGCCCCGTGACTTATGGTGTTGTCATTGGTGGTTTGTGTGTACACTGGTAATGAAACTGAGTCAAGTGAGTATTTCATGTTGCAAAACCCTGTCCTGTCTGTTTGGGGTGGTAGTAGCTCAGTGACTTGGGCTGGGAGCTGGACAGTCGCTGGTTCAAGTCTGGAGAGTGATATGGGGTAGCCTTCACTCTGACACCTCTCTGTTAATGCATGTGCATGTGTGTTTCATAACGTTTGTAATGCGCAACTGAAAATAAAACTAACAGAGTGTAAATCGAAATTTCCCTCAATGAGGGATTAATAAAGGAATTCTTCTTCTTCTTTTTCTTCTGTCCCAGCACTGAAACACTGTCCAGGAAAACATTGGAAAGAGGCAACAACAAATATTGTCCTTATTGATTAATCTAGCGATTAAATGTAAAATTTGACCGAATTGTGCAAAAAACATGCACCACAAAACCCACAGTGACTCTCATTTTGCTAGCATTTCCCTAAAGAAAAAAGTGTCTGGATCTGCAGCCCTCTGCCTGGATGTTGTCTTAAGGACGTTTCTGGGCGTCAGTGAAGAGCCTTGCCTGTAAACGCCAGCCAGAAACACTGCAGAGTGTGTAGCCTGTTGTCATTCCCAGATTCATCAGCAGAAACCTACACAGGTTCAGTTCATAGTCACATTCAAGAAGCCTCTCTCCAAAGCACATGGAAACCTGACTGCTTGTCTTGAGAAATGTGAAATCTATGCCATATGCCTGCCACAAAATACACACACACACACACACACACACACAGTTTTAGCAGTGAACCAGGATGCTATTGGATGGATTTGCAGCAGTGGGAGTCGTTTAATTGAAGGACATCTTGAAGTGCTTGTTATACTGTATTACTCAACCCTGCCATTACATCGTCATCAACTCCTCCTCTCAATCTGAGTTATTCGATGACATGTAATTTCCTACTGTGTGTGCGTGTGTGTGTGTGTGTTGCTTCTGATAATGAAATATAATCTGTTTGCAGTTTAACTCTCCAAATGCTCCTGGGTATCACTCTGCTGTCGAGGACACTGCTTCCTCTCAGGCTGCTGTTACCAGATCACTGAAATGACAAATGTATTTTCATTTTATCTGTTTAAACAACAAAACACAGATTATCATTGTCTGTATCTTTTTAATGTTTCTCCAACTATATTTAGGTTGTTCCCCCAGCATGATTATTGATTCTGAGCAAATCCCCCCCAAAATTAAAGTCTAACAGAAACTTCTGTTTGCACGGTGGCTTGACTGTGGTGACTGACCGGATCTGAATCCTAAAATATTTGTGTTGATGAATTCACTACAGACATACATGCAGGAATCAACCACACAGTGGCCCTGCTTCCATATTCCAGCTGGAAGCCCCATTTCATAGCCTTCATCCCTGTTGTTTAAATCATGCCTTTATCATGTGATGCAAAACTGACTTGTTGAAAACCTTCACCTGCCATTCTGTTAGAATCAGCTGAGAGTCAATGAACTAGTGGACTAGTTCTTGCACAGGGAATGAGAATCTGCCTCCAGATCTGGCTCACCATGCAAAACCCAAAAACACCAGTCTCGAGCAAGAGTGACTTTAATTTCATGCCCTGGAAATGAGTCTAACAAGTAGAGCTTGTATGAATAGAGCAGTCCTGTGATCCGAACAGGTCTGTGGGGTGGTTGCTGTGTTGCCTTGAGGCTGAGAGATCATGTGCTTCAGGAGGAAAACCACCACATTCCTCCTTGATCAAATCTGAAGACATGAGACCTACAACTGAGAGGGAAGAGGTGGGGGATGTGAAACATGCTAGACAAGGCTGGAGATATGGTCAATATAACAAGAGAAGAGTCAGTAAGACACAGTCAGAGAAACAGGAAGTGAGATGGATGGGCGGGGAGGGCGAGAAGATGGGATGTGGGATGTGTGATGTGCATGCTGCGATAGATAAAAATAAAATGTCTCCAGTCATTCGGTTGAAGTACCCACTAAAAGCTGAAGCACAAAGCTGCCAGTGCAGATGAAATGGGCATGAATGCAATATGAGGAAGATGACCCAGAGATTTATTTACAGAATGTTTGGAGCACAGATCAGAGGGAGAACATAAAGAAAAGAAGGTAAAGGTGTGAAAGAAAGGGAAGCAAGGCAGAGAAAGAACTAAGGACTTGATTAAATGATAATAATGTCAGCTGCCACTGTAAACATCTCACCTGTAGGTCAGGCACACACCGATAGAGCTTAGAGAACTACTACATTCTGAAAACACGGACTCCAACATATTATCACTTTTGTTTGCAGTCTTTTTTTAGAAACTTGTCAGTTAAAACATCCAGCAGACATCAAGCAACATGAGCATTAGCTGCCTCCACCAGGAGATAATGGTTGTGTCTGTCCATTAGGGCTGGGAAGATCACCGCAATGAGCTCATTACCGTCATCACCGCAATATATTAAATTAATAAAAATATATATCTCTACATATTTGCTGTTGAAAGTTACAAGAGTGCATATGGTGTTTGTACATCCGCTACAATCAGTAGTGGATGTACTTTGCAGGACATTATTGAGTATGAGCTGTAAAAGATGGAGGGAGTGAGGTGTGAGACAAAGAGAGGAAGAGAGATGGAGACAGAATGAACAAGAGAAAGAGATGGAGAAACAAGGCGTCCAGAGCTATCGATCTGAGCAAAGACAATCTGCTGCTTCCTTCTGGTGAGGGAAACACGCCGTCGACCTTGGACTAACATCATTAACTTTGACAAGAAACAAGCTGGAAACAAAGAAAATGACCAAGACAATGATCCTTTATGAGCCAGACAGAAGTGGAGTAGATAATTAGGAAGATTTCCATGTGATAGCAAGTGAGACGTTGCTCAAAGTAATGTAGAGCTGCTGGTGTGTCCAGTCATCAAAGAGGGAATGGATGAACTTGATGGTTTGGATTCATCCCAGACAGATGATGTTGTCTGTAAGATTGACTCCCTAAATACCACTTCTATCTATTACCGTCTAAACCAACCCCATTGTCTACAAACAACTGTGACAGCAACTGTGTTAACTAACAAGGTTTTTTTTCAGATGCACTCTCACATTAAAAGTTACCAAATGTGTCATTCACATCAGTTGATTAATCTGACTGATGGAGCCACACACACCACACATTTAACACCAGACTTCCCAGTACCTAATGAGTATCTGAACCAAGCCAACACTCATCCCTAAACCAAGTTTCAACTTTTAACACTAATGAGGACATCAGCTCAGTAAAACATACTTTACATTTTTTTTAAGCTTTGTATGTATGATTAATGTTACCAGGAGTTCTACACAGCACTCTCTCAACCTCTCTGGAAATAACATTAAAATGTACCATCACTATTTAGGACAACATACTATACATTCCTTTGTCAAAGAAATGTGTGACAAAAATGCTGTATTTCCTATAATAACAAAGGCTCTTTGTATCTGTCCCAAAATGTCCTCACTCTGTAGCAAAAAATGATCCTCATAAAGACACCAATGAGACACACACACATGCAGCTTACCAGAGAAGTAAAATCTATAAACCAGACCACCTGTCTTGTTCATACACACACACACACACACACACACACTGTGTATTTGAATCTGATCATGTTTGAGCACACTGTGTGTTTTAGCTTGAGCATAATTCACTATTTTTTGAAAGTTTCTGCTGTAGCTGATCAGTATTGTTAACAAACCACTTTTTTCAGTTAGACAGTTAAGAAACACTGCTGTCCACTGTCTAGTGTGAGTGTAGGTACGGCAACAGGAAACAGAAGAGCAGCATGTCCTCACCAGTCGATCATCTGTTTGAGCCGCTGATGCCACTTTGCCCTGTGCTTCCTGCTCTCTCAGTGGTCCTGGATGAACTGCTGGAAGCTGAAACTGTTCAGTGTTTTATGCTAGTGAGGAGAAAGTGATGAAATCGAGCGTGGTCAAGTAGAAAACAGTTGTACCTGTGTCTGTCAGGTATCACCTCCACCCCTATGCCAACTGGGAACCTGTTATGTAACTCAATGTGTTGATAGCAGACCCTTTTTTTGTGTGTCCATGGACATGTGGAGATATGTTCCATTCATACTGCAAGGGTCTGCTACGTTCCACAAATGCAGTGTAGCGCCGCATTATGTAATAACACCGCAATGTGTAATAATGTAATAAATTTTCACATCCTAACGCCACATGTTTTAATAACGTGACTCATTTTGGAATAAAATTCTTGAACGCAATATGTAATTAATTAATTTGCCGCATTTTGTAATAAGTTGTTACATATTGCACCAGTATTTTTTTATGAAGAAAAAGATAATAATTTGGCCAATTCTGTAATAAACCATCAAAATTGATGTTTTAATTTTAAAAAAAAAAACAACATAATAACAGAACAACATTGATTTTAAGCATTCAAGCTTGACTCATGCACTGGAACATCAGGAGATATTTTTTTGGGAAGGAACTTTGAACAGTATGTCTGTTGTACCTTTTTTTGAGCTCATTTTGATTTGAAAAATTGATATTCCAGATCCATATTTGTTTTTGTCTTTTGTCTGCTTTCCAGCACATATGTATGCACAACATAATCCAGATTTCGTGTGTATGTCACTTGTCTTTAACATGCGTTTAATGCAAACACATTCTCTGTTATTATAATTGAGTTATATTTTGACTAATGAAATTTGGATAATTAATTCTTAGTTATGAGTCATGCTCGAATGCTTAAAATCAATGTTGTTCTGACATTATGACATTTTTTTTTCCAAATTAAGACATCAATTTTGGTGGTTTATTTCATAATGCACCAAATTATTGTTTTATTTTCTTCATAAAAAAAAGTGTAACAGCCTCATTTTGTAATCATTTTATGACATATTACATTCAAGAATTTTATTACAAAATGTGGCGTTATTACATAATGATGTGAAATTTCTTACATTATTACATAATGCAGCGTTATTACATAATGCGGTGCTACATGCACATTTAGTGATCCACACTCCATCCATTTTGTTTGTTTTGGTTTGTTATCTTTTTCTGCTTCCTCCTCTTTTTGACACACTAGCTAGAGCTTGTACAGTCAGCGTCCCTGCTACGCTTCAAGTCCTCAAAGCCAGTTTTATTCTATCGGTACGACAATGTGATTAGTTTTGGAGTGTCAGTGATGAATGATTACGAAGAGGTTCTATTGAACTTAGTTCTTTTTAAGCATGAACACACATCAACACTGTCTACATCTGCTTGAGGTCCATAAGAGTGTGGGTGGAGTGGAATTTATGTCATGTTAACCCTCACGCAGACACAGATGTGAAAGGTGTTAATTGACACAGTCACCTTCACACTGCATGCAGTTCCACTTTGGTCAACTTTGACCGGCACACTCGCAGCCTCAGACAATAGCAGTGAAGTGTGTGAGGGCTGACCTCAGTTGGCACCTCACAAATATCACTTCGGTTGCCTGTGCTCACATATGTCCGCCTGTGTCCTTAAAAACTTGTTTTCTTCCACATTACTTGGTTATTTTCCTTGTATTGTAACTGGTAAATTTTTCAGAGAGAGACACAAATATGTCCAGTGGTGAGTTTTATTTTGTAATTTGCCAATATTCATTCTTAACAACCAGTGGGGGTACCCCTCTTCCTTTCAGAAAGGAAGAGGGGCACTGTGGGTCTGTTGTGTTGCCTGGTAGGAATCTCCATCTACTCACATCTTAATATTGACTTTTTATGTAATGTAGGGAAATATCTGCCTTGGTGTTGTCTGAATACACTTTTATACTGTTAACCTGATTCAGTCTGACTTTGTCACAGTTTTTGGAAATGTGATCAAATGTCTGAAGAGGTGAAGTCATTTTTCATCAAATTGTTTTGTCTTATTTTGTAATATTGTTCAGTATAGTTTTCTGAATTAGCTTTAATTTTTATTTCTACTGGGGGCGGCACGGTGGTGCAATGTCTATCACTGTCGCCTCACAACAAGAAGGTACCAGGTTGGATTCCCGGCCCGGGGCCTTTCTGTGTGGAGTTTGCATGTTCTCCTCATGTCTGTGTGGGTTCTCTCTGGTACTCTGGCTTCCTCCCACCATCCAAAAACATGCATGGGGATTAGGTTAATTGGTTAATTTAAATTGACCGTAGGTGTGAATGTGAGTGTGAGTGGTTGTCTGTCTCTATGTGTCCTGTGATGAACTGGAGACTTGTCCAGGGTGTACCCTGTCTTTCACCGTAAGACAGCAGGGATAGACTCCAGCCCCCCCCACAACCCTATGTGAGGATAAGTGGTAGAAAATGGATGGATGAATTTATTTCTACTTCCTGAAGTATCATTCTGGCACTCTGATAAAGAACAAGAAAAAGACTTGAATGCTGGCGCTCTTTGATACCATGGCACTTAGAGGTAGGGGAGCGGTCTCCTTCTTATTAAGTACTCTTAAACAATGTGCTTCATTATCTCAAGGCTTCCGCTGTGATTGATTTAGTAGTACGTATTGAATAACAAGAACATGTGCTTGTAAGTCTTCATCAGCCTGCCCTTGTAAGTAATCACCAAACTATGCCTGCATATTAAGCATATCAAACAGCTGAAAACTCATTTAGCATGGGCACGTATGTAACTGACACATTATTTCTTTCATTATGCGAGAGTAGCATTGCTAATTTGTTTGCTGGGAGCTAAATATGTTTTCTGAGGCAGTTCATGCGGGTGTTATTAATGTCAACAGCTCAAATCTTCCCTTAATTTAGGGTGATTGCTGAGATTGTCCCTTTATCTGGTTCATTCATGTTGATATAATTATTAAAAGACCAAGAGGGAGTTGAAAGATTTGCCCAATTTCTGAAATTTCATTTGCTGGCATTTACATGTTGTTTAGTATTGACCTTGAATAGGAAATAATGATTTTGTTAATTTCATATCCTCACATGGCCCTACATCAGGAAATTTTCCATGACATAATATAACTTGGGGTGGCACAGTGGTGTAGTGGTTAGCACTGTCACCTCACAGCAAGAAGGTACTGGGTTCGATTCGACACTTTCTGTGTGGAGTTTGCATGTTCTCCTCATGTCTGTGTGGGTTCTCTCTGGTACTCCGGCTTCCTCCCACCATCCAAAAACATGCATGGGGATTAAGTTAATTGGTTAATTTAAATTGACCATAGGTGTGAATGTGAGTGTGAATGGTTGTCTGTCTCTATGTGTCCTGTGATGAACTGGAGACTTGTCCAGGGTGTACCCTGTCTTTCACCCTAAGACAGCTGGGATAGACTCCAGCCCCCCTGTGACCCTATGAGGATAAGTGATAGATAATGGATGGATGGATAATATAACAGTCATTCCACTTCTGTGGTCTACAAATTGTATTTGTGTGTTTATTTATTTAGTTTTTCAGCTCAGTAAAGTTTCCAGCCAGATGTCATATCAGCAGTGGAGCTGTCACTGGAACGATAAAACCTCTTGAAAGAACTACTTAGAATTCATTCCAAGATGACTGTGAACATATGGGGTGTCTAAGGTGAAGAAATTATTGGCTGCTACTCTGCAGTTACAGGTTAGAATATAACTTTGCCCTGTAATCTGTGAGGAGTGCCAGGCAATCTTTAATTAGTCACATATCCGTTTTTAACTTCATTTTTATTTTGTTGTTGTTTCTTTTCTTCTAGTGGACAGAATTAGTGGATTTGGCCTTAAATATAATGAACAGACCAAAGGTAGTTGGCAGTATACCAATCAGATTTCCATTAAATTTAACATATAAAAATAATCCAATATAAAATTAGCAAAATAAAGACTGTGTTAAATGTTAAAAAAAAACTCCCAAATGTAAAGTGATGTTCAAATGTGGGCTGCTGTAAAACTTGGCAGTGTGATTAAAGTCAGTTCTCTGATCACAGATTCAGAACAAGACTTCAGGTCTGAGCAGGCAGTTTGATTCCAGCCTTCAAGATTTAATCCGACAGTTTTTGATTTTTTTTTTTTTTTTTTTTCCTGTGGATATATTTTGTTCTGTGTCAGGAAAAAAAATAGAAATTGAGGTTTGAGTCCCAGTCTGTGTTGCCAACTTGTCCACTTTCTCACTAGATTTAGACTTTTTGGACACTTTTAGGGACTTTACTTTTAGACGTGACCAACGACAAATCCTGTGACATTTTGGATGAACCTTAACTTCACTGATAGAGGAACCTTAGACCCTTTTGCAGCCAACATCACAATTATGTGCCAGTGTTAGCTGGAGGTAAACACGAATCACTGCAGGTCATTACACTTTTTAGTTATACACTGAACTGTCATCTTGCTGTGTTGTTAGAAAGTGTCTCAGAGACGGAGAGAAAACGTTGCAGTTTAGACTTAGATTAGCCTTCTGCTAACTGCATTAGCTGACACAGCTACACTGGTGAGCTCAGTGCTCACATAGAAGGCTAAACTTTTAGAAGAGAAAATGTTGCTAATAAGTCACTGCTGTGAGCTTTTGATTGTGGTTAGCAGAAGCTAAACTAGCAACATTTTTTTCCATCTCTGAAATGCTTCACAGACCTCCAAGAAATCTCTGTCTTCATATAATTATACATATTCTTGACAATTGCTCCTCAGCTTTTCCATCCAAACTATATTATTAAATTCAATTATATTTAGGGCTGCTGCCATCTTAAAGCAATCTGCGATGGCACACTCAACAGTAAGTCTATTTGGGCAAACTGTCTGAAATTAGATTAACCATCTTGAATATGTCCAGATTTCTCCTGTAATTCGGCAAACAAATAATCCACCATTAGTACATTTTTGAACCCGCTGTGGCCCGCAAGTCTAAAAGTTTGCCCACCCCTGAATCATCCAGCATCCAGAGGAAAAGTGAGTGGTGGTGCTCACACTCTGCCTCTCTTCGTCCTTCACCCCTCCTCATCGTTTTCTCTGAAATTACAGTAAAGTGAACAGAACTCGATACCTAATTAGACTCTCTCCATCCTCCTCTAATGGAGGCGTGCTCTTTGGCACTGAGCTGTCGAAGGGCATTACCAGTGTGTGTGTGTGTGTGTGTGTGTGCGTCAGGGTCAGGATCCTGACAGTGTGTGTGATGTTGGTCAGAGAGACAGACAGAAGGCCTTGTAGTCCCCCGAAGACCTCGTTATAGCTCTGAGGAAAGAAAAACACACACATATGAACACACTTAAATTCAGACATCTGGAAAAGGCCATAGAGCACACACGTGCACATGCACACACAACCACACAGACTGGTGCATGCCAAGGCACTTACACACTCACACAGACGCACACCCAACCACACTAACACAAGTCAAATGTCTAAAAAAAGGCCATCAGAGAGCTTAGCAAGAGTTCATCTGCAGCCCAGGATGCACAGACAGCGTGCAGAGAGCAGTGGCTCATGCACATAGCAGCCATAGAGCAAAGTCCTCGAATTCCCCTGTGCTTTGTGAGTCCACTGCTGTCGTCTTTTAGTCTAGTCATCTTTCTGTCCCTGCAGTTGTCCCTGTGTGAGACAGCTGAGCGTCCTCTCTAACAGGAGACACGCGCCGCGCCTTAGGCTGCCTGTACAGCTGACACACACACACACACACACAATGTCAGACAGACGTCAATTCTGTTCGGGTAATTATTCCCCGGAGTTTGTCTTTGGGCTTTCTGGCAAACTGGAAAGCAATTTGTTTGTGTTTATTAGTGGTTGTAGCGTGGAGAATGACAAAAGGAAATGAGCAAAGTTTGTGATTGTGTTTCTGTTTGGAACAAGTTGGACCAAAGACAACTGTGGAAATGGAATTGGTTTGGCTTGAGGATGAAGACTGCTTCCTTACTTTGACTGGAAAACTACATTTGTGGTGAAAAAATATATTTTATATGAGTTCCTATATATTTTAGTGACATTCACTTTTTAATTTAGAGTCTGCTCTGGTTAATTGTATCCGTACAGATGATATGCAATGCTTAATGTTATTATTATGAGATGTAAGGTTCTTAACTGCATATTTTTATATATCACATATATTTGCTTTACCCTAATATACATCTACATATTCACATTTGAATACTAGATACATAAACAAATCATGTTTAAAATATTGTCCATATTTATGTAAAAAGCACTGCTGAAGAGGAGTGGCTTCTTTCATGCCCAGCCTTACTCACACATTTACAGCCTCACATGCTGTCACCACAGCCCCACCTTCCTTCCTCCATACTCAGACGCTGCCTCCCGGGGCTAAATATACTTATCACTTGAAATGTTTGATGTGCTCGAGGTGTGTGAAGTTTTGAGCGGAGCAAAATGCTTCAAAAGTGAGCCTGGTGTTTGCTTTGCTTGAGATCAAATCAAAGGAGCTTGTGGAGAGTGCCTAACATGCTAACACTTCTACCAGCCTCACAGTATGCCTGTTGGTTCTATAAAGTCAGCCGTCTCTATCATTTCACTGTCTGCTGACAGCCACATACTCCATATTGTTACACCATTTGTACACCATGTAGTCTGTACTGACTGAATGTAAATGTTTCACTAAAATATGCTGTATGACGTAGAATAGAAGTGATAAAGATTATTGTGGCGTCCAGCAAACAAACACAAGGCTTACATCCAAGGAACTGGTGTTTTGTTTTGTGATGTACGTTAGTAATGACAGGTTGTGATGTTTTCAGTCAGTTTTTTTATGTACAATATGTATTTATGTGGTTTCTCCACCAAGAGAATAAGTGTATTTCTCAAAATTTAAAATGATTCTTTTAAAGGATAATTTATTTTTGTTCACAACTATGCTCCTCTTACATGATACATGCAGTGTTAGCCTCATTGATATTGGTTTTAATAGCATTTTACTCAGAGAGAGAAAAGAAAGGCAGACTATTCGAATGAATTTGACCAATAAAATAGAATAGAATAGTTTTGTTATTCACTCACCACAGCAGCATAGACAGTCATTCTTTCAGTATGTGATGAGCAGCTTTACAGTACAAAGGAGGATGATGACTAAGGCTGGGTACTGATCTTTGATACATTTGTAGCACCTACCGAAAAGCTCCGATCCTTCAATATCAAAAAATGATGAATCTTTTGATACCAAATTCCGATACCCAAGTGTCTGTGAGGCATGCTCTAAGATGTCACTTGGGATGGATGGACATGTCCCCTTCACATACATAGTGACACTGATCCGTCCCCCCACTTCCCAGCATAAGGAGTCAGAAGATTAATATCATTGCAGCGACATAAGGAGCCTGCATTTCTGTGTTTTTAGCATGGACTGTATGTAAATAGTGGACAGAGTTATCGTGACGTCATCCATTGGTTTGTGAACAACGCCAATGAAGCCCAATGCATTCTCTCTACCAGCTAACAGGGGGCAATACTGGTGGTTTCAAAAAGAAGTCTGATTGTATTGATATCTATGGAAAAATGACCATTTTCTCCTGCTGTATTATCTCTGTAAACGCTATAAATATGAGTTCATGGTCTGAATGGTTAGTTTAAATAATGTTTTAATACATCCGAGTGTCTATTCAATGAATCATGGTCAAATATATGGTGAAAAAACACATAAAGATTTGGGGCGTGGCTACAGTGTGATTGACAGGTCTGTGCTGTCATTACATCCTGAAGAGGAGCAGCACTGATGGTCTGAACTCTCAGCTCATGTTTCCTTCATCTGAGGAGACACTGACACCTTTTACCAGTAAGTAACGTTATGTTGAGCCACAGTTAGCATTCCAGTTAATATCACTGTTCATGTGAATTATGGAGGCTCATCTCCTATCAAGTTAGTTTGCTACTTCTCCTCAAAGTAGTGTTACTGTACTTTTGGAGCTAATGTTAGCATCACATTAACACATGCAGCACAGGTTAGCAGCCTAGTAATGGTACTGAACATAACGCTAGCACTAGCAAGCTATCTTGGATAGAGACCTGCCTCCATAATTCACATGAACAGTGATTTTAACTGGAATGTTAATTGTTACTCAACATAACGTTACTTACTGGTAAACGGTGCCAGTGACTCCTCAGTGAAGCCACCAGTATCGCCCCCTTCTGGCTGGTGGAGAGAATACGAGTTAAGTTATTTCTGTAGGGGCTTCATTGAAAAGACAGTGTTGCCCACTGATTTAGAGTAATGGTGTGTTCCAGTTGTACTCGAATGTTGTAAAGTTTCCAAGCTCCAAGTCAGAATTTAAATCAGAACCCCATGAAGTCAGTTCTCCACCTCGCAAATTCTTACTAATCTCACCAACCCGGTATAGAATTCATGCTAACTGCTGCTGACGCAAACAGTAGCTACTTCTGATATTGTCTCTAAATGAAGCGTTTTTATTGACTTTTCTGAAGTGTCATCATCTGACTGCTCTTGTTTCTGTCCCTACAGGACCGTTACAGTGATGTTGCCACATCCACACATCTGAGAATCAGGTTAGTGAGTAAAATATTCTGATACTTCTGCTGTTGTTATGAGGCTGTGTTATTACTTAATCAACATACATGGCCATAACCCTCTGTAGCCTAATAAAGAATATAGCCTTTATGTTGATGACAGTGTTAAGGCTGGAATATACTTCTCCGACTATGTAATACGTTATCCGACTCCGTAGCTACGGAGACCCCTCGAGCCCTCGCACTTCTCCGTCGTGATGTGTATTGTGCAGCCCTGCGCTGAGATGCACCCCCTCGGAAAGTGAAGCAATTCACCTTAATATCGCTGATAAAAGCAGGGGAAAATACTATTTTATGATTTAATTATTTGTGAGGGAGATGGAAGAGAAAAACATTGGTTGCTTTCAGTCTTTAAAACTCCTCTTCCTCTTTCTTTTCAACACAAAATCGGATAATAGCGAACGCGAACCAACACCTTTCGGTATGTTCTGTGTAAATATACCCTAGCCATAATTATTAAATGAATTAAATGGATTTTTTTGAGCAAGTTGAATGTGTTTGATTTGCCTTTCACAAGGCTAATCGATACTTTAGTTCCTGTCCTGTCTGTGCTGCTGCAGAGGATACCTGTCTGTCTGTTTCTGTGTAGGGAGAGGGGCTGCATTTCACAGCAGGGTGTAACTAGAGGACCAATCACAGCCCTTGTCGTCTCCGTCTTCCCTTGACGGATTGACGGACAGTTAAAAAAAAAAATCCCTGCACCCGGAGAGGACGGAGAGGCTCTCGGTCAGGCTCTCCGGCGACGCAGAGGGCTCTCCGTCTCTACGTACGGCACCTTACGGAGTACTATAAATTGGCCTTTAGTGACAGCACACAGCAAGGGTGAAGTTATTAACCCTGAACCTGCCAGCTCTGCCTGTCAGTCACCTGTGGACAAAGAGCAGACAGCAGTGGAGATACAGTGGGAGTCCTCTCCCTTAACTCTGCATCACTGTTTGTCCAAATCTCTGCCAGTAGTTTATTATCTCCACTGGCTAATCTGTCAAATAAACACCCGTTGAGTGTTTTAATCTCCTGTCGTTCCCTCCATTTTGTTTCAAAGAGGATTAATCACAAATTTGATTTGAGTACCAAATAAACTTAATTTGTTTTCATTCCTCTTGCATGAGAATCATGGGTAATTTAAACAACAGAGGCTTCAGGCAGTCAGACTCTGTGCACTCAGCTCAGTTTCTTACATATTCGAACAACATTTTCACGTTTCTATCAGCGCATGTTGTGAATGGCACCAGTGTAACCACTCTACTCTTGGTATCATTGCTTGAAAGTGTTAATGGAAGGTGCAGTTAAAACAGTACAAACTACTGATTGGACACAGAGAAGAAAAATATTACTATGGCAACATTTACTATGGCTACTGTCAATAGCAACTATAATTTTATTTCACTTAGTACAGTACATTCTACACACTCTACCGTACAATTGGAAGGATTCAGTGAATGTCCCATTGATGATGTCATAGCAGTTTCAAGTGGCCCATTCAAGTCAGGGCTGAAGCTTGTCCCAGCTGTCATAGGGCGAAAGGCAGGACAATCGTCAGTTCATCACTGGACACATAGAGACAGACAACAGTGAGACAGACTGACATTCATTCATATACAGGCAATTTAGAATATCTAAGTGACCTTCTCCATGCATGGCTTTGGATGGTCAGAGAGAACCCACAGAGACACAGGTTCTCCACACAGAAAGGCCCCGGGTCAAACCTGGTACCTTCTTGCTGTGAGGCAACAGTGCTAACCACTACACCACCGAGTTGCCTTTTATCATCTCCAACCAGTCTGCCCATTCTCCTGTGACGTCTCACATCAACAAGGCATTTTACCCACTGAATATTTCCTCTTTTCCGGACCATTCTCTGTAAAAACTAGAGATGGTTGTAGTGAAAATCCCAGTAGATCAGCAGTTTCTGAAATATTCAGACCAGCCTGTCTGACTCCAACAACCATGACATGTTTATGTCACTTAAATCCTCTTTCTTCCTCACTCTGATGCTCTGTTTGAACTTCAACATGTTGTCTCAACCACATCTACATGCCTAAATGCAGTGAATTGCAACTATGTGATTGGCTGATTAGCTATTTATGTTAACAAGCAACTGAACAGGTGTACCTAATAAAGTAAGTGGTGAGTGTATATGCTCTTGACACTGTATTAATATTTAAAGCTTTTACAGAAGGTTTTAGGGCAACACCACTGTAATATTTTCTGATTTATATATGTGCAGCATTTTATCCCAAAAATACAAAAAAAATCCACACAGTTGACTTGTCTGAAAGTGTTTGTGCTTCAGCTTTACTGCGACAGGCAAACTTTTCAGAAAAAGAAATGAAATTGATATGAATGAACTTGACTTTAGCTCAGGTCATAGCAAAGCAGCAGCCAGCTTTCTGCCGCACACTGATCATCAAGGAAACACTGGAGTAATCGTTACGTTGTGTTAATCTATTTTCTGTTGAGAATGTTCTGTGGCCTTCTTCCCTTTAAGTCTTGTGTCAGTTCACAGATTCCTGTTATTGTGTTTCATGGTGCAGCTCAGCCTGTTTGGCACAACTTGATTGGTTGATGCCTCCATTCATCGTAAGGAAGCTCAGAAAAGTCAACCTTGTTTTGGTTTTGTGTGTGTGTGTGCGCTCACGTGGCTTGTTTCTTTAATTGAGCGTCTGAATTCAGTGGCTCATGGTCTGTCGTTAGTCTTCGTCTAACCACACATTCACTAAAACATAAGGGAGTTCTGTATTTCAGCTGTAATTACAGTGAAAAATGGAGCTTTGTTGCGTCTTTCAGCAGAAGGTACATTGATGCTTTTTTTTAAATTTGGCTCATTTTAAATGATATTTGGAAATCGTCTGGTAGACTTGCATATGGTGTTTCATCTAAATATTTCTGTTCTATGAGCCAGTATGTCTAGATCTGTGCTGCTCTCTTCCTCTTCTATATCTCACTCCTGTGTTTATCCCCCTCTCTCTTTTTACCCTCATTATGTTAACTGCTTTTTGAGCTGCCTTCCTGTCCTCCCTCCCTCCACCCCACTGCATCTTTCATCTCCATCTTGCCTCCCTGTCTCTCTCTGTCTTTCCTTTAAATCAACTGTACTGTCTTGTTATGTTCATCTCTCTCTCTCTCTGCTGAGCTGCCAATTAGTGTGTAAAATGCGAAAGGCCTGCATGTCTTCATTATGATTAAAAAGCAGAAATTAAATGGATTTGGGTCATCAGTGCACAGAGCTCACTCAGTCACAGGAGTTGTTGTGTTTTTCATTTAGGCTCCTAAAGATTGTTTGACTCGAATTGCATTGATTTAATGCACACTGTGTTATTCTTGGAGTTATTACTGTTTATAGAAAAAGAAATCTTCCTCTGCTTCACTTAAACTTCTTTACACTTGAAGCTAAAGGGCACTTTAGAGACATCTGGGATGGGAGTAGCTTTTCAAAGGGCAGTGCAATATCTTGACGTATGGCTTAGCATTTCATAAATGAGGGTTCTCATTTTTTAAGCTGCTGTTTTCATCATATTTCTGGCCATTTATATCTGGACCGTTTGCTGCACTGGTTTCATTTTGACACGTGACCTGGAGTGTAAGTGAGGAGTCAGGGGTCAGTGGGTCAAGAGGAACAATGGTTCAATATGAGCTCATTTCCTGCTGACATTGCCACAGTATGACCCTTATGACCTGCCCAGACTGTGAAGCGTTATGTTAGAGTGCATGTGTATCACCTTTCTTGCTGTCTGCCTTTATTTCTCTCAAAGTCTCAGCATGTGTTACTTCCTCTTTGTATCTATCAGATTATAAATCAAACAATGAATTTAATCCACCTTTTTCTTAGAGATGCCCCATCCATGTTTTTTGCCACAGATACTGATTTTGATTTCAACCTTTCAAACATTTTTTTTTTGCATATATCTATTGTTTGGCTGTGTGGCTCTTCTGTAGATTACTTTTTTAAAATACTTTTATTTATGCAGAGGTTTATACGTAATAATAATAAAAGTAAAACAACCAAAAGAAAATAAAAAAAGAAAAAATACTGCCACTATAAACAATAGAACTGAATTCAACATGTCAGCTCATAAGAATGAAATGTCCAAAGGAAAGGAGGCTGCCAGTGGAAAAAGGGAAACAGAATGTGAGATTAGCTGTTTAGAGTTTGGATTCCTCAACATAAGGTCATAAAAAGCATACTGACTGGGATTGGTTTCATAGCTGCGAACTGACTGCGTAACAAAGTGCCTGATCTGTAGGTACCGCAAAAAGTGAGTTCCTGGCAATAACAATGCCGAGATATTTAAAATGTTCCTTAGCAATTTTGAAAGGCACATTATCCAAAAAAAGGAGTCTAGGCCATCAGACAGAGGTATAAACAAACTTTTTGCCCAGTTTACAGTAAATCCAGAGAGCTGTCCGAAATCACTTATTAACTTAAGGAGGGAAGATAGGGACTTCTTAGCATCTGCTAAATTTAAGATCACATCGTCAGCATACAGACAAATGGTGCATTCACAGGGGCCATAAACTATTCCTGTAATTTGAGAACCATTTCTAATTGAAATGGCCAGAGGCTCAAGGGCCAGAGCAGAAAGCATCGGAGAGAGGGAACAACCCTGTCGAGTACCACGTTGGAGTAAAGAAGGGGGAGATCTATTATAGTTAGTCAGCAGAGTAGATTTAGGATAAGTGTATAGTATTCTTAGATAAGAAATAAAGCATCTGCGAAAGCCAAATTTTTGAAGTACAGCAAACATGTAGTTCCACTCAATCTGATCGAAGGGTTGCTGTGATACAACCGCGGAATGAGGAAGCTTGGTAGAATACATGATATTTAACAAGCGCTAAGTATCGGAAAAAGAATATCTTCCAGGAATAAACCCAGTTTGATCAGCATGGATTAGTGCACCAATATATTTACTTAACCTATTGGTCAGGACCTTCACAATAAATTTTTGATCGCTATTTAATAAACTTAAGGGGCGATATGAAGCAACATTAGTTGCATCTCTATCCTTTTTTAGGAGGAGGCAAACTTGTGCCTCATATAATGTGCCTGGAAAAACACCATCCTTCACAGAACAATTTACCATGCAGAGCAAGAGGGGAGCAATCTTGTCTATATGGGTTTTATAAAATTCAATTCCAAATCCGTCTAGCCCACATGCTTTACCATTAGGAAAGGAATGAATTACAGATTTAATTTCTTCTAAAGTAAAATCAGAGTAAAATTCACATCTAGCTGGTTCGTTCAAAACTGGAATTTCCAATGAATTGAGAAAGGAAAATAGGTCTACATCAGTGGCATTTGATTTAGAAGCATAGAGCTGACTGTAATATTGGAAGAATCTATCGTTGATCAGACTGGGATCGGTTAGTAGCTGTCCAGATGAAGAAAAAACCTTGTGGATCACTCTTTCAGCTTGAACACCTTTTAACTGCCTAGCAAGCAGTTTATCAGCTTAATCACCTAACTCAAAGTGTGCTTGCTTGAGCTTTCTGATATGATTTAATACCTGCTCACCAAGCATGTGGTTATATTCATATTTTACTTTCAGAATGGCGTTAAGAATATCTTCACTTCTTAAGGTGCAATATGTTTCTTCTAAAGCAGAGAGCTTAGCCTCAATACCCGATAGATATTTTAATCTGGCCCTTTTGCCAGAAGCTTGGTACGAAATGATGTGACCTCTAAGTACTACCTTAAAAGACTCCCAAAGGATCGAGTCAGAGACTGCACCATTGTCATTGTTGGATAGAAACTCTGAGATCTTAGTGGCAATATATTCACAATTTATAGATTACTTTTAGGTCAGTTTTATCTTGAGGGTATTTACAGCAAACAATAAATATCATAACATGGTTGCAAAAGTTATTACATTCCCATCAGCCGCAGCTGTACTCTTTATTGCAAATTATCACGTTAACATGGTGAACATGCTAACCTTTTATTTCCGCTGAGCATCGGCATGTTAGACCTCTAGACTTAGGACATACGTGACATACGTGACATATGTGAGTATGATGATGTAAATATCAAATGTCTACGGTATCCACTGTAAGACTCCCCTTTTCTCTCTTTCTTGCTCTCAACTCAACTGAACTGTCATGGAAAGAATAGGATGGGACATGTAAAAATATGTTGTCGTGTGCAAGTGGACTGAATAGAGAGTAACTGATGTGCAAGCATTTTGCTTGACAAGTCATCTCACACACCCCTGTCTTTCTCCACACTTCATTTCACTTAGATTCTGGCTGCAAGGAAGTGAAAAGAAACAGAATAGGTTTGCTAAAGTATGTTGTTAGGGCAAACTGAAAGCGGGCCAGTCAGTTTCTGTGGATAGAGCAAGACTTTGACACTGCCAGGTCTGAGGGGCTTCATGTCTACTGAGGCCAACCACGCTACATATACTTGGCTGAATACCAGACCGACTTCACAGTGTAGGTGCTGCTGAGCAGGGTGCTCCGTCCCCAGAGTTCATCAGGTGGAATTGCTCAGGAATAAAATCAGTTTATGATTTTACATTCTGTCCGGTTGCCTTGGTTCTCCAAATCATACATTTGAGTCAGATCCTTTGAATGTTTCATCGTTGCTAGAAGGACTGTGCTGATGTGAGAAAGAGCTTTTTATTAGCTCCTTGTTGAACTGCTATGTCTGCTCTGCCTGTGGTTGTAATCTTTTCTGAGCATCAGTTGACCTGTTAGCCTGATGGGGGCCTAAGATGTGGAGCACTAAGAACAAAATGACTGGCATTCCACATGTTTTGTTCTGATGTTTGTCAGGATATTTGTGCAGATACATCTTCAATGCATTCAGTACAAATGACACGCCAAAAGCAAGAACAACAATTGTTCCACTTCTCCCTTGTGTTTAATTATCCTGTTATTCACATGCCTTTTTGTGCAAGTGGGCTGCAATGTTTTTCACTTTGCATTGTGTTTTGATTATCCTGCTTACAGCATTTTTTCCAAACTGAGGTGGTTGATGAAGGTGTCCTGCAAGGATCAATACTAGGCCCACTGTTATTTATTCTGCCCATAAGCAATATGCATCTGCTAATCAAGCTCTGAAATATTTGTTCTTCATCTTGGTAAATCCATGTTGTTTGAAACAAACAATTAACATGCACACTGCAGTGCCCCAATCTCCACTTATTTATTAAACCAAGGTGTAATACCATCTAATGAACCTTGATGTTCCCACCCCAGCACACACCCTCTGTGTAATCAATTCGAATCAATACAGGTCTGCATTATGGGTAGGCCTTCTACTGTACAGGAATTTGGTTTGTTTGTTTGTTTACTGGGTCACTATTAGTCATTGCCTTGGCAACACCTACTCCTCCTGAGGTCCATAAATAGCAGATTGTCACACAAAAGGCATTTTTCTTGATTTTCTTCACACTTTGCTGTTTTCTTTCTGCACACAGCCTGAGAGAATACAAAGTACTGCAGTTTGTTTGGCCACACTGTTTGGTGAAGATGGAATAAGATTATCAATCTACAATTCAGTCACACCCTGAAAGCATTTTGGCCCACTGGACTCGTTTCAGGTTGTCATCTCTGAAACATGTTTTGAGGTTCAGCATGTAGCTTGTCAGAGTTTATTGTCTGTCTGGGCTCTATCCATGGTTGAGAATACTGAAGATAGCATCACCAAGACACAGTTCACTTTCTGTTCACTGTCAGGGTGTGTGACAAAGACCATCGCCGCTTCTGTTTTTCTCTGAAGGCTCCATTTCTGGTTATTCCTGAAGCTTATGAATCACTGGTTGAACACAAGTGTGGTTTGTTGTTCTTTGTAGATTAGTGACGGCAGCAGTGAGGAAGCTGCCAATGTCTAATGTTAAAACCACAACAAAGGCTCAAAACCTGAGACAATAAATGAATATCATTCAGACCCACAGCACAGAATAATAGCATAAGATACCAAGAGAAATGACTTTAACATTTTAAAATGTCTTGTGATTAATGGATGTGCAACCAATCAGGGTTAATGGATCCAGTTATCAGTGGTTGTGTCAGGATCTCGGCAGGATAATAATGACTGCTCTGGTTTCGTGGAGCGTCTAATTCAATAACAAGTCCATTACTTCCTGCCTGCTAGTCCCCAGAAGCCTCTGCTCCCGACTTCTGTGTTTCTCTTCTATCGGGTACTTTCTTTGCATGTTGGTCTGTCATTTTTTCTTCCAATTAAATTACTTTAGAAGTGTGAGTGTTGATTAAGAAACATAAACGCAAAGTAAAAAAGCAACTAGCTCTGTGGATAGATTTAAAATCTCAGAATATATCAATGCACATCACAACTGCTCTCAAATAACAAACAAAAACTCAGAGAGATATCAGATATTAGCCTATATGATAGAAAGAGGGAAGAGAGGGAAGTGGCATCAGACACTGATTGTTGTGTTAGAACTTAATTTACTGTTTAACTTGCATCCTCTACCTCTGAGGATGTTATTCTTTATTTTCCAAAAAACATCCAGCACATGTGGAGACAGTCATAACCATAAGCAGAGTTTTTGCAGTGAATCCAGTGTGTGTGCTACCCTCCATTTTGACTTACGTGGGAGAGTTGAAGGGGAACATGGAGAGAGAGGTGAGGTGAGGCTTTCTGAGAACAATTGGAAGTCAGTTATCACATAGTGTCACTCCTGATTGGCTGCTCACCAACATGGCCAGCCGTGGCTATCACCAAGTGGTAACCTCTGATGCTGAAAATTATGGAACCAACGTGGAAGTGCCAAAAAAAATTCAGTTCTTCAAATGGCCACTTAAAGCTGGCAGTCCCTATAGACCCCATGTTAAAATCCCCAAATTTATAGCAGAAATAAACATGTTTGCAGCCTGGTATGAAAAATGGTGTTGAGTTCTGTAGCTAGTATCCCTTTTCATGACAACTGTACGGGGTGATTGTTTTATATAACTCCCTCATTTACATTGCATTAAGGCTTAATAGAGGTAATAGAGAGTGTGGCTACTATGAGTGATGGGTGCCAACTCTGCACAATTAAAACTACATACAGTATGACCTGACGTTGGGTCAGTCACGTTTGCACACCAACTCCGAAACATTCACCATTAATTAAAGTGTTCGGAAAAGATTTACTGCATTTTTTTTTACATCTTGTAAATGCCAGAAGAGGGTTGTTTGACCACTCTGAGTCACCATCCATGCAAATGACATCATTCAAAATGGCATCTGATAAACTGGTTCATGTCCCCAGCACAGAGCACTTTACAATGAAAAATGATAAAGAGAGGGTGAATTTAAAGACAGAGTGGCAGAACAGCTTAAAAATGAGGGATAATCCCAAAAATGTATGATTTTCGTTGGATGATATGAAAAAAAAAAGTGTTTAGAAAATATTGTCATCACATTACCTGCTCTTCAGAAACTTGTGGGTGACATCTTAGAGTCCATATTTTTCTACAGTCCATGACATTTATACAGTCTATGACGCACAGCTCATGGAGAAGATTGAGGTACTTTAATCCCCTCAGAGACCAATAGCTCCAAAAAAAATCACACACACAAATATCACTTCATCCTGTCAGTTAGTAGGTACTGGTATCAAAATGTTTCTCTGTTTTCTATTGTTTGTCCTCTTCATAGTGTTAACAGATCAAAAGATATTATATTGTCATAAGACAAACATTCATCTTGAGGTATGTTTCTTTTTTCGTGTAGCCTCATTTCTGTTTGCCTATATCCTAGGCTGTCTCTCTTTCTCTTTCTGTTTGCTTTGTCTCTTTTCATTCTTCATGCTGTGATATGCTTCTTGTGTTCTAGCGGCCAATGGCCTTATAAAGATGAAATTCAGAGATGGCATCCAAGCATACTCAGAGATGAGAGAAGTGGCTCTTGAGTTAAGGAGCCAATTGAAAGCAACTTTCAGATAGACAGAGCAAATGTGACCGAGCTTGATTTTCATACAGAGAGGAAGAGAGAGAATTAGTGATGAGGGAGACAAGCAACATAACTACACTATATTGCCAGAAGTATTCGCTCACCTGCTTTGACTCACATACAGTATGACCTTAAGTGACATCCCATTCCTAATCCATAGGGTTCAATATGATGTCGGTCCACCCTTTGCAGTTATAACAGCCTCAACTCTTCTGGGAAGGCTGTCCACAAGGTTAAGGAGTGTGTTTATGGGAATTTTTGACCATTCTTCTAGAAGCGTATTTGTGAGGTCACACACTGATGTTGGACGAGAAGGCCTGGCTCTCAGTCTCTGCTCTAATTCATCCCAAAGGTGTTCTATCGGGTTGAGGTCAGGACGCTGTGCAGGCCAGTCAAGTTCATCCACACCAGACTCTGTCATCCATGTCTTTATGGACCTTGCTTTGTGCACTGGTGCACAGTCATGTTGGAAGAGGAATGTCTTACACTTGGCACAGTACAGTCCGACAAGTATCGTTCTGGCAACCGCCAAACCCAGACTCGTCCATCAGATTACCAGATGGAGAAGCGTGATTCGTCACTCCAGAGAACGTGTCTCCGCTGCTCTAGAGTCCAGTGGTGGCATGCTTTACACCACTGCATCCGACGCTCTGCATTGCACTTGGTGATGTATGGTTTGGATGCAGCTGCTCAGCCATGGAAACCCATTCCATGAAGCTCTCTGTGCACTGTTCTTGAGCTAATCTGAAGGCCACATGAAGTTTGGAGGTCTGTAGGGATTGACTCTGCAGAAAGTTGGTGACCTCTTCACACTATGCGCCTCTGCATCCACTGACCCCGCTCCATCAGTTTATGTGGTCTACCACTTTGTGGCTGAGTTGCTGTCGTTCCCAAACACTTCCACGTTCTTATAATACAGCTGACAGTTGACTGTGGAATATTTAGGAGTGAGGAAATTTCACGACTGGATTTGTTGCACAGGTGGCATCCTATCACAGTTCCACACTGGAATTCACTGAGCTCCTGAGAGCGACCCATTCTTTCACAAATGTTTTTAAAACCAGTCTGCATGCCTAGGTGCTTGATTTTATACACCTGTGGCCATGGAAGTGATTGGAACACCTGATTCTGATTATTTGGATGGGTGAGCGAATACTTTTGGCAATATAGTGTATATATGAATTTGGTGTGTTGGCAGATCATTGGATTCACTTGACAACAAGGTCAATTAAGGGTGATCAAGCATTCCTGTCCAGGAACAAACTCTTTGCTCTAGGGACAAAAGTCTACTTTAACAAAGTTGTTAATGTAATATGTGGACCAAGAACAGGTGAGTCCTGCTGCTGAGCCACCATGAAACAAAAAAAAAACAATGCAGGATAGACACACAGTGCACAGAGAGAAGTAGCTTCAGGTTTAACTATCCCTGATCCTGAACTATCCAGATGGATAAAATTGTTTTTCCTGCTGAAATACTCTTTCCACTGATGTTTAAGTTTTAACTATAGACATTCTACAGCTGTCACTTGTCTGTTGTAAACTTCATGGCTTTATGTTTTTGGTTCTCCTGTCTGTCCATTGGACTTATTCATGTCAATGTGATATGTGAGGAACACCTGGAGCGTATTCCTTCAAAGTTAGCACAAACATCTATTTGAACTCAAGGATGTTTATATTTTGGTGATCATAGGTCACTTTGACCTGACCTGACCTGGAATCACAGTTTTGTCCATAACTTAAGAATTTATATGCAATTTATGACAATATCATACAAATGTCTAACAGGATAAAATGATGATGTTGTGACATTTTGGACAGACATGGACACTGTTTGGCAGAGGCATACCAAAAGTTAAATGTTGAAATGTGACACTAAATCTAAATTGAAAAGACTTGTAAGGAGGTTAAATGAATCCATAATGGAAGCAGTACGCAAAGCAGAACAGGTTTAAAACTTTATCTGATAAATCACAAGTATTATAAAGTCATTTCTGTACTTAAATGTTTCTCAGACCAAGTCAAACGACTTAAACGCACTCAAAGATAGTTATGGTATCTGAAATACTTCAATAGATTTTAGACTCATTTTAGACAGTCCATTCCACTATATGATGTTATTCATTGGATGATAATAAAATCATGATGTTTTGGTTTTGTGACCTTCACACAGACTCGCATCCTGTCTCCCAAGTAGAGGTATTATGATTTATATATGGCAGCAGAATACATATTTTGCTGTCTTGAAATGAGAGACCACTGCAGCCTCGTTCAGCCAAGGCCTTGGGGTGGTGGGGGGATTACACAGAGACCTGGCACAAGTCTCTTTTACTGTCCCTCACATGACCTCTCAAACATTACACACACTAGAAATCTATTCTATAACTCTGTGGTATTAATTGGCTTTATGCTCAGCTGCACTACTTCCTGAACTTCAGATAACTCCTTTGTTTCCTGTCTTACATTACTGGACAAACTAATTAATCCAGGTGTGTTTTTGTTGTGACTATAGGTCAGGCACATCTGGATTAATCAGTTTGTCCAATAATGTAAAACAGGAAACAAAGGAGTTATCTGAAGTTCAGGAAGTAGTGCAACTGTGCATAAAGCCAATTAACCGTCAAGTATTCCCTATTTATCTGACTCCACACATTCACTCAAAGCATGCCCAGTAGTAGTCAAGTCTTATTTAAAGTCTTAAAGTCTTATTTATAGTCTGCTGTTCTGTTCAGAAGTACTTTTTGTTATACTGGGTGAAATGGCTCTTCCATCAGACCAAGAATCAGACCTCTGTGGTAGCCACAGAACTGTAAAAACTCCCAAAGGAAAGAACCAATCAGATGTCTTCATGTCTTATCCTGCTCATGCCCCCCCTATGTCCCTCTGTCCTCCCCTCTGTTTGTGTAAATATCCAGCACACTCCTCAGAAATACAGAGTTAACAGGAGAATCTGGGAACAATGACAGAGAAAATGCAGCCAAAAATACCACTTCCAGTGTTACTTCTGATGACTCACCCTGCTAAACAGACAAAGAGAAGAAAGAGGGAAAGAGCAGAAGTTTCAGCTTTCTTTTTGTTGGACAGCTAATTATTTGTTTAGCTTCAGGAGGAGTTATTATTTTCACTAAATTTATAATATTTGCCAATTTAGCTACTGTTGTAGCACGTATTAGCCCAATGTTAACATTAACTTCTTGCTAGTTACACAAGTCTTGCTAGCTCTCTTGCTAGCTCTCTAACATGACAGAGTTTAGCTTTAAGCAGTGGGCTAGCCTAGTGGTGTAGTCTGGTTTATTCTAGTGCTTATACTTTGACCCCATGTGTGGCTGCATAAAGTATACAGGGATTTTAGCCCCATGAAAAGAAATGTTACTAGTCCCCCCTCAGTGGAAATTTTTGACACAGTTTTACATAAACCTATGCATTTTAGTGATATTATGGACTATAATGCCCATATTCCTGAAAAGAACATGACAGTTAGTTGGTAAGGGACGTACTGAATGAATAAATCCTGAGTTTTCTTCAGAAATATGAATTAATATGGAGAGCAAAGCGAGCATATGAACTCTGGACAAAGTTAGGTATAGCTAACAAGCTAATGTTCCAGAACTCTCCATCACATGAACAACTAACAGACCCACCTTACTTATGAAAGAACTGGGTGACAAACTGTTGACCCTTCACTTCTTTCTCCTGTCTGAGCTTCTTTACTTTAGTTTTTTTTTTACTCCCTGACTTTTTAGACATCCTGCGGCCTCCTCCTCCTATCTGTTAGCACTGTGCAGGCTCATGTATCAAAGTAGCGCATGCTGTAGGCGGGCATGCCGCGGTGCGACTGTAGTAAATGTTGACCGGTCATCAGTCTTCTCCCTGACTCATGGTTTGCATGTGTGCGTCCCCGATTATCATCTACACACGTGCGTAACGTCACAAATATCTTAATAAGCATCTCTCCTGAATTGTAATCCTATTTCTCATCAGTGTGATCCGTCAGGTGCAGCACATGTGGCGTCTAATCCTGTGTTTTTAACTCAGGTGATCGTGGCTACGCCCTGAAGTTTCTCCTCTGGTAATGAGGACAGCCCCAGTGTGGAGCCTATTTAAATGATTTTGCATATGTATTTATGGGTGTGGTGAGGGAGGAGTCCACAACTCCAACATGTGCGCTCAATTCCACACTGATGTATCAAGAGAAGCTGTGTGGATTGTGGCGTTCGCACTGCTTGATAAATCTGGATTTTTGACAGTGTACTCCACTCTCTGGATTACAGCGTACGCCAGCTCTCAGTATGAACGCCACGCACGTATTGATACATGAGGTCCCAGATCCTTGGTTGTTTGGTGTGTCCATGTCTGAACTGTTTTGCGGGTCAGATGATAACCACTTTTTGTGGCTAGAGGCAGCAGGCCTCTGTGTATGTAGAATAGCAGCTTGTGCATCAGTTAATCACTGCAGAGTGCAGGTGAAACTCATAATCTTGCTGCTGATGACTACAAGTGTTCAACTGAAACTGGAAAGGTCTGAGCGAACAGAAACTCTTACATCTAAACTGCTTTCTCAATTATGTTTTGAGGGAAAATATTTTCTCCTGGACTATGATGACAGTACAGACAGAAAAAAGCAGGTTTGTAAAACATCATGATGTGGCTTGCTCTCTTGGGTGAAACTTTGACCTAAGTGGACTTCACTGCAAACTATCATTACAAATGTGTTTGTGATGCATCAAAAACAAATGTAATTTGCAACTGTTTCTGTTGTATGGGGTATTTTTCTATTAACAGCATGAAGGGCCCATTTGCCTCTTCAGTTTCCATTACCATTCCAGTTTTTATCTTCAGTTATTTTCTGTCTCTCTGACCCTGATGCCCACAGAAAATTTGCCTTTACTGCCTAAAGCAGCAGCCCGCTCTGTGACTGGCGAAGCCACGTGGATCTGATCAGACAAAAGTGGGTTAGGCTGCTGTTTACACCACATGCAGAACTAACAAAGGTTAATTTAGAAAGAGAAAATTAAGACAAATCTAAATATAGTCTGAAATCAAGATGAATGTATCATTCGCACTATAATTGAGAGCCTGCAGATTTGCTCCATTTTCTCAAATTACATCTCAGTGTCAGGTTTGATTACTGGTGGGAGGATTTTCAAAGCACAGCAATCATGAGAGAAACAATGTTTTAATGTGGTAAACCTCTTCACCATCTCCATCAACCACTAAGAAACAAAAATGTAAGTGTACTCATATTAACTGCAGATAGACATGCCAGTTTGTGGGGAAATTAAACTTTTTGAGCGAGTGCTCTCCCAGTAAACAAAGAAAATGTGGTAGATTAGAATCATAGTGGCACAGACACCTGAAACAACAATGAAGAAAGACCTGACATCGGTGCTTCACAGTGTGAAAAGTCATTCAAAATAGTCTTCCACCAGGTTTGCTATTACTGCGAGTCAATACCAGATGTGAGCCAACGGTCTGATCCATCACCTGGTTGTTTGTGCTTTCGTCCATAGCAGGTGATATGCATATCCTGGTATTCAAATGTTCTTTGGCTGGCAGAGAGTGACATTTGAATAAAGCCTGAGCTCTGACTCTGTCTGTCTGTCTGTCTGTCTGTCTGTGGTCTTTCCAAAGATTATTTCTTTTCTCTGTCTTACTGCCTTTGTGTTTATGTTCTTCTGTATTCAGAAAACTCACAACCTTATGTGAATTATACAATAAGAACAGAACAATAACACATTACTACATTCACCTGCTTCAGTGTGGTTATGTGACTTTGAGGCATCTTTCCGTTGCCTCTGCAATGTTTGCTCATTCTATCATAGCAACGTGTATTTATGCAATTGCCTGGTAACATTAATGGCTAATCTGCCAGTCACATGGCCTCAATGCAGTGCATGGTGTATGGATTTTGAGCGTGGCATGCTGAACATTGAGATGGTGGGGTTAGAGTTTGGAGTAAACACCATGAAAGCATGGATCCATCCTGTCTTGTATCAATGGTTCAGGCTGCTGCTGGTGTAATGGAGGAGGAGATTTTCATTAGTACCAACTGATCATGGTTTAAACTCTGCAGCCTACCTGAGTATTGTTGCTGACCATGTCCATCTCTTTATGACCACAGTGGACCATCTTCTGATGGCTACTTCCTGCAGGATAATGCTCCATGTCACAAAGCTCAGATCATCTCAAACTGGTTTCTAGAACATGACAAAGAATTCACTGGACTCCACTGACCTCCACAGTCACCAGATCTCAATCCAATAGAAACTTTAGGATGTGGAAGAACAGAGACTCTCATCATAAATGAGCAGCTGACAAATCTGCAGCAACTGAGTGATGCTATCATGTTAATATGGAGCAAAGACTATGAGGCATGTTTCCACCTGGTTTAAAGTATGCAATGAAAAATGAAGGCAGTTCTGAAGGAAAAGTGGTCCAACTATTAACTAGCTACACCTTGCTAGTCAAAAAGCATCAGGTTATTATGGACCATTTCAAAGGAATTGCATTGGTAACAGCTTGCTTCCATGTTTACTTCCTGTCAGTGTATATATTCACATACATTGTGTTTACAATTGTGAAACATCTATAGAAATATAAATGTATTAAATATGCCTGCTTATACCATGGTCATTTGCCAAATGAAAAATGAAGCTCATTCATTAACAGTGTATATTCATGCCTTTTGCAACCAAAATGAAATGTTTTTTTTACAAGCCATAACTCTGTTTCCCTGGCAACACTTGAGGGTTTGCTATTACCTGGAAAGATCATTACCGGCACATCATGTTTCTATGCAATGGAATCATTGTTCACATAGAAATAGAAGAGTAGTATAACAGACATTCCTGTTCAAATCAACAAAGTAAACTGCATGGATGGTTAGAGTGGCCATTGTGACCATTGTCACAGGCTTCTGTTATATTCTAAAGAAAAAAGATTCAAGGTGTTTATTGTCATGTGACCAGTAAGGAAACATCTTTCCCTGTATGAAATACTTCCTTGGCTATCCAAAATGAATGCTGATTAATAAATAAGTGCAAAGTAAAATTTTACAATTTAATTCTTCATCCACACACTCTTGTCACAGTGACCGCTTTATTTTGTCTCATTTTGATAATTTGCTCATTTATAATTCTTTAATGGCACTGATGTGTTGTCACCATAGCAACCAACACTCATTGCTATTTTCACTTGTACTCGTTAAATGGCCACATGGTGTCCTTTCTATTTCTGTTCTATGGCAACTGAAGATATTTTCTAATCAGCTCTGCTCATAGAGCAAACCTTTTGGATAAGCTATGATCCAGCTAAAAGCTAACATTGAAGCTAATGAAAGCTAATTCTAGCAAAATACTGTAAGTATTCAATGACATTGCCTACAGTTGACAAGAAACACAATTTGACAGCACACTTAACAAGACTAGCTTGCAATCCAGCTGTGTCATTGTTTTTTCAACATATATCAACTATTTCAAGATAATTGTTCAAAAATGAGAGGCGTTTACTATGTGAAGTTGCCAGAGTTGTGCTGTAGAATTTATTTTTCACAAATATAATTCACTTATACAGTATAGTCTAACGGATTGGAATGTATACACCACAAATCTCTGATATATACCTGAAAATACATCCCAAAAATACAATGTGATGACTTTCAGAAGTGATGAAGAAAACAAAAACCCATTATAAGCACATTGTGTCTTTCTGTCATTCACCCTGCATGCCTCCTAGTGTTTGTTTTCCTATCTATCAGGGGACAGTTTTATTCTCAGAGCACATTGCTCGCTTATTTCAGTGGTTGCCATCACTTGCCTCAGCCACATTGTCATGGAGTTTCTGCAGCTCTTGATAATGCAACTCAAAATGGAATTTAGGCTATTTTCCTCAAACTGTCAGTGTGAATTTTGACTGTTTAATGGCTGAATAATACCTGAACTATGTGTGTCAGTAGCATCAGTGTCTTTCTCACCTGATTCTCTCGCTATTTTCCTGCAATCACAGAGCACATTAACATTTCTCACACAGCCACATGAACACCTCACTGCTGTATTTGGCTCATGATGACAGGTAGAATAGATGTATGCATCCTTATGGAGGTGTTGTGTGAGATGTATGGCTAAGCCTATCTGTCTGCTGCAACACTTCAGTAATGTGACATTGTTGTCCAGGAAAGAAAGGAAACACTGACCTCAGTGGAGTGGCGAGGCTCGTTTAGAGTCTTTGTTTAGATTGATCACTGAAGGAGTTTTCTGCTTTCTATCCTTCATTTTTAGCTTTATTTGACTGACAGAACTGCATTTTGTATGTGCACCTGTGTATGTAGTACTTGCTGCAACGGATTGTAGCATAACTAAGATTCATTTCACTCGCATCCCTTTCTGTTACAAATTTACTCAAATTTAGTGATGCTTCTGTTTTCTCCACATTGAATTAAACAAGTTTGGTTTTGTGTGTGTGTGTGTGTGTGTGTGTGTGTCTCAGGGTTTTTATGCAGAAGCTTCCATCTCTGTCCGAACGCTGTCAGTCACGCTGCATGTATATCCTTTTATATTCTCATGTCGAGGCTGTGTTTGTGACTGATGTACGAGCCAGATGGAGTCGGCATTCTGTGTGTGTGTGTGTGTGTGTGTGTGTGTGTGTGTGTGTGTGTGCGTGTGTGGGTGTGTGTGTACAGGTTTGTGTACGGGAGTGCGTGCACTGTGAGTCTGGCTGGGTGTAAGTGGTTTTGGCAGGCCTGGCTGTGTATGCAGGCAACACATGTTTTCCGCTCTATTTGTGTATGAGTGTGTATTTGCCTGCATGTTCATGCCTGTTTGTGTGTGTGTGTAAGCCCCTGGTTGTGCATGCGTTGTGGTGTGTTTCTATATCCAAGGATGTGTGTGTGTGCTACTGGTCAGCAGTAAATAGCAGCACTAAATATAACAAGGTCACTACTGTCATTTACCTGCTAAACTCTCTCTCTCACACACACACACACACAAACACACACACACACAAACATACATACATCAGGTTGACATGCATGAACATGAAAGCATACTTGAAAGCATTCATAAAAACACACACACACACACACACACACACCTGATGCAGTTGACACATCAGTGTTTGGACACACATCTTCTCAGCACTATCGGAGATACGTCAAACGTTGACATGTCTTTTTCCCTTCTCTTTGTCTCTCTCTCACTGACAGGCAGACAGCATGTAAATGTTAAACACACCATGTAAATAGTTTGGCCTCAGAGTGACTGGCTTTGTAGGATGTCCTTCCCTCTCAAGGGGAAACCGATGGGACAGACTGGACATTTGTCTCTCCCTCTGCAAACCAGTTCATGTTTATGGGCTGCCTTTTGATTTAAATTTCTAACTAAGTGAAAAGTGGATCCAACCAAGCCCAGTCACCAGGAAAAACAAAATGGCAGCATCCCAGCAGTGCATGGTTCTGCACACCACAGGCAGTTTTGCATTTGATCAAAGTAATTTACAACAAGCATCTGTTATGATAATGAGTATAACAAGTGAGAAAGGGTGCTTTGCTTGTGCTGCGTTAGCATGTCTGTGATAGCGAGGAAGGAAATGACAGACAGGGAGACATTCAGCAGCCACTGTATTGGCGTCACCTGGCTTGAGGTGACTCTACTCTCGTCCTACTGGTCCACTCAGAAACCACATGGTGTTCTTCTGTTTGACACCACAAGAGAACCATGAGATAGATGGAGCAGGTGGACACTTTGGGGGTTTTGAGACACACCAGGGACACATATTTATCTTTAAAAGACAGCACCAAGTCTGGACTGCGGACTGCACTAGACTTCTTCTTCAAACAAGGCATGTATTTGGATGTTTTGATTAGCTTTTGCAAGATTAAGTATTTTGATCTTTATAAATCATCACCAAGAGACTAGTGTTAGTGCCATGATGCGACACACACACACACACACACTGCAGCTCTTCACAATATATCATCCCACTGTGAGTCTTGGTCTGTGTAGGGTTAGTTTGATTTTTCATGCACATAGAAAACTTTGCGGATAAAGGTGGGCCTGCAGCATGATGTCAGTAACATCACTGCATGTTTCTTCCTTACTTCTGAACACAGTTCAACTTTTCTACAGGCCCCCAAATCATTTCAGTTAACTTTTCAAATAAAGTTCACTGACGCACTTTCTCACTTTTTTTTTTTTTTACTGTTCTTCAGAGTCAGAGACTGAAAATGACAAATCCAGAAATAGTTCAGAATCAAACTATGACACCACTAGAATAGGAGAATATCTTTACTGCCATTGTACATTACACAACTAAATTAACTCTTTGAGTGCCAGCTGTTTTTTTTAAAACCTAAAGTGCCTTGTGTCAGCATGTTTTGCCAATTTTGAGTCATATTTCAAGACCCACAGAATATTTTGTACTATGTCTCTGAAAACACTGAATAGCTCAAATGAAAGAAGAGACTCTCTGTTTCATCAAGAAAAAAAAAAAAAACATTTGTTTTAACCTTGTTCCGTTCTTGTTTTATCTGGAGGAGAGTAGAGGCCACTTTCACCAAAATCACCACTTTTTGTCCAGAATCTGTTTATTTTGCTCTCTAAATGTGATTGTCTCCACGTCCTGCTTTGATCTCCGTGGTGCATATTAACTCTTTATGGCCTGACTACAAATCACAAAAGCCCCAAAATTACTCACAGGTTGTGTGAGACCGTGATCAGCCATCAGCTGTAAAAAAAAAAAAAAACACTTGACGTCAGTGGCACTCAAATAGTTAAATTGCAAACAACTTATACAGTGCAAAATATGCATACAATATTAAAAGAGTGGACAGCCATTTATCAGCAGTTGACCTTCTGAGTAGATGATTATAACCAACAGAAATAATGGCTTAAGTTGTCAGGAACCAGAATTTGTTCTTAATCATAATAATAATAATAATAATAATAATAATAATAATACAGTACAGAAGAACTCACCCTCTCCTTTTGGGAGTCTCTTCTCAATTGTCCAGAAAGAAGATGTTAAGAGGCCTCATTTCTGTCGTACCTCCATTTTGAGCATTAATCAAAATCAAACCATAACCTTGAAAACAATTTGGACCAAACGTAAACCCTGAATACTGAACGCACTGACTTTCTTGTGTCAGCTGCCTACAGCTATTTTAAGGGCTCTGTTACCATCCTAACACTCAGGCTTTCCATCTAAAGCGTTAGCATCATGCCTTCACCCTCTATTACAGTGTTAGCCATGTAGCATCCTAGCATTAGCCCGCCCTTGTAATTACAGTTATTATCAGTGACACTGGAAAATGACCTCCCACCTCTCTCTCTCTCTCTCTCTCTCTCTCTGATCTTATGAATGTCGAACAGATGTTTTTAAACAAAGAATTTCAAATTTGAATTCCTTTTTTTCATCTTCTCACCATCTCCAGACACACTCTCTCTATTTCTTTCCTTGTCTATCTCTCGCCCCTCCTTCCTCCTTCCTCTTCCTCTTTCATTCTTTTGTCTTTAAATAGAGACTGGTGTCACCCTCTCTCTCTCTCTCTCTCTCTCTCTCTCTCACACACACACACATAGATAGGCAGTGATGTCACATTCTCTCCCTCCCTTTCCCATCATTCCATGCCATGACATCATTGTCTGGTGCTGTTAGTCACAGCGTGCGCACACACACACACACACACACACACACACACACACACACTCCACACCTACCAAACCGGGGTTGCATAATTACTTGCATCCACCCATTACATGTATACATAAACAAAAAAACTCTGATGTACACTACTTAGTTCATCTCTGACAGACACATGCACACACAAGGCCTACATGCACTGAACAACCACACACAGTTCAAACATACACACACCAGGATGCTGCCACACCCATTTACAAAAGTCGTGATGTGTACACTCTGGTGTTCACTGTATAAGCATTTACTGTGTGTACCTACAAATAGCCAGAGAGACATGAGATGTTCCATCTAGCAGAGTAAATCTGCCCTCTGACTTCATTCGTCACATGAACTGATTATATTGTTGATGCTCAATGTAATGATGACAACCAAACACTAAAGCAGTGACTAAACCACAGGAGAACGTTGTGGTAGAGACCTGTTGTAGTTGGTTATGGTATTAATTTGATTTACCTTATATACTGTAGAAAAGACATGTATTAAACAAGATTACAAAGTAAAACCTCATATGTATGTAAACTTAATGCATGAATTAACAAGTGATCAAAAACCAGTTTAAATTACAATATTGTTTCTGAGATGTAGTGGCTTGGATGATGAAGCAGCATGAAATGGAAATGCTCATATTTGTGCAGTACTGTTCATGCTAGCGAGGTGGACTGTCCCAGACTTTACGACACCACCGTTGCACATATTGCAACATGAAAAATGACACACATGACAAGGTCTTTTATTGGAGACATTTTTCATTTTTTTTTTTTTTTTACTTTAAAAGCATGTTGTCCTTGACGTTACTGCTGACTGTTAACCAGTGACATGATTAAAATCAGCCGACCGCCTTTTTAATCCAATCAGCTCAAAGGAATGAGTTGTTGGCTCAGCGTTTAATCCAATCAGTTTTCTGGAATGAGTCGTTGCCGGCCAGAATCAATCAGGCCTGCCCACCTGGTAATCAAATCTAATGCAATGATTTACCGTATGGCCATGAAATATATTCAGACTGTGTTCTGCCTCACTGTTTTCTTCTCTTCTGTCTTTTTTATTTCCTCCATCATCATCTCTGTTTTGTATTTATATACACACACTTCTTCTTTCTGACAGTTTGCTTGATGTTTTTGGAGACACGGATATTGAAGACGTTTTGGCTGATGTGCTCAGTGGGGATGCTGGCCATCACTGAGAGGGAAGTCAGCATGTTGAGGTGTCAGGATGTAGTTTAGAAGGCCATGTTGATGGGCATCAGCCGCTGTATTGTCATGAAACAATCCTGTGATGGTTCCCAGCAGGGACAGCACTGCAAGCATGACCACAGTGTCAACAGAAGACACAAAGCTGTGGCTAATCAAAGCATGAGCATCTCCTTATCTTGACCAAGACAGAACCATACACCTTGCTACACCTATGTAAAAAAGTAAAAATACATTTCTTTACACCCCTCAGTGTTTAATCCATAAAATTAATTTGCACTTACAGTAAGTAACATCACTACTGTATGCCAGTGATGTGCGGGTTGACTCAAATTGAGCGGGTGCCCACGGTCATCTGCGGTCACCTAAAAATATTTTGAATGATATTCAGGTCGTGGTCGGTCGGGTTGTTTGAAATAAAGATGCAGATTAAACTTTTGTAATTTATATAGTAGAGACTATTTCCATGAAATACGCAGACTGTATTGGTGTAACTGAGGTGAAGATGATGCACGAGCTCTGCAGGAGGTAGAGATGGAGGCGGCAAGAGAGAAGGTGAAGACTGGGGAGTGGAAGCTCCGCCAATACACAAATAGAAAGAGCAAGGTGTGGGAAACATTTGCTAAGTTAATCAAGAGCATGGACGACTTTTAAAAATGTGGGTCAGGAAGCGGGTCGGGTACAATATTTTCAAAATTTTTTTTGTGGTCTGAGTTGCAGGCAGGCTAGTTGAAACTGTCGGTCGGGTGCAGGTTGTTCATACATCGACCCGCGCATCACTGCTGTATACATGTAACCAGCAGAAATCTATACGTGTTGCTGGACACTCTGTGGAAACGCATAGAAAAATTAGGAATGACTTTATGTAGGATGTCATAGGAACTGTTGTTTAAAGGCACACACACACACACACACACATACACACACAAACACACACACACACACACACTCATGCAGTCAGTGCTGACCTCATGCATGGCTGATTCATGGATTATTCCCTTGAGTCCATTTCAAGGACAGGTCCATAGGGATGTTAACTGTGTGTGTGTGTGTGTGTGTGTGTGTGTGTGTGTGTGTGTGTGTGTTGTGTTCGATCAAGTATGACGGGGGGTGGGTAGACCAGGCTTTTAACCCCATGCTGAAGCATCAAGAGTTTCAATAATTCATATGTTCTGTATTTTCATTTCTCTCTCTCTCTCTCTCTCTCTCTCTCTTTCTCTCTCTCTCTCTCTTTCTCTCTCTCTCTCACTCTCTCTCTTTCTCTCTCCATCACACACACACTTCCCAGAAAAAGGAGTAAATGCATTCTTTCAAATGCATGCACTCATTACTCAACCAAGAACATAAACACACTCTAATGCACACAAATAGCCAGGTGGTCTGACACAAGGATACACACAGTGTACACTGCTACACAGCGACATGGCCTTAAAGTGCTCATTGATACACAACCACTTGACCAATGCTGTGAAGAAATTGTTTGCTGTTGTTGCTCTTTTGACAGTAGTTTGAGAGTGAAGCACTGTCTGTCATGCTTCCTCTCCTTTCCGTCACTATATTTCTGGGTTGTTGCTCACCTCACACCTCTCAGGACTTTCCTGTCTACCAGGTGCTCTCTCCCTCTCTCTCTCTGAAGTTCAAGCAGACACCCTGGATATGTGTGTGTCTGTGTGTCTATATGTGTTTGGTACGTTGGCATGCAACGTTGCTTGTGTAGCGTGCCAGACGGCCTGCATCGCATTTGTGACCTACTTTGGCTCAGGGTGTGTATTTTTTATGAGGCTGGGAGATGCTGACACTCGTGTTGCAAATGGAGATGCATACATAGCAACACTTATTCATACCCACCTTTTATTTGTTTATCTGCATACCCTAAGCCACTAAGGCTACGGGTTGGCATAGAGACAAATGCCTGAAAAACTCTAGTCTCTAGACATCTCTCACACACACACACACACATACACACAGACGCAAACTTAAAAATACAGAGGTGCTTGACAAAATCACACACATACAGTAGGTGTGTTTGTGTAGGTGTATGTATGCATGCACAGAATGAAGAAAACCTCTTTGGTACGTAGCAATGAATTTGGGAATTTTAGGAATTTGCTCTCCTTTTGCTGATGTTAGAGTCAAAGAAAATGCTTAAGTATCATCATGCATGAGTGGCATTTCCATGGCCAAGAGCTTATTTAATACAGCCCCCTAAGCTTTTTCAACAGTTCCCAATTAATTTTTAAATTACCGCGCTAGCATGTTGATTCGCTTCTGACACTTGAGAAATTATGGTAATTTCCACACTTCCTTATTGCGGCAGAGTCGATTCACTCCTGCTGCTCATGATGTTGACTCAAGGAAATACCTTGTAGGCCTCCTGGCTATAGAGCCAAACACACACAACATAAACCACAGTGTGTGTTTGTGTGCCACTGCATTTTTGACCACATATATATATATATATATATATATATATATATATATATGTACACAAACACATGTATTTGCCAGCTCTGAGTCTAGACGACACCTGACTAGCGCGCACTCCAATGTAAATGACACACACACCAATGTTTGTTAGCGTACCTGTGGGGTCCTCTTCAGCAACTGATTTCACTCCCTCATGAGTGTAAACCTAAATAAAAAACAAAATTCAGCTGTGATTTCTCCTAAACATGACATGAAAACAAAACATAAACATGAAAGCGTAACTTTTCAACCTATTTTCCATTGTTTTTGTGTTTAAGTGACTAATAGGGACAAAATTAGATATCTTCATATACCTAATTTTATATCCCGATAACTATATATATACAATATAGTATTTTTCTGACGTAACATTCCTGGTAACATTTCCATTGCGCTGTCCTCCATGCTGCTTTTCCTCTCTTTACTCTCCAGCTACCAGTGCAGTAAAGCAGTCCTTGTTGGTGACGTAAAAACACTACCAGTAGCCCTCATACCATTGTGTCTATGCTTCATACAATCAACATGTTTTAACTCCCATGATACATTTGGATTATCCAGTGGTCATTCCTACGTTGAGATGTTCTTTACATCGTATCTAAACCACAACCAGAGTAACATTAAAGTCAGTGTGTAGCAACAGAGCTAACTAAGTAGCCTACACATTAAAATTACAATATAAACAACAGAGGGTTACATCCTACGGCAGACATTTTTATACCGCACCATGATATATATTGTAATTGTGTCACATCACAGTTCACCATGAACTTTGATGTTGTTGTCGATTTTGCCACAAACTCTGATTGGTAGAAGTATCTGACAAAATGATGGAAAGGATCCTACAGAAAAAATAAAACCTTTTTACCTTTAGCTTGATGTGGTCTGTTTGTTATTGTGTCTCAAGTCTCAAATATCTGTGTCTTCAAAGTACAGCCATCGATTTCAAAGATTTTGTCCACATTGTGCAAATCATCTAAACATTCAGCCATGACTCTGAAAGTAGAAAGAACACTAAGCTCTGGATTTCCACCATGGATGGATTCCTCCCTGTTCCATCGTTGTCTTCAGGCAACTCGTCACCTCAACAGATTTCAGATGAGACAAGACTTCTGTTTCAGTGAGACTTTTTTCATACGTGATGTCAGACGCTCATAATCAGCAGCTACCGTCTACCATGCTCTCCCTCAAAATACACTACAGTACATAACCCACCAAATATAAATATAATAATAATTATTAGAGATTATGTGTTTGTTTGTCAGTGAATGAATTTCTCATCAAAATCAAAAAAATAATATGTTTATGCTGAGACAATAAAATATTTCTGAATTTGCTGTAGCAATGTATTTTAGTACCTTCAAACACAGAATGTTAGTATTGTCATTGTGAGCATGTGAGCATGCTGTTGTTGTTTAGCTCAGAGCTCCGTTGTGTCTTACATCATGTCCGTGCTGGAGGCATAGCGTGGCCGGCACAGGATGCGTTCAGGCACAATAGTGAGTGTAAGTCACACCTGATTTCAAGTTCTGGTAAAACTGCAGAAAATTGCGCTGAAGGATGGGGTCTAGGCACGCACATTTATGGAGCTGTAATGTGGGTCACATGGTCGGCACTGGCTGTCTGTAGAGAGGTTGTTTTGAATGGAGATTTCTTGGATCCAGTAGTGCTGCACTTCCACACTGGCTTCTGGCCCATCTGTCCTGCTGTGTTTTGTCCTGTTTTTCTGTATCTGCTGAGTCATGTAGGTCTGTCACATTAATCAGCACATACTGCACACTCTTACAAGCCTGTCTCATATCTATTCTACATTTGATGTGATGCTGTTGAGCCATCTGTTGGAAATTCAGTCAATACAAAACCCTTAAATATTCATCACTAACACATTGATCTGAAAGCCATCCACCTGTCAGCTGGACCCCCTCCCCACATTTCTGGTGAAAGCATCGACCTCTTTGGTCCCCCTCATCTCTGCCATCATCCTCTCACTACTGAAACGGTTCCTGCTTCCTTCAAAACTTCAAAAACCTTTTTCATCATCAACGTTCTTCAAAATAACACCCATCTTCACTCTCATTTATCCCACAATAACCTTTATGAACAGCCTGGTTTCCCTCTCCACAGCACAGACACTCAAAAAACACTGATGACATGGCAGCTGATTCTGGTTCACTGACTATTCTCATCTTGACCTGACTGTAGCCTTTGACACCATCTGTCACACCACCCTCCTAATAGGTTATCCTCCATTGGCATTACTGACACTAGACTGGTTCATTCAACTCAGATCTTTCAAATCCGCCCCTCCTCTCTCACTACAGTGATTTACCTCCTTTCCTTTGCAATATCTTCTGCAAATGTAGCATTCATTTCCTCTCTTCCTCTCTCCTTCCTCACTAACTGCATTGCAGAAATAAAAACATGGTTCTCCTAAACTTTATCAAAGTAAACAGTGAATAAACTGAGGTTCTCCTCATTGGAACCAACACTGCCATTACTCCTCTGTCCCCACAAATTAATTGTCTATCATTCCAATCCCATATTAACAAAACACCTGGTCTGTATAATTTCACCTATGAAATATCAATTGCCTGCTCCTCTATCTACCTGTCTGTAACCACCATGGGGAGCAGAGCTTTGAGCCGCTCTGCTCCTCTACTCTGGAACCCATTACCACTGCAACTCTGAAATATCGCCTCATTCATTTTCATTTTTGAAATCTGGATTCAAAACCCACCTTTTACACCACCTGATTTCACCTGGTTTTTCACATATTGTCTATTTTTTGTGTATATTTCTTATTGTGCTTTTAATTCTTTAGTACGCCGGTGTCCTTGAGTGCTGAGAAAGACACCTTAAATAAAATGTATTATTTTCATATCAACTGATTGCACAGATACAATGTGGAACACAGTGACATGTAAAAATGATCTCCACTTATCTTTATCCTCCTTCTTCTCTCAACAGAGTTGAAAGATACAGGATCAAAGGTAAAAGCGGCCCCTGACACCAGCTTCCAGTGCCGTCCCACCGTCTGCCCCTGGACCCAACCTCCCCTCATCCCTCTCACAGCTCCACGACTCTCCAAGGGTTCCTCGCAGGGGTTCTCCAAAGGGTTCTCTGTGGTGTACAGGAAAGCTCCACACGCCTCGGGGGCCTCAGACCTTCATGCGTCTCCCAGCGGCAGAGTCCACCCACACCTCCACCCACCACATCACCACCACTACCATGAGCTGTGAACAGGAGTTTGGAGACGGAGCCATGGGAGTCACGCTCACACTGCGCCTCCTCATGCATGGGAAGGTGAGGAAATGTGAATGACATAAGGTTGGCAATGTACTATACTGTTCTTATTGCCAACAAATGTGTGTGGACTCTTTCAAAGTGTTGGAAAGTGCTGAAGTATTGTTCTTCCTGCTATTACAAAGATAGAGCGTACGACCATGGTTCCCTTTGACATATATAAATGTTGACAGTGTGAAAGTATCTGTATCCTGTAGCACCCCCTGTGCACATTTGCTATTGATAGTCAAAAAGCGCATTTGGTGATGACAAAACACTGTCAAAACATCTGTTTTTCTTTCACAATGTGACATAAAAATGAAGATGGTTTCTGTTTGCTTGTCTCATTGTGTGTCTCTATGTGTACTTTGACAGCTGACAGTAGTTACATCTTTTGTTTGTATTTTCTCCACAGGAAGTAGGAAGCATTATCGGCAAGGTGAGTTGTACTTTATATCTTTTCCTTGTGTTCTGCATAGAGAGAACCAAATACTCCCTTTCCATCTGAGTTATATTGGCAAAAAAGTCAGCATATCAGGCAATTAAAATGACCATTCCACCAGCAGCAATTTCTCTGTAGAATGTGTTATCTTTTTTCATTGGAACAAATTAAAAGGAAGTGCAAATTATCGTCAGCATTAACAAATTAACAAATGACCAATCACTTCACGGCAACACTGACGTGACAAAATCCTTCCCATCTCTGAACTGTGTATTTGAAAATCCTCAATGTTTTAAAACTGGCATGCTGCTCAAGATAACGTCGCAGTGTAATCCTGCTACAACCAAATTAAGTTACCATGAAATATGAATTAATAGTGTGTAAAATTTCCAGTCATGCCATGTCATTCTAATCTCTACTTACTGAAAAGGAGCTGCTCTCAGGGATGCGAGTCAATTTCACTGTGGATGTGTGTTAAATAAGCCCCTGTAGGATTTTTTTCCAAATATATCACCGCTAAGTGAAGTGTTATAATGACTGTTGCCTTCACAGCACATTCACTAACCCATGATTGAGGCTGATTTCCCTCAGCATATATCTAGACATCCCCTCCTCATCACTCACAGTGTGTGGTCTATTAGCTTACAGTCTCTGACGTTAAGATGGTGTGAAAATTACATCACTGTGTTACAGTTCTAGTTGAGTCGTGTCTGTCTGTAGTCGCACAACAGCAGCTGCTCTCTGGAACATTTTCTAATATTAAACAAGGCTGTGGATGACACAATAATGTACAAAGCCAGTGATAGGAAATATGTTTCTGTAAATATACTACGCTTAGAGATAGTCATGTATTATAAAATGTGAGGATGACTGCTGATGGCGGATGGGTCCAACAAACAGGACATTCACCCAGGAGGCTGGGGTTTAGTTGTGTTAGCCTGTAGAGATGCACCGATCCATTTTTTTCCGATCCAATCCCGATACCGATACCTGGGCTGAGCGTGTCGGTTGATACCCGATACCGATCCAATACTACTGACGAATGAATGAACTGTATACCTTACCATGTGAGCGAAGGCATCAGGCTTGACATAAACATCTAGCTTTGTTAAAAAAGGATAACAAATTAACACAGATATAAATGTACTTAATTTATTTATGAACAAATAACAAAGTGTACATGAGCAGCAAAAAGAAATAAATAACACTTCCATGTGAAGTACACTGCAAACAGATATTTTATAATGTAATATAAAATATAGCATGTTGCTGTGTTTGCTTATCACTAGCTGCTCCATTATGGAAAAAATCATTATCACCATTATTTTGGTCAATATTTAAATCACAATTATCCAAACCATTATTTTTGAGATACACAATGCATTTATTCAGCATTTCTCTCTCTCTCAAAAAACAAGACTACAGGTTTCAGTGCTTCATGATTAAACTAATATATAAACACATAACACATGCCGTGATCAGAGTGACTGGATCGGTATACTGGATCATCCTCATTCATCAGATATCCGATCAATATCGGAGCCGATATCCGATCCCAGTATCAGATCGGTGCATCTCTATTAGCTTGTTAGTTTGACATGGTTTTAGTGATGTACTGTATGTGGTGCATTTTCCATTGTAATATTCACACTTCGGAGAAGCAAAACGTGACAGTGAGATGCTATGGTCTGGTGGACAGGCAGGTCTACTGTAGAGATAATATCAGCTATGTATTAGCCAATACTTGAGCATGTTCTCCTTGTCTAGTAAACACATGTCACATTCATATCCTAATGCTATGTTGAAACTACGACTGACTAAAGCTGCAAAAAGACCAGCATGGCCAACTATATTGTCGGTGAGTTTAGTGTTGATCAAGCACTCAACGTGTTTAGGTGTGAAACAGGGTAATAGAATAAAGACAACTGAAAAAAATTTAGACATGCTCAAATTTGATGTATAGTGCATCACTCAGTGGCACGTGCTGGGTTTCAGGCTGTCTTAGTTGAAAATGACTACCTGCTTACAGTGCCCAAAATTTGACTCTGAACTCGTTCACCTGCTGCTGACAACTGGTTCACTTCATTAAGAACAATGTAAAGTACAATTTCAAATTTTCATTTTCAACTTTTTTCTTTTACATTCTTTTATGGAGCCCCAGAAAGGTCAAGAAGTGGATTTTTTTTTTTAAAAAATGTACTTTTGCATTTAGTTCAATGTATTTCCAGGTTAATTTTGCACTAAACAACCACAACAATGTAGTGGTCATAGCTGTGAGAGATGTTCATAAAATGTATTTTGAGATTCTCCGCCTCACGTCCTGCCTCTAGGAGAATACTTCACCAGGCAGACAGACCTTTTATAGTGGCTGTGGCAACCTGAAACAACAGCAACAGAAAGTTCACTGATCCCGAACCACCAGGATTCCCTTCTGGATCAGCAAACTTCATGTTGCCATTACCCATTGCTCCTCAGTCCAATATCTGTCTGTAGAGCCAAGTATCCACCTAGCGCTCCCCAGCACTAGGTGGATACTTGGCTCTACACTGCTCTGCGTGAGGCGGAGGGGCCATGGGGTGTGCTAGCTAGTCAACACTTCCAATTCTCTTTTGTGGTCTAATAAATAGTAAATCCATCACAGTCAGTATTCTCCAGCACCCAAAGTAAAACAAAACTGTAATTTGCAAAACACAAAACAGTTTTGTTTTTTCAGCCTTTTATTTGTTTTTCCTCTAAGTCCCTTCCAGGCCTCCTTATGCATGTCATACAACTGTAGTTACTATCGTAGGCCATGTCTACGTAGAGACAGGTTTAGGAGTAAAGTTTTTTGTCATATATTTTTTGTCCACATGGAACCAGCATTTCAGGAGCCTGTATTTTTGAAACCGATAAATCCCTAAACACCATGGTGGCATTTCTGCATGCACAACCTATACTGATCTTTCTTGAATCGTGCCTCCTCCTTTAGTCGTGCATGCGCCACAACAACACTGTGTGTGTGCGTATATATATACGTATATATACGTATATATACGTGTGTATATATACGCACACGTGTATATATATATATATATATATATATATGTATATATATATATATATATATATATATATATATATAAGTATATATATATACAGTCATGGAAAAAATTATTATAACACCCGTGTTTTATTCAATTTCTTGTTAATTAGAATATCTTGTACCACTAAACGTATAATACAAAGAACACAACAAAAATGCAGCTGGTCACATAATACTTTATGTCCTATTTGACATTCTTAAGCTTAATTGATTCCCAGGGTATATAAGAGGCCATTTCATGTCACAAGCAGCACTGCACATGCAAAGGCCTAGAGTGGTTTCCTGCTTACATTCAAGCCGTAGCACAACTCAGAAGTTGTCAGCTCTCACATAATGCCTAAAACAAAAGAATTATGTGAAGCAACAAAGGCAGCCATCTTGGCACTGCTGGAAATTGGCATGAGTGAGAGACAGGTAGCGAAAAAACTGAAGATCTCCAAGACAGCCGTTCATTCCAAAAAAAAAAAAAAACAAGCTGAACATGGCACTACCAAATTGCTACCTGGCCGTGGCAGGAAACGTCTTTCTACCCCACGAGATGACCGTGCACTCATCCGTTCCTGTGTCAGGAATCGTCGTCAGACCTCCAGGGACCTTAAAAATGAGTGGGCACTGTCGAGAAATGTGACTTGCTCGGCAAGGACAGTTCGAAACCGACTTGTTGAAGCTGGTTTGAAGTCACACAGAGCACGCAAGAAGCCCTTCATCAATGAAAGGCAGAGGAAGGCCCGGTTACTCTTTGCTCGAGACCACAAGGATTGGACTGTTGATGATTGGGCTAAGGTTCTCTTCAGTGATGAATCCAATTTTGAATTGATGCCCACTCCAGCCAACTTACTGGTTAGGAGGAAGCCTGGAGAAGCTTACAACCCAGACTGTCTTGCCCCTACAGTAAAACATGGGGGTGGATCAGTCATGATCTGGGGCTGTTTCAGTCTGAGTGGAACAGGGCAAATGCAATTGTGTGAAGGCCGAATGAACCAGGTCAAGTACAGGACTACCCTTGAAAACAGTCTTCTTCCATCAGCTGGAAAACTCTTTCCTGCCTCGAATGACTGGATTTTCCAACAAGACAATGCCCCTTGCCACACGGCAAGGTCAGTTAAAGCCTGGATGGAGAACCACAACATTCGCACCATGCCTTGGCCTGCTCAATCACCAGATCTTAATCCAATTGAAAACCTGTGGAAAATCATCAAACTCAAAATGGAGAACCACAAGCCCAAAAACAAAGAAAATTTGTTTGAATTTGTCCAACAGGAATGGGCTGCTGTGACAGCAGAACAATGTCAGAAGCTGGTGGAGAGCATGCCAAGACACATGGCTGCAGTCATCAAAAACAATGGTTATGCAATCAAGTATTAACTCTTGTGTGTATCATGTGTTTAAAGCAAACAGAAAAGAAAACATGGAATGCTTAAAAGTAGTGTTTTTGGCGGTACAATGCCATAGCTATTGATGTAAGAATTTAAGTAATTTTGGTTATTATCAAGAAAACCATGGAAAATGAATAATCCTTAGTTCTTAAATTAAACTCTCATGAGCTATTTTTGTTGTTATCATTATAATTGTCCAAACAAATGTACCTTTAGTTGAGCCAGGCATTAAAATTAACAAGAAATTGAAGAAAACAAGGGTGGTCTAATAATTTTTTCCATGACTGTATATATATACGTATATATATATATATATATATATATATATACGTATATATATATATATATATATATATAAGTATATATATACATACTTGTATAGATTACAGTGTTTTAGCGGTTCCTTGAGGACACAAACATTTCCTGAGACGGCACCGTGCTTATGGAAAACTTTTTCAATAGGAAGTTGGCTCTGTCTCCATGTGGACATGCCCTTAGTGACTTTAATAAAACACATTGTAACCTCAGTATGGTGTTTCTTGTGTTTCCACAGAAAGGGGAAACAGTGAAGAGAATACGAGAAGAGGTAAGACCCTGCCATCCCCATCCTGCATATCCTGCATATTCTGCCAGCTCTGTCACTTTCTCCTATCTCCCATTAATCCATGGTAACCCTTCAAATGCAGTGCCCATGCTTCTGCTTAATTACAGCCTAATCAAAGAGCAGTGCAATATACTGAACAAATCCATACTAAAACTGAGAAACTGGAAGTATGGGCACCGTGTGTGATAGTATCAGTAAAGTCAGCTGTATCCAACATGATTGATTAAATACTCGGTTAGTGCCTGTTTCTGATTTAATTACCCTAAACATAAATAAAAAAGTGCTCCCTCAGTTTTCAACAAAGACATGCCAGAAGAGTAGAAACATGCAGATTCCAGTCAAATCCATCTATTTTTAGAGTCAAGTTAAATATCTGAAGGTGTATTTTGTGTGTTTGGCTGCCTGCTGTGATGGTAGCCATGTTGACATTCACATCCTTGGCTGTCTTTGCTCTCAGCAGCCTGTAAAATGGTAGCAAGTCTTGGAGCAGTGAGTGTGAAGCTTCCCTGTGGACCTTCTGTCCTATCTGAGTTCCTGTCTCTTCAAGGAAACGGAGACGCAAATAGACAGAGAGAGAGGGACAGACAGACAGAAGGACACTGAGAGAGAGAGATAAAGGGAAAGTGAGAAGCAGAAGGAGATACCAGGAAAAAATATGGAGCTTGAAAACAACATAGTAACTCCCAAAGCATGAAGTAAGAAACTGGGTGGCTGATGTGAATTTACTCCTTTGCTACCATTCCAATTATTGTGCATTTCTTCAAAACAAAAATCATTGTCAACGAAAAATTAAATAAGATGCATTACAAAACAGCTGGCATGATAACAGAAACATGTAACATGCATCATTATAGAGAGCTGTAAAGGAAGTCAGCCACCCTTTGTGTTGCTATCAGTAGAAATTAAGTACAGGATTAATCTTCCTCAAGATTGAAGACCAAAGAAATTCTCAATCAAATGTTTCTCAAAATCCACATTTGATTTAACAAAGCTTTTTTTCCTTGTAAAGATGCAGCAGATCATTGGTTTTATGCCCTGTCACTGACAGTTTCAAATTATTCTTTAAAAAGCATATGATATTGTCTTGCATGGACAAACGTCTTGTAAGCGGCGCTGTGTGGACTTTTGTTTCTTCAGACTCACTCAAGTAGCAATTGCTTGATTTAAAATCAAAGGCTCACTCCGATAAATTGTCAATTCACAATCAAAACTGTGATATTCATGTTGTTCTCTCAGGCTGAACCCAGACACAAAACAGTTCCTGAATGATCAGTTGTCTGCAGAGAAAAGAACGCAGCTGCAGCGAGGGTAGCATATACTGAACTAATATACATTTTGATAAAGGCGATAAAATCAACACGGGCTTGCTTGAGTAATTCCTGTTTTTCTCCTGGTGAAACACCACATTTGCAACCAGGTTGCTTGTTGCAGGCGCATGAATACTTAAACACATGGATCTATAACTTCAAATGTTTTGCATTCGTCTCTCTGAATACAGAACACAGGCACATCAGTGGCTCATTAATGTATGCTATACCTGACATGAATTCCAGAGAGAGTTTATATAGGTTTAAAGAGAGTGGAGATGTTGGGTTGCTCAGAGGAGATTATCCTTATCCAAACATGCAGATATTGTACAATGGCTACTTGCTATTACACTGGAGAACAAAAGATGAGGTGTTTTGTCATTGAATCCTTATTGTTATGTTGTTAAAGCCCTTCTGAATCCCTGGCCAGGTAAAATAAAAGCCTGTGTATCAGTGCAGCAGCAGCATAAAGCAGAGTCACATTTGTTGGCAAAGATTAAATTCAGTTTCACTGTAACTCCGGCATGGGGCTCAAAATGGGTCATGGAACTCCTTCCGGTGTTTCAACAAGAAAACAATACTGCACCTTGTGCTAATGAGCCTAAATTTACTCAGTTTGGTCCCGTGTTTGCCTGGGAAAAATGTTAAATAATAACCCACAAATACATTCTGGAGGAAGAAATTATTTTGGAAATGTGTCCTCAGAGAAATAGTTTGAAGATGACTGAATCAACACCCAGAGAGAGAGAGAGGAGGGAGAGTGAGCGAGTTATGTTTCCATTCATGTGCCAAGGGAATTTTCAGATAACTTGTGAAATGCCACAAAACAGATGAAATCAAGCTTAGGCGAATCAGTCGGCCTCCAGAATGAAAGAGAAACATCCTGCAGGGACGTGGAAGAGGAACTGATGAATGTGCTTTCATGCAAAGACAAACACTAAGAGATGTTAATGTTAATATGTTTTATATTACGTTTGGCTTTGGTCAGTGCAGACTGTAGACTATGGAAGTGGAAGTAGTCACTGTGAAGTCACCCATACATTAAAAGGCAACACATTTATCATTGACTTCTATACAATCTATACAATTTTGTTTTTTGTTTCACTGTTAACCATGTGGTTGAAACTTTGACCATAAACCAGGAGAAAATATTGAGAAAATCAGAACACAGTTTAGTTGTATGGGCACATAACAGTGTAGGAGATGAGGTTACAATATTCATAACATGTCTAGTTGCAGTCTGGTCTGGAGTCACCTTATTGATCACATGAGTATAGTTTTCACAAGGAAACAATGCTAACAATATTTTTCAGATTAACTGCTGGTCTCACCCTTCAAAAGAATTTAATAATGACTAACTCTTTTTAAGACAATCATTGATTTTAATAGTCTAATGAAAATGAAATATTTCATGTTAATGTTCATGTAAAAATACACACTGTCCTGGGTTCTGATCATTATTACACTTTCTCAGTAATTTACTCTCAGTGGCCACTTTAATAGGTACATCTTTCTGCTGCTGGTCAGGACAGCCTGGATTTGTGATCTGTGTGATTCATTAATTAATTGAACAAGGTATCTCTGAGAGCTTAGATAAACAGTAGCTTAGACATATTGATGAGATAAACTAGTCTATCATAGTCTCTGTAGATTTGTCGGTTGCACATTCACACTGTAAATGTCTGGTTCCACCCAATGGGCAACCTGTGAGATCAAAAAATGAAGCCAGTGCTGCCAAAGTGCCTTTAGCTTGCTTTCCTTTCAATGGCCATCAGGGGGTGACTCCTCCAGTAGCAAAGATAAGAAAGGAAAAGAAAACAGATTGTCTTTGCCCAGGCGTTTCTGTCTGCCAGTAACTCACAGAGCAGGACGCATGAATATTTAAATGGATATATTGGCCTCTCAAGGACAAACCACAACACTGGATATACAGTTAGACTGGATTTATAAGCTGTCTTCCTCTCATTACTCTTCTTTGTTCCACATCCTGCTACCAAGCTCCCTCGTTCATTGTGTATGCAAACTGATACATCACACACACACACACACACACACACACACACGTTCGCGTTATCTTTCCCTAATGAACTGCTCATGAAATCCAGTATTTCAAGGCTACATTTTTGCACAGTGCCAGATTTTTGTGGAGGCTTAGAGTCACCACACACACACACACACACACACACACACAAAGAGAGGACACCACATGCAACAAAGTCCCTTTCCATCAAGTCAATAAAAGCATTGATTGATGTCAGGTTTGTTGTATCTCTTAATAATAGCTTTGCACACACGTGTACCTCGATATGGTCTCTCTCTCTCTCTCTCTCTCTCTCACACACACACACACACACACACACCCTGGCAGCATGACTCCCTAATAAAGCAGAACAGAGCAGAGTAATCTGGTTGAATGGCATGGCTGTCCATCCTTCCTCTGCTCCAAATGAAGAGTAATGGAGACAGCAGGCCCACGCTGCAACATCAAGACAGCGACCGGCTGCACATCTCACTCATTAAGGGGGGAGGAAAGACTCATGGTACAGCAACAAGGAACACCCATTTCTCCATGCCCACAAGAATCAGTTTAGGATATTTCTCCATCTGTTTGGGATTTAGCTTCAGCTTAGCTTTGGTCCTTTTCCTTGCAAAACATATGGGGAATCTAAAGCAACTCGGAAAAATATCTATAATTTGTAAAAATCAGCTCTGACATTTAAATGTGTCAGTCAGCACTGGCAACTGCACCATTTCTATCTTTGTCCACATATTTGACTTAATGGTCTCTACCTACAGTGCATGTTGGAAGATGATTTTAAGACTAAATCAGGGAATCGAGTTGAGCAAGAGTAGCTGGTTCAATTTCAACATGGACCAAGGTTTCATGAGTGTGAACTGGTAGCTGTGCCAGTTCACCCTGTTGCCTTGAGCAAGGCACTTAAAGTCCTCACTGCTTAGGGCACTGTGCAGCGAAAACCCATCATTCTGATATTCCTCTGCTCATTAATGCATGGGCTTTAGTGTGTGTGCGTGTGTGTGTGTGTGTGTGTGTTAATCAAGACAAATACCAAGAGAATGGATCGATGGATATACTCTAGCTAATTTAACCAACCAATTTAAAATGTAAAGATTGTGTCTGTCCACAATAATAAAGAAACTGCACAGCATTTACAGGAGTTGGACAATGAAACTGAAACACTGGCCACTTTAGTGTTGGAGGTTTCATGGCTAAATGTGAGCAGCCTGGTGGTCAAACTTCATTGATTGTACACTGCACCAGTAAGAATAGAGTGTGGAGGTTCAATTAGCAGAATAATAGCACAGTTTTGCTTAAAATATTGCAATGCACACAACATTATGGGTGACATATCAGAGTTCAAAAGAGGACAAATTGTTGGTGCACGTCTTGCTCGCGCATCTGTGACCAAAACAGTAAGTCTTTGTGACGTATCAAAAGCCACGGTATCCAGGGTAATGTCAGCATACCACCAAGAAGGACGAACCACATCCAACAGGAGGAACTGTGGACGCAAGAGGAAGCTGTCTGAAAGGGATGTCCAGGTGCTAACCTGGATTGTATCCAAAAAAACATAAACCCACAGCTACCCAACTCTCTGCAGAATTAAATGTGCACCTCAACTCTCCTGTTTCCACCAAAACTGTCCGTCTGGAGCTCCACAGGATCAATATCCATGGTCGGGCTGCTATAGCCAAACCTTTGGTCACTCGTGCCAATGCCAAAGGTCTCAAGGTCTCAGGTTTCAATGGTGCCAGCAGTGAAAATCTTGGGCTGTGGACAGTGTGAAACATGTATTGTTCTCTGATGAGTCCACCTTTACTGTCTTTTCCACATTCGGGAGAGTTAAGGTGTGGAGAAGCCCCAAAGAAGCGTACCACCCAGACTGTTGCATGCCTAGAGTGAAGCATGGGGGTGGATCTGTGATGTTTTGGGCTGCAATATCATGGCATTCCCTATGCCCAATACTTGTGCTGGATGAGCGCGTCACTGCCAAGGACTACCGAACCATTCTGGAGGACCATGTGCACCCAGTGGTTCAAACATTGTATCCTGAAGGCGGTGCTGTGTATCAGGATGATAATGCACCAATACACACAACAAGACTGGTGACAGAGTGGTTTGATGAAAATGAAGTTGAACATCTCTCATGGTCTGCACAGTCACCACATCTAAATATTATTGAGCCACTTTGGGGTGTTTTGGAGGAGCGAGTCAAGAAATGTTTTCCTCCACCAGCATCACGTAGTGACCTGAACACTATTCTGCAGGATGAATGGCTTAAAATCCATCTGGTCACTGTGCAGGACTTGTATCTGTCATTCCCAAGACGAGCTGATGCTGTATTGGCCGCAAAAGGAGGCGCTACACCATACTAATGAATTGTTGTGGTCTGAAACCAGGCGTTTCAGTTTCATTGTCCAACCCCTGTATCACTGTCATTGTGACTGTGATGAATCAGTGATGGCTTGATAAACTTCTTGTGAATTATGTTTTGAACAAATTATGTTCAGAAATGTTTGTTGTGACACTCCATGGGCTGGATGGAGCAAACTAACCAATGCACTCTCATTCTCACTGTAACTTTTCATGAATTTTTCTCCAAATACCCAGCAATAATTTCAGGTATTTTTCTTTCGACTTTGTTCAGTTTTAATAACAAAACCACTTAGGTATTGCGAAATATTGCGCCACAATGGTGGGAGCGAGACTTACTGATATTATGACAAAAACTAAAAAAGCTCAGGAAAAGATAATGGTTTGAGTTCATAAAACTCCAGATGTGCAGTAACATGTGACACAAATCACACATAATTTGACCATCCAATCCTCTCTAGTAGTTTTATTGTGTTTTGATTTATTTTACAATGTTAAACACCTATTAAAACTGTTTAAACCTGCAACCATCATCCAGGAGAAAATATGTTTCCCTTAAAACGTAATTGAGAACGCAGTTTAATTTTATGGGAACCTAACTTTGTATGAGACAGTTCATACATGACATTACCTTACAAGCACAAATGTTTCTTTAAAGCACAGCTCATGTTGTATCATCCATCCAAAACAAACCAATGACGATGACTAGTTCTACATTAAAAAAGTCATAACACATTGAGGTCAGCCCCTCTTTAACTCAACCCGAACACACATCTGAGTGAATTTAGTGTGTTCTTTTAGAGGTGAGAGGCCCAAAAGTGAAAGGGTAAAGCAGATGGAGTGATTTATAAAGGACAGAAAGAAGGAAGTGTGCAGAGGGCTGGAATAAAAGAAACATGTTGGAGAGGAGGAGGTTCACAGAGGGTAACTGATACTGTAGGGGTTAAGTATCACAAGAAGGACAGAGGGAAATGACAGATGGAGCGATTGCCAAACAGTCACATAAATGAGCGGCTGAAGGAGGGACATATCGATATATTAATGATAATGAGACTGATTGTATAAGAGGATAAAAGGCAGGGAGGGAGAGATGGATGAACAAGTGAATGGTGATGAGAGTGGTAATGAAGGAGGGATGGATAATGAGGGGGATAAAAAAAAGGAGAATAATGAACACGAGAGGGAAGGGCACACGTAGTTACAGGGAAGGACGATGGATGGATGGATGGATAATAGATAAGTAGACGATACATAGATAGATAGAGAGATAGCACGTAAGTAGATGATAGATGAAGTGGACAGATGGATGAAAAGAAAAATAAACATATCAAATAGGAGAGGGAGATGGTAGCTAATGTATTTTTATTGAGATAATAAATGGCGATAAAGTGGGAGAAAATGATTCCATCACAGCTTTATTACCCGTCGCTGTACAAAGTGTGCAGCACACACACTGATACAGAGAGAGCATATTCATTCTAGTTTCATACAAAAGAGAGGAGACTCCAGTCTGTAGAGGATGAACAAGGGAGGGTATCTAATAAACAGTCACAGCATGAAATACAAACCCATACACATAAACACAATCACACCAGACTTAGAACAGCACCACCAGGCGTGTTGTTTAGCTGACACAAACTCATGTTTGTGCACAAATAGTCACATAAAACACTGTATGTCCTTTTTCCTGCACACATACACCACAGAGAGCAGCTCCATAATTTGGTGCCCTAACAAGACAAAACACACAGTCATTCATTTTGAGCAGATAAACCAAGTAATACACATTTAAAGGGCTACTCTGCTGATTTATTGTTGCATTTCCATAAAATTTTGGGACTAAAACTGTCTGAAGTCACCCCAAACTTCACTCATTCACTGCTCCTTATACACTAAGAGGCATTAAAAACGCAACGTTGTATTTTTTTCGATATTAATGAATTTTCATAATTTATGGGCGACTTCACTTGGTATGATACTGAACATGAATGAACAAAAGCAGCAATAGAAAAATGAATGGACATGGATTACAAATGTCAGTATCTTGTGTGATCGTCGTGGCGTAGACATGATGAGCGCGTTGATTTCGGCCACTGGAATCGCTTCCCACTCTTCCCAGAGTGCAGTACGGAGATCAGCAACCGTCACCGGCAGTGGAATACGACGCCGTACACGGCGATCCAGATTGTCCCAAAGGTGTTCAATCGGATTCATATCCGGGGAATAAGGCGGCCAGTCCATAACCTGCACATTATGTCTGTGCATAACGTGCCTGCAGGCGTGAGATAGTGCATCTGTGGACGCCAAAATGCCTGGCTACCCTCACTTCAGTCATTCTGGATCTCAGCATACCAATGGTCTGCTCCCTCATGTTTGCTGCTAAGCGTGGCATGGTGACCGTCTGTGACAGCTTGCATTTTTCCTCCGGGTTTTTAAAGCCTTGACCAGTTGAGCTCAAATCACCAAAAGACTTCATTGAAAGCTTTCAAACAATGTCCTAACGAATCACACATGCAAAAACAGGGATTGGTACCGTCTGCCACGTTAATTTATTGTTTGAGCTGAAAAATGTGGCTCCATAGTTTCAATAGCCACGAGTGTTAGTAAACAAAACATTTTTTTGTATACAAAGTAGTTGTATCCAATTTTATTTTACATTGACTTTGTTGTGTTTTTAATGCCTCTTAGTATGTAATAAACTTCCTGGTTTACGATGTAGACTAAGATGTAATGTTGCAAGGCAAAGCAGCTAAGTGACACTGACTTTTATGATGGCTTAATTTAGCATATATCTACAGTATACGGTACATGCACACAGGCTGACATATCACTCATGCACAGTAAGGTTGAAAATAGTGTGTGCAGATCACAGTCACATATCGTTGTATGCACTGGCTGCACACACCTACACAGACAGACATGTAGACGAGAAAGGCACACAAAAAACTCACAGGAACAAATGTTGGCATTGCCAACGGAGAACGGAGAGGCTCTCTGACAGGCTCCCCGGCGACGTAGAGGGCTCTCCGTGTCCACCTACAGCAATTTACAAAGAACTATAAGTTGGCCGCACGAAAACACCGTTAACACAGGATCTTGGCTGTTTGTTTCTGTTTTACATTCAAATTTAAATGATAACTGGGGAAATGTTCTTCCGTCTGTTACTGTTTTCTGTTTGGAGAATTATTTACTGAACTATTTTATTTTGGGTAATAAGCAAAGTGTAAAATGTGCAGTGTCAGCTTTTTAATGTTATCTCGGGAAGATGGCTGTCTACAGTGTGTTAGTATAGAAATAGAACAGAGCATTTGGTGGATTGTTATGCAGAAACATTTTTTATGAGGTGGGAGAACGCCAGAAAATGTTTTCTAAAGAATAATAAAACCACAGCTTCAGCACCAGGCTGTGATGCTCATGCTCTCTATTTATCTAAACTACCTCTAACTCACACTTCAGTTTTCTCCTGACACCATCCTCTCCATTCCATCCTCGTACGGTTATTACTGCACCTTCTCTATATCTTCACCTTCTACTCAAATATTTGCACCACCTTGTCTCTCTCCTCTCCTCCTGATCCCTTTTCTCTCTTTCCTGTCCTGCTCTTCCTCCTCCTACCCTTCCTCCTCTTCCTTTTAATAATTCTCTACCCACGCTCCTCTCCTCTCATTTCCTGGGCTTGAATCCCGCCTTCCTCCATCCTCATCAAAATCATCGTAATCTTTCTCACCCTAACCTTTCCCAATATTCTCACCTTTTCATTTCCTCCTCTGCGCTCCTTCCTCCCTCCAGTTTACTACATTGCCTCCCTCTCTCCTCCCTCTTCCAGCCTCCTTGTAATCCCTCTCTCCTCCTGCATCACAGGTGATTCTCCTTTAGGGAGTGGGGAGCAGTGTGGTGAAAAGGGTTCTCCTCTTGTACTCTTTCTCAGCCCACATATCCCTCCCCCCCTTCCACTAATGTGTTTTCTCTCTCCTGTGCCCCCCTCCTCTCTCCATTAACCTCCATCCTCCCTCCTTCCCTTGTAACTCACCTCTACTCCCCACTTGCCTCCTTTCCTTCCCAATGTTTTTCCTCATTCCCCTCCCTTGCATTATCCCCTCATCCCTATTCTCCTTTTCCTTACCTCCTGCCCCTCCCCAAACCCGCCCCCCAAAATATAAAATTTCCCACAATCCCTCCCTTCCCCCTCCTTGTTGCTCCATCTCTGTCTGGACCCACAGAGCAGTGCGAGGATCAACATCTCTGAGGGCTCCTGTCCAGAGAGGATCATCACCATCACGGGTCAGACGGACTGTGTGTTCAGGGCCTTCACCATGATCACGTTCAAACTGGAGGAGGTACGGACACACACACACACACACACACACACACTGAGCTCCCAGCGGTGTTCCCGTTCTGCTCTGAGTGAAGAGCCTGACCTTTACCTCCTCTACAACATGGCTTATCTCTGCCAGGGAGCCATTTATTATATGTCCAATGTGGTTGTCTGACCTCACACACACTCATACCAGCTCATGAGTGCACACACACACCTACAAATGAGTGTTTCTCAAGGGAGGGTGACACAAACTCTCGACTTGTCTGTCCATCTTTTTTGCTTTTTTGTGGAGCGGAAGCCAACATTTGGTCTGTTTTTATCAAAATCTGGTTCAGTTGTTTACGAATGTAATAATCATACTCACCTTGTGAAATTTATGGTTATTTGTTGAGTTTGTTGAGATGGACACAAATAAACTATAGGTTAACATAAGGGGAAGACTGACCATCACCCGCAGTAACCGCTAATCCTCGCTAACTCTGATAAGCCCCGCTAGTTTTATAGAGTGTTGGGTTCTATGACTCTCGCTAACAAGAATCTCAGCTGAGTTACCAGGGTAACATACAGTATGCTTCTGAACTAACCTGCTCCGTGGCAGGTTAACTATCAGGTTTACACTGAGCGTGTTACAAAGAATATGTACCTGTAGTAAACAGAGTATCAAACAATCAGTTCCTCACACTCCCCGACTGATTATTTATGTTGTCAAAAAACAAAGGAGACATTGTCAGCAAAAAATAATTTACCTTACATTCTTGGTCAGTTTTGGAGAATTTTTATCAATTAAAAGTATTTCAAATAATGTTGTTGTCATGATTATATCTTCAAATGTGATAATGTCTTTGTGATAGTATTACAGGGATCTTGGATGACTGGTTAAGTGTACCGTAAATCTTGCGGGATGCAAATCAATCCTCTTCACATTATTAACACCACTCCTGTTCAAAGATATCACAATTTGGCATATTAGTTCAAGTACAAGTACTTTTACACATTAAAAAGAAATTCCAACTGACAAGACTGCTCCATAAATATGAAAATAATTCACACCATCATCTGCACTGAGTGGGTACCAAACACAGGTCTCCCTCGTATCAGACTGTAGCATTTCCTCTCTCCTACTGACATGCTGTGGAACACATAACCTTACTTTAAAAAACAAATTTGACGTTTAGCATTGTTATAAAACTTAACTTGTGCATTTAAGCAGCCGGTATTTTCCTGCCACGCCATGTATTTCCCTTCTTGGTTATTGTCGGTTTGTACTTCTCATAGAGTCCCAAAAGCATTTTTTGCTCTGCAATATTTGAAAAAAATCAGCCCCACTCTTCGACATGATTGTGTTTTTGACAATCGCATGGACTGGGCTTCTTGTGTACTCCACACACACACCTAATAGAAGCTTGGATAAGCCTCGCTGAATCAGAATCAGAATCAGAAAAAGATTCATTGCCAGGTATAGTGAACATGATACGAGGAATTTGTTCTGGTGGGTTGGTGCAACATAAATATAGAAAAAAACAAGATAAAGTATAAGATACAAATATGAAATATATCAAGTAAGAGTGTAGTAGTGCAAAACAAGTAACAGTGTAACAGTGCAAGAAACAGAGCAACGGAATTAAAGTATCTTGTACAAGAATGTTTGGAGTGCAAGATACATATTGATATTTACATTGATATGTACATTTTTACAGGTTTTGAGTGCAATTATATGGTGTGGATGTGCAGCAGGACCAGCAACAGTGCCGGTGATGTGCATTAATGAACACCTTAATGTAACGTACAGTCTATGAGGAGGGGGTGTCAGCGGGGGACCTGGGCCTTGTTTATGAGGCCGGTGGCAGACCTGAAGTTAACTCCACTGAGGTGCAGCTGAAATGTGTTAATGGAACGGCTTCAGCCTCATGTTAAAGTTGACGCTACTTCAAGCAAAGCTGAATCGCTCAAGCACTGCTATGATTAGCGACTTTGATGGATGTCCAGTGTTTGCTCAACATCTGGGCCGAGGCCTGGAGGACTGTAGACTTATATCAACCCAGCCACAATGTTTTATTGAATCGCAGTTTGGTTTTAAGTGCTTCATTTCCTGTCTATCCCTCGTGTTTATGAATGCAATTAGAATTGAGCACAGAGTAGGTGGACTCCAGCATGAACAACAGAAAGCACTGGCTAATTACACAATGGGAATACAGTACATTGAATATCTGTTGCTTAGAAACTGCAGACCATATATGCTATCAAATTCCGTTGAAATCATCAGGGTTATTACTTAAGTTCCTGAACTCAACAAGGTGTGTCAATATTTGCAATATTTAATCAAAATAACAATCTGATACTTGACACAGGATGACAACGTTGGTCTCCAGTGTGAGGGCGTTTCTTCTTCAAAGAAAGAAAAAAAAAACATAAATAGAGATTTCATTTCTACAAAGTGAGATCTGACAAGCAGCTCTCTGCTTATAAACACACACTGATCAGATCCTCATGTTTATAAGATATAAAGTGTATTAAATATATCAATTTTGAAACACAGTGCACAATACATCTACAACATTTCAATTAATGGAATAATGGAGCCATAAAAGGTTTCAGTACATCACTCAAGGAAAACATCATATATGTAGCTTCAATGAAGAGCTGGAGCAAACTGGTGAAGATTATATTTTATATATAATATAGAGTTTATATATTTATAATAATAGTGCCATCTGGAATATCCAGAAAGCCTCTTTAGTTTAAAATGGAATCTTAGTGGGTTAAAGTGAGATGAGATGATCCAAATCCAATTTTAATTTGATGATTTACTCAAAGAGAATTAGTATGGCTCAATGTCTGGACCAAAGTGCACCATAGTGTCTTTGGCTGTGGAGGATTGCAGAGTCTTGTGTTCGTGTTAAATGCAGGCAGCTAAATCTCAGTGATCCACATGGAAGAAGACAAGATGAAAATAAAATGTTAGGATGTGTGGATAGCAGCAAAAAGTGGACAGGGATTGAGCAAGTGGGAGATGGGTTGCTGAAAGGATTAAAATTTATACAGAAAGCAGGGAAAGAGTGTGAAAGATGAAGGGAATACGATGCAGAGGGTAGATGGAAGAGAGAGGATGAGTTTAAAGAAAGAGTCTGGAGGATGAGAGAGATACAGAGATGAAGAAAGAGGAGGTGTGATATGATGTTAATGAGACTGAAAAAGAAAGATTATAAAAAGTAGGAAAAAGTGTGATCAAAGGATTAAATAAAGAGTTTAATCAGAGAAGGAGTGTGCAGCAGCAGGCATAAGACGACATGCTGCTGAGTGTTTTTCAGCACAACACTGAATCCACTGTTATAAAGTCATCTGGCTAAATGGAATAAAATGCTAATAAATGACTCGTCGTGCCATTTAATGTACCAAAACTAATATTAAAAATATATGTAGGCACTTACCTTTGCATTCACTCCTCTATTTATTTATTTTATTATTTAATTTTCCCTTTTATTAATTTTTGCATTTATATTTTTATTCATTCGTTCATTGTTTAAATATATGTACTTATTCATGTTTTTTTTTTTAATCGCCATCCATTTCTATTTCTATTTTAAATAAATAGATTTAGGGTAAATAATTATCAATCAATTGATGCTACAGTTGCTATTTTTTGTTGGTATATGTAAGGTCACATTAATTAATTTATTTGGTGCATTTAATGCCAAATTAATTTAGTTTTGTTTTTGTCAGCTTCCATCCTTGTTACTCTTCTGCTTTCCTAATAGCAAGCAGAACATCTGAAATCTGAAAGGTATAGAAGGCAGAGTGACTGAACAGATTTATCAAACTACATGAGGAGAATTACTCTAAAATGAGAGACCCATTAAAGTAAAGAGACGATGAAATGGAGCAGGAAATGTTGAAAGAAGAGCCTAAAAAGTGGTATTGTTGGGGATGAATTGAGAGAGCGTTAGAAAGAGGAGCAGAGAGGATTCAAGACAACGTGTAAGAGACAGATGGGGAGACGAAGAACAGAGATGGAAAAAGAAACACATCAGAACCTGTCGTCATTTCACATCTTGTTCAGCTCCCCTTCACTTTATTTTGAAAGGCAATGAAATATAGATGAAAAAATATGGTTTTGTTTATCCAAAGAAACACACGAGGGACTAAAGCAGCAGGCAGCAGTGTTCAAAATACCACCTGAACCACACACACACACACACACACTGGGTAGTACAAAAAGAAAAACCTATAAGAATCATCAGAAAGCATACATAGGAGAAAACATCAATTTTACCAGGATCAAGGAAATCAGATTGTCGTCCTCCTACAGATTTTGTCTCACAGCTTGGCTCTCACCAGCATCATGAAACACCTCTGCATGTGCAGGGCAGCGCTGGCTGTCAATTACTGTGACGAGAACACAAGACAACAGGAAAAAAAAGCTCCCGTGTGAGATTTCTGCATGACACGCCAGTGATAGAAAATACTATGAGCTATTCAGTCCATTCAGATCACATTCAGCTCAGACAAGACAGCATTGCTATTTACATTTGAGAAGCAGCGAGTCCAAAGCAGCCTAACTGATCGAACCAATCCTATTAAGACCAGGTGATTTAGGCCACCATTTATTACCTGAGTTAACTAAAGAGTGGCAGAGAGAGAGAGCATGTTGAGGAGTGAGTGGAGAGGGCAATACAGAGAGAAAAAGAGGCTTTAAGCTACCAAAGGGAGGAGATGGTATGTGATGAGAAACATGGGAGAGAAAGGAGATAAAAGAAAGAAGACAAGGAGAGCTGCAGGAGGGGAGAGAGGCCATGCAAATGAAACAAGCGAGTGAGCCTTTTCTGACTAATGGACAATAAAGAAGAGAAGTTTTAGGAGATGGAAGAGAGAGATGTAGCTGTGTGATGAAGCCTCTGCAGGCCAGCAGGGTGGAGCAGCAGGATTTCAGCTAAAAACAGATGAAGACACACTCCACAGGATGGTACTTCAAACATGGTTTTATACTGCTCTGATTCTCTGTGGCTTCAAGACAAGTGCTCTTCACTGGATTTTGGGCTCAAGAGCTTGTTTTTGGGATCAGGACTGATGATTTTGAAAATGAAAGTGTATCAGCTATTAATGTGGTAGTTAGCTAGAAATGACAGCTGGCAGAGAAGCCCTCACTGTTATTTCGTTTTAGTGATTCAGTGACATTCAACATTCACTTTTTGTCTCGTAACATATTAATCAGGCTCCCCTGATGATCTTCCAGCCTTTCTCAAATTTCCCCTCATTCAGTTCACTTCATAACAATGTGCTGCATTTATAGAAGAAGGCGTTCCTATCAACTGGGTGTCATTGTGACCAGACCCTGATAGTATACTTACTTTCCACTAAGACACTAAGATCCTGTTAATGATAAACTACTGTACACATCTACCACAAATTACTAAAATATCAGTGTTTTAATATAACAATCAATTGTAGAACATAAATGTGTGGTATTAGAGGTATCCATAGTTCAGTATTGATGCACACACCACTAGTGCCTTTAAAGTTCTGCTGTTGGTTGTAAATGCTCAGGTTGAAGAGAGTCTGACTGCATGCTGCACAGACTGTCCTGCAACTGCAACTGAGTGTCAGCAAACTTTTGAAATGTTGCACAAAAAAGAAAATGTGAATTAGATGATCTTCCGTCAACCAATTTGAGTGAATAAAGTTAGCTCCAGTGTAGTTTGATCAGAAGTTGCTGTGGCTGTAATCCACCAGTAAACAGAGAAGAAGCAGATTTTGTGATCCGGTAATAAAACAAGTTGGTTTGGTCATTGAACCATCGATAAAAATAGAGAGATGAGGCACATTTAACTTATTCTTCCATGTCAAAACCAAACTCAGCAAAAAACGTAACACTTGAACACACATGACAAGCATTAAAACAGCTACCTAAAATGAATTAAAATACACAGTACATGACATTTACTTTGAGTTATTCTTTGTCCCGCCCACTCACATGAAGGGGTTTGGGTCTAGAATCTATACTGCAGCCAGCCACCAGGTGGCGACCCAAACACTTAGGCTTCATTATGGGGACGATGATTGCTAAAATATTAGCATTTGACAAACCTGAAGGTGACAAGATACAATCATATGACCTGCCTACAATATTATAAGATGCAAATATTACAAGACGCCTCAACGAGTTTTATTTTTTAAAATACTGTATAATTCTCTCTGTTTAAATAACTATTTAAGTGAAGCCATTTATTGAAAAAAAAAAAAAGTTTGGCGGACCGATGAAGCCTCATAAAACACACTCTGAAATATCAGTGAGCGCATTTAGAGAACTCAGAATATATCTTGTTATTATCCTGAAGGCAGAACAAGAGGGGATATAATGACTCAGAAAACCAAGAGAAGGTGAAGGTCAGAGCGAGAGTCAGAGACAGTGAGAGGGAGGCCAAGAGGAGGGATTGTTCTGTGTGTAATATGTATAATTTAGATTGGAATGGGAACATGCATATTGAGTCATTTATTTAAGTCTGTCATCCATGTAAACACATTTTTCCAAATGATATTGGTCTATGTAATATGAATAATATGTGTGTATGTGAATGGAGACATTTCTAACGTATACTTTCAATATTTAGTATCACCTGGATGTGCTGAGAGAAGGAAAAACAACCTATGAGGCCTAGACAGAACAGTAATTAAACAGGCAGCAATATAATTAAAAGATTAAAGAAATATTGTAAGTAACACGATAGCTCAATCATAAGCACATGAAGAGAGATGAAATGTTTTTAATCAGGACATTTGGTGCACTTACATCCTCTGGCAGTTTGCATGCAGCATACCCGCCAAGTGGAACTAATTGAAACACTCCTTCAAATGTTTTTTTAAGAAAAAATATTTTTTATTCTTGGGAAAGTGTATGTTCAGTGTAATACAAATATATTGGAAATATTACTTAAATAATTTGCCCAAGTTTCCAGTGGGCTAAAAGCCGAGCAGTATTTGACACTTAATGTGGTATCAGTGTGATATGCATTCACAGAAGAAAGTGACAATAATTTCAACTTTTTTTTCTTTTTTATAGGTGTAAGCACTCATATTTGTGTCGTTTCTGTTAAATAAGTTCAATGTTCTGTTCAGTATGGAGAGGAATAGCATGCTTTTTGAAGATAAAATGTATTATTTTGTATTTTTGATGCAAACATTTTTGCCTTTCTGTGGGCTATACAGTAAATAATGGCCAGAACGCACCAGATTGCGCTATAAAAAAAAAAAAAAATAGTTTAGTCAGAAATGAGTTTCTATCCAGCACCCATGCTATTTATATTTTCTTTTTGACAAACATTTATTTATGTCAGACAGCAACTCACCATAACATACCTGCACTCCACCAGACAGCCCAGAATATTAGGAATAAAACAGGCAGCTGACTGACAGCGTCCTTATGAAAGATATTTTTGTGCAGATATAATTGTGCAGAGGGAAGCAGCAATGAAATGCTGCGCAATGGAAAGTCTAACTTGTGTAGCCTCTTATTTTGCCTTTTATTAGTATTTAAAAGATTAACATTAAAATATTTGTTATTATTTGATCCCATTTGTAGTCACTGATATAGAATTGTACATTCATCTCCATGGTTGCTAATATTTGCTGATATTAATAGCTGATCAAATAACCTGTTCCCTAGCAACGCAGTTCAAGTGAGAGGGTTTGTGTATAGCTTTTTCAATTCTAAGGTGTGTTTATTAATAACATTGGTAAGTCTAAATGTACGGAGGATGGAAGGTGCTAAATCAAAAAATAGATACAAGAATCACTTTATATATAAATAAATGAATATGCTATTAAAGCACCAAAAATATCAATAAAAACAGTGGTAGGCATTACTTATTTGATTGAAATATGACATAAATTGATAATGCGGTCACATTTTATCAGTTAATCCCAACATTTGTCAATCAACATTTATGGCATATTAATGTATGCGTTGTGTTATTTATTAGTTTATTTTTTATTTTGACAGATTCTGCCCTCCAGATAATTTCACAGCTCTTCTCAGACAAACTGTTCTAATTAAGGCCACGATATATTTAGGAAAGATGAAGGCTCATCACTCATTGTCTTTTGTTTGCATACACCTTCTGGCATGCATGTCCAATGTGGCACGTTAGCAAACATTATAATTGCTATTAGTTTAATATGAACTGTGCTTTGTGTTCCTTAAATACCTGCAGTACATATTTTAATGGGCTAATCCTGCTGCTCACATAGCAGATGTGAACCATTCCTGTAAAGTAAACACAGTGGGCTTGAACGAGGCACAGATCCTGCAGGCAGACTGGCCACATGAAGGGAAACACCTGGAGTGCTTTTAAAAGCTTGTGTAAATCCATCCCTTTCTCTCTCTCAGGACCTGACAGCCTTGGTAGCCAACGGCACAGTAACCAGCAAGCCTCCAGTCACCTTACGGTTGGTCATCCCGGCCAGTCAGTGCGGCTCCCTCATCGGCAAGGGCGGGTCTAAGATCAAGGAGATCAGAGAGGTTAGTGCTGGCACAGACTGAGAGGAAGTCAGTTTCACAGTACATTCACACTGGCTGCCACTCTGTCACGCTGAAGAACATGTACAAAGAGTAGGCTCTGCTCTGAAGCACTGAGGGTGTGTCCACTGAAGTCTGAGGGTGGTTGAGTGTATACGAACAGTTACAGCAGCCTATATACAACATTTATCTATGAGCTACCTTAGCAGAATGTTGGCGAGTGTCCTCGATGGACAGAGCCCATAGAGGAGGGTGATACTGAGGATGCTCCAGCCCTTCATCACGGTTTCAGGCTGATCCAAAATATCCACCTCACTTTATAATTCAGCACTTATTTTCTAACCTGTATGTGTGTGTTTGGAAACAAATATCTGATTTTACGTTACCCAGACCCAACATTCAGCTGAATATGACTTGCATATGATTGCATCTACTGCATCCTTATTTCCATAGCGACATGAGTCAACTGATTGATTTCTAAAGATGGAATAAATTCCATATGCATTATTATTATTACAAGTATTTGAAGTGGAAAAAGACTGCAGGTTAACACCACAAAACAACCTTTAGACCACCAGACCACCAAAAGGTCCAATCCAGCCCCCTGGATGACTACTTCCAGTTTTTTTAGTAAAATTATGGGACACAACACAAGCAAGCAAATGGTTTTCCAAGAACAGTGGACCACTTTCTTCAGTGAAATAAACAGCAATCCAGTGTGCTTCATGTGATAAAAACATACAAGAAAAGATAAATGATTTCTCTGCAGTTTTGATTAAATAGCGGTCTGTTTTTTAGCCTTAACCAAATCAATAAGGCATCTCAGGCTGATTGTTAATGAACTTTTCAGAATAAACGTGTACCTCTTCACACTAAAAGACAGCTTATAGCTTATTATGGTTTAACTGGTCCGGCCCAGAGTGGCACGGTGGTTTAGTGGTTAGCACTGTTGCCTCACAGCAAGAAGGTACCGGGTTCAAATCCCGGGGCCTTTCTGTGTGGAGTTTGCATGTTCTCCTCATGTCTGTGTGGGTTCTCTCTGGTACTCTGGCTTCCTCCCACCATCCAAAAACATACATGGGGATTAGGTTAATTGGTTAATTTAAATTGACCGTAGGTGTGAATGTGAGTGTGAGTGGTTGTCTGTCTCTATGTGTCCTGTGATGAACTGGAGACTTGTCCAGGGTGTACCCTGCCTTTCACCCTAAGACAGCTGGGATAGGCTCCAGCCCCCTATGAGGATAAGCTGTAGATAATGGATGGATGGATGGTCCGGCCCATTTGAGATCCAGTTGGGCTGAATGTGGCTTATGAACTAAAATGAGTTAACACCCCTGCTTTAGAACTTAAATTCTGTCTCATTCTCAGTTGTCTTCACTTCATCACGTCTATTAATAACATCATCTGACATATGACCTCATAAATTATGAATGAAACCACTGATATTCTTACAGCTCATAATTCCCATCAGACTCTCTGTTGTTTCTCTCGTAGCCTTTATCATGTGACAGATATATTTTTAGAAGCATACAGAATCACATCTCTTTCTCTGTGTGTGTGTGTGTGTGTGTGTGTGCGCGCATGCGCGCAGACAACAGGCGCCCAGGTGCAGGTGGCAGGTGACCTCCTCCCCAACTCCACAGAGAGGGAGGTGACGATATCAGGGAGCCAGGACGCCATCATCCAGTGTGTTAAATTCATCTGCACTGTAATCCTAGAGGTACGTGTCCATGAGGCAGCCGCTCGAGAAGATATGTGTGTGTTCAGTCTGAGGATGTAGTCAGATCTTCAGCTCATCCCAGACTCCTACAAATTATGTTTTCATGCAGCATTTTTTTTTTTCCAAATAAGGTATGCATTAAGTCCATGCTGGGAGGAGGTAGTGAGGAGGTCGAGGTGGACACATGGGCCAAACTAAGACACGACTGTTTGTTCCCCATGTGTAACTAAAAGTAATGTTAACAATGCATCAAGTGGTATTTATGTAACCTAAGTTATGTAATTACTTCTACTTACTTTAACGCCTTTACTAAGCCAAACAAAGCAGCACTGTTGTGTTTTTATTTTGTTTCATTCTTTAACAGCGTTAACCACATAATAACCACAGGTTTCCTTCAAAACCTGTTTAGTTTTGTTTATTTGTTTAGTTATATGGAAACATTTGGTAGGAAACAGTGTTGATCATCAGGCTTACAGAAAAATCTGAGCTAAAACAAACATTTGAAGGAAATTCCTGGAAATTCTGAAGTAGTCACTGAACTGGCTTTAAGTTTGAAAATAATATGTATACATTTCATGTAGTTGCAGAAAGAGACAAAGCACTCACATGAATCAGGCACAGATTTGATTTTTGTGCATGAGAGCAAAGTAAGTTGTGTTCTCAGATTTAAAAAAAAAATTGATTTCCACACCATACAGTCACAGAGCAGCATCAGCTGATGGATGGAGGGCCAGTACTCTCTCTCTCAGTATTTCAGGCTGTTCATTCAGCTGATCATCATCTCATGGCCTCAAGTTTTGATCCAGCATCTGTAAATGTTTTTTTCAGTGTAGTCAGTGGTTGTCATGACGATAGCCTTCAGCTTCATTCTTTTCTCACTCTAACTTAATTATTCATCCAGTCTGACGTCAAGTCAAAGTATAAGTATAAGTATAAGGTAATATACTTGTACTTAACTGGGTGTTGGTTTATAAGGCTGAGCACCATAGGGGAAGGTAGGAATATGTGGCAGACTCTGGCAGCTGTACGGTTGTCCACGACAAAGTTCATATTCCTCCTGATATATCAGAATCTTCAATAAATGTTACTTCTTCAATCAACCGCAGGAGGCTCCTGGGTGCATCCATTCTTTCCTCATTGACTATTCAATATTTTCCACAACACCAACAAAACATATTCTTTAATGGTGTCCACTTGTCTTCTCTAACTTAGACAAAAACATTAATTTGTTTTTATGAGATAGCATCCACCTTTACAATAATCTTCAAAATGGAACCACTGAAATATGTTATTCATGATTGTTTTATAATTAATCAGAGGCAGTGGTCATTAAGATGAGCTGCGTCTTGGAGATTAGAAGCAGGGACGGTGAAATGAAAGGCGGTGGGAGCTCATTGGTATTTCAGCCACTTTAATCTGGGATAAGAAAGGAGGAGATAAAGAAAGAAAGAAAGACAGAAACCTGCTGACCTCAGCTGCACTCATTCAGGTTCAAGAGTTTACCTCCATTCACACTTTCTGTTGGCTCTCTAATAAGAAATCATTTGATCTACTTTTATCCTCTGATGGACTGTCTTACCCAGTGCATGCTGGGATAGCATACTCACTGACCATAGAGCAGCTAAATGAATGAAAAAATGTATGTCGGTGTCCATGTGAGATAAGCTTCCTTTCCTTCCTTTGACTTTTCTCAAGGTTAGTCCTCACAAAGATAGAAATACAACATTTTATTTTAGCTTCATGTCCTTACAGTATATGTCTAAGCACTGCAAAAAATAACAATAGAAAGTACTTCTTTTACACAGTGATAACTTGAATGGACTCTTCATGGAGATTTAACACAAACCTCTTCGAACAGATTCATATGTAGGGTTTTGGTATCAGACATGCTCTGGTTTCGTTTGTAGTCGGAGTAGTATTGACCACCATGTTTCAGTAGACTTCAGGTGAATGCAGGTTAACAGTCAGTGTGGAGACAAAAAAAAAAGGTGGATCACATCGAAACGGTCGAAATGCAATCCAGGAGTCCAAAGGCTATCAACTGACAATTTTTATTGGTTTGAAATGAGCTGGTTAACTTGACTGTGAAAAGAGCAGCGCAGACACGAGGCTGTCTTGGCTTTGATATCGACTGTAACCTTAGAAATATTTTATAACCCCTCCCCCCAGAGGAGTAGCCAAAGGGTTGTCTTGACACCAAGTATGACCACCACATGCCTAATCAACAACAACAGCAAATGCATTTTGAAGCAGACATTATCTAAGTTGGATTTTTGAAGAAGTATTGTTAATTATCTCACTGAGTGCCAGCCCTGTTATAAAACAGAAAGTACCTTGTTCCAGCAATTTTGGTAGCCTGACAAGCCAGACTATGACATGAAATGCAGTCCATAGGCAGAGTGGAAGCCTGTGTGTGGGACCAACATTTGTCGTTCAAACTGCTAGGCAGACATGCTTCGATCTCTGCGGTTTAAACCATCTCTTCAGACTACAAATCCCAGAAGCCCCAAAATTACTCACAGAGTGCATGAGAGCGCACCCTTGTGCCAGCAGCCGAAAAAACATTTTACGTCTATGGTACTCAAGCGTTTTAATGTATCTGTCAGTGGCACTCAAGAGGCATGAAACTGGATATTATGTCAATTAAATGTCTGTCTTATCTTGCTGCGAAATATTATTACTCAGAATATTTTTATTCTGAATAAGATCCAGTCAAATGTTTTGTTTTTTTATGGTTGTGTTTAGACACTGGCATTGCCTGGCTAAAGTCAGGAAAAGATTATAGTCTTTCCTTAAACATAAAAAGTGTGCAGTGACTTGAAGCACAAAACTTTATTAGCATGTAACCTGGACAATTAATTTAACCTGAAACAGTCAATGAATCCAAGCAGCAATTAAGCTTCTCACCACAATTTAATTGTATAAACACAATTAAAGGAGACACACACATTTCAAAAGTGAGTGTGTTTTGCAGGCTATGACATATATTTCATTTAGATTTGAATTAATCACTGAAAGGTCACCATTAAAACATCATCAAGCTGAAACAATGAAGCTGTCAGATTTAAAAGCAACAGGTTCCCTCATTTCACAGAAATCGCTTGTCAATTCAGAAAAAACACAGCAACAATTCAGCAGCCGAGCAACTTCTGAATAACACAGTAACACACCCTAGTGATGTAGACTTTATGAAATCATGCTGCTGCTTATAGGAGGTGTTTTCGATGTCTCGCTGTTGCAGCATCAAACAGAAAAAAAGAAGTTGTGATGTGAAACATAAGCTGGTAGTTTGCAATGCAGCACCAATGTCTAACACTCTGTGAAGCTAAATATACCTAAATACAGTATGTGGGAAAATGACTGTGTGAGACTGTGTGAGCCATTTTTTTCACAAAACATGTCTGTTTCACACACACAAACACACACACACACACACACATACAGGCACACCGGGTCGTGTCGTGGCCAGCGTGGCCCTCCTTTAACACCAACATTTACTCTTAGCGCCACTCGCGCTTTATAATAAACACACAACACCGTGTACAGTCCATTTCAATATTTATTTACTGACCACCATAGCGAGCAACGAGGTACCCATTGTTTTGGCTCCATAATTCCACCCGCTCCACAACACCTTCACATTACAAACATTTTCACACACCACTGACTTCCTGCTTCCTGGTGTAACAGCAATCTGGTCCGTGGGGGAAACCGGAGCCCTCTCGGACCAACGTTCTTATCCACTGATCCGGTCCAGTGGAGGGAACTTGATTCGCCCGGGGGTGGAGTGTTTGAGGAATTATTATTCTGTAATGTTGTTGACTATATATATTGGGGTAAGGGTTGTGGGTATGACCTCTATTATTCCTAGGGTGTAACTTAAGTTTGGGCAATATTTGGTATGATTGTGTACATGTGTGCTTTAACATTTTTTTTGGTAGTGTCCATGAAGTGTTCTATTCCCATTGGATAGTGTCTCACCCAATGACAATCTAGCTGCTGATGGTTAGCTCTTTAAAAGAGGAGCAGTTTTCATTGTTGAGGAGAAAGGTGGAGGGGTAGGCATGCTGGCTGTGAGGCTGAGACTTCTGAACATTCTGAACATTCTGAAAAGTACTTTTGTTATAGTTTGTACGTTTGCATTGCCTGATTGAGGCCGGTTTTGTTTTGCATTTTTTTCCTCAGTTTTTGTTTTCTATTTTTATACACACTTCAGCACTGTCAATAAATCCGCACCTGACATCACCGGACAGTTTGAGTGGCCTAGTTTCCTTCCTCTGTGTGGACAGTCCTGGAGTGAGGACTCACACAGTACATTTAGGTATATACGAATGAGCAAATGTCTCTATCAGCAATTAAACAGTGATCATATTTATCATTTATACGTTGAGCCGCACAGCTGAAAGCAAAACTGTGTCTTCCACAGTGTTTATGAACAGAAAGCTGCAAATACTACAACAAAGCAGTCATAAAAACACATCTGCCAGTGTGCAGTACTTTTTACGTAGAGTGACTCCTGGGAGAACGTGTGCATTATGCATAAAATAGCACCCCTTGTTTATATGCAGGTTTTATGTGCATGTACTGTAGGTTGATAATTATGTATGCAAAAGTATGGTGTCAAAACTAACAAATAACTCAATATTTACCAGTACACCATACATTGTGAGAACTAAAACAGTTGTTTGACTCAGCTGGCTGTATTCAATAATTACCCCTGCACTGCAGCAACTTTCTCCTAATGTTTAATGTTTATTTGGATAAATCTGTTTTGTTATTTTTTGTGACACCTCAGGACAAATATTCTGACTATTAAGTGAGAGCACATTAAAACATAGTAGGTAATGAGGATGTCAGAAGGAATGTGTTCTTCTTCTCTGTGTTATCAGTCAAATTGAAATCCAGAATCTTTGATAAGCTCATTGTCGTCAAAGCGCTCCTCAATCATCTCTGCTCTCACGAATGTTTCTGTCTGAACTGTAGCAGTCATTTCCGAAGTTAAGAAAGCTGAAAATATCTTTGTCCACCAGGTAGGACAAAACATGAGCTGTCACTCTGACAGATGCTTTATAAACAAGGATCCTGTTTCTTGCTCATTTCTCACTTCCTCTCTGTTTCTTCTTCCCTCCATCCCTCCTTCTCTTCAGTCTCCGCCGAAGGGAGCGACTATTCCATACAGACCCAGCCCGTCTCCAGGAACTGTGCTGCTGGCAGGAAACCAGGTAAGAGGACAACAGCCACTAACTTGGGAGTCTTCCAGGAAACCTTTTGGCATCAACACAGAGCAAAACATGAAATGTAGCGTCACAGTATGTTTACAGAGAAGTTAAATCAGCTACAAGTTGGTAAATAAATGATGGATGAAGTAAACAGGCTCATGAAGGAGCTGTTATCTAGTGATTAAAAAGAAAGGGGGCAAGAAGACGAAGGTAAGATAATGTGAAGGTTAAGCTGGGATAAGACATGGAAACTCTGGTTTATAGACAAGCAGAAGAAGGAGGGATGAGAGGAAGGGTTGATGAGAAGAGAGGCACATGGAGGGAAGAGACTGAGGACTGAGGTGACGATGGAGGAATGAGTTGATAAATAATTTACTGTCAGAGATTTTGCTTTGGTTTGCAATTGCGAACTTGGTTGCTTTGTCTTTCATAAACACACACACACACGCACACACACACACACACACACACACACAGATGCCTGAATGTCTATCTGATAGGTCATGCATTGTTGAATGGCAGCTCCTGTCACCACCCATCCAATAGAGAACAAATGAGGCTTTTTCATGTTTATTCATTACAAATCAACACTATTCATCAGCTGCAGAAGTAATGGTGGCGGTGGTGTGTGAGTATGTGTGTTCTCAGCACAATAATATCAGGATTACCATTTTCTCAACATGGAAGGATCATTTGGTCCACTGGGCTTGGACAACACATTTTACTGAACCTTCAGGTGTAATTTTGTTTATTTAGCCCCAAATCACAATTATGCCACAGGCTTCCACCATTCATCTGGCCTTTGACCCTCTATTCTGATAAGGACACACAGTCTGGCCAAACTGCCTTGTAAACCGAGTTCTCATAGAGCGGGCTTAACCCACGTCTATCAAATGCCTCTGTGTGCTACTGGACGAAGCTTCAACCAATCAGACCACTCTTTCCTCTGACGTATGCGAAGCGACAAAAATTGCTTGATCCAAAGAACTAGTGCGTCATTGCCTTAAACACGCCTCAGTCGAGCCGTTGGAAATGCTTGATTTTCAGTGGTCCCCATTCCTGGGTGAATCTGAAATTGAAGAGAACGGCACCTTGGCCAGACTGACTTGGTCATGAAATTTTGTGCAGCATCACAGGAAGTATGGGCGGGCCCAGGCTAGGACAAATCCCCGTTGACTAATAAATCTAACAAAAACTGTACCCTATATCCTGAATATTTTCACAGATTTTCCTGGCCCTTCCACCCTTTCAGATGTAGAGCTGATGCTCTCTTCTCAGCCACCAAATGCCTTTGACAAGAACAGTAATATTACCTTTATGTACATGTGTTGCCGGTGGTTAGCTGGTTGGTGTTATTGTGTGACTTTGTTGGTTCAAATGCTTAGGTCAGATTTATGTTACACAATGACACAAACACAGAATCTGAAATCTCCTGCTTCACGTTGCCTACATGGATTGCATGTGAGCTTCTGATGAGCTAATAGCTAATATATAGCTAATAGCTAGATAGATAGATTGCTAATCTGACTCTAATGTCCTCTTGCATGACTAATGCAGCCACAACTTCTGACTATCTTTGCTGAATTTATTTGGCAGTTTAAGTTGTTTTTTGTTTGTGGTATTTAACTGCAACCCTCCATCAAGGGATTTCAAGAGAAATCCAAGCTGAAATAGCCTGTAGTGCTTTCTTGCCACTAACTATGTCACATCAAATGACGGCGCTGGGTGTTGGAAGAGCAACAGATTTGGCAGCAGAGCTCTGCTGTCTGGATCAATATAGCACACAACAGGAATTTATTGCTTCAATTGTCTATTGACCGTCAGTGCCACATTACAGATGGCAAATTAAAAGTAATTTATCTAAAACAAAACTGCTTGTATTTTTTTATTAAATGAGAGGAAATCTTAATGTGTTGGGGACTATTTTCAGCAGTGTGTTAAGTTAAAATAACACAGCTACTATTACCGCTGTATGTGATTTGTTGATAAGAATACTACAGAGTATCGACAGTCTCATCCTTTGATAAATATTTGCTTGAAATGTCATGACTGCAGTACTATGCTGAATGTTAACACATGCGTTACCATGGAAACGCTCAGTGAGGACTGTGTCATTGGCTAAGGTGTGTGATGAACCTGTTTTGTTCACATCTGGTTTGGCACTTGTCTTGCATGTCAATCCTGTTCTTTCTGAAGAGAAAGAGGAAATTCACAAAAGCATACTAAAGTAGAAGCTTTAGAAAAAAAAATTCATCCAAAAAGAAGCTAAACTTATCTGTCCTCTCACTACACGTTCTGCCACAATAATAATTCATGCTGATGTATATGTATTATAACATATTAACTCCTTTTTCTGGGGCTGGGGCTATTATAACTGATTCTAATAGGTTACCATATAGCAGCACGATTAGATCCTGTTATCAGAGTACTAGAGTAAAGATGATCTAGATTTATACATGTCAATTTACTTTTAATTTGCTTTTTCCTGCTCTGATGGTGGTTTAACTCATAAAACACTCATCTTTGATATAGCATACTGAAAACGTCCTTTGCTTTTCAAAATACTAATAATCCAATTTCAGCACAAATATGAAGCACTTTCTAACCAATCATAAGGCTTTCAGGAACAGACAGTCTCACCAAATACACAGCAGGGTTGGTTGAGTTATCTAAACACATCACAGGCTAATATTTGGTTTGTCAGTATCTGCAAAACCAATAACATTTCCATCAGTTCCAGCTGTACTGTGTGTTTACTGCAAATTAGCTAGCTGTTAGTGTTAGCTATCGTTTAAAGGGACACTATGTAATTTTTTAAGTATTTTATTACCTCAAATCATCGTCTTCATTCATAAATAGATCCTCGTTGGTGTAAAATAACATATGCCAACAATCTGACTTATCCTCCTGGGTGAAGAATCAGTTATCTGTCTTTACATAGAGCGGGTCGCTCATACGGAGGCTTCCATGTCTTTCCGGTCTATCAAAAATCTACGAACTGCAGAGAGGGACATAAAGCACTACCTGCTAGTACCATAGGACAAAATGCATTTTAGCGTTTTGCGACTCACTTTTCACAGAGAAACAAGGTGGAGACGCTGGTTTTACTTACCCGGCACTAAACTAAAACCTGCACTGCACTTTTAGTCATAATACAAGACCATACTTATGCCGTGCCGAATCCTCATCACCAAAAAAGGGCCATAAAATGACTGGAGCTCCATGGTGAGTGGCTGCCTGGGAGCGCCCCATGCCCGGCCACAGCCGGCCAGGGCCCGCCAGGAAGTCGTCCGGAAAGGAGGAGGGCTGTGGAGGTCCGGGGAAAAAATGACTGGAGCTCTGTGCCGGGGGCTGGGGATCCACGGTGATAGTGGCCGCCCGGGAGTTGACCCATTCCGCTGAGCGTAGTTCTAACCATGTTGCAATGCATGCAAAGTCAAATTTAACCACTAGATGGGAGAAAAAATTACATCGTGTCCGTTTAAAATGATGAAGGTGGATATTATATCTGCTCAACATCAGCACGCAAATTTTAGTGCCTAGCTAGGCTGTGTTTAAGTATAGCTTCACAAAGCTGCTAGGATGGCTAATCTTGCTGTATTAAGGTGTGTGACGTTTGGTCCATTTTGAGCCAATTTTTCACTCATGCAACTATTTTTGGGCTTAATCATGTGTCGTGCATCGCGTAGTATACATGTGGTAACGAGAAGCGATTCACACCTAACAACCAGCTCCAGATCAGCAATCGTATGGTCACAAGAAAATCAAACCTGAAATGCTGGTTTTCCCTCCTGAGGGTATCTCACTGCTGAAGCAGAGCCGTGACCTGTTTCTCTGCAGAGAATGACACAAACTGCCAAGGCAGCGAGTTTCTTTTTGTTTAGCATTCTTAAACGTCAATCCACTTCTGGGTTCTTCTGCTCTTTGTTATTATTATTTTTACATTGCATTTCAGGATGCAAGAGTCTGACGTGTCATGTATGGATGTACAGTGTGAGTAGTCAGGTCTCATCAGAGCGTCGGGCTGTACAGCATGAAGATTCCAATTGTCAGCTGTGAACTATTGAGCTCTGCGATTTAATCTTACAGTTTGATCTGGAGCTGAATACAACGATGCATAGCAGGCTTAGCATGCAATGCATACTGGAAATGATGGGATATAGGTTGCTGGGAATAATGCATCTCACATTCTTGATTTCTAATGACACTGCCCGTTTATAGCCTTCTCCACCCATCCTATCTCGTCCTGTCTATCATCTGTTTCCCCCTCATTTCACAAAGGAGCAGCACTTTTCTCTCTGGTTCATAATAAGAAAATCTAATAAATAATGACAGTTTAGTTTCTAGAGAGGGATGATGATGGTCACACACAGGCATAAAATGTCAATATACTTTTCTACAAGATTCAAATATGCAGCAATCCCATAAAAAGTTGACACCTCCCATCTTGTGGTGTTTTACTATGGGAATAGGTGCTGATTAAAAAAAAAAAAAAATAGAAATGGGGCCCACCCCCCGAGGCGAATAACAATATGTGCCTGCGTACTCACAAGGACGGATATTAAAAGAGTTGTTTTATGCATGTTGTACTCTACATTGAAGCAATTACCCCATTCATCAATAAATTTTCTGAGTCACCTCATAATGAAATAAAATTAGGAGGAAATATTGTCCTCACTTCATAATATAATAACTGACGCAAATTGCAGTAAGTTGTTATTATGCTATTACATTATGCATTATTTCCAGTCATTACATTATGGGTTTTATTACACTACGTGTTGTTGTTACATTATCAGCTCTTACAAGCCTTGTGTCAAATTACTTTACTCTGATGTACCAGTGGTGTGAGACAGTTAAATTGGCACTGAAACCAATCTACTGACCTCCAATAAAAACTTTTCCAAAACCAAACTTTCATCAATCCTTATCAATGATTCTCCCTGTAGGGTTTCAGTACAAGTCCATCTGAAAAGCTTCCCCGGACAGGAAGTGGAATGATTCTTAATTGGTTGAATGCACTCAGCCTTGGCAGCGCATTGAAGCTTGGCAGCATGCAGGTTGTCATTTGGTCGGTTTGAGCTTTGGATGATTTTCCCTGAGAGAGAGACACAACTGAGATGTGTCTGTACTTCGTCACACATCATTGGACTGTAACAGAGATTGCTGGGGAATGTCTCTCTGCAGCGTTGTCTCTGGTGTTTGCTTTATCTGTGGATGAACACTGAGGTGTCGCTGCAGTCAACAGTGGGATGACTGTCCCAAATTTTATCCTCCTCACCTGAAATGTAAAATCAATATTACACTGACTCAAGGTCAATTTTAATGTCATGGGACATCACAAAGTCTGTGTGTTGCTTTCTTTATCCCAGGATGGCTGTTTTTCAGCTAACACAGTGCTACTCTAGTGCCAGCACACCTTAATCACTTTCTGTGAGTTGCTGTGTGACAACTTCATTTCCCCTCAGGGATCAACGAGCTACTCATTCAATTCTGCTTTGTTCAAGCTCATCTTCTGATCTGCCAATAAAATTAATAGGAACCAAAATTAAGTCTTGGCTTTTTTTTAGATTACTGGAAGTTTGTTTATGCTGCCTCATAATACAATTGGAGCAGTAACAGCAAGTGCAGCAAAACAGCATGCTGTTACAAGGCTCCAACTTCTTTTATGAATATTTACAGGAATGAGGCAAAGCAGGATTTTTAATATAGAAGACATAGTGTGTGGTCACCACGTTTCATGTACTTTTTATTAGGGAACTGCTAAAATAATAACTGTATGTAAATATTTGTAACTGTGAAACAGGAAGTATAAGAGCAACAGATTCCATGTAGGGAGGAGGTGAGGTGAAGACATGGGTCAAAGAACACCAGCCTTCGGCCAAAGAGGCTGCTGTTCATGTCCACTGTGAAACCAGACATTGGTTACAGACAGTCATGTAACTTCCAAGGTTTGTGGTTTCAAGCAAACTTATTTTAACCCAAACCACAACCATTTCCTAACGCTAACCAAATAGTTTTTTGTTTTTTTTGCTTAAAATTAACCAAGATGTTTCCTGTGAAGACTGAAATTTATTTTGGAAAGACCACATTCATGTAACGAGCAGAAATCGACAGGTTTTGTTGGACATTGAAAAGCAAAATGCACAAAAAATTATGAGTATTAACATTTCATCATATGATTCATTTTATGAGGCCTTGTAGTACCATGGTACCAAATGAAGCTATCCAAAACAACGTATCTGTTCCACGAACCCAGTGCTGCCACACAGGAGACTGCTGTTTGTGTTCCCTTTAAAACCACAAATAAATGTTTACTTATTTTAACTTTTAACTAAATTAAATGACATTCTTGACTTAAGTCACTAGCTACTTAATTTGGCATGTAACCTAAGATACATATAAATGTACTTACTTTAAAACAAAACAAAACATGAATTTTGTGGAAATGTTACAGAGTAGTATTTTGTACCTAAACCTAATCAAGTGGTTTTGTTGATTGAACATAGCAAGTATGCCTAAACCTGGAAACTGCTGAACATCTCAAGAGAGTGTCTTGTAGTAGATCTGCGGTGCAGCAGACAAACAGACATTATTTTGGGTGGGTCTTGTTCTACCTTTTGCCAGCCCCTGCTCTAGAGGACACCACTTAACCAGCGTTAGGATGATTTGTTTCACTGGGTTGTTGTGCAGTGACATGGCTGTGATGGTTTGAGCTCTAACTCCAGTGTTGACTCTGCTTGTGTCTCTCTGTGGCGGCTGAAGGTGTTCGAGGCGTCAGACTTTGGCTCTCACCCTCTGTTCTCAGTGGCACAGGGAGGAGTGGACCTGCAGCAAGTAAGTATGACTGCCTGGGGAAAGGGTCAAAGGTCAATTTCTTTCTACCTTTTTTCATTTGCCAACAGGTTGCATTCACAGACTTTAAAGCATATAAAAGCATGTGTAGAGAGGGATTAAAAATGCTAAATAATCTTTAAATTAATTACTTTAATTCTTTAGTGTCTGCAGCTCTTACTTTTTTCATGTGAAAAGCGAGATATAATATGCAAGGACATGGTAACCAAGGTGAAGATGAATGCTCCACAGCAATGTATGAAAGAAAGCGATGGTGAAGAGAAGTGAAAACAGAGAAACAAGGGTTGCTGAATAGCTTGTGTTGCATCAGTTTAGTTCAACGCCTGTTAAAAGCAGTGAGGCTGTCTCACACTCGATACCTCCACCCACCAGGAGACACATCTGTTGAGCATGATTACCATTTCTTTCATGTGATGTCTGACTTATCTGAAAGCAGTCTGAAGACAAAATGGAAATACGAAACAGCCAGACAGGCACTTCTGTAATTACAAGGATGAATCGGGCAATTCATATGTCAATTTTTGTGAGCTCAGACTTGAGGTACAAGAGGGAGCGACCGTCAAGCAAATGGTGCTCATACAGAAAATGTCCCAAAGTGCTAATGATTCCTCTAAAGTACAGAAAGTGGGCCGCTATGAAAAGCTCGTTGTTGCAGTTAGTGATTGTTGTAGTACAGCGTTATTATTTCAATGCTTATTACTTTGAAAACACACTGAAGGGCTGTGTGTGTCTGTGCTCTGTCACTGTTAAAGAGGAACAGACTGTATGTCAGTATAGGCTCGTTACATGCAGAGGGACTTTTCAAAATAAACTTCCATCTTCACTTGAAGGTAACAAAGGGTTAGAAAAGGATTGTGGTCAACATTTACTTGCGTGACTAATGGCTCAGATGTGACTATGAGCATGTAATACTGGAGCTGATTCGTTTACATTTGAGTTAGTTGAAAGCCAGTGTGTCTCACGCTGAAGCTAAAGGACTGACTGAGCTGCTGTAGTTGATGTGTTTGGGAGTGAGGATGTGCTAACACAACACATGGATTCAGAGTGTCACTACAGATTTAGAGCTAAAATACTTTACTTACTGTTGGTATTCAGTTTTACAAACAGCCAGACTTCCTGCAGACATATCATTTCACATTAAAAGTATTAGCTTTTGTCGCATGGAGAGTTTGTGTTTGTCATCGTTGTTATTCTGCGCACACAGCGTCTTTTCTCCTGTCCTAGCAGAGGACTCTCTCCTCTCCTGCTCTTGCTTCAGACATTTTTTTTGTAGTTTCCTGAGTCAGTGAGAGAGGGGTCATTTGTAAAGGACAGATGGTGTTGTTTCCTGTACAGGTTGTAAAGCCCCCAGAGGCAAATTTGTGATTTGTGATATTAGGCTACACAAATAAAATTAACTGGGGACACACACACCTTGTAGTAGAGGCGCCGGCTGAGCTACAACATGAACCCACACAAACTGTCTCAAACAGACATCAGTGTGACATGAGTCAAAGCTCCACTGGACTTCCTGTCTGTCCAGCAGAGACCTTGCTGCTCATAGCTGCTCAGCTGTGACTGGCAGCACAGCAGGAGTGCACATCACTATTCTTGCCTCTACGATCAGTGTCCCCCCGTGTCCCCACACTCCACATGGTCTTGCTCCAGCAGGTGTTTACCCCCTCACCCAGTCCTTTGATGCATTTCCTCTTTATATGCTGAGGATATATATTATTAGGGTTCTTGCAGAGTTCGAGGTTGTATTAACTCTCTTTCTCCGTTGCACCTGCACAAGACGCAGGCAGATGTTTTGCCATTAATCTCCCCAGGTTTTGCTGGGGCTGTTTTAGGACAGTGTGATGAATCATCTGTGTGCTGGCACTACATCACAGTGTAGGTCAGGTCAGGTTCAGGCACTTATGTTAAATCTACTCCTGTGGCCTTTAGACTTTTTTTACCCTCTGGAGGAACACATGTGCCAAGAAATGAGTTTCACACAAACATAAAATATCAGCTTCTGAAAAAGTGGAAATTACTATTACCTGCTTATCAATTTTTTTTAACTTTTTTGACACATTTAATAAAGTTAATACAGGTAAAACAACAAACTGACATGACAATTTGATGACTTAACAATCACAAAAAAAGAAAAAAAACAGAGACAAAGGTAAAAAAAAAATAAAAAGAAAATAACAGGATACATCAATAGTGAGGTTAAATTATGAAGAAGCATTTAATGTAATTTACTTTTTTCCTGCTGTATGTTTCCTAGTGAACGCTGCTGCACAAATACTAGCTTTCATGTCAAGGGCAAGGCGGTATGGCTCGATTAGACCATCCAGAACTGAATGGTCTGAGGTCAGTTTCGAACAGCTCGTGTGTCACCATCATTAGTGGAGTGTCCTTCAACCAGGCAATGAACCCACAATCACTGCTCACACAGTTATTCCATGTCAGTGGAGAGAGCGGCCTCGGCCAACGTCCTTGTTTAAATACTTTTCATCTGAGTCCCTGCAGCTTGATCATCATCATCACATGATGAAGTTGTGCTATTGCAGCATCCCATGGCCTCTGTGAAAATGCAAAAATCATCCTTCTCTCCATTATAACATGTTTTGATGGTGTGTTACTGTTGCTAATATTAGCTCTATCACAGCGAGGTTTTATGATTGACAGCATGGAAAAGCAGAGGACTCATATGGTGCTTTTCCACTAGTACCTGGTACTAGGTACTTTTTCTGTACCTCCTCAGCCCTGGTTCCAAGCGTGCCGAAGCGATACTAAATGTGACGTCAGCCAACTGCCTTCCACTGATTGGCCAATGAGTGTCGTCATTGGAAGTGTCCAGCTAGACTGTAAAAACCAAACACAACTCGACCCTGCCATTTTTAAAACCAGCAACTGCTTCGCTATTGTTATACGAGAAAATGACATCATTTTTGATTGCTTACATGATCGGTTCAGTGTCCTCCATTGTTTGTGATAGTAGCGTTGTTGTTGTTCTTCCTGTTTTTCTGTGTCACATGTAAATACAGTTTCGCGCTGCCTTATGACAACCTCGCCCACGCTGAGGAGGTACTATGAGGTACTCAGTTGTTATGGAAAAGCAACAAAACTGAGCCGTGCCATCCCGTGCCGTGCCGTTACTGTGTAGTGGAAAAGCGCCAATAGTGACTAAACTTCTGTGAAATTTTCTCAAAGTTGGCTGAACTCATTATATTTTCCATAAATTCTGTTTTGAAGCACATTTTAAAAGGTTTATTGTTAATAGAGAATTTTAAGGGTTTATTTGCGCTTGGTGGACAGTAAAGTGTGGTTTATGATGGACAGACAAGTAAAACCAAGTGGCTAAAGGTTCAGGGTCTTGATTTAATAACAACTTGTTATGAAACAGGGTGTGATGACTGTGTTGAAGTCATTCGATTATATAATATTAAACAGATGCATGGCTGCTTTTCTTTATATAGTGGACAAGTTTAAGAAAGCTCAGTGCTAAAATTCAGTAAACAATAATTCACACAGAACTTTTTTACAAGGACACATAGATGGGCACTAGGGGTCCTTAGTAAACTATGATACAGAGGAAGTAGAGTCTGTTTACAGATTGAATTTTCTAAAGGTACGGACAACTCCGGACTCAAATGAGAATAGTAATAGTGTAGCCCATCTTATTAAACGTCTGTTATTTAAGAAATGGTCAAGTTTGTGTCATTTACTGGCTACTGTGCCCCATTCACTCTTGTTAAATGGATATCATCAAATCCAAATATCGTCAGAAATAAAACAAGATATTTAAAGATAAAAAAATTGTTTGAAAGTCAAAGACTGCAACTGGAAAAATATGACTTTTATGAGTTGGTACTTTAAATGTGCTCCATACAATATTCAGAGCATTGATACATAGACAGAATGACTGTCTATGTAAAGATGTAGAGTAGTGTCTGCTTGAGTAGAGAATGAAGTCGCTCTCCCTCTGTGTGTTTTGTAATTCAAACCTTTCCTTCTTTGTTATCATATATCTGGGCTACTCGTTCATGTCTTTTAATGCAGATGAGCCTGCTAGCTGATGACCGCTGCTCCACACTGCTAGATCAGTGAAAGGATCTCCTCCTTTGTCTTAGCACTGTTATGTGAGAGCCGAAAAATACCTCAGCAGCGCTCTGATGAAATCTAAAAACATGAGCTTGCAAATTTGTCTGGTTCCTGGCCGCATTATCTCCTCTTCACTGAATCAATAATTAAGAGGCAAAACATGAAAGAGGGAAACAAACTGAATGACTCACTGACTGACTGGGAGACAGATTGAAACTGGCAAAGACTCACACAGCCACCCACACACACACACACACACACACACACACACACACAAAGGTTAAATGATACCTGACTGACTTAAATGCAGATTAAGTGTATGTCTAGAGAGACACATGGCTGAACAAAGCAGACAGATTGATGGAGTTACAGCAGACATGCTGACAGATGGGTGTACGAGGTGAAAGACAGACATGTACAAACTAGAACAGCATGCTTGAGAGCCAACTTTAGTTAAGCTCTCTGTGTGTGTGTGTGTGTGTGTGTGTGTGTGTGTGTGTGTGTGTGAAACAACAGTAACAGCTAATGGAGGCCCTGCAGCACTGATGGGAGGAGAGAGGGAAGGAGGAAGTTGACAGGTAGAGTTTGAGGAAGAGACCGGAGGGGATTTGAAAAGCTCTCAAGCTGTGTCAGTGGATGTCCTCTAACCACACTTGTCTCTGATAAGCTAGGCTCGGAAAGGAAACACAGGAGCAGCTGTAGCTGTAGTGGTTGTCCCTGAGCCCTATGGTCGTAGGTTAGATTCACTGCTCCCTTACAGGATGGCTTAAATGCAGGGAACAAATGTCATGTATGTATATATATGTGACAATAAAGGTTGTTTAGTTTAGAAATAGCTGAGATTGGTTACAGATTTAATATAAACAGGAAGTGAACTGTTCCATAAGGCCGTTTTAGTTCCAAATTCAAGCTGGTGCAACTTCACAGACAGTCTCTGCAACACAACAAGACAATTAACCAGAAAAAGCACAAGTGTGATGTTGCACACAGAGCACCACAGCTTTCAGGAGAGAGTGGCTTTGTGCATCTCTGAGCAGCTGTTTGAGCCACAGCGTCTGACAACACCAGGGAAAGGAGCCTACAGAGAAATAAAAAAGTCTTACCTTTGGCTTGATGCAATCTGTTGTTATTGAGTGCAAATGCCTCTCAAGACTTGACACTGGCTCATATTAATATGGTCCGCCATCAAATCAAAGACATCCACATTGTGATGCACTTTTTGTTCTCCAACACAATAAACTCCTTCTCCTTAAGCAACACGGACTAAAAACAATCAGTGCGTCGCTAATACGGAAACTTATGTGGTTTTGACCAGCTCCTCTGTCCCAGTGTTCCCCACTGAGCCCCAGGCTTCATGATGCCACCTGAAAGCGCTCTGTAGAGGAAAAAAGTCATAAGAAAGGAGGAGACAAGACGGATAGAGTAGAATAAGAGTGGAAGACAGAAATAGGATGGGACACAGAGGAGGTATGTTAGAAAAGGAGTGTTTGGGAGGATGAGGGAGAGTGACAGAAGGAGGGCTAGTGTAGAGTTGATTGGCTGTGTGAGGCGATTAATGCTTCAATTCATTATTTAAGCTACAGTGATACAGACAGAAAGAAGAGAGGGAGAGAGTAATGGAGAGAGAGAGAGAGAGAAATGAGGATTCATCTATTTGCTTACTTTCTGCTTTCATTTGCTTTCTGTTGACAGATCCATCTGCAGCTGTCACAGCATCGTGTTTGGGATTTAACATTAATCATCATTTCAAAATTAAAGCTGTGAGCATTTCTTAATGATATTGTCAGCTGGAAATCAGTTTTGATGACTTAAAGTATTTCAGGGAGTGAAAGTAAACAACCAGATGAGTCAAACTTTCTGAGAGTAAGTGACTATATTTAAGTTAGCGGGACAAAATAAGACAAATCAATAGATACAATTTGTAAGCCTGTGCATCACGTTACCTCTATACACCTCATCTGTGATCCATGCAACATTAAGAAGCTGATGGATATTCATGAGCAGTGTATTGGTAATTAACATACAGTGTGTATTATTAACATTTGTGTTTGAAAGGATCATTAGCGTGCTTGATGCTGAGCTCTGTCATCCGTCATTAATACTGACAAACATGCGCTCCCGAAGGCCGAGTGGATTTATTATAATATCCAGACAGCTGGAACTGTATTGACCCTCAAAAATGTTTCTTAGCTACATTGCCTTTATAAATACTGTTAATATACAGTATGATATTATTAAAAACATTAATATTAGTAGTTATTATAAACTCCGTCACAAAGTTTTAGACTTAGGTAAAAACTGAAGTGCTTGAAAGTACAGCTCAATAAATATACTATCCGTTTATCGTATGATACGGTATCGACTTATCACACAATATATGTACAAATATATGAACATGACCTTGATCATTTACATAATCAACTCACATCAATTATAAGACTTGGGTGTAGCCTGAGAGAGTCCATTATGTAACATTAGGTTGTGAAGCTTTCTTTAACTTCTTTTTTTATTTTTAGTATTTTTGTGTTTTTGTGTGTTTTTGTGTGTTTTTTTTCCCAATGTTGGAATAATCTTGCTCTGACTGACTGGAGTATGGAAAAATAACTTAGATATCAGGATTAAGTTCGTAAAAGTATGCCTTTGAGCAGACATGGTAAGCCACTTGAATGTACTGAGTCATTTTAATGAAATCACTACTGGAAAAAAGAAGGCAGGTGTGTCATCAGAGGAAAGTGCTTTCTTGAAAACAATGAAAGGAACCCCTGTGCCCTGTCTGTTCTGTTTCAACTTATTAGTGGAGGCCAGATGTCAGCCAGTGTTCAGAAACACACAAACAACATGAGCACAATATCACAGCCCTTCTGTGAGTTGAAATAAATGACAGATAAATAAATGATATATGAGAACCTACTTACAGTATTTACCTGTAGTGACCACTTTGAGAAATCGATCGTGTCAGATAAGCAGGTGACATTAAGCCAAATAACAGCTGTATTTCAATCTCAGTGGGCACCTTGTTTTGAGTGTTCTCTGTATGAGGGGCTGCATGAGCAATTAGTCTGATTTATGACAGCTGATGTTGTTTGGTCTGATGCAAAACACCTCTCCGCGAACAGAACGCCATCTCCTGGCAGACACCAATTATTCTGAGTCATCTCCTAAGTTAAGAGGGTTTCTAAAACACCTCCTAGTCCTAAAAGGAGACAAAAATATGCATCATTTTTTTCCAGTTACAGCTGATTTCCTGCTGATTTTTTTGTTTTTGTGGTAACATCTGCATGATGTACAGTTTGGATTCAGACATGCAACTTAATATACTCAGGTTTGCTGCATATCTACAGATCAAGGAGAGACATGATGATATCGAAGAGGCTGAGCACCTCCAGGTCCATTTCTCTTGTAGCGCCCCCGAGATGCCTTTTTTCTGTGGTTGGGGCTCTTTTTTTGCAAACAGCCTTTCCTCGTCTAAATCCTTGAGTTAGCATCAGGAGTCAGAAGTTCATTGGCAAGTGTCAGTGCTGTGTTAAGGATTACAACTTTGAGATCTGTTATATAAGGTGTGGTGAACCTCAGAGAGACACATAACTGCACAGAGTATCTCTCTAATGCACAAAGTTGGCTGCACACACACACACACACACACACACACACACACAGTCTGCTCCTTCAGACTGTCTGCTGCATTGCCTGTGGTGGAAATATTCATTCTCTTTGAAGTTCAGTTGGGGATTCGGTGAGGCCTCTGAAACTTGTTTAAATCATGATCTTGGAGAGATAAACTGAGACGCTCTAATAAGGAGATACAGAGAGAAGTGGCAGGAGATTCAGGGCTGATGATTGAGTGAAAGACCTGTTATTTTTTATATTTGTGTTACTGTCTCTGTGCTGAGTGAAGCACTGAAAAGCATTAATCCAGATGGAAAAAGCTGCTTCTTTATATACCCCGTGTGCAGGAATGGACTTTGTGCAGACAGGCTTGTGCAGTTTTTCCTTTAAGATCCTATTATTGCATGGACTTTGAGTGATGTGCTCCTAAGATCTTGGAAAATGTCATCATTTTTCATTAATGAGATACCAAAGATGGTTCAGCAATCATTATTATTTTTTTAATTTTGTTATGAGTGATCACATGCCAGTATTTGTATGAACAATCTTGATGGTGTCGGTTTTGTTTCAGAAAATAAAATGAAATAAATCTAAAATATACCAAGCACACACCAAATACTATTGTGACATTATTTACCTGGGTTTCCAATTAAATGCTGGTTTAAATAAATGAAAAATACTGTGACCACTTAGTACTACATGTGGTCTGCAGAGACCTGATCATTCCTGAGTAACCCAAGATGTGCAGAGAGTAAATCTAGTAGCGTGTGCAGCCTTCACCAATCAGAGCAGACCAGTAGACTCTATGGGAGCTGAAACACAGGGCTAATACTAAACATATTACAGTGCACTGTAGAGCCACTGTGCAACACTGAAGCCCAGTTACAACATCAAAACAAAGTAATTAGCAGTGTGAACATGGCTTGGTCCAGTGTGCATATGATGCCCTCTGGTACAGCAACATGCTGCATGGCTGTTCGTCCTTCTCTTTAGTGACACTTGATTCTGTGTTTTTCTGTTCCAGACGTACGCAGTACAGAGTCACTACGGCATTCCACATTCAGAGGTAAAAAAGTCTTTTACTCCTCAGATGATATGTTCTGTGACTTCATTTTGTCATTTCTTTATGTCTCTGTCCTTCTCCGCTCCTCTCCTAGTTAGCAAAGCTCCACCAGTTGTCAATGCAGCAACAGGGTCTGGCCCCCATCAGCCAATCAGCTACACAAGTTCTACCTGGTACGTACACTGAGACAGAAATAAACAAGTTCTGAAGAGATGTTTGATATCTGTTAGAGTCAAATAGAGCATAAACTAGAGGGTGCTTTAGGACAGGGCTACCTTCCGATTGTCTGTTTTTATCTCAGACTTTAAACCTTTCACTCTTGTATCACTTCTGGTTGCTAAAAACCAAGATGGCGACGACCAAAATGTAGAACTTAAGGCTTCAAAAGAGCAGTCCGCAAACCTCTGCCTCATTCTCTGTACACAGAGCAGTACAGAAGCAACTTGATAAGCCTGCATCTTGTTCAGAAATGACCACCATGGAAAGATAAATGAATGTTAGCTACGTGGACTAAACCTCCTCTTCAGTTTTCCAGTGTGACTGAGCTCACAGAGCTGTCCAACATTTAGCAGGAGGAGCACTGTCTGGAGGTTTTCACATCACCAATGATTAACAAAGACATTCAAACATGAGTCTTACAGGTTGAGTATGAGACTCAAATCAGCTGAAAGCAGTTTACTGTGGGCAGCTGAACTGACATTGACTGGGGAGTGAAATACTGTATGTATTTGTCATATTTGCTGGTAATGTTTATTCAAGAAAATAAATCAGGGATGTTGTTAGAGTGTTTATAAAAACTTAGTATGTGTAGATAAGAAATAACTTGAACCACCAGCACATGACAAATGAATATATCAAAGACAAACATTACACTTTGAAGTCACTTTGTTTTCAAGCTCTTCTCAGCTCCTCTGATGCAAAAAAAATGCATCTGCGTTTCAATCAAAAAAGAAAAAAAATATTCAAAATCCATTTCAGGAAAAAAAAGTGCCATTACTCAGAGTTTCATCATTCACTGCTTCAAGAACACAGGAGATGCTTTTTTATAATTATTCGTTTTATCAGACATGCGCTTTCAAAATGCACTTTCCTCTCTCTCATTCCCATCGGACACTTTGTAAGAAACTTGAGCGCATAATGAGAAAATAAATGTTTTATCATCTTTATTTTAGTTAATGGTTCTGCATAATCACTTTCAGCATTCAGCCACTTTTCCAGCATATGCTGATGGTAGGGAATGAACCTTTGCCTGTGGCTCCATCATGCAGCTCTGGAGGGGTGACTAATGGTGACTAAAATGTGAAAATCATGTGACTATGTGGACACTTTCCTCATTGCTTTCTGGCAAAAGTCAAAGGCTGCATGTGCAACAGTGTGAACAGCGAGAAATCTCATACATGCAGCCACATATCCACAATGTAAGAATTAAAAAATATGTTTTAATGTCTTTATTAATGAATTATTAATGCTCTGTGGCACCAGCTGCTCTGAAAGCTGTACCAGTGTTCCCTCGTCCTCTTGAGGGAGGGTGGGTCAGCTACAGAGCAGGTCAGGCTCTTGTTCAAGCCCACTTTAACAGAGTGGATATTTAACCGTCACAGAGGAGCGAAGCATGCTCTTCATCACTGAAACATAACCCTACACTGCTCTTTGTGCACCTTGAGCCAATACAACAAAATTCAAAACTGCACTTTTATTAAAATTTTACCCTCTTCAGCGGAGGATGATAAGGATTTATTTTATGAATTTAGTGACATCATGATAAAACCTCCATTAAGTGCTTTCAAAATCTTACTGGAGTAACAGTGCATAAAGGTATCATCTGTAAAATGGGCTTCATGTATCCAAGGTAAAAGTGCATGGCCCCAATCAGACTGCAGCAGTTATTATTGTGTAAATACATTTTTGGAATTTTCCATAACATTAATTTAAATAGAAATGTTTGCAGACCAGTAGACCTTGAGTAAATGTACTTAGTTACATTCGTTAACTGCTCCACAATTTTAAATGACACAAAAATAGTTTCCAGGTGTATCACTGCAGGAGAAAGTTCAACAGGGTTGTTATGCCAGATTTACAACAAAAAGAAAATGCTGCGACACACGAAACAAGCACTGTGGTATTGTTAATTTTTCTTCAGTTAAAGATCTGATTGACTTCCAGCTTCTTCCACCTCGTACTGAGTGTTTTTGTAGCCATGGCGGTGGAGCACATTAAATCATGCTCGTGTTAGTCGGTCTGCTTATATTTTGTAAATGACTTCCCTCCACTCTTAAACAGACACAGCCGCTCTGTCATGTGATTATTCAAAGGAATGTTAACCATGTATGCACAGCAGAGAAGAGCAGATTATCATGCTGGGGATATGGATGGTTGACTATTCCATTATGTCTCAGGTATAAAATTCATCAGTCATGAAAGTAAAAATAATTCACAGACACACACACAGACACACACTCTACTAGAGGAACTGTTCACTGACCACTCCCTATGGAGAGGAGCGAGAAGGAAGGAAGGAAGGAAGGAAGGAAGAAAGATGGAAAAGAGAGGAGGGAAAGATTGGAGAAATGGAAAAACAGAGGATGACAGCAAGAACAGAGAGGAAAGAAAGGAGGGGAAATATAGAATGAAATCACATTTTACCTAAATAGTGTAAATTGACAGTTTATTCATTTCATCCTTCTTTACATTGCATCACCTCTGCCACAGCAGCAGCATGATGTCTTATTTCATTTACATGTATTTATATGTACAGTCATGGAAAAAATTATTAGACCACCCTTGTTTTCTTCAATTTCTTGTTAGTTTTAATGCCTGGCTCAACTAAAGGTACATTTGTTTGGACAATTATAATGATAACAACAAAAATAGCTCATGAGAGTTTAATTTAAGAACTAAGGATTATTCATTTTCCATGGTTTTCTTGATAATAACCAAAATTACTTAAATTCTTACATCAATAGCTATGGCATTGTACCGCCAAAAACACTACTTTTAAGCATTCCATGTTTTCTTTTCTGTTTGCTTTAAACACATGATACACACAAGAGTTAATACTTGATTGCATAACCATTGTTTTTGATGACTGCAGCCATGCGTCTTGGCATGCTCTCCACCAGCTTCTGACATTGTTCTGCTGTCACAGCAGCCCATTCCTGTTGGACAAATTCAAACAAATTTTCTTTGTTTTTGGGCTTGTGGTTCTCCATTTTGAGTTTGATGATTTTCCACAGGTTTTCAATTGGATTAAGATCTGGTGATTGAGCAGGCCAAGGCATGGTGCGAATGTTGTGGTTCTCCATCCAGGCTTTAACTGACCTTGCCGTGTGGCAAGGGGCATTGTCTTGTTGGAAAATCCAGTCATTCGAGGCAGGAAAGAGTTTTCCAGCTGATGGAAGAAGACTGTTTTCAAGGGTAGTCCTGTACTTGACCTGGTTCATTCGGCCTTCACACAATTGCATTTGCCCTGTTCCACTCAGACTGAAACAACCCCAGATCATGACTGATCCACCCCCATGTTTTACTGTAGGGGCAAGACAGTCTGGGTTGTAAGCTTCTCCAGGCTTCCTCCTAACCAGTAAGTTGGCTGGAGTGGGCATCAATTCAAAATTGGATTCATCACTGAAGAGAACCTTAGCCCAATCATCAACAGTCCAATCCTTGTGGTCTTGAGCAAAGAGTAACCGGGCCTTCCTCTGCCTTTCATTGATGAAGGGCTTCTTGCGTGCTCTGTGTGACTTCAAACCAGCTTCAACAAGTCGGTTTCGAACTGTCCTTGCCGAGCAAGTCACATTTCTCGACAGTGCCCACTCATTTTTAAGGTCCCTGGAGGTCTGACGACGATTCCTGACACAGGAACGGATGAGTGCACGGTCATCTCGTGGGGTAGAAAGACGCTTCCTGCCACGGCCAGGTAGCAATTTGGTAGTGCCATGTTCAGCTTGTTTTTTTGTTGTAATGAACGGCTGTCTTGGAGATCTTCAGTTTTTTCGCTACCTGTCTCTCACTCATGCCAATTTCCAGCAGTGCCAAGATGGCTGCCTTTGTTGCTTCACATAATTCTTTTGTTTTAGGCATTATGTGAGAGCTGACAACTTCTGATTTGTGCTACGGCTTGAATGTAAGCAGGAAACCACTCTAGGCCTTTGCATGTGCAGTGCTGCTTGTGACATGAAATGGCCTCTTATATACCCTGGGAATCAATTAAGCTTAAGAATGTCAAATAGGACATAAAGTATTATGTGACCAGCTGCATTTTTTGTTGTGTTCATTGTATTATACGTTTAGTGGTACCAGATATTAGAATGAACAAGAAATTGAAGAAAACAAGGGTGGTCTAATAATTTTTTCCATGACTGTATGTGCTGTAGCTGTGTTTGGTAATATGCTTGAGGAAAATGAAAATTAAAATAAGGCTCTTATTAAATATAATCCCTCTCTCCGTCAGGAGGGATGGACGCCAACTCTCAAACCACATCTCAGGAGCTCCTCATTCCAAACGATGTAAGTACAGAATACTGTATGTAAGTGATTATGAATCCATTATTCAGATGTGAACATGAAGAGAAAACAAAAGAACATAGTGTTGCTTCCTGCAGCATAATCTGTCTAGTCCCACCTCAGGCTGTGACTGTACAGTTGTTTATTTTTCATCTATGATGTGTTTCCACTTGAAAAAAGAAATTCTGTCCCACCTACTCATGAAAACTAATGACAGCACTTTAAACTGAGTGTCAGCAGGTCCATGCAGCAATGAACTACATACACCTACCTCTTCACTTCATCTGATTTCAATATGCCATGGGAAATTAATCATAAACGAAACAATCAGTTACCAAAGTCAAAAAGCTAAATAGTTCCTCTTCCCTGTGGTAAAAAAACACCTGTATGTAGTTTTCATTTTATGGACGATTTTTTTAGAGACAAAGACACAAAAATGTCTTGTAAATACTCTTCACTCTTTTCAAATTTCAACTTAAAATGCAATTACATTGTTTTTTCCCAAATGAAACTCTGACATCAAATTCTGTTTTATGTTTTTTGTCATTTGTTATTACACTCTTAACATCCAGTAAATTGTAAATAATTGTCAGATATTCTAAGTCTTCTGGATGAGCAAAAAAAGGTCCAGACAGAAATTCTGAGGTTCAGGTGTTAAAGGGTTAAAGACACATCGTTGTAGTTCTCTTCCAGATTTGTTTTTGTTTAGGCATTTAAACTCCTCCACAGTCAGAGACGTTCACTGGAAATGAATTCATTCTAACCTGCTTTATAAGTGCCTGGCTGTAGAAACATTAAAGCCACATGTGCACATATGATGTATGAAACCCTTTGTTCCTGTTCTAAACAAGCTGCAGTGTAGAGCAGTGTCAGTGTGACTGCTTGTTTTTCAGGAGGTGAAGCAGACAGTGAACAGTTCAGTGTCGCACTCAAGGATATGTGGCATATGATTGACATGTTGACTGCTGAGAGGTCAAAGTGGTGACCTTTTGTTTATCAAGACAGCCTTTGGCCACCGTGTCTCTCTCCTGCTCATCATCCCCTCCTCCCATCCATCACAGACAGGAACTCCTCCTGTCAGTGTTCAGCTGTGTAGTGCTTCACCCCCTCACACCACAGCACTGCTCCACCCAGAGCCTGATGAAGTATCAGTGCAGTTAAAGGGATAGTTCAGAATTTGGGGCGGCTGTGCTAGAATGGGTCGTTTAGTGATCGGAAGATCACTGGTCCGAATCCCGGCTCCCCTGAGGTGCATGTCGAAGTGTCTTTGAGCAAGATACTGAACCCCATATTGCTCCAGATGAGCTCTTGGCACCTTGCATGGCAGCCTCTGGCATCAGTGTATGAATGTGTGTGTGAATGGGTGAATGGGAAATGTAGTGTAAAGCGCTTTGAGCTGTCGGTAGACTGGAAAAGCGCTATACAAATGCAACACCATTTACCATTTCCCAAGTGAGCTGGAGTGTTGGAGACATGTGGAGACATTTTTCAAAAAATTCCATTCAGTCCCTCTAGTTGCAGAGTTCACTGGTGCTAGGCTAACACAAGTCAATGGTTCTGGTTTAACTGATAACCTAGCTGCTGGCTGATATCAGTCCGCCGCTGTTGAACTAGCTGCTGCTACTGAGACATAAATCCTTCAAAATGCAAGGTTGCTTTTATGTCTAAAATTATTCTATCAACACAAACATTTACATCGATAGTCTGCTGTTATTACTGATTTGTCTCAGGTGCACTGTGGAGTGGGTTAGACTGTTTTAAATGGCAGACTAAACTAGAACCATTGACTTGTGTTAGCCTAGCACCAGTGAACTCTGCAGCTAGAAGGACTGAATGAAATTTTTTTCATTTTTCATCATTTCATCATTTTTTCATCATCACTTTGAGATGAGGCCCCATGTCAAAAATCCTGAACTATCACTTAGCTCTGTACATGATTCTGTAATATGGCTTCCTGCCTACTAATCTGGTTTTCAGAGGACATGTAGTTCCGTTATGACGACAGCTTGCCCCCCCAGAAACCTCCACATGCGCACTAACTGTGGAGGATTTACTCAGTTATTTATTCAGTTTCATGTTTCAGTTCAACTCCAGCCTTCATCCTGTCCATGAGTAGAGAGGAACTAGCGAGGACATCAGTGAATTATGTTTACATGCACATTTATAATGTTCCTACTTTGATATAAACAGCAGATATTATGAATATTTTGGGTGCTTTAGGGCGGGGCTGCCGTGTGATGGACAGGTCACTACCAGGCTGTGATTTGTCCATGGTGTTAAATTTGTACCACATTTCTGAGTGAACAAAGGCAGATTTTAAGTACAGAATTATATTCTGTGCCACAATAACGGCTCAGTCTCAGTGTTTCTGCTGCTCATGCTCAGACCACCAGCACTCCACATTCTCTCTCTCCTCGTTCAACACAGCTCAGCTTTATATTTGTTGCACAACAACCAACCCATTAGATGGCTGAAGAAGATTCTCCATTCATTTTCCATCCATTTTCCAACCGTTTCAGATAGCGACATAACTGCAGTTATAATAGAATCAATTTAACATTAAACTGACCCTAAAATTAAGCTTCGTTTTGTTATCTAGTTGCTAGTTTCTCTTAAATTAGTTGTTTGCCGTTAGTTATTTTCCCTCTGGCACCACAGCCTTGTGTGTTTCACATTCATAGTTCAGTCTCCCTGGAGGTTGGACGCAAAGATTTTTGATGACTTCTCTCCAGGAGCTCATGCAGACACATTGAGACAGATGTCACTCACACTGGTCCTTTGTGGATGAGTGGTCTGTGTAGGGTAGCACAGTGACAGACAGACAAGTGAGTGTGAGGTCATGTCTTCATAGGAAACAAGGTAATCAACACCTCTGCAGGTGCTGTCACCACACAAATTAAGCCTCATCATTATCATCATCATCATCATCATCATCATTGAGGCCCTGAGCTTTCATTCATGTTTGTGTGTGGTTTTAACATGCATGAACTCATGTAAGCTCACACACTGCTGGCATGACAGAATATGACAGAGACACAATAGCAAAGAGAGGCGCTTAACACCCTGTGCATGTAAGTGTGTGATATGTTTGTGTGTGTGAGCAGCCAGGCAGAGCAGCTTAATGACATCCTATAGCTCACAGTTAGAGATTTAACAGCAACCCTGTCTGACATTCTCCCTCTCTCTCCTTCAGTAAACCTTTCCAAATTACAAGGGCAGCAGGGAATCACCCAAAAATAGCCCTCGGTCCGTCCTCTTCTCCTCCTCTTCAGCGTTAAGCTGATTTTACCCAACAGCACTTACATAAAGCTACTCAGAGCAAAGACACATACCACATACAGCCTCCAATGAAAACCTCACATCTCCACCTCATAGAAAGTGTCAAAGCCAAAGCTGTGATTCTTTCATTCCATGGTAAAAAGTGTGTTATATCATAATGTTTGTATATAGCTTTAATGTCCCTGGTTAAGCGTTTAAAATGCTTTTTGTTTGTGTGGTTTTACAAGGCTTTTCAATCACTTCAACATCCAACATGCCGCTCATCCCCTGTCTAAGGTATAAAATCATATCTGCTTGTATTGTGCAGTGTTCAGCCTTTAAACTCACAGACCTACAGTGTTACTCAAACTGGACTACCTGGAACACATTTCATTGTCTCGCCAACACACAGCCCCTTGTGTTGTTTTAGTCCAGCACTGTTGTCAGACTTGATGCCCGATAAGACTCTTGATTTGGATGAAAATCAAATAGAAATAATGTAGCTTATAGATCCTGTGACGATGGTCCAAGACCAGGAACATGAGTCAGATTATGGGTCCCCTGCTGGTTATGACTCACAGAAGCCAGTTTATGATTCAGTGAGGCCATTTGGGAGGTCAAACAGCGGCTAAAGGTGGATTTCATACAAACGGTCCTGACCTGCTCATTGTCAGCTAACACTTTGTCTTCTGTCTCCCCAACTGTCATTATAGCTACCACACACACACACACACACTCTTATATTATCAGAGCCCTTTCTAGAAATAGCCCACAATAGCACAGATAAATATCAGTGCTTGTTGGCCAGATGACTTGTAGTGAAAGGAATGTTTGTTGTGCAGAGAAGAAAAGTAAAGATTACACAAAAGAGGAAGTGACAGACGCTGCAGGGATGCAATGAAGGAAAGCGAGATATTAAATGAAGGATGCCAAAGAAAGAGGAGGCAAACATTGTGAATAAAGGAGATCTGGGTCAGAGGAGGATAAAAAAGAACAGAGGGAGAGATAGAGAGAAGGCTGAGGAGTGGGGAGACGACTGATGGAGAGGTCTGTCTCTGGCAATGTTTCCAGCTCAGTTTCATTCAAAATGATTTAAAACAGAAGAGGAAGTCTGTGACCCAGCAGGTACAGTTCCTCCTGTCCACATGTCACATGTCCTTGAGCAAGTACTAAAGCCCAGATTGTTCCTGATGGTTGGCCTGTATCTCATGTGGAGGCTGCAGCCAATACTGTGTTGTAAACTGTATAAATATAGTCCAATTTACTGGACATGGCTTTCATCCTTCCTGACTGAAAATATTCCCAGCAATCCTAGACCCTGACCTTTGACCTCCAGAACTTAAACTGATTATATTACTCACTAATTACTATTGTTGTTTTTTTTACATCAGCATGTTCTCAAACAATGGTCTGTGCCATATTTCAAGAAAAGTAATTCATTTTTTATGCATTTTCCAAAAAAAGTCCAGCACATCATGTAAATGTTTGTTACATGCATACAAGTTTTTAAATTAACTTCACAGCAGTTTGGTGAGGTTTCGACAACAAAACAACTTGGTGTGTTTGGGTTAATATCTATCCATTTTCTACCGCTTATCCTCTCATAGGGTCATGGGGGGGCTGGAGCCTATCCCAGCTGTCTTAGGGCAGAAGATAGGGTACACCCGGGACAAGTCTCCAGTTCATCACAGGACACATAGAGACAGACAACCACTCACATTCACATTCATACCTACGGTCAATTTAAATTAACCAATTAACCTAATCCCCATGCATGTTTTTGGATGGTGGGAGGAAGCCAGAGTACCCGGAGAGAACCCACACAGACACGGGGAGAACATGCAAACTCCACACAGAAAGGCCCCGGGCCGGGATTCGAACCCGGTACCTTGCTGTGAGGCGACAGTGCTAACCACTACACCACCGTGCCGCCCGGTTTGGGTTAACATAATGAATAAAATTATAATAGTGGCATGAGTTACGTGTGTAAGTTATGTGACTACTAACATTGATTTCTGGTATCACACGGGACATAAATACCAGTGTTACCAACTCATCAACCCCGACCAATCGGCGCAGAGAATTAAAAAAATCACTGTTGTTATATTTGTCAATAAAACATGCCGCCATTGTTGCTCAAACAAAAAGAAACCAGATTATAACTGTAATTGTTAGCCTTTGCTTCAATTAGCATAAAACATAACATAAGTTTAAACTCTGTTGGGTCTTGGGAGTTGTAGTTAAAGCCAATTTTCAGTCAGCTTTGTAAGATTCAGTTAATTTCTCATCACAGTCCACCTGGCTCTGCAAAAGGGAAACACACAGCACTGTTCCAGCCAATCAGCAAGAGAGGTGTTGGTGCACAGGACAGGGAGGGGAAAGGTGATGCACAAAGAGAAGAGGCAGTGGAAACCAGTGGAATGTAAATCTTGAGGGGTTTATTTGGGTGTAGAGTTCAAATATCAACGTCTTTTCTCCAGAATCACTGACACCATCTTTAATAGACTTTACCTTGGGCTTGTCCCTTTGACTTTATTATCAAAGAAGAAGAGCTCCAACTGTCAGATGCATAATATTATCAATGGCAGAACAGCAATAGCCCAGTTTAGTCAATCAGTTCACACACTGTGAACCACATTATCCACAATAGCACACTGAATCACTGAGTTGCATCTAACCTCCTGTAACGTTTTTTTCTACCCAGTTGACTGATAAACGTAAGTTTGTCCTTGTGCTGTCCTTCAGCATTATGCACATCAACTGGCTCAAGGCCAACAAAGACATTAATTTATTTCTTATGTTTTCATTTGCCTTGAACACAAAAGCTTGTTTTGGTGTTGAAATCAAGAAATAGCTTTGATAAAAAAGAATTACACTTCATTTCACGACAGGTCATTAAATTAATCAGTACCAAGGCTAAGACTTATTATATTGTCTCTTCATTTTCTAACCAAGTAAACAAATAATTAACTGTGAAGTTATTTAATACTATGTGTCCCTTAATGTGATACATTTCAGGCTAATGAAGCAGAGAGTTAATTAGCTTTCTGAATCTTTACACTGAACTTCCCTAATGGGGATCAGTAAAATATACTATTGTTATTATTTTTTTAATTGGATTGCATTTGGCTGGTGATGACACTGTTTCTCATCATGTCATCTTATCACACTGTTGTTCCAAGGTGAAAGAGAGGAGGGAAGAGTCAGCAGCAGTTCCTGCTTATGCTAATACTGTTCAAATTTATTGCTTTGTCAAATAAACATGAAACCTGGTCTACACTTTCCATTTAGTCATGCTGTTTACACACAGTAACTAGTTATACCTATGAAATGTATTTCACAGTAATTCATATTTATAGTCTATGAATATGTCCCTCTTGCTGCCTTATGGCCCTGACCTCTGACCCCTGAAGGTTTGTTCTGTGCTATGTGACTCCTTTCTATGTTCAGCAGCATTAACTTCTCTGGTCTGTTGGATCAGATCACCAGGACCAGCCTTCACTCCCACCTGCATCAGTGATCCTTGTCCTCTCATGACCCTGTCTCTGGTTCACCACTGGTCCTTCCTTGGACCACTTTTGATAGATCCTGACCACTGCAGACCAGGAACAGACCACCAGAGCTGCAGTTCCTCGAGACATGACTGTTCTTGTCTTTTTCTTCTTCTTCTTCTTGTCAAACTCACTCAAATCTGGATGCTCTAACATCAACTCTGAGGACTAAATGTTCATTTGTTGCCTTATATATCCCATTCACCTCTCAGTGGTGATAATGTTATATTTGATCCGTGTACAGTATTCACAGTGCTTCACTTTTTCCACAGTATTCATAGCCTTAGATCAAGTCTTTGTTGATGCACCTTTGGCATCATTTACAGCCTCCAGTCTTTTATGAATATGATGCCTCCAGCTTGGCTCACCTCTCTTAAGACAGTTTGGTCCATTCCTCTTTGCAGCTCCAGCTCCATCAGGTTGGATGGGAAGTGTTGGTGCTCAGTCATTTTCAGATATCTAAAGAGATGTTCAGATCCCAGTCTGGCTCTGGCTTGACCACTCAAGAACATCCACAGAGTTGTCCTGAAGCCTCCTTTCATATCTTGGCTGTGTGTTGAGGGTCGCTGTCCTGCTGAAAGATGAACCATCACCTCAGTCTGAGGTCCAGAGCTCTGGAGCAGCTTTTCATCCAGGATGTCTCCTTACATGGCTGCATTCATCTTTCCCTCTATCCTGACTAGTCTCCACTTCCTCACAGCATGATGCTGCCTCCACCATGCTTCACTGTAGGGATGGTGTTGTCCTGGTGATGAACGCTGCCTGGTTTCCTCCAAACATGACGCCTGACATTCACACCAAACGGTTCAATCTTTGTGTCATCAGACCACAGAGTTTAGTTTCTCATGGTGTGAGAGTCCTTCAGGTGCATTTAGTCAAACTCCAGGTGGGCTGCCAAGTGCTTTGTACTAAGGAGTGGCGTCTCTCTGGACACTCTACCATACAGACCTGATTGATGGATCACTGCAGAGATGGTTGTTCTTCTGGAAGGTTCCCCTCTTTCCACAGAGGAACGCTGGAGCTCTGACAGAGTGACCATCTTGGTCACCGCTCTGACTAGTACCCTACTACTTGATCGCTCAGTTTAGACGGCTTTCTATTTGTACCCTTCCCCAGATTTCTGCCTTTGACTTCCTGCTTGGTTTGTGCACTGACATGCAAATTCAACTGAATTTACCACAGATGGACTCCAGTTAGGTGTAGGAACATCTCAAGGATGATCAGTGGAAACAGGAAGCACCTGAGCTCAATTCTGAGTTTAATAGCAATGGCTGTGAAGACTCATGTACATGCAGTGCTGTAGTCTGGTTTATTCTAGTTCCACACCTCCCTCGGTACACGGCCCGTCCTGGAGCAACACCTGTCCCTCACCACCCTAGGTCCGGCTTCGAGACTCTTTTGTGGGCAGCAGCTGTAGTGTCCCCCAAAGCGAAGAAACAGCAAAGGCAGCAGGCTTACAGAAACAGTGAAACAGTATAATTTGTCTTTTGTTTCTCCTCTTCCCTTCTTGTTGGACCGACATAAGATTCCCACCATACAACTTCACTTCCAGTTGGGTTAGGTCCACGTCGCGCTTCACGGAAGCCCCTATGGTCCAAATGTTCCCACTTCGTAACACAGAGGAGGCAAATTTATGAAAGGGAAAATGAAAGTCACAAAATAATGCTGATACACATTGCACATTTGTAGTGATTATACGGTAATTCCAGACGTTTTCTAGTGGGTATATGGCATATACCTGTGTAGACTGCACCACCGTTTTTCATTTTTAATAAATTTGCTAACATTTTCAAAAAACTGATATGTAGGATTCTGAGGAAAAAAATAATTTATTCCATTTTGGAATAAGGCTGTAACATAACAAAATGTTGTACTTTCTGGATGTGCTGTATATTATATAGTATATTTGTATATACATATACATCCATTGTAAGTTGGTCTAATTTGATTTATTTGTCATGTAACATTCATCATCATCAACAACACAGTTTCTGGAAATATATTGAAAACGCTCAGTCCACAGAGGAATACACACAGCTCATTCAGAAAATTGTGTCATCACTGATCTACAATATTTTGACCATTTCCCATGGATCCAAGCTGTTCCCTGGCAACGCAGTTCCATGGTAGTTTTCTTGCAGTTCCATTGATAATCATTAAAAAGGACCATATCAGTCAGTATGAGGAACATGACAGCATGTAAACATGTAAACCTGAATCTGAAAATGAACACAATATGGGACCTTTATGGAACACACTTTTAGTGAAGACAGAACTTTATTTTGAAAAGAATGTATACAAGTAATGAGTGGAAATTGGTGCATTAAGCTGGACATTCACAGGAAAACGCATTGAAAATGAGGAATAACTTTTCATAAGATATCATACAAACCGTATAACATAACAAAGAGAATATGTTGGTTTAGTTACTGTCATGATTCTATTGAATTTGCATCAGCACATCAATTCATTTTAATGCAGTTCAGCTCCAAATACAACCTTGACATGCAGGAGAACCTGATGCCAGCCTGCCAACACGTAAAGTTAACGAGGTGTATTTATGGTCTGGACTGACGCTGAGATAAGCACAGTAACTATCTGTCTATTGTTACCATGACATCAACTGCATGACACTGGGACTAGTATAGCACACAAACAAACACTAAGCTCATGACAGGCAGATGAGTCAGAGTTCACCACCTGTTGCTCATTGTGAGGCAGACATGGACAGATAAGAAGAAGAATGGATGAAGTGAGTGAAAAATAAACTACGTAGAGAGCAACAAGGGTGTAAATGTGGGTTCAGAGGTCCTTCCATCATCTTCAGAATAACTTAATCAGGTGTATGAAGCTTGTAATAATCCATATTTGTTGGGATGTGTCATTCAGCACTGTTTGGTGGTTACAGTTGACTTTGTGTTTCTCATATTTAGTTCACCCCCTTTATGCCAAGTGATGAACTGATGATTATGTCACCATAATTAATGTACCATAAAGGCCAAGTTAACAGTGGCTCAGTCCCATTAAAGTGACAGTGAAAGTTACAGTTACAAGTTACAGCTTCTTCATCATCACTGCATACTGTGACTCAGTGATCCTTGACTTTTCCTGTAGCACCACCGACTGGTCACTTATTTTTGTGAAATATTTCAACATCCACAGGATGGGCAATACTTTGGTGTATGCTAAAACTAAAAATACACAGAATGGGTAATAAACACGTGGAGGTGGATTAATTGTTACTTGGCCCGACAGATAATGGAAAAGTAAGTGTGTATTTAAAACACACTCTTCACTGATAAATCTCAAAGTACTTCAGTAAATGCCTCCAGTTCTAATCCTCTTGGCCTCTTCCTCTCCACAGCTGATTGGCTCAATCATCGGTCGCCAGGGCACCAAGATAAATGAGATCCGGCAGGTGTCGGGAGCTCAGATTAAAATTGGCAGTCAGATCGACAGCACCAGTGACCGCCATGTCACCATCACAGGCACGCCGATAGCCATCAACCTGGCTCAGTACCTGATCACTTCATGGTAAGTATCTAAATAAAGGCACAAAACATCTGCTGACGTGTTGCTAATGATTCACTCCACCTCCTTACTAAAGACAGACTGCCACAGCACCAACCAACTCCACTCTGGGAAAGTAAGATTTTTTAGATGTGTTTTTTGATGAATACCCAGATGAGAGACAGGACTGAGATTAGAGACTAAAATAACACCTGTCAAGCTTTCTTCACCAAATTGTTATGTTCAATCATTTCATGCACTCAGTAACAGAGAAAACTGGACTAATCCACTGTGGACATAACCTTTAAGAGTGTCTGATACTGAGTCAGTGCAATTCTTCACATTAACAATAATATTGTGCTGTACACTGTTGATAGTTTGATATGCACAGCTGTTATCTTTTCCACTAGATTATCAAATTCACCAGAGAACAAAATGATATTAAAATAACTGAACTAATTTATTCTCACCATGTTCTCACCAACAAGGGCTGTTGTACAGGCCGTCCCATAAACAGATCAGGACAAACACTGTGTGGAAAATACATGTGATGCACACTGAGGCTCCATGTGACGTAGTTTAAAGAGCAAGCAAGTCTGTGTAGAGAGGAGGTTGGGGTCTATGGATGAGTCAACCTAACCTAACCTAAACCACAACCTTTTCCTCAACCTAATCAAGTTGTTTTGTTTGAATTCTTTACTGTTAATTACCATGGGTCCATATGTGATGAGGTGTGGGATGAGGATGAGCCAAAAGCTGTGTTAAAAACTGAGAGATCTGACCAGCCTGGTTTCCAGTCCTCAGTGGGACAGTAGTCTTAAATTAACACACTGCAGCTCTGGATTCTGGACTCTCTAGCAGCCAGTCACGTGTGAAGCATCTTCACCAAGCTTCAAGCAAGTCATGATAGTTTGTTACTTAAAGGGACAGTGTGTGCTATTTGGTGCAAAACCAAGGTTATGCTGTTTGCCTCACTCAGAGGAAATCCATACCATAATATCAATACTTTAGGAGCAGTGGAAGTCAGACGGCAGATGGCGATGCCATGGTTTAGTACTCTGCAGCTCACGGTACTGCAGGTTCTCAAACCTGTCAGAGAACTACGGTGGCCTTCAGATAGCATAAAAATCTGAAATTCTCTTTCTAGATTCAGTGTTTGGTTTGTCCATCCTGGGCCACAATACGGTGGCCCAGGATGGAATGTGTGGAATATTATAGTTTTAATTACGTTGCCATTTAAGATTGTTGCATACAAAACTAGATTACAGTATTTTGATGTAAAATACCCCCCAAATTAATGCAAAGTTTATTGACAGAAATTCATTGACAACAAGTTTGATTTTGTTTGTAATTTTCCAAAAAAACATTTTACTATTTTACTATCCTGTGCTTTTCTCTTAGCATAATTGACACTTAGTTCTAGTGATTATTATTTTGTTGCTTTTTCTATTTTGTGACTGTGTTTGGATAAAATTATGGTTAATATTCTGACAGGTTTTGCTTTTTTTGCTTTTGTTAAAGCTGCTTAAAGTTACAGTCATGGTCAAAAGTTTACATACACTTGTAAAGAACATAATGTCATGGCTCTCTTGAGTTTCCAGTTATTTCTACAACTCTGATTTTTCTCTGATAGAGTGATTGGAACAGATACTTCTTTGTCACAAAAAACATTCATGAAATTTGGTTCTTTTATGACTTAACTGAAAATGTGACCAAATCTGCTGGGTCAAAAATATACATACAGTAATGCTAATATTTGGTTACATGTCCCTTGGCCATTTTCACTTCAGTTAGGTGCTTTTGGTAGCCATCCACAAGCTTCTGGTTGAATCTTTGACCACTCCTCTTGACAGAATTGGTGCAGTTCAGTTAAATTTGTTGATTTTCTGACATGGACTTGTTTCTTCAGCATTGTCCACATGGTCTCAACGGGGTTTAAATCAGGACTTTTCTAAAACCTTAATTCTAGCCTGATTTAGCCATTCCATCACCACTTTTGATGTGTGTTTGGGATCATTGTCCTGTTGGAACACCCAACTTCACCCAAGACCCAACCTTCAGTCTGATGATTTTAGGTTATCTTGAAGAATTTGAAGGTAATCCTCCTTCTTCATGATCCCATTTACTCTCTGTAAAGCACCAGTTCCATCAGCAGCAAAACAGCCCCACAGCATAATACAACCACCACCGTGCTTGACGGTAGGCATGGTGTTAAAGGCCTCATCTTTTCTCCTCCAAACATATTGCTGGGCATTGTGGCCAAACAGCTGGATTTTTGTCACGTCTGACCACAGAACTTTCCTCCAGAAGGTCTTATCTTTGTCCATGTGATCAGCAGCAAACTTCAGTCGAGCCTTAAGGTGCTGAGTCCATGGTGATGCAAAACATGTTTGACTGTGGACACTGACACCTGTGTTCCAGCAGCTTCTAATTCTTGGCAGATCTGCTTTTTGGTGGTTCTTGGTTGACTCTTCACCCTCCGGACCATTTTTCTCTCAGCAGCAGGTGATAGTTTGCATTTTATTCCTGATCGTGGCAGTGACAAAACAGTGCCATGCTCTTTATACTTACAAACAGTTGTTGGGACTTACTGGGGTCTTGGGACCTGCAGCTGCTTTGAAATGGCTCCAAGTGACTTTCCTGACTTGTTCAAGTCAATGATTCACTTTTTCAGATCCGTGCTGAGCTCCTTTGACTTTCCCATTGTAGCGTTTGTAGCTGTCGTCACTCATGATCACTCACAAGAAGTTAAGAGGCCATGCTATGAAGCTCATTTCATTGACACAACTTTCTAAGTCACCAAAATTGCTAATTCATGTTGCTGTATGTATATTTTATGACCCAGCAGATTTGTTTTATTAAATGACATCATTCACACACCATCATGTGAGCAGTGCAAGTATGTATCATATGATGATATATACAGTATATATATATATAGATAGTAGTTATTTATTTTCTCCTTCGTCCTACTGTCTTATCAGGATCTCAATATGAGAAACACAAGACTACTACTACTACTACTGTCAAGCAGGATTAATACAAGTTACCACCACCGTAAATATGCAAATTCCTTACTCGACTCTGGCCAAAATTGATATTTCACTTCCCCCTCCGCCTGTCACTGACGGGAGAATATCACACGTACACACAGAGTGTATACAGATAGGTCAGCCTCAATTCAGTCTGAAATGTCAGGTCAGGAGAGGTGAGTCTCATGCTGAAGTATCAATGACAAATCCTTTCTTTTCCATTAGATGTTTTTTTTCCCAGTCAACAGAGAGATAAAACTACCTGTCAAAATGTATCCAATGTCTTCTCTCAACAACTGATCACAGAACTGCAGCTAAATGCACACTACAAACTAAACTCATTGTGTGAGAAGCTTATAGTTGTGTTTTGTAGTCTATTCAACAGAAAATATCACTGTGTACAACACTGGCCTTTTTAATCTGCTACATTTATCTAACACTAATTGCATTTCAGATTAAGGGCCTTATTTAAGAAATCTAGATCACATTGTTTAAAGTTCATTTAGGGCATCTTGCTCCACTCCTGCTAGTTAGACAGCACATTATCTGAGCACAAAGTAAGGCACAGGCTGTGCTTGTTGACATTCATAATGATAATTTTGCAGGGGTAGACTGGGACTATTATTTAAAAGTGAGTAATAATAACAGTAATAATACTGATTATAAAAGAAGTGACGAACTTTTTTAACTCCTTAAATTATATTTTTGGAGAGGGAACCACTGGACAAACCTATATAACAGTATAGAAAGTAGTTCAAACACAAAATATACTATTTACATATCAGTGTTAATCTAATAATGTAATATAATAATAATAATAATAATAATAATAATAATAATACAAGAGTTCCATTTAATCATTCACAATAATTTTGTATTTTTACTTAATGCAGGTTTTTTACTCATAATTGCTGCACCAAGTACAGCAATTATGATTAGACTGAGTCTAGGATAATACATGGTCACAACTAGCTGCATTACATTTGTACTTCTTCTATTAAGATAGAAGATTGAGTCCTCTATACCTCAGATGCAATGAGCCCTATCATGCTCAATGTGATGCTCTGGCATGTCTGTATATAAAGCTGCCCATCTGCGAACATCAAACACACTGCAAGTCATTATTCACGTCCCTGGTCTTCACTATGAGACATCCTGTTGAAATACTGCTGATGGGTGATTTGGATTGTAATGCATTTACATTTAAAAGAGGAAACACTGCACCATCGATAAATCATTTCACTGCATCTATTGAGGCAACAGTGGCACCACATTTATCTGACAGCTTTACTTACTTTAATTCATTTTCACACAAAGAGTTTGCAATGTTTTGTTATTTATTAAAAACCCAACAGTTTATAATGGATTATGATGAGTTTTGGGACAAAACAAACATTGTGTAGCTTTTTGTCATTAGTACAGCATTTCTTGCTGTTTTCATGTTGGGATGAGGCACTTGAAGTGTCTCATTCACCAAGCTGTGTGGGTGTGACTGTGTCATCACCATTCATATTAATACAACTAATCTGTTTATGATAAAACTGTTTACTAGAGCACAACGCTCTTCACTGATTTATATTGACAATTTTGCTCTCAAAGTACAGCAGACTGATGCATTTCATATTTGTTTTTTTTTTTGTGAAAAAGATAAAGAAAGAAATAGTTGTTTCTTTCATATTTTTGTATTTATATATTGCAGTTAGGTGGTCTGTTTACAGAAATGGATTATAATTTTAATAAGTATGTTTTCTTAAGGGTATAATTACATAGTGCTGAATGAGCCGTTTATATCTAAATAGGAGCAGGTCCTCTTCAGTGAGCCGGCCACCAAGTTCTACCCAACTGACAAACCAAACACTGGTTCTAGACTAGATGCTGCCAAATCCTACACATTGTACCTCTGATTTACAGATAAATCGCAGATTTAGTCGACTAAAATTGGATGATACCCAAAACAATTGAGACAATGAAATATGACTAAAACCAAATGAATTAACACTGCAGAAGATGGTGGTTTACAGCGTACACATGCCAAACAAATACATGGGCATGGGAGGGTCGGAGGGGCCCAACAGAAGAACATCTGGACCTTCTCATAGCTTAATCTGATCATGCTCCGAAATGTTTCACATCCTGTTCCTACTGCAGTGAAGCATCATATCACCTGTTTCAAGCACATTTTCTGCATTGGTATGCTGACGCCTTTTTCTGGTGCAGTCACACAACATATGTGCACACATGCAGAACTCTGAATGGGGTGTTTGCTCTGTGTGGTTTCGTCTGTGACAAGTGGATTCTGAGCGCAACTCTCCTTTATCTGCTCTCGATTAGTCATGCCTTGGAGCTCAACCCCTCTGGACATTCGTTTGCAATCAGGGTCAAACAGAAACACTCCCTCCACGGCGTGGAGAGGAAGGGAAGGAGCCACAACATCAATGAGTGTTTCCATTTGAGTCAACCTTCATTTGGCTGATGCATTTGTGATGGTCTCCACTGAATCTTTAGTTGTAGAGAGTGGATTACTATGGCACAGTAGCTCTAGCCAACATTAACACAGTATGCACTAATTGAGAGCTACAATAGATTGTGCAAACACAGATGGTAATTTTGCTGTTTGATGGTTGTTGATTGAACCTTAAGAAAGAAATTAAAGAAAAATACCTCTGTTAACCTATTATTCATAAGGTAACATAAATTTACAGCATCTGAGTTTAACAGACTAGCAGTGTGTGTGAATGAGGTGTAGGCTATTTGTTACTTAATGTTGCTGAGTTTGTATTGCAGCTGTAACAGCTCACTGTTTGTAACAGTTCAGTTTCATGCTTCTTTCCTTCTTGTACATCAGTCTCACTGTCTTCAAACACAGTAAATCTGTGTCACCTGTCACGGTGTCACGGTGCACAGAAATCTGCTGAATCACTGCTGTTTCAAACAGTCAAATGTTTCCCTCTTTACACCACAAAGCATGATGTGATCTGCTTCTTATCTGGAAAAGGAACTGCAGAGTCATGCTGGTGTGAATTTGTGCACATTCATGTCTCACATTCAAGCCTGATGCAGGTCTGTGAAGTTTGGCCAAAAAGCTGAAAGGCCTCCTAAAACCTCCACAATCAAGCCTGACAAACAGCTTATGATGACTTCTTCCTATGCAAAGGAAAATATAAGTTGACTCAGCTCAGTCGTCAGAACAAAATGTTGGTACTGTATCTCTGCAAACCACGCATACATTGAATGTGTACGCTTTTACTTTCGGTCACAGGTCAAGTGGTGATTGGCCGATGGACGGGTCAGATTAACACAAGCAGCTGTTCATGTCCCGAGTGAAACCAAAAGCTGGCTTAATTCTTGACTTGCATGATGTTACGTAATCAGTGCTGGTTGTTATTTATTCATGCTCGATGCAGTTGTTCAGATTACATTATTATGTTACGTCAGACTTTCACCCATGCTGACTTTGTGTTATATAACACAACATAAAAAGTCCTAAGAGTGTGTTATGTTGTTGTTTTATTACATTATCCATGTGTCCTTATGTGCATTTCTGCCACTGTCACGGAAGGCTGATAAGAAATATATTTATGAAAAATATTTTTGTTTCAGAAACGTCCACATTTAATGTAAATACTTTTTTTTCCTGGTGATTGTGTTGCATCTGCTTCGTCATTGTGCATATGATGTATCCAGCTAAATCTTGATCGACTGAAGGAAAATTCTTATTATTGACAGAATATTTACAGAAATGTCACTAAGAGCTACAGGTCCACTCCCCTTTTCAAGCTAGCCCACGTTTGTGATTTTCATTGATGTCACTAACGCTGAGTTTTTGTCACATTAAAAAAGTCTATAAATCAAATTGCTTGTATCATTTAACAACACAATGCAACAAAATGATGTTGTTAACACTGAACAGCTAAAGCCCCCTGATGTTTTGTGTCTAGCTCAGAGTCACTGGTACTGGTCCAGTGCAGGCAGTAGGATCCGTTTTGTTTCGAATATGAAAACCCTGGCAGAATAATGAGAGACCATGTTAAGCATGCTAACCTGGACGTGGAGTGGGACTTCAGCTCTCTGAAAGAGTAACTCGGTTTAGTTTTTTTCTGCTTCTTTTTCCTGTTTTTTGAACCAGCATTATCTCTGACAAAGCTTCCATCCTAATATATCTATAATGGTTTTGTTCCCTCCTCCCTAAGCCCCCTCCCAAGCCATCACCCCAACTTATACAGCACACCCCCCATCCGTACAGCGAACTCCCCTACAGTACTCTGTTGCAACCACCAGCAAAACACACCTGTCTTATGATTTTTGTTTTGTCAGATTTCCGTTATTTCATTTTTACTCTCCAGAATATCCTGTTTGTTTTTTTGGCTTTAATTTGATTTTATTTTAACATGTCTTTTATTTAACCCTCTAACCCTTCTCCATCCAAAATTCCCTCTCCCTTACCCCTTTCCTCTCCTCCCTCCACCCTCCAACCCTTCCCTCCACCTCCCTCCCTACCTCCCTCCCCCCCTCCAGTTTAGAGACCGCCAAATCCACCGCCCAGTCCTCCTCCATGCCGTCTCCCGTTGACCTGACCATGAGCTTCACCCAGCCTGCTCCCCCTGCCTCGTCCTCCTCCTCCTCCCCTCTGGCAGCGATGGGCGCCACCCTGCCCCATGCTCAAATGCTGGGCGCTCCCTACGCCCTCCCCCTCTCCAGCCTCCTGGGAATGAAGTCATTCCCTTACCTGGCACTCTCCACCCCTCCTGCCTCAGCAGCGGCGGCAGCTATCGGGGCTCCTGTGTTGCCGGGTTCGATGCAGACGGCGGCGACGGCAGCCGTTCCAGTTCAGGCTCATGCAGCGGCAGCCCTGGCGTCCTACACTGCCAAGATCTCATCCTCAGCCAATGGGATGAAGAAGCCAGAGAGACAGAAGTTTGCGCCGTACTAATGGTGGACGGGTTTGCATCAATAAGGTAGCTTGTGGGGAATGAGGCTGGTGTTCAGATGGAAGGGCACTTTGATTTCGCTTCTTTTACACTCTTTACTTATTACTCCCTCACTTCTCACTTCCTTTTCTTCCTCTGCCTCTACACTTACTCCTTTCTTCTTGATCGATCAAAATGTCAAAGTGGGATAATTGGAACGTGTATGGTTTCAGATGTGACAAATCAGATTCCTCCGTGGGTCGTGCATCGCTCAGAGCCCATGGAAACACCTTAAGAAGGAGCCACTAAAGGGTAGCTACTAATGCTGCTGTGTCATTTTACACACATGCTCAGTCACGAACGGCTACTGGTCATTTCCTCTGCAAACTCACACAAACAGCCATGATTAACTCAGAACCTGCTGCTGCGCTCTGTTAACTGATCCCAGTTAAGGACTCTGTGTGACAGCCACACACCAGATTGCAGTGGCAGGGGCTCATGGGTAATCAGAAATGCAATGAGCGAGGCTGTCGAATTTTCACGCTGATATCTGTCTAAGCTCCACATGGGAACAATAAATTAATCAACCGATAGAAGATGAAGACATAACGCCCTCTATCTTGCTTTATTGACCTTTTCTACGCCTTTTTCTTTGAGTGGAAATTTTAAAAGTTTCATAAGTGCTTAAATCTGTCAGGTAACTCCTGATCCTGACGGTGAGTGCTAATTATTTGGTATCATATGGGATGTTTTTCTCAGTGGTGGTTAAAAGACAATCCTGTACAGCAGCTTCTGAGGGTGATGGATCACTACACAGCTTATGTGATGCTGTATTTTAGTGTTTCTATGGCATCGCTTGTGAAATAAAAGCTGCATGTTTAGGTACAGATATTCACTGGTCAAGAGAGTACTCAGGGTTGCTGACTCCTCTCTACTCAGTCCTTGTAGATAAATGGTCTTCAACACAGCCATACTGTAATGCAGAAAGTCAGTTTATATATGTCTCATTTTAGTCATGACACACACACACACACACACACACACAAACCCATGGCTGCCTTTATGTCTCTGTGTGAAGGTACAGTATTTTAATCCAGGTTAAAGATAAGATCTCCTGGTTTAGTAAGTAAGTCACCTTCAGTGCTGAACCAACACATGCTCTATTTATCTCAAATATCCTCCAGCATCATTTCCTTCACTTTAACTGGACTCTTTGTCTCTCACTGAGTTCACTACTTTTCACCATTTTGAACAGGAGTGAGGAATTTAAACTGAATTCACTTTTTTAGACCAAATTTGAGCCAGAACACTGGAATTCACTGAGAAGTCAGAAATGACAAACCACCAAAACATTTTTCTGCTCAGGAATGACAGGAAATAACTGGAATTTTTTTTATCTATCAAAAAATGATATTAAAAATTAATATGCTTTGATATTTTTATGATTTTCTGTCAAACAGTATATTTCATAATTCCTGGATAACAACTATAATAATATTTTAGCATTAAAGATATGATTTGATTAAAAAGCTTGCACATATTGGTGGATTAACAATTATGGAAACATTGAAAGTATTTTGATAATCAGTTAGTTTAAGGGCAAACGCCTTACACTGGGTTGTGGTCTAATGCATTTGTTACTGTACACTGTATCCTCACATTGATTTGACTGGAGAACCGTACCATTAGGTTTGAACCTGCCCTGAGAATGACAGAATATCCTGTAACCTGGTGGAGTTTTGGAGAAAATATAATGGTGCTTTTCCACAGGCCCGGTACGGTACGGCATGGCTCTACACAGTTGTGGTGCTTTTCCACTAGTACCTGGTACTAGGTACTTTTTTCTGTACCTCCTCAGCCCTGGGTCCAAGCGATCCGAAGCGATCTAAAGGTGACGTCAGGTGACTGCCTTCCACTGATTGGCCAACGAGTGTCGTCATTGCAAGTGTCTGACTAGACTGTAAAAGCCAAACACAATTCGACCCTGCCATTTTTAAAACGGGCAACTGTTTTTATTGTTACATGAGAAAATTACATTGCTTTTGATTGCTTACATGATCAGTTTTTCAGTGTTTGATCAGTGTTTGTGATAGTAGTGTCGTTCTTCTTCCTGGTGTTCTGTGTCACATGTAAATACAGTTTCACGCTGCCGTATGACGACCCCGTCCACGCTGAGGAGATACTATGAGGTACTCAATTGTAATGGAAAAGCAACAAAACTGAGCCGTGCCGTACCGTACCGTGCCGTGCCATGCCGTTACTGTGTTGTGGAAAAGCGCCATAAGTTAAGTGTAACTTCACTCTGAGATGCTAAAAGCTATGTGGGCAAGTGGCTGAGAGATGAAACCAGACCCACTTCTACATGACAAAAGAGTCAATGCGGTAGTTTGGAAAACAGCCATATGGGGATCACAGGGCACTGAAACAGAAGAAGAAGAAGAAGAAGAATTCCTTTTGTTGATCCCTCAATGAGGGAAATTACATTTCACTCTGTTAGTGTATATTTTTTTCATTTGCACATTACACACACAAGTTATGAAACAAACACATGCACATGGATTAGAGGAGAGGTGTCAGAGTGAGGAGGCTGCCCCTTATCCAGGCCGCCCCAAATGAGATGAATTTACTGAATATCAGACCAGATGTGCTGATGGCTTAATGTCCAGGCTGCAGAATGGAGATAACAGGCTTGCTTTGTGTTGTGATGTGATTCTTGGTTTTGAAAGGTGTAACAGTGATAGACAGACAATAAGAACGTCTAATGTTATAAAAAAAAAATGTCTCTGTATGCTGTCACCTATAGTTCTGACGAAGGAATTCTTAGGAATCGGCCATGCAAAATATCCAAACTATCCCCGCTGGTGTGAGTGTTTAAGGCTGTCACATCGATCTTTTCCAATAATCCCACGTTGTCGGTTTGTTCGAGTCTTTATTCAGGACCTGGTTTCGTAGCTGTGCCCGTATCAGAGGGACTGTGTTGGGGTTGGCTGGCTGGTTGTAGCTACTGTATGATGATACTGGTGTTAAAGGTTATTTGGGCCACACAGCCTGTAAAAGCCATAAAGACTATTCAGCTTTTCCCTCCTTTCCTGTGTCCTTCTCCCCTTTGTCCCCTACTCCTTATCCTATTGTATACTCTCATATTTATTAACTAATATGAAATATTCCCTCAGAGAGTTTATATATCACTGTCACTAACACTGAGCTGAACAACTCGGCTTTTGTATACAATGATGTCTACTTGTAAATGACTTTCTGCTTCCTGTCTGTTCCTTTCTTTGTTTTTAATATTTGTTGTATAGAGTTTTTTAAAACATACAACAGATTTTAATGTGTCTGCAACTGTTTATGTTCACAGTTCTCATTTGAAATGTATTGTTTAAATTATTTTTTAACTTATTAAGAGTATTACATTTACAGTTCTAGAAAACAAAAGATCTTTCTTTTCCCAACATGGCTGCAGGTAAATACTCTGTAAACAAAATTAACTTTATTTTCACTTCGGGGAAAAAAATAATAATCACTGTACCATTAATGCTAATAACCAGATGTTTTTTGTTAGACAGAAGAGTAGTGTTTTCACTTGTGAGCGCAAACTGGACATTTTACCACACACACACACACACACACACACACACACACACACACACAGTAACAGGGGACGTGTGTTTGCTACTCTGCTTATCATATTTAAGCATCCGCAGAACCAGAATAAAGTAGATCTACCGCTGCTCTACTCCGATCTATTTCACTTGGCTGGTGTGTTGCTCAGCACCCAAGGAAATGCAGTGTCAAATTTGGTGCAATTTCATATGATAAATAAACTTTCAATAAAGCAGACTGCAGCTTATTGAATGAACTTCACATACAAACTTGTCCTCATTTCCCTGGAGCCAACATGAGATATGGATGGATAACCAACCGGAGGATTAATAGAACCACATCATATTCTCTGTAAGTGTGTATTTCCCCACTGTAAGAACTTTACTACCTTATATCACTAATAATATTACTGGCAGCAAAACACCTCTGCTAGTTATAACTATGTTCTACTTATTAACAACACTGATTAAAGGTGCAACAAACAGCTCTACAATTTACAGAAACATTCACATCTGCTTTGTTTTGATCTAAATTGTATAGAGAAAGTCAGATTAAACTAGACAGACAAGTGGCGTAAAGTGATCAGTACTATTGATCCAAAGCCCTGTCAGGTCAGCTTTTATCCAGTACAGTATATCTGAGGTAACACTGTGATACTAAGCAGCCAAACCTGACTTGACCCTTAAGTCACCTTTCCCTGTAGATCTGAGATGCTACCCATCATTCACTCTGGATGGGATCAGTACTGTGTGATGTAGAAATACAGCAATACATCAAAACCATCTGACTGTACATGTCAAATTTATAGAAAATGTACTGTCAGGTAGGAATGGAGACCAGTCTGTGCTGGGATCCATGTTAAAATATTGTTCCGTCAGTCAGACATTTCCAGTCGGAACATGTCTGTGACTCCCTCTCACTCTGACTCACACTTGGTTTTAAAATGTGTCTTCGATGTGAGAACCAGTGCTGTGCTAGTTACTGAAAAATTACTGGAAAAAAGTAACTAATTAAAGTTACTTGTGACTTCATTCAAAAAGTAACTCAATTACTTTACTGATTACTTACATCCAAAAAGTAATGTGTTACTGTTCAAAGTAACGTTTTAGTTCCTCTTTAGGACCCTGGGGAGTGAGACATTCCCTTATGGTGTGTTCACTGGTAGTCAGAACTTGGAGCTCAGATCATCTTAACCTCAAAGTTTAGAGCTCCCAGCTCTTCCAGCCTTACAGACGTACAACAAAACATGTAGCTGCTGTTTTCTACTGAATTCTATGTCAGCTTGATTAATCCAACTTTCCGAGTTGGAGATTCGACTTCACGGGTGGTTCATATTTTAATTTTCACTTGAAGTTGGAAATTCTGACGTTCGTGTGCAAGTGAACACTCAAACACAGGGCTCCCAGTGCTGCTGCAGTGATATTAATGTTCTGTTTTACTGGTGATGTTTGTCTCCTTATGCTGGGAAAGTGGAGGACAGATCAGTGTCTCTGTGAATCTGAGGAGGACATGTCCCCCCCGTCCCTAGTGCCATCTGTGAGCATGAATGAAAGCAATCTGACTTCATCAATCAGGAAATAATTTACCAAGTAACGGACAAACGCACCATATTGTAACTGTGACGGCATATTTTAAATGTAATGCGTTAGAGTATTAGTTACTGTCAAAAGTAACGGTGTTACTACCCAACACTGGTGAGAACAACCACCAAGAAGCACTGATCTGATCACTCAAACCATTTTCTGTGGTGGTCTGGGATTCAAGTGAAGTATAATGTAAATGCTTCTCCTGTACCTCACATCAAAAGCCCTTAGAGATAGTTTGCTTGGACCATACCAAGGAATGGGACCAGGCGTTTCCAGCAGACTACAACCCTAGGCATAAGAAAATAACAATATATTTGGTCTTGGCAAACAGAAATGATATTAGTGTTTATTTTCTTGTAGAGCTGGGCAGTGAAATCTCATCACAGTGGTCACTCAAGACGCATCCTGATAACAGGCATGAACAGGTCGTCTGAGGTGTTTGCATTGCCTTCGAAGTGACTCGACTGATTTCCCCTGTTAACTCCTCAAGTGGTTCCATCCAGCAACACGCTCTCATTTGACAAAATATCGTAAATATGTTACATGGAAATATTTCATAACAATTATTGTCTCAGAGCTCCACTTCTTTGACCTCTCAGATGTACCTGGTGTCCCTTTGGAGGGGTCCAACCCCTACGTTGGGAACTACTGGACTAAACTAACTGTATATAGTTACTTGAGTATGGAGTACTGTACATTGTTACACAGGTGCTTGAGCAAACAATCAAAATACTTTTCTACTTTCACCACTGCTGTATGTCACAACTCTCAGACTTTATCTTTACACTTTGACGTAAATTGCTGGATGATGTCTCTGATATTATGATCGATCAGATTACCAGATTAGGATTGGGGTTATTCTACTTATTGTAGTTCTGTGTGCGAGAGTAGCAAGCAACGTTCTTTTATTTCTATTTCTACTTTTTCCAACTAAAGTGACGCTCAGCTCGGTTTGCTGTGCTTGCCAGAGTGTCAGAGACTAATGCTGCATGTTTGCTTGGCCTCACTAACACACACACACACACGTAAATACACACTAAAATCTCAACATACACTTACAGATAGAACCAGCTCACACACACACACACACACACACACACACACACACACACACAGGCCTCAGCCATTGCACTGACTCCCTCTTCACTAACAGTGTGAACTAAAAGCAATACTAAACAGCCGGATGAGTAGCAACACATTGGCAGGCAAATATACATGTGTATGTACTTTTCAACTGTAACAAATACATTAATATTTAACTTGATGGGTTGTCGATGATATCTGTTCCTTTTGTTTGTTTCTAAAAATAATGCTAATAATGTGGTATATTAAACAAGCTCTCTTATTTTTATAAAGTCAGATAACCTTGTTGACACACTGAATTGAACACCGTGTTAAACCATGTCACTCATCCGTCCTCTCCACGCTCTTTTTCCTTTGTCTGTCTCTGTCTTTTCCTTTCTTGTGTCTTTGCTCCATTTGCATGAGTCTGACTTGAATTGATGTCTATGCAAAAATCATTGTGTGTGGTTCAGCTCAGTGATCCATGTGGTCACATGGAGGCTGTGCTGGTGCTTGTGAAGTGCAGCTGAAATGAAAGGGCTACAGTGGACTACGAGTCTGGCTCGCAGTTCACCTGCCCTGATGATCAATTCACGATCAGTTGAGTTTACATATGAATAGTACCAAGTCCAATATTATATTTACCCGGATGATAGGACTGTATACTTTATAATTGAATACCTATATAATAGTTCGCTTAAACGCTAAAGGTTAGCACTTCAGGGAGCGTAGTTGGTTTGGGATGATGAATACTGGACTCTAACTGGTGCAGAGTAAACGGCCTCACAGGGCTCACATCACTGTCTGGTGAACTCTGTACCTGTTCATTTCTGGTGTGAACACCTTTCTAACCAATCACAGGAAGTGTGCCGTTTATGTATGATTTAATTAGCTTTTCCTGTTTTGGTGACAGACAAACTAGTAGTCTATTTGTAAATTTGCTACCACTGAATTTGTTGAATTTTCTGTTTATTAGAGCACAAATGAAACAATTTAGCTCACACCATCCTCAACCCCAGGTGACTAGCGGTGGGGGGGGTGACGCACCGTTCAGACCCAGCGCCTGTGCCTGTAGCATTAAAGCATGGTGGAATTAACAACCCAGCTGACTAACTAGCTCGTCATTAAGTGAGTAAAATGTGATGCTTCAGCCACACTCTCTCCTCACATTGGTTCGATTCATCAGGGTCACAGAGGAGCTTCTTCCCATATTCACAACAAATTTAATGTTAATTAAATAACAGCTGATATGATAAAAAAAATCTAAACCAACCCTAGAGTTGCATTATCCCATGATTAGAAAATGATAACATGTTAAATATCATTAATAGAAGTATTTAATACTAACACTGACACTAAAAAGTAACAGAATCAGGCTTCATAATCCTGCAGCAGCTGAATTTGAACAGAATCCCCCGAACTAAATATATAGCAAATTTAATAGGGCCCTGGGAACGTTGTGGTTTTTGAACATATGTAACAGCTTGTACAGATATCTTTTATCTTCTCACACCAGTCACTCGTCACTCTTTAGGGTAAATGTGTTGCAGGAATCAGACCCTCGGCACAGTGGATGGAGGTTTCAGCAACACTTTATACAAGACTCACACTCACTCTAAACCAACTGCTGAACAAAGATGACTGTGGTTATGAATAATGTATTGCACTTGTACATGAAAAATCCATTCTGATGAGATCTTCTCTATGAGTGTGACGTCCTAGCATCTTTCTGTTTGCTCTTCGTATATATCAGCCTGATGTGTTTGTGATTCTCTGCTTTCTCTCCATTCATGCCATGTCCTAATAAATCAAACTCACATTGACAATAGACTGCTGACTGATCCATGTTTTATCTGTTGTTGGTTTCAGAGCTGACAATGTCAGAGATTGACACCCACGATTTAGCAATAAAAACTGTTTATACCTGCTACTGCATACCTAACTTTTAACTTTAGTTATAGTCCAAATACCTGAGAGGTTGTTTTTTTTTTTTTACTGTGATTATATGACTGATCTGTCTGCAGCAGCATCCAGCATCACTGTAAACAACATCCCCATGGCTGCTGTAGTTAGTTACCAAGGCAAACAAAGTATATAAGTTGAAAAAACTGCCCTTGTCTGCGTTTCAGCAAATATCTGACCAACACTACACTACAACGTGGGGGTGGAAACTGAGGAAGAGGAGTGTGAATTAGGGAGAGGAGTGCTAGTGTACAGAAAGTATAACTTAGTGTATCAGACAACCTCTGGGTCTGAAAAGTGAGCACCATCTGATATCACCAAGTAATTGACAGTCCTGGACAACTACCACAATAGTCCCGGACCACTAACCCTAATCCTTACCTTAACTGTAAAAACTTTGACCAGGACTGTTAAGTACTGATATTCTTTTTGACAGCCAGCAGGGGGCGACTCCTCTGGTTGCTCCAAGAAGTCCCGTTACACTCAATGAGATCCTACTTCTCCCTTGATTTATTCGCTCAGTAAACATTGTAAACATGAGTCTCTAGTTTCTAGTCTTCTTCAATACAGCATGATATTCATTTAGTAAATTATGGTTCCATTTAGAGTCAAACAGAGCATAAATCAGGAGATGCTATAGGACAGATACGGGCAAAGTACCTCCCATGGGCTTTTTAATCTGGCCTGCTCCACCCTATCGTGTCTCCTCTCAGCAGAAAACAAAAATGCTGAACTCAATGCTTCAAAGCAGTGTTACAGTATATATATATATATATATATATATATGTATATGTATATATATACATACAGTCATGGAAAAAATTATTAGACCACCCTTGTTTTCTTCAATTTCTTGTTCATTCTAATATCTGGTACCACTAAACGTATAATACAATGAACACAACAAAAAATGCAGCTGGTCACATAATACTTTATGTCCTATTTGACATTCTTAAGCTTAATTGATTCCCAGGGTCTATAAGAGGCCATTTCATGTCACAAGCAGCACTGCACATGCAAAGGCCTAGAGTGGTTTCCTGCTTACATTCAAGCCGTAGCACAACTCAGAAGTTGTCAGCTCTCACATAATGCCTAAAACAAAGAATTATGTGAAGCAACAAAGGCAGCCATCTTGGCACTGCTGGAAATTGGCATGAGTGAGAGACAGGTAGCGAAAAACTGAAGATCTCCAAGACAGCCGTTCATTACAACAAAAAAACAAGCTGAACATGGCACTACCAAATTGCTACCTGGCCGTGGCAGGAAACGCTCTTTCTACCCCACGAGATGACCGTGCACTCATCCGTTCCTGTGTCAGGAATCGTCGCCAGACCTCCAGGGACCTTAAAATGAGTGGGCACTGTCGAGAAATGTGACTTGCTCGGCAAGGACAGTTCGAAACCGACTTGTTGAAGCTGGTTTGAAGTCACACAGAGCACGCAAGAAGCCCTTCATCAATGAAAGGCAGAGGAAGGCCCGGTTACTCTTTGCTCGAGACCACAAGGATTGGACTGTTGATGATTGGGCTAAGGTTCTCTTCAGTGATGAATCCAATTTTGAATTGATGCCCACTCCAGCCAACTTACTGGTTAGGAGGAAGCCTGGAGAAGCTTACAACCCAGACTGTCTTGCCCCTACAGTAAAACATGGGGTGGATCAGTCATGATCTGGGGTTGTTTCAGTCTGAGTGGAACAGGGCAAATGCAATTGTGTGAAGGCCGAATGAACCAGGTCAAGTACAGGACTACCCTTGAAAACAGTCTTCTTCCATCAGCTGGAAAACTCTTTCCTGCCTCGAATGACTGGATTTTCCAACAAGACAATGCCCCTTGCCACACGGCAAGGTCAGTTAAAGCCTGGATGGAGAACCACAACATTCGCACCATGCCTTGGCCTGCTCAATCACCAGATCTTAATCCAATTGAAAACCTGTGGAAAATCATCAAACTCAAAATGGAGAACCACAAGCCCAAAAAACAAAGAAAATTTGTTTGAATTTGTCCAACAGGAATGGGCTGCTGTGACAGCAGAACAATGTCAGAAGCTGGTGGAGAGCATGCCAAGACGCATGGCTGCAGTCATCAAAAACAATGGTTATGCAATCAAGTATTAACTCTTGTGTGTATCATGTGTTTAAAGCAAACAGAAAAGAAAACATGGAATGCTTAAAAGTAGTGTTTTTGGCGGTACAATGCCATAGCTATTGATGTAAGAATTTAAGTAATTTTGGTTATTATCAAGAAAACCATGGAAAATGAATAATCCTTAGTTCTTAAATTAAACTCTCATGAGCTATTTTTGTTGTTATCATTATAATTGTTCAAACAAATGTACCTTTAGTTGAGCCAGGCATTAAAATTAACAAGAAATTGAAGAAAACAAGGGTGGTCTAATAATTTTTTCCATGACTGTATATATACAGTGACTATATATTTTGAAAATGTGTATGAGACCAAATCACCTCGCAAGATTTCAGAGTGAAACCTCTCTTTAACAGAGGCTTCGTTCGACACAAAGACTGACCAGATCAAGCATGGTGTGGTCCTTTCTGTAATGCTGCCAGACATTTGTCAGTAAAAACAAACCTTTTCAGTGCGCCCAACATGATTATATTGTAGACCGTTTTTGTAGCTAATGTCTAAAAATTACTGTCCCCACACAGAAACATGGAGGATAGTACTGAAAAATAACCATTATCCTGAGTATACATGTACAGAGACAGGAAGAGACAAAAGTGTCTGGATGAAAAATAAGAGAAACTGAAGACAAACAAAAGACCCAAACTATCAAACTGTGTTCAGATATATAAGCTCATTCTGCACCAGCTTACTCTTCATTGGAGTAAGAGAAAACACCAAAAAATAAGCCACTCCTCAGCACTCAGCTTTAATGCAGCACCTAATAACCCAGATCCTGGATTTTAGTCCCACCTTGCCCATCATTGTGCCACACTGTATTGTCACACTGATAGCAACAAGCACATGAAGAGCAGCTGTGCAGACGGACTAAATCAAGTGATTCAAAAATGCAAATAAGGCATCTGATGGGCAGGTGAGTGAAATGAGCAGATATATTAAGAGGATAGAGAAGAAGAGGATGGAGAGAAAGGTAAACCAAACTCCATCCAGCCACCAGGAAAAATGTTGGCTTTGGGTGACTTTGCAAACCAGGGAGACATTGAATGCCATTATTTTGCATTCAGTCACAGCAAGTGATGTAGTTTAAAGAGTGAAGAGGCGCACAAGGGTGGATGGAAGGGAAGGTGGCTTCAAAGGCTGTCACCCAGGAGACCACTGTGGTACATTCTCACTCCTAACTCGTCAAATGTCACCTATGTTAAGCAGTCCTCTGACAGACCAGGGGCCGCATCCTTTCAAAATAAATATCCATTTTAAACAGAAATTAAGTTCAGGAATCTTCACTGACAGGAAGGTAGTTTCAGGCAACACAACAGCTGACATGGGACTCACATGACCACCACTCACGGACTCTGATGTCACTTGCTCTGACTGCCGAGTAATGCTGCAGGTAAGATTACATCACACATTTAGCTTTGAGGCTTTCAGGCTTGCTTCAGTTTAGTCAAAGTTGCATGACTGTTGTGGATTAAAGCAAAGACACTGATACAATCCCCAGATGGCCACACACTGTGAATAGACCAATAAAAGCATGTCATACTAGCATGGTTTGCTGTATGGCCAGCAGGATTAGGTGCTATGCATGCGTCTCCATCAACATAGCATCATTCACGTCCAAAAATCTAATCTCTACTCTCTTCAGATTTTTATATACGTTTTTTTTACAAGAAGGTACCGGGTTCGAATCCCGGGGAGGGGCCTTTCTGTGCGTAGGTGTGAATGTGAAAATGGTTGTCTGTCTCTATGTGTCCTGTGATGAACTGGAGACTTGTCCAGGGTGTACCCTGCCTTTCACCCTAAGACAGCTGGGATAGGCTCCAGCCCCCCATAGAGACCCTATGAGAGGATAAGCGGTAGATAATGGATGGATGATACAGGCTTCTGATTGGCAAATGCTAATGATACAGAGAGTGGATGACATCATTGATCACACACACAGAGACAGGAAGCTCAGTCTCAGGCTGTTTCTTTCAAAATAAAAGTATGGGGTTTTTTTTCAAAATTAAAGCCCCAAACTGTGATTTAATCTTCACAGGAAACTTGGGGAAATCAGCACAGAGTGTGTGCCTCTATGTGTTTGTTTGCAACATGAACCTGGGACAGGCATGCATAAGGCACGGCCATGTAGGCCCAGCGTAGTGTGGGTCTGGTGTCATGTATGCAGGCACATATCCAAATTTTTTCAGGATTTTTTTTCTAGTTGTTATAGTTATGTTTAATGCTCTTTATGACAACATCAGAGATATTATGTTGGCCAAGACCATTGACTGACTGTTTTTTATGTGCCATTATTCAATAAATTCATTCATATTGATGCATTAATGTCAACACAGTGTAAGAGCTAGTTTAACTACTTTACAGTTAGCTTAAAGTGTCAATATTAATAGATTTTTATCTAAATAAATATCTGTTCAGTCACTATTGCCAGATGAGGTAAGGCCCAAAGCTGCATACCACTCTTTTCCAGCCTCTCCTAGCATTGTGAATAAATGACTACAGATTATGAATCTTCAAAAGACACATGCTGCCTGTCTTTTCTCCTCTCTTGAACGTACACAGTGAAATGTGTGTCTATCGCACACAAACACTCAATGCTGGCTAGCATCCACCTTCTCTATGAGCAGAGAGCTGCCTGCCTGAGATGAAAGTGGGTCTTACAATAAGAGCACAGAGCTCAACAGCTGGTCAAACATATACACACACATATGCAATACCTGCCAGTAATTCTGGGTATGTGTGTGTGTGCTCATGTATATATGTACAGAGCCGACCCAGGGCATAAGCGAAGTAAGCGCCTGCTTAGGGCCCTGCGGCCACTAGGGGGCCCCCAAGAGCAATCAACAAAATAAAAAAGTTATACATAAAAATGTTTTGGTTTTTTTTGGCATGTATGAGTAGTGATTTCTCCTCTCTTTAAATGTCAAAGCTCTGCTGCACGTGATGAGTGGCTCCTGCCGTGCACTGCGCATCCGAAGCACAGGTGTTTACGAGGCAGAATAATGTCGAAAAAAAGGACATATCCTCCAGGGGCAGAGAAACAAAAGTGGAAGAAAGAGGAAGAGGAGAGAAAACACCAAGCTCAAGGTATGTTTACATCATGGCTTGCTTGGTAATATTTATCAAAACGATGTGTGTAACCTCGCCATAGTAGCAAATTAGCTAGCTAGTTAAAAACGAGAGTAATGTAACGTTTAACTGGCCCGTTAAATAGCTTAATATTCCCACTGACGTGTTTGTATTTGCGTAATGCTGAGCTTTATCTTTGATTGAGTTCATTCTCGGGGTTGGCCCTATATATTTGTTGTTTTTTCTTCTAAACAAAGTTGTTGCTAATGTTTGATAGCAAACATAAATGCCACCTTGTTTGTTAGCAGTATGTTTTTGCATTAGGCTACTAGTTATAGTTTGAGATATGTTGTTTTCAAAAATTGCTTGCTGCTGCATAGCATGGTAATTTATGTGAGTAAATTTTATTTTTACATCAACTCATAAGTTATGTGAATCTTCCACAGGGTCATTGTTAAAGTACTTTGGAGGCACTGGCACAGAATCAACCCAGTGCCAGTCTACAACTGTGGGTGATGCATCAGGTGAGGGAAAGACTGTCACCATACACTGTATTTAAGATGTAAGTATAAGAATTACATCCAAAGTATCTCATTAATATGTGTATATATGTACCTGTGACTAGCTTTTCTTATTGTTTTTCTTCTAAGGTCCACCCCCATCCTCTGTGCCCTCTGTGTCTGCAACCACAGATGATCTACCTGGTAAGTTAACAGCAAAACACCCTTTACAACTGCTAAGTTGTCTCATTAAGTGTTTTTTTTTTTAACTTATATTTTATTTAAACATCAGGACATTTATTTAAACAGATATACACCAGTAACTTGCCACAACCATCACATTTTCCCCTTTATCAGTCCTTTCATTTGAAATGTCCTTTTTTTCTTTTTCTTCTTTTCTCCCCCACCCTCCTCCTTTAATCCAGTCCTTGTTATAATAGTTTAAAGAACAGAAATATTCCTCACTTCACAAATACAATCAATGCCGTCTCATAGCTCAGATAAGAAATTCCACAATCAGAGCTAATAATGCCAGTAAATAATAATTAAAAAAAGGGGGGATGGCAAGGATAAATAAATATTTAAAAAAAGCAATTACCAAATACCATATCCGGAATGAGTGAATCATAAGTTCATGAATCAGGAAATCAAATCTCAGGAATACATCACTGCAATATCAGAGGCATCACAGGCTCTTTAAATTTTTTTCTTTTTGAAGTCTAACAGCATAGGTGATTTTTTCCATTTCATAGATTTCCCATACCTTCAAAATCCAATCATTATATGAAGGGGGTTCAAGTTTCAACCATCTAAATGTAATACACTTAATGGCCGCGGCTAGTAGGATTTCTAACAAATATACATTATTTCGGCCAGTAACCCCTTCTGGTATTATACCTAGGAGAACCACCATGGGATCCTTAGGTATTTCGCAATGAAAAAATTATTTTAAACCGTCAAAAACCTCCTTCCAATAGTCCTCTAGTTTTGGACATGACCACATTATATGAGTATGGTTTCCTATGTGCTGTCCACATTGCCTCCATTTATCTGATCCTGTTTGATTCCATTTAGCTGTTATATGTGGGGTTCAGAAATACCTTGTTATAATTTTCCACCTAAACTCTCTCCAAATATTAGAACTGGTCACTGAATGTGTTTCCTCACACCCCTGTGTCCAAATTTCAATTGGAATAATTGCACCAAATTCGGTCTCCCATTTATCTTTAATATGCAAAGTATTATTTGGGTCCATGTATGAAAATATGGTGTATACTTACTTAGGAAATTACTTGTTTAATATTGTGATTTGAATGTATTTCCTGGAGAAACAACTCAAGCTGAGAGGGGTTTTTAACTTTTTCATATTCTTGATGTGTTGTTAGAAAATGTCTCAATTGCAGGTATCTATAAAAAATAGTTTGTGGAAGTTTAAAATCATGTCTCAGTTGTTCAAAAGATTTTAGAAAACATTTGGTGTAGATATCCAAGACCATATTGATACCAGTTTTTGAAACCTATATCACTTTGAGATGGTGTAAAGTCCCCCAGATATCCTAACTCAGACAAGGTAGATAGTTTCTTTGGTAAATTAAATAATACAGATGATCTACCTGGTAACTTAACAGCAAAACATTATAATTGTTAAATTAACTCATTAAAATTTAATTTAAGATATAATCATGTGAGGGACACATTACATTTCAAAATGTACAATTTTACATACTGATATAAGAGTTTTTAAACTTGTTTTTATTAAAAAAGCAACATAATTTCCAAGTGTAATACAACATCTGACATGGTTAGTTTTTGTTGTTTTTTTCTTCTTAGGTCCATCTCCATCCTCTACACAGCTCACACCCCCATCCTCAGTGCCCACTGTCCCCTCTGTGTCTGCAACGACACATGATCTACCTGGTAAGTTAATTGCTCACTGTACTTTACTGCAGAACATTCTGAGATTAATAACTATGCCCAAAACTGTAATTTAATGCCCTTATAGATCCTTCTTTTTTAGTCATTGTATTTCTTTGTTCACTTCCTCAGCAACTTCCACCGGAGCATCCCCTTCTCACCATGGATCAACACCAGCTCTGCCAGTTGACCCAGCTGAGTGGCCACCTTTTCTCTCAGCCTTAGATCGGACTGAGCAGGTGATCAGAGGGCCACTGCCTATTAAGGAGAACTTTTCATTCCCCAGAAGATATGATGGCCTAATTTTCCATTATTATTATTCCATTATTGTTAAAGTGATTTGAGTTGAATTGAGTTTTGCACATTGCTGTTGCTGTTGCTGTTTTTGAAAGCAAAAATAACCAATCAGACGACACATTTACAGTAAGAACTTTGTCTACCTCATTTTTGTTACTTTCAGTAAGACTAGATGATATATCCCAGCCCAGGCCACTCTTGTAGCTGGATGTGCTACCTTTTGAGATTAAAAAAAAACATTTGTTGCACCCTGGACACCATTCATCATTCACTCATTGATACTATTGGTGTTGTTATTGCATTGGTATTATTTATGGTTCTGATTGAGCATACATTCATGTGTAAAGACAGGCTGACAATAGGATGTAAACAAGTTTATTGTAGGTGTGTGAATGAGCAACAATCAACATTGGCAGGCAGAAATAGAGGGCCCCAAAATCAAATTTTGCTTCGGGCCCCATGGAGGCTTGGGCCGGCCCTGTATATGTACATGTACTGTATGTAAACTTTGTATTAGTAGGAATATGAAGCATGTCTGCATGTGTCTTAACATGCCAGTGTGTGTGTGTGTGTGTGTGTGTGTGTGTGTGTGTGTGTTTGCCTTGCAGACATGTAGGTGACATTAATCGGTTGCAAAGAGAACAACTCTCAACTCGTCTGCTGCCTCCTCCTCTAAGATCTAAACAAAACACACTCACACTTCATACAAATACTCCTAAAACCGAAAAGACTGAAAAAACAAAGGCAGGCAAGTCAGATGGACAGTAATTACATGGATGGGGGCTGTAGGCAGCATTTTAAACAAGAATTAAAGCAACTCCACTTCACACAAAGACTTCACAGACACCAAGCAACTGGACCGCTGGAGATAATTATACAGAAGTCACGTCTGCAAACAAGCTAAGACCAGCAGGGGAGGAACAATGGCATTGTGACAGTACCAAGCGGAGATCAGCGCTTGTTTTGTTTTCTATTAAGATACGACAGACCCAAGTTTAGCACTGTTGTTGCTTTTATTTTAACAGCTCTGTAATTTATCAGAAGGAACATGAATGAGACGTTCAGGAGACATTTCAACATGGATGGATTTTGCTTTTTGGCAGTAGAATTACATTCAGTGCTAAAGATGGGGTATTTTAAACTTCCTTCCTTATCCCCTTGCAGCCTTTAAAAAGTCTGGAAGCAAGGACTAAAGCTTAGCGTCTAAGAGAAACATTATTATAGTACATTAATAAACAAAGCAACGAGGCATTTTAGTATTAGTATAGTATTTAATGTTTTACAAGCTGCCATCGTAGGAAAAATTGCATTGCCCCAAAATTAGAACACCCTTATTTAAGACAATCCCCTGTGGAGCAGGGCATTGGTGTTGTCGTGGCGGCGTTGGGAGCCCGGCGTTTGTGTGGTCTGCCTCGTGGTGTGTTCGGGTGGTGCGGGGGTATCAGGGTTCTGGGCGCCAGGTCAGAATTTGGGTCATTGCTTTGGGCAGTAGCGAGTTGCTTTTTGGTCTGGGTTATCAGCGGAGTGCGTGAGTTGCTTTTTGGGTGGAGTGGTTGGTGGCAATGGCTGGTTGGTATTTTTGGTGGCTGGCTCGGTGCTGGGGGCATCTCTGGGGCCTGGGGGGGTGTAGCTTTTGTTTGCTATGGGCTGTTGTGCATGGGATACTCTTTTCTTTTAACTGGTCACATTTTCAGTTAACCCATAATAAAGTCATAAAAGAACCAAACTTCATGAATGTTTTTTGTGACAAAGTATCTGTTCCAATCACTCTATCAGAGAAAAATCTGGAAATAACTTAGAAATAACTGGAAATTCAAGAGAGCCATGACATTATGTTCTTTACAAGTGTATGTAAACTTTTGACCACAACTGTATATATTACACTGGTACCGTTTGCATAGCAAGCGCCTGTCAATCACACAAAAACTCATATTTATGGTTGGATTTTTTTATTCCCAGTGCCTTTATGTTGACCCATCCTCACAATGGGGATCACTTTGGAAACATGTTTTTATGGGACTCCGATTGTAAAGTTGCACATGCTAAAATAAACAGCAACTTTTTGCCACATTTATCTAAATGTTAAATGTTAATATTAAGTTTGAATGTAAATGTTAAGTATGAATGTAAATGTTAAATTTAAATATAAATTTAGATTTAGATTAATTTAGATTGTTCGGCGGTTGCCGGTCATGCTGCCTCACGCATTTGGTTCTCGGCTGGTGGAGTGCGTGTGATGTCATCGCTGGCAATTGTTGGCGGGTGGGTTTGTCGGCGGCGTTGCACCTCTAATTAATGTGTGTGGCTCTCACTGGCTCCTGGCCTTACGGTGCTGGGGGCCCCGTGCTTCAGGGACTATGCCCATTTATGTCTACTCCCCTCGCAGCTCTGTTTCCATGGGCCAGGCCCACACCAGACTGCCTCTTAATGTACATTTCAAATATCTCACACCTCACTGTTACTGGGCCCGCTGCGGCGTCACGCCGCTGTACCCTTCACTTTCTTTTTGTCTTATCTCCCTGTCTGTCATTTATTTCCCCTTCTTGTCACCCAGGTGTAGCACGTCCCTCTCTGGCTTGTAACAGGAAATTCCAATAAATAATGTAAGATTAGATTCCAGGGAGGGCCGGTGATGGTCACATACACGCACCAAATATTAATAGCTTTTGCTGCAAGACTAAAACATGCATAATCTCTCTCTGAACAGTGCACTACTTACTTACAGCTGGCCTGGGGGAGACTGATGGAAACATGGCAGCCAATCCACGCCTACGATCTCTCTGACCACCACTGCAGCATTCATACACATTCACACACACCAGCGATGTCACCTTTGGATTAAAGACAACAATTCCAATAAAGAGATCACCTCTCCATTCTGCCAGCCTTTTTGTGGTTCCTTTAGGCACCAGACCAACACCATGCTGAAACCTCAGAGCCTGCAGACTGACTGATCAACTCAAATGGAATCTGATGAGTTTGAAACATTCAGACTCAGGCATTGTTACTTTGTAAAGAAGTAATCAGTAACCACATTATTTTTTCATGGTAATGATAATTTATGGAGTTGGGAGAAACCGGATCACCCGGACAAACCCCAAATAAAAGTCAGGCCATGGACACAGGGCGATGCATTCTGCTGACACCCTGTCATACGACGCTAGAATCTGTGCTAACCTTTTTTTTGTTCTGTATAAGTTGGGAGAAACTGGTGCACCTGGAGAAAACCCAAATAAAGGTGCTCTCAAAGTACTTAGCACTCAAAATATGGAATCAGGTCTGCAATGTGAAACAGATGACAATGGCACTTCTTGCCTTTGCTCTGGATACAACAGCAGCATTTCTCGCTGTGTTCCGTAGAAAAAGTGTGGCATGCCTCGATCTGCTCCCAGGGAAAAGTGCTGCATACCTTGCTCATTTCCCAGAGAAAGCAGCGGCATGGCTTTCTCGGGTCCCGAAGCATACAGTTGCACATCCCTGTCCTGACAGGTTGTGGTTTTGTGTGTGATTCACGCCGGGGTGTTTCACGAAGCACTGTATTTGCTGTATAAACCACATCTGAAGTAGGTAGCAGCAGCTTAACACCCTTTGTGCCAGAATTAAGGTCTGGTGTAGGTACACACTCATTTTCAGGTGGTACGTGGAGCACAGGTTCTGCTGGCTTAATCAGGGGTGAACTGGGAGGATGAAGTCCAGACTTACTGAGACCAGCATGAGCATCCTGTGTGCCCAAATTGCACCTGTGACTCACATCAGGGTTGTCTGCAGGAGAGTTCAGGTCAGTAGAGTAGCTGTCAGGATCCTGATGCAGTGACCTGAGTTTACTGTACCTCCTGATGTTGAAGTCTGTTTGAGGTGGTTGTGGTACACATAGAGGTGACCTGTGCATCACTTGATTCACCAAGGTTGAACTGGGAGGATGAAGTCCAGACCTGATAAGACCAGCTGCAGATCTGGTGAATCGGCCCAAATTGAAGAGTGCCATAGCAGCAGATGAAACAGACAATACTATCTACTGATATATTAGTATTAAGTGCAGGTAGTAGGAGTGAACGCTGCAAAGACGAGCTCTTGTCTCTGAATGACACCTGTCACTGCACGTGCTGAGATAACAACGGCAAAGATCAAAGGCAAACTCCTTCAAAGCGTTCCAAACTGGAGATGACGTCACGCACATCAGAGTTGTCGTTCTCATGTAAGCCGAGGTTTTCAGTGACGTCAAATATCTGACATTGACGTCACAATACTGTATGTCGGGTCGGGAAGGAAACACGTGCGCAGCGCCGTGTTTAACAGTGTAACATGAGGCTGTAGCTAGGCTATAGATGCTAATATATTACACCGCTGTGCCCATCAGAGGAAGGACCAACGCGTTTTCGTGAGACTATTCATCCAAGAATGTCCTGTGTTTAAGGGCTTTTCCTCTGTTTATATCAGTGATGGTCAGGCTTGTCTTCATACTGACACTTAGAGGAGTTTATCCAGTGCTGTCATCTCACATCTCTGCTTACCCCCTAACGATGTTTTTACTGTCCCTGCCGCAGCATTAAGTGTCCAGGTGTAGTTCATTGGTTATTGTATGAAAAATAAATATAAGCTACTTAAGATCAGCATCACTGTTGTTAGTAATTTGCAGTCAGCTGCGGTGCTTCCCCTTGAACGTGTCCCCTGACTGCAGAAGTAGCCCTGGTAGGAAACACTGCGTCAGGCTCCACAGTGCCTCATATAAACTGTGTGCAGGGTTACATCAGCACCATGGACAGAGACAGCTTCACATCGAAACCAGCTGGAGCTTTAACACGTATTGGAACGCAGCTACAGATGTGGTGGCTGTCTGTGCAGTATATATCTGTGCACGCCTGAGATAACAGGTCTACAAAGAAAGGAGTCTATTTGCACCTCTGAAACTTACTCGTGTGAATCTCTGCTCACACTTTTCATTTGGTGCAGTTAGTTTCTTTTTCAGATGTTGCATAATATATTAAATGGAGATATTTTGGATAAATCTGGCTACATCTGGTCCATCAGCTGGTTATTCATGAATACCTGAATAAAGACAAAAGCGCAACCCGAACAAAAAAAACTAAATTAAACTAAAACAAAAAAAATATTATTATTATTATTATTATTATTATTATTATTATTATTAACTTTTGTTTATTATTAGAAATGAATGATGGAAAGACAGAAGCAGTGATCATCCTTTCCTACTAAAAATGCATGGGAATGCTGAATAAATTGAAGCTAATCTGATAATCAGAATCAGAAACAAGTTTATTGCTAAGTTTGTACAAACAAGGAATTTAGCTTGGTATCTTCGTGCATGATATATACACATATAAACACAGTGCAGAAATAAGAACCAAAAGATGATAAAGTGACTAAGAATAAATATAAACATAAAAATTCAGATTATGTGATTGAAACACACACAAAAATGGTGCAATATATGGCAGATGAACGGAGACAAAAACTGTACAGAAGGTGAAATGTGATATTAGGGCTTGCCTCTGAAACTTACTCGTGTGAATCTCTCCTCACACTTTGCAGAATGAAGGACAGAAAAAGTGCCTCACAAAAACCACGAAAAATGTCAGCAGACAGTATGGATGTGTCATGTCCTGTGTGTTTAGATTGGTATGTCTCCCTCTAGTGACCTTTTGTAACTAATGTACTGTTCATTCGTTTCTACTTGCCGTTTTCTTTTCACTGTTTGTTTCAGTCACGTGACACCGCTAAGTCACATTTCAGAGACTATAACCAGGAAATGCTTTCATTGACAATTTACATGTGGCCAGTGTGCAGCTTCAGATACTTGAACGTTTTCCATTTTTTATTTGTGCCTTGAAAAGCATCATATATATATATATATATATATATATATATATATATATATATATATATATGTATATATATATATATATATATATATATATATATATATATATATATATATATATATATATATATATATATATATATATATATATATATATATATATATATATATATATATATATATATATATATATATATATATATATATATATATATATATATATATATATATATATATATATATATATATATATATATATATATATATATATATATATATATATATATATATATATATATATATATATATATATATATATATATATATATATATATATATATATATATATATATATATATATATATATATATATATATATATATATATATATATATATATATATATATATATATATATATATATATATATATATATATATATATATATATATATATATATATATATATATATATATATATATATATATATATATATATATATATATATATATATATATATATATATATATATATATATATATATATATATATATATATATATATATATATATACGCTGTATATATATGTATACATATATACAGTCATGGAAAAAATTATTAGACCACCCTTGTTTTCTTCAATTTCTTGTTCATTCTAATATCTGGTACCACTAAACGTATAATACAATGAACACAACAAAAAATGCAGCTGGTCACATAATACTTTATGTCCTATTTGACATTCTTAAGCTTAATTGATTCTCAGGGTATATAAGAGGCCATTTCATGTCACAAGCAGCACTGTACATGCAAAGGCCTAGAGTGGTTTCCTGCTTACATTCAAGCCGTAGCACAACTCAGAAGTTGTCAGCTCTCACATAATGCCTAAAACAAAAGAATTATGTGAAGCAACAAAGGCAGCCATCTTGGCACTGCTGGAAATTGGCATGAGTGAGAGACAGGTAGCGAAAAACTGAAGATCTCCAAGACAGCCGTTCATTCCAACAAAAAAACAAGCTGAACATGGCACTACCAAATTGCTACCTGGCCGTGGCAGGAAACGCTCTTTCTACCCCACGAGATGACCGTGCACTCATCCGTTCCTGTGTCAGGAATCGTCGTCAGACCTCCAGGGACCTTAAAAATGAGTGGGCACTGTCGAGAAATGTGACTTGCTCAGCAAGGACAGTTCGAAACCGACTTGTTGAAGCTGGTTTGAAGTCACACAGAGCACGCAAGAAGCCCTTCATCAATGAAAGGCAGAGGAAGGCCCGGTTACTCTTTGCTCGAGACCACAAGGATTGGACTGTTGATGATTGGGCTAAGGTTCTCTTCAGTGATGAATCCAATTTTGAATTGATGCCCACTCCAGCCAACTTACTGGTTAGGAGGAAGCCTGGAGAAGCTTACAACCCAGACTGTCTTGCCCCTACAGTAAAACATGGGGGTGGATCAGTCATGATCTGGGGTTGTTTCAGTCTGAGTGGAACAGGGCAAATGCAATTGTGTGAAGGCCGAATGAACCAGGTCAAGTACAGGACTACCCTTGAAAACAGTCTTCTTCCATCAGCTGGAAAACTCTTTCCTGCCTCGAATGACTGGATTTTCCAACAAGACAATGCCCCTTGCCACACGGCAAGGTCAGTTAAAGCCTGGATGGAGAACCACAACATTCGCACCATGCCTTGGCCTGCTCAATCACCAGATCTTAATCCAATTGAAAACCTGTGGAAAATCATCAAACTCAAAATGGAGAACCACAAGCCCAAAAACAAAGAAAATTTGTTTGAATTTGTCCAACAGGAATGGGCTGCTGTGACAGCAGAACAATGTCAGAAGCTGGTGGAGAGCATGCCAAGACGCATGGCTGCAGTCATCAAAAACAATGGTTATGCAATCAAGTATTAACTCTTGTGTGTATCATGTGTTTAAAGCAAACAGAAAAGAAAACATGGAATGCTTAAAAGTAGTGTTTTTGGCGGTACAATGCCATAGCTATTGATGTAAGAATTTAAGTAATTTTGGTTATTATCAAGAAAACCATGGAAAATGAATAATCCTTAGTTCTTAAATTAAACTCTCATGAGCTATTTTTGTTGTTATCATTATAATTGTCCAAACAAATGTACCTTTAGTTGAGCCAGGCATTAAAACTAACAAGAAATTGAAGAAAACAAGGGTGGTCTAATAATTTTTTCCATGACTGTATATACGCATATATATATGCGTATATATGTGTGTGTGTGTGTGTGTCAATGGCACTCAAGCACTAGGAATGCTAATCTGTTTCATACTTTTAACAAAACCACAGTGTTGAGCAAAGGACAGCTCCAGAGCTGGGATGGAGTCATTTTACTGCAGAGGAATTTCAGGCACCGCTTTGAAATTAAAACAATGAATCAGCCTGAAATTAAGAGCAGTGTAAAAGAGTCAGTGATGTGATGAGCAGCTGCTTCAAACATGTGTGTTCTGATTCAAACAGAATCAGTTATCACTGATGACTGCCAGTTTCAGCTCCAGACGCAAAATAAATGACTTGATCACAAAATTCAGAAAGCAACTTAACAAGTGTAGAAGATGTAAAGTCAAGCAAAGTATTTATTCTTCACACAACAACACAAAGAATCCGCCCTCTTCAGAAGCAATATGACTAAATTTACAATATGCGTCACCTCTGCAGTCCAAATGCAATAAAATCAATTTGATTTATGCAGCAAATGTTCCATGAAATAGCCTACATTATGTGGGGGGAACCCAGGAATGCAAGCCGAATGAGACTCAATCATCAACTGTAAAAGCAGACAGACGCATTATGTGACTCAACATTTCCTCCAACCTGGCATCCCTAATTTCCAGATCATGATCCTACAAACACTGAAACAAAGGGAGCACAAATTGATACCCGGAGCATCTCATATACTTAAAGATACAGCTCTGAAGTGTGTTTGTGACAGGAAAGAGACAGCAGAGAGTGATGAACTGCAGAAAAGAGTTCATGCAGTTTGCTGAGTAAGGGTTTTTTTTTTGGTCAGGACTGTAAAAAAAAAGGGGCTGGACACAACTCTCTTTCACCTCCCTTTCTATACAGGAAAGGTCATGAATCTAAAGAGAAGCCAAATATTTAGAATACATTTTCACACATTTAATGGCAGGGATTATTTCTTATTTTACTTTTAGTTTTGTTTTACAGACAGAGGTGGCTCTCGACAGGATGACAGCAAGCTGCTGTTAGATAAAGCTGCTAACAACGCTGAAAGTGCTGACAGAGACGTTTGCATGTCACTGCAATGCAAACACATCTGCTACGCTCAGAGCGAACCACTATAGCTGCTTATAGTGGACAGAACCAACAAACAAAGGACTTTCAATCAGGAGATTAGTGCCCCAAAGAGTTTTAAATTATTTTAAAGTTACTTTTGTGAATTCTAGTTATGTTATATTGTTTTTATACACTTTTTACTGTAGTTTGTGTTGTTTATGAAAACATCCTCTGGCGCTCTCTTGAGATGACCTTTCACACCAAACCTTTTTTTGTAACCCTACCAATGCAGAGTAATCTTCCCTTGGAATCATCCAAAAATCACAATCAAGATGCTTCTTCTGTTGGATTTTTATTTTTAAAAACCTGAGGGCGAGAAGAATAACTAAGGATAACTAATTATCTGATCACACCGCAGTTTTGGAACATAGTTGGCAGTGACTAATGACTGATTTTACTTCCTGTTTAATTAAATAAAATGTCAACAGATTAAGTTTACAAAAAGGCAACTCAGGAGATTTTTGTCAATGATGTTTATAAGTCAACAGAGGTCAGTTATGAGAGTGTGAGAGATGCCTAGGATTAAAAAATGTATAGTTTGGAAAAAAAAATGTAGTCAGTTACCAGATTGGAAACATTACTTGTGCAGTGTGCAGAAAGTGCTGATGGATTACTGAGGAAAAGGGTATGGTACATATAAGCTTACATAAAACATTAACTAACACACACACACACACACACACACACACACACACACACACACACACACAGTTTATGTCTGAGCTGAGTGCTGGCCTGACTGACGGTGCTTTGTTCATCCATCCGGCCCTTCTGCCTGTAAATGCAATCCAATCCAATCAACTGTGGGGGCCAGGGACGCCACACACACACACACTACACAAAAACACCACAGTCCCAAAGGGACAGATGCTCCAGAGGTCTGACAAGGCAATCACAAGACCTTATCCATCACGACTGACAGAAGAAGAGGAGGGGAGGGGGATATGAGAGGTGAGGTAGCAATTGATGGGGGTAGTGGTTGCAGTAAAGGAAGTGGAGGAGGAGTGATGGGGATTAGGACAGCAGAGGGATGATGGGGTGGGAGGGGTTTGGGGCCATGAGATGGAGATCGAGATGTACAGAACGCATCAACAATGGCCTCCTGCTGGAGTTGAAGGTAGATTCAGCTGCAGCTGGAGTTTGTGGCACAGTAAAAATGGATTTTTCTTGAAAATATTCCTGCACCACAGTCATGATGGCAAAGCACACACACACTCATGTTACTTATGTGTGACATTTCCTTTGTACACAAATGCCAGGTTACAGACAGGATGACAGAGAGGCAAACAGAGAGAGAAGACAACAGTTCTTAGAAATATCATCTGGAAACCAGAGTCATCCATCACATCCTATGAGGGTGAGAAAGGGGTCAGAGCAAGGCAAAGATCAACGAAAAAGAGAACAGCTGAATAAAAAATGTACTTTTCAGCCACAGATAGCAGCGTGGGTGCGTGATATACTGTATCTCAACAATTGTTTGAAAGTGTTCACGTACATTCATGCTCCCCAGAGGCTGAATCCCACTGACCTACTTTGTAGTTTCCCTGCCTTCTCCTCTAACACCATCAAGGTGGGTTAGCATGATATTTGATGAACCCAACGGCAACCCAAATTTTAACTGAATTTCTGCAAAATACCAACACAGCAAACCCACTCTAGTTAGGTTTAGGAAAGAACTACATGGTTGGGTTTAAAACCACTATGTTAGTCCAGTGAAAAATGACACTGACTGTTGTGAGCATGGGACATGAAAGAGCAGGTGATTGTAATGTGACCCATGGGACACAAATACCAGTCTCCTTGTTTGCTGGACCCATCCACCACCCCTCCCACCCTGTCAGTGTGTCCCTTTTCACTCTTTTAGGTGTGTGACACTCAAGCTGGTGGTATATCTGTTTCTGTGCAAACAGCTGTCCTGGTGTCAGATAGGCCCATGGTGGAATGAGAAGGACAAAGGGATAATAAGAGAGGGCAAATAAAGACAGAAGGAAGAAGACGGTCTACATGGAGTGGATTCTGAAGAACAGATGAATGGATGCATAAATAATTTATTCAGGAAGTAGGAACTCGTGTGAGTCATTAGTGGGACAATTTGGAGATAAAGGAAAGTTTCCATGAAAAACATATCTGAAATATGATTTTTATGATTATTCCAGGAGGACTGGGGAGGAAAAGGAAATAACACAATTTGACAGAAAGCTAAAGATGTCAGCAGAGCAGGTGATTCACTGATCTGTCTGGATTAAGGCAGGTTGGATATTTGGTCCCTTGGACCAGCAGTTCCCTCTCTAATCTCCATGGCCTCAGGCTGAGGAATCAGTAACCCATTAAAAGGCACCGGTGACTGGAGGAGTGGGACTGTGAGTGAGAGGATATGACCCTCATAGACACCCAACTTAACCTCAGCCTCAGAAATGCTGCTCACACTGCATCTTTTCTCAAATCAACGTCAGCATGGATCTCAGTTTTGATTTCTCTGTGTGGTCAGGAGATGACACTCAAAGATTACAAACTAGCTACTTTCCCAACTGTGAAAATGGTGTGAAAAAAAATATTTGTGCAGAGAATGATATTGATAAGGACACATTTTACAGTGTTTTGTTGACTGATTTGCTGTACATATTTGAGCCACACCCAAAGAAATGCAGCGCAGAGGAGTTGAGACCAGCAGGAGCCCTCACCAGAAGCTTGCCCACTGTTTATCCTGTTACATGTGGCACTGTCCACTTAGCAACCTGAGTGACTGGAGCTGAAATACAACCAGATTGTTCCACCACTGTCCAGTTTACGAGCTAATTTCAAACCAAGAAAAAAGCTAAATTGTCAGATAATGGTTGGTGGGTTTCCAGATTTCCAGCACCTGTAAACAGCAGCACCTATAGATTGTAAACACAGAAAGTGGTTCAAAGAGCCTCTTCCTACGTCATGAGCACTTTCATTAAAAATTACCACCCACATCTTGAAAACTTCCTTTTCTAAGGTGTACCATATTTTTTCTTTATTTTTTTGCAAGCCCATGAGCATGCTTTTTTGAGTGGGGTTCTTAAAGAGACCAGCACAAAAGCAAAGCCTTTCAGTCAGAGGGTGATTATATTCAGATGAACAGTATGAAAAAAATTATATTAATAACCTCATAATAGACAATATATACCCCTTTAAAATAAAAAAAAACAATGCAATGTATAAATAAGCAGTAACAAATATAATGAAAAAATCATCAATCTACTGTGACGTTTTGTTTCTTTCTTCTTTGGTATGTATTATATGAGCTCAGGTATATATTGTTTCCATGAAATATCCATATGCTCATCCTCTTGCTGACCTGCAGCCTTCACCTCTGACGTCTGCAGGGCTTCAATGAGACACTGTGGATGATATTCCTGCAGCAATTTCTTTCACAACTTTTTGTTCCTGATTTTTGTTTTCATACTTGTTTTGCATATTAATTCCTACACTTTCATTTTTTATTTCTGTTACTGCCTCCATGGAGACTTAGGAGCATACAATGGTATGACACCCCACAGAATCTTTATTAGTCCTGTAGCCTTTAAATAGACATTAACAGTGACTGAATGTCTGTATACTGCTATACAGTATCATTTACAGTCGTATAATAAACCTGACAGTTTATTAAATGTGTGACAGCTTCCCACTTAATGCTTTAAGATACTTACCGTAGGTAGCTGCTCCTTGTTAAACCAGAAGAAAGCCAGAATCATTGTCCTGTTCATCATTATATTACTGAATAAAACAACATCTGCCTGTTCCTGGACGGGCTTGATGATGAGGAGACTTGAAGATGTTAAGTTCACTGCACTCACATTGAATAAGAAGAGCATGTGTGTTGGACCAGCATCCCTTGCTCTGCACTGCAGACAGCTGTGATATTTGTGATATTTAGTGAGCATTCATCAGCATCAGCAGTGAACTCATCCTCTTCAGGGCTTGTTAGTGATCTGTTGTATTGTTCAGTCTGGGCACCATGCTGCTGAGCAAGTCGTTGCTCTGCTTGGGGCTCCATTTCAGAGGAAAAAAAGCTTCAAAGCATTCTCAACGCAGAAAATGTTTCCTGCTGCCTGAATTTGCTTCTCTTGATCTATTCACAAATACGTATCTTTTTTTTAAGTCCAGATGGATAATGAAGTGATGCCCACTTGGTAGCCACACATCATGTTAGTGTGCCCTGCCCTCTTGAGGCGAGAGTGGTGAACAACGCCTAATACAAAGCCTGAAACCCAGAAAATACTGAATGTAATATTCAAAACCTTTAGACCAGTGTATACTAAGGTATAACACTGAAACTTGAACTGACTGCTGCTGAACTTGTTAAATAGCATGAGAATAAAAGAAGGTGCCTCAGATCTGTGTTTTTCTTTCAGGAAGGGGAACTCACTGACAGGACATTCAGTTTGTGGGCACAAGTTATGATTTCCTGGTCACATTACTGGCATCACGCTGAGGTATTTGAGCATATTCTGCCCTGTGAACTTCTGACTATGTGTTAATATGATAATTGCCCCTGTTTTCTATGACTTGTTTCTCTCATCTTTACATTACTCTTCTATATTCTCATATTGTTTGCAAATGTGTGGAGCATCACAGGTTCATTCCTGTGCATCATGATAGCATATGATCCAGACACATTTCAGCTGTTCCTCTGTCGAAACAAATGTTTTTCTACCCACTTATTCTTGCCAAACTCGCACCACATGCTTTAATCGGTATTAATCTGTATATTTAAGAGTGGTAATTTATTTTATTTTGTTTTATTTTATTATTAGTGCACGTTCACAATGCAAAAAATGATTAAAAAAAAGATAAAAACATTAAATCTGAAGGAAAAGGTTCTCAAAACCAGTGAAATTATTTATCCATGCAGCGAGATAAATTCACTTCACAAGATGTCTCGAATTAAGATGTTAAATCAAGAAATAAGATGTATTTAGAAGGCTTAAAATAAGCAGAAAATGCTGCTTTTAAGATGAGATTACTTAAAATTCAACATTTTAAAGACCCAAAATAGGTGAAATATACTAAATACAATCAGACAATGCTTGCAGATGTTTTTTTGTGTGCAAGCAACTTGAAATTTGTTGAAAAGTTTGTTGTTGTTTTTTTTTTTTAAGCACATTTCAAGATTTCCTACCTATTTGACACATAAGGTTGTGCTTGATTTAAGATTATGGTGTAAACACTTTAACACTTAAAATAAGAAATTAACTCTTAAAACAAGATAAATTATCAAACATGTCTAAATCTATGTTTTTTCATCTTGGTAAGAACCAAATAATTTGCAGTGCATGCATGTGAGCAGCTGTTATATAGCTGATAACCTATAGCCCAGCACTTCCTCCTCCTCTTCCTCCCATCCTGCAGACAGCAGTGACATTAACCACCGTTCATCAGCAGCTCAACTCATCCAGGCCGGGTAGAAATCTCTTGTATTGTTCTGACTGAACACCATGCTGTGTTCCTCCTAACAACCATCTCCTCCTCCTCCTGCTCCTCTACAGTTTTTCCTGATTATCTCTTCTTGGATTATTTTCCCCACTGCACCACCTTTTCCTTCTTGTCAGAGCCTCAGAGGACAGTGACATTTAACCGCCATTCATCAGCAGCTCAACTCATCCTTCTGCAGCTTTGTGACAAGTTGCAGAAGGTTGTTTTGTTGTTTTGAACGTTGTGTTGTTTCGTCGGCACACCACGCTGTGAACAATCAGTCTTATCCTCGCACTCCTTCCTACTCCTCCTTCCCTCCTTGTTCTAAAATCCCTCTCTCTCTTCCTCAGATTCCTCCACCTCCACCAGCCCATCAAATAATCACCCTCCTTCTCTTCAGTCTCCATCCTCCATTTTCTCAAATGTCATCCTCCTGCTTTCATCACTCCAGACTATTTCCACCATCTATCATACTCCTCACTCCTGCATCCCATTCAGCTCTTTTTCCCACCTCTTTCCTCGACCATCAGACCCCCTCCTCAGATTCCTCTGTCCAAAATCATTAAAATAATGTACCCTCCAATTATTGTAGCTGGCCTAATTTAGCCAGTACTGACTTTTTGATAATTCAGTAATTCTACATTTAAAAAAAGACAGCATCACAGGTTTCTTCTGTTTTCATTGTATTCTTTAGTCATGGCATTATTACAATAATTGCTCCCTCAGTGGTACATTTTCATGCCCAAGTGCAACAGGCCACAGCAGTGTTTGCATTTAGGGCTGCCATGTGCTTTTTACTAAGGAGTGGCTTCCCTCTGGACACCGTACCATACAGGCCAAGATATCAGAAGAGGCTACAGGACAACTCCAGAACCAGACTGGGATCTGAACATCTCTGGAGAGATCTAAAAATGATCACTTCCCATCCACCCTGAGCTGCAAAGAGGAATGGAGCAAACTGTCCAAAGAGAGGAGAGCCCAGCTGGAGGCATCATATAAAAATTGATTTCATTTTGAAATAAGACTGCAGAATAACAAAATGTGGAACAAGTGAAGCGTTGTGAGTACTTTCTGGATGCACTGTGCTGACAGTAGCCTGCTCTTCCACTGTGTCCTATAGACGTCATTTGATCTTAGCTTTGAGCTTAGCAGTTTACTTAGAGCATCTCACGACTGTTTGCTTCTATTCTGTCTTTTATTTGCATATAAAGTGGTCTGAAGCCTTTTAGTGGTCCACAATAATAAAAGTGCAGAAAAACTGTTTAGAATATAGCATCATTCACTTTAGTTTCAACTATGTTTATTTTACTTTTACTATTTATTCATAATATGGTTCACTGCTTCCCAGTTTTGCTAAGTGACACTGGTAGGTAGCTCTCCTCAGCCTCTTATATAATTTGCTATAAGATAAATTAATCCACAATGTATTTTTAATGTAAACAATGTGTCACAGGGCCTAAAAAAGCATAAAAATGTAAAGATTGTTTAAAAAAAAGTCAGTATTTATGCAGAGTGCAGAGATCTGTTTCAAAGGTTATCAAAGCATTTGCAACTGAAATGCAGTTACATTCAGCAAAATATCTGATTTAACAAGCATAGTGTCAATGCTTGTGTCATTATCCCAGATATTTCAGACAATGTTCAGAGAAATCATTATGTTGTCTGAAAATGATGTAACTATGATACACCAAGAGGAAGAGACCCAAGGAGGTCCAGTTCGCTCTAGCCGACAGTTAAAAGCAGAGAAAAAGAGGCTCCTGTCGGTGGCAACTCCCATAATCCCATGCTACTAAACCACACCATCAAACTGCTTCTTTTGTTGTCATTTTGACTGAGACCCCTAGCATCAGGGAAAACATGTTGTGTATTGAAATTTAATTTGAAAAAAAAATCTGAAAAATCATCATAGATTTGTGTTGCCTAAATGGGAGGTTGTGGCTGCAGGTTGAGTGAACGGAGCAGCAACACCATAACGCACATTGATGTAGAAGCTATGTTACTGGGACTATTATTTATTAAAACACACTTCACTTTGAGAAAAGAAGAGAGCGCAGGAGTGCACTCCACATTTCTCCTGCCTCTGCTCAGTGCAGATCCTCTCCAGCATGACATGTTCCTCTTGGTCATTTTCATCATCAGGTCATCAGGGGAGAGGAGGCTGACACCGCTTACTCCTCCCATTGACTCGAGTTTCCTAATTGATTCCATTAGACCTCCCATGATTCCACATTAATATTTCATCGGCCCTCTGTTCCTGGCTTATATGACTGTAAAAACCTCAGCACCACCATTACTGCTACTAATGCTGCAGTCAGATTATAGCAAACAGGGGAGCAGCTGTGTGAGGTGGAGACACTATGAAGCAAAGGAAGCTAATGGGTGGAGAAAGATGATGAGAGAGAGAAAGATGCTTTTCAGAATCAAAGGCCTCACACTGGGGACATTTAATCACCTGTAGAGCATCTAATGAGTTGAGTTTACTTCAGTTTTCCATTGCAGGACCAACAATAAACTAGATGTAATGATAGCAGAAATTTAGTGGTGGATGCCAAGATTTACATGGTGAAATAATCCATCAATTAATCAATCAAATAGATGTTTGGTCCATAAAATGTCAGAAAATGCTGCTAATGCTAAGAAGATGACGTCCTCAAATGTCTTGTTTTCCCCACAATTCAAATATATATATACACATATATGTGTGTGTGTGTGTGTGTGTGTGTGTGTGTGTGTGTGGATATATGTGCTGTGAAAACATCGTCATACAATTGGAGTGATTCAAGTTCTTCATCCCCAAAAGACATTAAGGCACTGTTGTTTTAAAATACATTTGTTTTAACCTTTATAAACTGGCAACTGAATATATAGCAATGCATATTTATAAAGCAAAGTGACAAACAAGGAGGTAAAATATTAAACCATTGTATTTGATGATAAAACATATACATACATCCAATAAATGCAGATAAACTGTAGAAACTGCTAATTATCTTTTTTTATTATTATTTTACAAAATATAACTGGCCAGTGTCATATTTGAAGTCATGATTACTAGCAAAGCCCTGCAAAAAAACAAACAAGTTGGAAGAAGTTGTAGCTCAATAAACAAAATACTGAATCACAGGAAGTGCTGTCTTACTTTTTGGAGTCTTTTCTCCAGCTGATCATGAGATGAACTATCCTGTTTCCATTTCCTTGCCTGCACTGCCCTCTTGTGTTCAGCCATGTGGTAAACTGAAGTCATTCAGAACAGTGAGAGTGGACACAACAAAGTGAATACCACTGCATGGTAATGTAATCCACTGCAACACTACAAACTGCATTTTTAAGCACAGAGGTGATTCATCTCCCTCTGACAGTGATGATATTTATGAATCAGCTCCTTTAATTCAGTGAATGTATTCAAGGGACGTCATTCTCAAGAGAGACCAAAGACATTCTGCCGTGGGACTGTGTGGCTATGGATTACATACTGCACTTACAACATGTTCATTTTCCTCTCTATGTTATAAATCACATGGTGTTGTATTTGTTTGACATTTGTTTGTAAACAACACTGTTTCTCATTTCAGCACTTATTGCAGTAAAACTCACATGAATATCATTAGCGTATACATGTTGAGCCACAACATGTTTTCTGTAGTTCAGACAGATGATGTATTATTACATTATCTTCACTAATTACAACACAATGTCGTAATTATACAATCCAATTAAAAACAACAACAACAATCAATTACAATATGAATCCTATAAATGAATATTGACAATGAGGTACCGAGACATCTGGTTGATTACTGATTATTAACCACTTGAATCTTATTCTTTGTTGGTTCACTCCATTTCCAATAATCCATCCATCCATTATCTACCTCTTATCCTCACAGGGTCACAGGGGGGCTGGAGTCTATCCCAGCTGTCTTATGGTGAAAGACAGGGTACACCCTGGACAAGTCTCCAGTTCATCACAGGACACATAGAGACAGACAACCACTCACACTCACATTCACACCTACGGTCAATTTAAATTAGCCAATTAACCTAATCCCCATGCATGTTTTTGGATGGTGGGAGGAAGTCAGAGTACCAGAGAGAACCCACACAGACATGGGGAGAACATGTAAACTCCACACAGACTCCACACAGGATTCGAACCCGGTACCTTCTTGCTGTGAGGCGACAGTGCTAACCACTACACCACTGTGCCGCCCCATTTCCAATAATCCCCCACATGAAATGTATGTTTAAATAACTCTGAAACTAGGGGTTCATTTTTAGCAGTGAAGTGAATCAGAGGTTAAGTCAGACAGAGAAATAAATGAAGAAAAAGGCCTACACACAGAAAACATCCTACAAGGCCTTCTGAGGATAAGTTATACATCAACAGGGGACTCAACAACTAATGCACAGTAATCTATAGGAAATCAAGTTTTAAATACTAGTCACATTATTTGGTGTCCCTGCTTTCTTTCATGACCATGAAGTAGATTTAATGTCTCTCTACATTTATCCAGACAGAAGTTCATCATTGTCGCTAGCTAGGCTAGGAGTTAGCTCGTCGCTAACAAAACACAGAGGCAGATGTCTTTAGCAATGCCAACAAAACTAGCCAACTGCTGGTTGTTTCATTTAAATTGTGATTTTAACTTTTTTTTATTGTTTCATGTGAGGCTAAAGTTTGACTGGCTGCCTTCAGGTGCATTACAAAGTGGATTTCTCCCGTGACTTGGCATGGCAGTGCTCAGTACCTGCTGTTTCACACTCAAATAGCCTTTTCTTTATCTTATCTGTCTTCTCCCATCAGTCATCAGATGAGCCCTCCCATTCACTTTATCAAACTGCAGCTAGAACAGTAAAATACACACAAAATAACATCACCATATACAGTAGAACCAGTGTTGTGCTAGTTACTGAAAAAGAGTAACTTGCTACATCATCCAAAAAGTAACAATTACTTTGTTGATTACTTCCACCCAAAAGTAACATGTTACTGTTAAAAGTAACATTATAGGTCCTCTTTAGGACCCTGGGGAGTGAGAGTTTGTCTTAACTTGGAGCTCAGATCATCTTAACCTCATAGTTTAGTGCTTCCAGCTCTTCCAGCCTTACAGACGTACAACAAAACATGCAGCTACTGTTTACGTCAGCAGCAGATAGCATGAATTCTATGTCTGGTTGATGAGATTAATCTGACTTTCTGAGTTGGAGATCTGACTTCATGGGGGTTCTGAATCAAATTCTGGCATAGAGGTTAGAAATTCCAATATTTGTGTACATTTGAACGCACCATGCATTGAATCACTCAAAGGCCAGGTTCCCAGTGCTGCTGTAATGACATTAAAGCTCTGTTTTGCCAACAGTGTTTGTCTCGTTATGCTGGTAAAGTGGGGAGACGGATCAGTGTTTCTATGAATCTGAATGTCCCCCTGTCCAAGGAGAGACATCTGAGAGCCTGAATGAAAGCAATCTGAATTCATCAATCAGGAAATCATTTAACAAGTAAAAGCTGAACGCACCATATTGTAACAGTAACTGTGTTTATTTAGCAATGCGTTAGAGTATTAGTTACTGTCAAAAGTAACAGCGTTTCAGTAATGCGTTACTGCCCAACACTGAGTATAACAACATATCGGTTGGAAACAGTCATTGGTAACTTGGTAACCTGATTGTCTCATTGTGAAGCCAAGAAGTAGTGAAATTGAATATGAAGGTGTCACCACCTCTGTGACTGGTTTTACTGGGCAATCAATGAAAAAAGAGGAACATGTATTATCTAAGCACTGAAGTGCACATGTGACATTAACGGTCAGCCAGAATATACATTTTTGGAATACCTCTGTGAAGAATATAAAATCCACAGATTAATTTATAATCACTAACATGGTGTGGTATACGATGCACACTAATATATGTCTTATAACACAGCTACTTGAATAAGTTACTTTAGTAATGAACAGAAAGCATGACAGAGCCATCACACCATGTTGTCTTGAAAAGAGCATAAAATGTTTATTACACTTTCTTTCAATACAGAATACATGTTTCTGTATGATGACACAAAAGCAAAACCAAAAAGGGAAAGCTGTATTCAAAAACCGATTGTCGTCATGGATTTGAACGCCACCTGTCAGGTTTGTGCGCTGCTATCGGCCATAACACAGAAACAGCAGTGTGTCCAGGTGACACAGGAAATGGGAGGTGTCTTCACAACTTTGTCTGTCAATGGACGTTGTTAAAAAGCTTTTATTTAAAATTTCATGAAGCATGTTGTACAAATCAGGTATATTTCTTACAGGCTGTGATTGATGAACATTTAGTGACAAGTCATAGGCCTGCATAACATAAAGTGAAAGCCTTCATTTTTTTCTGTCAAGAGAAGCTCTTCTGGCTGATCCTTCAATTTCAACCAGTCCACTGACTTTTATTTTTAAAGGACAGAACTCTATTTTATTGTATCAAACACATTAGAACCACAGATCCATAACTACTGGATAGAGCAACTCTCAAACCCACAAGAAGGCTCCTGAAATTAGATGCTGCATCTGTTACAATGATAAAACAAGCAGGTCCTTTAAAGCAGCAGGGCGCTGTGATGTCAATCCATCTGTGAAAAAGAGAGCTCCGGTGGTGGAAGTAGTAATACTACAATTTAAATGTACTCCATTACAAGTAAAAGTCTGAAAATGTACTGACAGCAAATTATACTAAAGGATTGTTACATTATGGGACAGATGCATTGCTGAGTGTGAGCAGCGTTTTGTTGTAGTTTGTTATGGTGGAACAGATTTTAACTGTTGTATTAAGTGTTCAGCTTCATGTTAAATCTTCTAAAACCTCAGTCATATGAAGGCCTTTCTGTCTGTCATTGACTTCTGAAACCATATTGTTGCTGTGAGATCATGTCAACTTGTCTGAAAGTGTGTCATTTTTTACAAGACTTGTCAACTCATCTGCAGACTAGATATAACTTTGTGTTTATACATCTTATTAGACTGTTATTTTTATTCTATTTGACTGTATTCTTTTAAATCTAAATGTGTCTTTTCATAGTGTTTACTTTTTTCTATTCTCAATGTCTTTTTGAATTGTGCCTTAGTCTTGGACATTGTGATAGGCAATTTGTTTCTGTCATTTTATAGCAAGCAATTAATCGATTAATAAATAAAAAAGATTAATCTGTAACAGAAATTACAGTTCTAGTCTTTGCTAAGTGCAGTCATGTGTTTTGTGTATTTCAGCTCATCATGCCAGTCTTCTTGACTACAAAAAAAAATAAAAAAAAAACCAAACGACAACAAATAGTGGAAAAAAGAACATTTATCTTCAGTGCGACATGTTGCCCAATTCTTCTTTAGTCCTTACATCACTGGTCAGCGTCTACGGCTCAATTTGAAACAAGACGACTACACTGTTAAAATCTGTTGAGACATTTCCACTCAACCTGTACCTGGCTTTTCAAAAACAGACATGGAGTGACACAGTAGATGAGTAGCTGTGTAATGAGAGTCAACGTCAAAACTGCCCAGATGACAGGACGTGTTACACGTCTGCTACGTGAGCTGCAGACATCCTCAATCAGTTGGTGCAAATGGCAACACACATAAGACAAAACTGATGAATTTCCACAATTATAATTCATTTCTCTATCCTCAAATATTTCATTCACTCTCATCTGGGTGGGAAAACCTGTTTCTTTTTTCTTGAAAATATTACATTGGCACAAACAATGACCGAATATTGAAGTTAAAAATGTACTCAGCGCTGGTTCAGTTACACATCTGTGGAGCAGTTGGCTTTGGTGATGACTGAGGTGAGACAGAAATGACCTCAGGTGTGTCGTTTGTATGTTTAAAGAGCTTTTGTGGGCACGTCAACGCTGAAGAAGTCACCTGGAACTCACATCAGTGTGAAATCTCAAAAACACAATATCAAACTGCTTGTAAATGATATTTGCATTAAAGGGATCGTATGAGGTACTTCTCCACAGTCAGTGTATTACAGACAGCAGTCAGTATGCAGACAGGAGTTACTGCACGGAAACAAAGTAATGTACTGCTGTGGATGGAGGCAGCAGAAAAAAAAACAGTTTTTTATATTTTGAACACATACAAAAATCTATCAGTCTCTTCACAGCCACCAAACCTTGGTTTGTTTGTTCTTGTGTGACTTTGGTGATTTAAAGGGTTAGTTAACATTCACCAAAGCCACACAATAACACCAATGACCGTCATCTCCTGCAGGTAATCCACTGACTATAGACCAAAACCTAAACCATCCCTTTAAGACACAAGGTAAAGACAGCAAGAAGAAGAGAAAACAATGACAGATGAAAAGGGAGCATGGATGGATAATACAGATGGACTGATGAAATGAAATTGTAAAAAAAGTTTGTACACAATATAAGATCCAAACCAGTAATATGATCATACCTCAAGTGATAACAGGTTACTGACAGGCAGGCAAATTACAACTCCTTCTTTTTTTTTTTTTTAACTTTTCCTGCATGCAACAACAGACCAAACACACTCAGACCTTCCAAAATGACAGAAAAACTGGAATGATTCAATTGATAAAACACCTAGCTATGTAAAATATACATGTCACAGGGACGGGTCAGGAAATTCACTTTATCCTCTACTGGCTGTAGAGGCTGGTGCTTTTAAACGGGAAAAAAATAAGAAAAAACATATCACGACAGCCTCGACCAGCAAAAGAGACGAACTGGAGTAGCCTGATCCAGACTGAGCTGACCTCACGTTCCCATTCAGTTTACAGTACAATCACTTTGTATAAAACATGTATTGGATATACAGAACAACTCGGTAACTTCTGATAAAGGGAAAGGAATAAAGTAAACGAGCATATAAGCACACCCCTCAGACTTAGTGTTGGATGTTACAGCTTAGAGTATAAAAGCAACAGTGCTGCTCGTATGTGCACAAGGCCTGTACATTAACACCTCTCTCCTCTGAGTGTTTCTCTTTACAGACCAGTTTAAACCCACAACGTAAAATCACTCCTAACTGCCTGCAAATGTGACGACCAACTGGTCATCAGTGAGGGAGACATAAAGTAATAAATGAAGAAGAGAGGTGTAAGAGAGTAGTGTTCTTTGCTGTTTGTGTTTCATTTATATTCATAACAGACGAATAAAACAATAAAATGCATCTTTCTAAAAAAAAAAAAAAAAAAAAAAAAAAAAAAACATGGTTTGGAGTTGGCTGTGTGTGTGTGTGTGTGTGTGTGTGTGTGTCTGGAAGTGTCTATGTGACTCCTCAGTGTATTAATTAGTGTCACTGACTATCACAATAACCATGTGCTCCTCATCCAGATTACCCACAGTCCTTTTGGCAGCCTGCAGGTACTGTTGTGAGAACACTCCAGGAGGGAAGGCGTACAGCATCGCTCCAGGACCCCCCTCTTTAGCAGCAGGGAGGCTCACGACTCCAGCCGCCTCCTTGTTCCGCAGGTAGGTCACCAGGTGGCGAAGCAGGCGAGCCTGTAGTCCCGGCTCTGGTGCGGGAGCCTGGCGGTCGATGGGCCCCTGGAGAGCCAACAGGATGGCGAACCCATCGGGCCGCCCGAGCTTGATGCGGCGCGACACCTCGTCGAGTCGGGTCTGGTCCATGCGGAGCCTCTGGGCGATCTTCAGCTGGCTGGGCTGGTTCTGGCTCTGCTGTTTCAAGGTGTCCTTCATGACCGTGCTGAAGAAAGCGGCGCCGCCCTCCAGCATGTACAGCTCTGTGGGGAAGCTGCTGTTCTTCAAGGCGAAGAAGCCGTGCCACGTTCTGGAGAGCGAGGCCTGGGCGAACTCTGACAGCGAGCTGGGAGAGGAGGAGGTGTGGCTGTCTGTGTGGACCGCAGGGGAGATGGCGGTGACCACCTCTGTGTTTCGATGGTGATTGTTGAGGTGCTCACCGGACCTCTTGCTGTGGTGGCGGCCCGATGGGTCTTCTTCGTTGGTAGCAGGGTGTCGCCCTCCGTTCTCAGGGGAGTGGTCTCTCGGCTCTGTGGTGGAGTCAGGAGCTCGAACCCGAGCTCGGTCTGGGCTCACATCAGGAGACGCCCGGACCCTCGACCTCCCCCTCTCCTTCTCCCTCTCCTCCGTCAGCCTGTCCGCAGACAGACTCCTGCTCCTCCTCCTGTTCCTCCTCTCCTCCCTCTCCTTCAGCCATCGCTCCCTGCTCCTGCTGCGGCTCCTCACTCCTCTCCCACTCCTCCCAAATGCCTCCACTGCCCCCACTCTCCTCTCCATGCTGCGGCTGGGGCTGGTGGGGTAGTCTCGCTCCAGCAGGGCCCTCTCTCTCTCCCTCTGGGACAGGAGGCTGTGTGAAGGAGGTGATGAGCGCTCCCTGGCTCCCCTCAGCTCTCGCTCCAGGCTGCGATGGCGGCTGTAGGCCTCTCCGAGGAGGTCATAGTGAGAGGGGGCTGTGACTGGGGGCTGGTAACCAGGAGGAAACGGCCGAGATGAGCTCTCCTCAACTTTTGCAAAGTCCACCCTCAGGCGGCGCTCAGGACCCCCTAAAGGGAACCCCCTCATCTGGGTGCAGGCAGCTTGAGAAGCGTCCAAACTCTCATACTGAATGTAAGCAAAGCTGTCCCCCTTCACATAGTCTATATTCCTGATACTTCCAAAACGGTCAAATTCCCTAGCAAGGGCAGCGAGGGAATTTCCAGGCCCAAGACCACCAACCCAGAGCCGTGTGGTGGGGTTAGCTTTGCCGTAGCCGATCTTTATGGGGTTGCCTCCCATCAGTCGTCCCTGCATAGCCACTTTGGCCCGGTGGGCCATGTCGAGGTTCTGAAACTTCACAAAAGCGTACGCCCCACCCTGTCCACGAGCTGGGCGTTTGATCACAACTTCTTCAATGATGCCATATTTGTCAAAGCCCCTCCTTAGCTCTGCTTCTGTGACATTACCATCTAAATTGCCAATAAACAGGTTGCTGGTCGCCCTTTGGTCATCTTCTGGTTTTAAATCCTCCACTACTGGCATTGGAGGGAAGCCATATGGCCGACCCCTCTCATCCAGCATACCATAATAATCTAACAGCCTCTCCCTCTCTCTGCTGAGTCCCAGGGTCTCCAAGGCATAGTGTCTAGCTCTGAGGTCTCTAATGTTACTCACACCTGGCCCTGGTGGGGACAGGGAGCGCTGTCGGTAGGGGTACGGGGCGTGCAGAGGCAGATATCCAGCGTCTGGTGGCGTCACACTCCGCCTCCTGACGTACATGGGTTCAATTTTAAGCTGTCGATCACCCAAAACTAACCTGGATGATTTGGCGTGCCTGGCCTCTTTGGCGTCCTCCGAATGCCGAAAATTAACGTAGGCGATCCGGCCCAGCTCTGGTGTGTGCGACAGCTTCACGCTGACGTCCCCGAACTTTTTGAACTCGTGAAACAGAGCGTCCTCCACGTCCTCGTCCGTGACCTGCGAGCCGAGGTTGCTAATGAGCAGCGTTTTGTACTCCAGAGTGCCGGGCCTGGCAGCGGGTAGCTCCGCCGCCGTGGTCCGTAGCGGTGGACGACCGAGAAGGCTGAGCTCATGTCGGTGGTGGAGCTCCAGGGCGGCCGCCCGCTCCTCCCTGAGCCGCGGCTTCTCTCTCTCCCTGCTTCGGCTCCGTCGGTGATATCCTCGGCTCTCTGCCAGCAGCAGAGCCAGCGGTGGTGGTGGCGGCAGCTCCTCTCTCCGTGCACTATCTCGTTCCCTTTCCCGTATCCGTTTAGCAACGGCCCTGGACGGACTACTCTCTCTCCCGGCCTGCCTCTTCATCTTCAAAGGATGATGGAGCTCAAACTTTTCGGTGCCTGCAATGGGAATCCGGCCTGGGGAGCGACTTCCAGGGGTGTTAGCAAAAGCAACGCGGCAGGCGACAGCTCCGGCAAATAAACGTACCACTCCAAACGCGGAATATTTGCATCTATATATCGAAATAAAAGCCTAAAATGGTTTAAAAACATGTCAGCCTCACAGGGTCTGCACCTAGGCCGCCATCTTGGACAATAGGAATGTGTGCGCTTTCCCTCTGAGGGCGGAGCCTGGGATGACGCACTTCATGACGTAACACCTTTTATTTTGAACACAGAAACAGTACATTTACATCACTTTATTAGCTAATATTTAATTACTAATAACCAAGCCTCATTTGCAGAAAACATATTTTAATGAAAACGATGGATTTCCCAAGAGACTACCCTGATGGTTCATGAGACAGATAATTTGTTCCTGTGTCCTGTTCTTTTAATTTGCAAGATTTCACAGCACTTGAATAAAACAACCAATCAGAACTCTATGGAGCTGTCAGTAACTGTACAATAAGCTTTCCCACTCAAAAATTAATTTGTACTTTTTTACTGTTGTCTCCATGTTGAGTCAAGTTGCCCATCTGCCAAAGAAACCTTTTTAATTTTGAGACTGAATTAAGGTCCAAGCTGAAATAAAATATGTATATAAAAATGTTTATATAGAAAATTATTACAGATTACAAGATTCAGATGTATTAGTTTGAAGGTGCAGACAGGATCAGAGTGCACACATTTCAACTTATCACAAAACTGAAATCATAGCTCGAAACCACATGGGAATTTTTTTTATAATTTAATGAAAAAGTAGAATAGTACAGTTGTAACAAATGACTGGGCCTTACATGAAAAGGTTGATGTGAAACAACAGCATATTTTAAGTTTTCATTTCCTATATCAAGTCAAGACAACCTTTTATCATGTTTCTTTTTTTAAGTGCACATCATTTGCTTACATCAAACAACATACCTTCTGAAACAGTCCAGGGGTGTGGGCTATATATATATATATATATATATATATATATATATATATATACACGTATACATACGTATGTATACGTATATATGTATACATATATACACAGTATATATATTTATATATATACTATATATATATACATATATAGTATATATATACACAGACACAGCTGAATATGAGGGATAGTCAACTATTGAGCAGAAGTTCACTGACGCCGAGTCCTTTTATTTTATTTAAAATTTTAATAATCCTATTATCCAATCCCTGATAAGATTCTACTGCCAAAGGTCCCAGTTTTGTTTAGACGTGGAAGTTGGACAGCAGGAGAGCCGAGGCTCATTTCATGAGTTACAAAGTTTACACTTCCATCAGCACTACAAGGCATGTCATCAGTCGGGTCGAAACAAAGACCCAAAACAAAACCGGGAGACCAAAAACACTTATTAGAAATGAGAGAAACAAAATCTTTAAAATAAAGAACACTCAATAAATACCTAACCTAAACATTTGGTGCACCGACTGTGTCAAGGATTAAATGTGCTTTAACATAAGTCACCCATACTCTGTGGCCTCTGTCAGGATTCACTTTGGTGCATAACTTTGCCTTTATTACATGAAGTGTGAAATTAATTCAAGATGTAAACTGGTACAAAAGCTCACACAGCTTGAGTCCTCATTTCACCTGGAGTATTCCTCATAAACAGCATGAAGCACTGACATTTGGAGAAGAAACCAATTGTTTGTTACTTTTTGTAAAAATGCCAATGTTGAGCATGAAGGTCCGTTTCCATGACAACAGAGTTCAACTTCTTGTGGATTACTGGCCAGGATAAATAGTGTGGTTGTCCTGCAAAAACTGACATGAATGAGATAAAGAATACAAGTAGTTACGTTCAGTTTGCTTTTTAATAATGTCACTTTGTGTTGGAATATGGGTGACTTTGTTAACTGCAGACTGAAGCAAAAGGACTGAAATGGAGAGTAAAAGCAGAGAGTGTTGGAGATCTGAATGTCTCTACAGTAGAGCAGTCATGGGCTGTTTATGCAAAGGACAGGTTCACTTTTCCCCTCCAAGTCTATCTTAATACAACATTCATGTGTACGATCACTCCTCCTGTACATACACCACCACCAAGGACAAAATCCACAGTCCTCATGCTTTGTCAAAATGTGCTCCATTGTTCAGCTGCAGCTTCACATTAACTAAGACAGATATGAAAATGCATTTTTTCACAGAGCTGGACAGTGGTCATCATGCTCTTCTCTTTGGATGTCTGTATGGACAGACAGGAGCAACTGCATGTGTATTAATATACAATTATACTGTTTATAAGACAGACATTCCCAACACTTTCTTCTCGTTAAGATCCTACTGCGTGGCATCGGCAGAGAACAGAGAAGTGGTGGAAATGGCCTGTGAGCTGGAAGCTGAACAGTTATCAACAAACATACTCAAGCAGTCATTTAAACTGCTGCTCAATCCTCAGTGACCAGTTAAATGAGGCATGGGTTTGTGTATAGTGACTGTTCTGTTGTCTAGAAGCACAAAACCTGCTCCCAATGCTCCTATTTCCCCTACAATTAGTTCATTCATTACCCTTAAATTTGATTTTAAAGTATAGTATAGTCTACACACTGACATCTATACTTGGGAATCAGTGTAGGATTACCAGATAAGTGTACACCTCCTAAAGCCCGAAGACTGAGATAAACATGTCAGACAACACCACTCTCCTCCTCTTCCTCCTCTCCTGGTCCTCATCCTCCTCTTCACTGGATAGCAGTCTGGTCCAAGTCAAGTCCAAACGTGTTTTTGCTCCTCTTTACAGATCTGTCCGTGCATGGGCGGCTGCAGGGGCGTACTTGGGCATGAGCTCTGTGATTTTGCGGATGAAGTCAGACTTTTCGGCGCAGCCTTTGCAGGACTCGCCCCACTCCTCCAGGATCTTCTTCAGGTCCTTCACTTTAAGCTTTTTCAGGTCCACTGTGCTCAGGTCCAGCTGTTTGTCTACACACAAGACACAAAATGATGATTTGGCTGCTAGAATCCTTAAAAAGGTACCCTGTGGGCTTTTTCTACCTTGCTTCTTTAAAATAACAATGACATGTCTAAGCGCTGTATGGTACTGTGGCTAGCTTTGGATCCAGCTACTATGTGGTTTTAATGCACTATTGTTGAGTCAAAGCAAGAAAGAGCTGTGAAGTGTTTCTTAATAAGAGGTATAATTCTCACCATATTTCAGTTCACAGATCTGACTGTCCTTCTTCTTGAGCTTCTCACAGATCTTCTCCACTGGGACATGGTAGCTGAGAGGCTTGGACACCTCATTGATCATCTTGGTGGCTGCGTCACTCGTTGCCCCGATGTAATAACACTTGACATGGAAAATGGAGAGGGTAGGGTTTACCACATATGAAAGGTCTCCAGTGGCTCTCAGTTTAGTCACTGGCTCACTCTTTCTCTTTATGATCACTTCTTCTGTTGCTGGTCATGTTCACACTGTCTTTAAACAGACAAATAGGAGTCAAAGTAACAATGAACTCACTGATTGGACGGTTATGGTGATGTCATCATGAATCATCAGTGCTACTTACATTAATTGATTTTTGCAGCTAAGGCTGTGTTGGTGTGTTCCCTTCTACTGAGAGAAGCTTTGACATCTGCCAAACAAAATCCCTCATTTTGAATATAAAGTATTTCAGTTTTTTTCTATTGCGTAAGAGCAAACAGTGAAAGTGTTTTTAGAAGGCTAAAAAAACAAATAGAGATTGAAGCAGAATATCTTGTTAGATAAAAACATGTTGTGTAGATATAAATAATACACAAATAGTGTAATAGTAATAAGAGTAAAGTCTGCTCTTTATCTGGAAATAGAATAATTAAACATACGACATACAAAAGCTGCACACGTGAATACAAGTGAAGAGGACATGGTCACTGTGACATCACTTCATGGTCTGTTTGACTCTAAATGAACCATCATTTACTAATGAACATCAAAACTAGAAACTAGAGACTGAGACCATAAACCACTGTTTACAGTGTTTACTGAGGGAGGAAAGAGAAGAAGGATCATTTCCTCAGTGGAGTCACCCCCTGCTGGCTTTTTAGAAATAGTGCAGGCACTTAATGGTTTAAAGCTTTGAACTACTCAGTACAGCTGTAATAAATACCATTTAACCTAGGTCCATCGTATGAACAGCATATGGTATTTTTCGTCAGCTAGAGGTTGAATATCCACATTAAATGTTATCTTAACCTGAGTAAATGTGTTAGCATCACTCAGTAAAAGCACAGGCTCTCTGGGATCACTGCTTATAGTCCTAGTTTGAGGTACCATGGTGACTCATTCTAGTCACAACTCCTTCCTTTCTTTCTTTCTCTCTCACTGCCATCACTGTTCATAACATAACTGACAAAAAGACAAAAATGGCAGGTGGCTTGTTATAATTATACTATTATCTTTAGGTAAATCTTATTATTATAATGTTCTTGTACTACAGATAGTAAGGAGGAACATAAACTCTTTACAGAAATAAAAAAAATGTAAAACTGGAAAGATGAAAAAAGACACAAAGTTATGAATCGTAATTGTATCGTAACAATCTGTAGTTCACTTACAAAGCGGTTATCTTTGCCTTTAGCATCTTTGCAGCTCTTTATGATGGCCTTCTCAATGTCTCCACTATTGAAGTTTACTTTGTTGTCCTCTAGCGACTGGTAAAACTTCCCCAGAAAGGACATACACACTGAAACAAAGAGGGAAATATGGGTTAAACAACTTCCCAGAGGCAGCCACTGCACGACTTTTTAAAATGGTGACTAGTGAATTACAAGCCATTAGAAAAATACTGGGTGTGTGGAGTGTTTTTTCCCCATTGTGAGTGGTGGTTTGTTAGTCACTCTAAAGCTAGTTATCCACCACCTGACTGGTTAATGGTGTTCTTTTCCTGTCTTTGAATACATAACCTAAACTATTACCTGCCTTGATCTTTTCATGTCATGACCTGCTTTTACAGCAAATACTAAGTGAAAGTTCCCTAATTAACAGTTTATTATTGGTCTGTAGAGCAACAGGCACCTCGTAAAGCAAACACAAGGGACTGTTTCTATCTGCATGACAGCCAACAGAAGAGCACAAAACATGAAAGTCCACTGAAGGCTTCATGTGAGTTTTGCTTCACTGCGGGTCAAGATTTTCATGAAATGAGGCTTGAGAAGCAGTTAGTTGTTGGTTGGCTTTACGGTAGCTTATGTCTGAAACTGTTTTCAGTTTTATTTTTGCTTGACTAATTGCCATGAAATATTTTTGTTGACTCGTATGGCTTTAGGTGGAGTAAACTGTATGAGAGGGGGCTATATGGGACATGCAACGTTAAAATCAAGGACATTTATTTTTAAAGTTAACAACGTAAATATTTTGTTCATGTCTGGTCCTGGACGAAGATCTCTTTAATCAGTGTGGCCATGAGTAAACTGAACTCGATGCTGAATTAATTGAAACTATATATCCTCTAGCCATGTCTTACATTGATGGAATATATTATTGGAACCATTTAGTCGTAGGGTAGATAGTTTATAGGGTTTTAATTAGTCTTACATGTTTTGTAGGTGTAAATATTACCGTATGAGTTACAACATGCACTTTTTTAATCTTGACAATTATTAGCAAACACATGCTTGGAGTCTGAGCCTCACCTTCAAAGCTTCAGGGCGTTTATTGTCCCATTCCACATAATCTCAATTAACACGTGTGCTCATTATTTTTATTTCAACAGTTCAGAAATTTAACTGAACTGAGGAAAATTATAATCTCATTACACTTTTAATTTATGTTTGACATTTTATAGACAAACAAATAATCAAGGACACAGACAGCAGAATCAAGACTGGAAATAATAGTTGCATTATTATTATTATTATTATTATTATTATAGAGTTAATTTAGCAAGTAAAATACTTGATTCAGTGGTGACCTGGTTAGATTCTATTGATCCCATGGGAACTTTAGGCATTCAGTAGCTTATACAACACATGAAAACACAGAAATAAAGTCAAACCACCAGAATAAAGGCACAGCACTGTAGTGATGGGCTGGCCACCAGAACTACTCCAGCTTTGAGAGACTGGCTGAAAATCTGTGAGCATCACAAAGAAAAAAAGCTACACCACCGTTTAAAAAAAACACCTCCCCGATCAACAGCCATTTCTATACTTAACATAAAGCTTGAGACTCTGTAACAGAGATCATTTTAGTGTTTTAAAAGTTGCTAAAAAGCCAGGTAGCATCCATTCAGCTGATGCTATCGCTGCTAGCAGAAGCTAGCAGGCAGACCTACCTTCACACTCTCCTTCTTTCAAGGCTTCAGTGGAACCAGGCACCAGAGCGAGCGCTAGAGCCACTGACAACCCGCTTAGACACAACATTTTCGGCACGAAAAGGTCAGACGTTTATTGTCTTCAACCGCTGCTCAAAGAAAACTCTGCTGTGTCTATGGGTGATTGGTACACACAAGCCGCTACCGCTTCCACAGACACCGGTAAAGCGGTTGTACGGGCTTTCCGGACCACGTCACACTATGTCGGCGCCTGATTGGTCAAGAGGTCCGACTCTTCCCGTGGTCTGCTCTGATTGGACAGAGACAGAACGTTCCGGGAACAACGTCCAGTTGGCGCCGTCTGATTGGTCCACAGAAACCGTGCTCTCAGAACGCGTTACATGTGAGAAAAATTATGAAATAACAACTTAAAAAAAGAAATATACCAACTATATTACATTAGTTATATTCTCTTCTCTTTATTTCAGTACATTAAAGCCTATATGTGTAGGTATAAAGGCACTGTTTGGCTCATGTAATAGAGAACAAAGAAAAAAATAAAATAACTTGATTTGCATTCTACATTTTGTATAAGAAATGGAGCACAACAATTTAAATTGAATTGAAATAAGGAAAAATAGACAGAATGAAAATGAAAAATAAAAATAAAACATTAAAATAAGATTAGATATACTACACCTAATGATAATGACAATTAACACTGCAGCAACACAACATCAGTGGCGCAGATTTGATTTTTTAGCTACATCAGAAGATCTTCCATTGGGTGTAACTACTATGGCATCTTAGGACCAGGCACAAAAATAAATATGTAAATAAATAAAACATGCTGTAAATACCCAGAGGTATTTTCTGCGGCGAAGTGTCTACTGGTACAGTTTAGATTAGGACTTCAACTGATCATCCGGGGATGATGGAGGTCAACCACTACCATACGTTCATTTTGGCACTTCCTGTTGTTCGAAGTTACAAAGATAAAAGACAAAATATATTCAGATAGGAAGAATCTCATGCATGACTCTTGTTTAAGGGAAGGATTTTCTGAGTCAAGCCATCTCATGAATGAATAGTTTGTCAATAATGATGTAAAGATTTACAATGAGTTAAAGTTTGGATTTCTTCAGAGAGCAACAGATATACAGATATCAGTTATGCAAATGATGTAAAGCTGACAAATTCCCCCACATTGAAACCTGAGCTCAATTCCTCACAGGTCACCTCACCTGCAGCACTTCAGTACACGCCTAACATCATAAAACACGTCCACTAGAGACCAGAGCTTCTTATGGAGGCAGCATGATTTATGTAGCACATTCCTCACAGATGAAATTCTTAAAGCACTAGCATGGCGTTCAAAACTATGAGAAATAAACAATGGAAAGGAATCCATCACAAGACAGAACACATTTAGATTTCAAGGAAATAGATAAAATGAAACTTAAAACATATACAGCTGTAGTCCAGTGATAAGTTGCCCAAATATTGCAGCACAGAAAGTAATCTGTCCTCTACAACCAGAAGCTGCTTCTGCTACTATCTGTCTGTCAGCCTGCACTAAAAGTCCTGCCTCTTATTCTGACTGTGGCCCTCCCTATACGCAGAACACACGCTGTGCGTAGGGCCTCATCCTTCATGTTTTAATACATCAGAGTGTTGATGTACTGAATCATGGTCAAACATATGGTGAAATAACATAAAGATTTGGGGCGTGGCTACAGTGTGATTGACAGGTCTCTGCTGTCATTACATCCTGAAGAGGAGCAGCACTGATGGTCTGAACTCTCAGCTCATGTTTCCTTCATCTGAGGAGACACTGGTGTACTGAAACATTTAAACTAACCATTCAGACCATAAACTCGTATTTACAGTGTTTACAGAGGTAATAGGGAATGTGAACGTGACGTCACATCGCAGTGCATTTTGTGTGTCAGCGCCATCTTTGGAGGAAAGCAAATGTAAACAAAAGCGATCATGTGATCAGCTGTAACACAGCAACACTGCCCCGCCATGGCTGCTTCAAAGTGTCCTCACTGAGATACCTCTGTTGAGATACTACTACTTGAGTAATAGTGCGCAAATACACACTCAGTACACCATGAAACATCACAATTACAATTCAAGTAGGTCATTAAGATCTCCGAAAACCAAGTTGTACTCTGATTATAAATCAGTTGAAACTGTAAGTGAAACTGCAGATGTGAGTGAACTGTGTAAATCTAACCATGAAACTGTAACTATTATGTGTGTAAGCGCTGTGTTTATGAAAAGAACATTATTTTTTGATGGGTAGGTACGGCTGCATTTTTAGTTTCCTTGATTTTTTTCTTCTTTGTGACTATGAACAACAGTAAATATAATATAATCGGGTCGGATTAAGAAGCCCGTAGTTAGCATGTGATAACAATGTGTAGTGGTCAGTGAATTAACTGACTGCTGACTGAGATAAGGAATAAGATTAAATAAATCCTGGAACATAGCCTGGTCTGGAGCAGGCTAGCTCCTCAGAATAAATCTCCATGGTAACTTATACCATAACATATCCCTCTCTCCTCTATCCTGCTTTTGTGCAACCAGATCACAGATAAATTGAGCCAGAATAACCAAGATAGCCCGGTTTAATCCCTTATCCTAGTTTTGTGCAACGGGCAGGGAGGGATTGTTTACTGTACATACACGATCCTCTGTGGATGGCGCCCAAGATCCCACAATGCATAGCGGTATGACGTACCTCTATGGTACCTTCACATTCTCTATACAGCAAGAGAGAAAATGGTCATTATCCCATAGACATCAATACAAACAGACTTCTTTTTGAAACCACCAGTATCGCCCCCTGCTGGCTGTTATAGAGAATGCAAGTTTAAGTTACTTCCCGATGGGCTCATTGAACAGATCCTGGTGTTGCTCACTGGTCAGGAGCAAGTAAAAGAAAAAAAAGGCAAAACATGAGGAAGCTGGTGCTTCTCTTGAAGATGGATATGATGTTGAAATAAAAATTTGTGGCACAATATAATTGAGCTGCTACTCGTTAGACAGCAATCTCTGTCAGCAGCCCTGATTAACATTTATTAAATGTCTTGTTAACGTCCTCTGCATTCACCTCTGATGAAAAAGAGTAGTAAAATGACCAGTTGGTGTCATGGGCCCCAATTTGGTCAGAGGCGGCCCTGACTCTCTGCATCACTTTATGAGCAGATTTTTGCCATGCTACCACACTCCTGATGACTTATCAATAAAGATGACATCATGACCTGACAGAAAGGTGGACAAAGTGAGCCCTAAATCTCTGACTTGTCCACAGGAAACAAATGTTTTAGGTTTAAGTTGAGTTCAGGCAAGACACATCCTGAAAAGTATAGTTTGAAAAAACATAAATAAACTGAGCCCAATGATCTTATCCTTGAATGTGGCTTGTTTTCTCTCTTCATGAATTCATTGATGATTGATGCTTTGATTTTAAGTTCTTCTCCTCTACTAAAATCAATCTAAAACCTCCTTCTTCCTCATCTTAGCAAAAGCTGCCTTCCTATCCTGCTGACACACTGATAACAGTCTGCTCAGCTTCAGGTCAGAGAGGATAGACGTATTTTAAAGAAAGCAAAAACATTGAAAAAATAGCCTGGTGTCTCTGCTACACCCAGCGTTGGCTTCTGCTATCACAGAAGCTGCAGTCCTTCTGGTAATATAAATTAATAAAGAAATTCAAACAATCCAATTCAAAGTCAAGAAAAAAATAAAATATAAAATAATTTATAAACTGAATAAAAGATAAAACTCTTCAAAAAGAAAAAAATGGTCATAAATTTATCATGGATTTGCTTGACAAAACAGTAAAATATAACTAGTGTGGAACGTAAGTTTGCTCATGCAATGTGGGTCCTTAGGAGCGGTCCCCTCCTGCCCTCCACGAGGTGCTACTCTGTTCCAGGACCAGTTGCATCCTGTAATTACATTCATTACTTGTTGAATGCATGCTTCAAGGTGATGAAAAATAAACAGCAACAAAACACATTTTATTGTTTCATTGTATTGATTCAGATGCAGACTGTACTCATCTTTTATCATAAGGAGCTGTTATTTAAGCTAAAGCAGCAATACCACAGTGTAGAAACAAGTAAAAGTACTCATTATGCAGAATGCCCTCTTTCATGACAATATACTGTATGTTATACAATAAAAGTTCAATATTATTGCAGATGAATCAACACAGAAGCAGCATTTTATTGTCATAAGGAGCTAGTTATGTTTAACCTACAACAAAGCATCATATTTCAGATGACGATCATATGTTTTGCATCAAATTAGTCATTATGCAAGAGTAATTGGTTACACTTTATAATACAAACCCGGCAATTGCAGTGCAATTGGGGCCTGTATTTAGTCACTGATTTAGTCAGCTTCTATGATGCTGTCACATCAAATGTGCAGGCTACAGTGTGCTCACACAATCACACACTGACTCAATGTCAAACACCTAGCAGTCAGTCAGTCTGGCCCACAACACGGTAGTGACAAGATGACCACATCACCATGAAGACAGGGCGTCAGCAGGAAGAAGTCTCCTGGCAGGAAGTCAATTTAGGCAGCAAGGCTGTAAACTGTTGCATTTTATCGCACCAAGTCCAACCACAGCGGGTCAATATGACTGAGAAAAAGAAGGAGACAGCAGGAGAAACAGACAGCACTGGGACTGTTACATTTACTGCATTAGGACTCACTGGACTGTCAATCATGGTTTGGAAAAGAGGTTTTTACAAATCTCAGTGAGTTTCAGCTGGTTCATTAAAGGATACCGGAACAGAAACATTAAAACAGCAGTTCAGATGGTTGATTGTTAATCCAAAATGTTTCGTATCATACTCCTCAAGGAAGCATTCTGGACGTTTGGGCTACTCTAGACTGATGATGAGCCGAGAGTTAGGTAAAAGGAAACACTAAAACTCTGTGGGTGCAGAATATCGCTCAGTTTAAGAGGCTAAGCTGGAAAGAAAGACAAGGAGAATCAGGTGTGTAATATGTGGAACGAGTCAGGAGAGATTGCAAGTGGTGGTGAAAAGGTGTTTTTTAGAGCTGATGAAATCTGTCTCTGAAGGTTCGGAGATGGTTATGACGGCTGGACAGCAGTTCTGGGATGGGTGTACAGTTGAAGGCGGTCAGAGAGATATTTATGAGCATTAAAGGCATGGAGGCATTTGTAAGTAAGCAAAGTTTATAGGCAATGGAGGATTTGATGGGGAGCCAGTGAGGGTTGGAGTGGTGTGCTGCTAAGGCTATGTGGACTGGAGAGGTGTCCAGATTAACGAAATGGTAAAAACAATGGTAATGAGCCATTGTATAGCAGTGCATCTAGTAAAGGGTGTTTACAGTTTAACTTGATCCAAATCAAATGGAATAAATGCAGGTAGAATAATAGCTGAGTCAATAAAACAGTGTTTAATGTTCGTAATTAATCATGAATCCACAACACAGCAGTTTGTTTAGTGAGTAGGAAAAAAGTGAGTATTTACATCTACTGTCATACACATCACAGTTTATACCCATGCTAACACAAGAAAGACTTTTATATACAAGAAACACTGATCAGCATCATTGTACAATCACTGGATTGGTCACTGATGCAAAATACACAAAAATAATAATACACCTCCGTCAGCTGCCAAGAAATAATCAGAAGAATTAGACAAAAGGAACTGGTATTGTTTGTTGTCTAGGTTTAAAAACAATTTTACATCAGAAAGTACAAGGCGGGACAATCACAATCTACATGTACGGTTTGCCCTTTATGATCAGTATAAATACACTCTCCAGTTTATGTACACAGAGATCAACCTGCACACTGAATATCTGCGTTCCTTTCACATGACTCCTCTTTTTTATGCATCACAGCATTTACAGAAAACAAAGAGATACAAACAAGTGTTCAGTGGTTTTAGTGTCACATCATGCTCACTGCTAGTCTAACCTCTGCATCACTGAGCGACCCTCATCTTTTCAGACACTGTGTACTTCAGTTAGCTCCATGTTCACTTCTCTACATGTTCAGCAAGAAACGTTTGTCACCTTTATAAAGTACCAAGCCTGCATGTGCTGCTGCAGCGCTAAAAGAAATCAAATAATTCAAACTGGACACTGATCATTGCGGGCTTGCATAGGTTCTGTTTTCCATAGACATGCAAACAATTCATCAACAATCATGTTTAACTGGAAAATACAATTTCTTTACACACTCAGCTGCCAATAAATTAGGTACACTTAGCTTTGTAGTCTTGTATTAGTTATAATGTTGTGTTTAGGTGTACCTAATAAAGTGGACATTGATTGAACAAACTGTTATATTTAATACTTTTAATGCTATCATCTTATTGTGTAGCCTGTGTAAATTATCTTTCAGTGGTTTAATCAACACTGGTGACACAGACCAGACTGACTGAGGTGTGTTCATTAATGCGTTTAAAATATGTCACTGCTGTCAAATCTAGTGCATGCTCCTCTAACCTGCGTACTGGCCTTCAGTCATGAACTCAGTCACAATGAGCAGACATGATTCATGACTGAGCTGATGTGAAGACAACATGCAGGAGAAATGACAGCACAGCAACAAAAGCCTCATTCAGACCCTTTAAACTAGAACTAATAAACTAATATCATGAATCTCACCCAGTATCCACAGTCACAGAGACAAAACAATTCCCCTGAATCCTACTCACTGCTTCAACTTTCCTTTCACTCCACCATGATACACCGTTTACGCTGTAAACTTCTCATAGAAATAAATACAGTATGTTTCAATGATCTTACAGCTGCACTGTATGGTTTTAATAGAAATCCATCCAGTGTGCTCCAGCTCACTGGTGTGTGATATTAACTCTGCAGTTAACAAAATGAATGAACGTGAGCTTGGCTCCTCAGGTGACAGCATTTCTCCTTTTCTTGAATTCCCTCTGGATTAATAGAGTAGCTACAACATTTGATAAGGAATCGTATCACACTGCATCACATGCTGTGTGGAGCACCAGATGACACTGGCGAATGTAGCTTACAGGACACATTTGCACGGTTGGACTTGTGGCTGCAGGAGAATCCCAGGTGCTCTAACTCCATTGTTAAGACGTCATTGATCCCACCTGTGCTTCCTCCTGCTGAGTCAGCATGCCAGCTGTCTATCACACATCACAGGGAGGAGCAGCATTCAGTGTCTGGACATTATTAAAAACCCATAAACTGAAGCAGGAAAAAAAAGACCAAAAAAATAAAAAAATAAAACAAAGTTTTAGAGAACCGTTGTGTTTTCTAATTTCTCTAGCCTGTCTGGGGCTCGAAGCCCACCGGTTCCTCCTGAAGATGGGAATGTTTGAAACGCCACACAAACATAGAGTTAAAGTCTTTATAAATGGCTCAATAATTCTATCAATTAGCTGTAGTTTTGTTTTTATCAAACAGGATGAAAAAATATATGATTTATCAGCAGATTAATCCACAGTTATATTTGCAGAATTGATAAGAAGCAGGATGGTGAGTATGGGACCATGTCTAAATAAAACATAACCAGGCTTTTCTTTTTAATATTGTTTATGTTATATATTTGGGAAGGCCCTCTGACCCTTTGTGATGTGAGTCTTCCTGTAGTTCAAGCCTAACACGATGCAGCTTCAGGCAGAACACACTGAGCACATTAAACAGCTGTGACAGAAACACAGTGAGCTGACAGCTGATCACAGCTCAGTTTTGTTCATTTCACACCAAAAGTAGAGGAGCGATTAGACAGTATGTACATCATCTGAGCTGTCGTACTGTTTGAAATAATAAAAACAAATAAAATAGAAAATCCCTTGCAGTCCTTTTACTCCTGCGTCACTGAAATTTAATCTCTTCAGGTCATTCATGCTCCATTAAGTCACCTTCATGGATCATCTCTATTTAAGCTGTAACCCTGAATGAATGAACATGCATTTAAAATGGTTTCCTGATTCCAAAAATGTCATTGTAGTTCATTACTTTCATGAAGAATGGCAAAAAGTGTACATATATTATAGTTAATATTTTCTATAAATGTCATCTATCTTCTCTTGAACACCATTTTTTAACACCACAAGCTCAAATAAAACCATTCCTTGTTTGTGTGTTTGTGCGAGGAGCCATGTCCTTTAAAACATGTCGAATCATCAAGCAGCTACTGGCGGCTCAGGAAGCCATTTTTCTACAGTTCAAAATCAAAAGCATAAGGATTAACTATAAATATAAATGCTATCTATGTATTTGCTGTATTACATTTATCTACACACTCTGATGTTTCTGCTGGAAAATATAAATACTATATGCCCTGTTTGTTGCTGTTCCACATGAAGGAGGAGTTAAAGTCTTAAAATGTGTGATTGCTTGTTCGGGACTCAGGTAGAACAACTAATGTTTCATTATTATAATTTTGTTTTTGTCTCATTTTCTGTGGGATCATCACTTTATCCTCATGTAAATAATCCATTTCCTTTCGACATTTCTGCATTTATAAAAAATAAGTGGATGTTCTTTTAATAATATTTTTTTGGTGCTCTGTTGCTTTGTTATTAAAGTGCAGCTTATCTAAACATCTTCAGGCAAAAATAATTCAGATTTCTTTCCATCTCAATCTTTCCATCTTTAACCCTCTGAATTGTTTGATTAATGTTATCAATGAAAGCAAAACGGGGAACATGAGAGAGATGCATGTCTGTGCAAAGTCAGCTCAGGTGAGACAGAATTTATAAATATGGCCGTGGTGAGGATGGATTTAGTGGTTAAATAGTATTTCTTGAGTGAACCAAACAAATCAAGGCTGATGTGCTCATACAAGGTCAAACATTTTGAGAGCCACTGAGGATGATGTGAGATTAGTTTGGTTATTGAAGCAGGACGGCGGGGGGATTATTGATAATAATCTCTTTTTTCATCATCTCTCAGGTCGTGCGTTTTTCTCTCTTCTGGGATGAGTTTATGTTCTGTTTGTATCAGTTCTGCCACTTTCTACAGCCAGCCTGCCTCTCACTCCTCGCTGATGCCGTGCTCCCACGCCACTTTTGCCTGCTCATCCTTGGTTGCAGCGATTATGGGCTGGGAGATCTTGCGTGGCATTGGCCGGGGTGCAGGAGGAGGAGGTGCTGCAGACTGGGCGTTCAGGGGTTCTTCTTCAGGGATGCATCCCTCTCTGAGGTAGGGTTTGGGGGGCAGGGCTGGGGGGGGCTCGTGGAGGTGGTACAGAGGTGGGTGGTGGGGGATGTAGTGTGGGTGGAAGTGGTGGTGGTAGTAGTGGTGGTGGGGCAGCCCGTCCTGCTGCTGGGGTTGTTGCAGAGCTCCAACGGAGGCTGAACCCGGAGCCTGGGGCTGGATCTGACCCACCGCCTGGCCCGGGGTGACGCCTACTGGAGCAGAGTGGCTGCGGCAGGGTGCAGGCTTGACCCCCTCCAGGACTTCAGGCTCGGAGACGCTGTATCTGATGGGCTGGTAAGGCGAGTCCAGGTCTTCCTGGTCAGTGGTCCAGGCCTGGCTGCTGGGGACGGACTCCAGGGTGTCAGTGCGGCTGGCCGGGGGGTCGGAGGAGGAGGCGGGACCGCCGAAGTTGCTCTCACTGAGGGAGGAGACTCCAGAGCTGGCACTGCCCGACAAGGTGGAGTTACTGCCATCCAGGATGGACTGTGGACTGGTGGGCGAGGCAGGTATAGGGTGCAGGGGAGACTGTGAGAGGCAGATACAGAGCGTTCAGCCAGACTGTTAGAAACATTATAAGTGCTCAACAGCAGCCAGGCTTTTATTCCAGCACGTGATGATCTGATGATTATGAAGGATCTCTGAAGCATAAAATATTTCCATTGTTTGCATTAACAATACCTTCCCTAATACTGATAAGACTATTAATTGATCTTATCTGTATCGATATTCTCAAACAGCTCATGGTGAAAACAAACAACATGAACATACACAGTGTGTGCAGAAAGAGGACAGGATGAAGTGAATACCTCAAATGGTTTTTGTTGTGTTCAGAAGTCAAATTAACAACAGGGGAGTAGAAACTAAATAAAACTGGAGAGGGGACAAAAACAAACAGGACGAAAACCAAACGGACATTGGTTTTCGTTACAGTAATACATGTATGTAGCAGCTTCAAATCTTGAACATTATTTTAACTCCATGTTGACATTTTATGAACTGTGTGGAGCATCACAGCATTAAACATATCCAAATTATTTTCTTTTAAGCATTCACAGGGTCTTTCTCTGAAAGGCTCATCGTTCTCAGTAAATTCCTCCTGAAAGTTGTTGTTTGTGATGTAAATGAAAAAAGCCCCCTCACTGCACATAAACAACAACAATAAAATTCATCATGTCATGCAGAGGCACAGACAGATACAGTGTGAACACTGACAGCAATGTGCCTTTCTTTGGGAGTGCAGACAAAAAACAGCAGGAGTGAGCTGGAGGGGGAGGAAGAGGAGGAGGAGGAGGGTACCTTTCTTAAGGAGCGCGCAGGGAGAGCTGGAGGGAGGTCGTTGACCTGGTGGTGGAAAGCGTCAAAGTGCATCGACAGGTGTTGCCCTACAGGGGGAGACACAGCAGGACTGACTGAGAAGATGCTCAAACACTCATCAGACCAGAGAGGAGGAGGAGGAGGAGTGGGAGGAAGAAGAGCAAGAGTATAGAAAGAAAGGGGAAGTAGAAGTAGGTGGCAGGAGGACTGGGAGGAAAAGCTGGAGCAGAGAGGAGGTGAAGGAGGGAGGTGCTGGAAGGGGTTCTTTCAAACACTCTGTGAAGTCATTTAAAGGGTTTTTCTGTCTGACTAACAAGGAGAGCTGGGAAGCTGCAACATCATTTATGTCCAATAAAAGTGTTTGTTTTTCTATGACGGGCTCTAACTGTTACTATGAGTGTTTGACATAGTTACTGAAACAGACAAAACATAAAACAGGGCTCAGGTTGAAATACATACATTTGGGGGAATTTCAATCTTTAAAATCAGAGTTGTTCAGTTTGATTTTATGTATTTTCTTATTATTTCAAGCATTTGTATCAACAAACAGAAAGGTTCCAGTGGTCAGCTCAACCAAATCACACAGTTTAACTTGTCGTATCACACTTTCATGTGCTGAGGGTTTAACATTTTGACACCACACTAGTTCATAGTTGGTGTGAATGTAAAAGTATTGAAAAATATTCTACAGTACTTCCTCTGTATGAGAAATCTAACTCACCACATAGTGAGTGAAATGATGAAGAATAATTATTTCTTGTCTTGATATATTTTCTTTTTGTGGCTGAGCAGAGGTGTATGGTTGGGGAAAGCAGTGAGTTACTGAGGTGGTGGTGTGGGAGGATCTTTAACATCAAATCTAGACACAATAAAGACACAGGAGCACAAAACAATCCACAGGAAAATAGCCCACAGTCACGACAGAGAAAACACCATACACATACTATCATGTCAAAGAACCAGTGATAAAATGAATTACTTTAATTATCAATTGTTGATTATGAGCTTCTCTGAGACCCTACAAACTCAAACTGTTGTTTTCCAGTTTCCAAGGATAACCTACAGACTTCAGTGTGGGTGGCTTTCACTAAAACGGTCCTTCAGCAAATATGTAGAATGATGAATGATTGTTTTAAAAGTAATATAAAACAGTAATGTAGTAAAGGAACATTTTTGACTAGGATTAATCACAACAGCAATATCCCACACCTGCAAAAATACACCTTACACATCCACATAAACACAAACAATAATACACACACATGCAGCCATACATGTAAACACAGAGACAACAGAAGACACAGGTGATTCAACACCTACAGAGAAACAGAGGAGATGAAACACACACACACACACACACACACACACACACACACACACACACACACAGAGTTAACAGTGGTGTCATACCATGAGGCAGGTTGCGTGGGGGAACAGGAGGTGCCATGACACTGCCGACATGGGCAGAGAGGAAGGGGAGGGCTTCTCTGGTACCACTGTCCAAACTCCAACTACTGGGAGTGGTGAGGACTGAGGAGAGGAGGAGGAAGGAGGAGAGGAGGTGGGGAGGTAAAACGGAAGAAAAAAGGGGAGGAGAAGATAAATGTTTATTTCCCAGATCATCTTGTCAGAGTGAATGAGTGTGTGAGCGCTCACCTTTCTCAGCTACAGACAGGTTGGGGTCACTGCAGGGTTTACATGGACCAATCACCTGATGGAACAACGCTCGCTGGAAGTTTGTTGGCTGAAGAGAAAGAGAACATTTCCAGTTATGTTAAGTCTGATGAAGTGTGATACAACACCATGCAACATGTTTTCATTATTATCTCATACAGAGTACACTGCAGGCACTGTGAAGGCGACATACTGCACTGAGTCAGAGTGAACAACTCTGCTGACTCCAACACACACAGTGGTACAAAACAAGACCTGAGGCAGAATGCAGCCTACATACTGCTGCTTGGTCGGCGATCCTACAATTCAAACCATCCCTCTAGCATCAGTTTTGGAAGTATCCACGTTTCCACTCAGAATTCCAGGCTTACTTTAGAGCAACAAAATGAAAAAGTTAAGGCTCATAGTTTGAATTAAAAACAGTATGCCTGTTACATAACAAATGTGAGGTATTGATTTGGTTTAAAGGAGACAAAGTTGTCACTGCTTTTTTGCAGGCTTTCTCAGTTTATCAGTTGATCTGAGAGTCTAAATAATGACGTGGATGACTTTAGATTGTGAGTTAGTTAAAGGTGCGTCTCATAGAGATGCTAAAGGTTGGATCGATGCACAAGTATCAGATTCTGAGGACCACTGATCGAGAGTCAGTATTTGACAAGTTGGGAGTGAGAAAGGTCAAATCATTTATTTATCACCAGAGACGCCACAAAAGAAATACAGCTAAAAATGTAACCCTCAGGCATCAGTTTAATTTACTACCCTCTTGTGCCCTTACAAAAATGTCCATAGTGGTGCATGAGGGTTAAATGCATCGTTGTGTCACCTCCATACCTGTCCGTTCTCACTGATGTTGGTGTACATGGCGCTGCTCGGCCTCTCTCTGTGTGGCGGCAGCAGCATCAGCATCTCTCTGTTGTGTCTGTATTTGTCTGGAAGTGACGGAGAGCCGACTGCAGAGCGGCAGGGAGGTACAGTTTAAAGTGACTCATCTGCACAAATGTCAAGCTGAACGTCTCAGGTGACCTAACAGAGAGACATACCTCTGATGGTAGAGGGGGTGGAGTTTATCATCTGAGAGGGTGCAGAGTGGGTGGAGTTAAGGCTGGAGGAGGAGGGGCTTGCCTGCAGTCAGGAAGTAGTGACGTAAGTAAATATATAGCATATATAGCAAGCATAGCATGCTGTAGCAGCATGAGAGTTCAGCTATATAAAGGTAAAAGCTGGATACGACCATTTTCAAATGCACTAATCATGAAATGACCTACAGTCCTATATTTCAAAGCATAATAATTTGTGTATTTAAGATAATGTAAACATATTTTGAAGCAATCTGTTGTTGTAGGGTAAGGATGAGGGTTAGTGGTCCAGGACTGTTAATTACTTGGTGATATCAGCTCTTGGGTTTAGTACTGCTTCTGTAAATCCAATGCAGCCTTCTGAATTCCTTTCCCTTTTAGTTTTCTACTCAGTATATCCAGATGTTGGTAGCATCAGTTGATTTTTCATATTTTGAAATAAACACAATACAATATTAAAAAAAATTATTAAAAAAAATAACCAATGAACTCCTGTCATCCCTCGGCTGGACTTTCAGGATGTACCTGTATATCTGCACAGACTCTCAAGCAATTTTAACATAATGTTGATATATAATGTTGATAGTCATTTACCTCATTTTTTATTTTAACATATTATTGTTTCTTTCATTGACCCTGACAGAGTGGAGAACCACTGACCTGCATGCGGTAGAAGTCCTCAGGATGTTCCACCACCATCCCATCAGCCAGGATCAGCAGGCTGCCAACGTTTCCTGTCTCACTGGAGTTGTGAGAGGAGAGAGAGGAGGAGGAGTTGCGCACTGGAGTCAAAACAGCTATTGCACTGGGGAGGAGGAAGCCAAATGGGAGAAACAGGAGAGGGGGCAGAGGGAGGATAGGAGGAGGGTGGGAGGGCAAAGAGGGGAGAGAGAGAGAGAGAGAGAGAGGGGAGAAGGGAGAAGAGGAAAGGAGGGAGAAAAAAAGGGACGAGCGAGGAGCCGTACAGAGTACAACCAAAAACAGGAAGAAGGCAAAGAACAACCAACCATGCATGTGATTTGGTGGGAATGAGAGCAATGCAGGAGTTTGGAACATGCAAGAAACAAGATGTGGGGTGATGGGGAGAGAAATATGAGAGAGAGAAAGAGAGAGAAAAAGAAAGAGAGAGAGAGAGAGGAAAATGGTGGACTGTCATAAAGTGTGATGTGATTGCTGAAGAAACAGATGCAGTGAGGAAATTAGAGAGGCAGCAGATGGAGTCAGTGAGCAGCTTTGTACAGAGAGATGGAGCGGATGGTGAGACTGTGAAGTGTGAATAGGACGTCTCACTCAAGGATAAAGCGTGTGTGTGTGTGTGTGTGTGTGTGTGTGTTGCTGACCTGTGTCGGTGCATGAGCTTGAAGCTCTCTGGGCTCATGGGGCTGTGAGAGGCCAGGATCCCTCTGGGGGTGTTAGCTCCAGAACCAGCCTTTTCTAAACCAGGCAGACCCTGCAGGGCCACATAGGTTTAGTTTTGGTAAATAATCATATTTTGGCTCAAGAAGAGCAATTGTAGGTGCAGAACATTCATGGTTTTCTCATTATTCTTCTCCTCTTCAGTTTAAACATCTTGCAGTGTAATAAAGTGAAATACTTTACTGCTGGCACTCACATGGCAGAGGCTGCTCCTCATCATCTGGAATTGATCGATCAGCTTCTTGTGCAGGGGACGCATTTCTGGGTGCACCAGCTTCTCGTGTACGGCCAGGCCAACTCCCAGGACGTGGACCTGTGGGAAAATAACAACCCATCACTGGACAACACCTTCATTGTGCAGAGAGAGTCAGCACTGATCCATCTCAATCTCTCTTCACTGTAGATGTTCCTCACATCAAGCAAAATGTTTGTTCATTACAAATATTAAAATCATTCATGCTTCTACGTAGATAAAACTCACAGCAGACACCGAGCCTTTGCTCAAGCAATATTACATTGTAAAATAATTAGAATAAACTGTGAAATTGTATTTGTTAAATGGAAACATTAACAACTGAATACCTTTCCTGCTGTTGGCTGCTTTTAATGATTTAGCTACTATAATAAAGCTTTCATTTGAATTTTTTCCTCATTATTGTTCAAAAATTTTGGAGTGCCTGGATTTCCTATTTATCCTGTTTTCTCCCTGTTTTCCAAGAGGATCCGACACATTTTCTCCTCCATGGTTGTGTACACAGAGCAACCAGTTAGTCACAGTAAGGTTTTACGGCACTGGTTGTTCTTGGTGACTGCAGGATGATTCTTGAAAATGAAAGAGCAAACTGTCCTGTCTAGGTGGTGACATGATGTCTCACCTGCTCCTGCATCAGGTCTTTGAGCTGTGTGATCTTCTCTGTGTCTTCAGGGTGGCTGGTGATGTACTCCTTATCAAAGAAAGCCTGGTGACCAAGAAACAAACAAACCATACAATCATAAAAGACATAATCACTTTAATTCATTACATTAAACTTAAGAAACATTTTTTATCCGACCTCTTGGTATCTGGCAATGCCTCCGTTCACGGCGGCGTCGATGACCCCGTTCAGCGTCATGCTGAGCAGGTTGATGTTGCCGTGCAGCTGCTTGTGTTGGTACTGGCTGATCAGAGTCCGCAGCTCCTGGTTCTTATTCTCCACCACAGAGATGGCGTTTTCTAAGGGACTCACCTCCACCTGAATGAGAGACACGGAGTGCAGTGAACATGTCACGCATGTGTTATGACAGTTTATCTACCTCTGAATCCACAGCTGCGTTTCAGTCACTCACCAGCTCTCTCTTCTCCACCTCAAACCAGCGGGAGATACCAGGCAGAGGGTGAGTGAGGATTAGCGTCGTCCTCTCGATCCAAAGACTCTGAAATACACGACAAGCAGTGAGACGACATCTGATCTGGACATCAACATCATCATGTGTTTACACATGCAATTAAAATTACAGGCCAGATTTGGTGAGACTCGTGGAGTGTTTTATCACAAAATACTGCAAATACTATAATTACACATCTAACAAGACAACGGACATGTGCAATATTAACTTAAACTTATGTGAAGAGAGAGTGCTGCAACTCTTTCATAATATACATAATGTAATGTGCAATATTCATATTTATAACATAAAAACAGATATATACTATTTATTATCTATCAATGTGCAGTTGTACTTCTTTTTATCTATACTTTTCACCGTATTATCTTTGTTCTTTCTTTGTTGAATAATTGTCTACTAATTTTTATTGACTTATGTTGTATATATCTACTTTGCTGCTGCAAATTTTGCATAATTTGCAAATTTCCCTTTCTGTGGGATGAATGAAGGATTATCTTATCTTATCTAACTTTAATTCAACTGTATTCATTCAAGAAGGCAATCTGAATTTGGGCAGTTAAAAGTGGTCAAGAAACAGACAAATACAGATATCCACACACAAAAGAGAAAAAGAAAATAACATTATGAATAAAAGATTCAGGAAATAGTTCACTTCTCCTGTTTTTCATGTGCCACACTCCAGCAGAAGGTCTCTGCGCTCACCTTGAACTCATTATCTCTGTCTTTGGATCCTTTGTGGAAGGGCCGGTCATATCGAAAGCGTCGAACGTTGTTCACCCGATAGAAGCTCTTGATGCGATCGGGGACTCTGTCCATCTGGAGGACGCTGACGCTGTCTGGCACCGGAGTGACTGCATAGATCTGGAGGTCTGAGCCGAGGAGGAGGTCAAACAAACAACTGGAAAAATTAGCTTTTCAGACTGGTTTGTTCTGATTGGTGGTCACCAAGCCGTGGCCTTTGTGTTCAGGAAAGAGTGTATATGCAGACTGTGTCTTAAGCTGAAGGATACACTGTGCATCACACTGCAGAATGGCCTCATCAGGCTGATTGGGATGCTGCATTGCAATGGCTTGTGGGAATTCCCCCAGCATCCTTTGCTGGAAGGCCTCTAGCCTTTCATAGTCATGGCCCCGACAGACAAACTCTTTATTCTGCATAAAAGAAATGCAGTGTGTTAAAAGCAAAGATGCTGTATTTACATTCAGGTTTAACCACTCAGCTTTAAGACTTGTCATGTATTAATATTAAAAAAGACAAAGTGTTAAACAGTATAGATGCATTGGGAAGCATTTACAAAGAACTAAAATAAATCTAAGAGATGAAAACTCACTCGGAGGAAGAAAGGGAACTTCCTGCCGTAGAATCCGACCCTGAAGAACTCTGGCTCCAGACGCTGCTGCTCCATAATGTTGTCGTAATACGCTGCCTCCATTTTCTGCACACAAAACACACGCCACAACAAATGAGTTTGATCTTATGTATCAGGAAATGTTTTTCAGGGTTCAGACATGTTGCCTTAGAGGCAAAGAAGACCTGAAGAAGTGAATGGTTCTGTGATTGAACAAAAGGCCATGCAGCTCACCCGTATCCAGCTGAGACTCTGGTAGTCGTACAGGGACTCATACTGGAAGGCCAGCTCCCTGCACAGAGGGATACCAAACTCCCAACACTGTTAGACACACACACACACACACACACACACACACACACACACACACAAAGAGACTTGTGAGATGTTAACTTAAATATGAGCCCTACCAGCTCAATCAATGGCTGTGATATATTAGGATAAGTCTCTGGAGTTTGTTTGGATTCCTCTCTAAAATCTCCATTTCTCCTGTTTGTTTTACTTCAAATCAAAATCTTTATAATCCCCAAAGGGGCACCTGTCTATGCAGCCAGTAGTTAAAACAAAGCAGTCATCCACACAGAGCAAAACATGCAAGATTACCATAAGACTAGGTAATAAATAAATACATACATACATACATACTCAAGAGAGGGATACAAGAGATTAAAAGGGCAAAAAAAATACACAACAGAGCAACTCAACAATAATATACAATAAATAATGATTAAGTGTCTGTGCAGGGGGGGACATACAAGTCAGTTAAAATTGAGAATCAGAAGAATTCAGTGATGCAATCACCGTCAAGACAAAAAGAGTTTTTGTGACTTGGTTTTGCGACCTGAAGGAAGCAATGCAAACTCTTTGAACAAGGTTAAAACAGATTCAATACAACATGAGTAAAACAAAAAAAGTTTGTTTTAGAGGTGAGTGATTATAATTAGTGCTCTTTTATTGTTATTTGGCTTTTCCTAATGGCTCCATCTATTGCAGAACACATTTTAAATCAGTCATCAGTGATCACAGCTTGTCTTCTTGCCTGCATCTTCTCCTCACCTTGCCCTTGTTGAAGTAGTGGATGACTTTGCGGCAGAGCCCCTCCTTACGATGCCACTCTGTCTGAGCAGGATAATGCAGGAACTCCTTCAGCGGTCGCTCGTCCCAGTGCAGCAGCTCCCAGTACAGCAGCAGGGTGAACGCAGCCTCTGTGGACGCACAGGCCGAGCAGAGCAGTCACACATCTATCACACAGTGTGTGTGTGAGTGTGTGTGAGCATACTATGTCTGTCTGTGCTGTACCAGTGTAGTTCTCAGCCTGTAGATGCATATCACACAGTTTGTGGATGTAGCGGATGTACATCTCCTCCTTGTTGATCTCTGACTTGTAAAAATTCTGAAAAGACATCAAACAAGTGAAATGTCTCAGTCAAAGGTTGATGTCAGTGAAGTAAAAAATAAAATGTTAGTATGTGATAAAGCTCACCAGGAGGTTAACAGTGCAGCCAATCTTCTTGTTCTCCGTCTCATCTCCCTTCATGCAGTCCCTGAAGTAGAGTTCATAAATACAGCTTGAGTTCCTCCTCCTCTAACATGGCCTTGGCAGAGATCTGACAGTCCCTCTGGTTTACTTAGTATTCATTAACATCAGTATAATACTGTCAGTGTCAAAGCCTTATAATGAAACACAAAATATTTGTTTTGTCTTTGTCAGTTTGAAAAAAGTTAACATACTAGACAGTTTGTCACAAAAGCCAGAACACAGTATATGTACCGGTAGTCCAGCAGTCGTTCCATCAGCCGTGTGACGGAGGTGACAAAGGAGATCCCCGTCTCCCTCCACGTCTCCTGCTCAATCTTCTCCAACAGACTTGAAGAAAAAATGACAGAAATATGTTACAAAAATAATAACCTGCATTGTTACTGAGATGAGAAAACAGCAGCCATTTACAGAGTGTGATAATAGGAGGGACACAGGAGGGATGCTCATTCATTTTTTGACAATCAAAAGAACCACAGTTTTCAGGGACTGCTGCAGGTATTACTGGTCAGGTCATTACTGAGGGTCAGTAATGACCTGCTTCCACTAAACCTCGAGAATAAAGACGCTTGAAATCGAAATTTCCACCCAAAATCTATTTTACATGAATAAGCAACCTGTCCTTTTTTCAGTGTAGGAACATTGCATTCAATCACTGGACACCATTTGTTTTTATAACATCACAAAAATATTTTTTTTTACTACATTAAGAATCAATTAATATTATTATTATTGCTAAAGGTATAAACATTCCTTTTTAGCAAGAGATAGTACTTTTATATTTATTAATATTAAAAGGAAGGAACTTCAACTACAAAATACCTCCAAAAAAAGGTAATTTAGTTTTTTTTTCTCTCTGCTGTTAAATATGGAGACTAAGTCATTTTGACCCAAAGATAACACAATGGTTAACACATTTTACACCACCATCATCTTGGCAGACCCTGACACTTCTATTAGAAGGCTCCATGGATGTGTTGGTGATGTCCTACCTGGGGTAGGGCCCAAACAGCTGGGTTCTAGTCCAGCAGCACAGAACAAAGCAAACACACAAGAGTAGTGTTAGAGCAGAAAAACAGAGTGTTAATGTCTGTTAGCACAGAGAGAGAGAGAGAGAGAGAGAGAGAGAGAGAGAGAGAGGACAGATTCAAAGTGGCTCTAAAAACAGAGAGATCAGAGTCAGAGAAAGACTTGTGGTGTTTCTTACAGCAAACCGAAGAGCTCTCTGTAGTTCTCATCACCTTTCCCCTCAGACACCAAACTGTCCAGCTTGTCGATCAGCTCAGCCTCCACCTGGACACAAACAGTGAAGAACTCTGTGGTCCGACACTTCGTCAGTGATGTAAGTGTTTGTACGTGTGTGTCTGTGCACCTGTTTGAAGTTTCCGTTCTTGCGTTGCTCCCAGTCCATCATGTCGTGGAAGATGGGGATCATGATATTTCGTACCTCCACCTGAGGAACCAGCGTCACTCCAAGGAACGGGCCGATCATACCGGGGATGAAATGGATCTTATTCTCACCTACAGCATGCAGGTGAAGGTGGAGAATTCATTTTGATATGTTATGCTGAAGCTACTCCTGTTACTAAGTCTTTTTTCTGCTGGTTGGTAGTTGCCTATACAGGACTGGAATGTGGAGCAGTAGCTGTTCTTACCGAGGTTCTGCCACATGCTGAACAGTTCGTACGTCATCATCACCCTCATGTCACCGTACCTGCAGACGGACAGACTTTCACTGTTAGAGGGTGACTGAGGAGCCTTTGGGTTGAAAGATGATCATAAAAGTATAATATATCGAACATCAAACATAACACTGACAGGGAAGAATGCTTTTACAACTGGACGATTTTCATTGTGTGTCTGAATGGTTCTTTCACTTCTGGTAAATCGGGAAGTGATTTCAGAAACAAACTTGTGAGTAACACAAAGAAAGAAACAGAAAAGTGAAGTGAATGTTTCTTTTAACATGTTAAACGTCTCAATCTAATCCAGACATGGGCAAACTACGGCCTGTGGGCCTTATACGGCACGTTAGGCTTTTTAATCCGGCCTGCCGAACTTGTCCAAATCATATTATTATATTCAATGATGTTATATTTGGGCTGCTGTGGCAGCATCCTCAACAGTTAGTCTAAGTGGACAAACTGTCCGAAATGTGTAACATCTAAAGAAGATTAAAGCAGGTCATGAAGCAGAACTCCATTCAAAAAATCAAAGAAACTAACATCACAGTCATAACTAACGATCAAACATGCTGATAAAATTAAATTAACCATCTTTTCTGAATCTGTCCAAACTTCTCCTGTTATTCAACAAACAATCCACCAAAGAGCATCGTCAAAGTATGACTTTGTAACAACCACCTTCATCCTCCACTTTTTAACCCATGTCAGTTTCATTTTGGCTACTCTTCAGAGGTGGAAACTCAACAGTGTCTTGAGGAACTCTTGTGCCTGAGGAGCTTTATTGAGTTTAGTGTCAGGGGCTCCCTTGCTCCTGGTGGGAAAGGCTTTCTTCAGGTAAAGAAATGTTCCTGCAGCATTGATAAAGTAGGTCACCAAGTTTGGAGCGCTTCTCACTACAAAGAGAAAAATGGCTTCTCTCAACATCTGACACTCAGCGGTTTATGCTGTAACTGTTTATTTTCATTTTTTCAAATACCATGGACTTAAAAATCAAACACAAAATAATGCTAGAAGAAAGGAAGACAAGAAAATGAAACAAATTAATAAATAAAAAAAATAACTCCATGGAATTAAAAAGGATTACCCAAGGACTGACAGCTTTAGCAGAGCGGGATCAATTACCTGGAACCAGTGTCGATATTATTCAGCATTTATAATTCACTTTCAACAACCTTTCCCACTTTTTTCCACTGTTTTAACACAATGCCACTTTTGGGAAAAGTGTCTACTTTCATTTGTAGACTTGCAGTCATTGTTTCTATTGTTTAAGTTTGTGTGTCAGTGAGACATTGATGGTGGTTTGACATCGTCCCAGGTCACAGTTATAGTATCTGTATTATATTTATCTTTAGATACATCACAGAGGATCTAAATATAATTAAATATAAAAATGTGTATTTATGGCAGCCAGCACATACATTTCCCCACATATTATCTTCAAATGTGATATTTAATTCCAGTTCCCTCTTCTAGTTGGAACACGTTTCTCTGCACTAAGACATTCCTCTGTATTGTTTGTATTTTTTTTATTTGTGATGCAGCTCTCATCATTTTAGCTGCAGCCTGTAGGAGTGTGTGTCTACACCAAAGACACTGCTGTGTTTGTGTGTGTATGGTGTCTATTAGTGAGTCAGAGAGTGAGACAGAGTGACTCTCATATCAGACGCTGTGGCTTGTGCTCTTACTTGTCTAACACCTTCTTCCTCTTAGCAGGACTCAGGTTTTCCATTTGCAAACTGGGCTGGTTGATGTAGAGCACGGCCAGACTGAAGTAGGAGTTCCACACCTGTTCACACACAGACACGTAACACAGTGTTTTAGTCTTTGCACGGTGAGCTCTGCACAAAGCCTCCATTAGTCACTTTGTCAGTGTGTGACAGTAAACATGAAATTTTTTTTTGATCATCCCTGAGATCATTTTTGCTCCCCTCTTGTGCTCAGATCACTCAGCTGGTTCACTTCTAGAGGAAGTCCAAGTGACTAATCTTCTAATGGGTTTCAGTCTCAGTACATCAGATGCTATTTGTTCAGTGTTACATGGTACACAGTGAGACTATGCTTAAAGCTTTTTCTCTGTGAAAGTAAAGACGAGATGCTACAGGCAGAGAGACTGTTTTTCCATTTTCACTCATCAATTTTGAGGCTTCCATAAGATTTCTTCTCTCACACTAGTGGAAACACATTTAAGAGTTTGAAGGAAAAATGGGTTTTACTCAATTCACAACACAGAGCAACGATATGCAGTATTATATTGTTGGTAAAAATCATGTTGAACTACAGTTTATCATATTTACAGTCAATTTATGTCATAAGTGAAGAGAAGAAAATAAACTGACATCACTTCCAATCTGATTCACATCACAGTTGCTGTGCTAACTGTGCAGAAGTGGTTTCATGCATCTGTCTAATAAGGTCACTCACCTTAAAGTCAAATTCAGCTTCGGTGAAGTTCTTGTGCAGAGCAGGAGACAGGTACTGAGCTGTGGTCAGGATGATGCTGCAAGGCGGGAACACACACAAAAACAGTTGTTGTGGTCGTTCAACCCAGCTTGAATCAGTGATGCATCCAAACCCTGTTAGATATATCTAGATATCAGGTGTGTGTCTTTTGTGTCTTACTTGCTGGTGAGGAGCCTCATGATGTTCCAGTCACGAGGGAAAATACTGAGCTTCATCAGATTTCTGAACACGCACAAAATCTTCAACAGGAACTCCTGAAGAGGAGAGGATGAAGAGTCAATTTCTCAGACAAATGTACATCAGCAGTCTTGTTGTCATGTTGCATATGCTCATAACACATTTCATTTCCTGTACCTTGAGCTCCTCCTTGCTCTGAAAGTTCTCCATCAGGTGTTGGAAGTGGATGTCTGTCATCTGGCGGAGGAGGGATAGGAGGCACGACACATACTCTCCCTGCCAATAGGAAACCAGGGGAATATGCATGTGAGCCAATCACAGGGGAGCATTTATCAGAAGGTGAATAACCAGTGTCGATGACAGCAGGATAAGAAAGGCTCCTTCCCAAACCGTCCCTACTCACAGCCTGCATGAAGCATTCTCCATATTATATACTGTTCAAAACAATCAATAACATCCATGACAGTGCATTCACTGATGCATGTACAGTATTTCTGGATAAAAGACAAACTAAAAACCTTCAGGATATTTCCTTTCATTTTACTTTCATTCCATGGTTTTTCCATGGAAGGAAAATGTGCTTTATGTGTAAATGAAATTTAAATGAAATTGAAATTGATAATATTTTGTAGTAGTATCAACTCCTCCCTGATGGTTATAATTTCCACTCCACCATAACCATATAAATATCACATAAAATCTGCCTCCTCCTTATGCTTCTAATGATATTTGCATGATTTCAAAGTGTCTGCAAAAAACAACCAGAGCTGAGGAATCTCTTTATTCACCTAGCTGTAAAATGACAAAGTTTACTCCGACTAGCTGCTTGTAGTATGCACTACTGTCAGGATATAGTGACAGGTATGATAAAGACCTTTGCTGAAAAGCTTTTATCACATTAGTGACTGCAGTTTTATTCAAGGTGAAGCCTCCTTGTGAACACACAGATGGAGGTGTATTTGGTAGGGCTAGTAGGGCTGGAGTGAGATTGAGCCAGGAGTGAAATGTTAATTAAAGATGGAGTACTGAATTGGCACTGAGAGAAAGAGTTATACCTGACAGAGAAACCATACCATTGGTACAATACACATTCATTCAACACCACTATGATTTATTATTATTATTATTATTAAGATCAATACCGTTCTTCTCTGAAATATTGTCTAAATATAACAAAATAACTAATGCAAAGAGGAGCAAAACAAGAGGTGAAGCCGTGCAAGCATGAGAGGATAAGAAGATGTGAGGAAATCACAGACAAGATGATGAATGGATGGATTAGAGGAGGGCAATATGGACAGAATGAATCTTGTGATAATTATCACATTAGATTATATATATATATACATTATATTAACTACATTGATCAAATGGTTTCCTCAGGTTTTCATAGAACAAGTCTCACATTGTGACAGATAATAACAGAACACTAATATCTAAATATTGCCCAGCCCTGGGATGGAGAGATGTGGATGGAAACAGGATGGAGATGAAGTCGTAGTAGTCGTATTGTTAGTTACTAACAGTGATCTCCGCGGTGCACTGCGGACAGCGTTGACCCCTTACCGCCTCCTGCGATTGGCTCTTGCTCATGATTGACAGCAGCGTCTGCAGGAGGACGTCCAATAAGGACTCAACCATCATCTCCACCTCCTCCTGCACTGATGTGTCCTGGAGGAGGAGTGATGGGAATGATAGAGAGAGGAATGGTGAGAGGGTGGAGAGCAGAGAGACAGAGAGAGAGAGAGAGAGAGAGAGAGTGGGGAAGAGATTAGAGAAGAAAACCAGAAGCAAACAGGGAGCTTAGTATGCAGTGTTCACAAATACCAGCTACAGTACTAGGGCATATTCCATCCATCCATTTTCTATCGCTTATCCTCATAGGGTCGCAGGGGGCAACCACTCACACTTACATCCCATCTACAGTCATTTAAATTAGCCAATTAACCTAATCCCCATGAATGTTTTTGGATGGTGGGAGGAAGCCGAAGTACCCGGACACACACGGGGAGAACATGCAAACTCCACACAGAAAGGCCCCGGACTGGGAATCGAACCCGTACCTTCTTGCTGTGAGTCAACAGTGCTAATCACTACACCACCATACTGCCATACTGGGGTGTATTTCCTTTGAAATTATATTTGATGTTACCAAGTTTTTAATGCTTTTTTACTATGAATGCAACTAAAAGGGCATTTGGTCCATAAATTCATCCATCACTTCATTCTGTCATGAACACTGAGAACCCACTAAACACGAAGATCGGTGCTGCAAGAAGAACCAAGAACACAACTGACCAAGGATATCAGGATAAATGACAGGCACTGTCATATTATGATGATATATATATATGAGGTGTAATGACCATTGCAGCCTCTAGGGGGCACTTTACACTGGTAATAGGGCTGGACGATAATTCACTATGAATTGTATTGTGATGATTATCTTGATGCACAATGTACATTGATAATAGGCACATATTAACTCCAGTTTGTTTACACTCCAACTCAGTGTACAGCTGGAAATATTTATTATTTTTTCAATTATTTCACAACTGTTTATTCATTTTGCACTGAGGTTGTCCATTAAATGGGAAAACAATACTTAATTAAGTATTTAATTAACACAAAAATTTATTTATTAAACTATCTATATAAACATGCTATATCCTGACATATACCATTATTAATATATGATAAAGACTTACATGATGACAAAACATTATGGCACCATCGTTAGCCCTAACTGAGAATCATGGTTAATTTAATTTAATTACTGATTGTAAAAGAAAGAATTGTGTGAATTTCTTGCAGTTAAACAGCCGACAGAGAAATCCCATATCAGACCTTCCAAACAGCACCTGAACACCCAGTTAGTGTGTGTGGCTGTGCATGCAGTGTGTTATCAGTATGTACTGTGTGTGTCCTGTAGGTGTTACCATTGAGCTGCTCTTGATGATGGAGAATATGGAGCTCAGTATTCCAGAGCAGATGAGCAGCTCTTTCTGCTGCCTCAGATGAAGGTGGATGTGATGCAGGACCACAGGCAGCAGGATCCTTCGAGACTCTGAGGGTGCGCACACACACACACACACACACATATAGTTAACCTCAGAAATTCAAAGTTAAGGGCTATCATATTTTGACAAATATTGATTTAATTTTTTTTAAAAACTTACTTCACCTTATTTTATTGTATCTCTATTTTAGTTCATTTTAATTGTATTTCATGTTATTTATTTTTATGTTGTTCTTGCATGTGTACAGTGGTCTTTTCCTGCTTTATTTGACTCCTTCCTGCTAAAGTTATTTGTTTATTTAAAATAAATTAGCTATATTTAATTTTATTTATTTTTTATTATACACATATATTTACTGTTGTCTGTGTGTTTGTGGATTTTTTGTGAATATTTAAAAATGTAATATGTTTAAAAGTCTTTGCATATCATAAAGTAGTAATGATACACAGAAAGGTTTTCTACTGTACATTGAAATGATCGGCAGGCCTCTTTCAGTAGGTGTGTGCCTGGAGTGAGATGTCAAATGTTCAGCTCTAGAAATTCTCTGTCTTACCTGGGAAAGAAAAGAGCCTGCTGTCCACTGTCCGGGCGATGGACTGCAGTTTGACCACATCCATGGACTGTCCGATGTGCACCGTGGACGGCATGCTGCCCAGAGTGCCACGCACAAACTCGGCCACTTCCTGCACCGTGAACATCTGCAGCAGCTCATCGAAGATCGCTGGGAAGGAGTTCAGCAGTGCGGCCTGAGGGTGATGAGGAGGGAGAAGAGCATGAGAGGGTTTTTACAGAGGAGCGCAGAAGTGGACACTGGTAACAGTGAGTGAGTCAGTAGAGAGAAATGTGGCCGTGACTTCACTCTGTAACACAGCAAAGAGGTTAGTTAAAGTGTCACAGTGAGAAGCTGAATTCCAACATGCCCAATGAGTGAAGTGTTTCATCACGCAATCATGTAGATTTGACCACACAGCAACAAAACACCACAGGCTACTATACTATTACTATACAGACTCTCAATATTTAAACTGAATTACTGCATTTTGGAATCCAGCTGTTCACCAGTTGAGCCATTAAAAAACACACAGGGAGAGTGAACAATGCAAAATCATTCACTGGCAGATAGGAAATCATAACAGTGTTAAAAACAAAAGATTAAATACGGGAGGAAAATGTCTAGAAGAAAAAAAGCACAATAAGGGGTGAGACCATTAAAAACCCACAGTAACATGTGATGAGAGGAAAGACTTGCATTAATCTGGCTGGTTTTAGTGACTCAGCACAATGAGGACGGTGCAGCAGAAGCACGTCTGAAACTTTGGTGCTCAGATGGCATGGTGTCAGTTTTCTGTCTAGAGTAGTTTGTATATGCAGAATGTGTTCCTGGTGGTCATGAGTGGACTCTGTGGCGTTTTCACTGGCAATGTGCTTTCTCTTTTCACATCCACAGAGAAATTGATGTGGCTCAAGTTTCAGCACAAAGGTGTTGATAAAATAATACATTCGATGGACAAAACATCCTGACATCCAGATGCAATCATCATGTTTCTGATCCTTCACGGCTGGTATCACAGCACTCTAAACAGTAAACCTGCCTGAACCGATGACTAGATGGATTCCTGGTGACTTTCCTGCTTCTTGGACAGTCATTGTCATGATCAGCTGAGAAGATTCGCCAGTATGGATTTCAAAACAATGATTGTATGATGAGTATTTTGTTGATCAACTTATCAATTCATCATTTCAGCTTAAGGTGAATGAATTTCAATTTGCATGACCTCCCCTCAAACTAAACATCATATCAACATCAGTAGACTTGTCATGGCTCATGACTGGGGAGCAGCAAACGTAGCGTTTTAGCATACTGAGCATTTATCCTTCTCATGTGAATGAGCAGCCACTCTCCAGGTGTGCCAGGTGGATGGGATGTTTTTTCAGCTGTGTGTGTTTGCAGTATGACTAAACAGTGTGTGTGGACTGCGTGCTTGTGTAAAACAGGAGGAGTGTGTGTGACGTTAGGCTCACAAACAGATCAACAGGTAAATTAGGACCGTGGGCTTCACACAGGGAACGGGGTGTTGTGGTTTTCATCCAGACGTCTACTTACTGACAGCGGAGATGGCCGCAGAGCGTTGGAGCTCCACACCTGAGTACAGCTGGCTTGCCCGCTGCCAGGAGCCTGTCCTGGGGCAGGGGGCTGGGCTTGGCCCGGGGCAGGAGCTAGTGCTAAGGAAATGGGAGGCCCAACGCCGGGGCCTGGGGCCTGATTAGGGCCCGGACAAGACTGGGAGCCCTGTGGTGTGTGGGTGTGGAGGGAAGAGGAAGAATAGGGACCCAAATGATGGAGTGAGTTATGGGAGGAAGAAAGAGGAGGCGAGTGAAGAAAACAAGGAAAGGTCCGAGGTAAAAGTAGAAAAAGGTACATAAGAGACGAGAGTCAGATTAAATCACCTGAAAGGAGAGGAGGAAACAAGTCTAAACTATAAGCCAAGGTAAAGAAATCATTGGATTAGTCTCATCTACACCACAAAGACACGAGATGCATTTACATCTGTGAAAAAAGGAGATTACTTTAAGAGGGAAAGCTGGAGTGGTGACTCTTTAAAAGTAACAGAACAATTACAAGAACAGCTAATACAAAACCTGGGATGTGTTTTCTCACCTGAGTGAAGATGAGGGTCTCTGAGTTGCGGCTGTCCAGGCTGAGCACGAAGCGGATGGACTGGAAGAGTTCCTGGATGCTGGTGCGAAACTGCTCCTCCTCCATACCACAGGTGGCCCGAGAGTAGAGAATCCGAGACTGGATGATGAACTTGAACAGATACTCCAGGGCCTGAAGGCAGTCACACAAACACACAGAACAACTGTAACATGCAATATACTGTACATCTCCAATTTGGAAATTTCTCCTCTCTTTTCTCTTCATCTTTATCATGTCATTCCAGGAAAACTGTAATATGTACTAGGGCTGTCGAAGTTTCTGCATTAATGCGCTAATTTGCGTGATGGTAACTCTACTTGGGCAAACTGCCCGAAATGCCTCGCAATATTTCACGTTACAAATTAATACTTTAATGATGCTCTTTGGTGGATTATTTGTTTGCTGCATTACAGGAGAGGACTGGATACATTCAGAAAAGATGGTTAATCTAATTTTATCAGCATGTTTGATTGTTAGTTATGACTGTGTTGTTAGTTTCCTTGATTTTTTTGAATGGAGTTCTGCTTCATGACCTGCCAGCACGTCTCTGGCAATGCATTTTGGGCAGTTTATCCAAGTACAGGTACCACGTTACCATGCTGACTTTGACAGCCCTAATATGTGAGCCATTACAGAAAAGAGACAGAGGTGTATCATGTTCAATACTGATAAAACACAAAGTGCAGTGAAGTATTTTTTAATGAGAAAGAATGATTATGTTAATATTCTACATCATCAAAATATTCAGTATACTTTATAGTATAGTACAGAGCCTACATAATGGATATGACTGTGTTGGTTGTATGACATACCATAGTCAGTGTGCATTACCTAGATGATGGTCAACATGTCCCCAGTTTATGGAAACATAAAGGAGATACTGTACCAAAGCAACATAATGTACCATGAATCATATTTTAGACACCTAAATAATCAATATCAGTTTAAGTATATACAATATTAAGAAGATCTTTGCTGCCTGTCTCACTGTCAGACAGCCCTTTCCAGCATGAAACCAAACTTATTTTATTGACACTCTTGCCAAAGCAGCTAGTCCTCATTGAAATAATCTGTATGGGCTGTTGTGGGAATTTGGAGAATACAAACTAACTGCACAAGTCACACAGTAAACTAACCACAGCTATTCAAGATAATTGTGACAGTTTCAATGGACTATGGTTGTACTGGCGAGAGCATATGGATACAACTGGTCAGTTCCCCATAGCTTACAACTAATAAACTATTACTATTTTTTTTGCAGGTTTCTAAAATATCTTTTTCTGCTTCCTCTGTCAGTAACTCCTACCTGTTTCTCTAAACTGGAGGCATACTGACCACTGTAAGTAGAGAAATACCTCATACAACCCCACTTCAAAACATCTAGACTATCTCTTTAAGCATGAATATTTCAGTTGAATCTAATCAGATTTTTTTACTTACCTGTAACTGTCAGTTAAAGTTACTCTATTGCTGTATCTACTGAGATATATGTGAAATAAAATGCTTAACTAGGAGTTAATCAAATGCATTAACTAAACTTGCATTTCATAGACATTTCACTTTTAAGAAATAAGATTTTTACAGTATTTCAAATTATAAATCAAAACAGACAAAACGATAACTGTTCAGCAGAGGCATGGTGCATTACTTCCTAAAAGGGTGAATGAGAGCAAAGTTAGGCCAACACAGAGACATGCTGGAGGAAAAATGAGGAAAATATGAAAATATGAAGGTGTCTTAATTATTAAATACAATCTAGATCTATGGTGGAAAAACACGTTAACTTTAAAATGTTAATATTGTTCTATACTTTTTAGTATTCTTGATTTATTTTTGTTCTTGTAAAGCACTTTATGAGGTCTGTTCTACGAAAAGTGCTGTACTAAATAATTTTATAATTATTATTACTAGTAATATTATGAGAATAGGACGGATGGACAGATGCCTCCAGCCAGGCACAAGAGCATAAAAACTCTGCAGCACATGTCAAAACCATCCTCAATAATTCACGGCGTCCACTTTAACACAACAATGTGACCCATTTGAGACGGATGCTTGAGTCTGATGAATATTTGAATGTGGTACATTCTCTGCATCTGCTTGGTGCATCTGTTCTGAGCTCTGCTGTCTAAAGCACTGATTCACTGGTGAATGTGGGCATTCAGTGGGAAGAACAGCAACTCAGGGTGAAAATGCTGATAAAGCCATGAAACAATGTGCAGATAAATCATTGAAGAGATCATAGAAAACATGCTTGTAGAGGTTATATAATGCGACACACATTATGGTAAGGATTGTAAACAGTCTTCTAGTTATGTCCCAGTTCTGGGACAGCAAAAACTCCTTGTGGAGGACTCCCAGCTTACCCTCATTGCTTCCTGTATGTGGTCCTGTCTGACCACCTCTGCAGAGCGGTCCATGTACCACTTCAGACAGCGGATCAGCTCTCTGGAACACAACACACATTAAACAGTGTGAAATTAGGACACATGAAACAGTATTTCTTTTGTAGAAGAGACAGGGCAGAATTTAGCAGCTTAAAAACACACATCAGATGTTTGCACAGTTGACCACAACTGACTTTAGCCCAAATATCATATGATAAGGTAATATTTCTGTGCACGTATTTAACAGAATGAAGGGCATTGCTTCAAATGGACCGAGAGCTATAATATCAGCTGTGTTCTTTAGGAACATCATATTGAAGGGCGTACCATTTTGAGACGAGTGCAGTGTGACTAACATAAAACATGCACACAGGCAAACTGCTACCTGCATGACTTAGTACCCTGAGTGTATCAGAGGAGAGTTTGTCATTGCTCTGACTTATGTCCCACTGTGTGAAGCTACAGGCAGGAAGTCACTTTGTGTAACACTCACTTGTAAGCCAACGCGCCAGCAAAGTGCTTCTGGATATATGTGTCCATCACTGGCCTGAAATGGTAATATTTACTGTCTCTGAGGAGGTTTATGATGAACACCTGAGAGAGAGATAGAGAGAGAGCGATCAAAGCCATATTAATTATATTAACCGTATCTCTTTGCCTTTTTTTTCATACACAGAGCTAACCACCAAACAGTTCAACAGTGTACTATTTTCCCTGAGACTATATTGTCTTATTTCTGTTTTGTGTGTAATAGTTCTAAAGGCAAATAAATTGATATTGAGTGTGTTTAGAGTGACTCAGTCTGATGCATGTCTGACTACATGAGTCTGATATGTGCAATATGCTTTACAGAAATGTGAAGCTATGTATACAGTCATGTCCGTTATTGGACTGAATTGAATCGTCAGTTGTTTCTCTGTAAAATTTTAAGTCCTTCATTTCTGTCTTTTGTGCACACACACTTACCAATGACTGGAACACCAGTGGTCCATATTTGTCCGTGTTGTCATCCAAGATGGAGAATAATGTGTCCAAAATGTCTTGGAGAAACTGTGACACACATGCAGTTAGTGCTGTATTTTTTCTGTTGTTAAGGCAACGTGCAGGTCTTCATCACATAAGACTGATGAAGACTGGCTCATGAGAGGGAAGGAACGACAACCAGTCCTGTCAGAGTAACGGCTAGTAACCTCTGAACTGCTGGCTGCAGACCAGTTTTAACCATGCTCTCTGGCTGCCTGACACAGTGAGTTCATTTAATCTACATAGTGTGACTGCATCCACTATTATTCACAGTGTGAACATATTCTGAATTTTACATAGGTCATCTAAACAACACATTTTGTTTGGATATTCTGAATCAGGCCTCATTCTGAGTGGATCATTCTTCCATTAAGACGGAAATGCCAATATTATTCAGGCTTTCTTTGGACAGATATACCAGTGCACTCACTGAATGGGCAAAACAAATGACTATTTCATGTAAAAACACAGTATGATTTATCATAAGTGAAAGAAAACAGATAAAATACAAACACAACCATCCTGTAAGCTGAACCATACAAACAATAAATGCAAACAAACAAAAATAATTAATTTTCAAAAATGATTACAAGAAATATCAAGCTATTAAGATGGTAGCACTCCAATGACCCTGTCAAGGAGGTAATAGTTCACATGAATGTTTTTACCCAGAGAGAGTGAGACGTGCTGACACTGCAGTTACATAGTTCAAGTTCCTGATTCTTTATTCACTCTGAGCATCTTGTAAATCTTTTCTATGAGTCCCTAAATGTCCCTAGTATGACCTTACCTTGACTATCTCCTCTCCACTGACGTGTCGTAGTCGGCCAAGGATGTCCATGACCCGGTCTGGGTGGGCCTTCCACTTGAGCAGAGCCAGGAGGTCCACTGGAAGACAACGGCACTGTCAACTTCTAGAAAAGACTGAAACTAAAAAGTATAGGAACTACAGTTCATTCACAATGCCAAGGTCCAGATTCCACACAGTGACAGAGCTAACAGCAAAGCATTACTTGTTTCTAAATAGACCGCATATAAGACGTGGACAAGTCACTGTGATGTTACCCATTGGTTTGTGGACTATTGTTTTGAAGCAGAGTTTGGCGTTTTAGTCATCTTGGTTTTTAGCCTAAATGAACATCAGCGATTCAAGCCATAAACTTGTGGTCATAAATGACTAAACAGGGCTTTTAGTCACTTTTACGCTCAAACACTTGACTAAAGAGTAGACTTATAAAAATGGGAGTACCGTTCTGAGTGAGCTTGGTGGACGAGAGCTGGGTGGAGATCCAGAAGGTCTCCTTGGCGCTGCGCTGGAAGATGAGGCTGGAGGGGATGCTGGGGCAGCTGTTGAAGTCTTCCTTGCAACAGGGAAGGCCTAGGTACAGGGCGTGGTTACTGAAGGTGGTGTTCTCATCACACTGAGGCCAGGAGGAGCCAGGGGGACGGGGAAGACAGGGACAAAGTATGGCCCATGTTATTAACAAGTCTGGTAAAACAATGACTCTCTCTGTCCCAACAGTAACCTAACAAACCTGTAACACTGTTGAAAGGCCAACAGACAGCACAGAAAGGGGTATGATATGATAACAGTAGTACTGTAAAAATTAATAAACTTCCTATTAAACATTGCTGACATATGTATGACTACATTTATACTCAAAGGGGTGTGATGTCACTATGCTGAAGTCTGTAGGGCAAGAAAGGAGGAAGTGAGTGAAGAGGAGACAAAAAACAGAGTGGTAGCAGAGCAGCGTTTATGTCTGACCTTGTAAACGTAGAGTTCATGGCTCTCGTCTGAAAGAGTGGTCCCATCCTCCCTCATCAAAGGAGTGAAGGAAAAACCAAACAGCTTCTTCTCTCCTTTGTCCTTTGCTGCAGAGAGAATATGGACAGAGAGAGGAGGACAGACAGAGAGGAGGTTCAGTGTGAGGCTGAACTGAAATTAGTTGACCCAGTAAATAAAGTGTGAATTTGGGTCAGCAAAGTTAGTTTGGAAATAACTGCGTTTGTGTTTTTCATTACTGTAAAGAATGAACATAGAAATTAATAAATTATGTGAAACCACTTCAGCTACACAGTGTTTATGTTGTCATGACTGCAGTGGCGTGCATAGACTTTTTAAAGGGCAGGGCCGAAAAGAAAAAATGGTCACCTACAGGGTGTTCTCGCCACTGAAGAGGGAACTTATGTGTTTTTGTCTCCCAAGAGGACATATCATGTTTAACCAGTCAAGAGGGAAGTTTAGTGTGTTTGTTCCAAGAGGGCAATTTAGTGTATTTTGCCACCCAAGGGGGCATTTGAGTGCACATTTTGCCTCCAAAGAGTGCACTTTCAACAATTGTCAATAAGTTCTGTCACAATGAAACTGCAGGTGCATCATAAGCATCAAGACAAGCAAAGAAGTTCAACCTTCTTTCCACTGATATAATTAATGCATGGGTCACCTCCATGTATTAATACATCTATAAATATGTATAAGGAAGTGTCTCCAACACCAACTATCAGCAGTAACAGAGAGTTACTCACTGGAGCAGTGTCTGAACTCGAAGCGTAGGTGGGAGCCTCTGAAGCGGTCGATGGGAATGGGCAGTTTGATCACCTCGCTCCATCGAGGGCTGTTGTTGTGGTAGAGCACGAAGGAGCGGTGCTCTGGCATGTGTGGCTCACCTGAACCCAGGCTGATGCAGTCCTGCAGGGACATTAACATGCGTGTAAACCTCACTGCATGAGCCAATGTTTGTTTCACAGCTGCCCACATATATCAGCTGACTCTGACAGGTTCATCTCTATAACTTTACACTGTTTAAAGGAAGAAACTGTCAAAACAATGTCAAAAACAGAGGATAGCAAGAGTTTGTAGGAGGATGGACCTTTGATTAGCACTTTAGCACACAGTGTTCTTCCTGATTGCAGATGTTCATATTTAGAGAAGAGAGGGTGTTAAGAGTCTACAGTGATTTTTGGTGCTTGTTTCATTACATACAGGCCAAACCATGCTGTTATTCTGCACCTAATGATGCTCTCTAGGATTGCCCGGGAGAACATCAGCATGATAGCAGCATGATATGGCTGCTCACACAGGAAGTAATGTCTTTTCTGCAAGTTATCAATGTGTCTTTTCCAGCAAAGAAGTTGTGGAGACCGTGGTTTCTGACCACTGGGTCATGGTCGGTCACTTGCCTCAGGTCCAGGACCCTCTCCTGGGTTTTGGTGACATTTAAAGGAACAAAAATGGCGCTTTTCCACCTGCACGGTTCGGTATGGTACAGCACGGCTCTACATGGTTGTGGTGCTTTTCCACTAATACCTGGTACCTGCTACCCTGGTTCCAAGTGAGTCGAAGGGACACTAAACGTGACTTCAGACTGCTTTCCACTGATTGGCCAATGAGTGTTGTCACTGGAAGCGTGCGACTAGACTGTAAAAACCAAACACAACTCGACCCTGCCATTTTTAAAACCAGCAACTGCTTCGCTGCTGTTACACGAGAAAATTGCATCACTTTTGATTGCTTACATGATCGATTTGGTGTCCTCCATTGTTTGTGATAGTAGTGTTGTTGTTCTACTTCTTCTTCCCGGTTTTCTGTCGCATGTAAATGCAGTTTTGCGCTGCCGTAATGGAAAAGCACCAAAACCAAGCTGTACCGTACCGTATCGTACCGTACCATGCCATGCCGTTACTGTGTAGTGGAAAAGCGCCAAAAGTGGAGTGCATGTTTCTGCCATGACAGCTGCACTGCTTCCCTACCTTGAGGATCTCTCCATCAGCGTAGAGCACATAGACGGTGACTTCAATGTTCTTCTGAACACTCTTCCCTCCTCTCTCAAAGTCTCCTCGCTCCAGCATCAGGTACAGGTCATTACGGATGTCACCTGGGACACATTAACACACATACTGACTTACACCTTCTTACACCTGACACACACCTGGATATTTTATGTATGAAGTGTACACAAACACAGATGGAGGCACACAGTGTCTGACACACATTTAAAGCTGAGCACCTCTGACATACACAAGACTAATGACCTTTGTTAACACGTGTGGATTCATTCATCACCTCAGCTTGTCCTCATAGAGGAAGTGTCACCCTTAATGTATCGAGACGGTTAATGATTAAATACTTGCTCCATCCCCGAGGAACCACATGAGGGGCGTGTGTGTGTGTGTGTGTGTGTGTGACATCCATAGTTAATGTGTGTGAGGGAGGTGTGAAAGGCACTTATGTATCTTCTAGAGGGCAGTTTGAGGGTAAATGTTGATCCCTTTGGTTATGGCGAGGGTTTCTCTCTTCACAAGTATTAATTACACAGAAAGAATTACATTGTTTTTCATGCACTGATCAATTTTGAGTTCATGGGCCATAACATATCTTCTTTCAGACTAGTGGAAAGAAAACCTACTAAATACTCTTTCAGGAGTTTATTTTACTTCGTTTATTTGCGTCTAAATTCACCAAAACTTAGCATCGGATAATGCCTCATTTGCATAATTAAATATATCAAATTGTTAAACTTCTTGCATAAAAACATAATTTAATGTCTTCTATGACCTGTAAAATGAATGCTGTTGTTGCATAACCCTTTCATAATGTCTATACATGTTTTTTTGTTCTGCTTATCCTACTCAGGGTCGTGGGGAGCTGCAGCCAATTGCTGAGGCTAAATTAAAATGAATTAAAATAGGGTGCATGAGATAGTTATTGGAAATCCTTCACATCTGTGAAGTTCAATCTTCTTAAATCCATCCTCTTATGCACTTGAGCAGCATCAGTCTCTAGCATTTTAAATGTCATTCAATAAACAGTGGAACAACTGTGACTTTGTGTTGATGCATATATGTGGATATGTATGTTTGTATACTGTTGAGAAGTGCATTTCTGAGTGATGATACGTATGGAAATCCAGTCAATACTTCAGTGTGATGTTTGCCTCACTACTAAGACACTGCAGCATCCACATCCAGTACATATAGAGATGATCCCGTCTGACAGATATATTCACTATATAATATAATATTTATATAATAATATAATATTATTATAATAATAATAATAATAATAATAATAATATAATAATAATATTATTAATATTTCACTGTTCTTATCAGGTTGCAGCCATTTGAAAATGTGAAGAAATTAAACCTCAATTTCAAAATAGGATAAAATAATTTCTCAGAGATAAACTCAGAACACTCTGACAGCAACCAACCAAGAATTAATAAGTTTAAAGGTAGTTTGGAATTAAATTACATTATAGTAAACTGTGACTTGGTCTCATCCCACAAATAATGTGGCACATGTGACGACTGACCTGGAATAATGACATCAGGGAAACCCAGTTTGCGAGTCATAGCCACCCCTCTGCTGAAAATGAGTGGGTTGTCTCTGCGGACCTGCTCCATGTCGCCCCTCAGTAGCTGCAGAGAGATGATCAGACCTGCAGGGAGGGAAGAAGGAAGAAGGAAGAGGGAAGAAGGAAGGGAAACAGAAAAAGAGATTGATGAGCAAAAGAAGAGAGAGAGGTGGGGATAGAGCAGAGGTGACCAGTACAAAGGTGGATGTTGAACTTTTACATAAAAATGAACATCCATTATTTACAAGTCATTGCTAAACAAGCTCACACAACACAGATTGAGCTTGTCACACTGGAGCTGCTGTGTGTGGTGACTGTGGTCACTTTTCTCTGTTAAAGCACCAGAAGTGTTGTTTTTCTACCACATCTTTCATATCTAGCTGTTACGAAGTGGATTATAATCACTGACCGCACCTTTAAGAGTATGTTGAATGCAGTCAGTCATCTTCTTTATGAGAATAACCACATTGTCCAAAGTGATGAAAACACACTGATCTACAGCTGTAGAGGACATAGGAGACTGAGCTCCCTGCCGACACACCTGTTAACACCATTTCCCAGCTGATGAACAGTGAGGATGAGTTCTGTTCATGTGTCCCACCGAGTTGATTAGTGTCTTAGTTTAGTTATTAATTTATTACTTCACGTGCCAGATCTGCACAAAAGCCAGTGTGAGAGACTGATAAAATCACACACGCACGCACGCACACACACGCATGCACGCACGCACACACACACGCACGCACGCACGCACGCACGCACGCACGCACGCACACACACACACACACACACACACTGTCTGTCGTACCATAGTTGGTGCTGGGAGTGGTGTATTTGGTGCTGGACTTGCGGATGATGTTCTCGTGGATCTGGTACCATTCATTCTCATTGTTGCACCTGGAGAACAAAACACATCTCAGGAGTTATTAACCAGAAACATTGTGTGTAACTGTGAACATATAAAAAATACAGTATAAAGTATACCCCCTAATTGTTATTTAACATCACAAAAAGCAACAGTAAAGCAGAAACAAAGCTCATAAGTTTCCAGTATGTATCTGTAGCTAAAACAATGTGTGGGGCCTCACAGTCAAGTAGCTGAACTTGTGGCAACAACACAGTGAAGCAGCTGCTCCTCCATGAAGAAAGAAGAGGAACGGCTCACTGACTGCAGTATAGTTAATATAATATTATATTCATATTTATATACATCAGCATCACAAGCAGGAGGCCAGGGGTGACACAGAGAGGATGTGCAAACACCAGAGGAGCATGAACCATCAGGAGTTCAGCTGAGGTTGTCTCTCTCACACACACACACACACACACACACACACACACACGCAAAGTTACATCATATTGTTTCTTAGAGCACCGTAGGGCTGCTGTAGGCAAGTCTTCAGAAGTTTCAGCCAAGAGGGATTCCCTAATGTGTGTGTGTGTGTGTGTGTGTGAAGAGAAGAATGTGCTGATGGCGTTACTACACGACAGAGACTACTCTGAGACAAACCAGTGGAGTGTCTGTAGCTTATGGGGACTCTCTTTGCTGTCCTTTACATAGGAGAGATAGTGGAAAAACTCAATAAGGGGTGAACTGCTACATGACGTAAAGAATAAAGAGAAAGGAAAAGGTCAGTGGACTGAGAGTAAAGCTGTAATGGAAACATATTGCATGCCACCCTCTTTATTGTCGCACTTTCTTGTTTATCTTTAACCTTTGCATTCTCTCTCTCTCTGACCCTTTATACTGCCTTCATAATTAACGAATCACTCCCGAAAAAACTTTTCCTCACTGCTCCAAAATGGTGGGTTTCTGACGATAAGACCTTCTTAAGAAACAAAAATGTCATCACAGAGCACTTTGTGTGTGTGTGTGTGTGTGTGTGTGTGTGCTTTTCAGTAGGGATGTTTGTGAGGTATGGTTACTGATTTCATGAACTTGCTATATCTTCTTCCATTTAGTGCTGGTACAAGAAGTTAGAAGAAGCATTTCTGAAACCATTTCTCTCTGATGTCTTCAGATATAGATTATATATATATATATAACTGACATATTTTGTTGTTTAAAATACTACATGCCTTGCTGCTGCCTCATCAGTTCATTTCTTTGCTTCTATGCTGGTTCTCCAGTGTTTCACTTGGCTTGCTCACCATCATCTATTGTAGCTAATACACTGACTATGGAGAAGTAGCTCATACTACCCCACTACAGCTTTGTAGTGGGGTAGTATGTAGTGTAGTTCTCCAACATGTTCAAGTTTCAAGTTTATTCATTTATACAGTGAATAAACATTTCTCTATGTAGTTTTGTGAAATTGCAACAATGCATGCCACCGAGTTTAAAACCGTCTTAAGAGAAAAAAATGTCATGTTGTGCAAGCATGTGTGTGTGCAGCCACATACGTGTAGACTTTCAGGACAAAGTCTTTCTCCTCTTTGAGCTCTGAGATGGTCTGCAGCACGTCGCTCATGGCCAGGACAGCACAGCCGTACGGCCGTCGGTACTGAACGTGTGGAGGGCCCTTCTTACTGTCGTTCAACAGCATACGACCTGCAACAGGAAGCAAATTCTCTGTATACTGTATATATGCATGAATATTTATTTTACATGAACTAAGACTGAGAATGTGAGGATACACAGCTTTGATAACAGGTTTCTAAATGATTATTCACAGTGTAATGTAGAAGCATCGCTGATCTCTGACAGTCTGAACGTCATAAACTTCACAAAGTCTTTTATTTCAGGGCTGGGTTGTAAAACGTTGTGTAAGTGGTCTGTCTCCTGTGTGTGTCACACTGCATATCTTAGCAGAAGTCTGACCTGTTCTGATGACTTGAGAGATGATGTAGAGATCTCTCTTCATGTCTTTGTTGCTCAGGTCCTACAGACACCAAGAGAAAGACAAAAACACACAGGACGTGAAAATGCATCACTAATCACTGTTCCAGTCACATGAATGGCAAGAGAGGAAAAGATGATATGCATAAAAAATAAAGATTTATGTTCAAACCCAGCACTGGAGGTTTCCCTGCAGTACTTTAGAAAATATTTGCTCCAAGCACTGAAACAGTTGCCTGGGAACCAGACGAATATGTGAGAGCATGTTTCATTCGCTCTAGCAGATGAGTCTGTTGCCCCCCCCATTTGGAGGCTTTATCACAACCATTTGTCTGATATGTTTGAGATGTTGACTGCAAAGAGGGGAGCTGTGAAGGCATTTCTGAAAACCAGCAAGATGGCTGCCGCTGGTGTGGAACGTTTTCTTGTAGCCTGACCATGTCAGATGGTTGGAGGTGGATGTAATTGCGTCCAGAGGCATTGTGGTCTATGCACATTGATAGCGACACTAGGAAATTTAAAATGAACTGAAAGCTTGAGGCAAATTCACATTGGCCATTTGGTCTGGTAATGTCTGGCTCTAGAAACAGTATTAGTATCAGGATTCCCTGAAGAAGACCAAACATTGGTAAATTAGCATATATTTTTTTATGACTACGACAATGATTAATATCTTAATATCTGCGCTTAATGCCACAGATATAGCATTATCTCATTTTATCTCTATATCATTGTGATCTTTGACCACCAGATTTGAATCAGTTCCCTGCAGACACTGTTGAGAGGCCACCTTTACCAGAATAAATAGAAGGATGTTTTAAGTCCAGTTTATGACATAAAGTAATAATAATAAATACAATGTATGCGATTTCTAAGTATGGTATTATTGATTTATGTACTTTTCTATCTTTATCAAACTGTAGATGTGGATGTCATGCTGGTGTTTTAGATGAACCACACCTGCCATCATAGAGCCTGATGGTGAGCTGTATGTATAAATATAGGTGTGTTTTCACCTTTTACCTGAAAAAGATCCAAATAGGATCGAAACACAGTCAGTATATAATATCATGAAATATTTTGGCATTAATTAGTGAGCAGGCGTTATCTCCCTTAGCATATTTAAAGAATGCCTTGTTTGCTGTTTACGTTGTTGTTTCCTGTATTGCTATCTGTCTGCTCCACCTGGTGATCCAGCCTTACACAAACCTGCAGTGTGTCTCTGTTCGATGCTGTAATCATGGAATATTTCTGGCTCAAATAGGACCGGACATTGTTGAGCTGAGTGACATGATTATCATGACTGAGGCTTACCGTAAAGAGGGCACACAGCCTGTCCACCTTCTCTGGATTCTTCGGCCCTCCATTCTTGTTCAGTCTTACCATGAACTTCTCACTGAAACACACAAATAGATCATCCTTTACTTTACAACATGCTGCAGGTTTGCTGTCAGTGAGTGAGACCCTGACTCCTCCACTTGACCTTTGATCTGAGTAGTAGCTTTACAGAGGAACAAGCTGAGGGTTGACTTCATCTGCATGTTCAGCCCAGGAAACTCTATTCACCCATGATGCCTTGACTGAATACCCTCAGGACATTTCTGATTTCACCTCATGTCTCTTCTCCTCTGGCCCTGGAGTGCCAGCAGTGAGAAAACTGTAAAACAGTGTGTGTCTCAGTCTTTTTGGCTCCAGGGAACAGTAAAATATTGTCAGCCGATGTCAGTGATTGTTCTTTTAACCCATATTTATCCGCAGGAGCCTGATTAAGCTGACGTGCGTTTACTCAACAACGACATGCTTGACATTCATATAGTTAAGCTGCAAACACATTATGAGATCTCTGCAGTCATAAGTGACTCTGAAAAGCGTGAGCTGCTGTACTAATCCACTGACATTTGCTGAGTTGCATCTGAAAGTGGACTAAATGAGGTTGGTGATGGCTCCACCTGTACACGAGAATGCTTCTATGACACATTATAGCAAAATAAATGTCATTCATTCAACACTGTGCACTGTATATTTTACTTCACCAATGTTCTGTGTCATCAGTCACTTTGCAGGACTGACTTCCACATGTGTTTCCAGGACAATATTGATTCTCATGAGAAAACAGCTCTTAAAGGGTGCTGTTTTTTTGTTGTTTTTTTTAAATGGACCTTATTTCTGAGATAAAATACTGTCATTTACTCACCCATTTCACTTTGGAGTCATTTGGAGTATTTCCAGTGATTTTGGATTTGATGATATCCATTTAACAGAAGCGAATGGGGCACTAAAATGCAGACAGTAAATGATACAAACTCGACCATTTCTCAAATAACAGACATCTAATCAGATGGGCTACACTATTACTATTCTCATTTGAATCAGGAGTTGTCCGTAACTTGAACTAAAACAAAGCATGTTTGAGTATGTGACTACATCACAAATAAGTATTTTAGTTCAGGCACTGTGAAGGCCACATAGGTGTGCACTAGGGGTCCTAAGTAAACAATGACACACAGGAAGTAGAGTCTGTTTACAGATTGAATTTTCTAAAGGTACGGACACCTCCTGACTCAAATGAGAATAGTAATAGTGTAGTCCATCTCATTAAACGTCTGTTATTTGAGAAATAGTCAAGTTTGTGTCATTTACTGGCTGCATTTCAGTGCCCCATTCACTCCTGTTAAATGGATATCATCAAATCCAAATATCATCAGAAATACTTCAAATGACTCCAAAGTGAAATGGGTGAGTAAATGACAGTATTTTATGCCAGAAATAAAGTCCAATTTGTAAAAATGTCACTTCCCCTTTTATAAAATATTTTTCAATGTGTACTCCCACTCAATAAAAACAACTCTCAGGTTACTGCTAATGTTTGCACAATTTAATGTCGCAAACAGCAGCGAGGATCAACAAAACCCCACGACACACATTATATCCGACCTTTCAAAATAAACAATTTATAATAATCCCCTAGAGATACCGCGGCAAAAACAAATACAACAAAAAAGAATAAATACAAAATTCTCCCCACATGGTAGGTGGGTGTGACTGTGTGAGTGGGTGGGAGATGGGGGGAGGGAGTGCAAAAAAAAATGCAAGTTAGTGGTTTTCACTTTCAATCGAGGCTTGTGCTTTGTCGTTGCTGGTTGCATTTATCTACACACTCCCTGTTCACCTATACATACTACATGCAGACACTGGAATGAATCACACACACAAACCCAGAGCTGAATTATTAACAATGTTTTATGTCTACATGGATATAAAGGAGGCAACATAAACAACATGGATGCATTAAGAAAAATGTTCTGCTTGATGCAAATGTGTTCTGATCCAGCATGTATGCATGGATACACACATGTACACCCTATGTGGTGCAGATGAATGTAAGCATGGATGCACTCTATCACACACAGCACACACACTCCCTCTGTGGAGATGCAGAGGAACCAATCATTTCAGCATAACCATTTATCGCCTTGACGTATGCAGCCGAGCCTCAGCCGAGGAAACAAACACACAGTGAGCATGACCACATGCTTTATTTCTCCAGAGGAAACTGTCCAAACATAAATGTTATTAAAATTCATACATGGAGCCACTCTGACCAGCTACAGCCACAGAGACCCACTGCTTTCTCCTTCCTGCTTCTAACATCAACTTTGAGGACAACGTTTTAATTTGTTGCCTTATATATCCCAGCAACCATGATGAAGAGATAATCAGTGTTCATAATGTTATGTCTGATCACTGTACATTTGTATCTCTACTTTTTCCTACAACCCTCATGTTCATTTTCACACCGACACAAGCTCTCTTCACCCTGCCATGTAATGACACTTTAGCCATAAGACCTATAAAACCCATGAGACACTGTGTGTGATATTCAATTGGGCTGTGCAATTTTTTATAAATTTAGTGTATAATACTGGTCCTCTTTCTGGCTGAAGTGCCAAGACGTACTGACGTTGTGTGTTTTTATTCCATAATATCCTCAAGTCTAATATGAACACACCTCACGATCAGTCACGATCTTGCTTCTATACATAAACACATGACACAAATTGATAATCTTCTGTCTTCCAAGATGTCCATACATTTTTGGTTTTTAAGTGGTTCAAGTGAAACTGGAAAAAATGATGTTGAAATATATGAAAAAATGGCAAGTGCCCACGGTATAATGCCTTGTTCACACTACACGACTGTCAGAGTCGTCAACTCGTCGTGGTGTTCACACTACAGGACTCTCCTTCCCCATCAGGGTTCACATGTTGGTAATGTAAGTTTTCTTTACCTCTCTCTCTTTACCTCTTTTGGAATCAATAAATATTTTTTATGATTAGTCTGCATGTACAGTAAAAGGTTCTCTGGTTGGCTAGGTGTGGAACTCTGCACAAGCTTGCTAGGCTTCATTCACCCCTTGCACAGATTTGCAATAAAATCTGAGATAAACAAAGACAACGACAAACTGTCTAATTAGCTCATCAATGTGAAACTGGTTAGTTGTAATCTTACTGCTACAATACACTGATCGAGGTTTGCTTTGCATTATAGCATCCTGACTAAAGATTTATAGCCTAGTTAAAAAAAAAAACATTAAAAACATAAAAACAGACATTTTGTAGATGTGAGACAATTTAAAATTAATCTGGAGAAAAAAAAATAACAATAAAAACAATCAAATAGAGCGGTCTCCTGTGTGAACACAGAGGAAAAGCATGAGTTTTCCTGAGACCAACCCCGTGTTTTCAGTCAGCCTGCAGACACTTAAGGCCAATTTATAGTACTCCGTAAAGTGCGGTACGTAGAGACGGAGAGCCCTCTCCGTCGCCGGAGAGCCTGACGGAGAGCCTCTCCGTCGTCTCCGGGCGCAGGAATTTTTTTTAACTTTTTTGCGTTCGCTATTATCCGATTTTGTGTTGAAAAGAAAGAGGAAGAGGAGTTTTAAAGACTGAAAGCAACCAATGTTTTTCTCTTCTATCTCCCTCACAAATAATTAAATCATAAAATAGTATTTTCCCCTGCTTTTATCAGCGATATTAAGGCGAATTGCTTCACTTTCCGAGGGGGTGCATTTCAGCGCAGGGCTGCACAACACGCATCATGACGGAGAAGTGCGAGGGCTCGGGGGGTCTCCGTAGCTACGGAGTCGGATGACGGATTACGCAGTCGGAGAAGTATATTCCAGCCTTCAGAGGAGATCTAAGGAGCATTTTAGCTTCCTCTCCAAACTCCCCACAGAGACAAACTGAGGAAACAAAGAAATCTCCTGTTGAGATGCAACCACCTCTCAGGGATCCTGGTGATGACTGGATGCACAACAGAGAAGAGAATGCAAACACTGAAACACACAGATAATCCTTAGAGGGAGAGCTGCTCTGAGGGCAAACTGTCTCAGTGGGTGAGCTCCAGCTCAATAGCTGGAGGATTATTTGAAAAGTTGCTCCTCTCCTCCTCCTCTGGTGGAGGTGTCTCAGAGGAGCAGGTCTTGTCATTACACTCTGATGCTGAGTCAGGCTAGATGCTGAAAACTAGCGACCAAGGTCAAATGTATTTGTGGGCTGTATTGTGTGTGTGTGTTTATGTGTTATGGAAGGACCGAGTCTCTAGCTGGTTTACAGTGAAGAGAGAGAGACACAAAATGAACAAAAAGATGAGTGAGTTTTTGTTGAACCCCCCTTTTCTCTCTCACCTCACACACACACACACACACACTCATAATTACAATTTTAAATTCCCTGACCATTAGCACAGTTATTCCACAAATACAAAATTGATGTCAGATGACGACCAGTTTACAAACACAGATAAGCTAGCATCATAACTTAGCATTGGGCTAAAAGCCCAAACATACTTGGCGAAACGTTACACTGATTGCACAAAGCTCAAATTTACGACGGTCATGGTCTCTGCTCCATACTGTTGTCTCACAAAACACTACTCGGCATCTATTTTTCACATCGACCCACTTTAAATGTGACCGATTCACAGAAATTTCACAGGAAACGGCTAGCAGCAGAGCACTCCACTATGGAAGCTTTGAGCTGAATAGACATCCAGATCCACACAGTCTGCTGGAGTCTGTGAGCATCTTTATAATGCAGACACTGGAGACTATGACTGTGCAATATGTTCAAAATGTTATATCCTATAACCTCTTCAATACAAGCCACACCTACGACCAGCTTACACCCACAGAGAAGCTAACGTTAGCATCAGGCTAATACGCGCTACAACAGTAGCTAAGTTAGCAAACATTACATATTTCATAAAAATAATAACTCCTCCCTAAGCTAAACAAATAATTACCTGTCCAACAGAAAGAAAGAAACTTCCACATCACTTTTCAGTCCCTTCAGATGTCTCAGTGTCTCCACTGATGTTCACTCTGGTTTGTCCTCTTATCTTTATCCAGAGTTTTGTCTTTCAGTCTTTTCTGTCTCCCTCTTTCTTCTCTTTGTCTGTTTAGCAGGGTGAGTCATCAGAAGTAACACTGGAAGTGGTATTTTTGGCTCATTTTCTCTGTCATTGTTCCCTACAGAACAGATTCTCCTGCTAACTCTGTATTTGTGCAGAGGAGTGTGCTGGATATTTACAGAGACAGAGGGGAGGATGGAGGGACAGAGGGGGGAGTGAGCAGTTGATTGGTCAGAGTTTGGTACAGAGTCATGTAGCTTCCACAGAGGTCTGATTCTTTTTCTTCCTTTATCTGGGGGTTGGGGTTACGGCTGCTCTCAGCGTGGAAGGACCATTTCAGCCAGTATAACAAAAAGTGTTTCTGAACAGAATCATGGATTATAGCTTTAAATATGTGAACGACGTCTCTACCTGATGGTCTTCCCCTCTCTCAGGTCATACAGAGAGAAGAATATGTCGGTGTCTTCTCCGATGCTGTTGTAGGTGAAGCTCTTCAGATTGACCAGAAGGTGGTGTGGTACGGGAACTCTGCATGGCTCCCCATGCCGCTGACGGGTACTGTCACCCTACAAACAGACAATATCACAAGCATTGTGGGAAAAAGATTCATGAGGACAGACAAAGACTTCAGATCTTGTTTCTATTCAATAAAATATTGAATCAAGTCTGTGAAACATCACAGTGCTGAACTGTTTGCAGAGTGATGCATAGGGACATGAGGATGCCACTGAGTAAGAAACAATACCCCAGCAGAAGAAAAGCTGTTGTATTTATTGAAATGTAATGTAACATCATGTCACATAACCCTTTAACTTCTTGATATGTTCACCAATGTTTTGTGTCATATTTTTGAATAAGTATTATTCATTGATGGCATCAACTATGTTGGCATTTATTTTTGTCTTTGTGCTGCCTGGCCTAATTTTAAACACTGTTGTTCATGCATGCATTCAAATTTACTAAAAGCTATAAAGTATCAATGCACAGCATACAGTATAACAGTACACAAAGTACACGCTTCTCGTAGTTTGAATTATTAAAGTGTTGTAGGTGGTTCAGCGGCACTAACTAGCTCAGTGACTGCTGTGTAGGTGTTTTCAGACAAATGCAGTAGCAGCTTCTCAAACCTGTGCTGTAGAGTACTTGAGAACTTGAGTAAATGTACTTTTGATTTGTACCTGATGACACGTGTGTTGTACTTTACCTGTGTGGTGCTCTGTTGGACACTGTGTCTGCTGGACAGGTGCTGTGGAGGACAGAAAGACACAAAATACTAAATTAACATCAACACCTTAGCTCTTCTCCTGCTCCTTGTTTTCTCTCCTATCCTTGTCTCCTCCTCTCATTTCAGCATCTTTCCTTATTTACTCTCCTCTACTTGTCTTCTCTCCTCTCCTTGTAATCTCTTCTTCCTTCCTTTCCTTGTTTTCTATCCCTGTCTCCTATCATCCCTTCCATTTCCTTTCCTCCCCTTGTTTCTTCTCATTGTGTCCTTACCTCACCTACTTGTTTCCTCTCATTTCTCATTGTCTCCTACCCTCTTGCTTTTTCCTCTCCTTTCTTCCTCTGTCATTTTTTTTTCTTCTTATTCTGTCTCCTTCTTTTCCTTTTCTCTTCTACTTGTTTCCTTTCCTAATGTCTCTTTGTTTCCTCTTCGTTCTTCTTGTTCGCTCTCATCTTGGCTGCTCTCCTCGGCTCTATTGTATTCACTATGTTCTCTTCATTCTCAGGAAAATGCTTAAACGCCCCAGAAACTCATTACTCTGACTTGTCTCTCTAAATCTCCTGAGTGGCTTCATGAGAAGAGACGCAACAAGGAAAGAAAACCTGCTTGATAAATTGAAATAATGACTGTCAAATATTCCCACCTGAGTAGAAAATTAACACCAGCCTGCAGCTGCTTCTTCATTGACTTCTTAACATTGGATTTTTCCAGGTAACTAATCAGAAATATTTTATTATGGACAGACCTCCTTCTAGGTGGCTACCCATTTATATGTTAATGGTCATTGGTTTCATTATAACTACATTATTATATTTTTTATATTGATATAATGGATGTGATACTGTGCATATAGACCAGTCTATGATATAAACATATTGGCATTCTTTAAGGGTATAATCTGCTCATATGTTTAGTGCATCTTTATATTTAAATCATATACTTAAATAAGTGAGTATATTCCTATGAATATTCATTTTATGATTCAATATTAAACAAATGAATGCTCTTCTAAGTGTTTCTTTTTCACATTCACAGTTAATTATCTTGTGATTGATTGTTTTCTCATTGTATTATTCTAGAAAGTTTCTTGCTTACTTTGTATTCTGGTCTTTTTTCCTCTCTGGTGCTGAAACTTCTTCTGCTGCTGCAGCAGTAATGTAAATTCACCACAGGGATCAATGACGTTTAATTTTACCATGTGTTTTCTTCGTCTTGACCTTATCTTGGTCAAACGTAACAACCGAGACACAAGGGTTTACTGAATTACACTGTACCAACAGGGAAGTGTTTGAATAATAATTTCATATCGGTCTCTTGTCTGTGTAACTTCCTGTGTTTGTTCTTGTAAACTTGCAGGTCTGAAACAGCATCTAATTTAACTGAAAAAGGATATTTTATTCCATAGATGATCCATTTGCAATGTTTCCCTTTCTGGATGCTGTCTGTTCTCCACCTCCCATCCTACCATCGATCAAATTCACCACTTTTCTCTCATCCTGTCTCCAGATCAGTCTCTAGGCAACAGAACAAAGGGGGAATCACCACGACTACAGTGTTTGACTGGTACAGCTCAGCTATTTAAAGCAGGAAGAGACAGAACATCATATATTACGAACAGACCAGGAACAACCAATAATACATCGCAAAGTCTGACCCACACTGACTGTTATTCTTCCAATATGATGGACATATTAGAGCAAGTTTCCAAAATTTTACACATGAACAAAAACAACAGAAGTAAGAGGGGTCATGCTTGTAGGAGCAGGAGTTGATCATAGATTGTGATTCTTAGACAGCACTCTCACAAAAACCTACAGAGCACCTGAAAACAGGTTCACTAATATTTATTGTCACTTTAACATGAACTGGATAGTGAACTCCAATGTGTTTACCACAGTACGCTTATTCAGTCCAATGAGAGTTGGTGGCCTATTTTGAGATTCCAAGTTAACTGTCTGGTTACATGGACAATTAACAGTTACACGGTTCCTGTTGGACTTTTATACTTGACAGTGTGTCATAGACTTTAAAATAGTTTTTCTCTGTTTTATTTTCTCTACAATTCTGCAAGACAGCACTGGAAAAATGGCAGCAAGGCTTAATGGTTGTTTTACCTCTATCCTGACTGACAAGAGGTTACCATGGTAATGACCTGTCAATCACAAGCTAGCTCCTCCCTAAATCATCCCCTGCTTTATGGTCTGTTTGCCTCTAAATGAGATCATAATTTACTACATGAACTTCAGGCTGTACTGAAGAAGACTTGACAGTGGTGACAGAGCCAACAGGGTTTACTTGAGGGGAAATGGAGGCGCTATGCTTCCACAACAGTGCTTTCTGTTGGGATGGTGTCATCAGCTGTAACCATCACATGAGGGTGGCAGATGCAAAGTTTCCCTATAATGGTGTAGAGTAAGTGCACTTTGACTTTTGCGGCATCACTGTATTGTGGATTACCTAATATCTAAGAGAATATAAAAGGGCTATACTGTATAACTGTATGAGTAATGGGTTTATAAGAGCTTAAATATATAGACGTGACCATATAAACATATGGTTTCGACTGATTTTCACCTGCAATCCAGGACAGATCACTGTATGTCTTTCTGAATGGACTGCAAAATCACTAGTAAATATGTTTGCAAACAGTGTGTTGTTCAGACTACAAAAAATGTGATGCTTGTGTGTTTATCTTATTCTGCACTCATGGCACTGTAATCCAGGACTATCTGGGTGTTTCAGATACCCTCAACTAAGCACCCATGACATTATTTAACGTGTGTGAACAGCTGAGACCCTAAATAAAGGTCTTACCATCTTATAAAGATCCGACACGCTGATCTGGTCTTCATCCACCATCTCAAACTCCTTTCTAGGCACCAAGTCCAGACCGAGGTGTCTGAGAGAGAAAGAGACAGACATAAAGAAGGAGAGAGACCATCAGTGACTTTATGTCATTTCTGATATGGATGCAGGTAGAGAAACCATCCACCAACACACACACACACACACACACACACACACACCCTCCAGGGTTATTGCTGCTGAGGATATTACTCTCTGTTCATCTCAAAAACCACATCTTTGACCTACAGACCTGTGATCTTGGCCTTAAAGTAAAATGGATTCTTCACCGTAAATGAGACTAAATGTCTATTTTTGTGTCTCTGGTGCCAGAGGAAGGCCAGTAAATTCAGTTTAACCAAGGCTTCAGAGGCAGAGGAAACACATCATCCCTGGCTGGTGAGAGCTGATGGTTGCATCCATTATATTTCACAAAGATGTGACCAAGAATACGTTTGACTTAACAACATTCCCATTATTGCTGTAAAATGGCATTACATGTAAATCAAAGTGTTGCTTCTTGATGATAAAATGTTGGGCTGCAACTAGTGATTACTGTCTTTATCATCAGAATCAGACTGTTTCCTCCTTTAATTAATTGATCATTTTGTCTTTAAAATGCCAAAAATATTGAGATATGCTATTAACATGACAAAAGTGTAAATGTTATTCCTCGTTTTGTCAAATCAACAGACTAAAGTATTTAATTTACAGTCATATTTGACATTTATGCTAGAACAAAGACTGACCAAAAGATTATCACAATACTTTCTTGTTTTCCTTCACTATGTAATTATTCAACAATCAATAATTTTAAAGAGCTGCCAGAATACTTCAAGCCATTCAGTTTGAAATAAGAAACTATTAAATGACCACAACAGAAGAAGGAAGTATGTTCTGCTCTCCTGGAGATGTGAGAGGATGCAGTGCAGCTTCTACTTTTCAGGGTGAATTAACTAACTGACACTTTTTTTTTGGCTCAGTGAGTTCTCTGTCAGCCTCTACCAGGCTACAATACCTCTGTTTATAGGACCACTAACCGCAGCTCAGACATATGCATAAATATGTAAACTATGTAATATTAAAGCTGAAGTCTCTAATTTTGTGCAAATATGATAAAAAGTTGTTCTTATAAAACTGATAGGATTTTGTAACAGCAGTGCATGAGATGAGATAAAGTGGGAAAGAAATCTGCCTCCTCCTAGTGTCCCTATTGGCAAAATTTCACCACAACCAAAGGAAAACAACCAACACAGCAGCTTGCAAACTTAGCCAACACTGAATGAATATGAATCACAATTTGATAATTTTATCATATTTGCTCAAAGTTACTGACAGCTTCAACATAGCAAGTAAATCCAGCTTGTGCCAAAAAATGTAAACTATCCCTTTAATAAGCAGCAGCGACAGTACAGTACAGTTAGTCCTAATGCTGCAACCATAATGATAAAAAAACAATAACATGCATCATCATCATCATCATCATCTCCTCCCTGTGAGGCAGCAGACTGAAGCCTTAAATAACCACTTATAGTTCTGGGCTGCCCATCTTTCATATCTACAGTATTAATAACTCAATCCCAAGTCAACAGGCAGTCTCTATTCCCTTTCATCTGTCTTGCATCAGCCTTTTGACTGGCTCCCATGAGTCTTTTCAACTGCTGGCATGCAGCTCCATGTGCAGTGTGTAAGCGTTCTTCTTCAGTAGAGCATACAGCAGTCTGTGGTTTTATTGACTGCAGTCTATATGTACTGATAACATAGATTATTCACTGCTAATAAGCATCAATATAGACTTCAGCCTCATCCCAAACTGATTCAAAGCTATTAAAATCAAATACATCATATGCAGTTTTGAAAAGCAACATATTGATACAACATGTCTGTCTTTGTAATTATAATTTCTTGAAATTCTGTTCCCATACAATTAAGCTGCATTGTGAATTATGTTTGTAGGGAAGCGTATTCTGGCGTTGCTTGTTTTCCATGTTTCACGTGTGTTTGTATTGATTCTAGGTGTGTAGGGAAGGCGTCGGGTGGTGCGAATGCCAACAAACACACAGCTTTTGCCCAGGAGAATGCTGTTTGTGTCCCATGGGAGAATAAAAGTCACTGTTCACTGACGCCTTGTTCACACTACACGATTTTAGCCCAGTCGGACGGTCGGCGACTGTTTATTTTCTCCCCTCCCCCAATTGGGGTGAGGCAGTCGTCCTACCAATCCTGTAGTGTGAGCACCTGTTTTGGTGTCTAAACCTTACATCCCTAACCCTAATTTGGACGTGTATGGTTGTCTTTTTTTCAATTTCATAGCCATTTGTCAAACCTAATCCAAGTCATTTTTACTTCTTTTGAGTCAATTTACAATGCAACGATGTAAAACTGGCATGTTTAAACAGTTTAAAACTCTGACTGTAATCTGAAAGAAAATATGCTCCCATTGAAATGAAATTAATTTAGCTGCGTGGAACATCATTTGGTAGGAGACAGGGTTGACTATCCAGACCAGCTACCAAATGAACCTTTTGGTCAGATTTGAATTTTGTCAGCTACTAACATTCAGCTTCAACTTTAGATCCTCTTACATTTCATGACGCCTCAGTTCATGGTGTCAGTTTGTGTAAAATGTGTGCAGTAAACTGTGAGTGTATCCTCACTCATTGCCCCAGTCCAGTCTGACGGTGATGTGTCTCTTGACGTCTCGGCTTTGGTCCTGCGTCAGGTGACCAGACAGCAGCTGTCTTCTCAGGTCGATCAGCTCCATCATCACGTGGCGGACCTTGTAGAACAGATCTACTTTGTGTTTCTGAGGGATGGTTAGAGAGAGAGAGATAGAGGTTGGGGATTACACTCGTGTTGTGTCCAACATATGAAGTAGTTACAGTCAATTTTTCACCACTTCTCTTAATTAAGTCTAGTTTTTGAATAATTCACATGCCATCGTTAACTGTAGTGAAGTGGAGCTCTGCTTTTTAGAGTTGCACCCCTTTAATTCATAGCAGTTCATCTCACATGAAGAAGACGAAACAACATGCTGTGAGTCTCAGACAAGACTAGAACAGTTAAAACACATTTGTATGTGTACTTGCAGTCAGTATGAGAGGCTGCTTATAACATGATGTCATTTGTTTCTAAATTATAACAGCATTTTTGAGGCAGCATATCCTTTTCACAGCACTGGTGTCTATTTGTCAGTCGTTCCTGTTGGGAGCCCTGTTGCACTGTCCCAACACTGCATTCAGTCATTAGCATGGCTTTAGCACAAGGTTAAAAATACTACTTATACAACTTTTAACCAGAGAACCATGTTTCAAAAGGATTTCCAGTGGTTGCTTAGCAACAGAAATCATGACGCACAGCAGTTCTCCTCAGTAACTATTTCACATTTGTTTTTTTAGGAGATGTCTAGTGGACACAGACGCTAATGCTCTGCTCCACTCTCTGTGAGAGGACATATTAATATTCAGCACAAGCATGAGACCATTAATGATGCAGACACATCTTTTAGACTGCAAGCCCTCATCTTTCAGGGCAAACAAAAGTACATTTTAGTTATCTTCACTGTATGTTTGAGCTCTTTAATTACTAATGAATTCATCTAATTAATGTGGAACACAAGAGAGGTGCCAGTGATAACTAGAAATCACAAAGCAAAACAAATTAAAACCAAAGTAAAATGAATCACAGTTCTATAATCGCACATATTGCACTTTACGCTGAGCATGCTCATAAATTTTACTCAAATTAAGCAAAGAAGGAGTCACATGAGGATCAGATATTTCCTCTTTTAGCTGGGAAACAGTTGAACTGAACTGATTGAACTGCCTCTCATATATCAATAACTGTGAAGAGTAGAGCTTAGATTTTTGGACATGAATGATGCTATGTTGATGGAGGTGCATGCACATCACCTAATCCCACTGGCCACCCCTGCATGACTTAGGCCACCCCTACAAAAAAGTCTAGGCACACCCCTGGTCTGTCTCCCACACTGGCTCTCACTGACTGCCGCTGATTTGAAGCTGAGTCAGACGTGTCAAACTCCTCCTAATAAGTCAAAAACCGTAAGGTGTACGGCTTTGATTTTCAGGCGTGAGGCGGCAGCAGATCACTAGGGATGCAGCGGTGTAAGTTTTGTGTCTGTACTCCACTCAGAAAGCCGATAGCGACAGTTTTCCCAAAAGAAGATTCACTCCTTTTTCAGATTTGTGCTCTGAAAATTAACATGGAGAGAATCTTGGGAGGTGGGGTACTAATTAAGGCCGTGGAGCAAAAAGTATACATGTCACAGACATAAGAGAAACATCGCTACGACCAAATTATGTCAGTGGAGTGAATGTAACCCTCACAATTGCGATTTAAAAAAAAAAAAAATTTAGACGATTCTGAAACTGCTCTCCACTCTAGGTGTGTAGTTGTGCCACTCTAAGTGCACGTAATAGACACCCATGTTAAGGGTGACTGACTTTTGGCATTTTCCAAATTAAGTGATCTGAGGGACAAACGGTACATTTAATGACATAGTGATGATTATGAAGATGTTGTCAGGTAGATTTGCTGCGTTTTGCAAGTTGAATGGAGTTTCTTAGTGAATGTATCAGGGAGCTGTGTCTGTTTGTTCGCTGATGTCAAAGTTTGAAGTCTTACCATTTCCCATTCATTCCTATGGGACAGTTTTCGGTGGTTTTTGGGGTCTAGCGTTGCCATGGTAATGGTTTGACTGAGAAAAGTAATAGCTATCGTGGCACGATTGAGACACACGATTTGATATAACACATGCCTGGGTTCACCTTACGGTTCGGGCCGCATTATTTGCTGAAAATTCATCTGTAAGAAAAAAAAAATAAACTCCTTGTCTAGAATACTAACATACTCGCTGGCAGTCAACACACACTTATTTTATGATTTTTTATCATTTTTTTAAATAATTTTTCACATTTATGTATATGTATGTATGTATTTAAGGAATATGTACCACCGTGTCGGGCAAAGCTGGCACATATTTACAACACGTTACTAAAAAATATGTCACAAATAAAAATGAAACATATGGCATCCTGGCTGATAGTCCAGTGTTTGTTGGACCTGTCCTCCTCCCCTCCCCTTCTGCTCTGAGCGTTATATATTCATGCTGATATGTTCACATTGCAGTCAGTACAGACCACATAAGCAACAATGGCTTTCCAGTTGCATGTTTTTGCCTTGCATGTTTGTGCTGCAACAGCAAATTTACATCACAGGATGACATAATGTAAATGCATCCTTGAGAACACAGGCAGCCTTTACCAACCTTTGATTCATTCATTAATTGTGTGTTATGACAGTTTGTATCCTAAAGTACAAAAGCCGGTCCATCACTTCTGGTCCAGTCATTGCACTCTGTTGATTGCACACAGGTGTCCATAGTTTGGCTGAATTTGCTGTTCTGCTCCTCAATCAAAGCAGCAGCACAGGAGTCAGCAGTAAATTGCTGCTGCTGTACAGACCAGACCCCAGCAGACACATCACAGGACACAGCAAATACAGCCTGTTCTTATTTACAGCAGCAGTTTGAGAGAGGAGCAAAGTTCACAGACCTGCTTACACCAGAGAGCTGCCTGACACTGGCTGCCTTTTGTCAGCTACATGGAGCTGCTTTAAAGGGAAGCAGTAAAGAATGTGTTCACCTCAAGTACATCTCAATAGCACCTTTAGCACTACAGACACAAAAGAAAAGATGTGGAGTACTTACGAATGAACACATGGCAAGAGCATCCACTAAGAAACTGCTAACTCACCAGTGTGAAAGTGACATTTCATTGAGGAAAAGCAGATAAGTACAGAACCACATGTGTCTCTGAGGCACAACAGAAACCAGTCTCACATATTGTTTCATTTACATCTGCAATATTACTCAACTTGCATAAAACTAACTGACAACCAGGTGCAAGGTTGTATACCAGTATTGGAATAATAGAGACCCTGTGCAAATAATAAAGCCACCGTGGGAAATATGATAACCTAAAGGGGGTGATGGGTACATGAAAAATGCACAGAGTGTGGACAAGTCAGTAGAAACACAACATGTTTTTCCCCACTCCTCAAAGCAGATTAAATGGAAATATTCCAGCGAGTTTCAGGACATTTACTCTAGCAACAGAAAACTACAAAAACAACTAGTTTAACTGCAAAACAACAATGCCTCCTTACAAAGGTTTGGACATCATCTGACACAAGATGACTGCTGGTATGAAATGTGGATCAGATTCAGGTGCAAAGTACAAAATGGTGCTGTGAAGACACACTCCTCTAAATTTCTCATTGGCATACATGGGGAAGTATTTTCAGAGCCAGCATATGAGCGCTTTGTGACAAGTCTCTGAGAAGCAGACAACTCCTCCACAGAGGTTGGTCACTTTAGAAAACCGTTTTCGAGAACATAGTCACGACATTTGCATGAAATAAAAGCATGAGGGCAGGTATTGATGAAACAGGGAGCGACAGCATTGCAGAAGTGTGTGGTTGTTTTACTCATACAGTCTGTTGTCTGTTTTAAAGCCCGAACTGTAGATTTAAATCAGGACATCTGTCCATCCCAGTCAGTCGGTAGATGTGCTTTGACCTTTGACACTCTTCTGAGTCCATCAAGTAGACTCAGTGCAGGTGCATCAGAGTGATGTTGCTGTCCACATCACAGATATATACAGTTACGTGGTGCTTTGACATGAAATTGCCTGATTATTTATCTATTTTTGAGAGAAAACACACAATCTCAGAGACACCACTGAACATTAAAGTTTTGTTTTTTTGCTGAGTAAAAATCTCTTTTGTGTCGACTATTTGAGGATTTATTCTACCTCCCTCCCAACTGCCTTCTCTGCCATTTTCCCCAGCTAGAGTGAGTAATCACACCTTCATATCCTGCGGGAACAAATACACAAAGACACACACACACCAACACCACACCGTTTAACACATCTTTACCACTTCAGCACTATAAAAAGCAACCGAGCGATATCTCAGATAATGATGCTGTTTGTTGAAGCTTTTCTGTTTCATTGGGCCTCTGTCTTGATATTAGCTGAGCAAAATGAAGCACAGTGAATCACATGAAGAGTCAGCAGAGCTAAACGCGGCAGAAGCAAAGTGGAATAATGAGGACCAAGAGAAAGGAAACAAGGAGTCATGTCCAGCCTCTCAGAAGAGCTTCCAGCAGGGCTGACTAAATCAAACATTTACTCCCCTCTTTACCGCTGCACTGGCCTTTTGCTTCAATATCACAGCCCAGCCTTTCTACCACAACATAAAACTACAATCTGTGGTTTTTCATGTTGTGGGTCAGACACCAATGTGGCTTTCCAGTGGGTAAGAGGTTGTCACAGATTGGCATTAATATTTAACAGGATTTTATGAGGCCTGACAGCCTGAATATGTGATGGTACACTTGTGATACCTCTTTTCCATTAGTGACATCCTGCTGCATTTTCACACCTGACTAATACGAAAAGCAAAAGATTTATTTGGAACATCTGAAGCATCTCATTGAGGTTTAAATGTTGGATTAACATATTTAATGCATTCATGTTTCAAAATGCTGCTCTTTCATTCACACAATCTGCATAACATCTAAAGGAATCTAGTCTCTAATATTTTACCATCGTGGAGGCAGAAGTGCATCACACACATATTTGAGTTTTTTTTAATCTTTCTTTTCAACTCTGTTTTTGTCTTCATTTACTCACAAATGTGTATAGTACAACAAGAAGATGAATCAGTTCAAAACAGCAAGACAGGCCTATTAGAGATATTTTTAATTGAAGAGTAAAAAAAAATAAAATATAATAAGTTACTTTGTGACATTTAATTTCATCACAACATCACTCCATAACTCCACCACTGATTCTATGCATCTTTTCTTTGGTCCTTATGAATTCTCCCTCACCTTCTTCCTTTATCTTTCCATGACCTCATGGCATTTCACATCAAGGTCAAATTAAAGTGGTTAGGAAAAGACACTGGGATGTAATGATTCTGCCCTTTAGACCACAGCCATGGTCATTAACAACACGCTGATTATCTTTGACCTTTAAGCACTCATTGGTTCTCTAAATAGAGAAAGTGTGTGTGTTTTTGCTCAGGCACACCTCAGCAGGGCAGGCACTCTGTGTTAACACAGATTACTTTTCAGGAAATCACCAGTTTGAGGAAGCGAGTGAGGATGGCATCTCCCAAATCAGAAGGGACGCTCCCAACACCTCAGATCCATTAGCACATGTCCTACTTCATTTTCACACCTGTCAAACTGGCTGCTGTGCTACTGAAAACAAAAGCGCTGAAGCAAACCTCCAGGGACCCGCAAACAAAGAGCCTCTGACTTCCTTTTTGGTCTCTGCTGTTCAACTTATTGTAACATCTTGCCACTGTTTTGCCACATCTGAACAAGTTTATTTAGTGTGTATTTTTCAGTTTGCATCATGAAGTTCAGCTCACTGAGACAGGAAGGTCAGATACAGTCTAACATGTAAATGTTGTCAGAGCATCAGTGGTTCTTAAGATGGAAGCAAACAGAAAAAAGTAAAGACTCTCAAGGTCAGACAAATGTTTGTATGTTATTTAAAATACAACGCGTGACGGATATATACGTCAAAGTGGTATTTCGGGAGCTGGCACAAGAGGATGCTCTCACACAGCTTGTGAGTAATACTGAGACTTCTGGGATTTGTAGTTGGGACATAAAGATCAAAACAAGGTAAAAACAAACGTGTTTTTTAAGATTAAAGAGAGAGTCTATTCCTACATTTGCGCGATTCTGTGTTTACGAGACATTCCTTTCCTAAAGTTAAAGGTGCTAAATGAGAAATCGGGAGCTAAGACAATAGTACTGACCTGGGGAGCTACGTTTAAGCGATGGTGTCGTCGGTCAGACTTTAGGTGAACTCTAGGTGGAGTTGCATATTAAGTGCCCAACTCTGACAGAACAAGTGTTTACTGCAGGGCAACTCAGGCAAAGTAACATAAATTCAGTTCATTAATATTTAAGAAACACTGTACTACTGTTTTGAGTCACCAGCTATTCCAAGCTATCAAAGAGTTTGGTAAAGGAAACATTCAGCAGGAGATTGCAGCGTGCAATGTGTGTGTGTGTGTGTGTGTGTGTGCGTGTGTGTGTGTGTGTGTGTGTATTACGTCCTGTGCTTGTAAGTCTGGTGCAATCTCCATCCCAAATCCTCCCCTGACCTTGTGAGAACCCTGCCTGGTGACACGGAAGACACACACACACACACACACACACACACACACACACACGTACGCACACAGAGCAGCTGTGACTCCAAAGGTTGCATTTAAAACATTTTAACACACCTGAACCAACTTACACACTGTGACACTGGCTGTTTTCACACACACACACGCACACACAGTAGATATCAGCCTGTCATGTCCCATGCTGTGTGCAGCTCTAAAGGTGGACAGAGGACGGACACTGTCAGAAAATTATGAAGTGTGTATGCAAACACGGTGAAACCAGAGACTTGACTGAATTTTACAGTGAGCTCAGATTTTGGAAGGACATCTCTCTTCATATTTTTACTATGGCAATAGGGAATGACACTAAAGTGTGTGAGTGCACATTTTGGAGGGACATCCTCCATGTCCAGCTCAACAGAGTTGACACACTTCGGGAGGACAGGCTTCCCTCACAACACTACAAGGGACCACTCTAGTCTCAGAGAGGTCAGAGGTGATGACGTCCAACAGAGTATGATTGTGCAATCTGTCTCCATCCAGATAACCTATTAATCCAAAATGCCCCTGCATATAATATCACTTACCATGTATGAACGTTGATATTTGTCCACTGACTTAGGGTTAGGGTCAGAGTCGTAGCCGCAGGAATGCTTTCTCCTGAGTATGACGTTAGTACTTCAAAAATAAGAGCAAAGTATGGCTGCATAAGGATAACCATAAAGGAATATTTAGAATGATTAACATCAATGAAATTTCCTTTTGGGAACTGTATTAAACTCCCTGAGGAGACATTTTTACAGTGAGTGATGTGATGTGATCTGGACGACATTAAACTGCTGTTTTAATTCAAACACAATGAAAAGATGAAAGAGCACACCAGCTCAGAAGTTTCTGTGATGGATTCCAAGAATATAGTGAGAATAAGGGAAATCCCATCATCACTCAATAAAATGACACAACTGTAGTCAGTCATGAAGACACTTGGCCGCTAGTTCAATACAACTTGGACATTTTGGATATTATTTAATGTAAGAGTGAAACTAGAACATGGACACATTGCCATCACAATCTTATAAAGCAAACATCACAAGATATATAGCTTTTACACGCTTTCCACTTAAAAAAATAAGAAAGCAACAGCGACTGTATGCCAACAATGGCCCCTCGTCACTGTGGCAACGATGGGTGAGTCACCGTGGCAAACTTACTGAAGCCTATAAATCCTGGACAGACAGACAAGTTTACACACAGCTCAGAGCCGCACATACAGACATAAAGACACACAAACACACCTGAATGATTTCCAAACTGACACTCTGTTTGACCAAAGGCAGGAGATGACTGGATCTACTTACAGGTGTGTTGGGGTGATAAATCCTCTCTCTTCTCTCCTCGCCTTTCTCCTTTCTCTGACTCTACCGCTGGTAAGCCGCTAAGCAGCAATCCAGACCAGCAGACGAGAGGAAAATCACAGCCTGTCAAACGACTTGAGATGCAGTCACAATGTACTGTAGCAGCACTACCTCTCTCTCTCTCTCTCTCTCTCTGCCTCACTCTGCCTCTCTCCCATCCTCTGACCTGCTCCCAGTCTCCTTCCTTCTCATCTTTCTTTACCTCTCTCTGTCTCCTTCATCTATCCACCCACCCACAGGCCAGTCTGAAGCAGAGAGCGTCTCTCTACTTTTTGCAATATTGGAAAGAGTGCACAAAGCCGGGAGAAAAGATACAGCGAGGTGTGCGCTCTATAGATAGTGATACAGTACATATACGACTCACTTGATGATAAAGAGGTTTGACAGCAGAGCTTATATCCTGAGGCTGTTGCCCACAGAGAACCTTGAAATCAAAAGTGTGATGTTGTGTGTACGTGAAAGGTAGGAAAGACAACATCATGTCATCACCTCTCCGAGTGAAAAATCATTCACTCATCTCATCTCCCTTACAGCCGCCTGGGCTGATCAGCTAAAGTTGGACAATGCCAGAACAGATGGTGTCATGTGTCAAAGTCCCAAATCAACAATCTGTATGTGATCAGTGTCGCTGATGAGTATCAGAGCTTCATCAGGCTTCTGATTAAAGGGTTTGTTTTTTTTCAAGTCGGCCTTGAAACAAACTTCACACCCATTCACCATCCATAACTATAACAGCCATAATAACGACACTGAAGTTCTCATATAAAACATACATTTTCAATTATGTATCAAGAGAAATACATTTTAACATGTGGTTACATTACAGTTTGACTTAAAATAAGTCTGTTTACACTTTAGAGTGAATGTTGAATTCTGGTTTCACACAGGACATGAGGAAGGTGTTCTCTTTGTCTGTGCCATGCATCCACTCCTTTGCTCACTTTTTGAATTCATTTTTATGTAACCATTATTTTACAACACTGATATTTAAAATCTCTCGTTTAAGGGTCCTGGCCAAGAGTTTGACATAATGAAACAATTGTCAGAATTGACAGAGATTGACAGATTGACAACTTCCTATAGATATGAAGAGCTCATCATGATGAAAACACAACAATGATTAGATTTCTTAGTTTAGACTACACACTAAAGAGAACCCAGTTCTGAATATTATACAGTATTTCCCTGAATTGTTAAACACTGGCCCTTTAAAAGCTCTTTTTTCCTCAGACACTGTTTGCTTGCTGAACTGCTGTATAGTGGAGAGATATATGAGAGCAGTGGCGCCCCTCCCTAAACGCAGATCACGCAGTCTGCGTAGGGCCTCATCCTTCATGAGGGGCCACATTTTGCACGAGGGGAGACATTTGTGCATATGCGCAATGGATGTGCATATGCGCTACCGTGAGACACGCATCAAATCAGCTCGAGGAGGGAGAGAAGAGAGCTGTAATCAGCTGCAATGATTGACAGCACTCAACATCTAACCAATCAGAGAGGAGCTCCAGCACGCACCTGCAGAGCGAGTGAGGAGTTGTCATGTCGTCCAAAAGACAACATGGGTCGGGAGCGAAGCAGGCAGGCGGCAGGTTGTTGAAATGAAACTTTGTGGCACAGTTTATCTGAGCTGCTACTCATTAGAGAGGAATCTGTCTCCAGTCTCTGTCCAGACTGGACATTTTTTATCCAGCAGCCCTGATTAACATCTATTAAATGTCTTGTTAACGCCCTCTGCATCCATCTCTGATGAAAAAAAAAGTAGTAAAATGACAAGTTGATGGCCATAGATACTGATAGGATATAAACTTTAGCCTGTAGCCTATCAATTTATGTTGTCATTATTATAGTAACAGCAGTAGTGGTATTTGTATTATAGTCTATAAAAATAGATAGTAGTATAATAATAACAGTTTATTATTATTATTATTACTATTATTATTATTATTATTGTCATTAGTTCTAGTTTGCATTAATAGCATTTTAATTTCATTAAGGACGCACATAAGCTAGACGTACGGCTCATACAGCATGCGCAGAGAATAAATGGCTTCTGATGTTATTTTTTTTAATATTTACCTATTTCAGGTTGTTTTTATCAACCGGGGGGACCGGGGGAGGGGGGGCCTCCAAATAAAATTTCGCTTAGGGCCCCAATTCGTTCAGGGGCGGCACTGTTTTAGCTTGAGCTTCTACATTGATGGTCTACGATGGACACCTGCAGTCCAACAGGTTGGTGAAAAAAAAGGTTTTGGCAGCTGCCTTGGCTCTTAATCACTCTGCCACCAAACAGGTGAGCTGCTAAAGTGCTGCTGGCCTGTCTGAGGAGTGTGATGCCATGTAGCAGAAATACAATGTCCTTTCTGAAAGAATACTGTGTCTAAACCAGCATGAACTGTCCCTCTACAGCTGCCACACAAACAGGTTTTATATTTTAATTCAACACGATGAACATCAGACCTACATTTTCACCAACAGCTTCCTCAGTACACCTGCATGTAAACCCAACACATGATATTTCAGATGATGGAAAAACCTCCAGCCAAAATTCAACCAGTTAACCTGCTAGTTGTAAAAGTTCACAATTCTGGATTTCTCCTTTAGAGCATCTTGATCACAGTGATCAGACCAACAATTTATTCAGGAGTCATTGGTATACTCCTAAAATATTCCTGATTCCTACTTAACACTATCACAGTAACAGCATCACAGTTTGTCAACTACTTCCTATAGTGACCTATTAAGCTGAACACCGTTTACTTTATTTTCCCCTCTGGTCACAGCAGTATAACACTGATTAACTCTCCTTCACCCTCTTCTTCTCCACAGGCACCTGTCAATGTGACAACAAGCCAGCAGCCATTACCTGCTTCATGACAAAATACAGTTTGATGAGCCATGTGATACACCGTCTGCTTCAAATCCAGCTTTATAATTAGGAAATGATGGGAGGATGTAGGCAAACATTCTATGTTTTCTGCTCCTTAAACACAGACAGTGATGTGCTTTTAGGACAGACAGCAGTGGCACTGCTGCATCACACAGATCAGAGGCAGCACAGACACAGACATGTGAATCAAAGACCAGAGGTAGCATTTTAACACTGGACTGTTAGCTTTGCTACACAGAGCTGACAGTCAAGCGATACAGAAAGATGATAACACACGTCTGGAGGGGAGGTGACAGGTCAGATGGAACACAACACATCTGAGTCCATTAAGAAAATGTTGAATCAGAGTTTAAAAGTTTAAAAAAGTTTAAAAAAAAAAGTTTAAAAGAAAAAAATATGGTTACTGCCAAAAACCAAAGATGGCCATGACCAAAATGCAGACCTCAAGGCTTCGGCACTATACAGCCCATAAATCAGTGGGTGATGTCACAATGACTATGTCCACATGGTTGTATGCTCTATGATTTGCAGTACACACATTTGATTGCTTATGCTGGCTTTTTCCATCCCTCATTAAAAAGAACAGAACCAGGAAAAGTTAAAATTTGTCCAGTTCCAAAAGGTTCTAATAAAGTCAGTCTTTTGTTACATGACATACTACAAAGAGTTATCCTTGAACCACCCTGCTGAGCACACACCAATTATCTCCAGATATTACAGCCTGGACTGGCAGTCAAAGGAAGAATATCTGTTAAACCACAGAACAAGCAATCAACGTTTCAACAACAGCATCTTTCATTTCTTTCAATCACCAATATTTGAGTATTTTTTTATGCCACATTGCAAATGGATTTGTTTCAGCCACTTCCTCCTCTTCATTCTTACAGCCAACAAAATTAAACTAAGCTTTGATTTTCCTGTCTCTCTGTATCCAAATTTTAATTAAATATTGTAATATTAAGTCACCTGTCAGTCACTATTGTACGTCTCTATTACATCATCTTCTGTCATGTATATCTGTCAGTCCCTACTCTGTTGTGAGTGTAGGTAGTTTACAGGCTCTGGTGAGTGTCACGATAAACATATTCAATACACATCAGAAAAACATATGATCAGGTTCATTATTATTTTCTGTGTAAAATCACTGTCTGCCATGAAGGCTGTCCTACAAAGTGTCCTGTGTAACTACTTGTGTATGAAAACATGTATGGAGGGCTGTGTCTGTGGGACAGGCTGTCCCTTTTCTACAAGGTCTAAGTGCTTCATGTTTGCCTGTGAGTGTGTGCATGTTTAGTTCAGCTCTAAAAGGTTTCATTTGATGCATTGCTTTTTAAGAACTTTAACATACAGCATCTCCTGTTAATGTTATGTGCAGCTTTACTGATGACAGACTGAATCTGTGAATGTTCTGCAACCTCAAGTTGATCATTGAAAGCATTATTTTCTTTCTTTTTCTCTGCAGTGTGGGTGGGACTGTGGGACTGTGTATTTATGAAGTATCTCTGTGTATGTTCACTGTTGCCATTTCTGTCCAGTACTTCTTATTTCAAAGATAAAAAAAATGCTGCTTTGTCCTGTCAGAAACAAAATGTAACCGTGATGTAACCCACATGTAAAAGTGTAGCCAAAGGTATATACAGTAATCACTGGTGTAACAGCAAGTTTTCTGGAGGAATCAGCTTTACACTCAGCATCGCTGTAACTGAATGATGAACTAGCTAGAGATGTGCCAGGAGCACATACTGTGCAATCCAGCTGTGAACTGTGTGGTGAGTGTCTGCTTGGCTTCATGTGTGTCATTTCTTCTGTGCAGCTGCAGAAAAAGTCATTGCATTGTGAAGCTAAAGGAGCTGGACAAGTTCCCCGCCCTCTGCCTCCTCCTACTGGATGTCTTTCCTGTCATTTCCTGTCATTTCTTTTTATTTCTTTCACTGGTCTTTGCACACACACATGCACACACACGCACAAACACACGTCTACACATTTCACAGCAAAGAAACGTCTCCTCGTTCAGTGCTCATCCCCATCTTCACATGCCTCCGTCATTGTTCGGTTGTCACCACTTCCCTCTCCTCCCTCCTTCCTGTTCACACAACTATGCCTACACACACACACACACACACACACACACACACGAGGCAGAAGAAGAAAACTAAGTATGATCTGAGATCTTATTCCTTTCTTATCTGTTTATCCCTTCCCCTTGTTCTCATGATTCAACCTGTTTTTATCAACTGATGAAGGCCTTTCGCAGTTTGTACATCCTTCCACAGGAGATGTGAGTGGAAGAACAACAAGACTTAACAGTCAGCACAAGGCTGTACTTATGTAAGCTTAATGCTAACATCAACATGCTAACACACTGATATTTAGCAGGTATGATATCACGATGGTTGGTGAGATATGCCAGTCTGGGTTTTGTGCGTACTGCAATCTGCTAATGCTTTCTTGACACATTATCAGTCAAGTTCCTGTAATCATCAGGTGCTTGAGGTCTTTCAACATCATACACACTCCTCCAGGTGACCCAGCTGAGATTGATCAAGTCCCAGCTTGTGTCCAGATGGATAGCTATACACTGAAGCTCCATTTTCTTGAACCACAGCCATCACCACAGTCAGTCTTGCATACTTGGAGAGCTTCCGTTCAAAAGCCTCTTCTGAGTAGTCTTCCTATGGGACTGTCAGCTCCAGCAACATCCCTTGATGTGTGGACAACACCTGGTCGCAAGGTGGTAGCTTCAGTGGTTAGAGAACTTCAGTCGTTGCCCAAGGTCCACCAAGAGCTGCCGATCCCTAGCAGATGTCAGGATGTGTCTAGACGTCCTGTGGATGGGCTTCAGCTGCTCCCTACCTCTGGTTGAAGCTGATGGCCTGCTTGAATGGTCAGAACCACTCTGAGTGCTCAACTCCTGTGCTGATAATTTCAGTGATGGTCTTCAGGACTTGATCATGTCTGCAACAGTACCACACTCCTTGTACCTTTGTGCAACAGTTGAGGAGGTAGCATCGATGGACTGGTGTGTCAACGCAGTCATCCTTGGCCACGTATCTGCACAGCCTTTTGTAGACAATATTAATGAAGATCTCTACTTCCAATGCAGAACAGGTCTATCTTTGAGGCATTTTCCTCCCCCCCGGCGAGCCAAACCAGCAACCCTCCATTCTCCATTCTGGGATCTTCCCCCTCTTCCAGAAGATTCACAGTTGTTTCCACAAGTGCAGCAAGACTTTGGGGCAGCTCTTTTTTCCAAAGTGTTGCTTAACTTCACCTGCAGTCTACCTCACAATGCTAGCCTGATGCTGCTAATGTTTGATTCATAGGTAACATAGCCCTAACTCCTAACACATACAGGTATGTTAATGGACATCTCTGCTCATTTGCACAGTATATTTGCATATAAATGGATATGTCTGCATCCTTGCACACTATTTGCAATTTGTAAGTCCCTCAATAATAAAATATCTATCTATCTATCTATCTATCCATCCATCCATCTATCTGTGGTCTTGGAGCAGAGGTCTTCTTTCAGCTACAGCTCAGACATGTCAGGCTGCTCATCCAGAACAGAGAGCTCAACATGGTCCCATATATCAACTGGGATAAGCCAATCAGTCCTCTTCTGCTAACCCTAACCCTTCATGTCCTGTCGTTACTTTCTTGTTTTTGACAAGAAAGTAACGACAGACTCTTACAGACACAGTGCTGTAGGCTGCCAGATTTGCAAATTAAATAATTAATACGTATAATTAATGGCCTAGGTTTAGCATGACTGGTCATGACTTTTGAGATTATGGCACAACATAAAGCAGTTCATGTATCTTTTTTTACTCAATCTGTTGGGCTGGTAGCCTTAATGCACAGTGCAGTAAAGTGCAGTGAAGAATAAAAAAACTGCAGTGACATGAAATCTTGAAAGAAAAACACTGGGTGCTACTTACCACATAGAGCTGTTTCCATAGTAAGGCCCACTCCTGCAGCGTTGATGTCACCTCGGTAATAATGGGGTCTTCGAGAGGCACCACGGTCTCATGTGGCCTGTGCAGAGATATAAGAGAAAAAACACACTCATGCTTTATCCACAGCCACTGAGGTGAATTAAAATGATTAAACAGTGAGCAGTGACCAGACAGGAGGAGAGTGAACACATGATTACTATGCTGTCAATCCTGAACAGAAAAATGTGTTTTAGTGGTTGTCTGTCATTTCTGACTTCTCAGTGAATTCCAGTGTTCTGGATCAAATTTGGGTCTAAAAAGGTGAATTCAGTTTAAATTCCTCACTCCTGTTCAAAATGGTGAAGAGAGGTGAACTCAGTGAGGAAGAGAGAGTCCGGTTAAAGCTTTTTGAGACTAATAGGACAACTGCTCTAAGATATTGTTAAGCACTGTATGTGTGTATATGTGTAAGATATTACTGATAAATACACATTCAGCCTCTAAAACATGATGGTATAGATATAAATTTGAAGTTTGTAAACTGCATATAAAGTAGTTAAATTAAAACAGTAAATCATTCAGTAATGCAATGCATTCTGCATAACGAGTGCTTGGACTTTGACATATCCATCAATTATCTACCGCTTATCCTCATAGGGTCGTGGGGGGGCTGGAGCCTATCCCAGCTGTCTTAGGGTGAAAGACAGGGTACACCCTGGACAAGTCTCCAGTTCATCACAGGACACAGAGAGACAGACAACCACTCACACTCACGGTCAATTTAAATTAGCCAATTAACCTAATCACCATGCATGTTTTTGGATGGTGGGAGGAAGCTGGAACCCACACAGACATGAGCAGAACATGTAAACTCCACACAGAAAGGCCCCGGGCCGAGAATCGAACCCTGTACCTTCTTGCTGTGAGGCGACAGTGCTTACCACTACACCACCGTGCCGCCTGACTTTGACATATATTTTTCTAATAACAACTTTCACTTGCAACTAGATTTACACAGTGTTAGTAACCATGTTTCCATTCAATTGATTAGCAAATGTTAAGCAAGCTTGTGAAGAAGAAAAAGTGAAAGAGGCACTTCTTTAAAAACTGATTTGCTGCAGCGTAGTTTGGTGAGAGCTTGGTGGTGTCGGCTACACAAGGCTGGAATGTTTTCATGTCGTTCAGAGATTAGACAAACAGTAAAAACAGCTGATCAGTGATAAATGTTTCTATACAGCTTTTCAATTGTGATAAACCAGAAAGTGCACATTAATAAATGGACAGAAAAAAGGCTGCTAATACTTCAGTAAAGGATCTTGAATATTTCCTCCACCATTGACACTGTATTTGTGACGTTTTCAGAAAGCACACAGTATAATGCTTTTGACTTGTGTCATGTGTTCTAGAGAGTTTGAAACAAAAAAGAGTTAAAAAAGACTCAGTATTACAGGACTTCTTCCACAGTGAGTTTGCACTGTTATGTGCTAAACTGAGTAAACTGGCAAACTACGGCACCACTGGGAGACGAGGACCTCACTGACACACTCCCCCTCTCCTCCCTTAGACATCACTGCTGAAAGCTGAGTCACTGTCTCAGCCCTGGAGTCAGGAATATTAGAGTAGCTCTCTGTCTCTTTGTTCCACCTCTCCTCTATTCCCTGTCTGACTCTTGGTTCCTCTTCTCCTCTCGTCTCTCGTAATCTCTCCTTACTCCCTCTGTCTCATAACTGATTAAATAATAAAAGCAGTGTGCCAGAGCTGAGCTGCAGCTGGTGGCCGCCTGACGATTTCACCCACGTTAGTTCCACTTGTATCTGAGACTCTTCTCCTCCTTTCTTCTACTTTTTCACTCCCTCCTGTTTCTCCTCCTTCCTTCTGTTTCACCTTTGCTTCCCAGCCTCATGTTGTTCCTCCTCAGCTTTTCTCTTTCTGGAACATTTCCATCATTCCTGTCAAGCCCTACTCTTCTTTCGCTCAACAGTTTTCTTCCTCTTTCAACAAACTTAACTTCTCTTTCCTTTGTCTTTCCTCCTTCAAAGCTTAAAGGTGTCCATATTTACTCCAAGTCTCTTCTCTCATCTCTCTCTGCCCCGATCTGTAATCTCTGACCTCCATCTGTCTAAAGACACTCAACAGGTTGATGACCACGACCTGACATTTTTGTCATTTAGGAAACTAAGCACTGAGATAGAGATAAAGGAAACCTTAGCTGACTATTTTTTTTGAAGAACCCTAGTCTCTTTTACATCCAACCATCCACTGAAACCTGCCAAACACTTTCCTGTTCACACAGTTTGTTTTAATCCACACAAACAAACACTCGGTGCTGTCATGTTTCTATGATGGACACATGTCTGCATGTGTCAAAGAAAACATTTCAATCTGTCAGTGTAAAAAAGCCTTGAGATGCACCTGCATGACAACAGACTCCAGGGGTATAAAGTAAAACTCCTCCAAGGTGATAAAGATCACTGAATCTTCTAATGTCTCTCTAACAGTAAAGGCTTACAGGAGGAAGTTTCAAAGTGTACATCTGAGTCTAGATAAACATCATTTTCTCACATGTGAGTGTTTTTGAAAAAGCCTTTCTGCACACAGAAGTGTTTGTGCAATAAGTAACTGCATTTTGTCTGAGTGTGTGTGTGTAATACTGTCTGCATGTGTGTTCATAGGTTTATTTGTCTCTAGGAGGTGATCTTGAAGGACAGGATGCTGCTTTCCATATTTATAAATGTCTGCTGTGACAGTGTATTTATCAAGATGACAACATTCCTCTCAACATCCTGACAACTTGACACAGCACTGAAACCGATGCACATTACTGTTCCAACAACTTAAATTTCATAAAAAACACATTTTGCTCAATGCAGGCAAAATATTAAACCCCCCTTACATTTTAGGTTTATTGGCAAAATATACAATTTCTCAGCTGTCTGCAATAAACAAAACACACAGACACACACACACACACACTGCTTAATGAAACTAATGTTATAAGTGTTTTGATATAAAGTCAACATAAAAAAGCTACTTTTAATGACTATTGCAGTCTCGCAGTTATTCAAGTCCTTCTTTACAAGCACCTTTAGTACGTAGACCACCCTTCTGCTGTTAGGACCTGCTGCAAATGTGATTCATAGCTAGACACGAGCTTCTGACAGTGTTCCTGAGGAATCTCAGCCCTTTCCTCACAGGCAGCGGCCTCCAGTTCAGCAGTACTCTTGGGTGAGCAATTTGCAACCTCCTTCTTTTCAAATCCCACTAGAGATTTTAGGGTTCAAGTCATTCAACTGTGACGGCCACTCTAGAATCTTCCACAAGCCTTGGTGAACTTTGGAGGTTTGCTTGGGATCAGTGTCCTGTTGGAAGGTCCAATGTCGCCTAAGCTTCAGCTTCCTCACAGACAGGATAATGTTTTTTCTCAGATTTCCTGATACTTCACTGAATCCATGGTGCCTGAACGGTTGACTCCTCTAGAAGAGAAAGTCTACTCCTCTAAAATGAATGGTCAGCACCTAGAAGAGAAAGTCTACTCCTAGAAGGAAAGATTGACTCCTCCAGAAGACAAAGTATAACGCCTCTAGAAGGAAAGGTCTACTCCTCTAGAGGGGAAAGTCTACTCTTCTAGAAAGGCTATTGCTTCCTGAAATGGTCAAAGCAGAACAAATAGTTTGGCCAATAAAGAATTCATATTCAGTTTGAACCACTGTAAATCTCAAATCATTTCAATAATAATCAGGTGCCTGTTGGGACTTAACACAGTTGTTATGGTGATTTGTTCAAGAATCACTTTTGATGTAGTTTGACTTCCTCCACACACACAGACACGTTTCTTTCAGACATGGTATGAGCACTTGGTCATGAGTCCATAACTATATTTGTCATCATGCATCAGTCACTTAGATTCAGTAAAACACTCTCCACTTGAAACTGTTCATTTCTTTGCCCTGGAGCTCTACTTGAAACACAAACGGATTCACTAATTCCAATTAATTTACTCTCCATGTCTTTAATTAAAAAACTGTTATGCAAATCTACATACCCTCTGGAACTCTGATTAATCTGGAGTTTCCAATCATTATGTAAATGTATTAAAATATGTACTCTTCAACTTGGAACAGAATCAGAAAGGAGGAGGTTCATACCTTATTTAGAGAGAGTGGATCTCAAAACAACTGATCCCAACAGAAAAAGAGATTTCATTAAATAGCTTTAGCTACAAGGAAAGGAAAATGCCTCCTGGCGCTGTGGAAAATAAAGTACTCTCAACTATGGCATCATCACAGATAAGGGAGAGCGACTTAAGCTTGTATTGTCTGAGACAATCAGATCAGTGATGCATTCACAAAGACGCTGGCATAAACTACATAACCTCACACAACCAACATATCTTTCATACAGACCCCACTGCTTTTACTATACAGACAACTTTGAAGGGGTGAAATTCATTTAGATTCTTTTGGTTTCCAAGGCAGGCAAAAACAGAGGAGTGTTACCTGATAAAAGGATCAAGCTGAAGGGACTCATTCATCTTGGGATTTAAGTAATAACAGCATGGAAGACTCAGTTAATAAACAGCTAATTAAATTCTTCTTAAACTTCTTCCTCCCAGTAATATGATTGTGTTCTTAGAAACATGAAGTTGTTCAACATATTGTTGAGCACTGTACTCTTTGATTCATATTTTACAAAACCAGATTCTGATACTGCTAAATATTAGTTAGGAATTCAGAAAAACTACTTGGTGAGGTTCAGTAAAAGATGGTGGCTTGGGTTAAAATAACTTAAGAAAGTCATGTGTCAAATGAGTCATCACTAACATCTGGTGTCATACAGGATATGGACTGCGGTCTCCTTGACAAATTTCCAGTGTTTTTTCTTCGTGATATTTGTAACTCGTTATAGTTCTTTACTCATGATTGTGTACTTTGTGTCGGTTTAGTGCCAAACAACCTGGCTAGTAGCATGTCAAAGTACTGTCCTTCAAAGGCTGCTTAACATTCAGCTTTCTCTCAGTGTTTTAACTGGAACAGGAACCAAAACTACTTATTTTAAGCAAAATTGTGATGTTTTACAAAACATAACGAAGTCATTTTGTGGTTTTTGTTTTGTTTTAATTCAGAGTGTTCACCATGTGTTCAAAACTATTACTGTAATCTGGGAGAAAACTCATCAACCCTCCAAATGAAAACGAGCAGAAAAGAATCAGCTAGACTTGCTTGAGGTTCGTTAAAGATGTTTCTCCTCTTATCATCCAAAAGGCTTCTTCAGCTCTAACTGACTGATAGAGAGTTCAGATACTTATGATCCTGTTGGAATATTTTATAATATTCAAATCAATACAAACAACGCAATCACAAAAATGTGTTCTATACCAACACCGAACATTTCTCATACCCATCCCGCAACCCACCCACCCATAGCAAGGAGGGGTCATCTTAACAATACAGTGACTACGTATGACTAAAGCGACCTCGTAGATATAATCACAGAAACAGATCAATCATGACATAATAAAGAACATAAATCCTAAAGAGGAGAATAGTAATGAAAAAAACAGGAGTAACAAATAAATAATAATTGCAGAAACAGCACATATCTACCTTATACATCACAATTCTTAAGCATCCTGTTATTTTTTACATTGGGACAAATATGGTGTCAAGGTACACGTCCCACTTCAGAAAATACTTTTCCGTTCCGTCGTGCAACCTATACGACATCCTTTCATATGCAGCTACTTTGCCTAGTTCAGGCATCCAGTCCTGAAAAGGAGGTTTTCCATGTTTCTTCCAGTTCCTGAGAATAATCTGACGTCCAATCATGATAGCAGTTTGTGTCCAGGATTTTAGTGGTCGAGGAAAACCAGACAGCCCGTCACAGTCTCCCAATATATATAGCTTGGGGCAGAGTACAAAATGTCTTTTTCGAACTCTGACAATGTACCTGTCATACAGTATTGGTTAATCTTAGGAGCTTCTGTCTCAACATGTTACCAGGTTTGTGCATGGGAATCTTGTGTTTAGTCAATATTCACTTGAATTTTTCCCTATATTTCAGCAACGTAGGGGATGACAACAGGTTTCTGTTTGTCTTCCCTCTCCTGTTCATTTCTTGTTTCTGTTGTTGGTCTTGACAAAGGACCGAGGGAAGGGAAGACAGAAGGTTTGAGAGAAGAGTTAAAGATGCATCTGAACTCTCTACAGTCAGCTAGAACTGGAGAAGCCTCTTGGATGATGAGAGGTGAAACATCTTCAGCTAACCTCAGGCAAGTCCAGTGGACTCCTTTTTGCTCTTTTTGATTTACCTTGACCTGGATGACTGCAAAACTACACAGACATCAACCCTTGAAAAAATAACTGATAACCTTGTTATATGGTAATGTAATTTTGTAGAAGACATGTCTGTTTAAAGGAACCAGTGGGTTGTGAAGACAAAGGTATAAAGAGGAAGATAGATGGGTCATAAATGTTTGGAAACATAACCAAAGTCTCAGAAGTGGACAAACTTACCCTCTGTTGGTGACAACGGCTTTCTTCAAGTGAATGTAACTGGCTGGGAAAACTCCCTGGAGAGACAGAGACAGAAAAAACATGAAAATCCAGATTGAACCATCCTTTCCCATAGCTACTAATGGAAGATTTACTGCACTGTAATATTCTGTAGTCATCTGCACAACAAGTAGTTCAATAAAATCAGGCACAAGAAGTGCTTTTCCACAAAGGAATGTCTCAATTTGTATTTTAAATTCTACTTCCAATATTATAGGGTGACCTGGCCAAGACAGGTCACAGCATAATGATCAGAATTGGTGCCTCAGGGTTGTAAGCCACTGTCTGTCAAAAATGTCACCACCATATAATTTTATTTGATTATGTTTGTGTGAAATTGTCACGATTAGCATATGAATTCTTGATTGACATCCAAAAAACATGTTTGGGACGGACATGAGATGAGAACATGAGATCTTTATCAGCTCAACCAAGAGGGCAAACCAAATTTGAAGATATTCCTGATGATTGATTGATTGGACAACCTAAAAGCATAACATGTACTGACTCCAGTGTGGAGGCATAAAAACATAAAATTAGACAAAGATTATAGAATTGTGTTAGGAACAGCGTGACCAATCAACACGTCCTGTCTTTTCTCCAGATGTAAACACAGACCTGCATAAGTAGCAGAAAATGGTCGGACAGATTTTCAGCTGCTATTTCTGTTAGTAAACTTTTCCAGCTTTTTGCCACATACCAGAGAGCTAAAGGACGAGTCAGCGGATCACAAAGGTCATTAGGGTTCACGCTTTAGGAACACGGATATCTCCACACAATTACAAACCTTACAAAGGTTGAACGAACAGGGTGGAGCGTACAACTTACTGACCTTGACATCCCTAGAGCCGTGATGCTAGAGTGGCTAAATCAGGAAAGCTTATTTTATGAATATTTAATTGAATATGAAATACCCTCCACCACGCCCAGCCTGTAATGCCTTCAGACATAACAAGCTAAATACATGCAGAGTGAAGACTACCTTTCCTGTACATCACTGCCACAAAACATGCAGAGGTGCACTGATCAATAATTCATGTGAGGGACTGTGAAGGTTACAATGGAAGGTGCTCGCATGTAAAGGAGGTTGCTTCATTTATTTAATATGACTTAATATAATCCCTTACATTGCACATTTCATATAAATAGTAGGCCTATATTACCAGATCTCTTTTTGAGCTTTTGTTCAATGTTTTTGAAAGCAGACTAAGAAACTAAGAAGTCAATCTAAGAAGCCTTTTACATTTCTTTGACTTAAATATTTCAAACTGTTCTACAAAAGTAACTTTCTTTCATCTTCTGAATTGATTGGTATGAGTGGGGCATGAGCGCAAAAGTCTTGATTATAACTTATAGGGGTGTGACGATACACTCAGCTCACGAGACGACACAATATTGGGTTCACGAGAACGAGACGAGACAATATTTTCAAATTACTTTTAAGAAAACTAAAATGACAAAACATATGACTGGACAGTCAATGTAGCAATGTTTTGATGGTTGATTTGATGGATCGTTTGCATCTTTAAATCATACTTTGATGTATTGATCCCAGAAGTTCGAATCTGCCAATGTCTTTCTAACTTTACTGAAGTGCTGCAGTTGCCGCTTTCCTTTTCCGTCCTCTTGTCAGTTTCTGGCAGACTAGACGTAGCAAAGGCTCATTACTGCCAACCACAGGTCATATATAGGTCAATAGAAGCTTAGATAGCTCAAAGCTGAGACATCTTTTCACTTAAAAGGGGAATATCATCATGACTTAATCTCAAAAGATCTTGTGGTACAAGATCTTGTCACATCCCTACTCATCACTTATTTGTTTTATGTAAATTACACTCTGTCAAGATACTCCTGTGAATTAAGGAGCATCTTCTTCGCTCTTCTTCGAACTTTTGTTGACTACATGTTTGTATAAACATTACACATAGCAGAGGTTTCACACTTGCTCAGCTTTCAAATGACTTATTCCCCCTTCAGTGTTGCAACACAATAGGCACTGTTTTCAATGCAGGTCTCTGCAGTGCTGACACCTTGGAAATAAGAGTCACTTTCTGCAGAGCCGGGTCTTTTTCTAAAATGAAACCATACACTCTACTTTATCATTACACACTATATATATATATACATAAAGATAAAAGACAATATTCTCCCTGAAATGTGGAGGTAATTAGATGTGTCAGATGTGGGAAATATGTCATGGAAATTGTGAGTGTAGAAAACGAAAAAGTAAACTGTTGAGATAACAAAGTGTAGTGGTGTTGCAGCAGTCTACTGAGGGAACAGCCACATGGGAGGAATTTCATTCATATTCTGCTGCATGTTTCAGTGAGGAGAAGGAGTGCTGAGGCAGGGAGGATGCAATTTATTTTAGGATGTTATTGGGTCTATTTGTGCTTGGCTGTTTTTTTCATGGATGAAGACATCCTTGTTGACATTACTGCACATGCAGTTTTCAATGTGTATGACTGTGTGTTAGTATCCTATAACTGTCTACATAACTAACGGGGCGAGATTTTAATGATATTATATTATTATCAGGTGTACTTTTAAAGTTTATATTGATAAAATATTTATGTAAAAAAGTAATTTGAAAAAAATAATCCATCCACAGAGCTTCTAGAAAAGTCCTGATTAACAGTATGGATTTTCCTCAAAAATGATAATGACTGTGAGTTAATATTTCTGAATACATGTTTTGTTTATATCTGTGGAAAATATCTGCCTTTGGCTCCCACTTCTAACAAGGCTTGGTTGACTGAAGAGTTGCTGATTGTTATCAATTATAAATAACCAAGAATGTTATGTGAATGTGAATCAAGTACTTAGTACTTTTATGTGCTCTGCTGCTAGAACAGCTGATCTACCAGCTGAAACTACATCAGCAGAGGGCCTACATGTTGGAAAATGACTTTTACTCTACCACTTAATATGACTTTCTGTCTGAGTCATTCCATCTGACTAGAAATGATGCAGGTTGTACAATTTCAGCTGATAACTGGACTGCAAACAATAAGCGGTTCAAGCAAGAGGAAGTCTTGGCCCGTTGCAGCAGAACCTCAGAAATATTGGCCGCTGCCACCAGAGAGATCCTGAGATCCTGTTTGTGTGTTCCCTCAGTTGTCTGTCAGCCTGAATGTCAATGCAAATAAATGTATGTTCAGTGTGTAGGTGCCAACATGTCTGTGAGTGCATGTGTGTGCAGAAGAATGTCCTATCTGTACTCTGAAAGCTCGGCATACGGCGGTTAGGAAAGAAAGCCCGTCTGTGCCATCATGCGTAATAACCCTGCTGTCTTTTAGACTACTCCTGTTCTCAGAGATGTATCCTGCTGCGCCTGTCAAAAGACCTTTTAGGGTCAAACATCCCATAATAACACACAGGGGAGCACTTTCCTCTGTTATTCAAGTGTGAATGTATTTTTAGAAGAGACAAAGAGGGCACCACAGAGTGAGCGAGAGGGTGAGAGACAGCGCTATAAAGACATTTAGTGCACTGTGCATTATTAACTTGTACACATGGGACACATTCTCCTGTATTAGCCTGTCTGTCATGTCTCACCAATGTGTTAAGTCATCATTATTTGTTTCAGTCATGTTGTCTTGTTTTATTTTGTAGGAACTGTCTTCGTCTTGTTTCAGCACTCCACTTGCTCTCCTACGTTTCCTATGTCTGGTGATTGTTTGCCCTGTCCCTGATTGTTTCCAGCTGTTTCCCATTATCTCGTGTATAAAAAGTCTGTCTTCCCCTGTACTGTGCCAGTTCGTCTTGTACAAGCCGTCAAGTCAGCCAGCCATTCAAGTCCTTTGTCATCGTTCATGTTCAATCCACTGTTAAAGGGGCATTATATAATTTTAAAGTACTTTATTACCTCAAATCAACGTCTTCATTCATAAATAGAGCCTCATCAGTGTAAAATAAGCTGTAGGGCTAGTTAGAGCTAGCTAGTTTTTTTGGACACTGTAGAACTAGCAGCCACACCCTACACCAAGCAGATGGGTCATCTGAGGCCTGCAAAAAGTCAGGTGGTGGATTGTGTACTTCATTTACTTCATTGATGCTTGGTGCTAAGACTCCACTGTCCCCGAGAGATTCTGCACACCAGACATGGAATATACACTGGTGACACAAAGGTCCAGAAAGGGAGCTTTCTGTTGTTTTTCTGATGGGTGTGTTTATATCCTACTACTTGCTTATGCTGAGCTAGGGCAGGAGCTAGCTCACTCTGAAGGTCAGTCCTTCCCAAATTCCATCAAAATTTTGCATGCCCAACCAGAGGGAAAAACACTTTAGATCTACACCAATGTAGACACCCTGCCCCTATTTTGGATTGTCTGATCATCTCTTTTTCATGTTCCCAAACACGTACTTAAGCAGAACCTGTCTAACCTGCAGAGAGATCAGAGTCTGGTCTGAGGAGGCCAGTTCACAACTCCAAGTCTGCTTCATGAAAACAGACTGGTTTCTCTTTGCCACCAACAATCCTGCCACTGCTGCTGCTACCACAAGTGACTCCCTGAACATAGAGCTGAAACTCAGAGATGCTGCCTACAAGGCTGGAGACACCACACTTTACAATGTGCCATGGGCAAATCTCAAGCATGGCATCAAAACAAATTCACAAACCTTCAACCTCTCCCTGACCCTTAGTGTTCTTCCCACTTGCCTAAAACTACAGTGTCTATTGTAAAGACTATAGATGGTCTCTCACACCAGTGATAGCAAAATTGATCCTGGACAACATCAAGCGCAACATCCCTGCCACACTGGACCAGCATCAGTTTGCCTGCCGGGCAAACAGAACTACAGAGTACGCCATCAGTCTTGTCCTTCACACCACCCTGGAGCACCTGGAGAGGCCAAACACCTACATCAGGATGCTCTTCTTGGATTTCAGCTCCACCTTTAAATCAGCCCCCTCTGCAGACTGGAGTCCAAACTCCACAGCCTCAGCCTCAGCTCAACCATCTGCAACTGCACTATGGACTTCCTGTCTAACTGTCCACAGGTGGTCAGACGAGGAGAGGAGGACATGTTGCCCATGCTCCATCCCTTGGACATTTTTTTGCCATTAAATTTCATATGCATCAACTATCATATGGACTGACCGTGTGTGTATTTCACTGCTGTTACTCTGTATAAATTACATCTATCTATAGTCCATCCTGGACTGGCTATTCAAATAAAATTGAGGACTTGACAAACACACACACACACACACACGCCCACACACACACACACACACACACTCCCCTTGTTCTTGTCTTAGCAGTGACTATGAATGGTTGTTAACAGGAGTGTGTGTGTGTGTGTGTGTTTGAGAGAAATGAGCAGGAGGTCACCATTACAGTGTTGCTCCTAATTGAGCTGAAGGTGTTGAAGCAGCGGTTCACTTGAAAAGGTCATCTTGTTACAGAACGAGAGAGAGAAAAAAGAAAAAAGGGAGATGGAGACAAGAAGAGATAAAGATGAGTGAGTGCATCAGGCACAGAGACAAAAGCAGAAAAAGCCAACAAGCGAGGACAAGGGTTGTCACATATAATACAGTCCCTCTGCATGTCACCTTGTTTTGACCTTGGTTTTAAGTGGGTTCCAGGGGCCAATCACATGTCATATACTGTGATGTAGCATACAGTTAAAGAAAAAAAGAGAAACAGACCTGGGTATTAGAGACATTTATGTTCAGCAGGAAGGCAGAGGCACATAATTACATAGCCGTCTCCTTTCCTTTCCACCATAAATCCTAACAGATGTTTACTGTTTATCAAAGGCACATAACAACCAATTGTTTGTTTCCCACAATTGTCCTGGAGACAAATCCAAGCAAACACAGATAAGGGTTTATTATCCACCTAAATACCACCATGCCTGATAGGCTGTATTGTCCATATGTGTATGTGATTGTATAAAGCTGTTTATGCAAACAATATTGGCTTACACTCCCACCTCTACATTAACGTACTGCATCAAGCATTGTCTCAGGACTCTATTCACTGTGAAAAATAACGGATTTATTTGAATGGATTGTTAGTTTATAAATGATATAGCCTTTTACTTGGTAATAATATGTGTAGTGTGTAGATTGATCAGGACATACAGCAGTATTGAAGATCAGGAGAACAGAAGGAACTTCACATTACCGTGGAGAGTCCATCATGTTTAACTGAAGACAAAGAGACATGAAGCAGATGACAGTCCTGTCTGTGAAGTTTAATGTGAGCTCCTTTCCACCATCGCTGTAAATTATTCAACATCTGCAACATTCAGCCATCTGTCTTCACAGAGAGTCTGACTGCTCTAGTGATGGGCAAAACAGTTCTTTTAACTGAACTGAATCTGTAAGAATCGTTCATTAAAAAGATGTGTTCAAAAGATTTGTTCACCGAATCACCGGTCTAAGACATAGGTCTAATATATAGGTCTAAGACATCCAACAATATTGTATTCAAAGTGTATTACCCCAAACTCAGCCCTGGTCTTGAATTGCAGCCAGTTAAAAATCACTGTATTGATCTCTGCTGAGAACAGACTGTTTCTGTGTCTGTACCTTTAAATGTTCATGAGCTGTGTCTGACCACGCTCCCTCTCTGGAGAGAGGAAGTGTCTCTATCTCTCACCTTACCTTGCGCTTATGTTTACTTATAGATGCAAACTGGCACTGACTAAAGAGGCTACTGTTAACAGTAGTCAGAGTCACCCAAATTACAAATATAAGCTAGCTTCAAATGAGTCTTGTGCTCACAGAGCTTATGTTGAATGTCTCCTGATATTAATTACTCAAGGACACAAACGTGAGCAAAGCAGTCCTCCGGAGCACGGTTAACTGAGCTCCATAGGACTGCTTTGTAAACATGGGCCCATACAAATGATGCTTGGCTACACAGCTGAATTTGAAGCATGGATCGGTACAAACTGTCCAGGACACTACAGGCATGGAAGCTGTAAGTTAATCCATTTTGTGTTGCTTACTGGCGGGAGGGATATTTCCCTGTTCTATGTCACTAGGCGAAAAATGTTCAACACGCCTGTTTCAGCACACATTAGCAAAGAAGAGGAGCAAGCAGGGGAAGGAGGTGACAGACTGTTTTCACTCCTAGGGCCTCATTCACAGGCTACAGGGACACATACTACTGTTATACTACCTTTATAAAGTGAATTTTGCATAATAAGTGACCTTTAATGCTTGTGGAGCCGTTGTGTCAGAAGTGCCTACACACCTAATAATAATAATAATAATAATAATACACCTGCTTTCTCAGCCTATCTGTGCTGCATTTCTTCAGCTGTGGCTCAAATTAATAAACTTGAAAATCCAAATCAGCCTAAACACTGTAGAATATGTCTTCATCCATATCATCCTCTGCACTCATATTACAACAAACTGTTTTCTCTGTCATTTATTGCTTCGGTCCACTCCATTCATCATCAACACAGATTAGTCATCCATGTAAAAGGCGGCAACTCTTTCCAACTAGAGATTAAGTAAGGGATAATGGCAGATGAGGTGTCCATCATCAGGAATTAATGGATGACAGGAAGACCTCAGCTCAGCTATGACCCAGAAAGCTGTCATTATCTGGACTCACTTTACACTTATGGTACATACCAGCAGTTCACTAATGTGCAGCTTGTTTTCATTGTGGAACTTAAATCAGGATGTGATGGACCTCTTTGTCTCTGGCTCGCAGTAGCAGCGAGTCGCGGCCCCATGGTAAACAACCATGTAAACAAATCTGTTGCTATGGAAACACCCGTGGACTTGCATAAGAAGTTTATGTGATGGTCATGACTGTTCCACAAATTAACAAACCCTCAGGCTTACCAAGGAAACAAAGTGAATGCATTATGGACAAACTTGAGATCTGGGTTGTAAAAGGCATGAAAATAAAAATGAGAGGTCTTAATATTTTTTTCTTTGATAAAAGACCATTGCATAAGCAGGATAATGACTGTCCATTAAATCCTGATAATGGACACCTCATCAGGCCTTATCCCTTACATGTAAAAGACAACTAAAATCTGAAGAGTGCAAGTCATTTCACTGATCTGGCTTTCAAGCAGCTGTACCACATCAAATTTCCACAAAATTATCAGTCCAATAAAGATAGTTTCAGTTTGTTTCAGCACATGGACCAATTTGACATAAGTGCTGTCTTAATTTGACATGGTGGTTTCAGTAAGCACAGCTAAAATATGCCAGATTAGCCATAGTGTTAATGCATCAGACAGGCACAACTAGGTTTAATAGACATGGTGCTGGAGATCAAATTAAATACTTAAGTCTCTACATCTAGAACACACTGGAAGGGTTTGTATGTAATCTGAAAAGTGAGAAGCAGATGTGAGGTATTAAAAACACTGTTTTAGTTCAGTAGCAGGGCTACACAAAGTCACAGCGCAGCATGAAGTGGGAGGCCTTGCTGATCTCTTCTTATAAAGATGGTGGGTGGTGACCACTTAGTCATGGTAGAGAAATAAGGCCATATCGTATTAAAAAACACTTTCAGTATCACAGTATTGAGCTTACAGCACTTATGAGCTCTTATCCAAGTCAGCCGAGCACACAGCTATGGCAGCTGTTGAAAACATCAGCAGAAAGCATCGTCCTTCATTAGCTCATTCACTACGCTCATCTCAATGTGACCTCTAGCTTCAGTGGATGAGATGTAGCAGGTCACGCAGTTTATCACTTCTCAACACACATGGAGGTTGGTGTGTCAAGTGCTGCTGCAGAAGAAATGTTCTTTTAATGACTAAATTATCACACTCTTTTCATAAAGGTCAGAGGTCATTGTAGCATTTAGCTCACTCTAATGTTTTTCTTATTAGCGTCTTCGTCCTCTCTTGGTTCCACTTTATGGTGCTCCTGCATCTGCTTTCACTGCTGTACAGTAATTACACTCTCTTCTCTCTCATTCTTCATCACATCTGCTGATGAGCTGCTGATAAGCTGTTATTCCAGTCAGTTCTGTCACAGTGCAGCTCTGCTTCACTCTCCTGTCTTCTCCTTTACCTTTCTTTCATACTACTGTCCTTGAGAACATTGTCATCTATTCTAAGCTCCTCTGTTGCATTCTGCTCTGCTCATTGTCCTTGTTGCAAGCAAGGAGAATCACTGTGTAATTCCTGCATACAGTTCTGTATTGTACAACATCATAATGCAGTCAGATCTGTAATTTCACACATTGGTTCTGACTTGGCTGAGATGATAAAATAATAGTGATACATCACAACTACAGAACAACTTGCTCCTTTGTTGCAGTTTGATTCTTCAACAATGAGTGTTTTTCTAGATTGTCTGAGGAAACATTTTCAAAGAGAGGCAAAATGACACACAGCAAAGACTAGCGATCTCACTTGCCTGGGTTGAGTTGCACCTATATGTAAGAAACAACTACATAGACACTCCATAGTCTGAACCAAGAGGGCAAACTTTTCTTTATTGCTCTTTTCAACCTTTCAACCTGCCTACAAAGGCACTGCAGGAGCCAATTACTCTTTCTATTCTTGCCCTTCACAATAAAATCCATATACACTTAGGGCCGCATCTACCAAAGGGTTGTTCTTATAAAAATGTGTGCAAACTCACTGCATACGCAAAAAAATGAAAAACTGATTTACAAACAGTACGCACTGAAGGTTGCGTCTTTCAAAGGTGCAAAATAGCATGTCTGCATCCAGTTAGTACATTTGCCGCAGTGAATATGCAACACAGGGCAATTACACATTATTGTGTATGTGCTGGGAGGAGAAAATGCAAATATATTAATTTAGCACAGGCAAAGTGATTAATCAAACCTGAAGCAATTTACTCATAGAAACTGCATCTATATAACACGTGTCAAAGGAAGGTGCAAACGGTCTGGATGTGTAATAGAGGCTGAGGTTATTGTTACAAGAAGGAGACATGGAAACAATAAAAGAAGATGCAGAGAATGCATTTTTCACCCCCGTGTGAACATTTTTGGAATGAATGAGGAAACACTTATTAAAACATATCGCCCATCCAGCCTTTCTATTTTGGAGGTGCTGGAGGAACTCAAGAGGATCTGGAGCCAAGGAGGAGTGACAAGGAGTCACTCAATACCTGCAATGACTTTTTTTTTGCATCTGGGTCATTCCAGCGTACGGCAGCTATTACAGCTGGGATCTCCCAGAATTTGTTTGTGTGTGTGTGTGTGTGTGTGTGTGTGCATGCACCTGGCTTAGAGCAGTTGGCAGACAGGTGTGCATCCACAGAGTAGATCAGAAGTCACCTCACACACAAACACAATGTCCTTCACTGCCAGAAAGACAAACGCCACAGACGACCTGATATCACGCCAAAGTGTGTTTTAGACCCGCCTGAGCATAGGCTGACAGTGTTGACTTTTGATGAAGCATGATTATTAACGTGCAGTACCAGCTAACTTAGGTTTAGGCAAGTAAACTACTTAGGTCAAGGTGAAATGTCATGTTGGGCTGATGAATAAAACAGAGTAAAACATACGGAAACAAGGTTGTCATGTGACACACCCTAACTTAAAAAACACTGGTCTCAAACACCGGCCTCATGTTGCCTTAAGTCAGGCAACAAAACAGTTTAGGTTTAGGCAACAAAACTACATAGTTTACGGTTTGGGAAACAAAATACTTTGTGTGAGTTGAGGCAAAAAAATACTTAATTTAGATTTCAGCAAAAACTACTGAGGTTTAGGAAAATAGTGACTTTATGCTTTGATGTGAGCAGCAAATAATATCTAGTTTAGGTTTAGGCAACAAAACTACTTAGTTTCGGTTTGGGCTACAAACTACTTTGTGTGAGGTTAGGCAAAAAATACTTAATTTAGATTTAAGCAAAAAACTACTTAGTTTTAGGAAAAGGTTGACTTTGTTAGGTTTGGGGAAAATAATTGTTGAGTTAAAATAACTCAGTAGGTGGAAACCTCAAGAAGAGAGATTATATGATAAATCAATGTTGACTTCTGGGCAAAAGGCTGGTGTTTTTTGAACCTCCACATCCTGACCTCCTCCCTATGCAGCGCTCGTAACTCTCTGTACTTCCTCGTTTGCAATTACGTGGTTACGTGGATTACATACTAATTGATTTCATGGGATATATAGTATAACAATTACTATATTGAATTATTATATTGAAATAATGTACAGTTACGAACAGACTGTGAGAACAAACTGGACAGCTATTTTACCATTTTAAGATCTTTCTGTCTGATCTGAACAGATGATTAAGATTATAAACTCAGACCCCAACTAACTAAAACTGCTGACAAAACTCACAGCTTAATGTCCCTAAATGCCAACAGTGTATCATGTCATGGTATATACACTAAGAGGCATTAAAAATGCAACATTGTATTTTTTTCTATATTAATATGAATTTTCAAAATTTATGGGCGACTTCACTTGGTATGATACTGAACATGAATGAACAAAAGCAACAATAGAAAAATGAATCAACATGGATTACAAATATCAGTATCTTGTGTGATTGTCGTGGCATAGACATGATGAGCGCGTTGATTTCGGCCACTGGAATCGCTTCCCACTCTTCCCAGAGTGCAGTACGGAGATCAGCAACCGTCACCGGCAGTGGAATACGACGCCGTACACGGCGATCCAGATTGTCCCAAAGGTGTTCAATCGGATTCATATCCGGGGAATAAGGCGGCCAGTCCATAACCTGCACATTATGTCTGTGCATAACGTGCCTGCAGGCGTGAGACAGTGCATCTGTGGACGCCAAAATGCCTGGCTACCCTCGCTTTGGTCATTCTGGATCTCAGCATACCAATGGCCTGCTCCCTCATGTTTGCTGCTAAGCGTGGCATGGTGACCGTCTGTGACAGCTTGCATTTTTCCTCCGGCTTTTTAAAGCCTTGACCAGTTGAGCTCAAATCACCAAAAGAACTCATTGAAAGCTTTCAAACAATGTCCTAACGAATCACACATGCAAAAACAGGGATTGGTACCGTCTGCCACGTTAATTTATTGTTTGAGCTGAAAAATGTGGCTCCATAGTTTCAATAGCCACGAGTGGTAGTAAACAAAACATTTTTTTGTATACAAAGTAGTTGTATCCAATTTTATTTTACATTGACTTTGTTGTGTTTTTAATGCCTCTCAGTATACATGGAGTCAAACACAAATACACACACAGTGATCCTTCACTATTTGGGCAGTCAGTCCTTCCGCTGCCTTTAGAGAAAATCATGCATGATATTCAAAGGTCAGGGTGGTGAGATACCAAACATCTCTGGAGAACTTTACCAGCTGAACCATTTTAAAGTGGAACTGGTAAGAAATGTCAGTCACTGGTCAGTCAGTGGTGCTCAAACATACATCATACGTCTGTATTGGTCTCGTTCAGTATTCAGTTGTATTCGGCTCCAACCTCAAGTGTGAAGTTCTCTGTAGTGCTGCTGGAGTAGAGATAAATCAGATCAGGAAGGCGCTTCCTGAGGGAAACACTGATTTGTTTCAACCTGCGAGGCTATTGTAGAAACCAGGTGATCAGGGTGGAACTAACAGTATTGGGCTGAAGCCTCACAGAGAGGCAGCACTCGTACACATGCACATCTAGACACGCTACACAACAAGGCATGCAAACATATGGGTGCATTCTGTAGCACGCAAGTAAGGATAAGTATGTGTTGAGTGTTTCCACACGACACAGTCACACACATTTGCACCTGTCTCTCTTTACGCTGAACTAAACCAGACGCAGATAGTGCTGGTAGCCTCTGGATTTGATAACAAAGACGCAACTGACAAATTCATGTGGTCTAAGACCGTCCAAAGTGATGTCATCAAATATGAAATCAGGATGAAACCATGAAAACATGACCAAAATAGAGTATAAGAAGTAATAAGAATATAGTTTAATAGAATATCAATAGAAGTGAGATACAGAAAACAAGTAAAATGTTAGATTGTGCATGATATTGAGAGAGTAATACTGTAAATTGCATTGAAAAGTAGCAAAGATTCATCTTTATGCTTAATCTGGAGTTCATGGCAGAGATTGGTGGATCTGTGCATGTGAGCATTCCAAAGCCATTCCTATCAACTGTATTATTATAATGTTGAAATGGCTAAAATAATAAACTTGAACTTGACTCGATGTGACAATAATCTGACCAGTTCTACACAACACTACTGTGTATAAGAAAGTCGCATCTTCTGAACAAATGTCACACTTCTTGAGTCTTGTTTCTTTGCTAAAAACATGTAGAAGATTTTGATGCGATATGGCTTAAGGTTACAAGGTCAGATGAGACTAAAACTGAATGTTATAGACTGATCACTATATTAAGTAGAAAGTAGAAACCACCACAACACACCACCTAAAACAGTCCATAGCTACAGTGTAGCATGGTGGAGGCAGCATTATGATGTGGGGACTGGCCAGCTGGTCAGCAGTGAAGGGACTCCAAGCAGTCCTGTTGACTATTTTTTGTTCTTTTGATTTACCTTGACCTGGATAACCGAGAACCTACACAGACATGTACTGGTCAAATATTTGCTAAAATGTAGGCACAAGGTGATCACAACACATTCCTACTTCCGATGCAGACAGGAAGTTATAGATAAAACAGTGGAGTTGCAGCACTTCATTGTTGTTGAAAGGTTAAGCTGTGACCTTCTTTACTGAGTCACTCGCTTTAAAGGGACATATAAATAATGAAATAAAAATGAAGATTTAAAATATAAAATATAAAAAAATATAAGCAGGCATCCACATCAGCTAGAGTAGATTCTGCTGTCGAGATATAGTAAAGCTAGACAGTGAAGGCAGAGAAGGCTGGTACACAGAGGACAGTGTGACAGAGTGGGAGAAAACACAAAAGAGGAGCCTGATAGTTACTGATCCAGACATGGTGCTTAGAAAGGAAACAGCTGTGTACGAGGCTGTGAGAGTCAGTCATATCCAGCACAGGGTCAGTAAAGCTGCTCCAATAACATCTTCAGAGATGTTGTTTACCTAATCAAACTGAGTTCATCAGATGCAGCAGTCTATAATACTCAATACTAAATATCCACTACAGAACTAAACTTGTACTGTGTACCGCTGGCTTTGTCTTTGGTTCTAAAAAGCATAAATATTAAGTGGACCAAAAAGCCAACTATTTTCAAACCTACAGTAATAGGACTTCTTTCTTTGTGAATGTAATGATTTTTGTGGCTCTGTGATCTCCTAATCCATTTTCCAGCTCTGCTCCAGTTCACAGGCTTGGTTATATGGGACTGTAGATCCTACTGTATAAATGATAATGATCTATTAAAATGTATAAACCTGAGATGGCTGAAGGTTCATTTCACAGTGAGATTACCTCTGCAATATCTTATACACAGACCTGGTGATATGTGTTTAAGCTGCACTGACATATATGAATAGGAAGCTTTAAAAAAAGCAGTATTAATTTAATTCTCTGAATATAATAAAATATGCAGCTTGTATTAACTCCATGTTGCTCTAAAGACATGAGCATGCTCAAAAAATATGATTCTGTACAAAGTGTTTACTTCTTACGGTCAGAGGTGGAGTGAAAAGAGGACTGAAACTAACACTTTCAGTCTCTCCTGGAAGGCATCGCACTCAACTGTACAATGAAAAGTGACAAGTTCAAATCCTGCCAACTTTCACACCTTCACACTATCACTACATGACATCAGAGTGACTGTCAGCTTGTCTGAGAATCACAATAACTGCTGTATACTGACCAAAGTATGAAGTATGCTGGTGCTTATAATCCTGAAGGCATGTTTGTTGTAAAACTGTTTTTTCCATCCTTAAAATAGGTTACAGCTATATAACTATAGAAAAAAGAAAGAATGAGGGTGTTATTGTTTCACAACCATAAAAAAACACAACCTCTACTTTCGAGATAACACTTGTAGCGATTATATGGGTTATATGTGACATCAGTGGGATTTCATCAACTGGAGCTAGAGGGCAGATTTGATTTTTCTTTGCAGTAATCGTCATGTCACCTGGTTGCAGTGATGAGCAGAACATCGAAACAAGATGTGGACCCCACAGGCTGTTCTGCAGTGAAAGATCACACCACATCCTGCTGTGCTGAGTCCCATCAAACAAACAACCATGTCACTGATATCTGCTATGAATCAGACACCACAGGTCACCTGCTATCAATATGAAGACATGTTTACAGTCAGAAGAAATCTGATGATCAATGACCATCAAATAAGTTACTGTGATGTAACAGTAACAATGATGGAGCAGTTAGTCACAATAACCCAACTGGTGCTCAAAAATACACCACTGAGTTCTAATGTAGCTCTGGACATCAGACAGGTTCTTAAGATAAGGAACATTCATCATAAGGTAACTTGTTGTGCAACAGTTGCAACACAAATTAAAAATGTACAAATGCAAATGATTCAGCAACAGGATGCCACAAGGTCATCACCATAGTTATGTTGCTTTCAGTGACTGTTCTACTGTTGTGGCTCTGATTTCAGAAATGTATAGTTTGTTTCTCCAATTTAAAATTCCTGAGGACATGATTCCTGCTGCAGCCTCTGGGGATACGGAGTCTTGTTGACTTGTTGCTTTGTGCTCACAGTGGTTGGCATATGGCTTAAGGTTATGTACAGCACATCCAGAAAGTATAGTTTTTTTTAAATTTTTTAATACATTTTCTAACTTAAAAAAAAGTTTCATGTTGTCATAATGGGGTGTTGTGTGTAGTTTTGAGGGGAAAATGAATTTGTTTTTATTATTTTATTATAAGGCTGTAACAACAAAATGTAGAAAAACTGAGGTGCTGTGAATATTTTCTGGATGCACTGTATACCAGTGTTTGAGCAGGGGTTAATTTTATTCCCCTTTATTTTTACAGTATAAAATTCTAACTAGGATGATAGATGGAGCGAAATATGTTAGGCAGAAAGTAGAAAGAAAAAAGTCTGTAATTAATTTATTATTACTTTACATTACGTAAGTCTCCTTCACATCACACACACACACACACACAGATGTAGGCTATATTAATAAACTATTTCTCAAGATCACCACCGCAAAGGATGACAGGAAGAAAGTGAATGGGAGAATTCAAGAGCAAAAGTTTTTGAGGAAGAAAGTGTTATTAGTCAAACAGTCTGAGGCTGAAGTTTCCAGACTCTCTTACCTTGACGTTTGGCCTCCTTGTTGAGAATCCTCTGTACCATCCTGAAAGGAAACACAAACATGAGTGACTAATGCTGCAAATACAGACACTCAAGGAAATGTGATGAGTCACCGTGACTGAAATACGCTTTGCGATTTTATGTACGTATAACAGAAAATCCTCTGGACCGATCTTTTCAGAGCAACAACTTACTCAACAAAAAGCAAATAACACGTCATGCCATTTAAGTTCAGTACAAACCTGGTGTGCAATCAATGCATGTTGGCAGAATAAATAATGATGCAAAGTTTATACAGAAATATTTTTGGTCCATCCATATGATAATCCATATGCATTAGCCATGGACATTTATTCAACTCTTTTACTAACTGATAACATGTATGGAAGACAATTTTTTTTTGGACTCTGGATTTTGAACTTTTGGGGGCATATTTTGTGGGACAATTTGAGAATATTGGCTTCTTGTATTGTATGAGTCGTAATTTTTTCTTAGAAGTATAATTGGGGGCCGGCATTTAGGAGCCAAATACATTTTTTTTCTCCATGAAAACTGTAACTTTTTGCCCCAGTAAAGGTTTATTCCTTATTATTAATTATTATTACCTCCACAAAGGAGGTTATGTTTTCACCAGGGTTTGTTTATTTATGTATTGGTTTGTTATTTATTTATTTGTTGGTTTGCAAAATAATGCAAAAAGTTATGAACGGATCTTGATGAAATTGTCAGGTTTGGTCAGAAGTGGCCTGACTTAAAACTAATTAATTTTTGGTGGTGATCGGATCCGATCCAAGGTCATCAAGGTCAAATGAAAGATCACGCTGTAGTAATGTATGGGAGATTTCACATATTTCTGAATGCTCCAGGGTGTACAATTTTCAGCCAATCGTCACCTAATTTGGTATTTAAATTAATATAGGAAGAAGTCACAGATTTAGTTTGGTCAAGATCAGTAAAGGTCAAGGTCACCAAGGTCAAATATGCATTTTCAGCCATGAAAATGGGGCGGCAGTAGCTCAGTCTGTAGTGACTTGGGTTGGGAATCGGAGGGTCACCGGTTCAAGTCCAGGACCAAGTTTGGAAAGTGGACTGGTGGCTGGAGAGGTGCCAGTTTCTCCTCCTGGGCACTGGGCACAGCAAGGCACCAAACCCCCAGCAAGGCACTGAACCCCCAGCTCCCCGGGCACCTTACATGGCAGCCCACTGCTCCCTGAGGGGATGGGTTAAAGGCAGAGGATATATATGTGACAAATAAAGTATCTATCTATCTATAACTTCATGTAGGAAGGAGCTAGAGCAATGCAACTGGTAAACTCCGGTAAATTCTCAAATTGTATTGATATTTTGGTCTTTTTCAAATTCAAATGTGACAAAATATGAAATACAGAAAAAAATAAATAAAAAGTACATGATATTAATATTAATGTACATTCATAAATGTGGGTTCCAAGGTGCATCAAAATCAACACATTCACTCTTAGGCGTTGTGGGCTTGCAGGAGTATACGCTCTCTCAGAACGCTGCCTTGGTGTAGGTCTGCGCTCTCTGACGGCTTTTCTTGTTATTATTAGAATAATTGGTTATGATGACCGGCCTGACTTTGCATCTTTCCCATGTTCCTCTGATTTCCTGCCCACACCTCTATCTTGTCAGGTAATGTGGGACTCAGGTTGGCTCAAATAGTGCAGCACTACACAGTTTTTTGACACATTTGTCCTGACAAAGATTATCCTGGAGGCTTGATGCCATTTTTTTTGTTTATTTTTTATATAGTCAATTGTTGTTGTTGTAAGAGAACATTTTCAGTTTTCTTCTAGAATAAATATGTTCATTTTTATACAATCCTTTTCTTTTTTTTAATTCATGAGTGTGTCAAGTAAAGTGTGTCTTCCTACAAGGCAAGATTGGTTCGTATACCAGCCTTTATAGATATGTATTTATTGGGTGTGTAGATGTGTGGGTGGGGCTAGTTCATAGCCTGAGTTGTGTGAGGATGCTTATACATGTGCATGATGCAGTCAGACAGAGGCCAGGAGATTTAAAGATGAGTCAGACATCACAAATTGAAATCTGTCATTGCTCAGCACCCTCAGTGTCATACAGGGAACCAGGATGAGGCCTGGCTTTACACTGCTACCCTTCACTCTGTACAGTTTCTCAGGGAGTGTGAGGATCTCGGAGAACACAACGGCTCTTTCCACATTGGCAGACATTCATCAAATGCCTCTGTGGAGTAGAGATCTGTCATGAAAATTGACTCAACTTGAAGTAAAATCTTGACAGCTGAAAAAGACTTGTATCCAGGGACCCAGAGCTCCCAGACATCCTCTCACACAGTGGGGACATCATTTGTCTCCTTCCAAGTGGAAATAAACATGACTGTGTCTCCAGCTCTTGGAAATTTTAAGCTTGGTAACATTTGTGGACATTTATTTATATCAAAATGATTTGTATAATTATCTTTGGTTCATGTTTAACGTTGGTGGGATTGCTGACATCACTGAAGACCCCTAACCCTTTAACAGGAGCTGATCACACAGTTGATCGCACTAGCATCGTGGTTGGGCTTTACAATCTGTACAGCATGTGTGATACCATCTGGCCCACACATTGTATGAGGGAAATTTTAACAAAAAATCTTTAACACAGATACAACTCAATTCAGAGAAGACCAGATGATGGGATCCATTGTCGATCAGAAGGACTCAGCCTCCAGAGTGACACCAGAGAAGAGGTCTTCCACTCACAGATCTGCCTGTCGGGCAGGGCTTTGTCACCGCTCGCCTTCCCTGATCTGACCAAATCCTCTGCTTAGCAATATGCTTAAATTCAGCAGGCGTCTCATCTGAGCTGTGGTTGTACCTTCATAACTACCACAGTATACACTACTACAAAAGTCTATTTGTTACTTATATCAGCATTATGAGTCAACAGCATTTACTAAATCGCCACAATGTCCACCTTGTGCTCCATAAGAAACACACTTCAGGAAAGTCTGTCGAGAAGATGTTGGAGATTTCTTAGAAGATAGTAAAATAATAGTACTTTTCAGTCATTTCTGTGATAATCAAACACCACCTGCTCTTGATTAAACATTTAGGAAAGTGTTCAACTGGAAATGACCAGGATGTCTCATATTAACTTTCATCTTTTCTTCCTGCAAAATCATGGAATCCATTTCTAAGAAGCTCCCCATAATCTGATATGAATATGGAAGTGAGGGCTTAATTGGCTCGTTACTTAATAACCAACCAAGACTCATTTATCATCATCGTTAAGATGGCTGTGTTTACTCCCCAGCCTCTCATCTATATGGAAATCAGACTGGGGTTGAACCAGCGGTGTTTGGGCATATTTGCAAGGGTTGAAATGAGGATGTCTGTGTGTGTGCATGTGTGTTTGTGTTGTATCTGTAAGAGATCAAAACCAAAAACACTGGAGGTAAATACATGAATTTGCATGAGTGAGTGTGTATGTGATTATTCTATATTTGCGAGAGCAGAGCTGACTAAGCAGGTGCTTATGTGTGGCACATCTGTGTGCACGCAGGTGAATGCTGTACTCTACCTAATTTGTCTGTTGTCACACAGCCTCTCTCTGAAGAGAGTAATCATGTCGCCTCCCGTATATAAACGGCTCGCTAAGTGGTTATTAGAATAATCATTTCGCTCCGTTTCATAATAATAATCTCTGTGGATCATCTCTAAGTGGAAGGAACTCAAAGAGCCACTTTTGTCGAGTTAATGCAGGTGCAGGATGAATACAGTATTATACCATAGAAACAGGCTTCAAACCGCAGCCAATAAGAGTCTTAAATGATGCTTGTTATCCCTGGAGAGCACACCTTAGGCTGGTTAATGACAGAGGGAATCGCTTGTTGATGCAGTAACAGCATCCAAGAAGGAGGTTTTTCATTGTAATTTTGGTTTTGAGAGTGATTCAGTGGAGGTGTGAGGTGCAGCTGAGCCAACAAAGTAGCCTTCATGAGCACAGCATCCTCCTTCCACAACACCACCACAGCACAGGTACTGATTGATCAGCATCAAATCACTACTCTGTACAATCATTAATAAAAAACAATCCAAGAAAAGATTGCTGACTATCACCATGGTTACTTTATTGGTTGTCATAACAACATATAAAGAATACTTAGGAAAGCGTGATCAGAAGCATTCACACTGTTGGTTGCCTGACAACCAGCCATTTTTCCATCTTTCTGCCTTTCAGCTATTTTTATGCTGCACCGATGACAGCTGTGGCCAGAGTCACAATCTTTCCAGGTCTATCCATCCGTCCATATGTACAGTACATGTGTCCCACCCATCATTATCATTCAGGTTTGGAGTAAACATTCATTTGGATTCAAGGATGAAGTAACTAAAATTTGGAGGTCAGAGGTCAAGATAATCTCACAAAACACATTTTTCACCATACCTAAGAATTCATATGCTGATTTTGACAATTTCACCTATAGCATTTCACTTATGAAATGACTAATGTCACAATCTCATGTCACATTTCTTCACAGGCTGCATGTTTAATATACAGGTCTATCCTGAACACCCACAACAACAGCACGTTCTTAGAAAAGATTTGTTACAGCTGCAAAGCCTCTGACAGGCTGCTCTCAGTGTGACTAAGGGCTTTTCCGTAATGCTGACAGTAAAAACAGTCAAAATCTCACACATTAAATTACTGCTATGGCCTTAATCAAAAACTAATGCTTTCCACAGTGTTATAGCTCTAATCTATATTTCAAGAATGGACCTTGGCTGGGAATTGCTTTTCCACAGACTCTCTGCCATCTCCATACCCCTGTCATTATAGTCACTGAGTTTGTGTGTGGGGAGGATATTTTCACATTAGTGCAGGAAGAGAAGTGCAAGAGGGCAGGAGAAGCCAATTTTAAGAGAGATTTACCTACAGCATCTTAAACACTCAGTGTACTTTCTGGATAAAAGCTCTGCAGTATTTCTGTGGCTGAACTGCTAATGATGACACACACACACACACACGCACACACACACACACACACACACACACACACACACACACACACACACACACACACACGCACGCACACACAGCAGTGTGGACAAATGAGAGAAGAAATGGAACAGAAATAAAAGATGAGAAACATTGATGACTTATTCTTAGTCAGCATCACTGGAGAAGCTTTTTGTACTTCAATATAAACTACAAATCACAAAAACACCTTTCTCTCTTAAATATCTGTTCTACGCTACTTGCCAACCATGGTTGGATTACTTGGAGGGTACTTTCCAGCCATGTATTTGCCTGTTCAGATAATAACAGAGTCTGGGGGAACCTTGAAATTGCCATGGGGAGCTTGGACAAAAGTTAGCCCTGTTTTGCGCTGATAATCACCATGTGGTAAAGCTTATGCAGCAGAGACTCAGCTAGTAGCCCATGTCTCCAGCTGGAGAGGCTGCGTATCATAATATTGATGAATGAAATGCTGATTGAATGCCATGAGGTAAGCTCAGGGTTCAGTATGAGGCTAGTCAATACAAGCAGACAATAAGAGAAGAGAATGTGCAGAGGAGAGGAAGTGGATAAAAAATAGGGTTGAGAAAGAAATAAGGATGACTCTGAAGAGAGAGTATACAGGATTGCAGGAGATGACAACACTGGGCAGCTCCCTCCCCGGGTAAAGAAAGGCCCAATCATCCCCTGGCACTGGATCGATGGTAGCAGCCTGCCCAGCTGTGGCTAATGAAGCACATCCTCACTCATTATCTGAAAAAGACAACCCTTCCTGGCTTCAAACACATCCTGGATTGTGTTGCTAATTCCAAAGGAGGAGTCAAAGCATCAGAAATGGGAGCAACATCGTCTAATAACTTGGGCTCCAGGCCTGCACTGAGCTATCACAGGCCATTTGCACTCATCATTTGAGAGGAATGTGGATCCAGCCATGACTATTATTTTGTTTTTACAGTGTTCATTCGTGATGACACAGCCGCAGCAATATTAATGGAAGTGGTGCCCTCAGAGGGGAAATGAACGTTGACTCACTGGACAAAGAGACACACTAGTGCTGCGCTGATAATTAAGTTTGTTGCCCTTTCAGATGACAAAGCAGTGGCCAAAACGATAAGAAATATTACAGTATAAAATACTTCACTAGTTTCACACAAACTAGCACAGTTTTACAGCATTACCGGCACTCAGGAGTTGATGCAGATGCTTCATGCGAGTCTCCAGGCATCAACATTTTGACTTATTAGCTACTTTCAGCAATTTACAGAAATATGATTAATACTATTACATGTTTAGTATGGAAAAAAGGTAATTTTATAAACATCTTCAACCTGAATCCCCACAGAGAGTGAAAAATATCATCTCCTTGATGATGGATCCTGATTTATGACATATCTTGGCACAATACCATCACCAACTACTGATCAGGGAAACAATGGACAGTGCTGTGTTTTGCATCACCTGATGCTTATGCATCCTCATAGACCTACTAGTAAAAATATCAAAATACCAGAAACACCACAGGAACTTAGAAATAAGTTTGTATACAGAGAAAAGCATGGGAGAAGGTATCTTACTGATGGCATTTTTTTGTGTTTTGTTTGTTTTGAGGTCTTTGACTAAAAAAAAAAGAGAAAACATTCAGTTCAACAGCCTGCCTACATGAAGTCTGAGCAGAGGTGTAAATGTTGCTGAGACCAACATCAGAACCACAACAACAGCTCTGTGACATGAATTACTGTTGTTCGTTGCCGCTGGAAAATTTTATTACAGATTTCCACGAACAGAGTTGAAACTCTTAAATTTAACAGCCGGTATCAAACAGGTAACAAATTCAGTAATTTGCCTAAATGTGATTCATTTCTATAAAGACAGGAGGTAGAGTTTTACAGAGTAGTTCTGTGCCATTTTTTGACCATCTCTTCTTGTTTGTAATGAAATATTATCATTTTGGAGCATGGTTGATAAAGCCAAAATGTCATTTCAACCTGAATGATGACATGCATGTTTCATCTGTGCGTGTGTGGTTCCCAACTGTTCATGGTCCACATGTACCTTTTGACGTCACTTCCCTCCAGATCTTTAACGATAACTTTAAACTTATTTACGCAAATATGTTTGAAGAAATCTTTTAAGGCACAGCAGTCATATCTAGCTGTGGAGGGTGTTTACAGAGAGCACTTAGTGATGAGTGTGTCGTAACAATGATCAAGGACATTCTGTTTGCAACAAACATCCACCCCCTCAGTATCTTCAGAAGTTATTCGTAGGTAGAAATCTTACCTTCACACTTTTCCAGAATCTGAACCGTCTCTCCCACCTCCAGAGCCAAACCCTGAGTCACCGAGCCCCGGAAGCTGCAGATCACTGCAGAGAAGAGAGAAGGAAGAAAACACGGTGAACAATTTGGTTCATTCATTATAGGGCAGTTATAGGGCACTTTTGAGCATCCCTCACAAGCCAAAGCTGTGCCCTGTCACTGTCACTGTCTGTGATAACAGCATGACGTTAGCATCAGAGCCTGAGTGTGCAGTCTGTTCAGTACCAGCCAGCGTTGATGTAAATAATACCTATGACTGCTCCAGGGCACACAGAAAACAACACACAGAAAACATATTAAATATTGAAATTTCACATAAAGTCAAATGCACCTCTTTTTAAAGTTTAAACAAGAACATACCTTTTATTCTGAGCTGTTTCTCTGAGTCTACATATGTGCTTCTGGCTGCTTAATATGATGGATATGGAGGATTTCATCACCAGCAACTGCACACTTGTCATATATGAAATATTAATGTAAATTGCTTCATAGGAAGTGAGCCATAAAACAGCACTTTTCACTCATCTGTGCTGGTCATCTTTTTTGAAGCTCTCCACTTTCGATCTGTTCTTTCTTTGTTTACCTCGTTCTTTCTGTGAGGTCTCATTGTGTCCGAAGCTTATTCATCTGAAATGCAGCAGTTTATTTCTCATTCAGTCTGTGGTGAAATCAGCAAAGCAATCTTTATAACCAAGTCACTCCATTTGTCACTGTCTCTAAATATAGTATAGAGTTTTGCTATTTCAAATGTTGATCCAGTTGCTTATAAAGCCAACAACGATCTGCTGATTACAATCTGATATAGTGAGGACACACACCTCACATCTGAAGATGGCAGGATTATTTGTGTTTGACTCTGTCTGCCATGGTTTCTCTGTCTCTGTTTCCATCTGTCTCTGTATCATCAATGCCTCACTCTCATTGTCTCCGTCTGTCTCTCTGTTGTCACTCTCTCTATCACTGTCATGCTCTGGGTCTCCATTATGAACGCCACTCAGTGTGAGATTGTCAGCGTTTTGGATTCTGTCATTGACATCCTCCTCTCTCTCCATTCCTCCCATTTGTTCATCACTGTCACTCCATCATTGTCAATGGACTTGTCAAGTCTGTCATTTTTGATTCAACTGTCAGTGACCGTCTGTCTGTTCTCTCTGTCTTATTATCTTGCTCCATGCTCAAATGTGTAAACTAAAAAAGAGCTCAAGCTGTGCCAGTGAAAGTGTCATGTCTCATCATTTTGTTAGGTCATCTTTTTCACTATGTTCAGTTATTGTTGTATTGTCATTTCCTGTTTTATTTTGTATGAATTGTTTCCCTTTTCCAGTCACTACACTCCCTGCCCTCCTGCTCTCCAGTGACTAGTGATTGTCCAGAGAATGAGTCATTTTCCCTGACAGCATAATTCAATTTAGGGTGTGACATCAATTTCTTTTTAAATTTTATTTCTGTTCCACCTTCATCCAAATTGAAGAGGACATTTGACACAGATTTAAAGTCTGTGAATTATTTAAAGACGGAACTTTCATGAGCAGTGTCTATATGGAGAAAAGGTTGTTTATGCATGCTGTAACCCAAAGCACAGAGCCAGTTAGTGCATACAGCGTAACAGTTAGTTACCATGGAGTTACAACACAAATGGAACAAGCACCAAAAACAATGTGATTTAACCAAAAAGTAATTTGAACGTGATTCAGTCTAATCCCTATTAAATGCAAAACCTGCCCCAAACAGCAGCAGCAGGAAGAAATGGTTTGCAAATGTTGCAAACGTATCTATTAAAAATGTGTGGATGTCAGACCACAGCCCCATTAAAACATTAATGACTGCAGTAATGATTTTATGGCAGATGAAAGTGCTCCCTTAGCAATGAAGGCTAAAGTGTTTTACGTGTATGTGTTAAGAAATGTTTAAGTAAGAAAGGTCAATAATACATGAGTGAATACAGAACATGTTGAAAAGGTCAATTTCTTATTTTAAGATAACAGAGAAGTGCAGCTGGGTAATGGTGGGGGGTGAGGAACAGATGTGATCAGTGCCGCCCCTCCCTGAACACAGGGTAGGGCCTTCAAATAAATTTTCGCTTAGGGCCCCAATTTGGTCAAATGAGCGGCCCTGGATGTGATGACCTATAACATGAGTGTCAATGTACTAATATTCCACAATCATGGAGGGAGAGATCTGCCTCACAAAGCAAGATTACCAGAGCAGGTAGCAGAGGACAGTGTGTAGGGTTTGCTGACATCCAGTGGTGTGGTTGCATATTGCAACCAACTGAGATCCCTTCGGCTCACTCCTCTGTTTCCAAGACTGTAGGAACATGAGCAGCCAAGTGCCAAACAGTGGAAATGCTGTTCACCTCACTCAGGGGCCATCCATACATAATAAAACTTATGTTACTGTAGTGTCACGAGTGCGTCTTAGAATTATTAGGCAATATGGCCTAAAATTTACATCTCAGTATAATTTGAACCACGGTAGACGGTATATATCATGGTATACTTTGGTATGTAAATTACAGCATAACACTTTCTTAATGGTTACCATGGCCCACATGGTAACCACAGCCTGCTTGAAAAGCATTCAAGCAGGAAGTAGTTTTTTAAACTATTAAATGAGATAAAAATCAAGAATATTACTTCAAAAAATGTATTGTGCGAAACTGTAATTGGAGAAAACATAAAACAAGTAACTTCACACTGTTAACACTTCAGCACTGCCTTCAGTATTAGCCCGACACAAAGTCCGCTAGCTTAATGCTAACACATAATGGAAAATGCCATAGACGGGCTAACGTAAATTAGCAACGTGACCATGATCATTTTAACTTGTTAATTAAACAAACGGCTGTATTTAACACAGACAGTGCAGCAGCACACAGACTAGAACATGACAACCAACAATACTTACAGGCATATATTCACACTAATTCTGCAGAACAATGAAACCTTTGAGAGTTTAACTGCTGCTTGTCTTCTACATGTAAATCAAAACACTGAGCCTCTAAGCACAATACTGCCACCTTCAGGCAGCACAGCCCTTCCTCTCTATGTAAACAAAGACAACCGCAATGGGCAGGGATGACCCAAAATTCTCTACTGTTGGCCAAATTAATATTGTATACCATTAATGCCTTTTATACTGCCCAGCCCTACTAAGAATATGTTGGCCTAGGTGAAGTAAGAACGTGAAAGGCTCAACACCATCAACTTAACTATGGTGAAACAATAATAAGAGATTTTGATGTTTTTCTTTGGCTTAAAATGTTGTCTTTAACTCATTGAGTGGCAGCCCTTTTATAAAACAGAGAGTGCCTTGTGCCAGCGTTTTCGCCCATTTTAAGTCATATTTATAGACCCACAGAATATTTTGTACTATGTCTCTGAAAACACAGAGTAGCTCAAATGAAACTACATCATGAAACTAGAAAAGCACTCAGAGAGCGCAGACCTCCGCCAAGGTGGTGACTTTTTATTCAAAGTTACCTGCCACCAAGGAGGTCATGTTTTCACTTGTTTGTTGGTTTGTTTTGTTTGTTTGTCGGTTTGCAAAGTAACTCAAAAAGTTATGGACGGAATTTTCAGGATTGTCCGGAAGGGCCTAACTTAAAACTGACTCATTTGTGGTTCCGATGAATCAGATCCGATCACCACCAAAAATGAATCAGTTTTAATTTTGGCCACTTCTGACCAATCCTGAAAATTTCGTCAAAGTCCGTCCACAACTTTTTGAGTTATTTTGCAAACCAACAAGCAAACACAGAAAAAAAAAAAAACTCCCTGGGGGAGGTAATAAACGTTTGTTTTTACCTTGTTCCATTATTGTTTCATCTGAAGGAGAGTAGAGGTCAGTTTCACCAAAATCACCACTTGTCCAGATTCTGTTTGTTTTGCTCTCTGATCTTGATCATCTCCACTTCCTGCTTTGATCTCTGTGGCGTATAACATCCCTTCATGTCCTGATTACAAATCCCAAAAGTCCCAATATTACTCACAGGTTGTGTGAGAGCACTCTTTTGTGCCAGTTGCCAAAAGAAAAACACTTTAACGTACTGTATACGCCTATGGCACTCAAGCGTTTCATTTAAAATGACAGACAAATATCTATCTATCTCAGTTAGCAGTATTCTGCATTAAGGGTATCTTCTTTAATGCAGAAGCGTTCATCTGCAGAGCCACAAGCCACATTAACAACTTTACACCAAATCATGATAATATGTGACATGCAGGAAAATACGAATGCGAGTAAATATACATAATTCACTCTTAAAGCCTCTTAATGGATTTGCCTGTTACAGTGCAGGCATCTTGTGGAACTTGTGCTCATGCATTATGCATCATATCTGCTGCAATATGTGGCTGCCTAAGAAACACTACATGCACATTTAGTCATGCCTTCCATCATAAGCATATGAAAGGAAATAAATGGGAATCCCTCGAGTGTGAGCTAGAGTGGCACAGTGTGTGTGAAGAATGATGGCAGGTTATTGACCACAAAAGATTAGCAAAAAAACCAATTCTGAGCTCAGTCTGCAAGTCAACCATTGAGAGTGTGCAGACATGAATTTGTAAGAGGGTCAGCTGGAGAAAACTGAGAGCAATTCATGCTCTCAGTTTTCTCCAGCTGTTTTAGCTTCTGAGCACACAAAATGGTAAGAGGTCACCACGTGTCACTGAGCCTTTCTGGAAGCGTAATACAGAACTAATATGAATGATATTTATGAACATGTATTTTTGTTCATTCACTGTATCCTGTGCTTTTTAGAAAAGTACAATGCCAACATTTATTTTTGGCGACTGAGTTGCGTGATACATATTTTGTCTGTGTGTGTGTGTGTGTGTGTGTGTTAATGTGTGGGTCATCATGCCCCCGCAAACAGATCTCATCCTAATTAAGACATGAAGCTTGTCATTTTAACATCCTCCACAATGCCCACAGGCACATGCAGGCAAAGTCTCAAGTGCACTCAGCACCACAGCAGATGGATAGTGTGTAAGTGTGTGTGTGTGTGTGTGTGTGTTGTGTATCTATGAGTGTACATGTTTGTGTGTGTGTGAGAGGGAGAGAGAGATTCCCCATACCCGCTGATTCGTGAGGATGAGATTTTGTAAGAAAAAAACTAAGTGAAAGCAAAGATGGTGATTACACAGACACACAGCTTTTTGCATGTGTACAGTTATTTATTCATAAGTGTGTGTGTGTGTATGTGTGTGTGTGTGTGTGTGTAATGACGGTAAGCATGTGAGGCAGACCTCCTGTCAAGCTTCTAATAACAAACTTCTGTAAGGTGATATGGCAGACAGAAACAGAGCAGAGAAAAGTGTTTCTTAGCATCAGCAGTGCATCAAGCACAACTAGGCCACTTCCCTGAACCAGCACAAGTGATCAGGACAGCACAGATGACACTCACCAACCCACATACAGCAGAGATGAACTGTACCACACAGATGGGACGCAGGGTCTTGAGTTCTGCTCCCTGTTATTAATAGGCTAAACGGGAAACCAGCTCTGCTGCTCTTTACCCCTGACTGCTCCTGATGTCTCAGCAACCAGTGGTTAGGGTTGGTTGGGACTGTGTAATTCTCAAAACAGCAGCAAAGGATGAATTGCTCTGCTAACTGCACTACCCAGCAAACAGTGTCCCACTACTGTGCTATTCACTTATATTCAAATGAGCTATTACGCACATTTTATACAAAATTGGTCCCTTCCTATGAGCCTCAAGTCCAGTTCACAGTTACACTGAAATTACTATACAAGTGCAATTCATGATGCTGGCAGCTGATGTTGTCCATTAAAATTATTGAAAAGACCAACAGTGCCCACAAGCTGTTTTTTTGTCCTCTTGAAGTTTGTTACTTAAACATACAATATTTAATTTTGTGCTGCCAGTGATGTTTCAGTCTCATTCTCTGCTCAGCCTTCCATCCGCGTTCAACAATTCAGTTTCAATTCTCTGCCGTTAACCATTTCCAACACACTGTAGGGTAGAAAGATGATAGAGTTTATTCATTTACTAGGTATGTAATGTCATCATCTATCAGTGATTTCCCTGCTATCAGTGATCTGAGCGGATATCCATCTTTTCATCTCATTACTGAGTTAAATGTCTTAACCAGGACCAGTCTAAGCTGTAACTAACCACACCACTGATGTCCATGAACAGAGAAACATTTAAAATGTCAGAATATATTTCTAATTATCTCCTTGAAAATAAATGTTTGGCTGGATGTTTGGCAGAGCTCGCACAGCTCCTCTCATTTACCTCAGAAGTCCTCATTATGCTTGTGATGGGAGTTCAATGGAGGTTGATAGGAAACAGTGTTTAATCAAATCATTAATAGTGTCCAGGGAATTAAGTCTGATGGTATTTGAAGGACAGTTATCAGTGCTTTCAAATTGCAAGTGACCAGAGAAATGCAAGAGGATAACAACTATGATTTTTCTCTGCTAACAATGAGCCCTTCCTGCTATTTACTGCTCCGTAATATATAATGTAATAGCCTGGATTTTAATAGCACTACTGTAATGGAAAACAGCAGCTCACCAACACTTTAATGGTGTGGACTATAACCTGCTGGTTGTTTCAGAGCAGAGCACTGGTCTCTGTGGTGCTGCTGTTTGTGTTGTTGTTTTTCCTTCAATGTGAACGACTAACTTTTGGAGCATTTAGCAGCTAAACACCAAAACTGTTTGCTAACCAGTTCTTATGAACTTAGGTGGGCGATGATACCATCAGTGTTGTTTTCACGTTGTGACTGTTTTATGCTGCTGTCCAATCTAACATCATTTTTGGTCTCTTAGAGAGAACAAGTTGTTGTTTTTGTATTAAAACCAAGTGAACAGCTGACTCCATTTCACTTCTGTCTACAGTGGCGTGACTATTCTTTCAGATTATAAAGTCATATATTTGCAAGAAAAAACAGGAGTAACGCAAGCTGCCATCTGGATTTATTGTGTTTTTCTCATGGTATGGCCTCTGAGTCAGGCTAAGGTCCTGAAAGGTACATACAAATGCTTCTTTCATGTGTTTCTCCACACATTATTTTATGAACATGAATACATTACAGTTAAGAAACAAGAAACAGCATCTTTGCCTTCACAAAGGTGTGTCCTTTATTTCAGTGTGTGTGATGAGTATGATCTAAACTTTGTCAGCTGACACTCAGAGAATATTCAAGTTGTTTTTTCCTAAATTTTCTTGTATATTGATCACTTTACTGAATGTACAACTTTAATCTTGTACATTCAGATTTTCCCCCCAGCTCCATAATCTTTATCTTTTGTAACAGCCCTAATATGGTCTTATGGATATCTTTGGGATTTTCAAAGAGTGAGTTCAGCTGTTTAATATTTAACACTGGCCATGTTAACGCTCACATCTAGGAGCTGTCACGGCACCATGGATCCAGCTGATGACCTCTGAGAGGCTCTACTGGAGCAGATGATGGAGCACTAAGTTCAATTTCCCTGCCCTGCTTTTCAGGGAAAGGGAACTTGTGACCTTCTGGCCATATGCTGCCCACTCCTCTTACCTTGTGGTAAGCAGCCCGTTATTCTGCAACACAGCAGTGAGAGCTGACTGTTGTTTGAGGTCAGGGCCTGTAGCAGATTAAGCCACAGGCAGACACACTTATCTCCACAATGCCAAAGTCATTTCACATTAATACCAAGAGCTCATCTCTGCAGAGGGTCAAAGACAGCAGGATGTGACATCTACTCATTCAGTGTGAAGCTCAGGCATGCTACAGTTTATTACTGTCACAATAAAAACTAGCTTCAGTGACCCCGTCCAGCCCTGTACAGACCTTCAGGAGAATCCAGAATTTTAATGATAGTCTATCTTTGGAGTCTCAAAAACTCTTTGACCCTGATAATAACACTGATAATATGCAGTGTAATGTGCACCTCTAAGGTGGAGACACATCCATCAAGGATCTAAGCCCCATTTTTGGCTTTCACATCAGCGTTTAATAAACCTATAATCTTAAGGTGATGATTTGTGATTCTCCATCACTGTGTCCTGCTGGGCCACATGATCGTCTGACAGACTTCACAATTATTGACTGAAGGTAACAGGGATTAGTAAAATTCATTGCATTGTTTTTTTGATAAATATACAAATATATATTTATATTTGGAGGCAAACACGTGTCTTTTTCCTTTGACAAGATTATTGCTGCAACTGATTTTTTTAAATACAGTAACTGCACTGCTGCAAGCCTAATTTCCACACAGACAATCCTAGATAATTAATTTAGTCGAAACATAATGAAGTAATCTAAGAGCCAGTAGCAAGGAAACCAAAGTAATATTATGGTGTGTCTTGTATTGCTGGTCTTCAGGCTTGTGTTGTGGTGCTGAACGGACAGCTCCTCTAATGTGCACTTAAAAAGTGCCTGAAAGCCCAGCTTGTCTTAGTTATTGTTGCTGCTAGGCCTAGCCAGCGACTGTTGATTAGGCTAACGTTAGCTCCATTAGTTAGATGGCTAACATGCAATATTCACAGGTGAGTTGTTTTAAAATGGGAACTCTAGAGGTTTACGTTTACATGTTGCCTAAAATGCATGGAAAACACCAGCTGTGGGAGGTTGTCATGCCTGTCGTTACTAAGCAACCAAAAGGTTAAAAGTCACCATCCTCACCCATAGCTCCATGTAGAAAACTTACCTAACAGGAAGAGAGCAACATCAGACTGTTATTTCACCCAAACGTCTGCTTAGCTGCTTAGCATGCACACTTTCTCACTGACTTGAATTTATTCCTTATTTGTTTTGCATTTTCAAACAAATACGTGTCACATTGAACATTAAAGGAGAAAGATGACTGTCTTGTCTTTCCAAAAGAGTGGAAAAGTTGGCCTTCTATTGTACAGGTCCTCCTCTATACTCCATATAGTGAGCTGCATGGGACAGCTGTTCATATCTATCTGACCATCCACTTTCACTAATTCACAACAGACTGCAGCTTTGGGTGCTGACACACATACAGTCATGGAAAAAATTATTAGACCACCCTTGTTTTCTTCAATTTCTTGTTCATTCTAATATCTGGTACCACTAAACGTATAATACAATGAACACAACAAAAAATGCAGCTGGTCACATAATACTTTATGTCTTATTTGACATTCTTAAGCTTAATTGATTCCCAGGGTATATAAGAGGCCATTTCATGTCACAAGCAGCACTGCACATGCAAAGGCCTAGAGTGGTTTCCTGCTTACATTCAAGCCGTAGCACAACTCAGAAGTTGTCAGCTCTCACATAATGCCTAAAACAAAAGAATTATGTGAAGCAACAAAGGCAGCCATCTTGGCACTGCTGGAAATTGGCATGAGTGAGAGACAGGTAGCGAAAAACTGAAGATCTCCAAGACAGCCGCTCATTCCAACAAAAAAACAAGCTGAACATGGCACTACCAAATTGCTACCTGGCCGTGGCAGGAAACGCCTTTCTACCCCACGAGATGACCGTGCACTCATCCGCTCCTGTGTCAGGAATCGTCGCCAGACCTCCAGGGACCTTAAAAATGAGTGGGCACTGTCGAGAAATGTGACTTGCTCGGCAAGGACAGTTCGAAACCGACTTGTTGAAGCTGGTTTGAAGTCACACAGAGCACGCAAGAAGCCCTTCATCAATGAAAGGCAGAGGAAGGCCCGGTTACTCTTTGCTCGAGACCACAAGAATTGGACTGTTGATGATTGGGCTAAGGTTCTCTTCAGTGATGAATCCAATTTTGAATTGATGCCCACTCCAGCCAACTTACTGGTTAGGAGGAAGCCTGGAGAAGCTTACAACCCAGACTGTCTTGCCCCTACAGTAAAACATGGGGGTGGATCAGTCATGATCTGGGGTTGTTTCAGTCTGAGTGGAACAGGGCAAATGCAATTGTGTGAAGGCCGAATGAACCAGGTCAAGTACAGGACTACCCTTGAAAACAGTCTTCTTCCATCAGCTGGAAAACTCTTTCCTGCCTCGAATGACTGGATTTTCCAACAAGACAATGCCCCTTGCCACACGGCAAGGTCAGTTAAAGCCTGGATGGAGAACCACAACATTCGCACCATGCCTTGGCCTGCTCAATCACCAGATCTTAATCCAATTGAAAACCTGTGGAAAATCATCAAACTCAAAATGGAGAACCACAAGCCCAAAACAAAGAAAATTTGTTTGAATTTGTCCAACAGGAATGGGCTGCTGTGACAGCAGAACAATGTCAGAAGCTGGTGGAGAGCATGCCAAGACGCATGGCTGCAGTCATCAAAAACAATGGTTATGCAATCAAGTATTAACTCTTGTGTGTATCATGTGTTTAAAGCAAACAGAAAAGAAAACATGGAATGCTTAAAAGTAGTGTTTTTGGCGGTACAATGCCATAGCTATTGATGTAAGAATTTAAGTAATTTTGGTTATTATCAAGAAAACCATGGAAAATGAATAATCCTTAGTTCTTAAATTAAACTCTCATGAGCTATTTTTGTTGTTATCATTATAATTGTCCAAACAAATGTACCTTTAGTTGAGCCAGGCATTAAAATTAACAAGAAATTGAAGAAAACAAGGGTGGTCTAATAATTTTTTCCATGACTGTACATGCACATACACCGCTGCAGGCTCTATAATCATCTACTGTACAGTAAGGAAGATATTGGTCTGTGTTGATGTAGAAAAACAGCGCAGGAAGATACAACGACTCACTTCCTGTCCCTATTTATTAGCAGTAAGAAAACCATGCAATGATTGCATAAGAAAATCTTCAAAACCATATTTTCATCCCCCCTCACTTTTATTGTTCTGGGTTTAATCCTACTTTAAGTGTCTCTTAATGTCCTGTCACCACAGATATTGATACAATCATCACCTCCAATAACTACCATGAGCTCAGAGCAATAAGCGTAATGAGCAGTAAGTGGTGGAGCTTTGGGGCTTCTCAGACTTTGTACAGGCTCCTGCAGACCACAGAAATAGAAAAGGAGTAGAACAGACAGTCCAGCGCTTGACCTAGCAGGGTGGTCAGAGCGACGGTTATTTAATGTGTACTTTTGCCACTGTGACCAGAGTAGGACGCTCAGAGACCAAGGATAGATAAGTAAAAAGGAACAACTTCATTCTTCATCCAGACTCTTGTCACAGCGTACTGCCTGGTGATTGATGTGCTCGCCTTCACACAACCTGCAGTCGCTTCCCTGCCTCCCCGTCTCCAGGACACAGCTGTCAGAGATAACATATACTATGAGGCAACGAGCTTCAAGTCACATCAAGTATGACAACACAAATTATCTAATTATTATCAAATTAACATCACCTCTACGGACGATTCCACTCCATCACAAATGTTCATCAAAAGACACAGCACCTCCACTCAGCTGCCAAAGCCCTTATTGAATATCATAATAGTTTAATCTGCAACCATTTACAGCAGCATATCCAGACTCTGAGGGTATTATCTCACATTTAGATGATCATTAAGCCATCAACTTTCATTATATGCAAGTAATCTGTGCACACAGAAAAACCCTCCACTCCCACGCACACACCGGGCCTGCTGCAGTGCTGCACACACACACACACACACACACACACACACACACACACACACACACACACACACACACACACACACACAAAATCTGTGTATTCTGGTCAACAGCACGGATCGGTTTGTGAGTGTGTGTGTGTGTGTGTGTGTGCATCTGTTCTGGATCTCTATGCAGATATTCATGTGTTTGTTTTGTAGCTGTCTCTGTGCATCTGCGTCTGTTTTTGGTCTTTCTCTGAATCCACTTTGTGTGGCTCACACACAGACACTGACTGCAGCCAGCTCCCCAAAGACATAAGTCACCGTGAAAAAATGAACAAAACAACGACAGAACAGATAGACAATAAAGTACGTTGTTTGCTGCATGTCCTGCAGGGTTATTATGGTCTGGCTACATCACTCACTAATACAAAACACCAAAGTCTAAATTTGACAGACAGATTTTCTGATGGATTCAAATTCACCCCCCACTCTGCTTGTTTATGGGCAGAGGACAAATCAGGCCGAAAAGACAGATGGTCAAATGTCAAAGAAGGAGAAAATGGAGGGATGCAGGGGGAGATATTTTCAGGGATGACAACTCATAAACAGCGATGTGCACAACACAAAGAGACAGAATGGAAAAAAAGAGAGTGAAAGTTTAAGGAAGACATTTGCACAGCGAATGTGCACTGTTTATTTATTTTATGTCTATTTCTGCAGGTCACATCCACATTACAAAAAGTAAAAATACATTTATCTACTGTGTTTAATTAACATTTCATTTGCAATCAAAATATACTTTCTTCCTTTCAATTAGTACATATTGTAAATAATTATTACTGTTATTTTAATGTATTCAATTATTTCACTGCTGTTGTTTATTGTTTCTCTGTTACTGTAATTTGTCTATGCTGCTGTGGTGGCTGAATTTCACCCAATGGGTGATAAATAAAAATATTCTGTTCTAAAGTACAGCAAAAGAGATGGAGGGATGCAGTGTGGAAAAACAGAAAAAAATTCTGGCAAATGCTGAGCTAATAACTCTTGGCAGCATACAGGAGAAGAACCCGAGGGACAAGGGAGTGAGGGGGGAAGTGGACTGAAGAGAGAGAGAGGATATGTGGAAGTATTACCAGGGATGTAGATGTTCTGGGAGAGGACAGAGGGATGGTTCAGAGAGAGACTCATGTGAAGGCCTGAGCACTACACTAAGTCCATGATATACAGTGACAATACTGCTGGGGAATTAGATGCCATCCGGTCACAGGGTTTGTATCAGGAATGATATGTCATCAGGAGAGGGAGGAATTAGAGGAGAAAAATCAGAGAAATGGAGGGGAGAAACAACATGGGGGAAAGGGAAGACAGAAACACACAGAGAGGACAATCATGTAGCTCTTTCATCTGAAAAATTGATCTTTTACAAGGTCGTCCATGCTTTCATCTCTCCTCACTGAGAGCCCTCCATCGCTCACTGTTCCTGTCAGGATGCAGAATAAAACTGTTCTCCAGCACACAGCAGAACAGCTGAGAGGATGGGCCGAGAAAGAGAAAGAGAAGGATACAGGGAGGGATGAAAGGACAGAAGTAGGATAAAAGTGTGGAGACAGAGAGGAGAGGCGGGAGCTGATGGGTGGAGACAGGAAGCTACAAGACATGAAGTAATTGAGCTAATTGTGAGTCACGCAGATCAGAATAAGACAGCTCTATATGTCATGGAGGTGGAAGAGGAGAGAGGGAATAGAAATGAGCATGAAGCCGAAAGGTCACCAGTATGGAGGGATGGAAGACGGAGAGAAACAGAGAGGAAACTGAAGGAAGCCGAATAAACACTTGAGAATCAGACAGGTGGTGTAGTGGTTAGCACTGTCGCCTCACAGCAAGAAGGTACTGGGTTCGAATCCCGGGCCCTGAACCTTTCTGTGTGGAGTTTGTATGTTCTCCTCATGTCTGTGTGGGTTCTCTCTGGTACTCCGGCTTCCTCCCACCATCCAAAGGGATTAGGTTAATTGGCTAATTTAAATTGCCCGTAGGTGTGAGTGTGAGTGGTTGTTTGTCTCTCTGTGTCCTAAGACAGCTGAGATAGGCTCCAGCCCCCCCGCGACCCTATGAGAATAAGCGATAGATAATGGATGGATGGAATGAGACAGGAGGTCTGAAGTCAGGCTGCTAGTGTTGAATGGGAACATTTTGGTTTATTATTGGAAAAAGAACAAATGAGGAGAATAAAAGCAGTTTCCTTCACTTCACTCATTTAGATGTGGTCAGTCAGTATAAAAGTGATTATCTTAATATTACTATGTCTATGTCCACTGGACCAGTGTTGACACAGCAGAGCCAGAAATAAACAACAACTATCACTACCCCCTGCTGTTACACCAGCAGCCAAATGTTAATCTGCTCAACAGTAACAGCCGAAGCAGCTTCCCACCAAAATACCAAGCCTGACCCGGGGGTGACAACAACTGAGCCCACAGCGCCAACACAGGCCTCCTGTTACACTGAACTGAACCATTCTATGCGGCTGGGAGGCTCATAACCAGGGAAAATAAGCTTTGAATTCATCCACAGTGATTTTTCAACTAGAGCCAGTGTAACAAAGATGATTTTAATTAAAGAACGTGTGTATAAACCAGTTCTGCTTTGAGCAATGGTTTCCTCTGTCTGTGGCTTTTTAAAGATGAATGGAGGCTGACTATTTTTCTATTTATCATATAGTTTGATCCATGTCGTACAGAGCTCACCATTATTATTTTTTTTTAAATTTTGCTGAGCAAGCATGATCTGTTTCAGCACCTCAAAACTGATATTCATATGGTAGCGCACATGTCCTGCTGGGAGACAGGCGCTAAGCACAAGCACAACGTTGTGCCATCAGTCAGCGAGCTGTGACAGCTTCGCCTTGTGTACGAGCCACTTGTGATTGTGTTGTTGTTGTTTTCCAGCCCTCAGACAAATTCAGCAACTCCCCTCTTCACATTCCTGCAGGGTGGAGGAAGGAAGGAGACCTTTAAGCTTTTAAGACTTGATGTATTGTGACATGACTGCTTATAAATCACTTTACAGTTTGAGAAGTAATATAATTCAAATATATATATATATATATCTATATATATATATATATATATATATCTATATATATATATATATATATATATATATATATATATATATATATATATATATTTGTGCAATAAATGTGCAATCACCTTGACTGCAACACTGTTACTGTTTTTCTCAAATGGATATTTTTATTGCTTCTTATGTTTTGTTATTATATTTTATTTTTTTTTTTTTTCATATTTACTATTAATATTTTTTATTTTATGGAGCCTTGCAGTATTTCACCCTGTACTAAATTCTGACCCCAGGTGATCACCAGAGGCCCAACACCATGCTTTTTCTTGCATATTAAAGTCATGATATGATCTATTTCATAATATTGTGATAAGATTCAGTGTGATATATTACAATTAGATTTTTTTTAAATTGCAAATTATGCAGTTTGTCAACATCTGTTGATATCTGTCAACACTCAGGTTTTCATTCATAATCTTGAGGTGAGGGGTCAAGGGCCATGTAAGTTTTACCTTGGAGCGTTATTTATCATCCTGACAAGCAAATATGACATGGTTCTTTAGCTCTGCTAGCTTCATATGACACCAGTATCTGTAGCTTTAAAACGATACAACCTCTGAAAGACAGATGTGGCCGGGTCGCCGTCAGATTGTTAAGTGATAATAAAATAAAAAATGTATACCTGACATCTGACCTTCATTTATGTGAATATAATAATATAATATATATACTGAATATAACTCTATAATTTGATTCCTGATATTTTCTCATTCTGACATTTCGAGTATTAACTGTTGCTTCACCCCCACCCCCGTGTGTGTGTGTGTGTGTGTGTGTGCAGGCATGTTGAAAGTAGGTTAGGGGACATAAGGCTGAGTGACCTATAAGCCCTCATCAGTGCGGTCTGCACTATGTAGGCTGGTCTTTACTGTAAGTAGGGCAGGTGGGTTAAATCAATGAGTCATATGAATAAATCATGACTGAGAACAGCAGCAGGGACAATAAATAACGTCACTCTGTTGGTTAAGCTAACAGAGGGCGGCTATAGAAGCATGAAGTAATCAATGACTTTATTCAAACACTGCTGGCAAAGCAAGGCGTCAGTGAAAGCAGAGACAGTAGGTGAAATAACCATTGCACTGCTGCAGGACTGGAGCCAAAAACCTTCCTGTCCTTTTAATGCACTGAGATCATGTTAGCCTCTGACAATGGAAGAATGCCTAATGGCTGCATTGATCCTTGGCAGGTGCTTTGAAGTGCTGGAGTTGGACAGTCAAGAGTCAAGCTAATGACCAAATTAGCTGAGCTAAAAGTGTTACAGACACAAGTAGTTCAAGACCATAAAGATAACTTGTAGAGACTTTTCTTCACACTGATGGATGTGTCCCTTTAAAATGTGGACTATGGAAACAGCAAAAGCACCAAAACATGAGTTCAAATCATCTGTTTTGTGTCCAGTTCTACTGATTTCCACCTGCTGATCACATGTATGACAATATTCTTAGTTGAAATTACTTAACAAAGTGACATTCTGCATTGAGTGTCCACTTTATTAGGCACACCTGTACACTCTGATGGAACTCAATAAAACTGATCTGCCATTACATTTACCTTCATGATGCTAGATGATTCAATATTCTATGTTCAAAATAATTTATTGACTCAATTTGAAAATGACACATATTTACACTGACTGCTAGGTGGCCATAGTAACTATTCTTCCAAAGCAGGAAGTCAGGTGATGTAGTAAAGAGCAGAAATGTAGGGAGAAGACCTCTGTTCATGTCGCATGTGAAACCAAAAGTCTTATTTTATGTTGTGTGAGTATATCAGTGTGTAACCACATCACATATTTAACAACAATGCCCCATTTCAGAATGTTAACCAAGTCATTAAAACTGTTTCTCAACGTCAACTATGGTGTTTTGTGGAAAAAACACTGACCGAAGTCTACTGTGCTCTGTGTGTGTGTGTGCGTGTGTGTGTGTGTGTGTGTGTGCGTGTGTGTGTGTGGTTCACAGAGGGAGCTTCATCCAGCTGAGTGGAGGGGATTTGATGAGTGAAAGTGAAATATGAAATGGCTTCATAATCTCTCTGCCAGACAAAGACATGAGAGCACAAGGTCAATCTCAATTCACACACTCTTTGTTGGCAACAACTCTAATTTTGGTCGGCTTAAAAAAGAAACAAGCGGGGCCAATATCATTACACAAAGAGCACTCTGGGAAATAAAAGTTGGTGGATTGAATTCTTTAGTTCTGCTTCAGCACTGAGCACATCAGACATCTCAATTCACCCAGAGAGAGAGAGAGAGAGAGAGAGAGCGAGAGAGAGAGAGAGAGAGAGGTTGACGGAGGGTATGAAACATACAGTGTGTTACACAACTGGAGCAAAGAGAATGAGAGCTGAAGATAAAGAGAGTGAGGCAAAGGTTAACCAGTGCATACTCAAGAACTGAAACAAGACTCAGCTACATTAAGGGTTCAAATTATAATCTGAGCTTTGTGGGGGGTCTCTAAAATTACTACTGTTATGAGCCAGGGCACTGGCAGGGATTTAGGGCCCCATAAAAATAAATGTTGATACTGTTTTACATGAAAACTATGCATTTTAATGATATTTTGATGTTATTTTGATAAGTGAGCTAGCTTATAAACTCTGGACAATGTTAAGAATAGACAACAGGCTAATCACATGAACCACTAACTGGATGCGGAATGATGCCGAGAACATCATCGGTCAATACGCACCAGTCCACCTGCTGTGGCTCCGCCGGACAGCTGGAATCACTCTGGACTATGAGATCTCGCTGTCTAATGAGATCTCGCAAAATAAGGTATAATCATGGGTTATAGTGGTGTGTTAGTGAAAGAGAACCACCCTGTGTCCTCTGAGAAAAAGGAAATCAATTATACGTTCTGTCGCAAAAATAGATTATTTTATTTTGAAAATAAACCGGATGTCTTATTTTGTGTCTGTACACAACTTCCAGTCAACGTCCGACAGAAATAGAAGCTCTGTTGATTTGTTTCGACAGGTATCGGCATGTCGGCAGCGTTCCGTGGTCAGTGGAAATTAGGGGTAAAAGACCCACCTTGTCTATGAAAGAACTGGGTGACAAACTGTCGACCCTTCACTTCTTTCTCCCGTCCGAGCTTTTTTTTTCTTTTCTTTTTTCCTCCCTGACTTTTGAGGCATCCTACCATCTCCTCCTCCACTCTGTCTGTGAAAAGTTAGCTCTCTGCAGGCTGTCTGATGGAGCAGCTGGACTGAACCATTTTACGTTGTTGGTTGAAAAATGTTTCCAAAACAAATTACCTTATTTAAATTTATTTAACACATTAGTATAAATAATACTCATTACGCTGAAAATGCATTTGTGATTAAAATGATTGCTGTTGTAAGATTTTACTGCCAGCTCAGCTCCCATTGGCTCCCAAGTTATATGAACGGTGGCTACATTGGTACATAACCACAGATTCAATCTGCATCAGTCTGCATTAAACTAAAAAACCTGTGTGGCTCTAAACTCAAGCCACTGTCTTCTCTCTGCACTCCTGAGCATCCAGCACCGCCCACCTCTCACCTGATGACAGAGTCCAGAACTGCCTGTGATCTGATATCACCACGTACTTAACAGTTCTGGACAAATGTCAGTTTTTACAGTTAGGGTAAGGATTAGGGTTAGTGGTCCAGGACTATTGTGGTAGTTGTCCAGGACTATTAATTACTTGGTGATATCAGATTGTGCGCCTGTTAACCCTCATAAAATTCCTGCTCACTGAAGTCATGGGCTGTTATATTTATAATGGACGTGTGTCTATACGGCATTGCTGAAAATAGAGAGATACATCCTCCATAAGGAGAGAAAGTAAAAATGGCCGGACAGAGTCCACTGTAACACACACACACACACACACACACACACACACACAGCATCCATAGAGGCCATAGAGGAGAGCCATGAGTATAATCAGCTGCCAAGACAGACAAAGACAGAGACAAAGAGGAGATGGGGAAAGACTGAGAGGAAGAGTAGGATAAGAAGGATGAGGATGGAGTCGGCACTGTTTAAAAAAAAAAAGAGGAACAGAGTGAAAAGAGCTGCGAGGAATGAAATGATGGATCGCTGGTTATGAGGACCGCACATGTGGAGAGCAGCAGAAAAAAGTGCAGTGGAGAAGACAAAAGGTTTGATAAAGATCGCGAATACATTTCTTATTGTCAGCATATGGTTTTCAGATAACACATGCCTGGGAGAGGGAAACAACCTCTGTATATTAAAGCATTTACAAGTTGGGGGGAGTAGTTTACGTAAAACTTTTTTCCTTATTAATATTTAAAGTGATGCAGCAAGGTGCTACAAAATTTAATTAGATTTTCTGCTCCACGGGGGATAGCACAGTGTGATGTTTCTATTATGTATGGTGTTTAAGTTATTAGGCTTACAAGGACATGGCTACACATGCACACGCATTCAGGCTGACGTCATCATAAAATACATATACAACATATACAAAATTACCTCACATTAAAGGGATGGTTTGGGTGTTTTGAAGTGGGGCTGTACATTGCTTTACTCCCAGACTATCCCTTAAAGCAGAGGAGAGGCTGCAGCACCAGACTTGAAACAACTTCATTCAAGTTGTGCTGAAAAGCCACAAATGTTAGAAATTCAAAAGTGCACCTCGAGGGTTGTACCTTCTTTATTCCTGGGATACTTTAAGGACACACTGAGGTCACGTCCAGCAGCAGTGATGCCGTAAAGCCCAGGGAAACATAGTGCATGCAAATGTGCTGTTTATACTACACAGTTTTTCCCTGCATGAGCTGATTCGTGCTTAGAAGAGATTTTCTGAAATGCGCTTTGCAAAAATCTGTGCATTTCCTGCTGATACACATATGCTGTTTTCTCAGACGAGTGTTCGCCAATGTTTTGCATTTCAATGCCTCAATAAGCAGCAGTGTTTTAATTTAGCCCGAGAGCAGCCTAGATCCTTAATGTAACAGAGTTTATCATTTGCACCACACTCCTAAATGCCAGCTGCAAATACTGCAAGCACTTGTTCAGCAACTTCAATGTATACACATTTAATTACAAAATAGTATACAACATCAAAGAGGTATTGAGCACATGTAAAAGCTTGCATGAATAAATGAGAAGGCAAAGTGCCATACCATCACACCAAAACATCCAAATGGCCTGACACTGGGAGGATTTACCTGGAGGAAGGGTGGAAATAGACTACACACAACCCAGACATACAGATTGAGAGGTTATGTCATCCATAAGTCTCTCTAAGCCTTTAATTACTTTTGCAGGCAATCAGAGGGGAAAAAATAATCAGCAACATTATGAGATGAAAACATCTTTCAGCCGGTCATTCCTTTTCACATATTCACTCTCTCTTATTGTTGTTTTGTATTAACTGTCTAATCTCTATATGTCCTACTTGCTGCCTTACTCCTCATCAGCATTTCATTCTGTTCAGCGGTTCATTTCCTGTTCTAAAGTTAAAAGTTGAAAATTAGCCTTTTGGCTAATGCTGGCACTTTTACAGTGATGTTGATCAATGTGCACTGGGCCTGAGAAGCAATAAATTAATGCAATAATACAACCCTTATTGCTTTGATTTTAATATCATTATCACCGCTTTATGTTGCACAGGAAGCTTTTTCAGAGACATTTTGTTGTGTCAAGAGTATAACCTTAAAAGCTGCATAAGCAATCAATGCAACCACTCATAACTTCATAAACTATTAATGACTTTACAATATGTCTCATGTTCCTGTTGGAGAACACTGGCATGCCTCATCGACATGCATACTACTTCACTGAGACGACCTTAGGACCAGTGATGGGGCAGTTTAACTATTGGCTGACTCAGCACTGAATAAAACATGTGATGTGAGGACTGAAGGACCCTCTGAAGGACACTGTGCTACTGGAACAATTCATCCATCTCTATGCTCCCAACATTTCTCACTGAGTACTTCAAACTAGGGCTGCCAGCATTGATGTGTTAAAAGTGATTAAAGTTAAAACTTTTTAAAATTAAATTTAGAACATTTTTCTCCTTATGTCATTAGGACACTGCCTTTGAGCCACCCCCGGGTATGAGCCCTCCTCTAAAGTTACCGAGCGGTTGTCCGCCATTGTTTCTCCTCGTTAACTTTCGCAAACAAACCTGAGAAAGTTGGGAGCAAAGCACGACAGCTGCTCTGCGTGTGGCTGCTTCAACGAGTACAGGAGTCTATTTTTATTCTGTTCCTCCTCTGAAGACCCAGTGAATCAAATTATTCTAGCTGGAAATGTAGTAAGAGAGCTTCCCAAAGTTTAGTGCGCTCATCATCTCACAAAGCAGGCTTCACTAACCAGATGAAGCATGGATCTGCACAAACTGTCTGGGACACAGCTCCAAACATGGAGCTGTAAGTTATTCCATTTTGTGTTGCTTTACTGTGTAGCTCTACTTAGCATGATGGCCCTGTAATGTTGGCACTGCAGCTACCAGAGGGTAGCTCCAGTACCTCTGGTAGCTGCAGTGCTAAATGGAACATGTTTATAGGCCATCACGCTAAGCTGCAACACAAAACGGATTAACTTACAGCTTCCATGCCTGTAGTGTCCAGGACAGTTGGTACTGATCCATGCTTCAACTTCAGCTATGTAGCCAAGCATAATTTGTATGGGCCCATGTTTACAAAGCAGTCCTCCGGAGCTCGGTTAGCATTGCAGCTAACCGAGCTGTGCCATAGAATAATGTATTTTATATAGTCCAGGTCTTCCCAGTACTTTGTTTCCCCTGTGGTATACTTGTCATCTTAGCTAGCTCTGTTAGCTGCAGTGCTAACACTACAAGGACATGTTTATAGACGGAGCATTGCCGCTAACGGAGCTGCGATTGCTGCTTTGCTAACGTTTGTGTCCTTGAGTAATTAATATCAGGAGACATTCAACATAAGCTCTGTGAGCACAAGACTCATTTGAAGCACTTATTTATATACTTATTTGTAATTTAGGTGACTCTGATTACTGTTAACGATGCTGTCCATGCACTGCAGAGTAACGTTAGCAGCCTCTTTTGCCAGTGCCAGCACACATCTAGAAGTAAACAGAAGCGTACGGTAAGGCGAGCGAGAGAGTCACTTCCTCTCTCCAGAGAGGGGGCGTGGTCAGACACAGCTCATGAACATTTAAAGGTACAGACACAGAAACAGTCTGTTCTCAGCAGAGCAATACAGTGATTTTTAACTGGCTGGAATTCAGGACCAGGGCTGAGTTTGGGGTAATACACTTTGAATATTGTTGGATGTCTGAGATCTATATAAAATTGCAGAAAAAGTGTATAATAGGAGACCTTTAAAACAAATAAATCCCTGACAGCTCAGTCGAGATATCAAACATAACATACACCTTGTTGAAAACAGAATTAAAATATCACGCAAGTACTTCAAGTTTGAGCGAGCAGCTACCAGCTAAGCATGCTAATGACTAACAGGCTAAAGCTACTATTTAGCAGTGATCAAGTGTCCACAGACTTGAGGATGAAACTAAATGAGGAAGGTAACTCCAGGTCTTGTTAGCTTAAATGGTGTCAGCTGACTGCAGACCAGTCAACATCATGGAAGACTGGTCTTGTTGTCAAATGATATTATTGTTCATACAATCATTATTGTGGAAGGAAAACTAATAGAATTTTCAACATGCAATCAAAATGTGATTAATTGCAATTAACTATTGAAATTCAGTGATTAATCGTGATTAAAAAAGAATTGTTTGACAGTATGTTATAATTTTTCGGGTTCCAGGTAATCCTTGATCAATAGCAGCCAGAACAGGGGAGAAAAATGATTTCTGGACTATTTCTAACTGAAATGTGATCATCAGTGACAACAGTCAGCTATTAAATTAGCCATGTTGTGAGTTTGCTTGTGTGTTTAGTGTCATGAAGGAATGTGAGCTGACTTCTGTATTCACTAATCACTGACTGACTGCCTTCACCCACCAGCCTTTTAGATGGATGACAAGGCTGCTGAGGGAGCAGAAGGAGCCTCTGGTTCATCTCTTCTACATATTTCTAGCCTGAGCTGTCAAACTGGAAATACTGCAGTCAAAGAGTTGCCCGTGTTTACTGTACTGTTTAATCCAGGAAATATTAACGCTATTGTACATTGTTTGTTTGATTGTTTCTGTAATTCCCCATTTCTGACTCGTTTTACTCACTTTTGTATGTTTCTGGTTGTAATAGCTAAAATTCTGCTTAAAGGAATAGACATTTATATTTCTATTATATTAATATTTCATGCACAGTTAAGTAAGAAGATTGATATCACACTCATGTCTGTACGGTAAATGTGAAGCTACATCCAGCAGCAGGTTAGCTTGGCTTAGCACAGATACTGAAATCAAAGGGAAACCACAGTGGTGGTCCCTGAAATCAGGGATAACCACAGTAACTAAAGTAATCCACTCACTACTTATCATGTTATACTGTGTCCAAACTATTTCTTGGGCAAAAGAGACTTCCTGCACTAACAGTGACATCAGTGTGATGTGGTGCGATAGAAAAATGCTAATGGTCTCAGATGTGCTGCTGGAAGGAAGCCAGGAGAGGGATCAATAAGGGATCCCATTATTATTAAGGGACGCATCTACAGACCCATTTCCCTCTAATGGCTGCACGCTGTGAAAAATGCTTAATGCTTCAATAAATGCTTTTGCCTCACAATAGTGCTTCATATTAAGTGGCTGTAACGTCAAGATCTCTAAGATGGATGATGCTGGATGAATGACAGCTGTGTTATCATCAGTGATGAGTGGAAAAGATGCTAATCTACCTCACAGCTCACTGAAGCCATTTTAAATAGATTCTCTTTATCTTTGTTTTATTTTAATCATCCGCTGCGTTGCCGTGTCACTAATGGGACGGTAATGGACAGTGATGATGATTCCTATCAACAACACTCAGTGACGGTTATGTTGCAATAGTATGTAATGTGATTCCTGTGAGAGGTTGAGGCTGCTGTAACGAGCTGCTTCTCTGACCTCCAGCCTCCATATTTCACACAAAACACAACTAAAAGCATCACCTGAAGGAATATTAACTGTTTTGTTAGAAAAACCCAGACAGAGAGCATGACCTCCAATCTTCAGTGTTTAGCTCAGCTGGTAGCCTCCTGTGTTGCACTGAATCATTCATCTGCTACTAAATTTGCCACAGCTACTGTAACTCAGGGCAGAGCGGCTGCAGGCTTTGTCTTTTCCATTTGAAGCAAGAGTGAAGCTGTGTTACGTAAACCCAGCCCCGTCTGCATCTTGGTGGGAGGAAAAAGCAATACAGTTTGATTTATTATTCAGCTATTTGAGGAGAGTGGGAATTCCACCCTCCTCCAGGTCAGTGCTTTTGTGAGAGTATCCATCCATCTATCTAGCTATCTAGTTATCTATCTGTATCTTTACAGAGGGATGTGCAGCAGGATGAATCGAAGCCCCACGGTTGCATAAGTGCATTAGCAGAGGCACACTGGGCTCTTGTGGTGTAAAAGCCTGACGCTGCTCTGATCCCAGTGGAGTTTAGAGACAACTCGTACTTACTGCCCTCCTCCTAGTTATTAGAAATGAATATAAGCTGCCCATACGCATCAGAGTCGTTTTATGTCTGTGTTCTCATCTGCATCATATGAGCTGCAGGAAAGAATTTCCTTATCCTTCATCATCAAATGAAAGCACAACACAAACTTTCTCTTATCCACTCATATTTTCATGATCCTAACCTTAGAAATTTTCATTTAAAAAAAGACCCCGTCAATACATCTGTTCTACTGCTCACACCACAAGCACGTACAATATCATACCTGTCATACCACATAAGTGTTGCACAGAATTTAGGCTTGAAGACCATTACAGGTTTCATGGATAATGTTGGTATGATCAGGCAACTTTCTGTACGAGTGATCCTGAAAAAGGTACGAGACCAGGACTAGTGCAAAACTTCAAAAACATCTGGACAGCCCTGCACTGGAATGTATCCTCATTACTCAAAACTGACTCAGGAGCAGTGACGTAACACGTGTTAAGCGTAAAGTTAGCATGCTTAACATTCAGTGGTTCATCTCCGCTACGAAGTGAGAAACAACTAGACAAAGGCACAATGAATGAGCTGCTGCATGTTTGTAAAATGTGAGCGCATGTTATCGCCATATTCTGTAGTAACAAAACACATTAGCTTATGTGGCTAACAGTACCAGCTTAATAGATACTGGTCTGTGGTACCAGAGTAACCATGGAAACTACAATGAGAATTTAAAATAACTTCAGCTACAGCGGTTGTCAAGGATGTTTTTCGCTTGGCTCACTCCTGATCCTCCGGAAAACTTTCCAAACTTTCAATGTTCACATGTTTTTGAAGTCCTGCCCCTGGTCCACTAGCTTCTTTCATCAGTCTTTCTGTACAGTATATATGTATCTACTATTCAGTGGTGCTGAAGTCTTAATATCTTGTCATTTTTGGTAAAACAACAAGATAATGACATTTTTCTTATTAGCTGTCAAAGCTTCATGCAGGTTGTAGTTACTGAAGACTCACATGTTGTCTGCTAGGATTCATCTAGAGATATGATTCATATTTAGAAAAGAAAAATAAGAGCATTTTAAAGAACTGAGCGTAGGTTGACTACAAGTAAAAACAACTAAATCTTATTCTAGTCACAGAATATTGCTACATAGAGTCACCCCAATGATGTCTGGTTTGCCAAGCCTGACACAGAAAACAGATGGTCCATCAACAACAAAAAGATTCAACTCATCTCATTAATTATTTGCCATTAACAATAACAGCTGAAGAGGAGCAGGATTACTAGTCCTTCTAGTAAAAATCCAACACACACATGCCGTTTTGTTGCGTTGGATGACTAAATGTCACTGTGAGGGTCTCAAAGGCTTCATTAACTGACTGTAGGGAAAAGAAGAGACTGCTACTTGGGCTGCTGATTGTTTGTGTTTATGTACATGTGTGATTTTAAACCACATTACTCCCTATTTCCTAATCCCATTGTGGCTGTATGTTAACAGCAGCGGTCGACATTGGTTGGCGTGCAGCCACCTCGTTCTGCAGTAATTGATTTATTTGAAGTCATGCATGAAGCACAGAAGGCCTGTCGGGTAAGTGTTTTCAGATAAAAGAAGCATTAGTTGGGATTAATCAAGATTAGCGAGGACGAATTCTGATGGACAGGACTAAAAAAAGGAACCCTACAAGTTCGCTGTAGTCCTCCTCCCCAGAGTTTAAACAGATTGCAAAGACATGTCACTGGTGCTCACTGACAGATGGAGTTAACAGCAGTGGTTTGTGTTTAGGTATGTTAGTTGGTGCCTGCATGTATGGTCTGTCCCAATCCACCGTCCAAATGTTCAGGCATCCTGGCCACAAAATCAACTTCTGTTGCAACATTTCAATCATCTCGAGTAGGAAATTAGTGTCCAGTGCTGAGCAGCTCAAAGAAAAAATCATCTGCATCACCTGGTTCTAGTTTATCATATGTGAATATTTGCTGGACTCTGTAATGTTTCAGTACAGGTCACTGACTATCTTTGGGGTTATGTCAGCAGACTAATGACTAATCAAGGGCAAAAAACATTATTGGTATATAAACAGTATACTATTAAGTGTGTTCAATAAATACTGATTTGAGTTTGTCTGTCTCAATTTAAATTTTGGCCCAGTTAAAACCAGCATACCGCTAACGCCAAATTAAATCTCCAAACGAGACAACTTCAATCTTGAGCCATAGTTTGAGAAACATGGGCATTAATAGTTTTTGCAATTTAGCTGTTTATCAGGCTTGTTTACTAGACTGTCTCCCTATAGCTATAAAGCACGGGTGACAAATAGCAAAGGGATACAGCGCTGTCAAGTGAAGGGTTTCTAAGAAATATTGACCAATTTCGTTAGTGAATAAAAGTGAATCCTGTGTGCTCAGTATGTTAACAAAATAATATTCAGAGCCACTAGAAAATATACAAGAACACAGGACAAATATGATGAAGGATTTGTTGGTAGATTTGGAGGAAACAGCAAATCAACAGGCAGAAGATTAGCTCATCATCTGTTCTGTAAATTTGACTCGGATTGTTTGCAAATGTTTTCAGAATAAAACATTTAGAGGTCTTATTATTGTCATGTTAATATGCAGTGGTTTAACTGGTCTGCCCCACTTTGGGCTGAATTTGGCCCATCCATCCATCCATGCATTATCTATCGCTTATCCTCGTATACCCCTTTACCACCAGGGTAGTTCCAGGGCTGGTTCAGGGCCAGAGCCTGACTTAGTACCAGTTCTTTGTGTTTCCACACCCTAAACATCGGTCCCTGGTGATTAAAACTGAGGCCAGGTAAGCACCAAGTCTTTGCTGGTCCAGAGCTAAGCACCGATTATGTCCGGGGCTTGGGGCAGGGTTATTGTCATTAACAAGTCTGGAGTAAATACTTCCTGGTTCTATCGCAAATCAAATGTATTGAAAGGACTCCAGGGACACACAGAAGTTTTGCACAAACTGTTGCTCACTGAAATCTGTAACAATAATGTCCCACCAGCACTGTGGTCGTTGATGTACCCAGGCAATAAGCGACCTCCGTCTCGCCCGCAGCCGCGATACAATCTGTTCTCAAATGTAGCCGCCGCTCAAAGTGAGAGTAACAGTTATATGGGCTTTATATTTGCGCCACATTCCTGACCGAACAAAGACAGATTTGAGCACATAAGGTAAATATATTCTGTGCTTAGTAAATTTACTAAGTAAATTTACGTGCCATAATCACCGCTGAGTCTCAGTGTCTCTCCTGCTCGTGCATTTGCTCGCTCAAAATCTTTGTTCCCTCAGGAATGTGGTACAAACATAACGCCATACAGTTAGTTTTGACAGCTCTGGGTTTTTTGCAAAGCCTTGTTTTAATTTCGCACTGCACAAGCTTTGCCGGGTTAAAAATGAAAATGCATTGACGTACTGATGTTTTGCAGTGATGTAATGACGTGGCTCTGACTGGGCTCCTTGCCAGTGGAAAAACAACCGGTGCTCAGGAGGAATGCAAGTTGAACCAACTAAGAACCAGCACTAGCACCAGTTTCCTCTTGGTGGAAAAGGGGTAATAGGGTTGCGGGGGGGCTGGAGCCTATGCCAGCTGTCTTAGGGCGGAAGGCAGGGTACACCCTGGACAAGTCGCCACCTCATCGCAGTGAATGTGGCCCATGAATTAAAATGAGTTTGACACTCCTGCTATAAAGATATTGATCACAGGCAGATCAGAGGGCAGGGGAAGGAGTGAAGGGAAGAAGGAAGTAAAAAAAACATAAAAGGAATGAATGGATGTGGTTAAAAAAAGGGGGGATCAGGTACAGGAGCATTAAGAAGGAAAAGGAAGAATAATGAATAACAAACAATAAATAACATTTAAGTAGATGAAATGTCAAATAACATTTAATCTCAATGACTAAACCTGACTAAGACTGACTGATGAGTGAACTCCAGCCTGGGAGTCTAATCTCACTACAGCATTACAACACTACACCATTACTGGAATTACAGTACTGGCATTAACAGAGTGAGAGAGAGAGAGAGAGAGAGACAAAGAGAGAGAGACAGAGAGAGAGAGAGAGAGAGGTACAGAAAGCCCCTCAGGTTACTGTTAAACTGACTTAATCAGATCTACTTACTGACCTGGATAAACTCTGCTTGACTGGAACACACATCTACTCACATAACAAACTATCTCTTGAGATCACAGATCTCTAAAGAAGAACAGCAGAGAGCGACACCATTTTTCACTAAACTGACACAGTAATGACTTCCATTCAATAAAAGTGAGGCTATATAGTGAGGCTACCATGGGACATTTCCAGCTCGGAGATACCAATGAATTACATGAGGTCAACAAACGTGACAGGTGTTGACAAGCGTGCTTTGCTCTTCTTCTTCTTCTCTAAAGGTGGCGCATATCCAGCTATAGTAAATACTGTTGTTCTAGTCAGTGCTCAACATGCTCCCTGGCTTTGTGCTTCCTACCTGAATACCGTAATAAGTTTTGACTGCCCGCAACATGCTCACTCGCACTTTCCACCATCTGCCATAATAACTGTTGCTCTAATCATAACATTTTTGGGGACAGCTTTAACTGGGGACTGGTCATCCAAAATGGGGACTGTCACTGGAAATCGGAGATGTCTGGTCTTCTTACTATATAGGCACAGCAGAGCTTTGAGCTACATGTTATGTCATGATTATGTTTATCAAGGTAATGTTCGCCTTGTTCACCATCTCAGCCTAGCGTGTTAGCATGCAGACATTTGCTAATAGCACTAAGCACAAAGTAGAGCTTGCTCTAATGACCATGACCATCATTAGGCCTATTTTAGGGGGGGCTTCAATTTGGTGTTGTTATTCATTTATTTATTTATTTACAAGAAATGCTGACGAATGCAATATAAAGTGGCCATAACCTGAGTTTAAATCAATAATCATACAATCATGCCTCTTCAAAAAATTTAAAAAAAATCTTGTCACTCTTCCACAAGGGGAAGCTTAGACGACTGCTTTGCTTTTAAAAATCCATTGAGCAGCAGTGGCTAGCATAGGCATATTTAAGGAGCCTGAAGCCCCCCTTACACATTCTTAAGCCCCCACTAAATAATTTGGTGTTGTTTTTTATTTTACTTTTCACAAAAGAAGTGCTAACAAATTCAGTATGTAGCCAGAATATTAGTTTAAATTAATCATCATTTCAGTGAACTATTTTTAATATTAAGAATCACCATATTGTTCCTGGTTTTAAAGCCGGGAGCAGCAGGCTTGACATGATGCTGAGTAGTACACAAATGCTTTTACTTCTAAATTGCTTGGCAGTTCATCCAATAATTGCTGAGATTTCAATCTGACCCTCACCAAACCCCAATCCACAATATCAAAGACCTCCCAAGGCCCAGATAGAAGGTACAAGGGCAGAATGTGGCTCTGAGAATAGAAGACAAGCGGGAGAGGATCTGTGGTTGCAGACATGCTTTGCTCAGCAGAAGCTGACTGACAGTAGAGTTTGCACACCACAAACCTCCTCTGAACTGAGCTTGTTTGTAAAATAGAGTGGAGCTTTGAGGGAAGCTTTCCTCTGGATGCAAGCCCACTTTAATTTGCTCATCGGGAAGAGATGCAGCATTTGTGTTTCTCTCCAAACTGTAAATGACTTCAGGCCAAATCCTGCAATCGGGCCGTCAGCCTGGAAACAGCAAAAAGCTGGGGTTTCATGAAAAGACAGAGAGGAGGAGGGAGAATTGAAGGTTTTTTTCCAAAAGCCAGCCAGTGAGCAGTTCGCTGAGTTCAGCTCACATATGTGCTCATGTGTTTTTATGGATCAATGCCCTATTGTGTGTGCACATGTAGGTGTCAATGTTTTTGTGTGTCCGTGAACACGTGGTGGTGATGGTGGGGGGGAGTGCCAGTTAAGCATTCCTCACAGCAGGCTGCATAGTCGTTGTGCTGCTGCATTGTTGCAGGACTCGCCTTTGTTCAACAAGACAAGCAAATGTATTTGTAATGACACAACGGCACAGATTCTCTGGCAGCGTTACATCACATGGTATCATCAGATGAAAACTGGCCAGTGTCTGTTTGTGACATCATACAGTGACTATTTCAGGTTGCAACAGGAGGATTTTATGCAGAGAGATTTTTCAAATTTAGACATCTGACTGAAATCCACAGTGTCTCTTTGACATCAAATGCTGGACTCTCTGTTTTAATATCCCGCAGCCCTGTGTGAGGTTTACAGACATTCCCTTACAGGGTTTTGTTGGTATTAAAGATGGGGCAGACAAAATGTATTTTGGCAAAAATTCCATAATAACCTTTCAGCACATTGTGATTCAAGTGGTCTGAGAAGAAACCACACTTCAGTGTTCAGGCTTTAGAAAATCCAGGAACAGTGACAGGAAGCCAACCACAGACCGGCTGCTCTACAAAGGCACATACATGTGCACGTCCCGTCATGGCAGAGCACCCTCCATGAAAAGCTGCTTGTCCAACACTGGCAACAACAGCCTACAAAGAGACAATATCTGTGAAGTGTTTCAGAGATGGAGTAAAACAGTTTAGCCTCATGCTAACAGCTGTGGCTGGTAGCCTACAGAGCGTTAGCCTTGCAGCTCTGGTGGCTGCAGTAGTTCCTCTGGGAAAGAATCAATTACCTGTCCTTCTCTAATAGTTAAGCCTTCTGTACGCATCACAAGGAAAAACAGTGGGGTATTGTGCACAATAAAGTGTAAAGTGCAATCACTGTAAATGACTGCAGTGTGTCACTATCATACTGATGTCATCTGTGCTGCTGCAGTCTGCTGTTGTAAAATGACAAAGGTGAACTGTGGATTTAGTTGGAGCTTTTAGCTGGTCACTGTGTTTCATGGAGCAAGATATTTCCAATACTTTACTGAAACGTACTTTAAACTGTGATACAGAGCCCTGATGTGTTCAGGTATTTCCATGCTCTACACAGCCAAAAGTTCAACTGAAACACCCACTACACTGTTGCACATTTAAAGATGTGCCATTGACGTGTTTCAGCATCATTTAAAATCTGACACTTGAGTGCCGCAGACATAAAAATACGTCAAAGTGTTTTTTTGGCAACAGGTGGCCAATTGGTGGCAACAGGTGGCTCCCGCAGCCTGTGAGTACTTTTGAGGCCTCTAGTCGGAAAATAAAGAGATGGTATTTACCACAGAGATCAAAGCAGGAAGTGGAGACGTTTGAGATTAGAGAGCAAAACAGATTCTGGAAAAAAAGTGGTGATTTTGGTGAAAGTGGCCTCTACTCTACCTCTGATAAAACAAGAATGGAACAAGATAAAAACAAAAATGTTTTTCATGATGAAATAGAAATAGAGAGTCTCTTCTTTCATTTGAGCTATTCGGTGTTTTCAGAGACATAATACAAAATATTCTGTGGGTCATGAAAGATGGCTCAAAATGGGCAAAAACGCTGGCAAAAGGCACTTTCAGATTTATAAAAGGGCTGGCACTTAATGAGTTGAGACAAGTGCTCACTCAGAACAGAGGGAGTCAGATTGATTGATTCAGATTGTTCTAGCTGCAGATGGAAGTGGGACGAACACATACACAAGTACCATAGAAGTGAACTGATTGTCGTCATTTAAGGTAAGAGAGAAAATCAAAATGTTTTTTTTTCTTTATGTAGCTCTCATGCATTTTCTTTTTCTCTTCCACCGCCTTCCTGAGCGTGGGCATCACTCTGTCTCTGCAACTCTTCATCACGCCTCCTCTTTCACTTTCTCTCTAACACACACACACACATGCACGTACACACACACACACGCACACAGGCTTGCTAAACCAGAAGTAATTTAGTAAACTCGTGGGGACTCCCCTAATAGAATCTGCTGTCAAGAGTATCCGAGAATGAATTTATAATAAAACTCTTGCCAGAGCGTGGAGAAAACATGCACGTGCCATGGAGAAAAGACATAAAAGGAAAGCCAAACAAAAGAGAGGAAATTACAAGCAAAGAGAAAGTAAATCTAATCCAGAAAATGAGCTGTAACATGGGGATGGAGAGCATGTTTTGCACAGCAGGATCACCCTGAGCTACGCAAAAATGTAATTGCCACTGAAACGGGAGCAAGCAGCAGGGGTTACAGTAGTTAGACATGGCCACAGGGTGAAAAACATATGACATAACTATAGCATAAAAACCACACACTGAGTGCTCTGTACAAGGAAAAGGACTAGGACGATCTGTAGAGAGCAGCTTTGTTAAGCTATACTGAGAAAATTATTATTCTTCTTGATACTGAGAGAAGTAACAACACAAACAACGTGATCATTGCTGGACCTCAGAGCACTGTACTATCATACAAGAAAAACTATAAAACACACCACTGTTTATCATGCGCAGATGGGAAAGATTTATGGGAGGAGGTGGTCATAAAGTCATGATCTGACTTGTGGGACCTCGCCCTTCATGTTTAAATCCAGCATACCTTAAATCATGAGACACCAGAATCTCATCCAGGTGGTTAGCACATCAAGAACAACAAATATTAATTATTTTCACACCAGTTTCTCTCCTTAATGAAAGAGCAAAGCAAAGAGCAAAGAGCCAAAGAGCAGCAGGAGTTTAAGGAAAGTGTACAGATATCTACAGTGAGTAAATGTGTGCTGCACCGCATAAAACATGTTGTCTATCAAACCATAAAAAAGTTCAAAGACGTCAGTCAAACGCGCAGTGCGCAGTAGCAGACTAAAATAAACCAGATGCATGATGGGAGCTTCCACAGAGGCTTCCCCTGTCCTGACTCGCTCAGATATCTGAACTGAGAGGACATCTGCTAACGGCTGAAGCAAACAGCAGGATGAACAACCTGCTGGTTCCTCTTGAAGGTGAAGTGTGCTGCTGGGAGGCTGTGGTGGGTAGAAGGCTGTGTCACACATCACTGCAGTGTATCACACACAGACACACGAATGGATAAGTATGAGTATTTTAGATTGGACTGGAGGGGCGACATGTCTTCAAACAACGCCTGGGAGATCAACATGAGGCAAGTTTTCAGCTCACTATGAACACTAATTATGAATGGTTTTAACAGAAATATAAATAATAACTGCACAGGGATGATGGCGTCAAGTTCAGAACAAAGATTCACGACACAAAACTCTGATGGACAAGTCGTCTGTTCCAGGGATAGACAGGAGGAACTGACAACAGAGGAGAGACCTCCTATCTCAAAGTGACAACATAAATCTGTCCCCTGAAGTGGACGCATGGATGCTTCCAAATTCTCAACCCTTTCATTTTAGTTTCATCTCCACCAGAACTGCAACTGCAGTAAGTACCTCAATATCACTATTCAATTAAATTATTTAAGACGCTGCAAATGATTAGCAGCTACAAAAATAACTTGAATAGCTTAATATTAGAACAGAAGTACAAAGTTGCTATGGAAGTACGAAGATGTGTTGCTATGGAGACCTTATGCAGTTCTTTAGTTGCACTGGCGTAAACCACTGAATATATACAGTATATAGATGGACGACATGTTTCCTCAGACGTGCAGTGCTACAGAAGTGAAACCAAAATGTTCTAAATATGGGGGCTTCCATCTTGAGGCTTTGTCATGTCATTTGGAGCCAGAGTCTGTGCAGTAGTAACGGTCACACCTTGTCAGTGAGAGACTGTCAGCTCATTGAGATATCTCACCCTAATGTAAAACATTAAATAACTGATGAAAAACAATCTTAGCAGAAATACGAACCTCGCAGTGCTAACATAGATACAGTCAGCAAGCAAGGGAACGCCCACAAACGTCACATCCAATTTGCACCGAGGGGGAAAACAAACCAGCTTGCACAATGCTCCGAAGCTGCTGTGTGCTCTTTTGTGCAACAAATAAGATAAAAAATCAATATCTAGTTTTATATTTTGCCAAACCGAAGCACAGAGCCTAGGAGAAGAACCCGGTGGCTTCAAGCGATCCAGGAGGATGAGTTTGGTCACCTGTGGGATCTAAAATCCAAACATGTACATCTGTAGTCAGTACTTCATACAGATATGACAACGTTTTTCATACAATAACTGTATTAGTTTCGTAGTTAACATGGATGTTTAATTACTACTTAATAGAAGTTAACTAACTACTACGTTATGCGGGCTACATTGCCTTGTTAAAAAAGCTAACGACTATACAAAATCACATCTATGTGAACAACACTGGTGGTAGCTTCAGAGCTTTCTGCAGTTAAAATTTGTTTTCATTATCTCCCCTTTCGTTTATGAACTGTCAGTGTTGGGCAGTAACACCGTTACTAACGCCGTTACTGTTGACAGTAACTAATACTCTAACGCATTTCATTTAAAATAAATAAACGCAGTTACCGTTACAATGTGGTGCGTTTGTCCGTTACTTAGTAAATTATTTCCTGATTGATGAAGTCAGATTGCTTTCATCCATGCTCGCAGATGGCACTAGGGACGGAGGACATGTCCTCCTCAGATTCATGGAGACACCATAGACTGTATGGTCCCCCCACTTTCCCAGCATAAAGTCGACAAAAACCGCCGCTAAAACAGAACATCAATATCACTGCAGCAGTGCAGCGAGCCCCGCGTTTGAGTGATCTAACCCATGGTGCGTTCACTTGCACACGAATGTCAGAATTTCCAACTTCAAGTGAAAATATAAAGAAAAACCCCTGTGAAGACGGATCTCCAACTGGGAAAGTTGGATTAATCAACCTGACACAGAATTCAGTGGAAACATGTTTTGTTGTACGTCTGTAAGGCTGGAAGATCTGGGAGCACTAAACTTTGAGGTTAAGATGATCTCCAAGTTCTGACTTCCAGTGAACACACCATAAGGGAACCTCACTCCCCAGCGTCCTAGGAGTAACTAAAAGTTACTTTTAACAGTACCGCGTTACTTTTTGATGTAAGTAATCAGTAATTGAGTTACTTATTGAATTAAGTAACTAGTAACTGTAACTAGTTACTGTTTTCAGTACCTAGCACAACACTGTGAACTGTCTCGCCCTAGGCTTAAAAATCGAGGAAATAGCCCACCCAGACTACATACGCTACTTACTACAAAGACAGACACATTGTAATTAGCTGTAAGTTCCAGTTTGTCTTGTATCTTTGGTCTGAAGTGGCTGATAACTAAAATGTCATGTAATTTGATATTTAATTAACAGTAATTTCAACTATTTTGTTATGCATCTGTGGTTCTGAATGGATTGAGACTAGTTTATCATGAAAAGCAGATAAAGGATATTGTTGCTTAACAAATGAAAAAAGGAGAAAGTAGAGATCTGGCTGTTAGATGTTTTTGGCTTCGGGGTGTCCAGAAAGACTTAAGCTGTAAACTGTGACACAGAGCATGCCATCATGGTGCTCATGTTGTGTTTTAGCCACTACAGCTGAGGAACAAGCCAGCTGTCCTTTCACAGCTGAAAGGATCACATGCAGGATGGTGATGTTGTGTTCATTTTATCTAACTTTTATGCTCAGCTCCTGCCTGCTGAAAGCCATGCTGGCAGTAGAAAAGCACTCTGGGTAGAATGACACAAACAGAAATGTTGTCTGAAGACATGCTCTCATGCTGTTCTGTGCTTTTGTACCAACTCTTTCCTGTACGTTGAAGCTGAATATTACAAAACATGAAGAGAGAGGCGCACAAGGAAAGCACCACCTCTTTTTGCTTTTAAATGTTTAAAGGTCCCATACCGTGCTCATTTTCAGGGCCATATTTGGATGTTATATTTCTACTAGAACATGTTTACACACTATAATGTTCAGAAACCTTTATTTTACTCACACTCTCTGTCTAAATGTAGCTGTATTTACCTTTGTCTGAAATGTTTTAGTGGATTGCAAGAGAATTGAGCTGCTAGACAAAACTTTGGCCCATTTACTTCCTGTCAGCTGTTATTAACATACAACAACAAAAAAATAAACTGTGACAGAAGGTTTACTAAAGCTGGGCAGACACTGTGCATCATATTATCAATTATTGTATTGTATTATTTGATAGTTCATAGTCACGATTCATGTGCTCACATGCTCTGATGAGACCTGACTGTTCACGCTGTACGTCCATACATGACACGTCACACTCTTCCATCCTGAAATGCAACGCAGAAATAATAATAACAAAGAGCAGCAGAACCCAGAAGTGGATAAACAAATAGAAACATGCTGCCTTGGCAGTTTGTGTCATTTTGTGCCAAAAACCACACAGTGTCTGCCTATCTTTAAAAAACTGCAATGGTCTAATTATAGTAGACTGGCGACATCACAAAGAGACAGAAATGCTGACAGCTTGCTTCAAATGCATAGTACTGATACTTCCACAGACCTTTAACATTTCACAGCTATGAAATAAGAATACTGCACCAAACCACCAAAGCATCCAAAAAGTCTCAGGCACACTGACAAATTGAACAGCTTTTACTTTTCTCTCCTCTCTTCAGTGCAGTGCTATCCTGTTCCCCACTTCCATCTCATCTTTCCTTCCCTCCCATCATTTTACTCTGCAATCTGTCAGCTCCATCAGCCAAGCAACATGACGGAGGGAGGGGGAGAGAGTAATGAGGTCAGTAGCACTTATCTGCAGAAGCTGAATGAGGGATGAGGAGGATGCTCTGGGCTTTTTGCTCGCTCACACTTTCTTTCTCACTCAGACACTCAGTCACACGTTTTACTTAACTTCCCTCAGTGCTGCTTCTCTCGCCTCATGTTGCATGTTGGTTGTCATGATTTTTTTCATCTTATCTCTAACACCTAAGGAGCATTTTTACCCCTCAATACTTGAATATTTATCTCTCCATCTGACTCATCTGTCATCTTTTTTTGACTTTGCTGAATTAACCGCTCTACTGTTTTCCCTCCATTGTCCCCTCCCTCCCTTTATCTGCCAGCCATCCATCATCCAGCTGTCAAGCCGATTTTACGGTAACATTTAAAATGTCAGAAATAAAAAAAGAGATGTGAATTAAATGTGTTTCCACCAGCTGGGCTGAAGGAGCGAATAAATCAAGCTCTCCTAAATGTCAAAAAGCCTATTTGTGTGAAAATACAGAACTCAGTGGGCACGTTGTTATGCTTCTTTAGAGTCAAACAGAGCTCACATATTTACTGTACCCTGAAGGAGGAAATAAACATAGTCTAATACTCTATAATCAGCAAACAGTGGCCTCATGTCAGAAAACTGCTGTGTAATGACTCTGGACTATTCAGCCCACATTCAACCTTTTTTTTTTTTAAAATTTTCAAGTCCATTTGTGGAATAGCTGCATAGGAAAGCTGGCTCCAACCAAACTTGTCAACCTCAAGACCTCAAACACAGGGAGGATTTCAGAGCCAAACTGTTTACCCCTTACTCTCCATGTCTCTTGGTCTGTCATTCACTGAAGGCCTTTTCATACACAACAAGATAACGGCACCACTGTGCTCTAAAAAAGCATGCTGGGATGGGCATGTGTTGCAAGCATTGTAGATGTATTGTTTTCTGGATGGAAACAGCATGGGGCTTATACACACTATACAGCAGGTGTGATAATGATAAAGAAAAAAACAGTGTCAAAAAATATAATAAATAAATCGGAAGAAATTGGGCACCCTGGGGAGGTAACACAGGAAAACTGAGAGGGTTGGCAAATATGCATCTAGTTCTTGACAAAGCCCAAAAACATTTAAGAATTATTAAATTATATATATATATATATATATATATATATATATATATATATATATATACACATATAATATACTGTATATGTGTGTATACATACACACATATACTGTATATGTGTGTATACATACACACATACACGTACGTACGCACAGCCTCTCCCCTCCCCCAATAACTCACCCACACACTGTCCGATGCTAATGTGGGGCAGGAAGATCAGCCAGATGTTTGTTGGTCTGTCTTTCTGTATTAGTGTGAATGTGTGTGTGTGTGTGTGTGTGTGTGTGTGTGTGTGTGTGAGAGAGAGAGAGAGAGAGAGAGCAGGTGCATCCATGCATCAGTACATAAGTGTCTATCGTTCTGTGAAAGTAAGAACTTGATGTACTGTACAGACTGCACTGCCTGGAAATATCTCTAAAGTGAAAGCTCATTATGTGTGTGTGTGTGTGTGTGTGTGTTTGCATTACTATGGACTTTTCTCCTTACTGACACTGTAATATGGGATGTGGTAGTGTATGCCGGTTGAACATCCTCAAAGTCAAAGTTGGACTTAAAAACATGTGTGCCACTAAGCTGCTCCTCCTCTTCCCTGTCTTCCTCTCTGTGTGGTTCTCTCTGTGCGTCATTGTTTCACTGGTTTCTTTGCTCTGACCAGCCGGTGTGTCTCTGTGTAGCAGCATTAGAGGGTCCAGATGGCCCAAAGTGGAGCACTGGGCTAAGCTTCCATTATACGGGCTTAAAAACACACTAATCACCCAACAGCACTCTACACTACTGCTGCTTGTACAGGCCACCACAAGCATGTGTGTGTGTGTGTGTGTGTGTGTGTAATCTTAGTGCTACCCTCTGTCTCCAGGGAAACAGTAACTTCCTGCCACATGTCCCATTACTATCATATCTATTCATACATCATTAAGCATTTCAGAAGCATATCATTCATATTCACATTTTCTTAATTATTTGCCTCCTGAATCGGAATGTTTGTGAAATACTAAGCCAGATTTCAGTTTTCTGGTAAACACTGATTTATTTGCTGGTCAGAGTGCTTTGCTGAGTCAACAGTCCAGACACAGGGAGCTGCTCCGCTTTGAAATGCCTGACTTCAGTCCAGCACTTTCACTATTCTGAGTTATTAACGAGCTGTCCCAGGTCAGTGTGTCTGTGATGCATGGCGATTAACACAGTAATGGGCGCAGCCATCCAATTCAATGTGTCTGTTACTGTGTGGTGGGCATCCCCAGGTACCAAGGACATGGCACGATGGAGTGGCTCCTCAGTGTCAGGTAGCCATTAGAATAGCTGCGAGCCCCGACAGGTCAGTGTTGTTTGTTACCAAAGAGGTCACCATCACCAAACCAAGGAGTTGGTCTTAAAAGTTAGTGAATTTATTGCTGGATCAAATGTGCTGGAGATCATATCTCTCACCTAAAGACCCATAGAAGTCCCACACACTTCACATACTGCTCCAATTACAGCACCTGACCTCGACTGCTGTAGACGAAAAAGCCTTTAAAAACAGAATTCAAAGACTGCCAGAGGGCAGAATCAACCACACATGATCACTGCTGAATCAGCAAGTTTAGACCTCCCAGGGTGCACCAGGGTCTACTGCTACATTTAACTTTACACCAGTTGTGTACCAGTTGCAAAACAAGAAAAGACAGATCACTGGACAAACACCTGTGCTTGTTCCCAGCTGTCCTGTGGACTTCTACCGTCCTCAGCTCTTTGTTTGTGTGGGCTCTCTCCATGAACTTCTCCCCTTCCCAAGTTAAAGACGCTGAATATTTTAATACAAGCAATGGATCGAACTGTTAGCTGTACAGCAGAGACAAACGCCTGAGAATACATCACTCTGCAGTTCCCCACAGCTGAACGGATCATTCTAGACTCCTTCTTTTATTTGGTTTTCTGGCCTACAGCTTCACTGTTCTGGGTCACCTTTATTGTTCTCCTTAAGTCTGTTCCCAGGAGCAACAGGCAGCTACTCTTAACACAGTGGAGCTAAGAGAGCTGAGAGAGGAACAGTGACATCACTCTATATGAAGACCAGTGCTATAAAGGTGCTGCGATATACCAGTACTTACAATATCATGATATTATACATATGATAACACTGCGTGAATAATGCAGGACCTCTTAAATGGTTACAAACTCTATCCACCTTCATACATTTGTATTTAATTTCCAAAAACAATATAAGGATGAATTTGATTTGATTCATTCTTATCATTTTTCATTATTATTATTATTGTGAACTCTGTGTTGGAAAGGAGAACGTTTCATCAGTCAGTTACCTGTTGGCTTCTCCATAATGGCAAAAACTAAAATACATGCTGATTTAACACAGGATAGATATTCACATCAGTCTGTATGCTGAAAGCCAAATATAATTCACAAAGGTAACTTCAAAGTTAGCACATTAGTGGTGCCAAACTGATGCAGGAAGTGACACAGAGCAGAGCATAGATGGCCTGTGATCAGCCAAGAGGAGGCATGTGAGAACGCCACCACAGAGATGTTTAATTAAGATAATGATGCATCCCGTCAAGCATCCAGTTTAGTCTCCTCAGAGTCAGACTGGCTTTTTCTCCTTTTCTACTTCAGTCTAAATTTCTCAAAGGGCACTGCAGCCCCACTTAACGGTTCAGCTGATAGGACAGGTGTGTTTCTATTTGAGGTGGATATTTTATGATGAGTTAGTCCTTCCTTGTCTTGACGCAGTAACTCAATCCATTTTGAAAGTTGACAGTGTTAATTTAAAGGAAGTGCTGCTTCTCTCTGTCTAACATCAGTAGCAGTGTTGACTGACTGTATATCTGACTGCTCTACTTCTGTGCTGTCATCTCCACATTGTTGCATATCACAGGTCTAACGGTGTGTCGTCTCATCGAGCTGTGTGTCATGCTAGAAAACAGCCAGCTCAGCTCAGTGATGTCACCTTTCATTTGCCCTTCTTCCCACAAGCCACCACAGCTGCCTTACTGCTGCTTAGGGGAAAGGATGGGTGTCGAGTTACACACCCATTGATTGTGAGTCCCAGTTGAGTCAACTGACAGTTTGGATCCTGAAACCTGGTTCTTCAAAATAAAGGTTTGACCATTACTAATCTACTTTTTTATGTCTGTCTTTTATATTACGTCCAGCTAACCTAAGGTCCTCTTTGGCCTGATGGCAGACAGGCACTACACTAAAGTCCTTTCATAATAATCTTTGTTTTGACTGTTTGTTGAGCTTCTGCTTTATGTTCACCAGGATGTATCAATCACTTCTATCTTTTTCGTCCAGTTATTTGCAGGTTCCATTAACCATTAAAAACAGTGTAATCGACCTTTGCTGAGCAAAAAACTATTTATCCACAAAAGAATAAGCTGCAACATTTAAATCTATAGCCCTCGTATTAAATGTGTGGGAGCAGTAAATCAGTAATTCAGTAAATCAGAGTTCATTTTACTGGGGTGTGTTTCTTTTAATGATCTGACTGAACCACTTTTGCTCTGGTGTCCAAGAAGTCTGCTCGGCAATAAAGATACTGTCAGGACTAACAGTCTGCCCATTTAGCTTTACAGTAAAAGGAGGGTAACATAAAATATTATCACTTTCATGAACTGGCAGTGTTTTTTGTCCAGATGGAACCTAGGGCTGTGCGATATTACGATATATAACGTAGTGCGGTATAAAAATATCTACTGTACGATATAAACTTCTGTTGTTTAAATCGTAATTTTAACATGTAGCTACTTAGTTAGCTCTGTTGCTACACTAACTTTAATGTTACTGCAGTTGTGGTTTATATACGCTGTGTGAAGCACATCGCAACGTCGGAATGACCGCTGGATAATTCAAATGTCTCATGTGAGTTAAAAACGTATATTGTATGAAGCATAGACACAATAGTATGTACATAGTACAAACCAACGCTACTGCTTAGTGGTAGCATGTTCACGTCATCCGTAAGGACAGGTTTGTGGCAGCTGTAACTCGGGAGTAAAGAAAGTTGTAGCTCGGGAGTAAACAGAGGTAAAGCAGCATGGAGGATGTTGTGTTGCGTGTGAATGATTTATTAAAACACATCTTTATTACCAGCCAAAGTGCATTTTAAAATACAGTGCAAACATAGCCGGACTTCTGGTCGCTCTCAAAGTAAGCCTTCAGAATAAAAGCGCATAAGGGAGAGGAGAGCGCAATGGAAAGTAAAAACACATCAGAAAAAATACTATATCAGGATATACAGTATATCATTATCGGGATATAAACTTGGCTATACCGGAATATAGAATTTTGTCCATATCGCACAGCCCTAATGGAACCTGCAACAAAATGGCTTACCACGTCTACACTGTATACCCTCTGAACATCGCAAACCAAAACCCCGCAGTCCTTCTGCCTGAATTTTTTTCAACAGTCAAAATTTGCCAATAGCACGAGTCAGAAACTGTAATCCCACTGACAAGGTTTATCTCTTAAGAAGTTAAAGAGAGGACTGAGTCATCTGTGGAATAGCCATCTGCTCTAAATGCTGTCAATGCCACTCATATGCAGCTACAGACACAAGTACTTCATACTTTAAGGGTTGGGCAATATAAATATATATAACATGATATAAAATGTTTTTACAGTCAAGACTTCACAATACTGCTGTGTATATTGCAGTTCCATATATTGCAACTGTATTTTTATATAATTTTTGCATCAATATAACTTGATTTGTCAGTTATTTCAGTCACTGGAAGAACCAAAGACATTTCTCTCATGATGTTTTTATCCAGAGGATCTGCCCAACATAATTCTATCCATCCATCCATCCATTATCTACCACTTATCCTCATAGGGTCACAGGGACATAAATCTATGCCTGTGGAAAAACAAAAATACAAATTAAAAGCCTCAACAAGCCATTTCTGGCTTCGAGTCTCCAGTCTTTTTAAAATAAACTTCCGTCTTCACAGGGGACAACTTCGTTAGGTTTAGAAACAAGGACTACTTAGCTAGGATTAGGCAACAAGGTATTTTGTGAAGGTTAGGAAAAGATACTGGTTAAGTTATGCCAAACTGGAGGTGATAACGCTGCACAGGAAGTGGTGTAAGTATGAGATTCCTGGGACAAAAACGGTAGCTAGAAACTATGAGAACAGGCTGCAAACACACACCTTTAGACATCAGCATTACATGTAGTGTGTATGATAAAGAGCAGAGCTAGGACAAAGGAAGCCTGCAGCAGATAGAAAGCGAGCCGCCTGTCTACTGAATGAACACAAGTAGGTTGAACACACCTTTGACTGTCACGCAAGCTTAGAAACCACACAGTGCAGACTGTTCATGCACATCTGTCTGTAACGTAGTGTGAGAGTCAGAGAATGAATGAGTGTACTATCATGTCAGAGTAAATGAGGTGTCTCCTTCAGCCACACGAGGGTCAGGCGTCAGGCTACAACCAGGTTCATCTGCCACACCACATGTTTGTATCAGAGGAGCCATCAGTGGAACCTGAAGGTTCTTCAAAGAACACAGGTGACTGGATCAACCATCTGCTAATCAAACTTTTGTCGGATCTAGTTGGGACAAAACCATCTTTTCCATTAAGACTTAAGCCTCCATTAAGGCTGTTCTTTGTTCTGTGCTGAAAGAACTGATGCTGTTCCAGCATCTACGCCCGACCTAATGAATTCCCTCAGTGCATCACGTTTGTGTTTGCATTATTGTTTCCCACTGAGAAAGGAGTATTTGTGGACAAACAGTCCCTGTGAAAATCTGCTTTGAAGCTCTTAATAGGAGCTAATGAACAGAGGCCAATATCTGTAACAGCTCTCCAAGCTAAGTGCTACTTGTGCCGTCTGTCAAACAGGCTCAGTAAAGCCCCTTACTCACTGCACAAAAATCTGGGCTGACACGGCATTTTCGTGCAGTGTGAAAGCTTTGTCACAGCATTTTGGCCCGGGTCAAATGACCCTCCAATCAACCCAGGAATCGGCTCGGCGTGCCTGCAGTGTGGAAGGCTAAATTACCCAGTGATGTCCTGCTTCAGTCACTGGAGCAGCCTGTCAGGCTGTCACTGTGAAGCTGCTTTCACACCAAACGCACATGGTGCAGGATGCTGCGTGGGGTATGGCACAAGCCAACACAAGCATGGCACAGATCAGGGTGCATCGCGACCTAGTTTCAATATTGTTTCACCACCAAATATATGGCAGTATGTTCTTAAAAAAAAGGTGGTGGTGTTCTTGCAGGAGTGTTTTAAAATGTTAAAGGAGTGGATCAGCCTCACAGTGGGAAAGAGATGATGTGTGTGCTAATCTCTAGAAAAGCAGCTGATAGTAGTGAGACACATGAACACAACTTAGAACACAGAAACACACCCACACATTATAAACTACAAGTAAAAGCACTCATGGACTGACATAGTAACACACAACTCTCAGTAAGACACACACACACTGCAGCTATTACTGTCTGACGGGCTGTCCTAATCAGGTCAATGGAAATGTCCATCAGTCCATCAGCTGGAATTAGATAGAAAGAAGCAGGGGGTTAATATGGAGGTAATGTGAAGACTGAAGTATGCAGTGATAAAAAATTGAACTGGGAGGTCTATAATTTATGTTAATTCATGTTAATTCTGACCCAGCTGCTCTCCTGCACGCTCGTTCATGCTCTCCTTAACATTCACGCCACAGCTTTAACCCAGCTGGAGTGATGCTCTCTGATGGATGTACTGTAAAGATGCTGCTGCTGCTCCATCACTTTTACTGGATACTGACACTGACCCAGTACAGCTTTTCATATATTCTTTCAGTTTGGGAAAATGGAATAACTACTGTGCTTACTTATCTGATTTGTTACATGTGGCTCATGTGTCAGTGTGGATGATTCTGGTGTCAGTTAGCCTACAGCAGCAGGGCTCGACATGCGTTGCCTGGGGGACAATTAACTGACTAATTAACAAAATTAATTTAGCACAAGGATTGGCAGTATGTGATGGATAAATCAGATATTTTACTGCCTTTATTAATCTTGCATTAGGTTTTTAGTTAGATTTGTAATAAAATAACAATATTTATGTCAGGCATCATTTACACTCTCCATTGCACTGCTGTCAGTTTATCAGGTTATTTACTTATTTTTTTCATTATTTCTTTTCTCCTTGTGTGCTGCTGTCTGTTCCTTTTTTATTCTATTATGGATTCATAATTCTCATATGTGTACACATACGTGGCCAGTAAAGCTGATTCTGATTTTTAAAAAAAAAAAGGTTTATATAACATAAACATCTTGCATAATTTCCATCATGCAGTCACTGAAATGTCAGAATGATTCATAATCAGTTCAATATCCCTCTATCAGGGGATCCAGGGGAGTCTCCCTTGACACTTTTTATAATAAACAAATGTCATTTAGCTATTTTTTATTCTTTTTATGTACCTTATTGACATTAAAATTATAAACTGTAAGTTGAGTATAATTGGCCTACAGGTTATTGCTAAGCATCAATTAAAAACAGTCTGTCACCTACCAGATCCTTCCTTTTAGACTTTGGGACAACAGTGCCGAAGGAGATGTCTTAGAAAAGACATTATTGAAGTGTAGAACATTTTGTCCTGCTCAAATATAAAGTTTGTGTGTGTGTGTGTGTGTTGCTTCAGTGGGGGAAACAGGATGTAAGAATGCAAACATTGAAAGATCATTTGGTTCGTCAGTGTGATTACAGACTGAAGGTCACACATCCACCCATTATCTATCCTCATAGGGTCATGGGGGGGGGCTGGAGTCTATCCCATCTGTCTTAGGGCGGATACAGGCAAGGCACACCCTGGACAAGTCTCCAGTTCATCACAGGACACATAGAGACAGACAACCATTCACACTCACATTCACACCTACGGTCAATTTAAATTAGCCAATTAACCTAATCCCCATGCATGTTTTTGGATGGTGGGAGGAAGCCGGAGTACCAGAGAGAACCCACACAGACATGAGGAGAACATGCAAACTCCACACAGAAAGGCCCCGGGAATCAAACCCGGTACCTTCTTGCTGTGAGGCCACGTTTAGGCATTTATGTTCAATTTTCCTCTAAATAGTGTTCATTAATAAAGAACCCACTGGACTCATGACAAACTCATGCAGGCTGTTCTTTCTCTCAGCTGGACCCACTAACACATAAAAGTGGCTCTATCAAACATTCAGCAGTCCACTTTTCACCAGCATATCCAGCTCTTCTCAGTCCAGTAAGCACAACATCTATTTCAGATCAAGCCTTTACCGTTCGCCCTGATGGTTCTGTGGAGCCATCCAACCCACACACTGTGAAACCTGTGGGCTCCAGAGCAGCACACTGACCTCTGGTCCTTCTTCACGCTCAACCACTTAGCAAGGCCCATTACCAGCCCATTATAGTAATTCAATGGGATGCTGCCTGTAGGGTGTGCGCGCACACACACACACACACACACACACACACACACACACACACACACACACACACACAGTCCAGACCAGAATCTGTAAGCATGCTTAAATCATTTTCTGTACACACCCACCAAAACATAACCAGGAAATTAATGAGTCAGCAGCATGGAAGCAAAACAAACTAACTTTCCTCCAAAATGCCTCATGCCTCAATTCCTGCTGCTCTTTTTAAGCACAGAATAAAGTCTCCCTCCTCCACCTCTTACCCAGTGTGAGCTGGGATAAACTCCAGCCCCCCATCGCCCTGTAAAGGATGTCTCAGACTCCAACTCCATGGTGTTTAAACTGACACTGTTATTAGATACATTAATATTGAAAGCATGAGTTCATAGCTTCTATTGACCAGTAACATGGCCAGAAAGATACTTCTGGGAACCAAAAAAGTGTTTTAAAAATGAGAAAATGCCACTCATTTCCTCTTAAAAATGCTTAAAAATCAGTGCAGAACTGCCTGTTTCAAAAGAATCAAAGCCAATATTTATCTTCAAGTCTGTGCCATGGAAATACTGAAATATGCTGCTGTTTCTTTTGATTTCATCAGCGATGTCTCCAAGGTCCAATTTTGTCTTCGTTACAGTCAAAACACACATGCACACACACACACACACACACACACACACACACACGCCTAAAGGCCTGCTTGACTCGTGTATGAACAAACGCACACCCCCTCAAAAACCGTGAAGCACAGGTTCTCAGCATCCGACACAACCCATGGTCAAGCATTCACTGAACAATGTACCATCCAATTTATGTGACTGAGTGAGCAGGCGGTGAGGTGAATAAGCTGTAATGGGTTAAACGGGGGATGATGTTTGTAGCGTGTCCTCTAACAGGAGGGGAGAGTAAACCAGTGTGATGTCAGGCAAAGGAAAGGCATTCATCACCATGCATCTTTCTGGACTGAGTTACAACTGCTGATTTGTTGAACTGGTCTGAAACTTATTTTTATCACCCTGATGACGCAGCGAAGTGTCAACAATCATATTTTTTTGTTTCATCCTATGCTGTTGGTCAGTTCCCAGAGCTATTTAACGCCAACGTCAATGCGCAACTCTTAAACACACAGGTACGTGACAAAAGCTGACCTTGCTCGGTCAATTTGTTGCCTTTGTCACTTTGTGGTGTGAATGTAGCATTAGGCCTAACTTGCATGAATTTTTACTGTTCATATGGAAAGTATTCCACAGGCAATTTAAAGGATTAAAAGCTGAAATATCTGGCTGCTTCTCTGGTCCACTAATTTATCTCTCACACAAGCATTCGTATAATTTATATCATATCAACCCAGCAGTGCATTTCACCTCTAATAAAAGTTGATCTATGATAAATACAGATTACAGTGCAGCTCCCATCTTGCACGAGGGATTTAAAGAAAAGAAGTGATGATAATTGAAAGTGACACAAAACTCAACCTCCATCTGATAACGACTGAATGAAAACGTGCAGATGAGAAAGCTGAGCTTGATGGATGGAGCGGAGGAAAGATGTCACATCTATAAATAGCTTTCTATGTGAAATATTCATTAGGCTTAGTTAGAGATGGCTGGACAAGTGGAGGGGGGATTTACAAGCAGAGAGAAACAAAAACAGGAGGTAAGAGCTGTGAGAGATGGGAGAGAGAGGGTCAGATATGAGGGGAAGCAGACAGATAATTGGGCCATGGCGTCTGCCCCCTAGCCTGAGGTGTCACCCACCATTTGTCTCCTCTGCTGTGCAGAGAGACAGCGAGGCTCAGGGCAAAACTGGCCAAAAAAAACTAAAACACACAAACAATCTTCCCTCTGCAACACAGGAATAAATACAAACATGGAATAAATGAGGAGGCGTTCAACTTTCTTCACCCTGGTGCCTGAATGAGTAAATTGCTTTTCTCACCTTGAGGTCCAGGCTCATTAAAACATAGCCCTGGCTTTGTGTGTGGACACGCTGTCAAGCATGAGTCACTGCACAGAAAAGCAGGGAATACGTGGTGGGCAGTGAATCGAAATGTAGCGTACAGTAGACAGCGGGTCATGGGCCATCAGTCCGAATGAGATATTTCAGGACTTTACAGGTGTATAGGGTACAAATGTTAACTAGATATCACCACGAAACTTCCCCAGTGGAACACTGGCATTAAAGCGATTACTTTTCATTCAATACATGTTTCCTGAAACTGGAGGGAGGCAAATGAGGCATTGTCTTATCAAATAGGCACTAATTTGCATGCATTTCCAGACAAAATCTGAACATGGGATAAAGACTGGTTCAGACAATGCTGACAATGTTTGGTGTTGAAGGTTTTTATAGAGGACATTACTGATATCTCTCTTTGTGACTCCATAAATCAGAATTCATGTCAACATATATATATATATATATATATATATATATATATACAACTATAAAAAATGTTTCCACTGTTTTTTTTTTATGAGTAAAGTATTATATAAATCAGGTTATCAATAAAATATCATCAAAGCCTTGTGTAGCAACCTTCAGAGTAGGAGTAAGACTAAACTGGAAACACTGCATATGGTTGTTTTCGCTCTATAAAATGTAAAAAGATGTCATGGATGTCAAATAGGCCAGAATTTAAAGTGTGCTTAGTGTGACGATGTGACTCCTCTGGTTGCTAAAAGATGTCTAATAGAAAATGATCCTCCTTCTCTCTTGATTTATTCCCTCAGTAAACATTGTAAAAATTGGTTTATGGTCTCAGTCTCTAGTTTCTAGTCTTCTTCACTACAGCATCATGTTCATTTAGTAAATTATGTTCCCATTAGAGTCAAACAGATCATAAAGCAGGGGATGCTTTTGGCAGGGCCACCTGCTGATGGACAGGTCATATTCAGCTTCACCCTCTTGTGTCACTTCTGGTTCCACTAAAACAAGACAGGAACGACCAAAAACCAAGATGACAACAGCCAAAATGCCAAACAGGAGGCTTCAGAAGAGTAGTCCATACACCAGTGGGTGATGTCACAGTGACACTTATTACAGTCTATGGATTTGGTCTATGGTTTGTAATAAAACATGTTTGTTCCATTTTATCATGTGGAAAAACACTCAGGTTCCAGTACCGTAATTCCTCTAAATTCAATTACGTTCACCTCTCTGCAAGCAGTGCTGTCTGAAGTTCTAATCACTGGTCATGAGAGGGGGAATTTGTTGACATTGTTGAAAGTCTCTCTTGACTCTCTTGAACATATCTTTGGACCAGCACCAGGACTGCAGGCGTATTGAACTGGCAGTACTAATCAATAAATACAGAGACAGGCGGGCTGGCATTGCATTTCAGGAAACTCTGGGGCTCAGAGATGTCGAGAAGAGCTGACCACACTCCTTTCTATTCTGATCACAGGAAAAGAAGTGAGAGTGAGACAGAAAGAAAGATATGAGAGGGGAAGAAACTGAAAATGGAAGATAATAAGGACGTAATACCAAAAGAGCATGTTAAAGTGTAGATTGGGGAGGATCCTGGCTTTAAGTCTCCATGTGATGCCAGCCAAGTCTCATAAACAGGGAGCAGACCACACACAATCACTGCTGACTGATTCAGATGTTCAGTTGAGAACAACAGTGTTCTCAAAGTGTTTGGGGAACTACCCAAAAAAAGAGGCAGCCAAAGCCAGAGGGAAGCCGAATACTGAGTGGAAGGTTTCTAACCATGACCGAGTGTTTGTTGTTGTTAACTGTCATTTTAACCTAAACATGAAGCTAACCAATTTGTTTCTGTGGCTGAGTCTGACCAAACCTAAACCAGAGTGCTGTCACATCATAAACCAGACATCTTTGTCAGTTTTGGAAGATAAATGATGTTGCGAGCAGTATGCGGGATATTTTGTCATACTTACAGAAGCCACCACCCACTACTACGTCAGCACCGGAAGCAAGCAGCTCTGGTCAGCCAGTTAATTCTCAGGCCATGGTTGTACATGCTCCGCCTCGCCTGGCTCTCCCCGAGAAATTCACCGGAGAATCTGATCTGTGTCGCCCATTCCTCGTGCAGTGTGAGCTCCATTTCCGTATGAACCCAAATGCCTTTCCCACTCCTCAGTCTCGGGTGGCATTTATCACTTCCCATCTGACGGGTAGAGCGGCAGTGTGGGCAACCACTGAATGGTCTCAAGAGTCGGACTTGTGTAATTCTCCAGAGAAGTTCATAGCTGAGCTCCGCCGTGTTTTCGATCACGCCAGACGTCAGGCAGCTCGTAAATTAAAGAGACTGAGACAAGGAGGCCGTTCAGTGGCGGATTTCGCCATAGACTTTCGGCCTTTGGCTAAGGACAGTGGATTGGGGGAGCCAGTTTTAGTTGATGTTTTTTTGGATGGACTTAATGACAATGTTGTTGACCAGATGGGCCCACAAGAATTCCCCGACAACCTTGAGGCCGTCATAGAAGCAGCTATACGGATCGATCAGTGGATCCGGGATCGGCGTTATCGGCGTCGAGGAGGAACGGGACGAGTTTTCGAGCCATTGGGGGGCCGTGAGACGCTGCCAGAGACGGGAATCTCCAGCGGTCAGCGAGCCTTTCCTGCATTTAAGAACGAGCCTATGCAGGTTGGCAGGACCAGGATTTCCTCCGAGGAGCGGCAGCGGCGTCTGCAGCAGGGGCTCTGCTTCTACTGTGGTGAGGCAGGGCATCGGCTTCTATCATGCCCGTTAAAAGGGTCAGGCTCATCAGTAAGCCGGAGGGGACTGGTGAGCCTGTTCGCTGCAGCTGAAGGCCCTCCAAGACATTTGACACAGGTAACGTGTACTATGAATAACCATGTTAAGACATTCAACGTATTAATTGATTCAGGAGCGGACGAGAGTTTGATGACCTGGCAGGTGGTTCAGGAGCTTGGACTGCAAACTAAGGCCATACCTCAGCCCCTCACTGCACGGGCACTGAAGCGGTAGGGAGATTTTTAAAATCACCCACTGCACTGAACCAGTAACACTCTCCATAGGCAGTCACACTGAAAGACTTAGTTTTTATGTTTATGAGTCTGCAAGGCATGCTATTGTGCTAGGTTTGCCTTGGCTATGTAAGCATTGCCCTATTGTTAACTGGAGAACGGGGGAAATTGAGGGTTGGTCAGAGGACTGTCGGGGTGGATGTCTGGAGGGGGAGGAGCCTGTGACCATGGGGGTTGGACCGCCCAATCAGGAGGGAATCCTGAACAGACTACTTCATCTTCCGTTGACCACACTGACCTAGCTTCAGTTCCGAGATGTTACCATGATTTAGCAATGGTTTTTAGTAAAGCTAAAGCCACCTCTCTGCCTCCACATAGGGACTATGACTGTGCCATCAATTTGAGAGAGGGAGCGCCTCTGCCCAAGGGCCGGCTCTATGCCATCTCGGGTCCGGAGAGGGAGGCGATGGACAATTACATTCAATCCTCTCTCAAAGCCAGTATTATCAGACCGTCGTCTTCCCCTCTAGGAGCAGGATTTTTCTTTGTGGGGAAAAAGGACGGCACTTTGAGACCATGTATTGATTATGCCCCACTAAACGACATCACCATAAAGAATAGGTACCCCCTTCCCCTCATGACATCAGCCTTCGAACTATTGCAGGACGCTAAGGTATTCACTAAGTTGGACCTGCGAAACGCCTATCATCTAGTTCGTATAAAGGAGGGGGATGAGTGGAAGACGGGGTTCAACACACCTTCTGGACACTATGAGTATTTAGTCATGCCTTTTGGACTGTCTAATGCCCCGGGGGTTTTCCAGAACCTGGTAAATGACATTCTCAGGGAGTTCATAAATAGGTTTGTCTTTGTGTATATTGACGACATCCTCATTTTCTCTCCCAGTCAGGAAGCCCACGAGGTGCATGTTCGTCAAGTACTAAGTAAGCAACTGGAGAACCAGTTGTATGTTAAAGCTGAAAAATGTGAGTTTCACGCTGCGACTGTGTCGTTCCTGGGCTTCATAATAGCCCCTGGAGCAATACAGATGGATCCAGCAAAAGTACAAGCTGTGGCAGAGTGGCCAGTTCCGAATAACCGGAAGAAGGTGCAGCAATTCCTCGGGTTTGCTAACTTCTACCGCCGGTTTATTCGGAACTACAGTGCTATTGCAGCGCCTCTGCATACACTCACCTCTTCTAAGTCCATTTTTCAGTGGAACCCAGCAGCAGATGCAGCATTCAAGCAACTCAAGCAACGATTTTCCGCAGCCCCCATTCTCACCATGCCAGACCCCTCCAAGCAGTTTCTAGTAGAGGTGGACGCCTCGGACACCGGCATCGGAGCGGTGCTTTCCCAGCGATCATCCAAGGACGGCAAAGTGCATCCTTGTGCATTTTTGTCCAAGAAGCTGTCAAGGGCGGAACGGAACTATGATGTGGGGAACAGGGAACTGCTGGCAGTAAAGGTAGCCTTAGAGGAGTGGCGTCATTGGCTGGAGGGGGCTCAGGAGCCATTCATGATTTGGACTGACCATAAGAATTTAGAGTATATTCGCCATGCCAAGCGGTTAAATTCACGTCAGGCCCGGTGGTCCTTGTTTTTTAACCGATTTAACTTTTCTCTTTCCTACAGGCCTGGGTCGCAGAATGTTAAGCCGGATGCTCTCTCGAGGCTGTACGATCCAGAGCCTGTGGCCAAGGAACCTGAGCCCATCCTGCCGCGGGATTGTGTGGTAGGAGCGGTATCTTGGCCAATAGTAGAGGAGGTTAAACAAACAAATGGGCATACCCCGCCACCAAAGGGCTGTCCTCCCGATCGGCTGTTTGTGCCGGAGGGGCTGAGGTCCAAGGTGGTACATTGGGCTCACACTTCTCGACTCACCTGTCACCCTGGAGTAAAACGCACACTTTTCTTTCTACGTCAACAGTTCTGGTGGCCCGCCATGCACTCTACGGTCAAGGAATATGTGGAAGCATGCCCAGTCTGCGCCCGCAACAAGTCGTCTCGCAAACCCAAGCTGGTCTCCTGCACCCGCTTCCTATTCCGAGCCGACCATGGGCGGAGATAGCTTTGGACTTTGTTACGGGACTTCCTACGTCATGTGGTAATACCGCCCGTGCTGGACGGTGGTTGACAGATTCTCTAAAATGACACATTTCATTGCATTACCCAAGTTACTGTCAGCTAAAGAAACTGCTGAGGTCATGTTCAACCGTGTTTTCAGCCTTCATGGGTTCCCGAAGGACATTGTCTCTGACAGGGGTCCCCAGTTCGTGTCCAGGTTTTGGAGAGAGTTGTGTGGACTGATCGGAGCCACAGTCAGTCTGTCTTCTGGGTACCACCCTCAGTCCAATGGTCAAACCGAGAGACTGAACCAGGTATTAGGCACCTGCCTGCGGTGTCTCATATCCCAGAATCCTTCTTCTTGGAGCAAACTTCTTCCATGGGTGGAGTTTTCCTACAACTCCTTGCCTTCGGCGGCCTCGGGGCTTTCACCGTTCCATGTGGTTTATGGCTATCAGCCCCCCGTTTTTCCAGATGTGGAGAAAGAGGTCTTGGTTCCATCTGCTCACGCCTTGGTCCGCAGAGCCCACAAGGTCTGGGAGGCTACCCGCCGCGTTCTCCAGCGGAGCTCCGCTCGTATGAAGAAAGCAGCGGACCGCCGTCGTCGTCCGGCCCCGAGCTAGCAGGTGGGCCAGCGGGTCTGGCTATCATCTCAGGACCTTCCCCTGCGGGCTACGCCCAAGAAGCTCGCTCCCGATTCATTGGTCCCTTCCCCATCTCGAAGGTGGTAAATCCAGCATCAGTTCGTCTTCGCCTTCCCCGCTCCCTCAAGGTCCACCCTACCTTCCATGTCAGCAGGATTAAGCCGGAGAAAGTGAGTCCTTTGGTTCCCGCTTCGACCCCCACCTCCCCCGTATCATTGATGGAGGTCCAGCATACACTGTCAGGAGACTTCTGGCAGTCCGCAATAGGGGGCGAGGAAGGCAATTTCTGGTGGATTGGGAGGGGTACGGTCCCGAGGAGAGAGAGTGGAAGCCGGCGTCCTTCATCCTGGACAAGACTCTCATCAGGGACTTCTACCGTCGCCACCCGGAGATCCCTGGGCCGTCAGGAGACGACCCTTAGGGGGGGGGTACTGTCATGTCAGTCTAGTTAAGTGTGTTTATTATTTCAGTTTTGTCTTTTGGTCGTGTCATTTCCTGTTTTATTTTGATATTTATGGTCTTTCCTTGTGTTTCAGCTTGATTCTTCCTGCCCTTGTGTTTCCCATGTGTGGTGATTGTCTGCCCCGCCCCTGATTGTCTCCAGCTGTTCCCCATTACCTAGTGTATTTATGTCGGTGTCTCCCCCAGTCCTGTGCCAGTACGTCTTGTATCACTGTCAAGCTACCAGCCGTGTTACTTGTTTTGTCAAGTCCAAGTAAGAGATTCTGTCCCTGTGTTGAGGTTTGATTAGTTTCCTTTTGGATTGTTTAATTTGCGTTTGCCACGTGTAGTATTTTGGTTTAGGTTTTCCTCTCTGTTTGAGTGCGCTTTTCGTTTAGTTTTCCCTCTCCTTGGAGAGCGCCCTTAGTTTAGTTACCTTGTTTGTTAGTTCTTCCTCACTATTGTGAGCGTCTTTAGTTATCCCTCCTTTTCTAGCTGTTTGATTATTCTCTAGTATTGTGTTTTGGTTTTTTCCTTGTATATATCCAGTATGAGTTTTCAGTGTTAGTTTCCCCTCTAAGTTGATTCTAGTTAATGTGGTTTCCCTTGTCTTATTGCTTCTAGTGCCTGAGTATTTCTGTTATTATTCATTATCGTAGTCATTGATATCCTCTTATTAAAATTTATATATTCTAACTCTTTGTTGGTCGTGTTGAGTCGTGCATTTGGGTTCTGTGTTATGTCACCTGTTGCCACGTTCTAACAGCTTCACAATATTTTTTTATTCTATTCAATTGTAGAATATGCTCATGTTTATATTAAACTAGTGGTTATTTTGCAATTTAAAAATATAGTTTTTGTTTTATTGAATTTATTGAGGTTATCTTTCAGGGTCTTCTATTTTTTATTTATTCAAATCAATTGTAGAATATTCTTATGTTTAAGGTTAAAATCGATGTAGCCCATTGGTTACTAATAAGTGGGTGATTTTTTTTCTCACACCTACTGTTGCTGACCATTGTTCTCTGTTTGATTAATATCAATTGATCAAACCTTTTCTAACATCCTACATCACAAAATAAGTAATGAAAGTATGTATGATTCATACTAACATTGTACCGGATCGGTATCGGCCAATAGTCAAGGCAGCAATATTGGTATCATATCAGAAGTGAAAAGTTGTATCGGGACGCCCCTACCTTTTTTTTTTTTTACCAATGTCTAACATTGTAGAAATCAAACAGCTAATCAAGAGGAAACATAATCATTAGCTGCAGCACTAACAACATTTCAATATCTAATTGACTTGGGTGGTTAACACTGAGTCATTGTTAAACTGTTAAATTGGTGTGTGTTGTATCTCAGGGCTTCACCAGTGATGGAGTGATGTTTGTTTACTGTTTACTACATGTGTACGTTTAATGACTCATTAGTTCATCATGTTAAAGTCAATATGTGTGTGTCAATGTCAGTCATTGATCAGGGTTGTCTTAGAGCCTCTTCCTCTGGAAGGAAGCTGAGAAGTTGGACCGTTGTTATGGCGATAGTGGAACCAGTCTTGCCAGGGTGTAACCATAACAACGACGGAACTCTCCTCTAGAATGCTGCTGTGTTTAAGACCCCTCCATACACACGCACAAACAGGCACACACGCACGCACAAACAGGCGCGCGTGCGCACACGCACACGCACACACACACACACACACACACACACACACACAGACTGACTGCCAGACAGAGATGTGGCCCACATCCAAACCAGAACGTCAAAACGTTTCTCTGACACACGAACCACAATTAAAACTTTATGATATAGTCTCTGTCAAACTTGCACTTTTTTTAAATGTGCTCTCCTGCTTCAAAGGATATGAGACTCTTTGTGCATATAAACTAGATGACAAGTCACTTCTTTGACACAACCCAAATTCACTTCTCCAAAACCAGAACCACGGGGGGTAAGCAGGCAAGTGCAGACGGAGCGAGAGATTGTTATCTTAGTTGGCTTTCGGAGATATTTCCCAGTTGCAATATTTTCAGGATGGAAAAGACTGTGTCTCAAACTGTGTGTTAACCAGTCCTAGTTACAGCCAGTAACCGTATGAACAGAGATTTTCCTTCTGTCTGAAGTTGAAAAGTAATGTCAGCAAATAATTTCTCAACAGCCTGGTCTCCTAAAAATTACCTCCCCATAAAAAAACACATTTGTTGAGAGCATTTTCCCCTGGCTTATCTAGACTAATAATAATAATGCAGTTTAGCTGGGAATGTACTTTTTGGGTGTATTGAGTGTTGTGAACTACGTAGCTGCTTGCTTGGTACATGAATTCTGAGCAGCATTGTCAGTGCGGTGCAAAATGCGGTGACTGATAAATTACCCCAATAATTAACGCTGATGGGACAACGGAATAGTGGTGCATAACTGACACGTGTATAGTGTGGTGTAATCCCCTTCCACAAGCCAAGATGGTGAGGGTGAGAAGAGTTCAGCATATACTCACAACAGCAAATGGAAATACAGAACTATGGGAACTGAGACACAGAGCTGGTGTTTAACACTCTGACTGTCATGTTCTTTACATGAGGGCCTCTGGAATAAGATCTAGAAGGAACATTTCTAGTCTACAGAGGCAGAAAGAGGAGCATGACACTGACTGATATGTTCAGACAGAGACATCAAAGTCTGAAGAGAATAAGAGAGGAGAGTAAAAGGAAAAAGACCCTCCCAGGGTCTGTGGGAGTGCCTGCTGCTATCAAAGCTCTGGAAAACAGCATGAGCAGAGTCCACAGCAGCAGCCCGAGCCAGAATAGAGAGGATGCTGAATGGCAGTTTCACTACCACACTGACATGACCCACATAAAGCAACACTATATACTGTACGATATAAGTAGGAAACTGCAGGGGTTATGTAAAACAGACAACTTCAGTCAACAAGATAAGTTGTGTTTTCAGCTCATGTGTGTAAATAATGTACTGCATGACATGGAGGAAAGTAATTAAGTGTATTGCTGAGAGGAAGTAAGCTCCTGAAGTCTTCTTGCTCTGCACATAATCCATTTGAGAGCTTTTTGTCTTCGCTTTCCTTCCCTGCTTGGCTGCTGCTCAATATGCAGCCTAATGTTACTGCAGGGCTGCTTCAGGATTCATTTCAGTTGTGCATCTGATGCACGACTCACTGTCAGTGGTGCACCATCACTGAATGAGGTAAGAAAACACAACACACAGTGCTATTGTTGATCGACTTGTTGCATCTCACGATGAACTTTCCGCCCACATTTGAAAACTCTGCAACCTCTCTAGCGTGGCTGACTGTCAGATGCACCAGAAGAGAAAGAAGACAGAGGAGCAGAGCCAAGGATCACCTCAATCACTGCGGGGCTGGGTGTGTTTCAGCACCATGGACAGCAGCCACCAGCTTCATCCTGCTTCATCCATAAGTGTTCTCACAATACAGCTTGAGGGAATGATGGACAGTATTTCTTCACTGGTGTGTTTTATGTGTACAATTTCATGTCATGATGAAGCACAAGTGCAAATTTTACAGGATGAATAATACATATTTAAGTCTGTTTTGTTTGCGTGGCCTGTTTGCATGCATGTGCACTAAATGCAGCTCCTCGTGCTCTGCATGGGAGAAAAATGCATGAGGCAGCTCAGTCAGGCATGGCTAACCTGAGTATTCAGAGCAGTGCCTGATTATAGCTTCTGAAAGTGACAGGATGATCTCACAGGCTTTCTTGAACTCTACTGAGGTCTTGATTCTATTCTTTATCTTTACGATTCTCACAAAATACAGTAACTTACAGTAACAGAAGCTAATAGTAGTGAGAAACTAGTGCACAGAAGAAGGAAGCAAACTAAACTGCAGTTACCACAAGCTGGCAAAGCTTAAATCAAAGTGCTGGTGTGTGACTGTTAGGAGTGTGTTGATGATTTCACCCTGTGTTTAGCAGCTGGAAACACAACATCACATCACCAGCTCAGTGGCTCTCTCAGGCTGTTTGTCTCTAATGCAACAAAAAAGTTGTCTTAACATTTTTATTTGTATTGTGAAGACAGAATTTCATTTTGCATTATGTTTGGCATTGTTGACGTCCATCACAGTCAGTGCCACAGCTACACAGTGGCCTAAATCCTTTCATCAGGGGCTGGTTTAATACATTGTATTAACATTATAGTCTATTGTAGCATTCAATAAAGTGTCAGCTGTTTCCACTGTAGAACACTGACCTGGTTAGATCCCAGCATCTGGGGAAACATGCTCATCCCAATTAGATGTTTTTTTTTCTCCTCTGAGAATAGCTTGTATTTTACACAAGCTGTATGATTAAAGCTATAAATCTGGGTCAGTAAACATTCTCACAGGGAAGATAAGTTGCTAAATGCTTCACTGGGATTGTTTTTTTCCCATTTGCAAAGCTCAAATCCAGTCATCTTCTAGTAATCAAGCAGGTCAAGGAATGTTTCAGCCACAAACTGCACCGCAGTTTAATTTGTAAAAACAGTCCCTGGCAGAAATAATCCTTGTCATTAAGATAAACCATAACGGATCCAGACAAAAAAGGCCCAGCTTTACCTGTTACATAGATTTAGATCAAAAGCTGAGGAGGCACTAAGATGATGAGAATACTCTCTGCATGGTGATGTAGTAGTGGGTTGACTAGCTCGTCTACCACATCCTCTAAACCAACTAACCCACCTGTCTGGGCTAAGATACTTAAGATCATAGCTATGGACCAATAACAATAAAAAGAGCAGACAGTGCACATAGTTTATCCTTTCAAACTACGTCTCTGTCAGTCCGTACACAAATCCATTCAGTCCAATGATCGATGAGCACATAACACACTGATTCCATTCAAATATCTCACAAATATTTTTTGTGTTGACAAACATGGTAGATGAAGTTGAAACGTTCATTTTAGTTTTTGCATTATATTGTCTTGATGTCATGTAGAAAAAGAAGAAAGTGTGGACAAAGTCATGAAGACACATTCAACAAACACAAATCAATGAGTTCCTCCATTTCTCAGGTCCATCTCTCGTCTACTTTATGCTTTATGTTTTGTCATGTTCTTCCCTCTTTAGTCAGCTTAGTTTCCAGCTGTCTATCATTCTTTCAGGGCTCAGGGTTTCCTGAAGTGTTTTATCCCCATGATGGTCTGGTGACCAATGCTGTGATAAGCTTTAACCCCACACGAGACCCACAGATGTTCAGTCAGGGTGAAATGAAAATGTCCCTGCCTCAGGGCTGGTTGATGCATGTTAATGGTTTTAATTTCACTTTAATTGTCACATTACAGCATTACTGCCCGTTACTCACATCACTGAGAGAGATGAGAGGATTACTGTGTAACTCAACACAGCATCCTCTAAAAACAGACTCAATTAGCAAAGAAGAATCTGTGTGATGTGTGCTTGTTAACTCTTTGCTTTGAGATGTGATCAAAAAGCCGAGCTAGCACCCAGAGGAAAAGAGGAGGCGGAGCGAAGAGGAGTAATGCGATGGGAGCAAAAAGCAATCATTTTGATTGGCTGTCACTTTCCATGGCGACGTGGATATTTCAGCCTTGAGAATTGTTCTCGCCTTAACCGTTTGGTTGTGGGGGAGTCATGGGAGAACAGGGAGAGACTGTTCAATTCCTCAGAGACACAACTCCTATTATGAAAGCACAAAATATGTCTTTAATGAAAAAAGGAAACAAAACCCAGGTTAGACTGAACAGTCAATTATTGAATAACAACATGGAAGCAGTGTGGAAGTAAACCCACCAACATTTTCCAGGCTTTTCTAAAGCTGACTCCAATCAAGGTAGAAAGAATCATCATCTTGTCATTATGTGATTTGTAACAAAGAGTATGCAGGATAGCTATTCACAGTATGGTGTTATATTTTGGACCAAGATTTCTGTATAGCCTCTATAATTTGTGAAACTGGTTCACTGGTATTGAGGGAGAGCGCTGCAGATGGCAGCTGCTATATCGTGCTATTGGGGCAAGCTGACAGCTAAATTAATGTCCACTAAAAGTGTTTGTTTATTCGTGACAGGCTCTGATTGTTATTATGAGTGTCCGACATTATGGAAAGAGTCTCGTTCACAGAGGAGTCTAGTCTGCAATCTGATGATGTGACGTTTTGTCGGAAGATAATGAAATAGAGCCATGGGTCAGTTTTTAATAATTAATGATGTCCATAAATATACCAAAGTCACCTTTAAAGGTGCATTGTCTAGGATTCAGTTACTTTGAGCAGTTACGTTGCATATTGCAGCCAATAGAGACTTTTAGTGTGCAGAACTACGAAGGCCAACACAAAAATATGAGGGTACTTCTCTAGTGTCAGTGTGCAGTTTGTTCATTCTGGGCTACTGTAGAAACATGGTGGCTGGCTCTGTGTGGATATAAGAGGCTCGTTCCAATGTAAACAAAAAAATCACTCTTATATATCAAGTGATTATACACTGACGAAAACAAACATGTTACTATTATATTTCATGTCTACTAGTTGATACTCCTAGTTGTTACATACTGGTCCTTTAATATTGTCCTGATCTCCCACAGGATCTCCCCAAATACAGGAAGTAAGAGAGAAATACAGATGAGTGTGAGCCCCGGCAGCAAAATGAAAAGCCAGTTATAAGGATAAACAGTTCAAGACAAAACAAAACAAAAAAAGAAATAAAAACAACAGACAAAAGAAAACAAAAGGTGCAGCGCTTGACATAAGAAGGACATCCTGTACACGTGTGTCACTGTGACCCAGTTTCCTGGAGAGATGTGGTGTGGCATGAGTGTCACATTTAAAGCTGTCCTGTCCATCGGTGTGTGCATGTATGTGTGTTTCCTCTGCCTCTGACCTGACCTGATCTGTGGCCCTCTTGTATCAACAAGCTCATCTGTTAGAAAATGTTCAAAAATCTGTTCATACTTTAGAATAACATTAGGAAGAAATTTGGTGGGAACAATTCCAGTCCACTAGTTTTGAATGTTCTCACGTTTTGATTTATGAGCCTGCATAACATATTTGAATGAAAAACAATAACTGTGGCTGGACCCTTTGGCAGGTGCATTTCATAGAGTGTGTTTGTGCTGTCTGTCTGCCTGTGTGTGTGTGTCTGTGTTATCTGTGAGTGTGAGAACTGAGTGCTATGCTGTGCAGCCCTGGGGGAGGTGAAGCTGCATTCAGGGACCTCTATGGGTGCCACAAAGCTGCATTCATCCAACTGAATAGCTTGTTTTCTACAACCAGGCACTAGTCATCCCAACTCTATTGGACGGCCTCTATGAGTTACCACTCTCCCTGCCTTGGTATGCACAGCCTGATCCAGCAGGAAACACAAACGGCTGGATTAACAAAAAAAAACAAAACACACTTACATGGAAACACTGAAGGGATATGTGACTCTCCAGTGTCCCCTTTTTTATTAATAGATCTCCTGTTTCCTTTCATATTTTGTGTACCTGCTTAGTCATTACTTCACATATTTCAAAAAAAAAAACAAATACTGTCGCTGTGAAGACAGAGAAGAGCCACACTTTGTATATAATATGATGGTGTTTTAATGTTGATTGAAAAGAATTGACTGCTTTCACTGAAAGATTCACAAATATATAGTGAACATGTGGGCGTCTCTATGATTATCCCATATGGGGATATTAAATGGCTGCTAGTTTTCATACAATGTTCCAGAGTGGATTTTTTTTTACAGCGTGACAAATCACCATCATGCTTCATGTGTGAACACTTACTCTTCACTGTGATATAGTCAGCGGAGGGCAATATTTATAGTTGCCTTCCCACACTGATGCGCTGTCTTTGTATCATGTCTGCCAGCATGAGCTGTGCAGCCTTGTAATCTGTGACGCAACTCTGATTTTGATGTTAAAAGACATGCAAGCAGAGTAAATCAAGAGACCTCAGCGTGCCGCCACAGCTGGAGTCGACTGAAGGTGTCAAGCAGCAGAAAAAGAAACACACACACACACACACACACACACACACACACACAGCCTCTAATTCAAATTCAGGTAATGTCTCTTTCCAATTAACAGAGTGCCCGAGTCATGATTCCCCCACATTGACTTCCTGTCAGCAGAGTCCCTACTCCCCTGTAGAGTTCAGAGCCTGATCGGTCACTTGGAAAGGCCCCGGCAGCTGTCAGTCGATATAGCACTGACTATCAAGGGGCACCACATCTGAAATCCTTATGCTAATGTTGTTGGACTGCAAGATAGGATTTTTACTAAATATGAGGTCTAAGATTGTGCCCAATAAAGAAGAAGAAGAAATAGAAGAAGTAGAAGAAGACGAAGAGGAATTCCATTTTTAATCCCTTATTACCTCTGCCAAGGAGGTTATGTTTTCACCGGTTTTCAACTTTTTAAGTTACTTTGCAAACCAACAAACCAACTAATAAACAAACAAACAAGCCCCAGTGAAAACATAACCTCCTTGGCGGCAGGGGTAACTTTAAATAAAATACTACTTTAAAAAAATAGCTACTACCACCCCCAAAAGTTTATTGCACTGGCCAGGAATCTAACCCAGGCCTCACCTGAGGCAGGCAAGAATTCTCCCACTGAACCACCAATGGATGTGATGCAGTTGGTCATGATGCATTTCACTACATGTTCGTCAATGAGGTTACAGTGTTGATGACCTGGACTCATTTGTCATGTTTTACCTGGCATTTCTTTCACATTATGAGCTTTGTATTGCATTACAGAGCTGGATTGCATTAGACTATAAAGATGTACCTAGTAACTTGATGCATACCTGGGATGCAACGATCAGACACTGGTCTAATAATCTGCAGATCAGGTGTCAGTCATCTTCATCTTTATCATGTCATTATAAAATTCTGTGCCTCCTCGATCATGAAGTCACAGTAATTTCTGACATTATAACAATGTGTACTGGATTAAAATTTGGGAATAAAAGGTCACCAGTATAAAATCGTTATCAGCACATAACCTAGGTTGGGGGATTGGGATTGGTGCAGCAGAAGGGTCATTTCCACGATTGAACTTTTTCCTCATTTTCATTAACAAGATCACCAAATCAAATGTGGACAAATCTAGAAACAACCAGCAGTGTGGCACCTGATGGTGAGAGTATAGAAAAGCACAAGCATACTTGTGCAAATTTTAGAAAATATAAGCTGCTGTGTGGCAACTAGGACTGTCTAAAATAACTGTGTTCAGCCACTGATACAAGAGAGGAGGGGTGGAGAGAGAGAGAGGATCATCACTAATGGCCCTTAAACCACCAGCTCTCATGTGAAAACATTCACTCTCATTATACTGCAGTATAAACCTGATGATCACTGCTGGAGAGTCACCTGCACTCTCCATTACCACAGACCTGACTCATGCTGTACACTGCTCTCTCCACAGTCAGCAGCTATTATTCACATATTATATATCCATATCTGGAGCTAGAAGCAAGAGCTGCAGACCTTTTTAATAAACACACATGCACAATCAGATTAGAAATGTTGAATACAAAATACAATAAACTACCAGTTAGTCACAGAAAGGCCTACATACGTCAAAGGGAGTATCTGAATATTGTAGACACAGCATAAAAACACCATAAAGTGTTATAAAGTCCCCACAGAGCTCCACAGACCTGGAGGTGTCCCTTTAGAAGTGTTACAGGGGGAGGACTGGCTGTTATCACAATTTACCGCAGAATAACAAGCAGCAGAATTAATCTAAATGGCCAAATGACAAAAACAGCAATGAATTATATCGTCTGTTGAGCTGCTCAGCTGGGTGTCACTGTCCCAGCGTCATATTCACAGGGAATGCAAAATAAACACACAGAAACCTAACTAATGAGCATACCAACATCATGGATCTACTCACCCACTCCTATTTTCTCGTCCTCCGTCGGCGTCCACATCTTGTCCCCGTGCGTAAAAAGCAAAAATCCCCAAGAAAGTATGTAATCACTCGATGCGTCGCCTCATGGAGATCCTGTTCCGAGGTTTCACCAGAGAGGGAGAGACGGAGGAGGAGGAGGAGGAGGACCGGAGAGGAAAAAGTTTACTTCAATTGTTCAGGATGATGGGAAGGCAAAAACAAGTCACTCTTCAGGTGTCGCGGTTATTTGTAATGATGAGCAAGTGATATGTGGAGTGACGCATGATGCAATGTGTGTGTTTCTGTTGGTGCAGCGACGGAAATCCTACTAAACAACACCAGGGATTACACATGCAGACACACCAGGTCCAAAAATGAGAAAATCACTGAAGTGTCCCCCGTCCAGTGTCCAGTGTGGCCCCAGCCTCGCCTCTTGCCTGCGGGGATCCCCTTCTCTCAGATCAGTGCAGCATCCTCAGCCTCTTGTGCTCCCTGCATCTCGCTCTTTTCTTCATTTACATCATATTTCTCCCTCGTTGTTGCTTGTTGCAACTGTCAAACTTGTTGTGAGCAAGATGAGGGTAAAATAAGTCCACTCCTGGTGGTGCTCGATGTCGGTATGAACAGACAGACAGGGCTGAGTCGTGCGCAGCAGCAGTATAAGAGATCAGGCCAATGGAGAGCCGACAGACAGAGAGAGAGACTCACGGCCAAGAGAGGCAGCTCATGTGTGGGGAGATTTGGTCCGCTGCGCCACCCGGTCATTAAAGGTTAGCATTGGTGCCATGACGCGCACGTACAGTGCAGTTAATCCTTTACGCACAGAAAGTGTGCGGGACAGACGCGTGCACTCACGGACGCACGAGAGGGGAAAACGCAAGACACACACTTTAGGAATACACAAGAAGCACACACAGAGCCCAGTGTATAATCAAACACACACACACACACATACATCCTTGGTGACTAAGGAAGTCATCATCCCTCCACAACATGATTTTCTGTCCTGAGACACGGAGTGATTTAAAGTCTGTGTGTAGAGACACGCGTGACATGTAATCTCTATTTGTTGTGCGTATTGCGCCACCGTGTGGGCATTATGGGCCAACGCATTGTACCATGGTGCTTTATTATTGTGCTGTTGGTTCAAGCAGTGGCGTGCATAGACGTTTTAAAGACGGGCAAAAAGAAAAAAAGGGCACAGACAGCGCGTTCTCACCACTGAATAAGGCACTTAAGCTCAGTGTGTTTTCTAGAGCACTTTAGCGCACATTTTTGTCCCCCAAGAGAACATTTTATCAAGTTTTAACCAGCCAAGAGAGCAATTTAGTGTCTTTTGCCAAACGGGCACTTTAGCATGCCTTTTTGTAGTGATGGACAAACAAAGCTTCATGAAGCACTTCTGATTTTTTTTAAAAAAGAAAAAGGCTAGTGTAATGGAAAATTACTAAATTTCCATTACATCAAGAGCACCATCTAGAGGAGTCAAAAAATACCACAAGTGCTTCATGAAGCTTCATTTGTCCATCACTACCTTTTTGCCTCCCAGCAGAGCACTTTAGCACACGTTTTTGCCTCCCAATGGGCGCCATAGTGCACATTTTTCAACAAGCGGGCCATGATTGCCCCTCCCCAGTTAACCACGGTGATTTCCAAGGAAACATTTTAGAGGCTGGTCATTATGAAAGATTTTTTTTTTTTCCGTAAATATAGTACAGTACAGGTTTTTTTTATATATATATATATATATATATATATGTTCCTGTACAAATTTAGGAAGAAGTATTATACCAGGTGGATTAGAAGTAAAACAAGAAAATGAATCTGCAAATATTTGACTGGGCTTCATCAATAGTGGTTCCTCTAAATGTGTATTAGATGTGCTTTAAAAGCATACAAAAAATAGAAATTCCAACATATCAATAAAAGTGGGTCTACTGCACTGAAAAACCAAACTTAATATCCACAGGATATTATGGATTATGATTATTGCAGAACATTTAATTCACAAAAACAGCTTAATCCACAATACAACATAATTTAGTTGTAGTTTAACAGTAACTTTTGAACTGTTAAAATGTTGCCAAAAACCTAATTTAGTCTGTAGTCTGAAATGCAGTAAAACAGAAGTAACGTTAGCTATGAAGTAGCAGGAAGCCAAAAAGGATACTCAAGCACTGCAAAGTGATCTTAAAATTATACTCTTAAAGCCCAAATAATGGAGTAAATGTCACATTTTACTTAACTGCAGTCCATCAGCGTCTGTAGGTTTGCAGGCTTTCAACATTTGTTTAGCAGAGGCTAGAAAAAACAACTGTTTTTCACTAGGCGGTGTTTTTTAGCTAGGCTAGTTAAAAAATAGCTAACATGAGCTAGCCAAGTCATTTCCATCAATGTAGTATAAACTGTATAGAAATAGACACAAGAAGCCAACTTAGTTTCACCTCAAGTGAGATGGAAAAGTATGAAGTGAAAGAAAACAGGAAACAAAGGCAAATATGTTGTTTCCTTCAGTTCATAAGGTGACAATGCTGAAGCTAATGTTAGCTTAACCTAGCTAACCTAACCCACATCCAGTGTTGTGCCAGTTGCTGAAAAATAGTAACCAGTAAGAGCTACTGGTTACTTCATTCAAAATGACTCAATTACTTTGTTGATTACTTAAACCAAAAAATAATGCCTTACTGTCACCAGTAACTTTTTAGTTACTCTTTTTTATAAGAACTTTCGATAATGGTTACAGAAGCATATTGCATTCACTTGATAACTTTTTTTTCTGAGTAATTTATTTTTGGGTTTGTTTTTCTGACTATTTTTCCCTGTTTTTCTGATTTTTTTTTTTTTTTTACTGTTTTTCATTGCAATTTTTTTCAACCCTGTTCTTCCAGGTACTTTTTTCAATCCTAAATTATTAACTAAAATTGAATGAATGAAATGGTTTTATTGTTTTGGTTTTCTGTTGTGTGTATTTACACTACGTTATATGAACATGAGCACACATGAATGGAAATTTTAGGTTTTATAACATGGCTGTAATCCATTCAGGCTTGCACTGATGATATTATACAAAGCAGCAGAATAATATGAAATAAAACTAATAAGCAGCTCTTATACTTTATCTCCTTCAATATTTCTGACTGTTTGCAAATCTATCATTTGTCATGTTAAATGATGTTTTATGACGTAATGACCTACCTCTGAATTGGTTCATTCACTATAGCCTTTAAAAGGGCTGTCTCATTCTAACCACATTAAACACATACACCTTAGTATTTGGTCTGGTCGAGGCCAGCTAGGAAGGAAGGCAGTGAGCTGATGACAGGCTGGAGGAGAAAATGACACAGAAAGGAAGAAACAGCAGGAGATGGAGAGCGAGGGATATTTCTAAAAGATAAGAATTCAGACACTATAGACAGACTTTAAGGCCTTTCATCATGACACAGAAGAGAAGCTCCTGAACTCTCAGTACTTTCATCATCACACGCCTACACAAGCAGATATATAGAAATAAGTAAGTGTGCTGAGGCTGTTATTAATGCAGGAACAGCCTGTTCTCTCCTGAACACTTTGGCGTTAGACAGTCAACACAGCAGCTGATGATGTACATGTCCATTTTTGTTTTTACACATTTGCATCTGGATGATATTTCAGACACTGTATCTTCACATATGCATTACTGTTAATATTCAGTTCATTCATTTACAATTCCATGAATGTATATTACTTTATTTTAATTACATTTACATGGTTTAGCACTGTGTTTTAACTTGGCATTATTTATGTTATTTATGCGTTATGTTCTCATTTTGCTTTTGTGTGATTTTCCTTTATACATATTTAATGAGCATTGCTGGAGGGAGCCTAAGATACAGATTCCCATTGCTAACTACTGCATCACTGTTCATTACTGTGTGTATGACAATAAAGAACATGAAACAAAAGCATCGACATGAAATTATAGAAACCTGTCGGAAACGAAGAAAATTGTTGAAAGGGTACGTTAGATGAATAATATAAATCACTATTATAACAGATGTGCGAACAGTGTATCACAGCGTGTGATAGGAGTGCTTCATGCGCTGGCATCAACTGTGCAGAAAATGTACAACACTGACCTCTAGTCACTGATTCAACTCACAACACACCAAAATCCTACATTATTGGATGCCCATTTGTTGTGTAGAGCTGAAAAATATACATGTTCATTCACAGAGAAATGTGGACTAGAAAAGAAGTATCTGACAGTGTGATTTCCCTGCTGCTGTGACCTAAAGAAGGAACATATTTCTTATATAACTCCTATGATGGTGACACAGTGGTACACATGCAGCAGCTTTATCTTCATGTAAAACACTGAGTCAATGCAGCATCACTATTACAAGACGAGGTGAGCACAAGAAGGCAGAAGCATCTTTTATTATTAAAGTAGAACTTGTAAACTGACTTGATATCTTGTTAACCATTTACAACAATTTAAACAGCTTTACAAACAATACAATCTATTATAAAACTGTAAAGTCCACAGCTCTGAAACGCTGCTGTGGCAGGAAACACTGATGTTTTGTGAAAATGTGTTATTACCTTACCTCTCTTACAATTGACTGGTTGACAGATTTTTGAAAACAAAGTTGTGTTTTTCTACCTGGATGCTGTTTTCCCAGGTTTTTGTGTGTAAGTCACTAATAAGGACAGCAATTCATCGAAATCATTATTATATTTCCCAGCCTATTTATTCAAAAGTTACAGCCGTGTTGACTTGTCCACCCCCAGAACAGCTATTAACAAAAAACAGAATTCATCACTCTCCAAACTGCTGTGGTGACCCAGGCTCTTCAGCACGTAACATATCATTAACAGAGCCTATAATAATAATAATGATATCAATAATAATAATAATAATAACAACAACAACTGCTGCATACTGGCTGTTCAGACTGTAGGATGGTGAAGGTCAAAGGTTGCTGCTCAATGCAGATTAGAAATGATCCAGAATGACTTTCCCTCCTCGTGTTTGGAACCTTGTAGCAGCAGATAATAAAATTATTTTTGGAATGATGTCACATATGTTGACAAATGCCCATGTGAAGTAACAATCACTGCATGATAGAATAAAATGGATCACAACGACATGTTTAACTGTATTTTTTTATCCTATTTAGAAGGATACTCTTAATCAGCTGCTAAAAACTCTGAGCTTAACTCAGAGCGCTGCAGAATTTTCTGTCCCCACAAAACTGAGGCTTTAAATGCATTTTACCACAAAACACACCAATAACTGACTAAGAAATCTGCTTTGTGTTGCGTCTGCCTGAAGGATCCAGTGGCTAAAACCATGAACCGATCACAGGGCTGGTGAAGTTAACTAAGTTAGCTAATTTGCCTGACTGTAACTCTACTAGCTGAATCACAGGAGAAGCTTGGACCGATTCAGCAAGGCTGGTTAATCTAATTTTATAAGCATGTTTGATTGTTAGTTATGAATGTGTTGTTAGTTTCCTTGATTTTTTTGAATGGAGTTCTGCTTCATGACCTGCCAGCACATCTCTGGCAACATATTTCAGCCAGTTTGTCAAGTAGAGTTACCGTCATGCAAGTTAACACGATCACGCTGATTAATCACGTTAACTTGCTAATTTCAACAGCCCTACTTGATAATAAAACATTTCTATTAACACATAATAACTATCCACCCTATAAAGATGAGCTAAAATAAATTAAAAAGTTAAAGTTAAGTTAAATTCAATTCATATAAATGTGTTTTGTTTGTTGAACTTTGTGGGGACACAATGTGTTTCAAGCTCATAGAAACGGTGGATTCCTCTATGACTTCTTGGCATGTTGATTTTTTATAAGAAGAACATAGAAGTTGGTATTTTATTATGTGCATGGAAACATTTCTCAGTTTCCATGCCACTGCTGTGACCCAACAGGGTGAAAAAAAACACCAGATCCAAGACCAGACACAGTGTTTGTTTTTCAAATCTTTATGGAACACGAAGACTTGACATTTTCCCTGAGTGTAAACTGTACTTGATGAGATGAGAAATTGTGCAGCTGTTATTGCTGTAAATGAGGAAAGTAAAACGTGTGTGTGGCTCTCACACTGTGCACTGCCTTTACGTGAATATTTGGCTTTTAGCTATAATCATTTTGGAATAAAACAAACAAAAAAAAACATCAGTATGTGGTTTAAACTGTTGAACAGTGGAAACAAGCTGACTGTACCTTCAGCACCCAGTCAAATCCTTAAGGAAGAGTGGCCAGTGGATAAAATTTCATTTCAATTTAGGGCTCTAATTTTTGTGAATTTTGGATTCAACCTGAATGATTTGTCGACAGGAAAACTCTAATTCTTCCTTGACATTGACAAATTTGCTTGGTGGTTTGGTAGCTCAGTAAATAAACCTGTGATCGATGGTGAGGTGAGAAAAGGGGAAAAAGTGTCTGATTGGAGCAGAGCTCCTCAGTCAGACAGACACCATAAATCCTTCTCACTCACAAATAGTTTCTCCTGCTGAAATGAGAGCGAGGTCAGTGAGAAGTCACTGTTGTCATCGGAGCCCTATGGGCTTTGGGAAACATTTATTGATCATCATACGTTGTCTCTTTAAAACTTAAATTATGTAGAGAAAATATGACAGACTGTTGTCCTCCCGGACATTGATGTGCATATCAGTGTATTCATAGTCCACTTGCCTGATTCAGGGAGAAATGTTGGGTTAAAAAAGGGGAAAAAAGTCCTTGTTGAGGTTCATGTTGTGAGCAGAGGAGCATCTTCTTCCAGGTCAGGAGAACCATCTGTCACTGATGGCCTGAAGGAGTTCAGACTCATCATCTGATTGTTCTGGGTAGACTGCAGCATCAGGACACACAACCATAGTCAATCAGACTGGCTCATCTGCTTCAATCACTGAACATAAACCATATTATACCGTACATTTGGGTCAGGCCTTTCATTAAACTGTTTACTTTAAAAAAAAGTAAACAGAGAAAGGAGGGAGCACTGTGTGTAACCAACAAGGTAAAGAAAACAAGCACACCCAATAACCTAGTGCAGGAAGAAGGAAAATAGTGTTTATGTTGTTTAGAGTGTGGTCTTATGAAAGAGATAATAATCACATCCATCCATTTTCTACTGCTTATCCCATCATAGGGTCATAGGGGACTAGAGCCTATCCCAGCTGTCTTAGGGTGAAAGGCAGGGTACACCCTGGACAAGTCTCCAGTTCATCACAGGACACAGAGACAGACAACCACTCACACTCACATTCACACCTACGGTCAGTTTAAATTAACCAATTAACATAATCCTCATGCATGTTTTTGGATGGTGGGAGGAAGGAGAAGGAGTACCAGAGAGAACCCACGCAGACATGAGGAGAACATGCAAACTCCACATAGAAAGACCCCGGGCCAGAATCAAATCATACCTTCTTGCTGTGAGGCAACAGTGCTAACCACTACACCACCGTGTTGCTCATAATAATCACATATGAATACATATTCAGACTTAATGACTGCTTTAAAAGTAGTGAGTCACCTTTGTCTCTGGATCTCCTGTTTTACTGTACCTATATACTGTATCTGAAGCCAAAATGCTCTGGTCCTCCATGTGTTTGGGAGGGCTTTAACAACTAACTTGTTTGTTAAGCTATACGTCTGTCTGAAGTCTAACAGATATTTTATTATGTATTTCTCAGTTTCACAATTAATTATTTAGTCTATGAAATATAACTCCAATAATTAATTGATTAGTGTCAAGCGATTAAATGAATCTGTTATACTATTCTGCTATTCGAGTTTTTTTTTCAGAGAATAAAAATCTTCTTAACTGTGAATATCCTCTGGTGTCTTTCCTCCTTGGGAAACACACATCCACATTTCCAACATAAAATAGAAACAAGTAACTAAGTAATGAAGGACAACTAGTAAAGTAATTGTTTCATCAGCTTCACCACAAATTAATAAAAAGTAGCGTCTTTGAGTTGCTTGATTGAATTTGCTCTCATCCATGATAAAGAAAAGCAGCAAATATTCTTGTCTGAAAAGAGAGCCATCACATGGGATAATTTTAGCCGAAGAAATGACAAAACAGGCTGGGAGTCAACAGCCGCAGCGTATCTAACAAATGAGTGAGCTACAGGAGCCATGCTGCTTTCAGAGTGTTTAAGAGTTGAGCTGATGCACCAACACTATGACTTACAATTGTCAGCTGAGTCCGATCCATCGTCACTTCTGTATGAGTGGTCAGAGTCTGCAGAGTCCTCATCGCTGTTGTCCTCATCACTGTTGCTGCTGAGAAGATTGGCAATCTGAGAGGAGGAGTTCATGAAAACATCAACGAGGATCCTTCACAAACCTGACACTGCAGAGACACGGCGAAAAGCACCTGCACAAGGTGCTGACCGCTAATCAATGTATGTGTTGTGAGGACCATTTGTTCAGCGTTAATGCTTGTGTGTTTTCTTTTCTTTATTATTTTAAAGTCACAGCGTGTTTCACATGGCTGGAAAAAAAGATGTTTCTTTTAAGCCAACTAGCTACACAGTACAAGATCAACATTAGAACAGAGAGAGGTAGAATTACAGTTTTAAGGACTGCAGAAATGACATGTTAACCAGCACATCAGATACCCCCTTCCCACCGGGGTGGTTCCAGGGCTGGTTCAGAGCCAGAGCCTGACTTAAAGGTATAGTAGGCGATGATTTTTAGAGACACATTTTGTTATGTTGGATAAAATGGTCCTTCCACCCTGATAGTCGTCAATTTAATATGTATTCAGAAAGAGAAGTGAATAGAATCTGTGGCAGCCACAGGACTATAAAAACTTTGACCAATTAATAGCCTCGGTCCGAGTGTGAAGTACGAATCAGATGCGTTCTCGTCTCGTCCTGCGCTCGCCTCCACTCTACCCTCCACTCTGCACAGGCACACGCATCGCTTCGCCGTGGCCGCAGGTATCGAGCACGCTCTTCTCTCGAAATACTTCGGTAGCTGGAGAATACCAGACCAGTTTACACTGGCAGAGAAAAAGCAGCCTAAAATACCGATTCCAGCGTTACCCGTGGCGGCTCGGCCGGCTGCACAGCCAAAGAAGAGAAAGACGGAGGCAGAAAAGACTGCACTGGTCGTAGCGCTGACTGGAGGAGGAGGAGCTTAGAGGGGGATTCGTAGCAGTGCATCTTTCAAATCTTGCTAGCTCTTCAACATCGCCAACTCCACCTTTAACACCAGTTCTTTGTGTTTCCACAGCCCAAGCACCGGCCCCTGGTGCTTAAAACTGGGGCCAGACAAGCACCAAGTCTTTGCTGGTCCAGAGTAAGCACCGATTATGTCAGGAGCTTGGGGCAGGATTATTGAGACCAGCAAGACCGGAGTAAATACTGCCGGGTTCAATCGCAAATTAAATGTATTGAAAGGATTCCCAGGATACACCAAAGTTTTGCACAGACTGTTGCTCACTGAAATCCAGATCAATAGTGTCCCACCAGTACTGTGATCATGGTTGTAATCAGGAAATAGCTGATCTCCGTCTCGCTGGCAGCCGCAGGTCGACAATTTCCTGATCTGTTTTCAGACAGAGCCGCTGCTCGAAGCGATTACGGTAACCAGTATCAGTTATATGGCATTACATTTGTGCCACATAACTGAGCTAACTGATGCAGATTTGAGCACAGAAATGTATTCTGTGCTTAGTAAATTTATTTTTGTACATACCATAATCACCGCTGAAGTGTCAGTGTTTCTCTTTTTCGTTCATTTGCTCGCTCAAAATCTGTCTTTGTTTGCTCAGGAATGTGGTACAAATATAACTCCCTGGACAAGTCTCCAGTTCATCACAGGACACATATAGACAGACAACCACTCACTCACATTCACACCTACGGTCAATTTAAATTAACCAATTAACCTAATCCCCATGTATGTTTTTGGATGGTGGGAGGAAGCCGGAGTACCAGAGAGAACCCACACAGACATGAGGAGAACATGCAAACTCCACACAGAAAGGCCCAGGATTCAAACCCGGTGCCTTCTTGCTGTGAGGCAACAGTGCTAACCACTACACCACCGTGCTGCCCCTCCTGGAAGCCATACTTTTCAAATATAAACTTTAACATGTAAAATATGTTAATTATGTTCAATTGCATTGTTTATTTTCCCCAAAATGAAACCAAGTGAAATCATATTCTCTTTTGTGTTTTTCGTCATTACACTCTTGTAATGTGCAGTAAACTGTACATTATTGCCAGATACTATGATTTCCAGTCTTCTGGGTGAGCAAAAAAAGGTCCAGACAGAAATGTTGAAAGGGTTTTTAGAGCTGTTACCTGTTCCACTGAGGGAGAGGCTGGTTCGCCCTCGTTTTGCGGGTCGGCGTTATTGGCCAGCTCCTCTAGGAGCGGGTCAGTGTCCATGTCATCATCATCGTCATCGTCATCATCATCTGTGTCTGAGGAATCATCGTCATCCTGGTCTTCATCATCCTGGAAGATCACAAATCACATGTCAAAGAAAATGAAAGAATGATTTGTCTCCTTAGAGATGCTCAACGTTACTTTCATTGTCATTTCATCTGTAACATCAGAATGTGCACCATTAACATGCATCTAAATGCACTGCATTTCTCGCTGTAGCTGCTTCACTTTTTACTGTCCATGTTGAATACCTGCTCTTCTTCATTATGGAAGTGTTAAGTTGTTATTAATTGGGGGGGCTGTGTTGGTGCTGTCCAGTGCTAAATGTTTTCACCTTACCACATAAAGAAACCTTTTGCCATTGCATTGTGGTCACATACTTAAGGAGTCACGCCCTTACTCTTAATCATGTTATTTATATTACCACTAGACACATGTACACTACTCTTCACTTTAATGGGGTAAAGCTGCTAAAATACACTTGTCATCTTATTGTTGTACTCTATGCCTGTGTTCTTTAGATTACGTTCAGCTTTATTTTCATTGCAAGTGTTGAACCGTTACTCACTGTAAACAAACATCAGACTAGTTCTGCTCACCTGATCATCATCATCTCCCTCTTCCGCCAGTTTCTGTCGTCCAACTTCGTATAGACGACACACCGTGTCCAAGCTCACAGTGTCCTGGTTCTACAGAGTCAAAGGGTAAGAGGACCAACAATGTTGGCACAGCTCAATTAGACTTAAAAAAATAAACAGAATCTGGAAATGGTATTTGAATGAAGATTTACTGCTTTCCTTTTTAAGGTCATTTGACTCGTGAAATTAATTATTACAAAAAAAAGACTGATGTTATAATTTCCAAAATTCACAACATTTTTATCTTGTGAAGTATTCTGCTCCGATCCATTTTCCCCCAGTTTTAGGGTGATGATGTCATTCAGACAAAGCTTTATCTGAATACCTCAGAGAGAAGTTAAAGTGGGTACCTCAATGACAGCCAGGTAGCAGTCTTTAGCGTCAGTGCACAGGTCAAAGATGTTCCTCTTTACGTCCACCGTGGCTTTAAACAAAAACACACACAGTGAGTTAATAAAACCAAGGAGAAATACTAGTACAAAAAACAGGATCAACTAATTGCCTCTGTGTTAATGATATGTACTATAGTTGACCAATGAGATTTCAGTAGGAAATAAACAGGAAGTGCAGCCTACTAATGGGCTTGTAGTCTGTAGCGTCAAATGTTCTGAAGGATGAACCAAAGGGACTCTTCATCTGTTGGTCCATAGCATCATCCTCATCATCAGCTTGCAGCATCGCTGTATGCAAATGTGTGGGAGGGACAGTAGACAATGTCAGTAACATGTGAGACAGACATGCTGTCCAGACAGTACGTTGTTGACATTCTCTGTCTCATACCTCCATACATAATGGTGGCATTGCTGTTGAAGACCAGTCTGCACTGGTCCAGGGCAGGGACAGTGTGCAGGAGGTGGAAGGTCCTCAGGTCCCACTGACAGCTGCTGTCAAGGCTCACAACGACAGAACGGTGCACATACAGACTGACTAGACATACTGCCTCAACCTCTTTATGCTGTTAAACTCATAATATCTTTAACCAAATCTTCTGACCATGATAAAGGGATAGTCTGGGTAGGTTGTATGAGGTGCTTATCGAAAGGCAGTCTATCAGCCATAGTGGATGGTGGTCACCACAGTCAAAGCCACCAGACTCTTTTCATAAGAACTTTAAGTTTGCATGTCCACCACTGCCTAACTAACTACCGTCCCACAATAACACAAGTAATCTCACCCAAACAAAAACTCCCATGTTCTGCAAGGTTTTTGTCAATAGATTCTGGTGGCTTTGATGGGAGCATAGGTAAAGGCTTCAATCCCCTGTCTGAGAGGGCTGTCTGACAGCAAATTAAAATAGTGATATCTTATAATATAGTGTATCATTAACCGGTATTGATTTATTTAGGTGTCTAAAAACACCTCTGTCTGTTTCTCTCAAGTGGGGCATACTTATGGAGCAGTACCTCATCAATCCACTAACACAGCCAAGAATAGTTGGAAGTGTTCAGTTCTGATGTGGTTTCAGCCATTTAGCATTATATGTATTTAAAAAGGTCAACACGGCTACAAAAAGAGGCTCATTAGGTGAAGACAGGCGAGTATAAAAACCACCAGGATCAGAGGATACAACCTCAGTGTTGATGATGACCTCCATGCCGTTGGGATGGAAAACGCCACTGATGTTCATGTTGAATTTGTCAAACTTGTGGATGGCCTGTGATGCCCGCACGTCCCACAGCACGCCGTCATTTAGCACCAGGTCGTCGGTAGGGTTGAACGTGGCACAGTTCCTTTTGTAATTATTGGCCAGGGCAGGGTCGTGCAGAGTCAGTGTCTTCTGACCCGTCTGGATGTCGTAGATCTGCAGCACAACCATAGAGAGGACATGGAAACATAACACTGAATATTTAAACAGCGTCATTTTAAAAGTCAAATTTAATGCTTTTTAAGATGTTTTAATCTGAACAAACAACCTGAACAAATATAATTTAAGACTCCCAAATGTCATAACATTTTCTTTGGTGGAAAATACTCAATTTATATTCTCCTGCATTGGAAATCAAAGTTTAAGGTTTCCCATTTGTTACCAATAATCTTTTCAATTTTGTTCCATTATGTGTGCTAATCGTCTCCAATGTGCTTATATTCTGATCCAGTCAAATGAATATGTGCATTTAACTATGTATATATCTGTTACCTTTTTAGATTCGTATGTACACTCAACAAAAATATAAACGCAACACTTTTGTTTTTGCTCCAATTTTTTATGAGATGAACTCAAAGATTCTCCCCGTGTCTGTGTGGGTTCTCTCTGGTACTCCGGCTTCCTCCCACCATCCAAAAACCTACATGGGGATTAGGTTAATTGGCTAATTTAAAAGTGACTGTAGGTGTGAATGTGAGTGTGAGTGGTTGTCTGTCTCTATGTGTCCTGTGATGAACTGGAGACTTGTCCAGGATGTACCCTGCCTTTCATCCTAAGACAGCTGGGATAGACTCCAGCCCTCCCGCGACCCTATGAGGATAAGTGGTAGATAATGGATGGATGGATGGATGAAGTCAAAGATCTAAAATGTTTTCCACATAGACAATATCACCATATCTCTCAAATATTGTTCACAATATGGGGACTCAGAAAACCAGTCAGTATCTGGTGTGACCACCATTTGCCTCATGCAGTGCAACACATCTCCCTCGCATAGAGTTGATCAGGTTGTCGATTGTGGCATTGTGGGTTGTGGGTGACATGTCCGGTGAGTATGCTGGCCATGCAAGAACTGGGACGTTTTCAGCTTCCACGAATTGTGTACAGATCCTTGCAACATGGGGCCGTGCATTATCCTGCTGCAACATGAGGTGATGTTCTTGGATGTATGGCACAACAATGGGCCTCAGGATCTCGTCACAGTATCTCTGTGCATTCAATATGCCATCAATAAAATGCACCTGTGTTCTTCGTCCATAACAGATGCCTGCCCATACCATAACCCCACCGCCACCACGGGCCACTCGATCCACAACATCGATTCACCCACACCACACCACACACGCTGTCTGCCATCTGCCCTGAACAGTGTAAACCGGGATTCATCCATGAAGAGAACACCTCTCCAACGTGCCAGATGCCATAGAATGTGAGCAATTGCCCACTCAAGTCGGTTACGACGACGAACTGGAGTCAGGTTGAGACGCCGATGAGGACGACGAGCATGCAGATGAGCTTCCCTGAGACGGTTTCTGACAGTCTGTGCAGAACTTCTTTGGTTATGCAAACTAGGGATGCACATGGTTAACCGTTTAACCGTTAACCGATAACAGTAACTCTAACCGATTAATACTAACGGTCAATTTTGTTTTTAAGCTACCTAATTCAATCAACTCATGGGGGCATGTCGACAGGTGCAACACATGCCATCACGTGCTTTCCATCACAGCCCACTTTACAGCGAAGATGAAGAGAGCAAAAAGGAGTTCTGTGTGGGACAATTTCGACCAGAACTCCTGAAACGGGAAATATAATATGTCTAGTACACGGGCTAGTGTGAAACATGTTAGAATCATGTCTGAATCTCAGGGATCACTGACTGTAAGCAGAAACACAGTGTCAGTGACCTGTCACAGCAGCCAGCTGGAGCGCAGCTCTCCATTGAGCCCGTGTGTCTCCATGCACGCTGGCATCATATGCAACATTAATATTACAGATATCAATGACGGCTCTGCAGATGACACCTGAAGTCACTGACTAATTCCAGTCTCCTTCGTGTTGTACAGTAGGGGAGGGTGTGTATCCTTGTATGCAATTACGCACAAAACTCACATTACATTGAATATTATTTTTTTATCTCCAGACACGTCGCGGGTCGTCCAGGTTTACAGTAAAATTGTTCGGAATGAAGCCGCATCATCCAGATAAACATTGAGCTCCATCAGAACTGTTTAAAAATCAGATTTCAGAAGCTCAAACTTTATTTTGGAAATGAAGCAGAACACACAATTAAAGAAATCACCAGCGCGCTCACTCTCGACATAATTTAAAAAGCAATAGCAGACGATTGAAGCCTACACTACTGTTAATTATATCTAAAGCTTGTAGCTTTTTTTTTTTACATTTTAGATGAGTAATCTAACTATTTGCCGTCATTGTAAATCTGCAGTTCAGCACCGGACAGTGCCGAGTCAGTGACTCTCTGATTCCAACCTTTCCTTACATGGAAAGCCTTGTCGGAATGGTGGGACGTTTGTGTGTCGGAATAGCGGTATTTCGGGATGGTGGTATGTCTAAATGGTGGTATGTCGGAATGGCAGCATGTCGGAATGGCAGCATGGAAGGGCATTTAAATCTTATCGGTTAACGGTTATTAATCGTTAAAGGGCGTTGGTTAACGGTCATAAAAAAAATCCAAAATGTGCATCCCTAATGCAAACCGATTGTTTCAGCAGCTGTCCGAGTGGCTGGTCTCAGACGATCTTGGAGGTGAACATGCTGGATGTGGAGGTCCTGGGCTGATGTGGTTACACGTGGTCTGCGGTTGTGAGGCTGGTTGGATGTACTGCCAAATTCTCTGAAACGCCTCTGGAGACAGCTTATGGTAGAGAAATGAACATTCAATACACGAGCAACAGCTCTGGTTGACATTCCTGCTGTCAGCATGCCAATTGCACGCTCCCTTGAATCTTGTGACACCTGTGGCATTGTGCTGTGTGATAAAACTGCACCTTTCAGAGTGGCCTTTTATTGTGGGCAGTCTAAGGCACACCTGTGCACTAATCATGGTGTCTAATCAGCATCTTGATATGGCACACCTGTGAGGTGGGATGGATTATCTCAGCAAAGGAGAAGTGCTCAATATCACAGATTTAGACTGGTTTGTAAACAATATTTGAGAGAAATGGTGATATTGTGTATGTGTAAAACGTTTCAGATCTTTGAGTTCATCTCATAAAAAATGGGAGCAAAAACAAAAGTGTTGCATTTATATTTTTGTTGAGTGTATAAGATGTATGTATGGTCTTGGTGCATGGGAAATAAGGGCTTGACAGGGTGGAAGGGGTTCATCTTCATATTGTGCTTTCACTGTTAGTAAATGATGTTTGAAGGAAAAAGGAAAAAAACAATAAAAAAAAATGTGAAAGAACATTTTGTTCCATTATGACGCAGAACAGAGCCAACGTAAAATACATAAGTTGCGTTGAACAACACACTGCATTGCTTGTAAGAACCATACAGAATAACAAAATAACACTTAAAGTACTCTCCATTGTAAATAAGGTCAATAATGAGCTGCTGCTTTCCTCATTTCTGATACGACTTGACACCTTTGAGCCCCATAGTCCCTAATCAAAAAGGTTCCCCCCCCCGCAGAAAGCCACAGACCACCACAGAAAGAAAAAGTCTTTATAGTGTCGTCAAGGCACGCAGCCTGGCATCGCTGACGTACTGTAACACTGCTTTCAGTCGCGGAGCCTCTCATTTACTACACCGTCTTTGTACTAATTTAATCAAACAAATACACACTATTGGACATTTTACTGTGGGTCACTGTGTTTTTCCATAGGCATTAAACATACCGTCTGAAAATTTAATACCTACAGCAAATTTAAGGTAAATTTAAGACATTTTAAGACCTTAATTACTTGGATTTTAATTTAAGTCATTTTAAGACTTTTTATGGAACCTTGGGATCCCTGTTAAAAAGGTACATTAACTTTTCTACATTTCATTGTCTATAAAATGTTATAGATTTTGTTGAGTAGTATTTTCAAATCAAGAGAAATTCCTAATATTAAACAATGTAATGATGTGTCTGTGTAAGTTCTCAGCCATCCAGGTCAAGGTAAATCGAAAAGAGCAAAAAAGAGTCAACTGGACTTGCTTAAGGTTATGTTATGTAATGGTGTGTTTCAATTGATCACCTAACAGTAGTGTAGAACGACAGTTTATGCAGTCTTAAGCCACATTTTTATGATTCACTATTTAATAGATATTTATCACGTCATCAAACGTCTGGGTCTTAAGTTATCAGACATTCCTGTGTCTGCAAAAAAAAGCCTCAGAGAAAGAGTGAATGTTAATGTGAAACTGTTTTCTTCAGTGATTTACAGGTGTCTTTGTTCTGGAAAGGGACAGTTTGGGTATGTCCACTGGTTACTAACATGGAATAATGTGATGCTAGAGAGCACCAAAACGGGGAAAAAAGGCTTTCTTTCAGTGCCATTGAGTATTTCTGGGTAACATACGTGAGCATCCTGGTCCTCAGTGCCGATGACTCTGTCCTGAGAGTGCTTACTGAACTCCACGTAATGGTCGTTCACAAACGAGTTCCTGGGGCAAGAAGCAAACACTTCAGTCACCAACACATCTAGAGAAACAATGGACTGCACGGTGCTGAGCAAAGTTAACACTGTGAATGAGAGTGTGAGTTTTACTTCAAGCTAAAGACACCATCCATACTCCAGAGAGCAGACAGGGGGACACTCCAAGAAGCAGAGGTGAGCACCAATTTCCCATCCTGAGAAACAAACATATTTCTATTTCATTAATTTAAATGAGGTCATCTGACAAAGACAAACATTACTGAACATTCTTCCAGCCTGTCGACCAACAAATACAAACCCTGGAAGGTTCGAGGTGTGTGATGGCCGATGAGTGGCAGGTATAGTTGGCCTCCTCCTCTCCAGAGAAAACGTTGTAAAATTTGAGGTGACCGGAGCAGGTTCCCAGCATCAGGAAACGCTCGCGGGCTGAAAAGGCACAGCAGGTAAAACCACTCTCGTCCCCGTCGCCCTCGTGGAACACTGACATTGGACGAAACCTAAGCAGACCACACAGCAGTAGACATATGGTAAAAGGGACAATCAGCAGAAAAAGCAGGTACCGGATCAGTGTGCACTCGTTACCTGCTAAATATCAGGTGTCTATCCAGACACGCTCTGTCTACACCTCCATATTTCAGGTACAGCATCCGGCTCCCCAGGCGGGCAGTGAAGTTGGGTGATGCCTGACGCCTCTGCTTGGGCTCTGGGCAGCGGTGGGGGGTGAAAAGAGAAAAGGGGGGGCAGGTGGTGACAGGGTTGGGGCATCGGGCATGTTGTTCCCTTAGGTACTCTGTGATGATGCTGTCCAGAGTCGGGGGGGTAGGAAGGTGGCGCTCCAGCTGCTTCTTCATAGCTGGAGTCTGGTCAAGAGAAGAAAAGATGGTATATTTCATTAATCTGTGTCAAAGGGGAAATTTTTTACACACATCTGAATAGACACACTTCAAGCACATGCACTGAATGCAGAGATATCACAGTGAGGGGGCTGCTGCTGGAGATTTGGGGTCTTGCTCAAGAGCACCTCAGCAGCAGTGTCCTGGAGGAGGAGCTGGCTCTTCTCCAGCAACCAGACCATATCTGGTTGGTGTGGTGGAGAGACAGCAGACAGCTTTGTTGCTTCTCTTCATCCCCTTGCACTTTTCCTCCATACATTTCAAATGTATTAACTGTTCTTACGTGGAGTGTCTATGTATTTTTTTCACTGTTGTTACTCTGTACACAGACCTCTATTGCACTGACCATCCTAAAGAGGGATCCCTCCTCTGTTGCTCTGTTGATTCTGTGTTGACTTGGCCAGAGCCAGACCCATTTTGATTGCTGCAGGTATGCCACTAGAATCGGTTTTGTGACCTACAGCATCATGAAGCCAATAAAACCCACTGAATGCAAACAGTGGTCAGATGTCAAGTAGAACAGTGGTGGGACTGACCCACAGACAGCATGTGATGCAGCTGAGGTGGGGTTGTGTGAGGTACAGTGTATTACCTATGATGAGAGTTGCTGGTCTACCGCTGCCTGGATCAGTTAGTTTGTGCTTTTGTGTGAACAGAAACTTTTATGTTCCTAGAGGTAAAATGGGGGTCTGGGGCTTTAAAGGGGTACTAAATCTAGCATCTGAGGATGATTCATTCAGACCTGAGGCAAAAACCAGGTGTGGGAAGAGTTTGGTCAGGCCATGGAAAATGACCTCCGGATGGCTTCGAGGAAATTCTGGTCCACCATCCGGCATCTCAGGAGGGGGAAGCAGTGCGCCATCAACACTGTATATAGTTGGGATGGAGCACTGCTGACCTCATCTCGGAAAGTTGTGAGTCAAGAGAATACTTTGATGACCTCAATTCCACCTACATGCCTTCCAATGATGAAGCAGAGTCTGGGGACCCCAAGGTGGGCTCTCCTATCTCTGAGGTTGAGGTCACCGAGGTGGCTAAAAAGCTCCTCAGTGGTAGGGCCCCGGGGGTGGATGAGATCCGCCCAGAGTTCCTAAAGACTCTGGATGCTGTGGGAATGTCATGGCTGACACGTCTCTGCAACACTGCATGGACATCGAGGACAGTGCCTCTGGACTGGCAGAGCAGGGTGGTGGTCCCCCCTTCTTTAAAAAGGGAAGGAGGGTGTGTTCCAACTTATAGGGGGATCACACTCCTCAGACTCTCTGGGAAGGTTTATTCAGGGGTTCTGTAGAGGGGAAGAGGAGGAGCAATGTGGTTTTCATCCTGGCCATGGAACAGTGGACCATCTCTACATCCTCGGCAGGGTCCTGGAGGGTGCATGGGAGTTTGCCCAACCAGTCTGCATGTGTTTTGTGGACTTCGAACGCGTTCTAACACATCCCTCGGGGAGTCCTGTGGGGGGTGCTCCATGAGTATGTGGTACCAGACCCCTTGATACGGGCTTTTCGGTGTCAGAGTTTGGTCTGCATTGCTGACAGTAAGTTGGATTTGTTTCCAGTGAGGGTTGGACTTCCTTAAGTTAATAACTTTCATGACAGAATTTCTAGGCACAGCCGAGGCGTTGAGGGGGTCCAGTTTGGTGGCCTCGCCATCACATCTATGCTTTTTTCAGACGATGTGGTTCTGTTGGCTTCATCAAGCCGTGATCTACAACTCTCACTGGAGTGGTTCGCAGCTTTGACTCTGAACTTCGTTATTCGAATATTTACAAAAATAAAGATATTCAAAGGAATATTAGGCAGCCCTAAATATCTGAACCTGTTTTGGGCATTTGATTTTGGAAATGCGTTTGCTTGTCAACGTGGTTTTCAATTTAGATTCCGCGGCTGAACCGCGAGCTCATTAGCAAGGCTATTATTATCTGGGCTCCTGTGGGTGACGTTAGCGTCCTGGTTAGCCCCTATTTTGCATACCAGAACAATGGCCGTGACAATACCTACAACGACTACGCATGAGGAGTTTGAAATCTACACTCCAGACCATCTGAGCAAGCAACGCGTGACGCTACTTTGGGTTCCCAAAGGAACAGGGAAAAATCATGACTAAGGACAAAGTAAAATGTAAAATATGTAGGACCAAACTCACATACCACGGGACAACCAGCAACTTGAGGTCCCACCTGTCAACACTACATCCTGGTAAGCTGAAAGAGGAGGAGGGGGAGGGATCGGGGGCGAGGCAGGCCAGAAACAACTCTGTGCTATCTCCTTCGCGAGGCCTCCCATATGCCCGTCAAAACAGAGCAACAGATTTGCTGACACGGTTCATTTGAGAAGATATGAGGCCAATTAATGCGATATATGGGGTTTCAAGCTTTTGCCCACAAACTAATTTGATGCCAATATAGGTCTTACTGAAGGCATTTGATGGTCAAAATATTATTAATAAATATTCAAATACAATCAAATATTAATATTAAGAAACAAACAAACTTCAAATATGATTTTTGGCCAAAAGTCAAAGCCCTAGTGTGAAGAGGTTGGGATGGGAATCAGCACCTCCAAATCTGAGGCCATGGTCTTCAGTCAGAAAAGGGTGGAGTGCTCTCTCCAGGTCGGGGATGAGATCCTGCCCTAAGTGGAGGAGTTTAAGTATCTCGGGTCTTGTTCACGAGTGAGGGAAGAATGGAGTAGGGAATGGACAAGTGGATTGGTGCAGCTTCTGCAGTGATGGGGACGCTGTATCGGTCCGTCAGGGAGCTCCCTCCAGGAGGGGCTCAGAGTAGAGCCGCTGCTCCTCCACACTGAGAGGAGCCAGATGAGGTGGCTTGGGCATCTGGTCAGGATGCTTCCTGGAAGCCTCCCTGGGGAGGTGTACCGAGCACATCCCACTGGCATGAGACCCCGGGGACGACCCAGGACACACTGGAGAGACCTCGGGATCCCTCCAGAAGAGCTGGACGAAAGCTTAAGCAGGCTTCCCTGCTTAAGCTGCTGCCCCCGTGACCTGACCCTAGATTTATTTTTTCCATGAGGCACTCACTTTACCAGGTGAGAAAGCTGAGCGCCCCCATTTAACTTCTAACAGTTAACATCAACCAGAAAAGAGGAATGCAGGAAAAACAGAAAAACTGGAACAAGAGTAAGTCTGCCATTTTTGCCTGATAAATAATGTGATTATAAACAGCAGCTGTTGATTAAAAGTGTGTCAATCCACTAACTGATTAATGGTCTCAGGTAGCCTGGGCCCGCCCATACTTCCTGTGACGCTTTGAAGTCGCGATAGCCAGGCTAGGTTTCAGCTTTAACAAATACATAAAAAAGAAAACACAGTGCATCACTGACCTGTATGAAAGCACCATGGTCAGACTTCTGTTTCAGTGTGCGAAGTTTTTTTCCTGAGTTGCAATGAGCCACTGGGCGCTCCCGTGAGAACAATATCCGACCAACCAGATGGGAGCTCTGCCCATGAGATGCGGGATGAGGAGGAAGGAGGGTAGAAGTAGATGAAGAGGAGCATGAGGGGTGAGAGTTGATAAAGGAACGAGAGGAGGAGGGAGTGGAGCAGGAGGCTACAGTGACTGATGACACAGGAGAACCTCCAACATGGCCGGCGATGCGAGTTGTGATCACACCAGCTGACCGGCAAGTCCTGGGAATGATTGAGCAGGAGGAAGGGGGAGGGGTGACACAGGAGGAAGAGCTGGAGCAGAGGGCTCCTATAGACAGATTAGCCTCTTTCATGAGTGTGTTCGCTGTGTCATGTAGCCCTTTAGCCACAAGATGGTTTCTGATCAGCACTAAGAGTTCCCTCTCTGAGAAGGTGATCCGTGACTGGGCAACCACATTGGCCCTTTGCAGACGAGCCAGTGACACGTCGGTGCCCATGAGTAGAGGCTTGCCCGACACCCGCTCAGTCAGCTCAGCAGCATACCGGCAGAAACGGACATGCTCGCTTCGTTTGTCCTGCAGCACTGGTTCCTTCATCAGCTGGGGAGGTCAAAAAAGACAATACCTTAGTATTTATAGGTGATGAAAGTCTGATATTATAGTTATTGCTTTCTGAGGCAATCATCTGATAATTAGAGCAACAAATCCAAAGAGATGGACCAAGGACAAAAGATCACTTCTTTTGCCTTCTCTGCAGTTATTCATTTAGCTTACACACCAGTATGTCTGTCACAAAATCTATCTGATCTGGTCCACACCTGTTGAATGTGACTGCTGGTGAAGAGCGGCAGCTTGCTGATGATCTGTCTGATTGCTGAGCTGCGAGAGAGACCAACCAGAGCCTTGCACGCCAGAGTTCGGATCAGGTCTGCATCTGTGATGGGCATCTTCACTGACAGGAGAGACAGGAGCACCTGGAGGAGACAGACAGTGCTGGAATGGGATGTTGGGATGTTTTATTAATTCATTCTTGGAGAATATAGACCTTCACCTCTTACCTTAATGCCATTGTTGTTCTGCACCATTTGCCACATGTGGGCCAGTACTCGGTTGTGGGGAGCAGGGGGCTGTTGAGGGTGGAGGGAGGGCCTGAGGGGGGTGACAGCAAAAGCACCCACAGTGTTCAGGCTTTGGTCTGGAGCGCACACACAGTTTATTATCACCTGGAATGAGAAAGGGAGAAGATGAGAGATAGATGGAGTTAAGTTGGCAGAAAAAAAACAGAAAGACTGCATTGGACTGATGCACAGCGATACTTGCCCTTAGAGGCTATATATGGAGTTAAAATGATGCGTAAATTTCACAAGCACAAAAAACTCACGCCCAAGACTCACAACTCAGTGTGATTTGCAAATACAAAACATCATTCACTAACCAATGCATTTTGTTTTGCAAACAAGAAACATACCTATCAAACAAATACATCATGCTTCGGCATGATTCACACATACAAAAAATATCCTTTATGTACAAAAACAGAACAACTTTTAAAAGGTACAATATGTAAAAAGTGTATTAAAATTAATCATCAAATGGCCCTGATATGTCACCAGACATTAAGAAATCATGTTCATTTCAAATACTTATTTCACTGACAACAGTAGTCAGGATATTCTCATCTAAAAAGCCAAGTTGCAGCCCTCAACTGATGTTGATGTTGTCATGTTGTGTTTTGGTCTGATGCTCCACCCTCCACCTATCTCCCAATCACCAAGTCAGTGTGTCAGCATCCAGGTTGCCAGCTCTGCTCTAGTTACCACAGCTGCTCCGTTCACTTTACCCCAGCCCTCCACAGCTCTCCTCCGACACATTTTACTCCTTTGAAGTGTCCATGGTGATGCCCAAGGTGGCTGCTTTTCATTCACTGTAACACTTTCTGTTCCTGTGGGATCCTGCAGCCGAGCTGGCAACCTCTAGTGAGGGGAGACACCACTCTACAGTAACCTGAAAGTGATTGCAGTACCAGTTTTGGCCACCATCCTACATACGGTTCCTGTAAGTACATTAAAAACATTCAAGTACAAAACAACAATTCTATAACTACAAAAAAAGTCACATGCCTTTTGGTGCTCATTTGACTTGTTAAACTAGTTTCTAATCTGCAAAACAAAATGCATTAGTTTCTGAATGATGTTTTGTATCTGCATACCACACTTTGGTTGTGAATCACTGGGCGATAGTAAAACATGTTTTGTGTGATTTTAACTCCATAATTATTCCGCTAAATGCTAACAAGATGATGTTTGGCAGGTAAACTACATCAACATCTCAATTTAGAGTGATAGCATGCTAACATTTGTTAATTTTCAGGACACAAAATAGATCTGAGGCTGACAGGAATGTTCTGAAGGTATCTGATCACAAAACAAAGTATTGGACACATTGAAATGTTGACCTGATGTTGGTACTAGAGGAAAAGTCAGAGGATCACCAGAAGTTACAATCCAGCCAACAGTCTTCAAGACATGTAACCAAAAAATAAAACTGCAGAAGCACTAGAGGAAAAGCCAGAGGATCAGCAAAGTCAGTACAAGTCACCTCCTGAGAATCATGAATGTTTCAACAACATTTCGTGGCAATTCATGCAACATTTAAGGTGTTGCTTGTGTGGCTAAAAACAGTCATCTGCTTACTTGTAGTGCAGACTTCTGGATCTCAGCATCGTTGACAAACACCTCGCCCTCAACAACACCCAGAATGATGCTCATACCTGCAGCAGATAAAGAGTCACATCAATACACAACCAAAAAAAAGAGATTCACAGGCTGGTACTCTGAGGGGACTTGAGAGTTGTACTGACCCACAGTGGAGACAGCAGACCTTGTTTCATCCTGAACTTCTACAGTGTCCGCAAGCACCAGCTGGACCTTGGGAACCACCATCAGGATGGCGAGGATGTCCAAGGCATAACGCACTGTGTCACTCCTGGACAGAAAGAAGGAGAAAGTGAATATTGTGTGTTATACATGAAGTCAACGGGGGTATTCCTTCCTAATATTTCTTGCATTAACCTTACAGGAATAGTCTAGGCGCTCTTATGAGGTACCTCACTATGGTCAGTTATTACCTGCAGTAGATAAGGTCAGCACACCCCCAATTTAGACAAACAGAGTTACAGCACAGGAGCAAAGCAATACACTGCTGTTGACATATTTCTGACATCTATATCAGTGTAAGTGTGCCCTACATTTAGAATACTGTCACAGCATTATTGTGCAACATTGGCAAATCTGAAACTCAAAAACCAACCAATTGATGCACCAGCAACATGTTTTGTGAGGTACAAGTACTGCTGAAGAGAGCATAAATGATGTCTTCAGATCTGTCAGTGAGGTAAAGCAGTGAAAATATTCTAAATATAGTGTCCACTAAACCTGATGTTTTGCTGCTGCTCCCGCTCGCAGCAGTAACTCCTGCCTGTTTCTCTAAAGTGGGGGCGTGCAGGCATCATCTACTATAGGTTATCCACTAACTGTGGAGAAAGACCTCATACAAGCACACTACTGTACTTGTGTGTGCACCTTTACCTGCCGTAGTAAGTCCTCCAGTCACAGGCTGCAGATATGAGCTGAAGCATTAGAGGGACACAGGACAACTTGTAGAAAGCCTCCACTGGTTCCCAGTGCAGCTGAGGAGGTCCACACTCAATGAGAAACTCCATCATCTCAATGATCTGCTCTCTGGTATATGTGTAAGCCTGGGCATCCACACGCATTTACAGCATGGAAAGTGAGAAGATGAATACGCTTTATTAGGTTTATCAGTTCCTTACTGAAATGACTGTTCAAAGAGGATAATGAAAAATACACCAAATACCTTATAAAAGGGCTGCTGGGGAACAACGGTACCTTCGTCTGACGCGTGCAGAGACTGTTTGACCTGCTCAGCCTTCACTGCCAGGTGAGCCTCAAAGTACCTGAACAAAAGTAAAGAGGAACAATGAATGCATTATTTGATACACCTGGAGTACTCCTGGTGCTTAAAAATATGTACTTCTGCAGGTTTAATGAGGTGTCCAGTTACGTACTGTGAGGCAGAGTTGTTCAAAGTAACTGCAGGGTGTAGTTTAAACTCTTTTATAACATGAGCATGAATTAAATAACAGACTAGCTGATCCTCTGAGTTCATCTTCATACTACTGACACAAAAGTCTTATCCTATGGTAATAACAAGAAAGAAAACACAGGAGAAGAACACTGGGAGGCATATGTTCAAGTGACCACCTTCCATTGACTTGCTTACATTTGCACATTTCTACCCATTAATTAATCCCTCCATCAACTGCAGTACCTGCGCAGGGCCATACAGGTGTGTTTGGCTGTCTGTCGGTTGGCGAAGACCTGGTCGTCACTCATTATGGACGCCTCACTGTCCGTGTTAAGGATCTGCAGAGTGCTGACCTGCAGGAAGAGGTACCACAATTAATGCACTAATAATAGGCTTGTATTTAAAAATGAATCTTGGCTCCAGATTTGGGGGTTAAGGCAGATTTAGCACTGACCAAGTTAACCAGCCTGCGCAGGCCGTCCTGGTGGTCGAAGAGCTGTAGCACTGCTCTGAAGGAGAATGAGATGGAGAAGAACATAGTGGCGTGGCAGACACCTGAAGCGTGGGACGACTCCAGCAGCCACAGAGCGTAGGACACCATGTCTGACAGCACGCCGTCTGGGAGCATGCACACCTACAGACACAAAACCACATGAACCTTAACTAGAAGTTAAACCCTGAGCAGCCGTTCTGATATGCTTCGTCTGTGTGTTATCCGTACCCTCTCCATAGCATCTTGGTTATATGCCAGGTAGTACAAGCAGAGCGAAACTCCAGTCGCTGCCATGGAAGGCCTTGGGATCTCTAGAAGTTTCTGCACCCCTCCATTAGTGATGAACTCTGCTGCAAACTTCTTATGGAGGAGCAGTGAGGCCAGATACTAGGGAGACGGAAGAGATGGACTCATAGGAAAAGTGTACAGCACACCACATTCAGGACAAATATTTGTTTATTTCAAATAATCTACATGAGTGAGAAATCATATTTTACACAAACAACATGGAATCTATGAAGAGATTGTAAAAAAAACATTAACTGGGTTCCATTGAGGCACCATATAAATCAAACAGTGCATGTTTCTATACAAGAAAAACAACCTAGAGTCTGCATCCTCAAGGGCTACAGTATCCTACAAACAAAACTTCCACTACCAGAGGAGACAAATATGAGGAAAACCACAAGGGACAACAAGGCCAACACTTACTTAACAAATGCCCAAATGTACAGTTACATCACATTTTGTCAGTACTTCCTGGTAATATAATTAATCACTTAAAATTGATCCAGATAAGCAGCAGACATAAAAGAAATACAAAATAACCAATTAATAAATATTCATTTTAGCTAGAGTTACAGTGAAGCTGCAGTCATAATGTTCATATTTAAATGCTGGTCTATTTGATGCGTTTCAAACTAAAATTTCTGCACAGTTGCATATAAACATGTTTGTATTCTACTGATGGAAGCGCGGGATTGTTTCCAAAAATATTCTGTCTCAATCCATATTTGTTGGTGTGAAGCCTCTCACAAGCAGCACTTCTCTACAACCTCACAGCACCAAAAATTAAGAATGAGAATCCCTTTGCTTTGTTATGACTTGGCAAAGAATCAGTTTGTGGTGAGAAAGATGAGACACTGCTGGATGAAAGCTGTCAGATCTTTATGAGGCTGAGCACAGTCCTGCCCACAAAGCTTTGACTTATCGTTCACACACAGACCCAAGAGGGAGGGACTGGAGGCTGGATGACAAGCTAGATACACGACTGAATAAAAGGTTAAAGGCTCAGTCAGGACTGAGATCTACAGAAAACATTGTCTTTTCAGAGACAATGGCAGAGGTTCATTTGAAAACAGAAAAATATTCAGCATGGTGTGTTTAGGAGCTATAATTTAGACCTGCTGCTTTCAGAAACACAAACACTTAAGCTATACCTTGCTAGTAAAAGCTTTGACCCCTTTTTTCCTTCAGAACTGCCTTAACTCTTGGTGTCAATCTTTCAACAAGGTGTTTTGCTCCATATTAACATGATAGCATGACTCAGTTGCTGCAGATCTGTCAGCTGCTCATTTATGATGAGAGTCTCTGTTCCTCCACATCCTAAAGGATCTATTGGATTGAGATCTGGTGACTGTGGAGGTCAGTGGAGTCCAGTGAACTCTTTGTCATGTTCTAGAAACCAGTTTGAGATGATCTGAGCTTTGTGACATGGAGCATTATCCTGCAGGAAGTAGCCATCAGAAGATGGTCCACTGTGGTCATAAAGGGATGGACATGGTCAGCAACAATACTCAGGTAGGCTGCAGAGTTTAAACCATGCTCAGTTGGTACTGAAGAAAATCTCCTCCACCATTACACCAGCAGCAGCCTGAACCATTGATACAAGACAGGATGGATCCATGCTTTCATGGTTTTTGTGACATTTACTGCTTCACTCCTGTTAAATGGATATCATCAAATCCAGAATTGTCAGAAATACTCCAAAAGACTCCAAAGTGAAATCGGTGAGTAAATGGCAGTATTTTATCCCAGAAATAAGGTCCAATTTGTAAAAAATGACCATTCCCCTTTAATGCATTGAGTTACGGCCATGTGATTGGCTGATTAGATATTTGTGTTAACAAGCAATTGAACAGGTGTACCTAATAAAGTGGCCGTGAGTGTATAGTGAATGTGTTACATGAATATTTCTTTTATAAATATGAGGTTGAGTGCTGAAAAACTACCTAAAATGTTGTGGTGGCTTTTAAAAACGGCTTTCTTACCAGGAGGGCATCAAAGGTGAGCTGGACATTTTTGGTCTGCTGGAGGTCTACGTAGTTCATCAGCAATGACCGTGTGTCCAGCTGCATGAAGACGGCGAGCAACTGAGGAGAGAAAGGTCATCTACCTTCAGGTGATTTAAGAAGAGTGAGCCAGACTAACATGACAGATTAACAGAAGGAGGGCTGAAGACCCTCAGAGAGCCTACAGTAGCCTCTATTCCCATTCTGAAGAGGAGCTGGTGACAGACTGCTACTCATATGTGTATTATTTCAGTCATAAAGAGCCAGCTGTGGCTTATTAAAGAACTCTCACCTCCTGGTAATCTCCAAGTGGTGTGAGGTACTGCAGGATGAGCCTCTGCTCCATGGCCGGGCTCAGCGGTGAAAGGCGGTAGTCAGAGCCGATCACCATGGAGCTCATCTCAGACCAGGAGGCGCTGCATGCCGCCTGGCTGTTGGTATTGTTTCTCTCAAAATCCTCCTCGCTCCTGCAGGAGGAGGAGGTGAAGTTGAGTTTCTGCTTGGCCTTCCTCCCGTTCTCCGTTACTGCCCGTCTCTTCCCTCCTCCTCTTCCTTCCTGCCTGTCCTCCGTCTCTCTGAAAGCAGAGCTCGGGGCCGGACTCGCTTGGTAAACAAAGCCTGGAAGCAGACGTGTGGAGCTGGATCCGCCGTTTCTCTGGGCCGAACAGAGCCGTGGCAAAGGTTTGGACGCTGACCTGGTGGTCTCTCCGTGTCTTTCTACCTCCTCTCCCACATCTTCCCCCTGCGTCTTGTCGTGCTGGTCTGTTGAGATGCTTGAGGTTTGGGTGGATTCGACCTGAGAGTCCTGAGGTAGATTCTGTGACGTCTTGGCAGGACTTAAGACACTGTTGACCTCTTCAGTCTGCAGCTCATGCAGGCGCTGAATCATCATCGGCACCTGGATGTTGGGAGGAAATGAGTGATGTTATTAAGAGTCATGACAGGTTTTTCAAGCTGATGGTAATCATATTTATTTTATACTTTATTTTTATGTTGTTTTAAGTGGACATAAAAGCAATGAAGGCGTACAGTACAATGATTAAAAAAATAGAATTAGGCACAGCACACAAATCATTACAAGACTGTGTTTGTGGCATTCACATTTTCCTTTTGAAGCCACAGTGTAGAGGTCATTATAGTGAGTAGATCATGTTTATAAAGTGTCTCATGAGGATTCCTTTGGTAAGTCTTTCTTTTTTACTTCCAACAATTTATTGATACCTCCAGGTGTTTTTACAAGATATAGAAAAGTAAAGGGGAGGTCAACGTTATGTCAAAGACTGCAATAATCTGCCTCACCTCCTTCCAGAAAAGCACAACGTAAGGATAGGACCAAAAACACTGACCATAATCCTCAGAAACAACACCAGCAACAAACCTGAAAACCATTCATTTTGACTTCTGATAAAATGTCATCAATATGAGTCTTCCAGCAGAAATCATTCCAAAAAAAATAACTTGTGGAAGGGGATTTTTCCAAAATTTACATCACATTTCTTCTGGAATCACTGTGTTAGCTTCCTTTTCCTGGTACTGTCTAATATAATCTGATGTGTTCATATTCAGTCAATTAAAAATTTTGTTGAGCTTGCCATTCATACCCTTCATACTTTTTGAATCATAGGCATCCAGACATTTGCATTATTTTGAAGGTAACTATGACAATCTTTTCCAGAAGGAGGTGATTCCTCCTCAGTCCATAGTTTGTACTGTTTATACTAATAGTCACACTGCTACAGGTAAGTCAGCCACACTCAGAAACATTTAGGACAGTTCTACATCAATACATTTCACTCTTTTGGTGTCCCATGCCATGTACAAATACACACAGTATTTATTTCTATTTCAGTTGAACTGTAATCTCCTCTACAAGAAGATGGTGGCTGTAAGTCAATAAAATATCAGCAGAGGATCATCTGTTTTGCAAACTTTATTTAAATGCAGTATTTAGTGTGTGAATGACAGGTTTGTGTATGACCCACCAGCTGAGCGTTCTCCTCTCTGTAGCTGGCTGCCACTTCCTGGTTGCTCATGGCTCTGGCCAGCAGGCCCGTGGCGTATATAGACAGTGGTCGCTCGGCTTCTCGAGCCCAGCTGAAGAGCCTCTCCACCAGACCTTCCTGTCACACACAACACACACAGAGCTGACAGGTGAGGCAATACAGGAAACACTTTACTTCAACCCCTCTCTATTTAGCATTGATATGACATATACACACAGACATTTAACACATGGTCTGTATGGTATGTATTAGTCAACAACTATAACATCCAACACAACGAATATGTGCAATAAATAAATGGGCTTGGGTATTAATATTCTTAGACATTAGTACTCATATTTATACTCAGTAACACTTGATAGATTGCTGCAACTCTGTCATAATAAACATAAGGTCCATGTGCAATACATTCATAAACATATTTTTATCCATTAATGTGCAATACCATGGTTATTTACCTGCTACTTATTCATCTACACCATTTACACCAGTCGATCCACTGGTTTCACTTGATGCCTTAATTATTCACTTATGTTGTATAAGCGATATGTCTTTGCTTTTCCACTTGGCTGTTTTTCTACTGATGTTCTTATCCTTATTTTTTATATAGGCTCTTCTTCTAATGCTGCACTATCCACTATGCTGCTGTAACGAAGCAAATTGCCCCGCTCGTGGGACTAATAAAGGATTATCTTATCTTAACTCCTACCCTGGGCATCCATCACTATCAGCTGCTGTATAAACTCATACTGACCAGTTAGTAAATTTTTTAGTTTTAATAGGAGAAAATGTCTTTATAGCCTAGTTATAGGTGTTAGAAATGTTGGCAAATAAATATCCACTGCATTATTATGTGTTATAATAATAATGCATGAAAAGACCATAAATTAATAATGGGATGTGGTTTACAGTGTTACTGATGATGGAAAATACAATAGGTGATCATAATCATGAAGAAAACACACACCAGGGTGCTCTGACCTGATACAAGCACGAAGTGCATCGAGCAGACTGCTCAAATATTGTTTAATATTAGATCAATTTTACAGGAGCCTGTATTTTTTTTAAAATACTTCTCAAGCTTTAAGTTACTTATTCTCCATATTTGTCAAGCAGATGCCGAAACAGCGTTCAGTTTTTTAACAGGAAAAAGAGCCAGAAATCTGCAGACCTGCTGCAACTTTTCAAGGCTGCTCTCTTACTTTATTTTAGCTCATATATTTATATTATCTTATTTTTGATAAAGCCAAGCCAATGTTTTACCTTCTCTTGGAAGATGATGGCGGTCTCCAGGCCCGGCATGATGTTCTGAAGCAGACGACAGGCGGCAGTGTTGAGGCTCAGCTCTCTGCTGGTCATTATATATGTGTCCATCAACTGGAAAACAAGTCATTCACCCATATTTATTGACGAACATCAATAGAATGAACAAACAAAGACATTGTTACAGTATGTGTGTGGCAGTCCTCACCGCATTAGTGAAGTCATCATTCATAAAGAGCATCTTCAGGAGTTGTCCCAACATGCAGTCTGGGTCTGCTCGTCCTGCAAAGTTATACAGGAGTCAAACTCAGATCATTATTAATATTAATGGGAACTGCCACATACACAATGCTAAACACTGACAGATCACCTGGAATAGTCATGTTGGCTACATTAGTCTTGAGTTTTTTAAATGTTTTGGATTGTTATGGCCTACAAAGACCAGCTGAGAGTGGAACTGAAGGATAACCTGGATGACGGTCATCAAAGGGATCAGGGTCTGCTTTGTGATACTCTCCAGTCTCCTTCTCAATCAGCTCAGATATTCTGCATGAAACACAAAGATGAGACACAGTCATCTCCTTGAAAAACATGCAGAGGGTTTCTCACTGCATCTTATCCAATAAAACAAGTAACAGTTACATATCTACAAAACACAAAATCACTTTGTAAGGATGGACACCAGTTGATCTGTGGTGCCCTGCTGTGCTTCCTCCCATTCATCTAGTAGTGTGGCGAGATCTGCCTTAGCATCCACGGACATGGCGGCTGACACAGCAGCGGACAAGGCAGATGACAGCACAGCTGGCACAGCTGCTGGTGGTTCTTCTTCTGGGGAAGACATTTCTGCCTGGTGAGGAGGAAGTAAAAGGAGAAGAGTGAAGAGAGTAGAGGAGGATGTGTCCAACTGCTCAACACATCTGTTTGCGTTAAATGTATAGCTCATAGGATGATAAATGATCAAATGATATGGATTATTTGGTTTTTCCTACTTCATTGCAATGTTGATCATTTTGTCTTTCCTTTTACAATAAACAGTGTCAGGAAACTGTCAAGCACGTAAATGAACATTTCCTAATTTTTTTTATGTCTGAAGAAACGAAAAATAGTGTAAATGTATTCAAAAGAAGACATAATGAACCTGATAAATCTAAACAGTGCCAGGGTTCAACATTCTGACCACACCAGAGGCCAAAAGCTTTACGCTTACCAGAGGGTGGAGTGACATTAGGAGTGTGCTGATCCAGTACTGATACAAGATATCAGTCTGATATCAGCAAAAAAATTAGTATGGGATAATATCGGCCTGCATCTAAAATCTCTGATATCGTCATTGTGATAGCATCAGTCCACTCCAGACTCCACTCCAACTCTTCCATCCAGCAGCAGAGCCCAGTGATCACAACAACAGCTGAGCTACGGTGCTAACAAAGTAGAAGGAGGAGGAGTGATGTCGACCCTGTGGCAGAATTTTCACAAAAAAAAAAAATACAGCATGAGTATTTTCAGGGTCTTCTAATTTATTTTTTATTTTTATTTGTTCTAATAATAAATAACATACAATATAGTAATATATAGTATATTAGTAGAATATGTTTATGTTTAAGTATTTTATGTGTGTATATATCTATATACACTATATATATGTATTGTATCCAAATTGTAAAAGTTGGATCAGGACACCCTTAAATGAAATATAACATCATTACTTTTAAGTCACAAAGCTCAGATCTGATTTTCAAGACAATAAAAGTCACAGGCTGTTTAAAAGAGCAACACTTCCTGCTGTTGTGAGGGCCTTTCAAGAAGCCCAAAACAAACAACATGCTACACACTGATCAGTCTGGATTATCTGCACTGACACATCAATCACTGGACTTTTGTTCGGTACATAGCATGTTTTTACTAATTTCACATTCATGCACTGCCTTTCTGTATTTACCACCAACACTGATGAGAAAATATTCTGCCTGTTGAATAACAAAAACAAATTAATTTTATTTTATATACTGTGACCAGCCAGAAATTAACAGCTGTACAATGTGCACCAAACTTAAGGTGCTGTTGATAACATCATTAGAGGCCTTATGAAGTCAAACGTCTTGCACAGAAACAAATATTATTATTTTTTTAATAATTAACCCACAGTATTTTTAGGGACAGTGATACTTTATGCTGCAACTGCATGTATTACCTTTTTCTTTTTAATTATAAAACATTTAAAGTAAGATTCTGAATGAAGGACGTGAGCTAGTAAGAGGGTATTTTCACCCTGTGGTATTGCTACTGAGTACCTGTGCTACCTCTACTCTTTAAAACCACCTCATCCTTGTTTGACAGTTTTTTTTCCCATTAGGTCCTAATGAACACCAGGACATATCCAAGTCTGTGGCAGATAGTGCACAGAGCTCATCACAGTGGGAAATGTGTCCGTGGTGTCATGAGTCCACATCAGTAACAGGTGGCCTCTGGTCGGGAGGACAGCTGGCTCATCTGCCGCTGCTCAGAGGACACTCTCTGCTCCGCGCTAAGAGCCGAGCTAACGCGACCACAAGGAGGCAGTTAGCAAACTCAGCTAACCTGTCTCTATTCACACCGTTTCCTTCGGCTCTTTTACATTTTATAGGAGTATCCGCAGAGCCTCTGGTTAATGTAAAGGGAAGCTGAATCCCAAATAGCAGCAGGCAGCAGCGTGCTGACAGTCAGTGGACACATGTCAGAGCGGGACACAAACAGCTCCAGCTAGCAAGTTCCGAGCTTCAACTGTGACACACTCACCTGAAGAAACCTTTCCTCTTCCTGCTGCTTCTCAGCTCAGCTCGTCGTTTCTAGAAATTATACTATACTATAGTTTTGCCGGGAAGTTGCAAACAAAACCGCGCTGACATTAAACTGAGGAAAATGAAAAAAGTATCACGCGTATTTTCAAAACTTCTCCCGGCGGCTGAGCGGTACGTCACTGACAAACAGTCGACTTTAGATGACGAAATACAGCGCGTCTGCTCATGGGACTTGTAGTCCCAAATGTGCTAATCATATTTACATTGTACAAGCTATGGTCCACCTCACTTCAGATTTGATTGATGTGCCTGTTATTTGGAGCAGAGTGTATATTGCTATATTGTATATAGCACCTTATTATAGCAGACTGATCAAATCAATCTGAATGTAAAAACAAAAACTGTTACCACTGGTATCTTTACAAGAGATTTTTAGATTCCTTTTTGTAATTTGTATTCCAACTTCATGCTGTTGTTTGTCTCAAGTCACACAAGGTGCTACTTGCAAGACATAAAATTGTAAAAGTAAAATAAAGTTTATATATATTATTTACAATTGTATTCTATTGAGTTTTTCAAATTATTGTTACCCCCACCAAGGATGTTATGTTTTCTCCAGGGTATGTTTATTTGTAAGACAAAGTTGCAAGACTGATTATCAAATACTTGGCACAGATCTAATTTGACTTGAAGTACTTTTCATGAGATGTACATTCATTGATGGGAAGTATATACAACACCAACAGTGCAAACAGTTTATTGATCTTTTGAACAAAAATGCTCTCAGTGACAAAAATAGTTTAACTATATTATTACATTGGATGTTTTGGCCTGCACTTGTATACATATGCTTGTTGAAGAAAAAAAAAACCAATGTGCCTTACAAACAGCGCATCAACACTGTACTGTATTTACAGGGATTTAATAAAAAAGCAACAACAAAAGAGCTGCCAGTCTACTGTCAATTCAGGCTTCTTACACAGCTTACACATCCTAAAAAGCTGCTGAGTCCTGGATATCTGACGTCTGTTCAATGTTCAGAAATAGACCAGCCTTTACACTAATAACAGCCAATCAATCAGTCAATCAACAGAAACGTTATTGTTTGGCAGCTATTTGCATAATCAATTCACCCATTCAAGTAAAAAAATTCAATTATTTCTATGGCTAGGCCTCTAAAATGTGAGCGTTAGCTGTTTTTCCTTGTCTTTACATCATAAAATGTTTGATATTGTAGACTGCTGGTTTGAATGATACGTGTTTGTGGGAACCCCTGCGGTGGCTCTAGTGTGTTTTCAGTTTGTCTCCAAACAGCGTCATGAAGAGTCCGTACAGGAACCCCCCTGTGAGGATGAGTAGAGTGCTGGACACCGGGCCGAACGACAGGACTGCTCCAAACACATAGAAGAGCAGCAGCAGCAGCATCACCCTATAGCTGGCCAGAGGGCGCAGACTCAGCCTCGGCTGCCGACTCCACGCTAAGGCCTGCCGGGACATCGGGCTCTGCTTAAGTTTGGTGGTGCCATCTGGATCCCCCAAGTAGTGTCGGCCCAGGCGACCCAGGAAGTCAGAACGTGAGCAGAGTGCACTCATGTGCCCTCCGAACTGTGGGATATATGAACACCAAGGTTAGGAGCGGTTTAGCCTGTGGCTGTATCACTCATCATTATGAAACACTTAACCGTGGTAATAAAGCACCCAATCAATGCGGTACAGAGGTTTATCACACAACACAGCTACCGCTACCCTGCTTTCCCATGATCGTCCCAACCCCATTACCTCCACTACTCCACAATTGCTGCAACACCCTCTACCCTCTGGCATAAAATGTTCCCAAATTGTTGACACCGAGCTGCAGTTTAAAGTTTTGTTTCTCCATCTAGCTTTAAAAACAGGATGTTACTAAATATTACTGTTTATATTTCATATCAAACACCATATGCACTCCTGTAACTTTCAACAGCAAATATATAGATGTATATATTTTTCATTATTTTAACTCTGAGTGCCATTGATGAGTTTCGCTGTCAAAGTGTTTTTTCTGCATTGGGGCTTCTGTGATTTGTAGTCCGGACATGAAGAGTTAATATACGCTACAGAGATCAAAGCAGGATGTGGAGACGATCGAGATTAGAGAGCAAAATGGATGGATTCTGGACAAAAAGTGGTGATTTTGGTGAAACTGGCCTCTACTCTCCTCCAGATAAAACAAGTGGAACAAGGAAAAAACAAATGTTTTTTTTCATGTGAAATAGAGAGTCTCTTCTTTCATTTGAGCCATTCAGTGTTTTCAGAGACATAGTACAAAATATTCTGTGTGGTCTAGAAATATGACTCAAAATGGGCAAATGGCTTTATGCACAGCTGCACTACTTCCTGAACTTCAGATAGCTCCTTTGTTTCCTGTCTGCCAACACCTTTCAGTATGCTCTGTGGAAATATACCCAGCCATAATTACTAAATGAATTAAATGGATTTTTTGAGCAAGCTGAATGTATTTGCCTTGTGTTTCACAAGTTTGATCGATACTTTAGTTCCTGCCCTGTCTGTGCTGCTGCAGAGGTGACCTGTCTGTTTCTGTGTAGGGCGAGGGGCTGCATTTCACAGCAGGGGTGCAACTGGAGGACCAATCACAGCCCTTGCCATCTCCGTCTTCCCTTGACGGATTGACGGACAGTTAAAAAAAAAAAAAAAAAAATTCCTGCACCCGCAGAGGACGGAGAGGCTCTCTGTCAGGCTCTCCGAAGCAGAGGGCTCTCCGTCTGTACGTACGGGACTTTACGGAGTACTATAAATTGGCCTTTACGCAGTTGGAGAAGTATATTCCAGCCTTCGCTCTCACTAAGGAGCTGAAGCTATGCTGCGAATGTTGAAGCTGTGATGCTAATGCTAAAGAGATAACTCTATGTTGCTAATGCTACATAGCTGAAGCTACGCTGCTTATGCTAAACAGCCGAATGCTGTTGATGCTAATTATTGAAAAGCTGAACGTTGTAAATGTATGAATGAGTATAATTTGCATGCACATCATGTAAAAGTACATTATAACAGCCTAAGTGGCAGTCATCTGGAGACACCACTTACCCGCTCATTGACCAGAGTAGAGATCCTGTAGAAAAGCCTGACCAGCAGGGCGTTCTCATAACTCCTAATGGGCTGGAGCTCTGGGTCTCCTTGATACTGAATGTCAAACCTGCGCAGTCCACTTATGATCTACACAAAAGGACACACACTATTTTAGTCTTGTTTTAGTTTAGTTGAGCTAGTGTCCTCCTTCTCTATAATTTCAAATACAAACCTGCTTTCTTCCCAGGTCGGTCAGAATAAGCCCGTTCTCTCCCTGGATGCAGTCTGGCTGCTGCTTGCAGTTGCCATCATCCTCAGAGGAGCCAAGGTTTGATATAAGCTGAGTCAGCTGCCCCTGGTTCAGCTACAAAACAAAGGTACTCCATGCTCAATATGAAAAACACAACATACAACATGTACCAGAGTAAAGGTTTAAAGGCAAAACTAAACAATCTGACCTTGAAGATTGAACACAAGTTCTCCAAAGCTCTGTCCAGGAACTCATGGGTCTTCTTCAAACACTCCCCACTGTCCTCCGGCTCAGCCCCAGCAAAGGTGTTGTTAAGATCAGAGGTGCCCATCCCAAACCAGGACATGAACGTGTTGTTGGCCGCCACCTCGTTGGAGTGATCCGATATCCTCTTGGCTGTTTGTCTGGCTTGTGCAATCATCTGGATCAACTTCATCACCTACAGTAAAAAAAAAAATTGAAGTGTACAGGCCATTTTAGTATGACAGAACTACACTGTGATTAATAATTTTGTCCTCTGCAAAAGTAGAACAGAACATTTTGGGTAAATAATCATTGCATCAGCTGCACCTTATTGACATGTAAGAATGCTGACATGTAATGTCCCTGTCAAACAAACTAAAAAATAAATAAGTCTCGAAGAAAAACCCCATCTGACAACTGAACTTACCGCTCCTCTGAGCTCGGTGCCAAACATCTGTTTATACTGGCAGTCCTGGCCTTCCAAAGCATAAACATGGCTCTTCACTCTGAACACCATGTCAGTCACAACCCGCTGCCGTGACGACAGGTAGCTGCCACCTTGACTCGGCGTCAGGTAGCCTCGGGGCTGCCGGTGATGGAGGACATGCTCTGGCTCCAGAAACAACTGCTCTCCTGAAGATCAGTGTTTGGTTTAGTTTCTTTCTAGTGACGAGACATACTTTGGCTTGTATTTACAGATCTTTGGTATCTTTCAACTAATCAATAAATCCTTTTAGCACTAAAATGTCATCTTATTTATATCACATATTGTATATGAATTGATATGATGTGATCTCACTTTGTTCTTATTTGATTTGGTTGATAAATTTCAAGTGTTTTAAACAATCATTGCTGCTCTCCATGAAACTGAAGCAGAACCTGAGAGGCAAGTGAGACAAAAATGTCTAATATCTGATATAAATTGTTTTCTCAGTTGTAAAAAAAAGGTCCAAAAGGTCTTCTCCAAAAAAATGAAAAGGATGAAGATGAACAGATAACAATAATAATGGTAATATTCATATGAGCCACAAGAGGCTCCAGAGCACCACTACCATAAGTAACTAAGGACAAAAAGCATTCATGTTGCCTTCTTGGTGCATAATACACTTCCAGTGCCTTGTGTTTAGAGTGCACTGAGAAATAAAATTACCCACTTCAGGGTTCCCACATGTCCTGGAAAACCTGGCAAATGATTTTCCAGTCATGGAAAACATGGAAAATTAGGAAAAAAAATGGTTAAGATACCCTGGAAAATTATTATGTAAACGGGTTAAAATATAATTTTAACCCATTTGCATTTGCTCACTAGGCATGGGGAGGAAAAAAATCCAGAATAACTTAACTGTTTTCGAGGACATTTTATCCTTTTTCCCCTCATTTACCATTTTTTCCTTGACTGGAAAACTGGTCAATTATTTTCCAGGACCCATGGGAACCCTGCATCTGTGTCACAAAAAATAATAATAATAATTATAAAAAATATTATTAAAACTATTAACCCACTTTTGGGTTAACTTCTGGACATAGTTTATCTATAACCCACCTCTCTGGGCTTCCATATAAAGTAGCAACAACTTCCTATGATGGAAAATTTCATGATATGTTCACAAATAAAAACATCCTAATATCCTAATTTTAATAGATGCACTTGATTGACTGTAAAAAAAAAAAAAAAAAAAATCTGTCCTCTGTGACAGCAGCGCATTTCTGTCCTCACCTTTCTGGATCATCTCAGAGAGGTTTGGCTGTGCGAAGACTTTGGCCACCCTGAAGACCATCAGAGCGTTTTTGGCATTCACCAGATCCATCCTCACAGCTCTGTTCAACAACACCTGGAAGAGCTTTGTGTACATGAGCAGGTTCTCCTGAACAAATGACTCCCTGGAAAAGAGTACCACACAGACATGAGGAGACCATGCAAACTCTACATAGAAAGGCCCGGGCCCGGGCCTGTAAGGCATCTCTTCCTTAAACTATGGCATGACTACAATAATCACCATATAATCACCAACACAGGCAATTACTGTGTGCATTTTTCAATAGGTTTCAGTTTATTCATGAGGACCGTTATTACTGGATTATTCCAGAAAAGACAAAAATATCAGACTCACCATTTTTCAGGTACAGTTCTGTTCTGGTCTGGCTGAGGATTGGTCTTCTCTCCTGTGTATCTCCATGGCTGGATGTAGCTCAGCCATGTCTCTAAAACCTGAACATAGATATCACACACACTCTCTGAGCAATAAACTGACTACTGAAACAGCATGTGCTCCTCCAGCTGACACTATCATTCTACAGTTAGAAGGGGTGAGAGAAACAATAAATTCTTAGCTTTATCACTAATTCTCTCTAGAACGACAGTATGTATATATACATACGTATGTGTATACATACATACATACGTATATATATATATATATATATATATATATATATATATATATATATATATATATATACACACACACACACACACATAAATATATATGTACATACATATACATAAATAAATATATACATACACATATATACATATATATACATATATGTACAAATATATATACACATATGTACACACACATATACATATATATACATATATAATATATATATATATATATATATATATATATATATATATATATATATATATATATATATATATATATATATATATATATACACATACACATACATTGTTAAAAATCATGCATGGAAATATACACCAAAAAATATTTTGCATTAATAATTGGTTTGGAATCGAATTGTTGACCTCTGAATTGCATCGTGAGGTGCCAGGAGATTCTCAGCCCTGGTAGTTAGGAGACATGACACTGAACTTTTCCCACCTCAGACTGAGACATTAAAACACTTTGTACTATTACACTGTCTGACATGGCTCATCAGTGGTTTGGGAAATATTGTAAATATAAATAAGACCTACCGCTCTGAAAGAGACATCAAGAGGCCAATGGCCGAAGCAATGCTGGAGAAACAGGTAGAGTTTCTGCTGCACAAAACGCTGCACCACCACTCTGCAGGTGAGAGGAACATCACACATTATAGCTGCAGCTGCTATTATCACTACATCCTGACAGTAGAGCATGAAACATCTGTAGAAAACATCTTCCTGTCTCTTCCTGTGCTACTAATGGTATTAGATATTAGATATCACAAAGCATAAAGAGGTCATAAAAAGGTGCCAAGCATTAAGACAGGCCTGCAGCATAAACACAGGGTCTGACAGCAGCATGGTGAAGCTGACCTCTTGAACTCCTCCAGTGGACTGGTGTGAGTGTGGGAGTGGGCTGAGGGTGACGATGACTGCTGCTCTGGCTTCAGGCTGTTGGAGAAGGCGTGCAGGTGTTTGACCAGGAGACGCACCACCAGTACATGCTCCTCTGTCGGGCTGAAGGGTTCCTAAGGAGACAATCCGTCACACTGTGCTGCATTGACACATGACAGCCCATCTGCCCCCACTTTCAAAAGCAGCCAATCATAATGCACCCATTCAAAAAGCAGCCAAACTACATCCAAAGGCTCAGCACAGGTCCTTTACTACAGAGTACAGAGGTCTCACACCTGTGATTCATGGATCCAATATCACTGCTGCTGTTGATCATACTCAACATCACATCTGATGAGTCATCTGAGCATTCTCACCGTTATGCATTTTGTTTTTAATTGAAATAATTTCTGCAGTTGACACCCTTCCCATACCAGAACAAATTCATTTGAATTTATCCCAATAACAACAATTCAGATTTTCCCAAGTTGAGGCTGTAAAACTGTTTCTTTGGCTGAGTGTCCATTAACTTTTTTCCTTTAGGAATGACTAAAGCGCTTTTATGAAAAGTACAGAGATTTTTAACAAGAAGCAGTCATAGCAAAGGGAACAATAAAGAACAATTTTAAAAGGAAGCTGGAAAAAAACAGCATGGACACTCAGCCTATGACAGTAATTAAGGGCTACAATAAAGCACATCTGATGTATTATTTAGTCATGTGATACTAGATATGGATATATAGCATATCTGATAAACATTTAAATTTTTCCAATCATTTGTTTTGGAAATATTACTTGATAACAACTTCATACTTGTGAGGATCACATTACATGTGAATAAATAAATGTCACTCTGGGGACAGAATGAAAGGTGGGACCTCAGTTCTCCATCAGCTGCTCACAGAAAAGCTGCTGTCAGAATGATGCAATGTTTTCAAAAAGCAAGCAGAAACAAGTTGTACCTGTGTGAAGCATGTATGTGTGAATTTAGCAATTTAAATCACATATATATATATATATATATATATATATATATATACAGTCATGGAAAAAATTATTAGACCACCCTTGTTTTCTTCAATTTCTTGTTCATTCTAATATCTGGTACCACTAAACGTATAATACAATGAACACAACAAAAAATGCAGCTGGTCACATAATACTTTATGTCCTATTTGACATTCTAAAGCTTAATTGATTCCCAGGGTATATAAGAGGCCATTTCATGTCACAAGCAGCACTGCACATGCAAAGGCCTAGAGTGGTTTCCTGCTTACATTCAAGCCGTAGCACAACTCAGAAGTTGTCAGCTCTCACATAATGCCTAAAACAAAAGAATTATGTGAAGCAACAAAGGCAGCCATCTTGGCACTGCTGGAAATTGGCATGAGTGAGAGACAGGTAGCGAAAAACTGAAGATCTCCAAGACAGCCGTTCATTACAACAAAAAAACAAGCTGAACATGGCACTACCAAATTGCTACCTGGCCGTGGCAGGAAACGTCTTTCTACCCCACGAGATGACCGTGCACTCATCCGTTCCTGTGTCAGGAATCGTCGTCAGACCTCCAGGGACCTTAAAAATGAGTGGGCACTGTCGAGAAATGTGACTTGCTCGGCAAGGACAGTTCGAAACCGACTTGTTGAAGCTGGTTTGAAGTCACACAGAGCACGCAAGAAGCCCTTCATCAATGAAAGGCAGAGGAAGGCCCGGTTACTCTTTGCTCGAGACCACAAGGATTGGACTGTTGATGATTGGGCTAAGGTTCTCTTCAGTGATGAATCCAATTTTGAATTGATGCCCACTCCAGCCAACTTACTGGTTAGGAGGAAGCCTGGAGAAGCTTACAACCCAGACTGTCTTGCCCCTACAGTAAAACATGGGGGTGGATCAGTCATGATCTGGGGCTGTTTCAGTCTGAGTGGAACAGGGCAAATGCAATTGTGTGAAGGCCGAATGAACCAGGTCAAGTACAGGACTACCCTTGAAAACAGTCTTCTTCCATCAGCTGGAAAACTCTTTCCTGCCTCGAATGACTGGATTTTCCAACAAGACAATGCCCCTTGCCACACGGCAAGGTCAGTTAAAGCCTGGATGGAGAACCACAACATTCGCACCATGCCTTGGCCTGCTCAATCACCAGATCTTAATCCAATTGAAAACCTGTGGAAAATCATCAAACTCAAAATGGAGAACCACAAGCCCAAAAACAAAGAAAATTTGTTTGAATTTGTCCAACAGGAATGGGCTGCTGTGACAGCAGAACAATGTCAGAAGCTGGTGGAGAGCATGCCAAGACGCATGGCTGCAGTCATCAAAAACAATGGTTATGCAATCAAGTATTAACTCTTGTGTGTATCATGTGTTTAAAGCAAACAGAAAAGAAAACATGGAATGCTTAAAAGTAGTGTTTTTTGCGGTACAATGCCATAGCTATTGATGTAAGAATTTAAGTAATTTTGGTTATTATCAAGAAAACCATGGAAAATGAATAATCCTTAGTTCTTAAATTAAACTCTCATGAGCTATTTTTGTTGTTATCATTATAATTGTCCAAACAAATGTACCTTTGGTTGAGCCAGGCATTAAAATTAACAAGAAATTGAAGAAAACAAGGGTGGTCTAATAATTTTTTCCATGACTGTATATATATATATATATATAAAATCATTAAATTATTTCATGACTGGTATGTAAATAAATAATGTTCAAGAAGTAGCAGTATATTTTGTTTTAACTTGGAGCAACACTAGTGTCAAAAGAAGTAAAGATGCATCACACATTAATGATGTAAAGCAACAAAGCACACCAGACTTAGTAAAACGCATGCCTTAAAAAAAAACAAAAAAAACAATGACAAGACAAAACCAGCAAACAGCAAACCAACAACCAAGCAAATCAAATTTGCTCAAATTCCAAAACGGCATTCCAGCATTACTTTTCCTGTCAAGGATACTTCTCTGTAGAGATTTACACTGCAGTCTGACAGTTAATAAGGCAAGACTGTCACTTATCATTAAACGTATGGCATTTCTTTTTAAGAAATAACAGGATGAGCCAGAATGTGTGACCAATGAGCCATATCTATTACTATCTGCCAGCCATAGGGAGATGACTGGAGGGACGATGTCTCACCATGATGGTCAACATGAGAGAAGTAGCCTTGACTTTGACCTTAACAAACTGAGGTTTACCTCCAGGAGGCCCCAGAGGGACGGAGGTGAATGAAAAGGTAAAAGTACTTGGTAGGTGTGGAGGCTCCCAGAGCCTGGTGGGGCGTAGGGTTGGCACGGCATGCTGGACATACTGAGGCGGTACTGCAGCAGCGCCAGCTGTTCACCCGTTACCACCAGGAGGGAGAGGAAGATGAGGAAGAAGAGGAAAAACAACAACAAAAGGCAGGAGGTAGGAGGAAGAACAGCAGAAAGATAGAGAAGAAGGGGAAAGATGAGAATAAGGGAGGAAGATGAAAGGCGGCAAGAGGAAGGTACACATGAGATGAGGCGAAAAAGGAGACAGCAAAGAAGAAGAGGAGGAGTGCAAACACACAGGAACAATTGACCAAAAACATTGAGGAGGAGAGGAGCAGAGAGCAGGTGGGAGACAAACAAACAAACAAAACAACATGTTGACTGAAGGAACACAACGCTGGAACAGCTGGGGGACGATGCAGAGGGCTGTCCTCCGCTGCACAGAGGCATCACAGTCATAGGGATGGGAATCAAGCTAAACAGCCAGGCAGGCTTTACTGCTAATGTGCTAGCTATTAGCAACATCAACAAGGATGACTGGACGAGCACATCCACCTTTCAAAACAGGGTCTGCCATTAACGGTCGTCCGAATGCCCACGACAAGTAAAAATAATGAGCGGGCCAGCAGACCCTGAGCAGACATGCCCGATTGGACCAGCAGCTCTTTTTTCCCCTTATCCTGCATTTCCTCACCTTTCTGTCCTCTGAGGGGCTGGTTGCAGGGTAGAGGCTGAGTTTTATTGACCTAGCCGGTGCCGTCTGTGATTGGTATGATAATTTGATTAGTTTAGGAGTGGCAGTGATTTATAACTGGTAATGAATGGCTAAGAAGAGCTTCTACCACAGTGTCTGATGTATTTAAAAAAAATGTGTTCTTTTTTTGAAAAAAAGTGAACTATGAACATGGACTAGTTCATTCTGTGAACTGAACTTAGAGTTAGTTCTTTTTAAGTATGAACTGGTACAACACTCAGGCTTTAAACAGGTGATTCACCTGTTCAGACAGAGCATGGAGGCTGTAAATGCTTTGATCAAATGTGAAATAGTGCTTTCTGAAAAAAGATGTGTTGTGAAAAGTTGTATCCAGTCATCAGGAAATAGATTTTAGTTTAAATAAATATAAGTCATGAGAGAAAGTATTCGCCACACAGCAAGAAAACAAACCTCTTCGGGCAATTAAGACTTCAAATGGGGCAAGTAGATTTGAGAAGTACATTCCCAGCACAGCAAGTAGGAAAAAACTTAACATTGGACCCTGCAAAATAAGCACATGACTGGTAGTAGATATATCTAGAGGCACCTATTAACATTCCCATCCCTAATGTTTAACACTGTTAACAGAGTGAACTCACAACTGTAAGATTCTGTCTCAATAATCAACAGTAGACAAGAGAAGCACAACATAGAGAAAGATTTGTGTTTAGTGTTGTTTTAACCTCTTTTAAACTGTAGATTTTATTTCAACTTGGCCAAAATCTTACAGTAGAAGTCCACTTTTCACAGAACATGACACGATAACTCAACACGGTGGTTAATAATTAACGTCAAACGGTGAGCATTTAGTGCAACAGCTGTAATGTTGATAGAGTTACACCAGGAAATGAGGGGTTATTTCTCCTATGCAGCTTTATGGAGCAGTGATTGTTTATTTTTTATTTTTCAAGAACAAATGCCATCCATTTCATAAGACCAGCTTCTAATATTTTTCCTTCTTTTACATTCTAATAAACACCATACGGATGATATAGATATACATACATACATATGATGTTTGAAGGCATCTTGAGCATATCTTAGTGTTTTTTTGATGTTTCATACACCAAATAACTGATAAATGATTTGAGAAATTATTGTCAAGTTACTCAATAATGAAATTAACCGACCTAATCTTGACTTAACATTTTTCACAGAAAACAACACTGCTACATAAATACAGAGGAAACCACGTTCATGGGTGGACATGCAAGTGTGTACGACACCCTGGTATCACACTAACATGCAGCTGAATATTACTGCAGAGCAGGCAAAAGGCAGAAAGGAACAAACAAGCCACCAATAAAAAGCAAAACAAAAAAAAACAAAACTTTGCTTTGCTTTTTACATGGCAACCTAATTAAATACTACATAAACACATGGACATCATGACATAATCAGAATGGAAAACTGAATCAGGAACAACCAGGGTGAGACACCTGCTCTCTTAAGGTTATCAAACATATTTTCCATAAACACGATTCTACGGGTCACTTTTTGGCATATTTTGGACATCTTTCATGAAGTTCAGAGTGCTGTATGATATACACGCAGCAAATATGGAGACATTTCAAAACTTCACTTTAGTTGAGGTACAGAAGGCAGAGTCTCAGAGATCCATGCACCCCATGCATTAACCCTCAGGCGTTAATTTACAATCCTTGAGTCATTGAGGACAAAAATGCTATAAAAATATGACTGATTAATATTTTTTGCTTTTTTAGCTTAGGTCTTTTGATCAACTTCAGTCCTGATCAAAACTATCAGATATTGAATAATCACCAGGATTTTAACCCTTTAAATGCCCGTTTGATGACATGAATTTAATATTTTATATCTAAAATTAGTTTTAATAAAATAACTTTTTCATAAGAATGACTGTGACATCATGTAATCAAACAGGCATTTAAAGGGTTAAAATCCTAAAACTGATTGTATATTTGGTAGTTTTGAGCAGGGCTGAAGTTGTGCAAGAGATTCATGTAGAAAAAAAGCAAAAAAAGTAGAAGTGGACATTTTTGTCCTTAATGACTCAAGAGGGTAGTAATTTTTTTCACAGTGTTCTTCTAGTGCTCTATTCAAAAAAAAATAAATTTGAATTCCAAAATTTGTAGAGCGAGGCCTTCTTACAATAATTGTGCCATAAGCACTAAAACAGCCAAAATGACGGCCAGATCAAGAGGACAAAAAGGACAAAAATGTCCACAGTGGTGCATGAGGGTTAAAGGGGATAAGCTTTGCACCTTCTACTGAGTCTCCATAAAGCTGCACCGTGTTGCGGCATTAGGACACACCAACAGTACAACCACCTGGAACAGGGACATGCCAGCATGCAAAGGACAGGAGAGGAAACAAAAAGCACTGCGACAAGGACCTCATGCCCTCGTTGCAGTGGCTTTACTCCGCAGATACTCATATGCTAGAAAAGGGAACATTTCAAACTACTAACTAACCAGATAAGATACCTGTAAAGAGGGACACCTGCTGTGCATTCACAATGGAAGCAGCTCAAGAAACCTTTTGACTTCACATCTCTTTGTCAGAGTAAAAGAACTCAGTGCAGCTCATCAAGAAGAAATCATGCTATTTTTTCAATTAGCCGCTTGTCTCGTCTGTGTGCAGAGGGGATGTGTGTCTTACCTTGACCTGAGGAGACTGCAGCTTCTGGTACATCTCTAAGGAGTAGTGATGGAGCCAGATCTCGACAAACATCTTGGGATGGATGAATAAACAATCATTTAGAAATGACAGCATTAATTATTTAATCGCAGTGGAAAATGTGAACTTTCTGTGTGCAGGAGACTCAGTCATCCACTGCTTGAGCCTTGTCTTACCTGTAACAGCGTTTCGGACCTCCAGATCTCCTGGGCTACAGGATCTGCGTTAACTGATGGCTGATGGAATATGTGATGTTTTAGGAGGCTGGGGCTGTGAACGCCATAACCAGCAAACGAAACACTGGAAGATCTGCTGAATTTAAATTGGGAGGGAGGGGATTTAGAAAATATTCTGAAAATAACACTTTGTTATAATACTGGGGTAAAATATCGATTATTCAACCTCCAGGGGGTTTGTGTATAATTTTAATTTCAACAGCATCCTGTTAAAAGTGACTCTTCACAGATTTGTCAACGCGTCCTGCTACAAATACCTGGGTGAAGCTGCAGTGACAGAGCCTCTGGAGTCAGAGAAAGGAGAAGGGGGAACACTTCCTTCACTGGGGAGGAAGTATTTGAGGTAAGTGTCCACAAGCACAAAGTAGGCACTGTCAGTGGAGCTTCCATGTTGGCCTTGGGGGTGGTTCTGAAAACACACAGAGCGCTGATCAGTCAGCAGCTGGTTGTGCTCATCACTGCCACACAATGAGCTATTTTTCACTTAATAGAGGTTTCTGAATGAAGCACTAACAGCCAGCTGTCTTTGAATGACTCAAAGTAAAACAGTTAACTTACAATGAAAACCTTTATGGACCCACAATTTTTATCTTTCACAGCCTGTGACTTTTCACAGTATTTTGGCAAACTCACCTTCGGTGTGATGAGACAGTAGGCAAAATTGAACATGAAGAATTCAAATGGATCTGCAGAGTGTTAAGGAACAACTTAACATCTTGTATGAGCTCTCCTGTTATCCCCATTGTAAAGACAATAAACAACTGTGTCTAAAGAAACTATGAAAAATATATAATGGACATATGTTAAAAAAATACCCTCCAGTATCTCCAAGATTTGATGATTTGATCATGAGCATCATTTCATTCACTTTAACTGGACTCTTTCTTTCTCACTGAGTTCCCCACTCTTCACCATTTGGAACAGGAGTGAGGAATTTAAATCTCAATCAACAAATAGAATAATGATTTCTTTTAAATAGAAATAGAAACAAATAGAATACTTTAAACAAATATAATTCTTTTAGCTTTTTTGTGAAACAGTAAATTAATTTATAGCAACACTAATTAAATTTTAGCATTAAAGATATCATTTTGGTCGAAGAGCGTTCACATACTGGTGGATTAACTACTACAGAAACATTAAAACATAGTTTGGTGATCAGCAATACTGTTAATTTAGGGCAGCGATGACAAACACCTAACACTGGGTGGTGGAATAATTAATTTGTTACGCTCTCTACATTTCATTTACTAAATGATTAATGAAAATAATTAGCAGATTAACTTGTCAATTAAATTTGTTGACCAGTAGATATAGCACAATTATTACTATTATTAGCCATGAACCTGCACATGGTTTTGTGTTGAAGACTTGACTTGTCACAGCATAAAGAGGACCCAGACAGATCAGTGCTGATGCTGGGAAGGATACTGAGAGCCACGTTCAGAGTCAGCAGACCAGAGAGGGGGAACTGCAGCTTGTTGTGGAACAGAGGACAGTCTGGGAGGACTCCCTGCTGGATGCAGGCCTTCACAGGACCCTGCAAGGACAATAATGACACAAGATGACACTTTGTCAAACATCACTTCTGGTGATTTAGAGAAGGTTTCTCCCTTGTAGTCGACTGACTAATGGGGTTAGTCTCATGTCTGGTGGAAACAATGGAGCTAGAGAGCATCACTTTAGTGCATCTAGTAACACAGGCACTAATGAGACAAATGTACTTACAGGGAGATAATTGACAGGTATTTCATATTTGTACTCTTCGGCTTGAAGTTTATAAACAAGCTTCATCATCGGCCCACTGAAAACAAAAGAAGATGAGAAGGTTTGATTCCTTAAAACCACAATGAATAAACACTTGGTTGATGATCATACAGAAAAGACACTGTTGCTACCTGGGATTCAGAAACTCCAGGACAATGTTGTACTCATTGCTTCGTGAATGCAGGAGTCGCAGGTTCCAGCCAGCGATGATGCCGTCCAGACTGCCAAACACACTCTCCACCAGCCAGGGGAAGATCACATGCAGCTCCTGAAGAAAAGCACACACACACTGATGCACTGTAACCACAAACTGGAGACATACTTAAACACATTACTTTGACTGACAACTCAGTTCTAATGGTCACCACTGAAGAGCTTTACTGTGGTCATAATAGAGAATTGCGGTTTTTGAATAATAACACTTCAAATGTTGTGGCAACCTCTGGAATTTCATTCTAAAATACTAATAATATTAGTGTAGCCTGATCTTTATCTGCAACTGTGCAGAAATTCAAATCAACACTATTAATTAACTATTAGGGCACAGTCTCAATTATATATATCATATGAATAAATATTATCTAAACTGTCCAGTGTTTAGAATATATTTGTGGACATGATAGGAGCCTCCAGACTTCAGATACACTGAAAGAAACCAATAAAATAAAGATCAGATTGTGCAGAAGTTTGTTATTCTCAACAACAAAACAAAAAGCATACACAAGGCATAAGCAGAGCAATGTAACTAGCTGCTAACCAACTGGCTGACTGCCTGACTAGTGGGAGAAGCAGTAGAAGTTGTTGCAGATGGTTATGGATCAGTGCTGCCCTCAAAGAATCTCTGTGGCCACAGCTGCAACACTGTAGGCACTGGAGCTACAGACTACAAGCAATCCACAGACTGTATACTGCTGCCTCACACTCATCCTTTGTGTCACTCACTGAAGCGCCAACAGTTAAACAGCTGCTCAGAGCACAATGTCCACACAGGAGCAAAGAAGAACAATACATGCTGTGTTATTTTGGTGCCCTACTGTCTCATGAAGGCATGCACTTTTGATTGTACAGCACAGTCCTCTGATGAGAACAGATCTCCTGTAACTATTCAAGAGACAAACAGCTGACTGAGGCCACAATGCTGCTGGTGTCATGTACAAACCCAGATGCATTCTTTTCCAAATATTTCCAGCCAATAAGCTTGTCCAAACACTGATAGGCCTAAACAAAAACCACACAGCTGCTGATCACTACATAAGAATGCAGTCTTTAAATAACGTAAACATTGGCAGTCATTTTACATGATTGTATCTACAACATTTGTATTTTTTAAATTGTAATTTTAATTGAGAAAGTCAATATTGCGGCATGAACAAAATCGTCAATGTTTTGATCTCTTTCCCATTATTTAATCAGTCGTATCGATGCATGTGTACAACAGACATGATTGTGGGACAGTTAACTGCACCTTTGCAGGATATTCATCGATGATCTTCACCAGATCTTGGCACCGCTGGAGGAGAGGTTTGGTGGTGGAATCAGCTTTGAGATTAGCCTGGAGCAACATCACAACACATGAGCACATGTTGAGGATCACTAAGGTGGAGTTTAAGATGGGAGACAATGATAACAGTCACATAGCAAAGTATCTGTATTAGTATCAGGAAGAGTTGGTTGATGCTCAACAACAAAGTGCAGACATGGATGTGAAAAGAGACTTACCAGCAGGTAACTGGGCTGCTGTAGTGTTGGAGTAGCCATGTGTGAACCCTGTGCTGATGTTCTTCCTATGACCTGTCCACTTGGATCCTCCTAGAGACAGTAAATACGAACACGACTCATGAAAATATGTTCTGTCAGGAGTTAGCTGGCGATACAACAAAGGCTAGCTTTGTTAGCTCCCTCGACAGAGAGACAAACTCGCTAAACACTGACACAGATGCTGTGGAGCAGGAAGATAGCTGTCTGTTCTGTTAATCTAACAGAAATGTCTCCTAGTGACTGTGGAAAAACAGCAGGCACAGTCAATGAAGCATGCGAGTTAGCATGAGCCGGCTAGCTGGTGATAGCTAACTAACAAAGAGACATAAACTGACAGCAACGGCCGTGAAGTTGGCTAGTGTACCTAACAAACACGTTGATGAAAACTTAGCATTTTAAAGTATATGCCTCTTTACCTTCTCTGCTGAAATGAATAAAAAAGTTAGACTACTTTCTCATGAAGCTAGTTTCCATCTGTGTGGCTAAAACCACAGCCTGGCTGCTTCAACAGGAACTGACGGCTTCCTCTCTGTTGTGTTCATGCTACTAGTGGTGGTGCTGCCCCCTGCTGGAGGGACTGGACCCTACACCAGCTGGGGGCATGCTGTCCGACTGCACATTAACAATTATAATAATAATAATAATAATAATATATCAGAGTGAAACTGTGACATTATTAGACACATTTTTATTTTTATTGCTGTATTTTGTTACACTATTCACTGTAGTGACAGTCAGTTATCAGGCATTAGGGACAAGGGACAGTTCAGGAGTGAAGGGTTGATGGAGTGAGTAAAGGAGAGATCAAGAGAGGAGATGTTTTGACTGTTCTGTGCTTGAGACCTCACTAAAGTTTGAAGGAAAACACAGTTTTCTGATTGAGTATTATTTTACCCACACCCAAAATGCTTACAACAGTAATAATAATACCAATAGAAATACTAAGAAGAAGAAGAAGAAGAATGATAAGGCTGAAAAATATTATTTGCATTGTCCAAAAAATGTCCAAAAATGTAAATCCTTGAACGTTTTTATTTTTTTATTTTTCAACACTTGTGGTTTATTCACATACAATTTAATTTCTTCTTAAAGCTTATTAAAACTGTGAAGTTAAAAAGTTTCATTTTGCTTATGAGAAACACGTTTTAAACAGAGAAAATATACTAAATTTTAGAATATAAAAAAGAAAACTATCAAAAATAGAGTTCTTTAATACACGTTGTTGTGAATAACAATTATTAGTTACATGGCAAAATTAATAAGCTATACATGATGTAGTTTCAAGCACGGTCCTTTTCATGTGTGCGTTTCCACTGAGGCCTTAATTCAACCCTTTAGATATGAAAGAAGATCTTATCTGTGTCAATCATGCAGATGACATCTCAGAAAAAACATAAATACATGTAAAAAAATCATATATTTAAAACACAAATGTCTTGTTTAGTCTTCTGTCATTAATCTAGACTGTATAGTGTACATATTTCTGCATTGTGCGTGAGATCCTGATGCATTGTCCCTTGAATGTCAGTCTGTTATGAATAAATTTCACGTCAGCTATTGATGCTACTGGTGAACTGGCAGAACCAGTTGTACAGAAGGTCTGAATATAAATGTTGGGTATAAAAATGTGTGCAAGAGTGCAGTGTGTAGGATCTGGCAACATCGAGCAGTGAGGTTGCAGCTTTGGTTTGTCTTTCAAACAGCTCATTCTAAGGAAGCAAACACACATACACATTATTTTTAGGCTATTACACACTAAAGAAAGCATACTTATTAATATTATATTCCATTTCTGCTAAAAGATTTTAGATTGTTTCAGTGACAGTATATAAAAAGTTATCCTACTTGCTACTAGTCTCTCTAATACTAAAACTGGTAAATTAACATTATTTTTCATATTTTTTGACGTGGGGTTGCGAGGTGCTTCTCAATAGTCAGTGTATGCTTCAAAGAGGGCAGAACTCAGAGGTTACTGGTCTACCACTGACCTTACTGGTTGGTTTGTTTTATTGTGTGGGTGAATCTGAACTAACCCTTAAAACACCCAAGTTACATGATAACACACACAAACTGACGGAAACATCTGGCACCAGAAACCTCTATGTTCTGCTGAGCAAAATTACAATTATTCTCTGTCGATGGAGTCTGGTGGCTTTGAAGAGAACATAGATGGATATACAGTATGTCTGTTTTTACAAACTGGTGGCATGCACACCATCATCTATTGTAGTTAATACACTGACTATGACACACAAAATGTTAGTCATGAGCTGATCTTTCATTCAGACGCCTGATGCCACCGTGCTAGTCTCAATCTCATTTTACAAATTCAGATTTTCAATTTTAGCTGAGGCTTAGAGCCAACTACTGTGTCCCACTCAACTTCAATTCGGAGACAATTAAGTTTTATTCCCCTGCATTTTTTTGTTATGTCTATTCAGAATGGGGATATACTAATCTCTCGTCTTGTTTTGATTACTGTCAATGGCAGATGGTGTCACTTTACCAGCTGGTACTACTTGCTCAAAAAGCAAACATGTTGATGAAGACTTTCCTTGTTCTCTGCATGTACAGGATGTGTTGTCCATGAGCAGTCTCTTCAGGTGACTAGAGGGGGATCTCAGGAGGGTTGTTCCTCCTCACCCGGGCTTTCCTGCTCTCCTGCTTCAGCTTCAGAGTGCGGAGTTTCTGCTGTCGGCGTTTCTCACGGTACCACAGCTGCTCACAGTAGTCATCCACACTCAGACTGTTGGTTCCCATCCTGTGCAGGTCTTTGTAGCTCTTCAGAGGAAGCTGCTGGGTCAGCCACGAGTTCCTGTGGCCCGGCAACGGAGGCAGTGGCTGAGGGGACCCCGACTGGCCGAGAAACCCTGCCACCCCGACTGGGCCGATCCTCCCAAGGGGCACTGAGCCTGGTTGGTTCGGGCTGAGGTTCTGCTGGAGGTGGGCTGGGTGGAGGGTGTGGTTGGGGATGATGTGGATGCGGTACCGGGCCAGGACCTGGCTGTAGGAGTGCTCCTGGCTGGCACAGGTGTAGAGGCCTGTGTCAGCCAGCTCCAGGTGCTGGACCAGCAGCCCATGCTTCATGTGGAGGGAGCGGTGGTCGTAGGTCTGATGGAGCTGAGAGCAGGAGATGACAAACAAGTTGTCAGTTAACTCTGTTATAATTCACACTGCCATGAAGTTAACCCGTTACTGAACTGCCCCAGCTGAGGGGTCAGTGGGACCGGAGCCTCTGCTGGAGATGACAGAGGTCAGTTAAAAGTAGGGATGTTCTCATTGTGTCCTTTTGCTCCCAATCCCGAACAGTTTCTGCGATCTGCCAACCAAGTCCAATATACTATTTGTTTCCTTTATTCTATATTCCAGCTGCTCAGCATACTGAGGCCAGAATAACATTTCACTAGAATATAGTAACATCAGCCATACAATTTAAATCAGTTTGACCACAGACATGCTCTGCTTTAAGACTATAGAAACACATCCCAATATTGATTTCACTGTTTGTTTTAATATTTAGTTGTGTGTGCTCTGGTATTTAGTATAATATCTGTGCAGAAGGGAGCTTTTACAGCAGTGAACCAACATTTGAACCAACAGCAGCACCTCACAGTTCTGCTTCACTGGCAAAATATTATTCATTGATAAATGATCAGGACGTTGTATTCTTGTGATCAAAATGTGATCATTTTGGACCACAAAGCTCATGTTCATGCAGCCAGTTTAATGGATTTTTCATATTTTAAGAGTAAGAATTACACACTACCCAATTTCAATTACCCTGGACAAGTCTCCAGTTCATCACAGGACACATAGAGACAGACAACCACTCACACTCACATTCACACCTACGGTCAATTTAAATTAACCAATTAACCTAATCCCCATGCATGTTTTTGGATGGTGGGAGGAAGCCGGAGTACCCGGAGAGAACCCATGCATTGTCAGGTCATCAACAAGGGTTTTCTAAGTTTTAGACGTTAAACCATCCAAAATCTGAGCAAGAGGCAAAACTTCATGGCATTCCCTTTCACTCCCGTAAAAATATTTGAGTTATCCTGGAGGAAAAACTGACAGAAACTGTCACCAAGAGAAGGTTCGGCTCACCTCTCTGCTTTCCTGCCGCTGGCTGACAGTTTGACTGTCTGTGTGCTGCACCGTCCACCTGAGCTCAGCCTGTGGAGAGCGAGGAACACACTCCAGGAAGGTGGCGTTTCCCTCCACACCGTACACCACCTTCACCTCCACAGACTCAGAATCTGACGGAGCAACGGTGGAAAAAATAGAAACATATTCATCAAATGTTTTTGTGCCAAGACATGTGACTTCTTCAGTGTGTTTGGATTGTGAATCTGAAAAGAGAAGCGAATCAAGAACAGGAAGACACAGCATATATTCCATAGAAACATTTATACAACATTTAATCCCTTGTTCCTTTATTCTAATAACCACTACTGCCATCAATGCAGTTTCACAGTTCGACCCCTAGAGTGTGCTCCACTACTATCTGCAGAACACAATAACAATTTAAGGTATTTCACTATATATTCTCAGGCAATACTGGATATTTAGCATATTATACTGATAGTTTAGCAATAGTAAACAAGCATTTTTGCATGAAAACTTTAATTTTGAAGTGGCACTATCTCTTAAAAACTTAATGCTAGCAATGTGAATTTAAAGTGTGGCAGCAGTGAAGACATGCCGTGTGTTCAGACACCATTCTATATTATATATTTGCCACATGTTCATTATCTGGGGTACTACTTTTTGCAGTTAGCGTACAAAAACATCTAAATGTTGGACATAATGTATGTCAGATATCAACTGAGTTCTCTCAAGGATGTAATCATAATTTGTACCTCCACCAAGGAGTTTGTTGTTAGATGTTGGCTTGTTTATTTGTAGATTTGTCTGCAGGATTATGGAAAAATTACTGGTGTGATTTCCATGTGATTACATTACATTGGAACGATGTAGCGTTGTCCGAGAAACTTTGGAGCGAATCTGAATTATGGGGCAGTTACACACATTATTTTTCACCTCTGGAGATGACCTTGGATGGTGGAGGTCTGTGCTCTACAAGTGCCCTTCTAGTTTTTAGTGGTTTCTGGAGTGTTCACAAAGCAGACTGAGCACAGACATCCTCAGTATTTTACATTAAATAATGAACTGACCCATTATTATCCCCAAACATGGATACAATCTTTAAACGGTCTGTTGTACCGTCATTTCCTATTTGGGTCTTACAGACATGTTCATGTTTAATCACATGCATCACACTCTATGGCATTAATGGCATTTCCACATATGTAATCAATCACAGAGGGTTGTATGTTGAGTGGAAATCCTGTCTTAAAGTACACACTAACTGAGACATGATGTAACTGAAGACAGGGAAACGTTTCAAACAGAGACAGGGAAATCATAACAGACAGTGAAAAAAATCCTTACCGTCCTCTGTGATTGGACACTGGCTCCAGGGATCTCCATACTTTACATCCTGCCTTCGCGCCCGTCTGACACACACACACACACACACACACACACACACACTTAGAATAAGCTCTACAGTGTTGTCTCAGTAAGAACCTTACTCTAAAACCTTTAAACTGCTTTAATCTCTTTGATTATTCTCTTATTTTCTTGTCTGTATTGCACATGATATACAATAACAAGCTACCAATGATAATGATGTACAGTAGGTTACCGTCTATGAGTGTGTGCCTGTGATGTGAACTACAGTAGACAGTAGACTCATCAGTTAAACAGCAGCTGACAGCTGCAGTTAATGCAGTTGGCCTCTAGATATAGTCGTATAACAGCATCACATCCTCCTCCTACGCCCTTCAGGGGTGAAAATATGAAGCTATCACCATTATGAATGAGGAAACAGAGTTATGAAAAAGCAGAATGATAGACGATAAATGCTGGGATGACCCATCTCTCCTTCCCTTCCTCACACCAGCTCCTTTCTTTGCTTTACATCCTTTAGATCGTATCATATTGTGTGGAAAGTTATAACAGCTCATTTATTTGTCATCCTCTCACTCTCACCAAGCCTCTCATTTTCTCTCCACTTGTCTTTTATTGTTTAGTCTGTTACTATTTATTCCCTCTCAAGCTCATTTCTGTCACTCCCATGCCTTCATTTTGCTATTCTCTCTCTCCACAAGCAGGACCTCTGGTTTCTATGCCTTCTCATTTAATCTGAGTTATTCTTTGCAGAGTGTGGGATTGTTTCCATACTATGAAACAGCTCTCTCATTTACATTTAGAGGTAAATTTTCTCCTGGATTACGGTTACAGTTTGGTTGGCATTGTGAATCAAAACAAAACTAACTGGTTAGGTTTAGAAAAACATCATGGTTTAGGTCTAATGTTTGCACAGAATAATTAGAAATGTATTTGTGATATGAGCTGAGAGAAAATCTTGGATGTATAATAAAACTTGAATTCAGACCTGCTGCATATTTTTCCAGTGGACTCTCACAGTATTGCAGCAGTTTTCCCTCATAGACCAAAAAAGGCATCTGTAAAACTCAATAATGACGGTTTATTTATGAATTTTTGATCCATCCACTTTTTAAATTTATATTATAAACAGTAAATGTGTTTTAACAACTGGAGTTCACCAGGTTGAAGAGGTCCTGTAAGACAACATAGCTCCTGTCAGTAAGCCTATGTATAAGCCACGGCACATTAGCATCATTTAAAATTAATCATTCCCTGAACGTGTTTCTGGCAAATTCAAGACTCATGTCAAATAATATTTCAATATTTTGTGAAGCCTTGAAGTAAACCCACATGCTAGAAAGACATTATTAGTGTAATTCTCACTGGGGTCTGGTATCCAGTTCTTCTTATACATCCATGCTGTGTCTCTTTACCTCTTGCTGGTGGGGAAGTATCTGGAGCAGGTCTGGCCGTCCCAGGAGCAGTAAGGGTCTCTGGCCAGGCAGCATTCAGCACAGTCGGCCCCGTACAGCTCACACCTCTGGAGCCCCAGCTGGGCCACACCGAGCTCACTGGACACATACAGCTGTTGCTGCAACGGAGAGACAGCAAGAGGGTTCACCGACCATAACCTTAAATACCTCCATCATGACCTGACTGCTGCAGTAACTGGAGTTTAGAGGTTTGGTTTGGAGCAACAGATGCTCACAAGAGAAATACTCCCACTACAACAGTCACAAACACACAGACAGACAGATGGACCTACTCTCTTGGTGGACAGCTCCATGTTCAGGATGGGAGTGGGACTCTGTGGGACAAAATGGAATTAATTTAGAATCAACACGGGCATGTACATATTTAGCATCATAATACAAAACGCTATTCATCATAGATATTTCTGATAAGTAACATATGTAATATATGGGGGCGGCTGTGGCTCAGTGGTAGAAAAGGTCGTTTAGTGATCGGAACTGGTTCAAATCCTGGCTCCCCTAGGTGCATGTCAAAGTGTCCTTGAGCAAGATACTGAACCCCAGATTACTCCTGATGAGCTGTTGGCGCCTTGCATGGCAGCCTCTGGCATCAGTGTATGAATGTGTGTGTGAATGGGTGAATGGGAAATGTAGTGTAAAGCGCTTTGAGGTGTTGGTAGACTGGTTGGTCAGTGTAACTATACAAATGCAACACCATTTACCATTTACCATATGTGATTGAACAAAACACTTTATCAAAGACAGACATGGCACACATAGACAGGAATTCATTAACATGAAACACATCTGTGAAAGCAGAATGAATGAAAACAAACGCTTTGGGAAAAACATCACACTGTGCTAACTGTGTGCAGGCTGACCTGGGATAATGTAAAGAAGATGGGCGGTAAACTAAAACCTGATATTTCAGGCTGGACAGAGGTCGAGGAATGCCTCGGAGCTACATTTGCCATTGGGCAGCTTCTGAGATTAGACATCTAATGGGTCTCTTTTTTCTTCAGAGGGCTAAATTACCCCACAGCTCCATTTTTTCCAGCTCACTGACTTGCTTTGGCGTTTCACAAAGGGGGTAAATGACCCCTGACCACTTTGTGAGCGAAGGGGTCGAGCTGAAGGAGGAGGCTCTGAGTATGATTGAGGGCAGGTATCTTCACAGGGATCTGCTTCTCATGTGTCTCATCACAGCCAACAAACTGACCAAGAGCCTCCTCTGTGGGCATAGAGAGAAAGCTCCACCATTTATCTCGTGGCTGCACAGACGCTGCAGCTCTGCCCCTGTTCCTGCTGGTGGAAATGACTGAGTTCCTGTTTTTATCTCACATATAAGTAAACAGACAATGTGCATCTGGTATCCTGTTTGTTTGTGAGATTTTTATGTCTTTCTTCCTTCCCTTCACCTGTGTTCTCTCATTTAATAGCTTAATTTCCTCAAGTCACTTTGTTTTTCATCCTCTTCTCTACATGTTCTCCTCATCTATTCCTTCATTTTTTATTGTCTTACCTTGTAGTATATATATATATATATATATATATATATATATATATATATATATATATATACATATCTATTTCTGCTCTATGTCTTCCCTCTTGGCTCACTGACATGGAGGGCCTTGGGAAATATGTGCCCTGCTATCTGTTTTTCTGTTTAGTGGAGCTCTTCCAGGCAAAAATGCTCCAGTGGAAACTACATGCAAGGCCTCAAGCAGGGTCACACAGAGCAGCGCTGGCAGATGGGCAGTGACAGATACATACCAAGTTCTGCAATTTAAGCCATAAATAACATTTGTGTTTAAAAACAAGTACTGATGATGTACTATACATGTACTGTTGAACTGTTTCATGAAGAATATTGTTAACAAACACTTAACTGAAATCTGGATCTCACCTGGAAGACAGTCAGCTCCTCCAGGATGATCTCCTCTGTGTCCCAGCTGTCTCTGGTGATGGACACTGCCTTCACCACCTTCCCATCATCTGTGAAAAAAAACAGAAGAGAACATTTACTTACATATCAAAACACACTGCAGTATCTACAGGTGCACACACAGTACGAAGGATTAAGTCATAGTCAGTTTTTTGAATGTCAGTACTACATTAATTATGAAGATCTGGCACTTTTCCATCACACAGTTTTAGCTCTACTTGCTTCTACTCGACTCTAAAAAAACAATTGGGGTCGTCATGGCAAAGCAGCCTCAAACTCCAGTGACCTCATCACAAACACAACACAGCCATGAAGGACATTGATAAACCTGCTGCTAGGTCTGTGGCCTTTTGTCAGACTCAAGGTAAAATAAGACGTTGCAGGCCTGGAAAAGTACAGTTTTGAGTTTGGGAAGCCAGTATTTTCAACCAGTTTTTGTACCTTTTCCTGATATGTTTACTCTTTTGCTTATGCATTTTATTTGTGAAGGTTACTGTTTAGGAAGAATCCATCAGTTTAATAAATCACTTTTGGTTTGGTGTAATTCAGTCAGAACAGCAACAACAGAGTCGCTCCCATGAGACATCCAGCAGCGTCACTTCCTAGCCAATCAGTGGCCTGCAGTCTGCTGATGTCACATTTCGGCTCGACTCATCTTGCTTTGAACCCCAGCTGAGTAGATATTAAAAAAAGTACCTAGCACCAGGTGCTAAAATAACCTGATGGAAAACCTGAAAAACCAAGTAGAGTCCAGTGGATTAGAGCCCAGTAGGTGGGAGTGGAAAACCTCCAAATGATGAAACCTGACTGCTTTTATTCAACTGGAGAAATAATACTTGAAAAAGCTCATGAAAGCTTTTTCATTTGCTGCAGACTCATGCTACGTTTCATGCACTAGGCTGGACTCTCCCTGCAAAAGTCCTGCTATTAGCACCAAGGTATTGCAACAACGATCTATTACAGCCAAGATTTAGTCTTAGTCTAAGTCTTTTGGACAAAAATGTTTATGATTTTTTTTCACATTTTAGTCATTTCTTTATGTGTTTTAGTCCAGTTTTAGTTGACAAAAACGCCAAAAGGTTTTAGTCTAGTTTTAGTCAGTTTAGTAAAAAAAGAAAAAAAAAAAATAGTCTTTGAACAAAAAACAAAATAATTTAGATCAGTATTGGTAATTGGAATTAACATTGACAGGTATCAAGTGTTGCAATTGATAAAACAACAGTTAACCTTAACATTTTTTTCTAATAACCACATTACTGACCAGACTCTCCCATTGATGGAGCTGCTGCCACCTACAGCAGTGTGTGGCCACATTTACCACCGTCTCCCTCTATGCATTCTGTTTTTTCTCTTGTCATTTCCAACCACCAAGACCCTTTGTTGACCATCCATCAGTGGATTAATGTGTGACTAGTAATCAGCTGTGCTGTGCAGAATGTGCTGCATGCCAGGTGGTAGTCGTGACCAAACAAGGACAGGATGTAGCAGCATTGCTGATGCTTTTTAGCTTTTGACAGACTGATTACGTCATGAAAAAAGGGGCATCAATGAAATAATGTCATGATGTGATAATGTTTTAATAACTATGGCAAAGATTATCTGACATTTCTGCATTCATTGACATCAATGTCATGTTAAGGCATGGGAGGAGCTGTGGCTACCACATCAGTAAGTCACTCATCAGAGTCTGTAAACACACACACATTGTTGGGACGCTCCCAGGGAACCTCATAAACATCACAGATCTTTCTGTGGGAAATCTCTTGTTTGCAGTAATATACCAGTACCAGGCTGTGTGTGTGTGTGTGTGTGTGTGTGTTTATACCTCCAGATGAGTCTGTCAAAACAAGCGTACCCTACATGGACTAATGATGCACGTAGAAGTCTGTGGACATCTTTGTCATTTCAGAGACCAGATCAAATCTGCTGATGTTGTGTTTGTGCTCCAGCCTTTCTCTCAACCAAATAAGGCACAAAGAGACCGCACATCAAGAGTCAGATCCAGCTTCAATAGTTGGAAAAAAGCCCCTGAAAGAGCCTCTGATGACATGATTAATGTTTAGTATACACGTTTATGATTAAAAAAAGCAGGTCCGTACCTTTATATATGAATTACTGTGTTGGACTTCCTATGGAGTATCCATAGAGTATCTTCCTGGTATGGGGGGACAGTGTAACTGATGTGACATTTATTCTGTATTTCTGCGGATCCAGGTGCCCAACTACTGTACTAATTAATTTTTACAAAACCTAATGGTGCAGATACACAAAAATTCACCTCCCATTCATTTCTACCTCTCTGTCATATGAGGTTAATGTTTCTCATGACTGCAGTCATGTTAATGGGTGGGTGAGAGGGATACATCGTATCTCCAGCTTCCTGAAGCTCCAGGCTTGAGCTGCACCAGCGTGACGGTCATCAGCTTTTCACATGAGAATAAGAAGGTCAGTTAATATAATACGTTGCTCAAGGAGCCTCACATTCATGGACCTGGTCCTTTCCTTATCAAACATAGGATCATCAGATCATTGATCACATCTGTTTTCTGAACAGACTAAAGGAAACTCTGCTTCTGAGCTTGGGCCAGAGTTTTAAGCTGAAGTGAGGACCCACCAGTGCTGGTGAAGCAAGGCTGCAGGAGCTCTCTAATGTTGGCAGCTGATCACTTACGCATGCAGAGCTTTGAATTGGATTCAAAATTTTATTCCAGCAAATTGATGAGAAAGCATCGAGTTACGTGTATTCATACTGACAGGCAACATGTGCAACTCTCTCTTCAAGACACAACGATTGTGTGAATTGTGTCATCAACAAAAAAGAAATAGGAAAGACCTTCCTTCATCTTAGAGACAAGCCTGAGTGTAGCAGATCATCCCAGCACTGAGCTGTAGAAAATGACCTGTCATCCAGGTTTTTATTCAGTTTAGGCAGATATTTAGGCCATGTCCACATAGAGAAGTTTTTTGTCATATGGTTGTTTTGTCCACACTGAACCAGCGTTTCAGGAGCCTGTATACACAAATTTTTGAAATGCCTCCCAGAGTGAATAAATCCCTGAACACCACCATGTCGTTTCCGCATGCACAGCCTTGAATCGCACCTCCTCCATAACCCCCCCCACCAATAACACTTACAATATGGATGATCTGATATCACCAAGTACTTAACAGTCCTGGACAAATGTCAAAGTTTTTAGAGGTAAGGATTAGGGTTAGTGGTCCAGGACTGTTAATTACTTGGTAATATCAGATCGTGCCTTACAGTATACACATGCTCTATTTCTTCTTCTTCTTTATTTGTGTGGCTGCATTGCAGCAACACCCACAGGTTGGTTGTATATATTACAGCATTTCAGTGGCTTCATCGGGACGCAAACATTTCTTGAGAAGGTGCCGTGTTCACAGAAAACTTTTTCAAAAGGAAGTTGACTCTGTTTCCTTGTGGAGTGTAGAAAGTTTCTGTTGTTTGGTTATAAAGCAGGTCTAACATAAATAGAAAGCATCAAAACTCTCTACAGGCAGTCTGTATTCAGAAACTGTGCCTTTAAGTGAGTCCTCGGGACTTCCACAGTTGTGATGTCACAACTATATAATCACTGACAGTAGTGCCTCTGAACTCTGAGTCCTGGATGATGACAATGCAGATGCTAAAGACCAGAAAACAGATCATTTCAGAGGGTGAATACAGGCATGGTCAGACAGACAGTATGGAAGAGAACATTTTAAGAACATTTAAGCACACAGACATGTTTAGCCTGGACCATATGAACATATGTCCCCTTTAAAACTGCAGATCATCTGCATAAGCAATCGAAAACAGGATTTAAAGACCCAACATTAACAGCGATTAACGTGTCCTTAAAACTAAAATAGGAAGCCACTGCTCAACCCAGTGCATGACCTCAGAGTAACCTGCAGACGTTTCAAAAGTATATTTTATGTTAAGAGTAAACCACGTTGACGTAAGCACGTGGCAAAGCACTATGATATAAATAAAGAAGGAACATTATTTCCTCTTATGAACAGCAACAAAAAGGATGATTCATCAGACAGGGAAGATTCATTCTGGTCACACAATGTGCAAATCAGAGCACTTGAAAGAGCAGAAAGAGCATTTATCAGGCAGGTAAATGTGCTGCTGATGGGGAGATGAGAGATGTTGGAGAGGAATCCACTTAGAGGAGATGTATGGAGGCGAGGGAGCACCTCTGGCCCCTCCGCCTGTCAGCAGCCGTTAAATAACCTCCACCATTTATCACACACACGTATGTGCATGTTGACTCACTGCTGCACACCTACAAAGACCAGACACACTCAGGAAGTCATTCACTCTGTCACAAAGTGTTGCTTCGGGATAAACAGCTAATGCCTCCATTCCCCTCTTTTAGAGGTCGTTAAAGCAATAATGAATGAAGGTGGGATGTTTACACACAACAGATGAACAAATGAAGCACACCTCCTGAAGGACACTTTAATGGTGTGCTGGAGTGAAACGTGAAGTTAAGGAAAGATCCTCTAACTGTTTTGTTTCCTCCAGTTGGTTTCTACTGAACATTATGATCAAGTACGGACAAATCTTTTACAAATATGGCCAGGTTCATATATTTGGGGATGTTGTATGCTTAGTGTGACTTGAATGTAATGAAAATACATGACCTCAGTCCTAAACCTGTAGACATCATCCCTGTACTGTTTGTTCATTTTGAAGCTCAGTTTTGGAGGACCACGTGGACATCTTACATAATTTCCTAAAGTTGACAAATAAAGTGCATTATTTCATGAAACCTAACAGTGTAAAGAATGAGTCGCTTGCTTCACCAGAGTCAAAAGGACATTTAATTTCTAATGTTTGTGCATCCACAGTGTCTGCATGTCTTCATCCTGTCTCTTCTTTACCTCGTGTTTCTCATGTTTCTCAGTTTGTCTGAAGATAGTTTTTTTGTTTTTCCACCATCTATTCTTTCACCTTCCACCCTCCATGTCTTCTACCACCACATCCATCAACATGAACCCTTGCTCTGCCCTCTGTCTAACATCTTTTTGGTTTTTATAAGAAACTCTGTCAGTTTGCTTCAGTACCATCTCATACATCTTCCCTGTTTTCTCTTTTTGGGTGTGTTTTCAGTTTTTTATTGCTCAGTCTTCAATTTTCATGTTTGTCTTTGGGGCTGTTTGCCTTTATTTGACAGAGATGGTGAGAGTCCGCAGAGGGGATGAATTGGTGATAAGGACACAGCCTTGGTGCATGAGTCCCCGGCTCAGGTCACCGTTCAAAAACGAAGCTTATTGTTCGTATTCATTTTTCCTCTCACTCTCTCTCACACCTCTGTTATTCCCTGTCCTACATCTACAGTCTATTAAATGGGATTATCAAATTAAACTGAGATTTCAATTTATTTTGCTCTTCTTTATGACTGCCATGAAAACTAATCATTTTACTTCCTAAAAGTGTGACACTTAAATATACATAATAACATAATAATAACACAATAACATAAAGTTACGTAACCTTTCAGTCCTCAAATGACAGTTTTAACTATTTCAGTGCTGATCCTACCACTGGGATTCAAACTGTATCCAAAAGTCAACATTTGAAGGCACCCTGTTCATCATACTGAAATCCCTCCCTCTCTCCCCTCCTCCTCACCTGTGCCCAGGTGTAAGACATCGTAAGGTCCGTCCTCTGCATCCACCCTGTCCACTACCACCCTCTTTAACATGTAGGGCGTGTTGACCTGGGTCAAGACGGGCCTGCCGCCCAGAGGAAGGACAGGATCCCACATCAGCTGGTGCTGCCGCATGAAGCTCACAACCTCGTCTGGGAAGTCCTTGGTGGACTTGTAGAGAGCGTCGTATGTCTCGCTGGGACACTGGGGGGACAAGCCAGAGACATATTATGAGCAGCTCAGGGCAACACATTCAGATGATCCCAACCCAAAGTGAAACATTTACACTTAATTATTTCTGACTTTTCTCAGCTGGATCTTTAATTTCTTACTGGATACTTTGACCTCTTCTGGTTTTCAGACCTCTTACATTTTAAAATACTTGATAGAGGGGGAAAAAAACTGCTTCATTGAAATGTACACACGTTTACACCAAAGCATAACCTGTAGCTAGAAGCTTGTTTTAAAGGGTGCCAAGTAGAGCTTTGACCTTTAAATAGTTGTAATTATTTAAGATGCATCAATTTCTTTGCTTTTTCACATTTCAGACACTTGGAGGACACTAATTATATCCCCATCTACACACTCACGCTGAAAATGGAAAATGAGAAGTAAGAAACAATGAAGCAGGAGGAAGAGGAGGAAGAGGAGGAGGAGGAGGAGGGTAGGACGTTAAGGTGAAGGAGAAAAAAAAATACTTTCAGATTTGTAGTCAGAGAGGAAAGGAAAATAAGAGACAGATGGGAAGAAGAAAAATACATAGCAGAAGAGACAGATATGCTGATATGAAGATCGGTGCGCTGAGTAATCAGCTGGATTATGAAAGAAAGAAGAAATGTGCAGCAAAGTGAAAAGAGAAATAATTTGGCGGACAACATGGAAGCTATTACTTTCTGTGCAGTGAGTCAGTGATCAGAGGTTGTGACCACAGCCTCTCTGTGACCGTTTCATTTTTCTTTTAATAATCTCTCACACACACACACACACACACACACACACACACACACAGTGACTGACCTCTACAATCATCCACATGATACAACACGACTCCACACAGAGGTGAATTCCCCAGCAGGGAGAATGAAATAACTCCTGACACGCTCAGACCCTAGAGCCTCGGCCTTTCCGACACCTTGACACTTCCCAGAGGAGTTCACCGCCGAGGTGTTAAATCACCGGAGGTTAACCCTCTCACAGCTTCATCAGCCTGTTTTCACCACACAGGTTCAGTGTGTTCAGAGTCGGCTCTCACAGGAAATACTTAATTCCTCACACAAACATAAATACCATCCCGTCATCAGTATATTTATAAGGAGTTATGGACCGTGAATTTTAACAACACCTTACCAAGTTCACACAAATCACAAAAATCTGATTTTATTGCATGTTTCTTGTACAGTTTTATCTGCAGTTTTGAGATGTCTACCTATTAAAGTTCATATGTGATGCTAAAACCAAAAAAAAGTCAGTATAAAAAGCTGTCCTTGTTAAACTCCATAATCCACTGACCTCACTGTAAACTACTTTGGTGTACTTTATTAGTTTATCGGTTTTGTTTCTCTTTTCATGAGTGCTATGGTCATGAATTGATGTGGTTTGTTTAAATGGGGGTGGGGTCTCTGAATAAATCTTTACTGCACTGAAATTTTTGTTGTATTTTCTGAGTTGTATTCAAATGATTGCGCAAATAAATTAAACTAGCTTCAGAGAAAAAATTACACAGGTATATGTTAAAATTATCATTACACCCTGACAGCAATCATTAAATCAAATGTCTCTGTGACTCTACAAGCTGCATGTTGACATCCATTGTGATCATTTTGGTGGTGCTTAATTATGAATCCCACTCTGGTGATTGGCTGATACTGTCTGCCGCCATTGGTTGGTTTGGTTAGGTTTAGGCATGAGGAGTGAGGTGAGTCAGCATTATCATAGACAGAGTAGGGCTGGGTTACACTTCCACCATAGTAGGTTTATTTGTAATATTACTGGAGGGATGGACTGTCACTGTTGCTTGATAACTTTCTCTCCAGATGTGGGGACGTGTGGAGCTAATGCTGCTAAAGCTACTTGTTTTTTTGTTTGGCTGGATACTTCTTAAAAAGCTGGTGTGCTCCTGCTGGTTTCTCAAGATTACCAAGGGGATAAACATCTCAAAAACTGGACGCAAATCTATCTGCCATGACTAAATGCAATGAGGTAAGAAAAAATAATGTGACTTAGTTGAACAGAAACCTGACAACAAACTGGCCTTCATTTAGGTGAAGGCAGCAACATAGTCCATAATAATAATAACGTAAGTTTAGTAGGTGGATTTCTTTTTGTTCAGTTTTGCACTGAAGCTCACATTAGTCTGCAGATTGTTGTGCCTGAAATAAACCTTTAATAATTTAATAATTAACCCTCAACATCAAAAGCTGAGTCAAGGTTTTTGTAGGTTAGGGTTGTGAGAACACTTACAGTGCCAGGTCTCGGGTATGGGATGCGCCCCTTGTATTCCACCCAGCGATAGTCAGGTCCTTCTTTGTGGGCAAACGGCCCATTGAAAGCAGCACGGATAGACGCCATGGAGTACACACAAACTGCTGAACCTCGAAATATAGAGCTGGAGGAGAGAGAGGACGTATAGAGAAAGAAACGAGAGGGAACAAATTTATTCACAATATATAATAAGTACAGTTCATAGTTTACAAAAAGAAAAAAGGCAGAGAGGAGGGAGCTCTTTATTACAGCAGGGTTACAACAACACGACCAGCTGGGCCTCTTCACCTTTGACCCTGACACCCACCCACAGCTGACCTCTGACCCTGCACGCCGCTGGGCGTGCATGTGGCAGCCTGGCTAAGAGTGTGCATGTGAGGGAGGAGACTAAAGGAGGTGTCTTAAGACGTTTCACACAAACATTTTAGGAAACTCTCAAACAAATTCATACACATATTAATAAATAAAATAAAAATATATTTGATGACTTAATACAAAAATACTGAAATATGTGATTTAGTTTAGTTTGGTGGCATGCTCTTAAAGTTGGCCATGTTTTCTCCTTGTTTTCAAAGAACAAAAAGCCAAATTCTGTCATTCAGATAAAACCCTTGGTAATATTGTAATTATTAAACATGATACCAACCAGGTCAAGAGACTTAATCTGTACAAACAGCTCATCTAGCATTTATAACTTTAATCTCCATGGAGCTGACCTGTTCATACCAGACTGCTGCTTCAGGGTTTATTTCCTGGTTACCAACCTGGTGTCGAACTCTTAAACCACAGAACTAAAACTTTCCACCAATTTATTCTTTAACAGTGGTGTGAAAAATATATACAGTGTATGCAGGTATGACTGTGTTGTGTTGTGCTGAATGTATTCTCACCTGGATGTACTGAAGACACCATAGATGGTCGGGTTTTGAGGGTCCTTCGTCTCCAGAACAAAGATGTCCTCTAGAGAGACACAGTGACAACTTTAAGTCAGTTTCAGTGATGTCAAATTGAAACAACCTTTCAATTCAGACTTTAGATTTTAATTTTAGAGTCTGCACTATTTTATTATTGGCTTGTTGCTCATCTGTAAAACACCTTCAGTGGCACTTAATGTTATCCCAGACATAGGCAAACTACAGCCTGGGGCCGTATACTGAATCTGTCCAAGCTTCTCCTGTAATTCAGCAAACATATAATCCACCGACCCGTGTATTAAACTGTTATACTGACTGATTTGACAAAGACTCATAATAACTGGAAACAGAGCTTTCATTCTACATTGTTGTGAACTGCCCTGCCTAATTTAATAAAAAAAAAACAAAAAAAAAAACATTATCAACTGGGCATGAAGAATCAATGAAGGGTAACAGAGACAAAAAAGACAAAGGAGGAGAAAAGAGAGAAGGATATGAGGAGAAACGTCTTGCTTGCAAAACTTTGCTCAAAGTTGAGGGAGAGATAAACAGCAGAGTTATCATGTTTAGAGGAGCTCTATGAGAAAATAAGGGTGAGAGGAGGAGGAGGAGGCACCCAGAGAGGAATGAAAGGAGGGAAGAGTTACCGAGCTCATCGAACTGTGTGTCGACTCCAGACGGGCCGGGGACAGAGCAGATCAGCCTGGCTTTGAGGAACGTAGTCCACCGGTTGATCAGACTCCTCTTCCCTCCACCGTCATTCTGGAGTGAAGAGAGTAGAGATGAGAAGATAAAGACCATGACAAGAAAGGGAGAGGAGAGGCTGTTAGTGACCATCTTTCTCCCCCTTTACAGATTCATATTTAAAAATAAGTCCCTAAACTGTCAGCTATTTACAGTTTCAATCTGAAGAGCTCTTTTTGTTCTCTTTGATGGTACTTCTGGCAATGGAAATGAAATTATTTATGATTATTACTTTACTACTATCACTACTTTATCTACAGTATACAGTCCATTTCAAGTGAGCAGTACTCTGCTGACTAGTAGATAGGATTTAAGTTTTAGACACTTCCTCATTGGATATTAAAATGTGTTCTGTCACAACCAATTAACAACATGATGCTGCGAACACATGATGCATCAATTAAGTCCCTTTACGTCTGATGCATTAAGTATATTTTGCTGATATAACTCGTACTTTTACTTAATAAAAAACTGTGGCTGGTTAGCTAAAGTTAGTTATTAGCTAACAGAATGGCATCACCATGCTATTTAGCTGGCTATAGCTAGCATGTTAACTGTACGGTCCAAAGGAGAAAAGGCTGCACTGAGTGTCCACATGTGACTCTGTCTCAGTTCTGTCTTCTGTTTTTTCACACTTCAAGCAGCACCACATTTTGCATCCAGCTCAGTGTTTGCACCTTGCAGACTCGGGCCACCCGGCTGTACACCCTCTTGTCCCACTGTCCGGCCTCCACCGCTCGCTCCTTGAGGAAGAAGTAGACCTTGTCGTCGTCCGGACTGTGAGTGTCTGGGATGGAGAAGGAGCCCACGAACTCTGGCTCTGAGAGGGAGATGAGAGAGTGAGCGAGCATCATGAGTGATAATGTTGACACCCCATCACTTGTCTGTGGTTTTATGAATAAATGAATTAAGTTGATGGTATCTCCATGGTAACACAGTGATCAAGGGAGGAAACATAAAGATAGAAACACAACACACGTTTGGTGTCGGATGGTGGTGGGTGCATCATTCTGGAATAATTAACCAAACAAACACTTTCTGGCGTCAACGTTGAAGGAGAGAGGAGCTGTTCACCATTGAGCCAGTTGTGATCATACGCTTCAGTCCTGATGTAATGTTGACTGTTGCCCTGGATGGACGTACGGAAGATCGCAGCATTGGCTCCCATGAAATCCACTGAGGTACCTGCATAGAGTTCACCATCTGGGAAGAAAAATGACAGGAAGTGGTTACATGAGCGTATTGCAACATTCATCACAGTGCAGTGATCTGATTTCCTGCCTCATAATGCTCCAGTGCTTAGAAGATGATGCACAAAATGTTTTAACAAGAAACAAAACTTAATAAATGATTAGCTCTTTGTTTTTTTATTCATTATGTCTAATTTTGCAATAAACACATTACTAACTACCACTATATGTTTGCTGTCAAAGGTCAATCTCCTCTTCCTCTGGCTGCCAACACAAGTTTCAGCCCAGTAGTAAAAACTTTAACGAATAGATATCACCATGAAACTTTCCCAATTTATTACTTATATTGAGATAATTATGTTTCATATTACACTTGTTTTATGTTTAAGTATGAACATGAGTACTACAAACATTTTCATAACTTTCCAAAACAGAAATCTGAAAGTCCTTTAAAAGACATAAAAGTTTCCTGAAATGTTATGTTTAAATATAAAAATGGGGCCTTTTCTAATGTTGACTTTTGGTGAATTTAGGGGAAAGATGCATGTTTTAAAGTAGTAAAATAAATACTTAAATGTGTATGTTGGAAGTTTTCTTTCCACGAGAATGAAAGAAAAAATATATAGAAGTTATAGAAGCAAAATGGCCCAAAAACAATGTCTTTGTCTGGGAAGTCTCTCCTTAAAGGTGATTTAATGGGTGCTCTTTGTGTAAAGAATCCAAATGTGGTCGATGTGTTTTATGTCTGTAATGTCGCATGGGGCAGCAGCTGACGTCAGATCATGTGAAATAAGTGGAGGGACCACACACACCACGGCTGAACGGACGGCCTGCAGCCAGGAATGAGACAGCGGTGGGATTGTAGGCGGGAGAACATTAGTGTCACCACAATATGAATATGGCTGTTAGAGAGAGACAGAACATGATTTAATATCTGAATGTGAATGTGTGAGTGTGAGGGTGGGAGGACACAGCACATTATGTGTGGACTGGAGGAGACCTACCAGTCAGTCCAGCAGTAAAGGGCTCCCTGGGACTGAAGGGACATTTTCCTCTGCCTGACTCCACTGTATGAGACAACATGAACAAGGGCTCCTATAGGACAGAGAGAGAGAGACAGAGAGAGAGAGAGAGACCACACACAAACTGAAAATGGCCGATAAACAGGAGGGCAAAGAGCAAAATTTGCAGTTTTTCTTATGGATCTCTTCTTGCCCATGATTAATGTCAGAGCACCATAAAGGCTTTACAGAGAGGGACTGACATAAAAATGTCTTGCACCTCTGGATCAACTTTTCGAACAAACCCATTGCAGCTGCTCTGGAAATGCCTTACTTTTTGTCATCACATTGTCTGTATTGCATTCAATATAAAGCTACACATGATCTTTCTATGATTCAGACTTATGCTACGTTCAGACTGCAGGGCTTAATGCTCAATTCTGATTTTTTGTGAAATCCAATTTTTTGCGAGGTCGTCCACATTTCCAATTAAATGTGACTTGTATGTGATGTCCAGTGTGAGCTTTAAACCCCCCAAAAGTGTCCCGCATGCACATTGGAGGACACAAAGACGTCACACGCAGTGAGTGTGCTCAGTGTTTACAGAAGTATGTACAGTAAGTACAGAGTAGTGACGTTTGTCACTTGTTGATGACATGTAGGTTGGATGAATGCGACCTGGCCGTTCAGGCTGAAGTCGCATGTCAAAATATCAGATATGTATCAGTTTTAGGACCACATATCCAAGTGGCCTGGGTCGCATTTGAAAAAATCGGATCCGTGTCCTTCAGACTGTAATGAAAAGATCAGATAGAGGTCACATAGGGGAGAAAAAACAGATCTGGGTCACTTCAGGCTGCAGTCTGAACGTAGCCTTAGAGTGTCAGTACTGAGCGGATGCATAGACATGAATACCTCTGCATTGTGTCTGATGTGCAGATATGTACACTGTGGATGGAACGCTCCGGTACCACAAGCATAGATGTGGGTTTTATTGAAAGGCTGCAGCAGCCGCACAAAGTTGGCACAGTCCCTCTGGAAATGAAATAAAAACATTCAACATTTTGTTACTTTGTCACAGGCATAAGTCATTGTTCATATAAAATAATCTGTGTGACGTGTTAACTTAAAGGAATTATTTTGGGAGATGTATATACTTAATATTTATATGCTTTCTTAATAATTTCATCTGAGAGTTGACATCGCTCATGTTTGCACAGAAGCTTGCTACCTGTAACATCTGAACGGCAGTTTTCACACTTTGCTGTATAAACTGAACAAATATCCTGTGAATTAATGACTTTTAAATGTGTTTGCTCTTGTGTTACCTTTAGACAGAGCCAGACTATATGTTTCTCCCTACTTCCAGGCTTTGTGCTGAACTAAGCTAAGTAAGCTGACTTCACTTTTAGGGTTCAGACATATATTGTCAAACATGTCAAAGTTTTTCTTCAAAGAAGGAGGAAAAGGCTGAGTCTGCTACACCTCCTATGGGCACAAAGGGACTAAAATGAGCCAAAGACAGTTGATAAAATGTCTAAAAAATCATACTGAAAGTGGAACAGTGTGTATGGTTTAATATTATGCTATTCTCTGACTCAGATTTAAAACCCCTTACCTCCAGACTTTTCCCTGCCAGCCTGCAGTGCTCCACATGTTCCCTGGCTGCAGGCCAGTGGATCTGACAAAATAAAACATAAGTTTTAATTTTTTTCCAGAATTGACATGAGACTGAGTAGCTCTGCATTGATGTCCAGCTTTGTGTCTTAATGGCTCACTGTATGTGAGGGCAGATCCAAGCTGTCAGGCCTCAGCAGGTAGATGTGATCTTTCCCTCCGACCAGCAGCCATCCCTGATCCTCGTCCAATAACAATGTCCGGTACCCACCGCTGACTCCGCCCTCCCAGAAGACCGCCGAACTGTTCCTCAGATCTGAGAGACAACACATCAGGTTTTATCCATCCATCCATTTTCTACCGCTTATCCTCATAGGGTCTTGGGGGGGCTGGAGTCTATCCCAGCTGTCTTAGGGTGAAAGACAGGGTACACCCTGGACAAGTCTCCAGTTCATTGCAGGGCACATAGAGACAGACAACCACTCACACTCACATTCACACCTACGGACAATTTAAATTAACCAATTAACCTAATCCCCATGCATGTTTTTGGATGGTGGCAGGAAGCCGGAGTACCCGGAGAGAACCCACGCAGACACGGGGAGAACATGCAAACTCCACACAGAAAGGCCCTGGGCCCGGGATTCGAACCTGGTACCTTCTTGCTGTGAGGTGACAGTGCTAACCACTACACCACCATGCTGCAAACTACCAGCAGTGGAGAGTATCTAACTACAGTCTACTCCACCAGTTGGTCTGGGCTAATTAGGCTTTTAACCACAGTCAAAATGTTGGTTTTGAAAGACTAAACGTGTGAAAAATTAAAAAAAAAGTTTTATATGAAGGTGTTTGTATACATTGTCCGGTATTACGATTGTCCAGTAGCTCTACACTCAGAGCAGACATATCCCAGTGCAGCCACTGTGATCTTTGGCCGACCCCAGCTTGGGAACACCTGATCCAACAGATCACTTCTAGTTAGGCTACTTTGAGCATTTTTTTTTTTTTACATACAACATAAAATGTGATCAGTGAATAAAATATAAAATGTCTTATTATGTCTTCTATTGCCTTCATACAGCCCTCAACATGATGATGGCTGAGCTAACAGTCACAGCTAATGGCGCTAAACATGAAAACAATGGCAACAGTGCAGATAAAGCTAACAGTGTTAACATGAGAGGCAACTGGAGGGTGTGCGCTACATTTCTGCAGTGGTATTATCAGCTGTAGCCGAGCACAGTGAGCACAGTGCAGAACAGCGGCCAAGAGCTAGCCAGTGGGCTACGCTAACATGCACAAACATGCACTAAAAGCACCACAGCCAGTCCAGCTATATAAACCAAGCAAACACACACAGCGGGAGAGCAACTTCACTCTCTGCTCAGGTCAACATTACTGCTCTGTATCTGTAGCCTACAAAGACAGCAGTTATTTGCTACCATATTGACGCTCTGCATATAGAATTTAGTACTTTAAAATTTAGCCCCAACATGACTACCTAATCCATTAGTAATAATGATTGATAGTAACAAATAATTAAAACTAATATTATTAATTCTGATAATAATACATCATTGAAAGGGCAATAGTGCATAATGAATATGTTTAAGTTTTGGTACTTTTTGATATGTTTGAAGTGCTTTTTTGTGTGGTATTGCTGCTTTGTTTTCAGTAAATAATGTGAACAACTCAGCAAACTCTACAGCAGAGCTGTTGCCTGTCATCTCTCTGGGGAGTCGCTGCTAAAGCAGCCAGAAAATGACCTGAGCAAGCAGCACAGCTAATTATCCCTGAAGCTGTGCCCCTGTGTGCTAACACTGTCACCTCAGGCACCCAGAGCTGTGAATGATAACTGGAGCCAGGAGGAAATCATGTCATTAATGTCAAGAATTTTAATATATTCCTTTTCCATTTGATTATTATTATTCACTATACTGATTAAAAGGCTACAGGACTCTTTCTCTGGATCTGAAGTTGGGTCTGCTTTATAAATCCATGAACTCCAGCTGTAAACGTCACCTTGAGTTCAAGCGACTCATTAACCTTGAAGTTCTTTAAATTCTCCTGACTGTTACTGCCCTGCAAGTCAGCCGAGTTGACCTGCCTGTTCTGCAAATAATCAGCTGAATGAACGAAGGAAATTAACCATGAACTCATCCAGAAGGTCCTGAGAGAAGAAGTGGACTCCATAGTACAGACTTTACTGTGCACAGAGACAGTGCTGTAGGTCCAGGGACAGCAAGACGTCATGGCTTTGAATGTAACGCAGCACATTTGTTAGACTTCCCCACAGTTTAAAAATAAATGAATCACTGCTCTGACAGTTACATTATTAGGTCAGCTATGATACAGCAAACAGAAAAATACCTCAGCATCAACCGCAGAACTAGTCAGATTTATTTTCACAGCTTTTAATCATATGTTAATGGAATATGGAAACATCAAAATCATTTTAAAGGCATTGTGACTCAACCAACCTGGTTAAAAAAACTGATTTGGAAAAGAGCAATGTGTATTACCAGAGCCATCTATCTGTGTATTCATAGTACATATTTACAATTTGGTGAGCTGGTGATTATGGTTTCCTTTAACCTCATGGTAATCATATTTTAACACTATATCCAGATTATGCACTAAATATACAATTAAAATAGTTCTGAAGTTCATGCTGAAAAAAATGGTTGTTTCCTTGAGTCCAAATGTGATTAGATATGGAAAACGTTATACACTCTGTTCCAAATGTTTCTGCATTACATCCTCAGTGCATAGCCATACAACACCTGAGATCTGCACAGCTCATTCCTCACTGAGACAATCTGCTCTCACACTCTCACACACACAGTATGATGACTTATAAAAAGTTATTCATCATCCATCCATCCATGCATAGATTACACAAAAATGATTGGATGTACTGTGTATATGAATTACAGTGTATTTACTTTTTGCAGGTATAGCTATAGTGGTGTATGAGAACA